>OV702284.1:402995768-404263855 GCA_916181665.1 Avena sativa
CTGCCTGTGGCACTTTGAAGATGAAGGACCCATACTTATAGTTATTCCGCTGCAATGTAATGTAATAGCCAAATGAGCTATGTTTTGATGTAATAAACTTATGTTATTCCTGGTTATAAAGTTATATTATGACCTTTGTTTCTTGATATTACATCTTAACTGTGGATGCTAGCTATTGATCCAGGGACTAGCATTGTAAACACAGGAGGAATCTACCTTATTAGGTTGAGGCCTCTACACCCCAGAACAGAATAAACAATAGCAAGAGCGGCTGAAGTACATGTTTGAGTCGATGCTGGATCAACCGTGTAAATTTCACACGCCTAACCCGACCAAACCAGCCAACCACATAAGCTCGGGCTGATAGCAATGCATGAAGAGTGCAATGGGGAACCTAACAGCAATGCATGCGTCACAACAGCAAACACACCATCCACAATAGCCACAACTTATAAGAGGAAATGCACAACAGTTGATGTTGCCTCCACCACCTCCGAGGTATGAGAATCAGGACCGGAGGGATGCAGTTCACCATGTGGTAAATCAGAACCAATATAGCAGAGGAAACCTCGGAAATAATGGACGCAATGATTACAGGGAGCACCACCAGTCATACTGTGTATTCACCATGGAGCAGCAGGACAGGAAGAGCATACAGCGCCAACACATGGAAGTAAATGCAGTTATGCCGACAGTTCCGAGGTATATGTCATGGTCAGATAAGGAGATAACTTGGAGCATTAGGGATCATCCGAACATCATGCCAAACCCAGGTCATATGCCTTGGTGCTAGATCCAACATTTGTCGGGCCTAGTAACAATGTGAAATTCTCAAAGGTGCTTATAGATAATGGAAGCAGCATCAACATTATGTACAAGGATACAATGCATCAGCTCAGTATATCTCCGAATATGCTGCAGTCGACCAGGATAACCTTTCATGGGATAGTGCCAGGATTGTCCTGCGAGCCCATTGGGGAGGTTCGAGTAGATGTCTTATTCGGTATAATAGAGAATTGCAGAGCAGAGAATTTGGAATTAGAGATGGTTGATCTGGAAATCTGTTATCATGCGTTACTCGGACGGCCGACATTGGCCAGATTTATGGGCAGTTGTCATATTGGTTATTTGAAAATTAAGATGCCAGGACCACAGGGGGTGATAACCATAGCAGGAGACTATCGGAAGTCAATGGAATGTTCCTCGTCCGGATCTAATTTGGCCGAATCTTTGGTGATTGCAAGGGAGAAAAGGGGAACTCAGGAGGTTACAGCTTTAGCTCAATCGACACAGATTAACATGTCGGCACTTGCTAACCCGCATGGAACTGTATCTTTTCATCCAACTAAGGAGACAAAGAAGATTCATATTGATGATCAGTTCCCAGGGCGCACCATCACCATCGATGCCAGCCTGAATGACAAATAGGAAAGCGAGCTCACCAACTTCCTCCATGAGAATCGGGATATCTTTGGATGGTACACACAAGATCTGCAAGGAGTACCGAGTGAGTTGGTTGAGCACTCTTTGCATGTAAGGCTAGGAGCAAGGCCGGTGAAGCAACCTCTTCGCCGCTTTGCCAAAGACAGGAGAAAAATTATTGGGGATGAGATAGCTCGGCTTCTGGCGGCCGGGTTCATCATGGAAGTACTTCATCCAGATTGGCTATCTAACCCGGTGTTGGTAGAAAATAAAAAGGATGACACGAACGTAGCTGTCGTTTGGCGTATGTGCATCGATTACACGAACCTTAACAAGGCGTGTCCTAAGGATCCTTTTCCTTTACCTAGGAAAGACCAGGTTATTGATTCAACTGCAGGTTGTGAACTATTATCATTTGTAGACTCGTATTCAGGCTTCCACCAGATACCGTTAAACCCGGCTGATCAAATAAAAACTGCGTTGATCACCCCATATGGGGCTTATTGCTATCACACCATGCCATTCGGCCTGCGCAATGGAGGAGCCACGTACCAAAGATGTATGCAAAAATGTTTGCATGATCAGATTGGAAAAAATGTTCAAGTATATGTTGATGATGTGGTTATAAAAACCAAAGAGAGCCATAAGCTTATAGAAGATATCCGGCAGACATTCGCGAATCTAAGAAGATTACGAATGAAGCTTAACCCAGAAAAATGTACCTTCGGTGTACCAACCAGAAAATTACTTGGTTTCCTCATATCCAGCCGAGGTATAGAGGCAAACCTGACTAAAATTCGTGCGGTTGAAAGGATGGAACTGTCGAAATGCCTCAATGGTGTTTAGAAATTTACAGGATGCCTCGCGTCCTTAAGTAGGTTCGTGAGTCGGCTAGGAGAAAAAGCATTGCCTCTGTATCAGTTAATGAAAAAATCCGATAAGTTCACCTGGACACCTCAGGCTGATAGAGCTTTTCATGAATTAAAAAAGATGCTGGCCATGGCGCCAATTTTGGCTTCCCCGTTGTCAAAAGAGCCTATGTTGCTCTACGTAGCAGCAACAAACAGAGTTGTGAGCGCGCTGATAGTTATGGAGCGTAATGAGGAAGGTAAGTCGATGCAAAGACCGGTATATTACTTAAGCGAGGTATTATCCGCTTCAAAGCAAAACTATCCACACTACCAAAAAATGGCTTACGGAGTGTATATGTCGGCAAAAAAGCCCAAACATTATTTTGAGGAACATCCTATGAAGGTGATTTGCGAAGCACCAGTAGTCGAAATAATGAGCAACAAAGATGCAAGCGACCGAATAGCAAAATGGGCAATTGAGTTATCCCCTTATGCCCCACAATTTGATAGACGAGATGCAATCAAATCTCAGGCAGTGGCCGACTTTTTTGTCGATTGGGCCAAGATACAGTATGAACCACCATTACCTGATTCGAACTATTGGACGATTCATTTTGATGGATCCAAATTAAGGAATGGATTAGGAGCAGGAATAGTGTTAACCTCTCCAAAGAAGGATCAACTGAAATATGTATTGTAGATACATTTCGCTGCATCAAATAATGAAGCTGAATATGAGGCACTTGTCCATGGCCTAAAGATGGCAAAGGAGTTCGGCATACGTCGGATTCTATGTTTTGGAGATTCGGACCTTGTAGTGTAGCAAGTATCAGGAAATTGGGACGCATTGGATGCGAACATGGCCTTATATTGGTTTCATGTACAGAAAATTACTGGTTATTTTGACGGGTGTGAATTTCATCACATACCTCGGGCGAAAAACGATGCTGTGGATACCCTGTCCAAGCTCGGATCGACCAGACAGTCAATTCCACCTGGCATCGCCTTAGAACACCTGAGAAAACCATCAATCATACCTTCACCAGAGTCCAAATCAATTCGTCTCTCATCGGATCAGAAATCTGAGTGTGTCCCAATGGAGATTGACAAAGGACATGAGCCGAATAACCCGTGGACTGACTCAGCTAATTGGAAAGATGATTGGGATAATTCGGCGGATGTTACGCCGGCAGAAGTAATGAAGATTGATAAAACTATTAGTCGGGAAAGGGACATGCCGGAATGGGCACAACCCATATTCTCATTCCTCAAAGATGAGACCTTGCCGGATAATGAAGTCCTTGGTAGGCAGACAATAAGAAGAGCGAACGCTTATATAGTAATAAATAATGAGCTTTATAAAAGAAGCGTAACAAACATGTTTCAACGATGTTTTGACCCGGCATAAGGACAAGAGATCCTCTTGGACATACATCAAGGAGAATGTGGGAACCATGCCTCGTCCAGAGCCCTTGTGGCCAAAGCATTATGACATGGGTTTTACTGGCCAAGTGCGGTAAAGGAAGCAAAAGAATTGGTAGAGAGGTGCAATGGCTGCCAAAGGTATGCCAGAAAAATACTTATGCCTTCATCCGAATTAAAAACAATACCAATCACTTGGCCATTCTCAGTATGGTGCCTAGATATGGTAGGTCCATTTAAGCCGGCTCGCGGAGGCATGACTCACATTTTGGTCATGGTGGACAAATTCACAAAATGGATAGAGTTAAAGCCGATAAGAAAATGTGACGGGCCTACAACGGTAAAATTTATCGAAGATATCATTCTGAGATATGGTTACCCACACAGTATCATTACGGATAATGGCACAAATTTTGTAGAAGGACCCTTTGCTCGATTCTGCCAAGAAAAGCACATAAGACTCGATGTTGCTTCGGTAGGTCACCCGGTGTCAAATGGGCAAGTAGAAAGATCGAATGGACTCGTGTTATCTGGAATAAAACTTTGGCTGATAGAACCACTCCAGAGGTCGGCAGGTTGCTGGATCAAGGAACTCCCAGCATTACTAAGGAGTTTAAGAACCACCCCGAATAGATCAATGGAGTACACCCTGTTCTTTCTCTTATATGGGGCAGAAGCTGTACTTCCAGCCGACATAGTGCATGACTCGCCAAGAGTCACCTAGTACACGAACGCCGAAGTAAATGAAGTATCCCGGCAGGATGATGTGGATCTACTACAGGAAGCAAGAGAATTAGCATTGTCAAGATTAGCTACTTATCAACAAGACCTCTGACGGTACCATAGCAAGAAAGTAAATCCCAGAGTTTTCAAGGAAGAAGATCTAGTTCTTTGGCTAGTGCAACGCACGGCCGGTATGCACAAGCTATCGCCTCCATGGGAAGGACCGTTCATCGTGAGCAAAGCGCTGCATAATGATGCATATTACCTCATCGATGCTCAAGCACCAGAAAGAAACAAGGCGGATAAATTTAGAGACGATTCAAAAAGACCGTGGAATGTAGCATTACTTCGTCCATTTTACACTTAGAGGAAGTGTACTATTTCCAGTATTATTATGTATCGGTTCATTGTGTTAGGAACGAATTAACCGAACCTCGACAACTCGAGTAGTGACTCGGGGATTGCCCCATATTTTTATCACTATGATTATTGTAATATGAATGAAACCTCGGCAGCTCGAGCGGTAACTTGGGGACTGCCCCATATCGTTTATCACTATGATTGTGTGTGTAATGTGAATGAAACCTTGGCAAATCGGGCAAAGACTCGGAAACTGCCCCATATCGTTTATCACTATGATTATGTGTGTAACATGAATGATACCTCGGCAACTCGAGCAGTGACTCGGGGACTACACCATATTATTTATTACTGTGATTATATGTTATGAGAACTCGGCAACTCGAGCGGTAACTCGGGGACTAACCAATGTTGTCTATCTTACCCGTACATATTCGATATGTTGGACGATTCGTATATCCATCTGACTAAAAAACACGTGGACATCGGAATCAACATCCTGAGCTTTCACGATCTAAAGAGAGAACTTATGATAGATAAAAAGCCGACGGAAAATCAAACACACGAAAATTTGATTCAAACCTACAAACTAAAGTTCGCGAACAGAAATACACGTCGCATAACTCAACCAGAACGATAATAATGTAACAATTACCATAGCATATGAAAGATTCCGAGGTTATATGGATGAAACAGTACCAAAAGAGGCAGATTGTCTTAAAACAACATACGCCCGGCATACCGGGAACTTAGCAAGTAAGAAGTTTTTTCATCTCAGGCATTAACAGCTGCCGAGTCATCAGCAAGAGGAGCAATGGCAGTGGCAGGAATTTCCAAAGTGGGTATCTCGGCCACGACCGAAGGTACCTCGACCTCTATAGAAGGAATAGTTTTGGGAGCAGGAATCTCTGAAGTTTCCTGAACCTCCACAGAAGTTACCTCGGCATCGAGCGAAGTAGCCAGGGCATCTTGTGTAGGGGTTCGAAGCATGGAAAACAAAAAATTTCTACCGCATGCAAACAAACAAGCCAAGATCTATCTACTAGATTATAGCAACGAGTCGATAGAGGAACTCACCCTCGAAGATTCCAAAGCGGTTAACGAGAGCAGATTCTCGTGGGTGATGTAGTCGTACTCTTGCCGATCTCAAGATCGCGTAGACGATCCTTCCGGCGCTGCGTTCCGGCAGCGCTTCCGCAGTCGGTCACACATTCGGTACTCGATGAAGACCTTCCTCTCCCTTGTTCCAGCAGGCAGCGGAGGTTGTAGCACTCTCCTCGCGATTTCGGCAGCACGACAGTACAGTACCGGAAGTAGAGGGGAGATCTTGCAGGGCTTCGCCTTAAGCCGGAGCGACTATGGTGGACTATGAGAGAGGCCATGGCGATCTAGGGTTTAGAAGGCACCAAGGGGCGGAGCTTGGCCGGCGGCTAGGGCTTGGGGAAGCCCCAACTCCGCGGCTAGGAGAAGCCCTAGGGCGGCGGCAACTTGCAGGAGGCCGGCGGCTAGGGTTAGGGTTTTGGGGTGTGTTGGGTGTAGGGAAGAGGGGCAGCCCTGCCCCTCCTTATATAGGTGGGAGGGCGCCGGTTGGGAGGAGGGAGTCCTCCCCCAACTCGGCCTCCTTAGCCGACAGGTGGAGGGAGGAGGACTTCCTCCCCAAGTAGGTTTCCTACTCTCCCTCCACCAAGCAAACTTGCCGTTTGACTTTTTCAAATTGGCGTTTGACTTTCAAACTAGGATTTGATTTCTCCCTTTATTTTGCCCAGCCATGTTACCTAGTACATGATGCAACCATTCCACATTGTCATGACACATTCATGTACCCTTCCCCTCCGGAGTGTCGGACTTTCCGTAACCTTCTAGAACATTCCCGATGAAATCACCGGTATCATTCCCCAACTCCGAAACATGACTTTCCATATATGAATCTTATTCTCCGGACCATTCAGGATCTCCTCGTGATATCCCGGATCCCATCCGAGACTCCAAACAACATTCGGTCTCTTTCTCATCATTCCATAACTACTCAACAACATCGAATCCTTAAGTGTGTCTCCCTACGGTTCGTGAATTATGCGGACATGATCGAGACACTTCTACGATCAATAACCAATAGAGGAATATGGAAATTCATATGGCTCCCACATATTTCTATGATTAATTTGCGATCGAATGAACCACTTACATACGATACCAATTTCCCTTTGTCTCACGATAGTTTACTTATCCGAGGTTTTGATCGTCGGTGTCTCTGCATACCTAGTTCAACCTCGTTACCGATAAGTACTCTTTTCTCGTTCCCGTGGTATGTGATCCCTTGTGAGCCAGTCACATGCTTGCAAGCTAATTGGATGACATTCCACCGAGAGGGCCCAAAGTATATCTATCTATCATATGGATGGACAAATCCCACTCTTGATCCATGTGTCTCAACCCATACTTTCCAAACACTCAATGCCACCTTTATAGCCACCCAGTTATGGTGTGGTGTTTGATGTCATCAAAGCATCCTTCCGGGGATGGTGATAAGTATGATCTCATGGTCGAAGGAATTAGGTTACTATGTATCATAAAGCTTATAGCAATTGAACTATTAAAATGACTTGATCTTTATGCTACGCTTATATATAGGATTATGTCCATCATACCATTCTCCTAATGATATGATCTTGTTGTTAACAACATCTCAATGTTCATGATAGGGAAACCACAATCATCTATTAACCAACAAGCTGGTATTATGAAGAGGCTTTACTAGGGACTCTAATTTAGTTTACAAATCACACAAGTATTAATGTTTCCTGGTTAATACTGTTATAGCACGAATGTAAACATTTATCATAAACACAAAGATATAATAATAACTACATTTATTATTGCCTCTAGGGCATATCTCCAATAGTCTCCCACTTGCACTAGAGTCAACTAATCTAGATTACATGGTAATATACCGAACACCCATGGCAGTTTGGTGTTGGTCATGTTTTGCCCTCGGGAGAGGTTTAGTCAACGGATCCGCCACATTCAGATATGTGTGTACTTTGCAAATCTTTATGTCACCATCTTGGACATGTTCTCGAATAGCGTTAAAACATAGCTTGATGTGCTTCAGCTTCTTGTGTGACCTTGGTTCTTGCGCATTGGCTATGGCGCCCATGTTATCACAGTAGATAGACATTGGGTCCAGCGCACTTGGAACCACACCGAGCTCTGTAATGAACTCCTTCATCCATATTTCTTCTTGTGAAGCCTCCGAAGCAGCTATGTATTCCGATTCAGTTGAAGATCTCGCCACAACGCTTTGCTTTGCATTCCTCCAGCTAACTGCTACACCATTCAAAGTAAATACGTATCCAGATTGATATTAAGAATCATCCGGATCTGTGTTCCAACTAGCATCGGTGTAACCATTAACAACGAGCTGTTCATCACCTCCATAAGAAAGAACCATATCCTTAGTTCTTCTTAAGTACTTAAGGATGTTTTTGACCGCTGTCCAATGATCCACCCCTAGATCACTTTGATATCTGCTAGTCAAACTAACAGCATATGCAATGTCGGGTCTAGTACATAGCATGGCATACATTAGAGATCCTATGGCTGAGGCATAGGGAGTCTTACTCATCCTTTCTCTATCTTCTGCTGTTGCTGGACTTTGAGTTTTACTCAAGGTCATATTGGGCAACATGGGCAAGAACCCTTTCTTGCTATCTTCCATTCCAAATCTCTTTAGAACTTTGTCCAAATATGTACTTTGTGACAATGATATTAGGCGTCTTGATCTATCTCTATAAATCTTTATGCCTAATATGTAAGCTGCTTTGCCAAGATATTTCATTGACAAACTATTATTCAAATACTCTTTGACACTATTAAGAAGGTCTACATCATTTCCAATCAGCAATATGTCATCTACATATAGTATTAAGAATGCCATAGAGCTCCCACTCACTTTCTTGTAAATACAAGCTTCTCCATAAGTTTGTATAAAACCAAAGCTTTTGATTACCTTATCAAAACGTTGGTTCCAACTTCGGGATGCTTGCTTCAATCCATATATGGACCGTTGAAGTTTGCACACCTTGTTAGCATCTTTAGGATCGACAAAACCTTTGGGTTGCATCATATACAACTCTTCATCAATGTCTCCATTGAGGAACGCCGTTTTGACATCCATCCGCCATATCTCATAATCGTAATATGCAACGATTGCTAACATAATCTTCACAGACTTTAGCTTCGCTACTAGTCAGAAAGTCTCATCGTAGTCAACTCCTTGAATTTGTCGAAACCCATTTGTGATAAGTCGAGCTTTATAGACAGTAACATTACCATCAGCATCTGTTTTCTTCTTGAAAATCCATTTGTTCTCGATAGCCTTCCGGCCATCCGGTAAGTCCACCAAAGTCCATACTTGGTTTTCGTACATGGATCCAATTTCGGATTTCATGGCGTCTTGCCATTTATTGGAAACTGGGCTCATCACCGCTTCCTCATATGTCGCAGGGTCATCGGTGTTGTCCACCAACATGACACTCATAACGGGATCATACCAATCAGGAGTGGTACGAGTTCTTGTTGACCTGCGAGTTTCTGTAGTAACTTCAACCGAAGTTTCATGATCTTCATCATTAGCTTCCTCTCTTATTGGTGTAGGCTCCACAGGAACTACTTCCGGTGCTGCGCTACTCGCAAGTTTGAGAGAAGGTTCAACAACCTCGTCGAGTTCTACTTTCCTTCCAGTCACTTCTTTCGAGAGAAATTCCTTCTCTAGAAAGGATCCATTCTTAGCAACGAAGATTTTTCCCTCGGATCTATGATAGAAGGTATACCCAATAGTTTCCTTCGGGTATCCTATGAAGACGCATTTTTCCGCTTTGGGTTCAAGCTTGTCCGGCTGTAACTTCTTTACATAGGCTTCGCAACCCCAAACTTTAAGGAACGGCAATTTAGGTTTCTTCCCAAACCATAATTCATACGGTGTCGTTTCAACGGATTTAGATGGTGCCCTATTTAAAGTGAATGCGGTTGTTTCTAATGCATAACCCCAAAATGATAGCGGTAAATCTGTAAGTGACATTATAGAACGGACCATATCTAAGAGAGTTCGATTACGACGTTCGGATACACCATTACGCTGTGGTGTTCCCGGCGGTGTCAATTATGAAAGTATTCTGCATTTCTTCAAAGGCTCGCCAAACTCGTAACTTAGATATTCACCTCCACGATCAGAACATAGAAATTTAATCTTCTTGTTACGTTGATTCTCTACCTCACTTTGAAATTCCTTAAACTTCTCGAAAGTTTCGGACTTATGTTTCATGAAATAGATATACCCATATCTACTCAAGTCCTCCGTGAAGGTAAGAACATAACGATAACCACCGCGCGATGCTACACTCATTAGACCACATACATCGGTATGTATGATTTCCAACAAGTCCGTAGCTCTCTCCATCATACCAGAAAATGGAGTCTTAGTCATTTTACCCATCATACATGCTTCACATCTTTCAAGTGATTCGAAATCAAGTGATTCAAGAAGTCCATCGGAATGGAGTTTCTTCATACGCTTCACTCCAATGTGACCAAGACGACAGTGCCACATATATGTCGAGTTATCGCTCAATTTCAAACGTTTAGCTTCAATGTTATTAATATGTGTATTTCCACTATCGAGATTCAATAAGAATAGACCATCTATCAAAGGTTCATGTGCATAAAACATATTACTCATATAAATCGAACAACAATTATTCTCGGACTTAAACAAGTAATCGTCTCGCAATAAACATGATCCAGATATAATGTTCATGCTCAACGTAGGCACCAAATAACAATTATTTAAGTATAAAACTAATCCCGATGGTAGATGAAGAGGTAGCGTGTCGACCGCGATCACATCAACCTTTGATCCATTTCCAACGCGCATCATCACCTCGTTCTTCGCTAGCTTCCGTTTATTCTGCAGCACCTGTTTCGAGTTACAAATATGAGCAACCGAACCAGTATCAAATACCCAGGCACTACTACGAGTACTAGTGAGATACACATCAATAACATGTATATCAGATATACCTTTCTTATTGATGTTGACGTTCTTCAAATCCGCCAAGTACTTTGGGCAATTCTGCTTCCAGTGACCCTCTCCCTTGTAGTAAAAGCATTCAGTATCAGGCTTAGGTCCAACCTTGGTCTTCTTTGCCGGTGCAGCAACTTTCTTACCACCCTTCTTGAAGTTACCCTTTTGCTTAGACTTGCCTTTCTTGAATTTGGTGGTCTTATTGACCAACAACACTTGATGCTCTTTCTTGATCTCCACTTCTGCAGATTTCAACATGGAGAAGAGTTCTGGCAACTGCTTGTTCATGTTTTGCATATTGTAGTTCATCACAAAGTTCTTGTAACTTGGTGGTAGTGATTGGAGGACACGGTAAATTACCAAGGCATTAGGAATCACTATACCCAAGCTTTGGAGTTTGTTAGCGTGCCCAAACATCTTAAGCACGTGCTCACTGACGGAGCTGCCCTCTTCCATCTTGCAGTTAAAGAACTTTTTAGAAGCCCCATAACTCTCACCTGCCGCGTGAGTCTCAAATATCAATTTGAGTTCACGGACAATATCATGTGGGTCATGGTTCTCAAACCTTTTCTGAAGCTCCGATTCCAAACCATACAAGATAGCACACTGAACTGTGGAGTACTGATTCTTCCGAGCGAGGTAAACATTCTTTACTTCATCGGTAGCATCAGCTGCAGGCGGGTCACCGAGCGGTGCATCCAGCACATAGGTCAGATTACCAGCATTGAGGACAATCCTAAAATTGCGGAACCAATCCGCGAAGTTGCTTCCATTGTTTTTCAACTTTTCTTTCTCTAGGAACACATTAAAATTGATGGTAGGGGCCGCCATTGATCTACAACATATTTGCAATAGTTTAGACTAAGTTTATGACAAATTGAGTTCTAATTAATAGTTAAATTAATCTAGGTGAACTCCCACTCAAAACAATATCCCTCACATTGTTTTAGTGATCACACGAACCAAATCCACCACATCAAAACCGATCATCACGAGAGTTGATGTACCTTCAATGGCGAACAATCAACATGTTCATCATATCTACTATATGACTCATGCTTTACCTTTCGGTGATCCGTGTTCCGAGACCATGTCTGTACATGCTAGGCTCGTCAAGATCAAACCTTAGCTTCTGCATGAGAAAATCTGGCTTGCTCACGTTGTATACACTCGCAGAATCTAACACACCCGATCATCACGTGGTGCTTCGAAACAACGAGCTTTAGCAACGGTGCTTACTAAGGATGAACACTTTAAAACTTGAAATTTGTGTGCTTGAGGGATCATCTTATAATTCTACCATCGTTAACTAAGCAATACAAGATGCATAAAGGATTAACATCACATGCAATTCATAATATGTGATATGATATGGCCTTTCTTCTTGTGCTTCCGATCTCCATCTTCAAGCACGAACATGATCTCCATCATCACCGGCATAGCGTCAAGGTCAATGGCGCTACTTCATGGTTGTCGTCCACCAGCTTCAACTATTACAACTACTTTGAATAGACACGCGAGTCTTAACAGAAATTAAAGACAACCATATGGCTCCTATCGGTTGCCAACTTACAATAAGCAACATTGCATACATCAAATATAATCACAATCATGGTCATATCACATCACAGCACACCCCTGCAAAACAAAGTTAGACGCCTCTAATTTTCTTTGCATATTTTAAGTGGTTTGGGGCTTTCAATAAGTGTCGTTCTAACTTACGAACAAGAACCACAACGTTGATGCTTGAACTATCAAGTGCCCATTGTAAATTGGATCTATACTATAATGGGAGAGACAGACACCCGCAAAGCCACTTATGCAATACAAGTTGCATGTTGAGCGTGGAGCAAGTCTCATGAACGATGTCATGTAAGGTTAGCCCGAGCCGCTTCATCCCATCATACCGCAAGATGCAAAGTACACAAGAAGCAATTGATAATAAAAGCACCACCGTCCACAATGACCATTGTGTTCTACTCGTGCAACAGATCTACATATAGACACAGCTCTTATACCACTTTAGGGGTTCGAAGCATGGAAAACAAAAAAATTCTACCGCATGCAAACAAACAAGCCAAGATCTATCTACTAGATTGTAGCAACGAGTCGATAGAGGAACTCACCCTCGAAGATTCCAAAGCGGTTAACGAGAGCAGATTCTCGTGGGTGATGTAGTCGTACTCTTGCCGATCTCAAGATCGCGTAGACGATCCTTCCGGCGCTGTGTTCCGGAAGCGCTTCTGCAGTCGGTCACACGTTCGGTACTCGATGAAGACCTTCCTCTCCCTTGTTCTAGCAGGCATCGGAGGTTGTAGATTCCGGCAGCACGACGGCGTGGTACCGGAAGTAAAGGGGAGATCTCGCAGGGCTTTGCCTTAAGCCGGAGCGAGTATGGTGGACTATGAGAGAGGTCTTGGCGATCTAGGGTTTAGAAGGCACCAAGGGGCGGAGCTTGGCCGGCGGCTAGGGCTTGGGGAAGCCCCAACTCCGCGGCTAGGAGAAGCCCTAGGGCGGCGGCAACTTGCAGGAGGCCGGCGGCTAGGGTTAGGGTTTTGGGGTGTGTTGGGTGTAGGGAAGAGGGGCAGCCCTGCCCCTCCTTATATAGGTGGGAGGGCGCCGGTTGGGAGGAGGGAGTCCTCCCCCAACTCGGCCTCCTTAGCCGACAGGTGGAGGGAGGAGGACTTCCTCCCCAAGTAGGTTTCCTACTCTCCCTCCACCAAGCAAACTTGCCGTTTGACTTTTTCAAATTGGCGTTTGACTTTCAAACTAGGATTTGATTTCTCCCTTTATTTTGCCCAGCCATGTTACCTAGTACATGATGCAACCATTCCACATTGTCATGACACATTCATGTACCCTTCCCCTCCGGAGTGCCGGACCTTCCGGAACCTTCTAGAACATTCCCGATGAAAACACCGTAATCATTCCCCAACTCCGAAACAGGTCTTTCCTTATATGAATCTTATTCTCCGGACCATTCCGGATCTCATCGTGATATCCCGGATCCCATCCGAGACTTCGAACAACATTCAGTCTCTTTCTCATCATTCCATAACTACTCAACAACATCGATTCCTTAAGTGTGTCTCCCTACGGTTCGTGAATTATGCGGACATGATCGAGACACTTCTCCGATCAATAACCAATTCATATGGCTCCCACATATTTCTATGATTACTTTGCAATCGAATGAACCACTTACATACGATACCAATTTCCCTATGTCTCACGATAGTTTACTTATCCGAGGTTTTAATCGTCGGTATCTCTGCATACCTAGTTCAACCTCGTTACCGATAAGTACTCTTTTCTTGTTCCCGTGGTATGTGATCCCTTGTGAGCCAATCACATGCTTGCAAGGTAATTGGATGACATTCCACCGAGAGGGCCCAGAGTATATCTATCCGTCATATGGATGGACAAATCCCACTCTTGATCCATGTGTCTCAACCCATACTTTCCGAACACTCAATGCCACCTTTATAGCCACCCAGTTACGGTGTGGTGCTTGATGTCATCAAAGCATCCTTCCGGTGATGGTGATAATCATGATCTCATGGTCGAAGGAATTAGGTTACTATGTATCAGAAAGCTCATAGCAATTGAACTATTAAAATGACTTGATCTTTATGCTACGCTTATCTATAGGAGTATGTCCATCATACCATTCTCCTAATGATATGATCTTGTTGTTAACAACATCTCAATGTTCATGATAGGGAAACCACAATCATGTATTAACCAACAAGCTAGTATTATGAAGAGGCTTTATTACAGACTCTAATTTAGTTTACAAATCACACAAGTATTAATGTTTCCTGGTTAATATTGTTATAGCACGAATGTAAACATTTATCATAAACACAAAGATATAATAATAAGTACATTTATTATTGCCTCTAGGGCATATCTCCAACATCTTGGTCGTTGGCTATTCGACGTGAAGCTCCACCTTGGGCTTGGGAAGCTTCAGTCCCCTTGGAGGAGGATCGAGTTTTAGCGTTTCCTCCCGAACTGCCACTAGATTCATCGGAACTTCCAGAATTCTCAGCCGACTCACCTTCATCACGAGAGCCTCTGTCGAATTCATCATCATCAGCAGCGTCAATATTTTCTTTGGCCTCATGAGAGAGGAAACTCGGCCCCTCATTCCATTGATGCACATTTGCATATTCGATGAGCTAATAGGCACGGGCTTGGCAGCGAGAAACATAATCTGGATTCTCTTCCCAAGGAGAGCCGGTACGCAGATTCATTAAGGTATCAAGGGAGATATCCTTGTTCCATGATAGTAAGTGCCATATCAGCCCTGGCTTGCCCGGCAGATTCTCTCCAAATATTCAACTGAGTCTGAGAATCCATTAGCTTCGCCACGAGTACTTCCAACTTGCTAATCTTTGGTTCATTCAGCCAGAGCACATGGAAAGCCCGAATTGCCGCTTTCACCAAATCTTTTCCCATGATCTTCATCGGCTCAATGGCAGCAGCAACAACAACCAAGAAATCCTTAATGTAATATTCTTGATCCGGGAGATTGGGGACACCTCGGCGGGCACGAGCGGCAATCACGACTTTAGTACTCACGGTCTTGGCTTCTGGAAAATGATCCGTAAAGAAAAATGTCGCATAAATCAAGAGAAACAACGAATAAAGAGTGACTCGGCCAGGAACCAAGAGGAAGAAACACAAGGAAAATAAGCTTATGATGAATATATCACAACATATTCTGAAGATCCACGGCCCAGCCAGCCCGTTTCTTCTCAAATCGAGTGATCTCCTCGGTCATCGCCTGGTTGTTCAGCTCGGCCGCATCAAGGTGTTCCTTGTCTTTCTAAAGTTGAACACTTAACCGACTCTTTTCTTCGGAAAATTCTTGGTCCATTTTTTCCAGCTCGGACTTCTTCGAGGATTTCAAGGACTCAACCTCGGCACGAAGCCGAGCTATCTCGTCATCCTTCTCCTTGAGCTGCGTTGAGTGAGCCCCTGCTTTCTGTAAAAAAAATCAACATCATATCAGGCATGGGTATGCACTCTTGATGTGACGCTGCAAATCTTTGTAATTTGGATGAGCCGAAGATGGAGCACTATAAGATATTCGAAATTCATCTAGAAGAAAAATGGACGAGTAAAGAGTGGAGGGGCGACTAACCTTCGAGGCTGGCAACCTTTTTCGTCAGTCGAGTATTTTGATTATTAATGTTAGTTGAGTAATGATACATCGTAAATTAATTAGGAAGCAACGACTTGTGCAAAGGATTTGAGCGCAAAAGCCGAATGATTTACCTGTCTTCTTCAGAATGGGGACCATCTTGTTAAACTTGTCTTGAAGTTTCCTATGTGAAAAGAGCAGCTTCTAGAATTCGGTCGTACGCCGATTGTGAGCAACCTAAAATAATAGTGAGTTATACAGGGAATCAAGAGAAACTTGACTTGGATCTAGGTGGCTGGATATTCAAAGCTAAAACTAAAAATTATCTGAATCAAGAAAAACTTGACTCGGATCTAGGTGGTTGGATATTCAAAGCTAAAACTAAAAAAGATCTGAATCAAGAGAAACTTGACTCGGATCTAGGTGGCTAGATATTCAAAGCTAAAACTGAAAACGATCCGAATCAAGAAAAACTTGACTCGGATCTAGGTGGCTGGATATTCAAAGCTAATACTGAAAAAGATCTGAATCAAGAGAAACTTGACTCAGATCTAGGTGGCTGGATATTCAAATCTAAAACTGAAAAAGATCCGAATCAAGAGAAACTTGACTTGGATCTAGATGGCTGGATATTCAAAGCTACTACTTAAAAAAGATCTGAATCAAGTAAAACTTGAATCGGATCTAGGTGGCTAGATACGTTTTAATCCAAAACATGCACAGCAAAAATTATCTATTGCGCAAGCTGGTAGTTATATTTTAAGCAAGGGAAGCTTCCAAACGAATAACAAGTTATTCGGTTGCAAGCTCGGGGACTTGTGGGTATATAGTATTCTGTGCACAAACGATAAAGTGTAGATTGAGGTTCATACCTCATTCATCTTGTCACTTTCGAGTACAACCTTAGCAGCCATGTGCAAACGGCTGCTGATGTCGGAAAACTGGAAGGAATGGTTACTTGGGTTGCCCTCAATCACATCAGCAACAGTGCCAGGGGGAACTTCGGCCTCCTCTCGTTGAGGCGGGCTGTTATTCGGCATCGGAGGAGAACTGTCGCGAAGAGGACTTGAAACTCGAACATCCTCTGCACGCGATGTCGAAAGCGGCCGAGTAACATGAGAATTCATGCTTGGACCACTGGGTTTGGCAGAAAGAGGAGCACTACCAGGATAAAGATAGAGACCAATTCAGAAATATAAAGAGAGAAACAAGAAATACAAGCTAAAATATGCAAGGAAACTTACCCAGAAACTCCGGGCATGGTTTTGCGCTTCGGAATATGGTGGGAGGATTTCTTAGTTTGCTTCTTGGGACCCGCATCCGAAGGATCATTTGAAGCTGCACGCTTCTTCGATGGAGCGGGAGCTTCGGAAGCGAGGGGTTCAACCTCGAGCACCTGGCCAGCCGGATTAGCTGGGAAAGAAGGGGCCAGAAATGCGTAAGAGATAGGCACCGCGGCAACTACCTCGAGAATTTGGACGTCGTCTGAATCACCTTCATTGGAGCGGGTCGAGGTATTACCCCGGGTACGGGCGGGAGTAGCCTCGGGTTTAGGAATAAACTCCTCCGGGTCTGGTTCTCCATTATCCGGGGTGCTGCGATCAGCACTCCAAGGAAGAGACAACACCTCGGCGTCTTCTGAATCTTGCTCGGCAAATTTCTGCAGGAAGAGCAGACAAAAGTTAGTAGAATAACCGATGGAAAATAACTCGCATAAAGCAATTCAAGTTCGAATTACCCGAGGAGGGGGATTATTGCGGGAAAAGGGCTTCATTCCCCACACCCATTTCTTGGGCATCTCGGTTTTGAAGATAGCCCGGACGCGTTTCTGAATCTAAACGTCATCAAGCTCAACCATGGAGACTCGGTTGGGATCCGAAGGACCGCTAATGTAGCAAATCTTATGAGAGCAAAGTTGGAAAGGGTAGATTCGGCTACTGATGAATGCGGCCATCAAATCTTAGCCGTGAAGCCCCGACCGAGTTAAATCCTTCAGCCGAAGCTCGAACGCTTCAGCAAGAGCATTAGTCTTCTTCGGATTATAGGTCCAGTTCTGTTTAGAAGGAGGACCAATAGAGAAGTAAGGGAGCCGAATCTTCTCTTCCTTGCCGGTGTTCTTGACATAGAAAAATGACCTATGCCACTTCTTGCAAGACTCTAGGCCTGTGACTCGGGGGAACAAGGAATTCTTCCGGGGTGTAATAGAAGCAGCCCCACATTGAGTAACAGATTTCTCGAAGGGATGGAGAGATTTATCTGGCACTACGTTAGCTCGGATATGGAAAAACTTCGACCAGACATCTACGGAAGGCCAGAGACCAAAGTATCCCTCTGAGGACGAGATAAAATCCGAGATAGAGGCGATGGTGTTAGCCGGCAGATGATGAGGATGAAGGCCGAAGAATTAAAGGAATCCCTTGGCAAAGTCGCTAAGAGGGAGGCTAAATCCTCTGGCAAAATGCGACATAGAAACTACATACTCGCCATCCTGAAGTACGGGAGAAGAGTCTTTGCCGGGTAAGCGACATTGTACCTCGGCAGGAACTCAACGAGTCTTGCGTATCCACTCGATTTCTCGGCGGGTGACCGTGGATCCTTGCCACGAACCACGCTCTAGGCCAACCATGAGATCTTCTTCCCCCACGACGGTGCCGCTAAGCAAGCTCTACATGGGCTCGTCGGAGTAGCCAACAGAGGAAGATTCGCTGGCGGAGGGGAGAGGCCTCGAAACCCAAGGCCCCGTCGCAACGATGATGAGCACGGAGGCGGCGGAAGAGGAGAACCACCGCAGAATCCTGAAGCGGAGGCGAAGCACGGAGAAAAATAACCAAACAACGGCGGCGCGTAACGTAAGGGGGAGCGCGGCGGCATGGTCACGAGAACAGAAGCACTGCTGCGGCAGCACAAGAAGGAAGAAGAGGGAAGTTGTGAATGGGAAAGTGAACCAACCCTTCCCCTCTCACCCTATTTATAGCCGCGCGTTGTGAGAATTAGTGGGATCGTAGGTGCGGCGCGGTAACCACAAAATGGCGTGTATCGTGCGTTCTCGATCGATGATTGGAGCCACAGCTGGGGTCACACGGCGCAAGAGGAGATCCAGCCACCATGACCGTTGCGGTGATCAAAGAATCACTGCACCGATAGGACTGCCATAGTAATTACTGTAGCAATGTCAGAATACGCTGTAGTGGTACAAAAAACAAGACTAAAGGTAATGATTGGTACACGTAGGATGAAGCTTACTAGAGAAGCTAAAAGGATACCTCGGACAAAGGAGAGTGACGCGGAAAACGAGTTGCACCTCGGTAACAGAGGTTGCGCAAAAATGAGATAAAACGAGAGAAGCACCGACTAAGTAATGAGTTAGATAGAAAAGTATAAAGAATGAGCATCTGGAAACTGATGTGGTCCGCCCGAGATAATCGGCAGGACCGCACCAGCTTCGGGGACTAATGTTGGGGGGAAGACCCTAGGTAGGTTCAAGATAAGTAAGAAAGGGAAGGAGCCTTCATGTTCAGAGCCGGATCATGGCATGATCCGGCCGAGTCAAGAAGGGGTCAGCTGAACAAGATCCGACCTGTTCTGAGTCAGGTAGTTAAGACCTGACTCGGCCGACATATGAGTTATGCTGGCATACCGCTGTCACGTAACTTAAATGCAGGCGAAGATCAAGCCGAGTCACGCGAGGAAAGGCCGAGTCATGGGAATCTTGATCATGAAGGAGAAGGCAGGTCCCGAAGTCAACTTCAGCCACTGTCTCTCCTCAGGAATCTGCACAGCACCAAGCGCTACAGACAAGAAGCAGAGCGGCAGGGGAGCAGAAGAAGGTCACGGAGGTGACAGTCCTCAGGCCCGAGGCTCACATGTGGTGGATCCTGTGTCTTTGCCATCGATAGGAGGGGACAAGGAAAGAGGCCCGCCGAACTACCACTTTGGGACAAGCATATACATGGAATATGCTTGTCCACGTCAGCCCTAGGAGGAGCCAAGCCACTCCTTTATAAGGAGGGGCTGGGCGCCCAGAAGAGGGGGTCGATTCATTTTTTACCAGGGCAAAAGTTGTAGCTTCTTCTTTCTCTCTCTCATACATCTCAAGGAGCAAGTGTAGCACCACCAGAGTTGAATTAAGGTTGAGTTCTTGCATTCAGTGTGTAGAAACCACTACATCTTTGCTCCCTGGATCCCACTAGAATCCATTGGTCCCCAACTTAAGCCTACCCATGGCATCTGTCATGCCACCACCACGGCACAAAATACAATCTACCGATCAAAAATCTAATTGAACAAGCGGAGGAGGCACATACTAAGGAGCAATCCCTCCAAAAATCATCAGCAAAGATGGGCTGAGCAAGGAGATCAAAAATCGGGAGCAAAAACAGCAGGAACTCAAGCTTGAGAAAGTTTTATGGTGTTTTTCTAGTGATAGAAAGAAGTGGCTATAAGGAGGCATCTTGGAGGGCCACAGGTGGTTACCACCCAGGCCAGGCGCGCCCTAGGGCTGGTCGCACCACCAGGGGGTGTGCTGGCCTGGTGGGTGATACGTCGGAAACGTATCTATAATTTTTGTTGTTCCATGCTTGTTTAGTATCTACTTTTCTTTATTTTGTCTACACTTTGAGGTGTTTTCATATGTTTTCTTGTACTAACCTATTAACAAGTTGCCATAGTGCCAGTTGTCTGTTTTCTGCTGTTTTTGGTTCCAAAAAAACTAGTAAGGAAATATTCTTGGAATTGGACGGGACAAAAGCCAAAGTCAATATTTCACCAAGGAGAACACGGAGTTTAGAGGAGAAACGGAGGGGCTCCACAGGGCCGCTGCACCCCCCAGGCGCGTCCTAGGGTGGGCCCACGTCTGGGTAGGGTGTGGCCTCCCTGGCCGCCTCCTAGCGTCGCCTCTTCGCCTATAAGAAGCCCCCGATGCCTAAACCCTAAGCACCCGATCAATATTCCACGAAACCGTCTATAGTCGCCGCCACCATCGTCCCAAGATCGGGGGGATCTGAAGCTCTTCCATGCACCCTGCCGGAGGGGAGATCATCTCGGAGGCCTTTTTCTTCATCATGCCAGCCTCCGGTATGAAGCGTGAGTAGTTCCACCTTGGACTACGGGTGCATGTAGTATCTAGATGGTTGTATCTCATCCTTATGCTTTCATGTCTAGATCTTGTGAGCTCCGTTCATGATCAAGATATCATCTATTTGTAATCATGTATGTTGTGTTTGCGGGGATCCGATGGATATTGAGATTTTTATGTCAGACTGATTAATAGTTTTATCTTATTGATTCAATCATGTCTTTGTTGTTAGTAGCTATCTTGGCTGAGTAGTTGCTAGTGACTTCAAGAGGGGGTATTTATGCTCAATAGTGGATTCATGCCTCTACTTAATCAAGGGTAGTAATAGAAATCTCTACGGTTGTAGATGTGATGTTGCCACTAGGGTGAAAACAACGGTCTCTTGTTCATGGAACAAGTGGATTGTTTACCTTACACACTTTGCTTAAAGCAGTTGTCTGTTGCTTGCAACTTAATACTGGAGGGGGTTCAGATGATAACCTAAAGGTGGACTTCTAGTCATAGATGTAGTTGGATGGAGGTCTATGTATATTGTTGTATTGCCCAATCGAATCTCATAGGATCTTTTTGTCTAGTATTGCATTGTTATACCTTGCTCAGTCCTGTCAATTGCCCTGCTGTATTTTGTTTACCCAGCATGCCATGTTTGTTTATCTATGGAGAGCACCTCTAGTGAACTATGGACCCCGGTCCAATCTTTACCATTGATACATCTTCCACTGTTACTGTTTACTTGCTGCAAACCATCATCACCTTTCACACCATACTATTAGTTGGGGCTAAGTCTTGAGTTTGTGTTGTGCAGGTTTCCACGTTGCTTGCAACACCTATGAGACGTTTCCTTCCTCCTACTGGTTCGATAACCTTGGTTTCTTACTGAGGGAAAACTTTCTTCTATGCCGCTTCATACCTTGCTCTTGGGGTTTCCCGAAGAAGCGTCCACCATGCATCAAGACTTCCTGGCGCCGTTGCCGGGGAGGCTAAGGACATCTTCACAAGGGGAGTCCTCCACAACCTTTCTCTTTACTTTGTTTTTAGTTTTCTTAGTTTCTTTTGCTTGGTTTGGCTTGCCTATTTTTTATCAAAAACTCCAAAAAATTAGTTTAGTTTGGTTCGCTTTTTCTTATTAAAAAACACACAAAAATTAGTTCCTTCTCTAGTTGTTGGTCTGTTATTTCCTTGCTTTGTCATGCTTTCTATCAATGGATGGTTTCTTTGAAACTAGTTCTTACTGGCAAGGTGGGTTCACGGAAGAAGAAAAGTATTATTATAAGAACCGTTTGTCATAAAAAGGGAAACACTTATGGGAACAAATTGATAAAGTGAATACTATTGCTAAAGAGGTGTGCTCTACTTATAATGTTACTTATTGCTTTGATAAATCTTGTTGCTGTAGGAGGTATAAACACCTGCCTTTTCAATGTGAGTATAATGATAATGTCACCATATCTTCTTATGTTAAAGGAAATTATGACTTTTATGATGTGGAACAAATTAAAGAATTTATTGCTTTCAAGGGTGCATTTGAACTTTCCAGTTTGCTTAAAAATACTGATGATGCACCTTATGAATATGAGGTTTATGAGATACTTAAATTATGCTTTTATAATTACAAGGAATAAAATGGCTATATTCTTGAATATTTTAATAGGTGCTTTCCAAAAATGGAAGAGACTAATGCCTTGCAGGAGCCTATGGAAGAATAAATTGCTGAAACTGAAAGCTCATTAGATGAAAAAGAGGAGGAGAGTGATGGTCAAGAGGAGAAAGAATGGATATACCCATGTTTACCTTCTAGTGATATTAACTCTTTACCTCTTATATTATTTTATTGTCCCCCTTGTTTACCAAAGGAGTATGAGTTTTATGTTCATGTGGATTCTTTTGAAATATCTGCTATGGGTAAAACTTGTGGTAATAGTTATGCTCCTGTTATCTATGATAATCCTATATTTGTGCCTAACTTCAAAATGCATGGTACTAAGGAGTTTTGCTTATAAAATGTTTATGATAAAGCTCTAGATGATGGTCCTATGTTGAATGATTAGTTACCGTATTATAAAATTGCTAAAAGTGGGTTTGAAGGTTTTAATTCCACTATTTTTGAGCTTGATTAAAATTATGTGTTTGTAGATCATGAAAAGCATGCTTTATGTGATAGTTATATTGTTGAGTTTATTCATGATGCTACTGAAAGTTATTATAAGAGAGGGAAACATGGTCTTATGTATCTCAATAATATTAAGTTTCCCCTCTTTATGTTGAAAATCTTGAAGTTGCACTTGTTTTGCTTTCCTATGTTTGTTGCTTTGTGATTCTTTGATTTATTTTCTTACAAAATTACTATGAATAGGAAGTGTGTTAGACTTAAATGTGTTTTGAATTTTCTTCTTGATGCTCTCTTTTACTTCAATTCATATTTCTTATGTGAGCATCTTTTCAAACTATCAAGCCTAACTTAAAGGCGTTAAAGAAAAGTACTTGTTGGGAGATAACCCAAGAGTTTTCTTGAGTCTTGGAAGTTATTACTTAAGTAATGACCTCTCCTTATCCTTTTGTTTGCTTTTTGTGCCAAGAATAACCTCTAATGAGAGGGAAGTAAGATTAGGGGAGTTGCTGTCCCGAAACAGATTTCTGTCCTCCACAATAAAAATTCATGTAAAATCTCTGTAAGTCGGATTGATCTGATATTTTACTAATAAATCGCCCAGTATGTTAGCTAACTTTCATTAGTTCAGAACGTTTTGATTTGAGCAACATAAGGTCTTTGAAAAAATTGTCTTCTGCCTGCTATTCTATTTTGACAGATTTCTGCCATTATTTGCATTTGCTTCTTATTGATTCCTTTTTGGGTTCTTTTTGGGAGATTGGGATTTTTGAAGTAGTTGATACAGTAGCTTATGTTTTTAGTGAAAAGTTTTGTTGTTCTAAAGCTAAACCCAAGGGTCTATTATCATTTGGATACACTAATGTTGTTAATGAAGATTGTGTGAAGTTTTGTATGAAGGAAAAATTTCAGGTGTAGATTGAGAATGATGTAATGAGATGAAGAATGGACAAAATATCAAGCTTGGGGATGCCACCCCGGTTTCACCCCAAGAAATATCCAATAGGTACAAGCGTCAAAGCTTGGGGATGCCCAAGGCATCCCCTTCTTCATCAATAAAAAGATCATGTCTTTCTAGGCACTTCGTTTTTATTGTTTCATGCACTGTTGTGTTGTTCTTGGAGCGTCTTATTTTTCGTTTGCTTTGATTAGTTTGTTTAGTGTGCTTGAATAAAGTAGTTTGGACCCCCGTTCTCGTTGTATTATTTCAAATAAGTTGATTGGTGTTGGAAAGGAGTAGAAAGTTCTTGCTTGAAAAGTGCAAGAGGAGCTTGCTTTGACTGTGACTTAGACTTTAGCATGTCATGATAGGTGTTGTTTTGACCTTATGCTTAGTGATTATTGCTGTAGCATGACTTGTTCCAAACAATTGGGATTGCTTAGTGTGCCTTGAAGGAATCATGCGTTGTTTTAGCATACAAAAGCATAGTATTGTGGTATTCTCCTTTGATGTTTTGTTTGGGTTGACTTGGCACATGCTCACACCATGTTATGACTATGAACAATTCACCATAGCCTATATGATCATTTAGTCCTTGACTTGTAGTACCACTCTATGCTTTGATTAGTAATGTTTTGTCGCTTTGCATGATTATGGCCATTATTGCTCTCTTAGTTGCTTGCTCCCAATCTTTTGCTAGCCTCCACTTGTATGAGTAATCTCTACTCATGCTTCCAACTCCCAAGAAACCAAGTTATTCCAAAGTGTCCACTATAAATTATTATGCATGGTGTGTTACACCATTCCAAATATATTCTTGTTTTCAGCTATCTTCCAATTAAAAAGTATTTTGTTATGTGAAAACTTAGGGATTAAAGCTCTCACGATCTTGCCCCTAATAAACTTGAACCATTGTGTCATATATGTTGTATATGCTTGCACTTATACGTTGGAATTAGCAGAACCATGTTTTCATGGGGAACGTTTTCAACATTGCACTTGTACTTTGTACACAGTTGATAACATGCTCTTTTGTCTATGGATGTCGCCGGTGTGAAATAAAAAGGGAGCTTGTAAGTCCATGGAGTTATGTATTTTGTGTTATAGAAATGCCTGGGATGCTGTAACATCCCTAAAATCATGTTTCAAAACTCATGCATATCATCCATGCATCCATGATCATGTAGGGTTTCATCTCAAAAATCAATTCAAAAACAGGAGCATATGAGCTCATTATTTTATGTGATCAGCATTAAATCAAATGCTACTCTACAATGAGAGATTGTTGTTCATGAATCAAACCTTGTTACTCTCAGATTGTTTTGCTTGCTTGCTATTTGCCTAAACCAAAATTTTGCAAAACAAAAGTGATTTTAAAACCATTTCCAAAACTTGATCAAATCTAGTGCCATATCACTATTTAATTTGTTTGATCAATGGGACCAAGCTAATACAGAGAGTCCATATGTTTTTACACTCAGAATTATGATTGTTACACTCTGTAAAAACCCAGAACAAATTTGAATTCAATTGCCATTTGAATTTGTTTGAAAATGGTTTCAGAAAATCAAAACATAAATAGAAAATGAATTAAGAAAAGGAAAAAGGCCGGCGCCAGTTATTTAGCCCAACAGAGAAACCAGCCCACTAAGCCCACCCAGGTTTCCCCTTCTCTCTCTCACTCGCAGACAAACCCACTGAGTCACTGACTGCTTGGGCCCATTCCCTCTTTCCTTCTCTCGCTGGCAAGTGGACCCTGCGACCACGTCAGCGTCGTCCCCATTCAACGCGCGGCCGAGGTGCTCCGCCGTTACCTCGCCGCAGTCACTGCCTGCGTAATTGCCATTTATACAGCGTGTAATCGCCGCCCCCCTTCTGGCTATTTAACCCCCTCTGCACCGCGAGCATTTCCCCTCACTTAATTTCCTCTCCACGCCACCAGGCTGCCCGTAGTCTTGCTCACACCGCCGCAGCTCCGACGACCTCCGGCGTGCGATTTCGGTAAGACCCTGTCGCCCCTTGCCGTCTAAGTTTGCCAGACTGATCACAGTGTCCATGCGCATCTTCTCATCCTATCGGTGCATGCTAGGACCGTCTGGAGACTCGCCAACGACGACGACCGCAAGTGCCCGACGCTTTCTTCCTCTCCGGTGATCGATTGCGGTAAGCACTGAGCGCCCCTTGACCCCTCTCGCATACGACTAGGTTCGACTTGTCCTTGCGCAACTACTAATGCCTCTGATTGGTACTAGGAAGGCCCAGAGCATCGGCAACCACTTCATCTGCAACCACCCGACGCCGTGCATGACTCCGACGAGCTCCAGCGACCACCTCTGCGCGCCCCTTCACCAACGAAACCCACCTTGAGCATCAGCAGCACACGGCGAGCATGGTAAGCCCCTTCTCCCTCTACCGCGCGACCTAGAACGCCGGCAGCAACTCTGACAGAGACGCCGCCGCCAGTCGCCGCCGCTAGCGCCGCCAGAGTTTGGCCGCTTGATCGCGAACCGTTGGATCTAGATCCGACGGGCTAGATAGATCACTTAAGCTAAGGGGTACTAACAGATATGGACCGTGCAGATTAAGTTAGATCTAACGGCTCACGTGTGTGATCCGGTGCGAAACGGTATCAACCAATAGGAACACGCCGCGTGTCTGAGAGTTTGATTTGAATCTATTAGATGTTTAAACTTGTTTTAATCATAACTTTTGATTCCCACGTTCAAATTTGACAAATTTTATATCAATGGAATCAGGAGAGAAAGCCCTTTCCAAATATGCAATGTGTTTAATGTTTTGTTTCAGTTAAAATGATTATATTTACAGAAACATGTGTAGGCCTATTTTGAGTATAACAATTATTTGAGAAATGATTTAATGTTCAAATAAAGATTGTTTGGCAAGTTTTGAACTTGTTTATGATTCAGTATTGTACACTTGTATTGTTTGGTGTAGAAAATCATCACACGTCATATTGCATGCATCCATATATTTTTTCTTATTTATTTTGTATGTGATTTGGTGTTATCATTTTATGTGTAGACTTTGGTGCAAATAGTGATTGTGTTTGTGAGGATTGTAACTACTCTCCAAACTACCAAGGCAAGTGGTGCTTCATGATTTTATTCCTATGTTTTTCAAATATGCATTAGAAATATTTTGCTAGTCTTGCATGGATATTATTGATCTATGCTATGCTTGGGAAATCCTAGTAGTTGTAGAATTACTAGAAATGTTTCTAAGTCCTATCAATGCCATGCTTAGCCTAGCAAGTAGAAACCAAGGGTGGTTATATTCATGCTATGAATAAATATTTCTAAGTCTTTGGACTATGTTTTTGCTTAATAAAAACAACTAAGTGAATGAAATACCTGGGTGGAATGGAAGGAATGGTTTATGTTGAGTTGTTACACAAGGCCCATTTCTATGGTTTACCTTGTGTATCTCACTTGTGGAAAGCCACCCAAGAACAAAGGGATTTGAGAGGCCAAATGTTAAGAAGCTTCTAGTGCAGCCACTTGGCAATATGGGCTCTGCCTGGATCATATAGGTTGCAATAACTTAGCCATTTGGACAGTTGGTGGTAGTGGGATGACAGGTTGGAACGCGTCCATTTGGTCTAAGGGAAGGCTTTTGAAAGGTCCTGTCTTGGTGAAAATCAAGTCTTGTGGGGAAAGTGCACAACCTCTGCAGATGGAAGAATCTAAGTACTTAGCCATGTCCCTGGTATTGGACAACTTGAGCATCAAGATATGGAAGCTATCAAGAATCTCCTCATCCCAATTTCTAAGTAAAACTTGTGGTTGAACAAGGGTGAAGGACCCCAATGTCTATTGGTGGTTCCTTGGTAAAGTTTTTGTCAAAGAAAAACTTAGTATTTTCAACTAATAGGCAAAACCTATTTTGAGCAAAGCAAGCCTAAGCTACACTTAGCCAAATTGCATATAGTATCTAGTCCACCAATATTCTACTAAGGTATCACTTGCCAATACTATTCCAATGTATTGACCCACTGTGGCTGTAACTTGTGATGTTGTAGGATATTCTGATGATGATTAGGAGTCATGAGTCTACACTCAACATGCTTGCCTGTGGCACATGAAGATGAAGACTTATTTATCTTATTATATATTGAACTCTTGTATTAGGCCTGTGGCCATGGAGTTGTAAAAGACTATGTTTGTCTCTGGAATGATATGTAATAATGACCTTTGTTTCTGTGTACTTCATCTTAAACTGTGGATGCTAGCATTGATCCAGGGACTAGCATTGCAATCACAGGGATCCTTTCCTTTACAAAGGAGGGATCCTACAGCTGCTAGCCTAAGCCATGCCTAATCATGGTGGAAACTTGCATCATCACCATAATGAGCAATCTGTGAAGCATCCTCAATAAAAACCTATGCAAATAGCAAATAAAAAGATCGTTGAGATGCTCATTGTCTGCTTGCCTTGTCATTTTGGTTATGGGAAAGCTCCTGTACCATGTGCAAGGGGTACCCCATTGGCGGTTCTCTATGATACGCATGTACTTACTATGACAAGAACTTACAGGTGACTAAAGTTGAGTAGCATGAGGTGCGGCCCTCGTATTCAAGGGACATGATATTTCCAACTTATACTTTGTCAAGCATATATTCCATAGTTTGTTCACTTTAACCTTAATCACATCAAGATGCCTATGATAGGGGCAATGAGGGCTGAAAGCTAATAAGTACCATAATTTTTGGAAGCTCTTTTTGAAACTTGAAATCCCTGCTTCCCTTTATGAAGGGCCTTTCTTCCACCATTATATTGAGTCTCCACTTTCTATATTCAGGCACCAGTTAAGAGAGCATAGTTTCCATGTGCATTGTCCCAAAACTTATTGATTGATGCATATTGTGATATTACTTGTTCTTGTGCTATTTGTATCTAGTCACTCTTATGAACTTTGAAGGTGTCTGAACCTATGCATCTATTTGCTACTCTATGAGGGACAAGTTTAATGCCACTATGCCATGTTTTCTGTATGTAAAACAAACAAACATTTTTCAATGCATGTTATTCATGAGCTTTGTTTGTACCCTTTCATGTTGCATGCATAGTTACTTTGTCTTATTGTTAGAACTCCATATTTCATGCACATGTTTAGAGTTCTTTGATCCCAGCTTTCAATGATTGCAAATGGTTTGATCTTGGTTTTGATGGTTCATGTCACCTCAAAAATTATCTTTTATCACTTACCTACTCGAGGACGAGTAGGAGTTAAGCTTGGGGATTCTTGATACATCGGAAACGTATCTATAATTTTTGTTGTTCCATGCTTGTTTAGTATCTACTTTGCTTTGTTTTGTCTACACTTTTAGGTGTTTTCATATTTTTTCTGGTACTAACCTATAAACAAGTTGCCACAATGCCAGTTCCCTGTTTTCTGTTGTTTTTTGTCCTAGAAAAGCTAGTAAGGAAATATTCTCGTAATTGGAGGGGACAAAAGCCAAAGTCAATATTTCACTGAGGAGAACACGGAGTCCAGAGGAGAGACGGAGGGGTGCAACAGGGCGGCTGCACCCCCCTCAGGCGCGACATAGGGTGGGCCTGCGCTTGGGTAGGGTGTGCCCCCCTGGCCGCCTCCCAGCCTCGCCTCTTCGCCAATAAGAAGCCATTGATGCCTAAACCCTAAGCACCCGATCAATATTCCACGAAACCTTCTATAGTCGCCGCCACCATCGTCCCAAGATCGGGGGGATCTGAAGCTCTTCCATGCACCCTGCCGGAGGGGAGATCATCTCGGAGGACTTTTTCTTCATCATGCCAGCCTCCGGTATGAAGCGTGAGTAGTTCCACCTTGGACTACGGGTGCATGTAGTAGCTAGATGGTTGTATCTCATCCTTATGCTTTCATGTCTAGATCTTGTGAGCTCTGTTCATGATCAAGATCTCATCTATTTGTAATCATGCATGTTTTGTTTGCGGGGATCCGTTGGATATTGAGATTACTATGTTAGACTGATTAATGGTTTTGTCTTATTGATTCTATCATGTCTGTGTTGTTTGTGATCTTGCATGCTCTCCGTTGTTAGTAGCTATCTTGGCCAAGTAGTTGCTAGTGACTCCAAGAGGGGGTATTTATGCTCGATAGTGGGTTCATGCCTCTACTTAATCAAGGTAAGTGACAGAAATCTCTATGGTTGTAGATGTGTTGTTGCCACTAGGGAGAAAACAACGGTCTCTTGTTCATGGAACAAGTGGATTGTTTACCTTACACACTTTGCTTAAAGCAGTTGTCTGTTGCTTGCAACTTAATACTGGAGGGGGTTCGGATGATAACCTAAAGGTGGACTTCTAGTCATAGATGCAGTTGGATGGCGGTCTATGTATATTGTTGTATTTCCCAATCGAATCTCATAGGATATTTTTGTCTTGTATTGCATTGTTATGCCTTGCTCAGTCCTGTCAATTGCCATGCTGTAATTTGATTACCCAGCATGCCATGTTTGTTTATCTAAGGAGAGCACCTCTAGTGAACTATGGACCCCGGTCCAATCTTTACCATTGATACATCTTCCACTGTTACTATTTACTTGCTGCAAACCATCATCATCTTCCACACCATACAGTTAATTCTTTGTTACAGCAATCGGTGAGATTGACAACCTCACTGTTAGTTGGGGCAAAGTCTTGAGTTTGTGTTGTGCAGGTTTCCACGTTGCTTGCAACACCTGTGAGACGTTTCCTTCCTCCTACTGGTTCGATAACCTTGGTTTCTTACTAAGGGAAACTTGCTGCTGTGCCGCTTCATACCTTGCTCTTGGGGATTCTCGACAAAGCATCCACCATGCATCAGTGGGTCCCCCTGGGCCACTCCATCTGTCCCTCTGCCCCTTTTTCGAGGAAAATTTTAATATGAATTTTCTGGAATTTTTCGGGAAACTTTATTTTTGGCCAATTTTTAGGTTATGAAAATTGATTTTCTCACAGAAAAATAGTTTTTAGAAGAAGCAAAATCAAAAAAAACAAAACGACAGAAGTTCTAAGACACTCTAACAAGCAAACAACTATTAAAACTAAAACTAACAAGAGGAAGAGCAAAGACTAGAAAGGAGAAACATAAAAGTGAGCAAGTATAATCTTATTTGAAACAAAACTTTGCATTCCACAAAATGATTATGTTACCTCAAACTTGATAGCAATAGTCCCAATCATAATAGTTTCAAAACTTTCCTGTGGAATGGGACAATATATTTCGCCAACCTGGATGCTCTCAATATTTTCAATGGAATTCAGGCAATTGCTCTTATCAATCTTCCTGGGGAAATAGACAGTATGCTCTTTGTCATTAATATTAAAAGTTAATTTTCCTTGATTACAATTGATGACAGCACCTGCAGTGTTAAGAAAAGGTCTCCCAAGAATAATGGACATATTATCATCTTCATGCATTTCAGGCACAACAAAATCAGTTAAAACCAAGCAATTATGAGCCACTTGAATAGGAACATCCTCACATATACCAACAGTAATAGTAGTAGACTTATCAGCCATTTGCAAAGATATATCAGTTGGTATCAATTTTCTAACTGGAGTCTCTTGTAGAGAGAAAAAGGCATAACTCTAACTCCAGCTCCCAAATCACATAAAGTAGTTCTAACATAATTATTCTTAATAGAGCAAGGAATAGTTGGTATACCTGGATCACCAAGTTTCTTTGGAACCTTACCATTGAAGGAATAATTAGCAAGCAAAGTAGAAATTTCCTCATTAGGAATCTTCCTTTTATTAGAGACAACATCCTTCATATACTTTGAATAAGGAGGCAACTTAATAGCATCAGTCAAAGGAATTTGCAAAAATAAAGGTTTCATCCACTCACAAAACTTGCTATAGTGTTCTTCCTCTTTTGACTTATGTTTCTTATTAGGAAAAGGCATAGGTTTATGCACCCAAGGTTGTCTTTCACTACCATGTTTATTAGCAATAAAATCTTCCTTAGTGTACCTGGTGTTCTTAGTGTGCTTCTCAGGTTTTTCCTCAACTTCCTCCTTATCAGGAGTATCATTTTTATCATTAGCACTCTCAGTTTCAGCATCAGAGACAAATATACTATTAGGGTCTACAGCAGGTTCAGGTGGTTCCTCAACTATTTTATGTTTTCTTTTTCTTTCTCTTATGAGGACTACCACTACTTTCACCTTGTTGAGAATCCTGCTCAATTCTTTTAGGGTGTCCTTCAGGATATAAAGGATCTTGAGTAGCTATACCACTCCTGGTTCTAATTCAATAAGCATGTTTATCTCCTGAGGCATTAACTAGCATATCTTTTTATACCTTAGCAAGTTGATCAATTTGAGTTTGAACCATTTGAAAGTGTTTACAAAGCATTTTAACATCATTAGCAGTTCTGTCCACAATATCTTTCAACTCATTAATAGCTCTAGAGTTTTCTAATAAATGATTCTGAACTTGTTTATTAAAATTACTTGTTTAACAATAAAAATGTCAAGTTCCTCTAAGCATTGATCAGGAGGTTTACCATAGGGAATATGTAAGGTTCCCAACCTTTAATAAGGTAGAGATCCCTGTGTTTACAATGCTAGTCCCTGGATCAATAGCTAGCATCCACAGTTAAGATGTAATATCAAGAAACAAAGGTCATAATACAACTTTATAACTAGGTATAAAATAATTTATTACATCTTACATAGCTCATTTGGCTATCTCAATACAATGAAGCAGAATATAACAATAGCATGGGGTCCTTCATCTTCAAAGTGCCACTGGCAAACATGTTGGTTGTAGACTTGTAATCCTATTTCAACACACTTCACTAAATGTCAAACAAACCTGCAACATAACAAGTTACAGCCACAAGGGTCAATACTTTTGAATTGTATTGGCAAGTGATACTATGGTAGTATAGTGGAGTCTATCATCTATATTCATTTGGCTAAGTGGAGCTTAGGCTTGCTTTGCTCAAAATAGATTTTCCTTATCATTTGAAAACACTAAGTTTTTGCTTGACAAAATCACCCAAGGCATCTCCCAATATAAATTGGTGATCCTTCAACCCTTGTTCAACCACAAGTTTTTAACTTAGAATTTGGGATGAGGAGATTCTTGATAGCTTCCATGTATTGATGCTCAAATTGTCCTTTACCAGGGACATGGCTAAGTACTTAGATTTTACACTCTGCAGAGGTGGTGCACTTTCCCCACAAGACTTGGTTTCACCAAGACAAGATCTTTCAGAAGCCTTCCCTTAGACCAGAATGGACGCGTTCCAACCTATCATCCCCTACCACCAACTGTCCATTTGGCTAAGTTATTGCAACCTATATGATCCAGGCAGAGCCCATAATGCCAAGTGGCTGCACTTGAAGCTTCTCAACATTTGACATCTCAAATCTCTTTGTTCCTGGGTGGCCGTCCACAAGTGTGATACACAAGGTAAACCATAGAAATGGGCCTTGTGTAACCACTCAACATAAACCATTCCTTCCATTCCACCCAGGTGATTCATTCACTTAGTTGTTTTATTAAACAAAAACACAAGTCCTTGACTTAGAAATATTCCATAGCTTGAATATAATCCACCCTTGTTTTCTACTAGCTAAGCTAAGCATGATAGTAGTAGGAATCTTAACTTAGGAAATTTCTACTAAGGTTTCATCTACTAGGATTTCCCATGGCATAGTTTATACTTAGCAAAAATTCCATGCAAGTCCTACTTAGAAATATCACTAATGCATAGTGAAAATAATGGGACAAAAGTATGAAGCATCACTTGCATTTTTGGTAGAGAATATAAGTTCACTCCTTGATCTTGCAATGTTCACACTCTTCAAATTCCACTACAATCAATCAAGCAAGGCACAATTTCAATCCACCATTCAAGCAAACAATCACATAACATAATAGAAACAAAGCAGTGCATGTAAGCATACTAAAGATGGTTTTATTTGAAAAAGTGGTTTCTAATGGGTTATAATCATTTGAAAACACCTATTGGTCATTTTATAAAGTGGCAAAACCATTTGCAAAAGATTCTTACTTATAAACCATTTTTAAACCAAATCAATATTTTATGTGGTTGAAAATGCCTTTAGCAAAGCAATAATCTTTATAGGGTTCACCAAATACATTTTTAATTCTAAAACTTGGTGTTTGAGGTTAGAGAGTTTAAATCAAAACATTTCCCAAAGGGTTTCCTCAAAAAGCATTTTTAATAAATAAACATTATTTTTATTTGACTAGAAATGTTTTAAATCTAAGATTTATTCTTTCAGTTTACCAAATATGTTTTTGAAACCACAAATTGATTTTCTATGGTTATTTGGTTCAAAACAATCCATTTTCCAAAGGTTCTATCACAAAAATAATTTTAGAACAAATTTTATATCCAAAATATACCTACACAAGTTTCTGCAAAAAAAATCATTTTTTCAGAAGCAATTCATTAAACAAAGTGTATGGTTGGGTAGGATTTGTCTTTCTGATTCCATTGATATAAAATTTGCAAAATTTGGACGTGTGGTTTGAAAGTTATGAATTTTCAAATTGGAACATCAAATAGATTCATTTCTGGTTTTTATTCAAACAGACTGGCCACATGGACTGATCTGATTGGCTGAAAACGTTTCGCGTGGATCAAGCGATGCAGACCGTAGGATCTAACTTGATTGCGTGGCACAGATCCCTACTTACCCCTTCGACTATGTTATATCGCGTTCGTCCGATCTACATCGCACTGTTCTGATTTACTCGACCTCAAAGTGGCGGCGCTGCGACGGTGACAGGCAGCGGCGCGCTCTGACGTGGTCATTGCCGATGATGCAGGATGAGAGAAAGAGAGGGAGGAGGCTCACCGAGTTCGCGTGGTCGAGGTGAAGCTCGAGGTGGGGTCGGCTACTCGAGGGGCGCACGGAGCTGGCTCGAATCGTTCGCCGGAGTTCGTGTCCGCATCGGGCTCCTCTGGTTGTCGTCGTGGGCGACGTTTTAGACCGCGCTAAGACAAGATGAGAACTGCGTTAGATGCGCACGAGATCGGCAATCATGTGTGCATCAACGAGAGGTATGGGGGTGGTCAGATACTACCTGGAGGACTCACCGGAGTTCGAGCAAACGGTGGCGAAGCTCAGTCGATGATGCTGCCGAGGATACAGGGAATGCGCGGGCGAGAGGGAGGTACCGAGAGATGCTCCTGGCGATGGGGAGTGTGCTCGTGTGGTCGAGGAGGCGAGGGGCGGCGGGGTTTGGCCGTAATCGTCGTCGGAGCTCGTCGGAGGCCGCGGCGGTGCAAGTGATAATGGGGACGGCCTGGGGGCTCTCTTGCCGCGGTGTCTGAGGGGAAAAGAAGGGGAGAGAGGGGTGATTAGTAGGGCGTAGTTGCAGCAGCAATTACTCGCGGCGTTATGCTGAATTTAATCAGCGGAATTCAAGCAGAAATGGGAGAGAGGGAGAAGAAGAACTGGTCGCGCGTGGTTGAAGCCGGTGACGTGGCTGTGGGGTAGCGTCGCCAGCGAGAGAGGAAGAGGGGCGGTGGGGCCTGCTAGTCAGCGTCTGTGTGTGCGACTATTTGAGTGAAAAACGAGTCACTGCGGGGTTAGAGGGATGGGCTGATGCTGGGCCAGATAGGTTAGTTGGGCTGGGCTGATCCCTTTCCATTTTTTTTGTGTTGTTTCATTTTCTTTTTCTGTTTTCATTTTTCTGTTTTGATTTTGTTTAATCTTTTCAACCAACAATTTGAATTCAAACTTCTCTCAAACTTTGTGTGGATTCAAACACTGATTAATAATGCATTCTGAAGTCATATTTAGAATCAATCTTTTATTCTTTTAGGGAATATTAATTAATTAAAATAGGCCCTTGCATTAATTCAAATAAGATTTAAATAATGTTTTTCAAACTCCATTTGAAATCTAAATCTCTCCAAATCATTTCAGTAGGTTTTATTTATTTATTAGGGTGGCAAATAATTCAATTTGAATTATTTGTAATATTTTTAATATGATTTATTAATCATTTTAATTTGGGTACTTGTCTTTATTCTAATGAAATCAAATATGGTTTTAAATCCATATAACTTTATTTAAATGGTTATTTTATTTCTTTTAATTCAATTAAATAACTTTTTATTCCATTTGGGTAAATTCCAAATATTATTCTCCCATGATTCATTATTCATTTCTAATAGGAATTTTATCTTTATTCAAATTGAATAGGATTTGGTTAATGCCCTTTCAATTAATTTGAAAACTCTTTATCCATTATTTTATTTGGATTTGGTTTATATTCATTTCATTTGCTTATGGATTAGGTCAAGATTTTAATTTAGCCTTTAAATATTTCTCATTTAATATTTCTAGCTTTATCTTATAAAATCCATATCTTTTTATTTATAGATCCAAACTTGGTGATTCCAATTGGTAAAATATTATTTAATATTGGTTTATCCTTTTAAATCTCTTTAGGATTATTTGCTCACCATTTGGTATGGATTTCTAGATAGGTGCTTTATTAGCTTTGGAAATTTAATTCCCTTGTCTTATTAAATTCATAAGATTTTATCTATGGCTCCAAATTAAGTGAAACAAATTTATATGGTCTTATAATATTTCAATTTGTCATTCTTGATCATTTTGAAATGTTTGTATGACAAATTTTTATATGGATCAAATCCATAGGCTTGGAGATAACTTGGAAATGTTTTTCTTCCATTAGGGTTTTAGGGTTTTGGTTTATTTTCCAAGTGTTTAAATTTCCAGATGCATTTATGAAGAATGCATTTCACTTGATTTGAATTTAGTTGGATTCAAACATTAACCAAAGTTTGTTCAAGTTGGGATTTTAAGTTTCCATTTAGAACAAAAGTTTCTTCTCACCCTAATTTTCAACAATTGTTTATTTTGTTTATTTATTTTTTCACTTTACAAAATTTGGAAAATTTTGGGATGTGATAGAATATCACCTTCATCAAAGTGTTGGAGAGATTGTACCTCAATAGTAGATGAGTGGGGAATTGGCTTACATAATTCTTCTATAGGAGGTAGATTCTTCACATCTTCAGCTCTAATACCTTTCTCCTTAAGACATTTCTTAGCTTCTTTCATCTCTTCATCATTTAATGCAATCACTCCCCTCTTCTTTGGTGTTGGTGTTGGAGCTGGTTCAGGCACAATTGGTTCAGGAGTAATCGCCTCAGGTGTATTTAGCTCAGTTGAAGTCCAATCATCATAATTCTTGCTTATTTTAGCCATTAATTCTTCAGCATCTGTAGGAGTTCATTTCCTGAAAACACAATCGGCAAAACTATCTAGGTATGTCCTAGAATCATCAGTTAGTCCATTATAATAAATATCAAGAAGCTCATTTTTAGGCAATGGACATCCAGGATGTGCATGAATCAAGGCACAGAACCTTGTCCATGACTCAGGCAATTTCTCTTCTTCGCCCTGTTTAAAATCAAAAAGTTTCTGCAAAGCAGCATGTCTAGGACTAGGAGGAAAATATTTCTAGAAGAAAGGAGCAATCAAACAATCAGGGCTATCAATGGATCCAAGAGGTAATCTATTAAACTAAGCTTTAGCTTCTCCTTTTAGTGAAAAGGGGAATATCTTAGTAACAAAGTACTTGTGCATCTTAAAATCACTAGAGAATAAAGCACTCATAGTGGAAAGCTCATTCATATGTGCCACAACACTCTCATTCTCAGTCCCACAAAAATGTTCTTTTTCATCAATGTCAAAATAGGATAAATCAAGAGAAAAATCATAATCTTCATCTTTATTTTCTTTGGGAGAAGTAGCAAACTTAGCATGAGAAGACAGTTTAGGAATAATGGCATGTCTCTCAAGGAGACTCCTAATAGCACTAGCACCATGTGTATTTTGGTACTCTTCAATAAATTCATTAAACATTTCAATGTAACCATCACTAATATCATATCTCTCTCTAGACTCAGGTGAGCTAACAGGTGTAATAGTGTCTTCACTAGGAGTTTCAGTGTTTCCCAAAATAGTTCTAGCAATAGTAGCATCTAGGAAAGGACCTAATGAACCACTCGCATCAAGCACAGTAGAAGTAACATCATGAGTATCAGAAGCAATTTCAGATTCAGCAGTAGTAGCAGTGTGTGTAGCATGAGTATGTGGTGGTGGTGTAACAAGCTTACTTATAATAGACGGTGAATCAAGAGCATCAAAGGTGTTTAGGACTGTACCTCTTCTTGTAGTGGATGGTAAAATAGGAAACTTTCCATCACGAGACTTCCCCATGATGAAAGGAATAGCAGTGAACAATAATAGATCCAAGTGAACTTACAAATAAATCTATGCTCCTCGGCAACGGCAATGGAAAATAGTCTGGATGACCCACAAGTATAGGGGATCGCAATAGTCTTTGACGATAGTATTACCCAATTTATTGATTCGACACAAGGGGAGCCAAAGAATACTTATAAGCCTTAACAACTGAGTTGTCAATTCGGCTGCACCTGGAAATAGTCTTGCTCACAGGAGTTTATCAGTAGCAACAGTTTTGTAGTAGCAATAGAAAAGCGACAGCAACAGTAAAACAAGAGCAATAGTAACAGTAGTAGAAAACAATAGGATATGAGTGCGGTAGGCATAGGTGTAAGATCCCTCCCTTTATAAAGGTAAGGATCCCTGTGATTGCAATGCTAGTTCCTGGATCAATGCTAGCATCCACAGTTTAAGATGAAGTACACATAAACAAAGGTCATTATTACACATCATTCCAGAGACAAACATAGTCTTTTACAAACTCCATGGCCACAGGCGTAATACAAGAGTTCAAATATATAATAAGATAAATAAGTCTTCATCTTCATGTGCCATAGGCAAGCATGTTGAGTGTAGACTCAAAACCCCTAATCATCATCAGAATAACCTGCAACATCACAAGTTACAGCCACAGTGGGTCAATACATTGGAATAGTATTGGCAAGTGATACTTTAGTAGAATTTTAGTAGTCTAGATACTATATGCATTTTTGGCTAAGTGTAGCTTAGGATCGCTTTGCTCAAAATAGGTATTACCTATTAGTTGAAAACACTAAGTTTTTCTCTGACATAACTTTCCCAAGGTACCACCAATAGAAATTGGTGAACCTTCACCCTTGTTCAACCATAAGTTTTTACTTAGAAATTGGGATGAGGAGATTCTTGATAGCTTCCATGTCTTGATGCTCAAGTTGTCCAATACCAAGGACATGGCTAAGTACTTAGATTCTTCCATCTGCAGAGGTTGTGCACTTTCCCCACAAGACTTGATTTTCACCAAGACAGGACCTTTCAAAAGCCTTCCCTTAGACCAAATGGACGCGTTCCAACCTGTCATCCCACTACCACCAACTGTCCAAATGGCTAAGTTATTGCAACCTATATGATCCAGGCAGAGCCCATATTGCCATGTGGCTGCACTAGAAGCTTCTTAACATTTGGCCTCTCAAATCCCTTTGTTCCTGGGTGGCTTTCCACAAGTGAGATACACAAGGTAAGTCATAGAAATGGGCCTTGTGTAACCACTCAACATAAACCATTCTTTCCATTCCACCCAGGTGTTTCATTTACTTAGTTGTTTTATTAAGCAAAAACATAAGTCCAAAGACTTAGAAATATTTTCTCATAGCATGAATATATAACCACCCTTGGTTGCTACTAGCTAGGCTAAGCATGGCATTTATAAGCATCTTATCTTAGAAGTTTCTAGCAATTCTACAACTACTAGGATTTTCCCAAGCATAGCATATAGATCAAAATATTCATGCAAGTCTAGCAAAATATTTCTAGTGCATAGTTGAAAAACATAGGAATAAAATCATGAAGCACCACTTGCCTTGGTAGTTTGGGGAGTAGCAACAATATCCACAATCACAATCACTATTTGCACCAAAATCTACACATAAAATAATGGCACCAAATCACATACAAAATATATACAAACAAAAATATATGAATGCATGCAAAATGCCATGTGATGATTTTCTACACCAAACAAGATAAGTGCACAGTACTGAATCTTAAACAAGTTCAAAACTTGCCAATTAAACTTTATTTGAACAACAAAACATTTTTCAAATAATTACTATACACAAATTATGCCTACAAATGTTTCTGTAAAAACAATCATTTTAACAGAGGCAAAACATTAAACACATTGCATAAACAGAAAGGATTTTCTCTCCTGATTCCAATGATATAAAATTTGTCAAATTTGGACGTGGGAATCAAAAGTTATGAATTTTACAAGTTTAAACATCTAATAGATCTAAATTATGTTTTTAAAACAAAGGACTGGCCACGTGGCGTGCTTCTATTCGCCCATGCCGTTTCGCGTGGATCGACTAACGTGAACCGCACGATCTAAATGGAATCGCACGGCCAGATCTGTCCCGTACCCCTTCGCTAAGTGATTCTATCAGATTCGTTGGATCTAGATCTAACGGTCCTGGACCATGCGACCAAAGTTCGGCGGCGCTGGCGACGGTGGCGCGGCGGCGACGCTCTGTCAGTGACGCTCCGGCGAATACAGAGAGTGTTGGGGTGTGTGGCATGGCTTACCAGATTCGCACGAACACAAGGAAGCTCAACGTGGTCTTTGCTTGGGCAGGGGCGTACTGGCATGGCCGGAAATCCTCGTCGGAGTTTGCTTTCGCGTCGGGGAAATGAGCAGAGAGGGGAGGGGGTCTTATAGCCGGAGCAAGGGCAAGAATCTCGCGAGGAAACGCCGGCAATTAAGCCTGCATCCATCGCGGCAGTGATGAGGTAACGGCAGCGTCGACGGGGTCGTGGGGGTGCGTGGCTGGAGACGATGCTTGCGTGGCACTTGGGTCCACTAGTCAGCGAGCGCGGGGTAAGTCTGCGCCGTGAGAGAGAGAGAGAGAGAGAGAGAGAGAGAGAGAGAGAGAGAGAGAGAGAGAGAGAGAGAGAGAGAGAGAGAGAGAGAGAGAGAGAGAGAGAGAGAGAGAGAGAGAGAGAGAGAGAGAGAGAGAGAGAGAGAGAGAGAGAGAGAGAGAGAGAGAGAGAGAGAGAGAGAGAGAGAGAGAGAGAGAGAGAGAGAGAGAGAGAGGGAGAGCGAGAGAGAGAGAGAGAGAGAGAGAGGAGAACCCCGGGTGGGCTTAGTGGGCTAGGTCTGTTGCTAGGCTGAAATTCTGGCGCTGGCCCTTTTCCCTTTCTTATCTCTTTTTCTTTTTCTAATTAGATTTTCTGGAATCAAATTCAAATGAATTTAAAATCACTTGAATTTCAAATCTTTCTGGCCTTTTGTAATATAAATCCTGTGTAAATTTGAGCATTAAACCATGCTACCTTGCTGGACTTGCATGGTACTTTGAAGATTTTAAAAAATAACAGTGCCTTAGAACATGGTTTGATGAAGATTTGAAAATGGTTTTAAAACCATATTTGTTTTGGAAATCTTTGTCCAAGCTTGGAACTCATTCAACCAATCCTATGATTTCAAACAATGGTCCTTAAAAGAAATATTATCTCTCTTGAGAGTGGCATTAGATCAAAGCTTGCTCGCATGAAATAATAGCACTCAAGTTTCTGTTTCTTCCAAAAGAGTTTAAAATTGATCCCTTAAATGATATGCATGCATGAATGAGATGCAATCTTTGAAAACATGATTTTAGGGATGTTACAATAGGGATGGATGGATGGGCGTTGCATGGACAAGTCTAAACATCTAACTTCAAGATCTAGGGAAATTGCAGATAAATAAGATAAAGCATCCAAGTACTAAACAATCATAGGCATGTGTTCCATAAATAGTCATACGTGCTCGCAATGAGAACTTGCAAAAACATCTTTTGTCCTGCTAGCCCGTTGCAGCGGGGCCTCAAGGGAATCTACTGGAAATTAAGGTACTCCTTTTAATAGAGCATCGAAGCAAAGAATTAACACTCCGTGAACACATGTGATCCTCACATCATAGCCATCCCCTCCGGTTGTCCCAATTTCTGTCACTTCAGGGCCTTTGGATCCGAACAATGATATGTGTACACAACTTGCAGATAAGATCACAAACAATACTATCATCATGAATCAATAATAAGTTCAGATGTGAGATCATGGCACTCGGGCCCTAGTGACAAGCATTAAGGAGAAGAATTTGCAACAAAGTCAAATAGCACTAATAGAGATACTAGGCACCATGCCCTAACAATTTTATTCGATTACATGATAGAACTCATCCAATCCCTACCATCCCCATAGCCTACAGCGGGGGATTAGTCACTCATGGATGAGGGAAACATGGATGGTTGATGGAGAGGCACTGGTGATGATGATGGTGATGATTCTCTCCAAATTCCCAGTCCCGAAAGAGTGCCAGAACGGAGTTTCTGGTTCCAAATCATGGTTTCTGGTGGTGGCGGCGCAGCGGAACTCTTTCTGGAAAAACGTGGAACCCCCTGAGTTTTTAGGTTAGAAGGCAACTTATAGGTGAAGAGGGAGGCCGAGGGGGTGCCTAAGGCGGCCACACCCCCTCCAGGCGCGGGCAGGCCTGGCCCACACAGCAGGGGTGTGTGGGCCCCTCAGAGTCCCACTCCGTCTTGTATTCTGGCTCCGTGAGTCTTCTGGTGAAATAGGATTTTTGGCATATTTTCCCGGATTTTTCCTGATAGTTTATTTTTTGCACAAAAACTAGACACCAAGGTAATTCTTCTAAAAACAGCATCAGTCCGTGTTAGTTGTATCCAAATCACACAAGTTTAGAGGAGAAAAAAATACCAAAAGTGTTCGGGAAAGTAGATACGTTTTGGATGTATCAATTGGCTCTAGAGATGTTTATGAAACATCTATCCATGAGTTGACCATGAGATACTCAGTTTGTGGTTCCGTGTCATTCCCTCTCTCCCTTAGTGTGAGCAGCCACCTCGAAGATTACGAAGCGCTTTGTCCACTCGTCATGGTGGCATGGATCAACCTATTCAAGAAGATCGTTGAAGTTTAGTGTAACCCTATTCCTTCTATCTTCCTACCTAGGAATCTCGGGACGAGATTCTTTTAAGGGGGATAGAATTGTAACACCCCTAGGTTTATTAAATGGTAAATAGGATTTGTTTGCGCATTCATGAGCATCATCTTCATCTTAAAATGCCTGCAAGAAAGAAAAAACCCTAAACCCTAATTCCCTCCCTCTATTTGAAATCTTTCAAATGGTTTTGAAATAATTGAAAAAACCCCAAAACCCATTGCGATGACCCAGCATACCACTGAATGATGTAGTATACTATAGTCGTGGACATAACACCAATGAAACACCGTTCATTAGTATTACATCCCTCAGAATGGCACAACAGAAACACAGCGGGTCCAATACATGGCTAAAGGTTACAACTCACTCTTTACACAAGATCCAGAGAACACTCTAGGTTAAAGAGAGAGAAAGAACTTCTTACGGAGAATAATCAAAGATAAACAACACAAGAACTATTATACTATTAAGACTAGTATTTTAACTAAGGGATTGGCATTGCTGCTTTTGCAATAAACTATAGAATTAGGTTCTTTGGCTAGAGATTATATTCCTTTCTAATCAATAGCTTTGTCTTCACTAGAGTTGATGTATATGTTGACTTCCTTGACTTCAGTGAAGAGCTTTAGCTTTGGATGATGAGTCCTGGAGCATAACTTGATGTGTATGTTGTCTATCCCGGCTTCATAATCTAGAAAGGGTTAAGAGGATACGTTGAGTACGAGCGTACTCAGCAAATTCACTAGAAAAGGAGTGGTTGATGCACTATAACTACAGCCACAGACCATAGGTCATAGGCAATGCAAATTTTCATGAACATTTCTTCAAAGGTTACTTTTATTCTGAAAATCTATGTCCGTCAGCCTTCACGGGTTTACCAGAACATTCATGGAGTTCCTTTCCCACAGCGTTCGCAGCTCCTTCCCGAAACAGGGAGTAACAAGTTACAGTTCTTACACTCTGCAGAGGTGCGTCACTTTACCCATGAGAGATCAACTCTTTGGATTATGGTCCACAATTCCATGATGTGGGGCCCAGAAGATGATCCAAGCCAATCACTGCCCCCTTCGCAACCTCGCATGCCTCCTTGGTGTACACCATGCCCACATATTGGATTACAGCAATCCTTTGTACAAACCGTTAGATGCTAGAACTATCGTGGGACGATGAGGGTTCCCACCCATATGTTGCATATCCTCTACGAATAACCAATTAATATGCACGCTACAAGGATAACAGCCACGACCTGCACATCCGGCTTCATGCGAGAGGAATAAGATACTGCTGACTTCTCGGTCCCATTCCAAATCTCATGGTTAACGCGTAATATACGGCGCAAGAGTCACTGGCGACATTGTTTGTTAAGTCCTAGGTGATTTAGTTCTAATCAGTGGTATTCCAACTGTCAGATTTACTAGATTAGCTGATCACCCTAGATCAGTAATCAATAGCTCACATTATTATTGAAAATAGTGTTTTCTGACCTTTTTCAAATGCAGGTGATGACAACACTGGATTTGTAAAATACTTTATAGAAAATAAACAAAGGACATGAGCAAGTGTGAACTTGCCTTTTGTGATTGCAAGATTATGCACTCATGGTCTTCGAGTCTATATAAGATCCAAAATCTGAAATCATCATCATTGGTCCGGTAAGGACTAATGTTTAAAGAAGCAATATGCTCTTATGCATAAGTAATGTGATGCACGTTATAAACGCGAATCCCGGGAATAACGTTGTTTTAGGGTTTAGATACCAGAAATGTTGTCTTTGAAATGTGTTGTACTTTTAGATGAGTTTTATACTTGTGCTTCTTATTAGGGCTTGTGAGTGTGTGTACAGCACTATGTAGTTACACTATCATAAAATAATGAGACACACTTAATTGTTAAATGCTACTTAAGATTGCTTAAATAAGAGTTTTGGTTTGAAGTGGCAAAACGAATAACTTTTGAAGAAAGGATTCCTTTTCTAAGGTTTAAACAACCTTTGTGGTTAGTTAGTGGTGGTCGATGTTATTTGTGTTTGCTTGAATATTTTGGGCTTGAGATGATTTATAACTTAACTAGTTCAGACCAAAGTTGACTATAAAACATATAACAATGTTTATAGTTTTATATTTAGATTCTTGTAGACTAAAAGTTAACTTTAAAATATAGATAGTTTGAAAATATAATTCTTATAACATTTGTACTTTGTGTGCTTGGTAATGTTGCCTTAAGGTTACTTAAGAATGGTTATATTTTTTCTTTGATGTAATGGTTTTCTTGATTTTATAATGCAATATTTCCACTTACGTTTTTATGGATGAGTGGTTATAGTTTGTAGATCATGGAGTAATGTTACTTAATTACTTATGAGTTCACTATAGTGTTTGAGTATGTTGATAAACTTGTGATTACAGTAAAGGAGATAAGTTTTTGTTTAACTACAAATTATTCTTAATTGTTTTATATTTGGTAAGGATTCTCTTTAGAAAATATTACACAACTACGGTTCAGGAGAATTCAATAAAATTGTAATTAAAATATGTTAAACTATTTGGACTGCATATTATTAATGTTGAAGACTAATACTATTTATTAGACTCAATTGATTTAATTTTAGACATATTACCAACTTTTATTTACCTTTATATGGATTATCAATTAAATAAATTAGTTTAAATTTGAGTTATTAAAGTATTTGAATTTTTATTTAACTCAAAAGTGGACTATTATATTTTTAACATGTAGATATTATTTTTGTGATCATTTTGGTACATTACATTTATTTTTGTGTTTTATAAATAATAAGATATGATTTTTATAAAATTTAATACTTTAAAAATACTTAGTAAATATTTAATTAAGTGAAATAATAATATATGATTATAGTTTTTAAAATATTATTTTTATTTTTCCAATATTTTTGGTATTTATTTATATTCTTAACATTTACCATTATTAAAATATGAATTATCAAAATGTTATTACTTATAAAACCTTTATTACATAATATTTATTTAAATAATCATCATAATAATATTTGATAATAATTTTAAGTTGTATATTTTATTTTTTACAAATTTTCATATATTATACACATTTTTCTGAATTATAAATCAAAAGTTATTAATTAAACAAAATTTAATCATTTATTTTATTTATGGAATATTAATAATTGAGTTTATAACATTTTATTTATCTCTTAAACATGAATTAACTTTTTACACCGCACCCACACCTAGCCCCAGTCACTGACCAGTGGGCTTATGTCCACCTCAGATCTCAGGTTAGTAAATATATTTGTTACCGACCCTGTCTCTACTCCCAGACAATGACATATGGGTCCAAGGCCATGTCATATGCCACGTGAGACACAGACCAGGTCAAACCGTGCTGGGGTGGCAGGATGACACCAGCATGATGTCATGCTGACATCAACCTGGCCTCCACCACCAGAGGATGGTCGCCGGCGGCGAACCACTATGCTCTGGTGAACAAGGTCAATGCTATTGGACAGAGGGAACCAAGGAGAACCTATTGGTGGTAACGCCGCTACCTAGTGGTCACCGAAAATACACTGGCGGCAAGCTTCTGCGCCGGCCAACGACGGTGCTCAACGAAACGAGGTCTACGGTGAGAATCAGCAAGCGAAATTAGGGTCCAGAGATGCGTAAGCTTACCCTGATGACGATAGAGAGGTCGAGGAGACTTGGGGAAGGCGTGATGACGGCGAATCGACGATAATGGCCACGGCGGCCGATGAAAAGAATGCTCGATTTCACATGATTCCCGGCGTGCGGGCTTCCGTGCTTGGTCCTAGGTGAGTCAGACCACGACGGCGTGTCCAACAGTGGCTACCACGAGGCGAGGGGTGGTCGGACCTGACCGGAACGACGAACTCCGACGAACTAGGGTTTCGGGTGAGGAAGGAAAGTGGGTGTGGAGAGCGAGATGGAAGATGAGATTGGTATGAGAGGATAGAGGAGGACGCGGCGATCTTATCTACTCCTCCCAGGGACGGCGACACGCATCATAGCGCGGCGGTCGATCGACGGCGGAGCTCCGGCCAGCGAGTTGCTTCGAGTAGGCGAGGTAGACGACGAAGTCGATTTTGCAGAAAACCCCCTAGCGTTTCTTTATTCTCAACCCGCAGTCCCTCATCGGTCCCACCTGTCAGCCAGAGACGAGAACGAGCTGGGCTGGTTATTGGGCCTTTATGGGCTGCACATGGGCGACAGGTAAGCAGAGAGAAGTTGGGCCACGGCCAGGATTCGTTTTTTTTGTTTTCCCTTTTTCTATTTTCTGTTTTACTTTCAGATTTGAATTTTCCTTATTTGATTTGAATTCTCCTTATAGAATTGATTTGATGAATGATGGTTCTTTTATGAGTTTGTCATATAATGGTATTATTTCTTTATTTGTTTTCTATCAAAACCCTTTTTATATTCTATAGAAGCCCTTATTATTAATTTTTGTTTCTATATTGAAACATGGCTTTATTATATGATATTTTCTTATTTGTTTATAAAACTTAACTCTAGTTGGCTCATAGAAATTTTTATTTGTATAATGATCCTATATCATTATTTGATGCATGAAATACAAAATAAATGAATATGGTTATTATTACTTCTATGAACTTATAAAATGACAATGTATATATTCTATTATGATAAACAAAGAAGTTTAGGATTCTTAATTTATTTATCTTTCTTTGTTGATGTGAGAAAAGATTTAATAACTAAGCATATTGTCTTTTGTTTGTGGTATTTGATGACATCACCTTTTATAATAGAAACTTATTAATTAAAATGTCCTATGGAAAAGATTTGATAAAAATATCTCTTAAGTACATATGAATAAGATAACTGGAATGACAGAGATGTTCGTATGTGATTTGCTATAGGAAAATATTCCTATAAAGTGATATGGAGATAAGATGATAGATCAATAACATGAAATGGATATTATGTTTGGTTTGAGATTTAAAGTTGGTTGTTTTACCAAGAATGTCTATTTTCCATAATTCACAATCCTGGATTTCTAGTTAAGAAATTCCTTTCCTATATATAATACTTCTTCCTATCCATCATTATTGTTACTATGATGAGCTTTACTTCACAAGAATGTTCTTATTCACTTTTTTATTCTTCTAAACTCATGGATGAATCTAATGAGTTTGATACTAAAGTATTTCATAGTTTTCTCATATCCTTGCTTGGTTATTTCCACTACTCTAATGTTGATAATCTTCAATCCAACAAGTAGTTCTTTCAAACTCCACTCATAACATTCCTTAATCATCCATCACTAATATTCCTCCATCAGATGTATGTGTCCAACTACCTTTCTCTAAGGCTTACTATCCTTTAGGATGAATAACACTACTTCCATAACTCTATGCTATGCTAGCTTTAATTGAATCTTACTATCTTACATTTACTTTACTCTAATAACTTACACTCCAACCTCACATTATATTAATGTGACTTGTAATGACTACTCTAGGATAACTTATCTATACTAGGGTTTTAATCATGTTCTACACACCAATATCATTTATACTAGATATAGGTGGACAATCCTGGTGAGTAAGGCATGATCATTATAATCCTTTAATTAATCATTTATAGCTTAGGTTTCCAATTGGCTAACCAAGGTTTCATTAATACCACTTTTCAATTGGATTGGAATTATCTTCTTAGTAGCTCATATTGGATTAAGGGTATTCATGGACTATGCCCTCTTTAAAAGATTTAAGTAGATTTTATGATAAGATCAAGAAATAGTAGAGCAAGTATTGATAGTTTAAGAATTTGTGAATCAATGGTTGATTACTCAACATTGATGAACAACAGATATTAAGATAGGTTCCATAAAGATTGATATGGAAAGAAAGATATATGGTGAATGATCTTGGCTTAGTCTCTTTCCAACTCAGACTCATTAAAGAGTTAAAGTTAGGTATTACTATGATACTCATAGTAAGAATAGATAAGAATAAGATAGGTCAGGATTATTCATTACATTTATATTACTTTAGTTGTAATCTTAACTTGGCATTTGTGAGTTGTTGTGCTAAATATTATGGTATGATCCCTTGAGGATCAAATATTAATCCTTTAAGCAATGTATTAGGAGTAACCTTTTATTATCTTTGATCTATCCTTAGATCAATTCATGTTTTCCAAAATAAGGTTTTAGCAAAGGTCATATTGAAACTTATCACAGTCAACTTGATGATCTACTTCAATTCCGTCAAGTTGAGAGAAGCTTCAATCACTTTGACAAGTTTTGTTTAAAAGCGCAAAAATTATTCGGATTTTCTATGCATGAATGCAATGCACATCTAGGCTCATCTTATTTCTAATCTCTAATGTTGGGATGTTATAGACTCTCCCACTTAAAATAAACTTCATCCTCGAAGTTCGCAAACTCTCACGTTTTGGAGTAAGGAATTGAGTTGTAGTGGTTGCTACATTTCTCCACTCCATGATGACCTTAAATGGAATTAATTGTAGTATTCCATAATCTGATAAGAACAAGTTTTAAGTTTCTATATGCCCGTGTTTGTGGTTAGAAGACTATATTTCTATTCTTGTCATAGTATAGTTGATACTGGTACTCCTTCCAAGATTGGATTTGAACTCATTTAGTCCATACCCATTGGAATTTCTTATTCTCTACAGATGCCCAATTGGATGTGTTGTAATACCTCTTAGGGATCACTTAAGAGTTGTTTATTCTAGAATTAGTCGGTTAAGTTTATCATTCTATCACCTTCGGGTTTATACCTTTTTAGGCTTTAGATAACCTTTCATTATCACATGTAGTACCTTTTCAATTTTCATTCATAATGTCTACTCTCCCCCTTAGGGTTTACTAATATTTCTTCAAATTGTCTTTATAGTATTTATTGGCTTTATAACTAGAATGTTGGTCTCTATTCAGTTTATACTTTATCTAGTTAGGGTCTGATGAAAGATTGTACGGTGTATCCACACAATTGTGGATCTCCGAAGCAAACCTTTTAGGTTATATGTCGTACTTACTATTGGACATTTTCGCTGGGATAAGTCTGACTTTGCGAAGCATCTTGAAACACGATCGCCTTAAATGTTTATACTTCCTTAGGTCTTATTTACTTTAGGCCAAATTTTATGCTCTTTATGCAACCATTAAGATGATCTGGTTAACTATGTCAACCAACACCGGCTGCGAACAAGATACCAACTGTGGATCAGAATGCCGACTATGGATTAAGTACCAACGGCGGATCATTCTGGGTAGTAGGTATTACCTTACAGTTTCCGACCTACTACTGGCATTCTCTCTGAATTATCAGAGCTTAAATACAATTTTTGTTCCAAGGCGTCTTCTTTGTATTTATTCATGATACTTCCATGAACTTGGTGCAACTATTTTATTAACTTCTTAGCATCTTACCTACTTTGAATGAGCTTTAAGTTTATTACTTCTTGTTGCTCCATACATCTTTTACACTAAACTTCCTTCTGGAATCTGACTAAGAATAGTCTATGCTTTATCTATCCTCCGAATGGTGTGAATACTCCTTATATCTTGCTTCATCCTTCAAGCAAGTCTTCCTTTTGATATTTGAAATTCGTCACTCCCTTAAACGAATTCCCGTTCCTATCTAGGTCTATAACATCAAGTCATAACTGGGTGTTACATCATGCATTTGCACACCTAATTAAACTTCATGTACAGATCTAGTCAATCAAGAAGATCCAATAAGATCCAAAATTCGATAAACAACAAAACATATACCATGTATTATACATAGGTTTTAAATAATTTACAAATGTACTAGATGTTCCAACGGTTTGCTCCACACCTATTTATATGTTTTATAGTTAACTTTGGTCTGAACTAGTTAAGTTATAAAGCATCTCAAGCCAAAACTATTCAAGCAAACACAAATAACATCGACCACCACTAACTAACCACAAAGATTGTTTAAACCTTATAAAAGGAATCTTTACTTCAAATGTTATTATTTTTGCCACTTCAAACAAGAACTCTCTTGAATAACATTACATAGGTGTATATTTTATTGCTGCATAAATAGGTGTTGTTCACACACACTCACAAGCCCTAATAAGAAGCACAAGAGTGAAACTTATCTAAAAGGACAAAACATTGTAAAGTAACCATTTTCGGAATCAACCCTAGAACCACGTTATCCCCGGGATTCACATTTATAACATGCATCACACTACTTATGCATAAGAACATATTGCTTCTTTAAACATTAGTACTTACCGGACCAATGATGCTGATTTCAAATTTTGGATCTTATATTACCTTGAAGACCGTGAGTGCATAATCTTGCAATCACAAAAGGCAAGTTCACACTTGCTCATGTCCTTTGGTTATTTTCTGTAAAGTATTTTACAAATCTAATGTGGACATCACCTGCATTTGAAAAAGGTCTGAAAACACTATTTTCATATTAAGGTAATTATAGGATATTACCATGAGGTAATAACTTACTATAAAAGTTCCGGTGGTAAAGGAACATAATATCTAGGACTTAACAACCAATGTCGCCAGTGATTCTTGCGTCGTATACTACGCGTTAACCATGAGATTTGGAATGGGACGGAGAAGTCAGCTGTATCCTTTTCCTCTTATATAGAGGCAAGACGACCTTAACGTGACATTGTGATTCCTTGTGTGGGTCCAACATATGGGTGGGCACCCTTACGCCCCACACTTTTGGTGTCTAGATTATCTATGGATGGTGTTTAGTGGATGGACCATTTAATATGGCACTTGCGAGGACAACACCGGGTCATAGACTCTTCGGGTACTCATCAGGGTTTTAGCCTGCCCAAACGGGAGCTTAACGAAGGTGAGCTAGCCCGAAGGATCGTGTAGACATATTAGGTCGCGGAGAGGGCAGTGATTGGCTTGGACCAACTACTGGGCCCCACAACATGGAATTATGGACGGATAAGCTGCCCGGTTGTGCAACAAGGAATTGATCTCTCATGGGAAAAGTAACGCACCTCTGTAGAGTGTAAGAACTGTAACTTGTTACTCCCTGTTCCGGGAAGGAGCTGCGAATGCGGCGGGAAAGGAACTCCATAAAAGTTCTGGTAAACCCGTGAAGGCTGACGGACATAGTTTTTCAGAATAAAATCAACCTTTGAAGAAATGTTTTACGAAAACTTGCAATTGCCTACGACCTTTGGTCTACGGTTATAGTTATAGTGCATCAAACACTCCTTTTCTAGTGAATTTGCTGAGTACGCTCGTACTCAAAGTATCTTCTTAACCCTTGCTAGATTCTGAAGCCGGAATAGACAACATCCACATCAAGTTATGCTCCAGGACTCATCATCCAAAGCCAAAGCTCTTCAATGAAGTCAAAGGAAGTCAACATATACATCAACTCAAGTGAAGACGAAGTTACTGATTAGATAGGAATATAATCTCTAGCCAAAGAACCTAATTCTTTAGTGTATTGCAATAGCAGCAATGCCAATCCCTTAGATAAAATACTAGTCGTAATAATATAATAGTCCTTGCATTATTTATCTTTAATTCTTCTTTATAAGAAGTTCTTTCTCTCTCTTTAACCTAGAGTGTTCTCTGGATCTTGTGTAAAGAGTGAGTTGTAACCTTTAGCCATGTATTGGACCCGCTGTGTTTCTGTTGTGCCATTTTGAGGGATCTAATACTAGTGAACGGTGTTTCATTGGTGTTATGTCAACGACTATAGTATACTACATCATGCAGTGGTATGCTGGGTCACCGCATGGCTTCCAACGTGCCTTCATTGGCGTGTACGTGATGGTGGTCTCCCAGCCGTTGCACCGACTTGCGCCCTGCAACTATACCGCCCCCTCGGGTCATAGCGTCGCTGCATCCAGTCTACTTCGCCATCCCGGTGCATCGACGTCCTCGGCTTTTACCGCGCCTACTCCTATAGGCGTGGATCGCTGCCGTCTGCACATGGTCTTCATCACGTCGCCGGATTTCTTGCTCGCCTACTTCAAGCACCGCGCCGCACTTCACAAGGTAACCCACAGGGCGATCTCACGCTGTCGCAGGTCCCGCCGAGTACCCCAGGCATCCATCATGACTACTCCACATCGCTACTGTTTTCGCTGCCTTCTACGTCTTCGTCCACTACAACTTCGTCGCCAGCGTCATCGCCTCATCCCCGACTACACCACCTTCTACTCTACTCCTACAACCACCGGCAGCACCGGCATCTCTCCCTTCGTCGCTCTGCGCGTCGCAAGCGCTCTGGAGGCTTTCTCTGCTAGTCTTTTTGACATGGCGACAAGTTCATGATGGTACCTGCCCTAGCACGCTTGGTACTGGCAACACCGGGAGTGCCTTCGTCCCTGACGCGTTCCCGAGTCTGTTAAGCTCGGATCGGCGCCTCGTCTTCATCGGCTTCGACAATGTCTTTTTCGGCATCGACCCCTCTACGACTACCTCGACCGCGTCACCGACGAGTTCTTCTTTCCATACTCAGTTCTGGCAAAACTGGAGTGCGCGTTCGTCCCCGACGTGCGCCTAGTTCTGGCAAAACTATGGCCACACCTCGTCATCAACGGCTCGGACTGCATCGGCTATGGCATCGACACCCTCGACGACTGGCTCGACGTGTCTCTGTCATCCTTCTCGCGTACTATGCGCATGCGGCTTCACGTGCAGCTACTTCGACACAGGCATCCCCGACCATGACATCAACCACGGCGACCCCTCGCGCGGCTACCTCGACCATAGCACCGCCTCACGCTCTCGGCTCCCTCGACATCGGCACAAGGGCTACCACCTTGCTTGAGCATCATTAGCTTCCTCTATAGTCCAAGCTACCGCGAGGCGACACCGTCCACGATGTTCCCGCTCCTACCACGGGGGGATGTCAGCCCACTGGTTCTACTTCAGTTTATCTCCAGTCTGATCGCCCGCGACGTTCCAGTTGTTCACGACGCTACCGCTACGACTGCGGGGGGATGTTAGAGTATTATACGGACACTGTTATTATGGTAGTTTAGGATAGTTAGGACTCTAGCTTAACTTGAATTGTACTACAAGATGATCCCTATACGTCAATATATACTCGCCCATGAGGCTCAATAATACATTCAACATATTTCGCCAATCTCCTTCTTTATCCTTCTACAGTAAACAAGGCCTAAAGAAGACGCACCGCAAATGGTGGCGGATTATATTAACCACTCTTCAGCATCATGGAATCATGGGAAGATTGATGAGTTTTTCCTCCCCATGGACGCTGTGTTGATCAAGGGTATACCTTTGAGCACAAGGGCTGACAACGACTTTTGTTCATGGCACTTTGAGCGATCAGGGATGTTCTCTATCCGGTCTGCTTACAGGGCGATGGTTACTATGAAGCGGATGCGAGAAGCGTGGCTGGAAGAACGCTCCTCGTCGTCAAGTTCAGCTAAGGAGGGCAAGCTCTGGGTTAAGCTGTGGAAGTGTAAGGTTCCCACCAAGCTAAGGGTTTTCCTCTAGAGGTTAGCGCTCACTTCGATCCCTACGATTGATGTGCGACACCACCGAGGCATGACCCCCACGAACGCGTGCTCTATTTGTGGCATGGAGGATTCCTGGAGGCATTCGTTGTTAGAGTGCACTCCGTCATGGTGCATCTGGGCCCTAGCTGATCTTGGTATTATCGAGCACTTGATGGGGACAACGGAGCCGTCTACCCATCAATGGATCTTTGCTATGACGAGTACTCTAAATCAGGCGGAATTTACCAAAATGGTTGTCACTATGTTGGCAATTAATTTGGCACGCACGACGCAAGATCATCCACGAGGATATCTGTCAGAGTCCGCTGTCGACCCACCTATCTGTTGAGAGCTTCCTGAATGACCTTGGAGTGAGCCAGAAGGGGAGAGTGAGACCCAATGTGGCTGTTCATCAAGGAGTAAGGAGGACGAACTGGACCGTGCCGCCGCTTGGGTACTACAAACTGAATTCGGACGGAGCGGTTACGAAGACGGAAAGGAGAGGCGCGGCTGAGTGGTGTGCTGCACCATGGATGGAGGGCGCTTTCCTAGGTGCGTCAGTGATGGTTTTCGACGGTGTCACGGATCCTGGATGCCTGGAAGCTCTGAAGCCATTGCATTAGCTCTTGACCTGCATGTAAGTAGGGCTCATGTGGCATCGGACTGTACGGAGGTGATTCAAGGTCTGCAGGGCGCCAACTTGGGACGTTTCAGCTGCATTCTCAAGGAGATCGAAGGAAGGGCGAAGGACCATGGGGATATCTATTTTTGCCATGAGAAACATAGCTCCAATGAGGAAGCACATAGATTGGCTAGATTAGGCAAGTCCCTTGACGTAGGACGACATGTCTGGCTCCTTACCCCTCTCGAGGGGCTAAACATTCCTGTAAACTTACTGATGCATGGATAAAAAGGGTCCGGAGTGTTAGGAATATGCAACATGTATTTCTCTGGGGGACAAAGGCCACAATATATAGTACAGGTACAAGTGGAAATATGCAGGAAAATCCCCTAACAAGTGTTGACATACAATATACAAATATACATCTAACACCCACCCCCCTCAAACTCATGGTTGCTCCACGACACTGAGTTTGGAGAGAAAGAAAGTATGTTGCGCAATGGTCTGTGCCTTCGTAAAGAAATCCGCCAACTGTAACTCTGAAGGCACATACTGAAGCGCAACAACCTGAGCCTGCACCTGAGCACGTGTATAGAAAGCATCAACACCAATATGCTTGATAATCTCATGCTTGATCGGATCACGTGCAACACTAATAGCACCTGTACTGTCAGACAAAACCAGAGTGGGTGTGGTAATAGAGACCCCAAAATCCGCAAGTAACCACCGTAACCAGGTCACCTCAGCAGTCAATAAGGCCATAGCACGCAACTCAGCCTCAACACTCGAACGGGAAACCGCTATCTGTTTCTTCATCTTCCAAGCAATGAGCGAACCACCAAGAAACACACAGTAAGCAGAAAGTGAACGACGATTCGAAGGATCACTCGCCCACGTAGCGTCCGAATAGCACTGGAGATGGAAGAAGCTGGAACGAGGAAAGAAAAGGCGACGAGTGATCGTACCATGAAGATAACGAAGAACACGGAGAAGATGACTATAGTGAACAGTGGTAGGAGCAGAAACAAACTGACTCAGAATATGAACAGGATAAGATATGTCAGGACGAGTGACAGAAAGATAAACAAGACTCCCAACAAGATGGCGATAACACGTCGGATCAAGAAGAGGATCACCATCAGTAGGGTGAAGCTTAACATTAAGCTCCATAGGGGTATCAACGGTGTGCTCATCCCCAAGAGCAGCACAAGCAAGAAGATCTTGAATATACTTTTCCTGGGAGATGAAGAAACCATTAGAAGTGGAGGAAACCTCAATCCCAAGAAAATATCGAAGAGGACCAAGATCAGTCATAAGAAACTGATCATGAAGACGAGCCTTAATAAAGGCGATATACTAAGGATCATCACCAGTAATGATCATATCATCAACATAGAGAAGAAGAAGAGTGCGTCCACGAGGAGAAGTGTTAACAAACAGCGCTGGATCATGAGCACCAGGAGAGAAACCAGCAGCAGTCACCACAGAGGCAAAGCGCTCAAACCAGGCACGAGGGGCCTGTTTCAGGCCATAAAGAGAACGCCGAAGACGGCAAACCATCCCAGTGGGAACGGAATACCCAGGAGGAGGCTGCATATAAACCTCCTCACTCAACTCACCATTGAGGAATGCGTTCTAAACATCAAGCTGGGACACAGACCAGTGACGAACATAAGCGACAACAAGAAGAGTGTGCACAGTGGTCATATGAGCTACAGGAGTAAAGGTCTCATCATAGTCACGATCGTGCTCCTACTGAAAACCACGAGCCACAAGACGCGCTTTATAGCGCTCAAGAGATCCATCAGGGAGAGAACGAAGAGCAGACAAAAGAGAAGACTCAGAGGTCATATGAAAATAAGCTCCAGAATCTAGATACCACAGGGACGTATCTGACTGTGAAGGTGGTGGTCGCGTAGTGCCTGAAGAATCAGTCACAGAACCAGCAGTGCCCGTCGAAGAAGAGCCTGTAGCAGCAAGCAGACCGCGAAGACTCCTGATAATGTCCTGATCAGAGAGAGCAACTGCTGAAGATCCGGAAGGAGCCGACTGACCACGAGCCTGGTGCTGCTGACGTAAACTGGGATCCCGTGTATAACAGGTGGCCCAAGTGTGGCCATACCTGCTACAGTAAGTGCAGTGACGAAGAGAACCACAGCAACCCTGACCACGAGCCTGCTGGTGCTGACTCTGACGCCGAGACTGCTGGTGCTTTCTCTGACCCTGACCTGGAGGAGTGGGTAGTATCGGCGGTGGTACGGAGGACCGTGGCTGAGTCGAGGGAGCAGACGGCAGAGGAGGACCACGAGTAGCAAGCACAGACGGAACCGCAAGAAGACAGCACCACGGAGACGAGTCTCCTCAGCCCGAAGCTCAGACAACACCTCGGAGAGCGGAACACGACCACGAGCATTCAACTGAGCACGGAGGGGCTGGAACTCCTGGCGGATCCGAGATAGAAACTCATATATGCGGTGAAACTCCAAATCCGAGCGCACAATATGGCAGCACGGGCAGGTGCCACAAACAGCAGTACGGAGAGAATCAAGCTGACGCCAGATAGCAGCACTCTGAGTATAGAACTCATCAATAGTGGAATAACCCTGCTGAAGAGCATGCTCCTGACGGACCACAGACAGGTAAAGAGCATCCCCAGACGGCTGATATCGCTGGCGGAGATGGGCCCACTGAGCAGCAACAATGGGAAGACTCATGAACTCAGCGGCAAACTAGGGCAGAACACTGGAGGTGAGAACAGCAGCAGCACGAGCATCCTCATCTACCCACTTAGTGTACGTCGTCAGATCGACGCGATAGGTCTCGAGATCAGCAGAGTATTGTTTGAGCTTCAGCTCATATGCAGCAACAGCAATATCATCGGCACTCTGAGCAGCATCCTTGGCTTCTTGAGAAGCATCAGCACCAAGAACGATCGGCAGCGGAGGAAGAGGAGCCAGAGGAGCAGTGGGGCACGGCGGACAGGAGACCTCGCCAGAGAGCACACTCCATAAACGGAGACTGCGCATGTGAACGCGCATAAAGGCAGCGAAATCATGATAATTCGCGTCATCGAAGATCACCGGGCAGCGAGGAATCGCAACATAACCCGATGCAGAAGACATCTTTTTTTTTCTAGATCGATCTCAGATCAGATCCGATCGACACAGGATGGAAGCCGATGAAGCACGTCTGGAGGCAGACGGGGGAGAGCCGGCGGGGGCGGGGACTAGGGCCGACGGCGGCGAGGACTGGGACTGGAGCTGGCGGCGGTTGGTGGAGAGGCAGGCGGCGACAGCTGATCTGGGCAGCGGAGAAGACCTGGGCGGCGGCCGATCTGGCCGGCGACCGATCTGGGCAGCGGCGGCAGCGGTCGATGTAGAGGGTGGGCAGGCCGGTGGCCCAAGTCGGGGTGGGGGACGCGACCAGGAGGAGGTGGCCGGAGACGGGATGGACGACGGCAACCGACGGCGGCAACGTCGGCAGACAACCGACGGCGACAGGGACGGTGGCGGTTGTGACGAGGTTGCAAAAAAAAAGTCTAACCTAGCTCTGATACCATGTTAGAAATATGCATGTATTCCTCTGAAGGCCAAAAGCCACAATATATAGTACATGTACAGATGGAAATATGCATAAAACTCGCCTAACAAGTGGGGACATACAATATACAAATATACATCTAACACGGAGTTTTAAAAAAAAATCAAAGAAGGACTTGGACTTGACGATTCGACACAAAATCAAGTCAAGTGAGGAGAAGGATGACTTAATGAATCTAGAAGCCAGTTGCGTCGGCGTGATGCATGGGAATATCTGCGGAAGTGGGATTAGAAGTAATTACGCATGATGTACTCGGTCAACGGCTGACTAATATCATACTACCTCCGTTTCAACGATTAAGAGTAATTTTTTTGAAAAATTCAAAGTTACCATTTTTTTACCAAATTTTTAAGAAAACGATCAAGAACTATGATATTATATACCATATGAAAATATATTTCATGATGTATCAAAAGGTATGAATTTCGTATTATAAATATTACTTCCTCCGTCCTAAAAAGGATGTCACAAGTTTATTCAAATTCGAATAAATCTATGTATTAAATGTGTCTAGATACATTCAAATTTAGACAAATTTGAGACATCCTTTTTAACAAACCCTAGATTGGAACCTGGGGCTCTGATACCACTTGTAATAACCGCGACAAGCAAATAACGAATAACGAAAAGGAAATCACAACAAGGGAACACATATTTAACATGGAAAAACCTCTACAACAAAGAGAAGAAAAAACCATAAACGCCAGCCAGCGAAAGTTTACTATATCGAGGAGTGTTTATAAACACCGGAGATTTTCACAGATGTAACTTATCCCAATCAATAGCTTATAGGAGGTTTATATAGCGGTAGAAACCTAGATATTCAACGATCCGTACCGTACGCCTCCCGCAAGCCCCTGACAGCTCCACTCTGTCCAAGCCTCCAGCGACGGACCTTGCTTCACTCGTTAAAAGTTGGTCTTTACTTTATAAAATTTGGATCAACATATAACAGGAGGTGATTCAATCTCTACCATAACAACGCCTTAGAGGAAAGAGTGGAGCTGACAGGGGCATGCGGTGGGGACGGCAGTGTTTTTTTTTAAATGCGGCTGCGGCGTTGAGGGAGAATGTACCAGTCATGCACACGGGGGAAGACGAGGTTAGAAGGATTTTCAGATTTGTACCGTGTTGTAATTCGTTACTGAGTAATCGAATACCAGAGTAACCGAACCAGAGTACTAGAGTAACCGAACCAAACGTGTTTTAACGTCATCTCTTGTTAACACTGTAAATTATTACTGTGCTGTATTTCCGTTCATGATATATCTCATTTCCGGTTACGTTACAAATTCACAAACCAAACACGTTTATGATATATCTCATTTCCGTTTCACCTTGTTTTACTAGCAAATATTTCCTACCAAATTATAAAATTAATTCAGCCAAGACAACCTAATTAAGGCCGAGACCTGCCTTGGCACCCCGGTCGCAGTGTAAATTATTACTGTGCTGTGTGCCACACGTACTCAACATGAACATCACCACCCGTACGTCGAAGCCAACCAGTCGATCACAAGAACATGGGCAACACACGCGAGCTGTGAAAAAAAAAAGGTATACACTACTAGGTGAAACATAAAACATGATCGAGACGACACACGTCATGTGGGCGGAGGTGACGAGTAGCACTGCCACTGCATGCCATGGCGACGCTGCTAGCTGCCTCCTAGCTCTTGCCCACCCTACGTAGTACGTACTCCACCGACAGAGACCTGCAGGCTTAATCAATCAAATCAAATCAAATCTCGCCGGATTTGGCGAAGCGCCCCTTGACCCTGAGCCTGCCGTCCGCCCGAGCCTTGCGCGACTCGTACTGGATCTGCTTCCCGAATCTGCGACCACAAGAAATTAGCCTCAGTAGGAGCGAGGTGAAATAATGTACTAGTACTATGCTGTATGGCATGCATGGCATTTTTTTTTCTCTGATCTGAGCTCACATCCTGCTCTTCCTCTTCTCCTTGTAGCGCGAGATCACCATGCTACGGTCCGGGTAGGCGACGTCGTAGCCGCCGCCGATCTTGGGCTGCAGCTGGGCTGCTTCTGCTTCCGGCACCGGCGTCGCCGTCGCCGCGGGTGACAACGGGTGCTGGTCGTGCTGCACGCCGCTGGCGACGTCGACGCTGCTGCTGCTGCGGCTCAGGGCGGGGCAGACTTCCGCTATCTCCACGAACGACGACAGGCTCGGCTCCGCCGGCGAGCTCGCCGGGGCTTGCTCGCGCTTCTCCGGCAGCAGGACGCCGCCGCTGCGATCCCAAGCCTGATCCTCATGGTGTTGTGGAACAAGGCACTAGTGCAGACCCCCCTCCCCCCCTCTAACACCGGTTTGGAGGGCCCTCTAACAGCGGTTGTAGAACCGCTGTTGAGGGTTCAGTGTTAGAGGGAGGCCCCCTTTAACACCGGTTCGTATACCGGTGTTAAAGGGTGGTGCACGTGGGGCTGCCGTAGGACTCAGCCCCCCCCCCCTTTAACACCGGTGTTAAAGGTTCTCTGCCGTGGCAGGAAAAAGAGATAAATCTCTGCCGCGGCAGAGTTCTGTCGCGGCAGGAAAACGGCCTAAATCTCTGCCGCGGCAGGAAAATGACATAAATCTCTATCGCGGCAGAGTTCTGCCTCTGCCCCGTTCTGGGCGTATTTCTGCGGGAGGAGGGGAGGGGGATCGATCGGGAACGGTATACACATACATCGTCATCGGTACATACGAGTACATGAATAATTAAGCAACTATTATTATACACAAACATCGTCATTGTGTGGTATTCTCCGTAAACGTTGAAGCATTAAGTACAAGACAAACACGTTCAAGCATATATACAACGTTCATTTTGGTGGATATCTAAAGAGTTCTCCGCCAGGCGTGACGACCTCATCAAGTATGAACCCCGCCAATTCCTCTTGAATGGCTCGTATGCGGTCAAATGGTAGGAGTTGGTCCCGCATCCGTTCGATCTGAATATATATGAAGAATGAGGTCAATATATATATATATATATATATATATATATATATATAAGAATAAAACTCAACACAATTGATGGTAATAAAATAATGTTGTGGACTTTGTTTACTTACTCTAAGTTGTTCTAGTGCGGCTTGGCCCGTCGCACATATCGTGTTGCGAATGAACTCGCAAACATAGTATCCACATAAGTTATTGTCGGGTCCCTGATGCGCGCACTTTACGAGAATAGAGAGTTCAATCAAAATAATAATCAATAAAGCATGATATAATGGAATTGGAAGCAGAATCAAAGAGATACGCAGACCTAGCTAGCTAGTATTACTTACATTTTGGTCTACAAATTTTAGTTCTTCTGACCATTCACCCACGGCCCTGCCCGTGAACCTTTTCCAAACCCTGTGCGGCAAAGAAAATGGATAAAAGAGTAATTAATTACTTGTTGTCACGAAAGTTGCCGATCTAGTGCGATAATATGATTGAAATTACCTCTGGAGCATCTCTCTAAAGTCTGCCCATAGCTCTTTTTCTTTTCATAACGAGTCCATGACAAGGAATTTTCCTGAGTCGGGTTGAATGACTAGCAGAATAAAGTGGAACCTACGCACGCATAACTCATCATCAGTTACACTTAACATCGAGTAAGCCGAAACAGAATGTGTACAAGAGAGGGTAACAGTACTCACGAGAAGTTGTAAGGCAATAGTATTTCTCTTTTTGTTTGTTGTCTCAGTAAAGACCTTAGCAAGTAATCTTCTGTTTGCCCGGGTTTGGTTCTTACCACTTCTTCATGAACTCTATTTGGGTCAACGAACCCAATGTCAAAAGGGCCTCCTTTCATGCATTCCATAACCTTTTTCCTGCATAATAGTATATACATATATGGTGAGCATATATATACATGCAATTAATGAAGTGAATGATATGAGATATAAATTACAGATAGTACTTACACACAATAAAGGCTGATGGCAGCTTTGTCGAGTTCCTTCTGATTGAATAGAAAATGCAAGTCTTGAATGTTGAAGTCGATCTCGTCGTCTCCGCACAAGAAAATCTGATCTCTTATATGCGTCGTGATCCATTCTTCCTTTCTCGTCTTGCAGAAATCAAGGTACCACTTGTGCAATCTTCGCATCTTTGTTGGTAGATTCTTGAGCTCCTCTTTCTTGACGAGATTCTTCCCATACTTCCATGGCTGTATGGGGTTGGCATCGCATTTGGGCAAGTTGTCTCCCATGATGTTCAAGTATGCAATATAAGTCATCCCCATCTCATTGGCCTTTCTTTGTAGCTCTGCCTCGTAATCATTTACGGGAGGAGCGTCCCGTGTGTCGAACACTTGGAGCGGGGCGCATGATTGCTTTTCCTGCTCTCCGAGCATGGGAACTTTTTTCTGGGGTGCCGCACGACTGCTACTTTCAGTCTCCCTACGGCGCCTTGCATCCCCCTTCAAAATCTGGCGCTCGTAGTCCGGCACAAGTGGGGTTTCAGGTTTTAAAAGATTTTTTTAAAACTTCTCCACCACCGTCGGATCTATTTTCTCCTTTGGCTCGGCCCGTCTAGGTGCAAAGAATTTCTTGACCTCTTCTTCCGAGATCCTATTGGTCTCCTCGTCGCTGCTATTCCACGGTAAAACCGGCAATGGCTTGGCGGAAGGCTGCGGGACGTAGTTTTTTGAACTCTTTGGCGTACGGTTTCCTGCGGATTTCTTTGTGGCAGTGCTAGTGATGCTCTTCGTGGCAGTGCTCTTCCTCTTACGCTGAGGAGATGGCTGAAACACCGGAGATGGCTGACGGGCAGGAGATGTCTGGCGCGCCGGAGATGGCTGGCGCGCCGGAGATGGCTGTCGCGCAGGAGATAGCTGAAGCGGCTCAGACTGCTGATGCTGCGGAGACAGCGGGGGTGCCAGTGGCCTCCAATTTGGAAGCACGATGTGTTCCTTCTTCCAAAGAATGGTTGTTTTCACTGCAAATTTGAGTTGAGTTTCCCCTTCACCTGTAGCATGGTCAAGCTGTGCTTCCTCATATTCCTTCACAACCTCATCCACCCCGACAATAGCATAGCCATCTGGAATCGGTCGGCAGTGGTAAGTTCCACCAGCTACAGGAGGTAAGGCATAGCCGACAGCCACCTTAATGGATAAGCCCATTAATCTCACATGCAGCTCAACGTGTTCGCTCTCCGTGATCTCATCCACGGGGTATCGAGGACCCGCCATTTCAAGCGTGGGCTGCACGTTCTCCGTGGAAGCCACGCTGCTTTTCCGCGCAGAGTCTGGGCCGCCGGCAGCTTCCAATGCAGGATCTTCGTGCCGCTGAGATGGGCCGGTAGCTTGATGCCTCTGTTGTGCATTCACTTGCGCCTGCAGCGCCACAAGTGCATGTTCTATCTGTGTCATCCGCTCTGTACGCTCTTTTTCTTTTCTGCCGCGTCATCTGTCAGAGTCGCTCCACTCGGCAAACCCATCCTTCCACGTCATACCCCCTGTGCCTCGTGCATGTCCAGGGTGTTCTTTTTACCGATGGCGCGTGTGAGCTGGTCATTCTCTCTATCGGGATGGAAGGTCCTGGTGGCTGTTTCCTCGTATGCCGTGATGAGTTCAGTGACGGGTTTGGCAAGGAGGGTTGGGAAGATACACAATCCTGTTTCTGGGTCCAACCTTGCCCCGATTCCGTAGAACCAAGTCTTTGCACGTAGGTCCCACCCATCTGTCTGGGGTGTGATCCCTCTAGCGCGCAGGGCCTTCTCAACTTCCTCCCACTTAGGCCTCTAAGATATGTAGCCACCTGACCCCGTCCTCTGGTGATATTCCTTCTTCTGGGCATTTAGCGTATTGGTTTCTGACCTCTTTTTAGCTATAGCACCTTCCTTATATGCCACAAATTCGGGCCAGTGAGGTCTTATCTTCGCATAATATGCGTCTTCGAAATTTGGAGTCTCGCGAGCTTTGACAAATTTGTTCAATTTTGTCTTCCAGTTGCGGAAAGCGTTAGCCATCTTCTTTAGAGTCCACTCTTTGACCTTTTCCTTTATAACCGGGTTGTTTTCATCCTCCTCTGGCGGAAGGGTGAAATTTACCAACAACGAATTCCAAAGCGTTTCTTTGGATCTTTCATCGACAAAGGTACCGTCGCCCTTCTTTGGCTTATTCCAATATTTAATTATGATTGGGATTTGGTCCCTAACAAGAACTCCAGCCTGACGTACAAATTTGTTTGCGGCCTTCTTGGGCTCCATCGGCCTGCCATCAACACGGACTGCTTCGATCGTGAACTTTGCACGATCTTTCAACCGATGGCTCGCGCCTCGCTTGTTCTTTTTCGTGGAAGAAGATGGTTGCTGGCTGGTCAATCCAGAGGGCTAAAAGAAGAAAGAAGCGTTAATTAATACATGTAGAAGAAGATTGTTGGTGGAAGTCAGCAGAGGCTTAATCAATGCATATACCTCGCCGGACTTTGTAATCACTAAATTGCGTTCACCGGAATCTTCATCTTCTCCATGACTATTTGAGCTGTCATCATGTCCCTCCAAGTTCATATATTGTGAGGTGTCCTCATCAATAATGTTCTCCATTATTTCTTCTTCGTTTCTACTAAGTGGATGCATAGTTTCTAAAACAATAATATTATCTAGAGTAAGAGAGTAAACATTCAAGTGGACTTGGATTCATACACAAATATACATATTATTCATACAAAAATACACAAATAAATACACAAATGAAATTAAAACCCTAAGGATGCTTGATCATTTTAAACGACGGCGAGGGCGAGGGCGGCGACGGCGAGGGCTGGACGGCGCCGGCGGCTGCTCTCTGTTTCTCTGCGCGGCGGGTTCGATCTGGCTCTGGGGGAGAAGGAAGGGGAAGGCGCGCGTTTAATACCCCCCTTTAACACTAGTTCCAGCCACGAACCAGTGTTAAAGGGGGGGATTTCGTTTCACGCGCGCACCCCCCCCCCTTTAACACCGGTTCCAGTGCACACAAGCCAAATCTAGTTATGCTAGGAGCAGTGGATCAAGTAATATAATCTCAAGTAAGTAATGCAATAGATAGGATACTCTATCTATCAATAAAATACCATAGTAGAATCGTATGCATCATGGCAGGAATTGAAATGCTTTCGAAAACATAGGATTATATCATGGTGGGGCTATGCTTGCCTTTGCCTGTTGATAGCAGATAAACAGATCTTCGGGAGCCTTGTACTTGACTTGATTACAGTTGGTCAAGTATTGTTCGTCGATCTCCGATCTTCGACGGTGTTGTCCTCGGGCTTCGATCTCGATCTTGATATCGTATTCTACCGGGAAGAACCAAACACCAGAAATAAAGGGGAAACAATCAACACATGGCATCGATGCAATTCTCAAGCAAGTATGATGATATGACAAGTTAATTTGCTTTGAAATGTAACCCTAAGGCATGCTCGACAACTTAATCGGGGTTCCGAGGGGTGAAAACCCTAACTCGGGGGAAAACTCCGGAATCACCTATTAGGGTTACTAGGGTGTTCTAATTAAACTTGTCATTTAAGTTGTTGAACAATGCATGATTATAGCTTAGATAGCTAGGTTTCATTTTTCTGAACATTTTGATATATTATTTGTATTTTTATGATTTATAAATAAAAAGATATTGAATTTACAAATTTATATCAATTTCTGGAATTATTAAAGCCTTTATTGCATCAGGCTGACGTCAGCTGGGGGGGTTAATTTTTTTACACTGCACAGAACCTAGCCACTATGGCTGACATGTGGGCCACTGGGTCACGTATGCAACCACGCTGGCCAAGCTGGACCAGCGCTGACGAGGTCGCCACGACTGGCGGCGGTATGCGGTGGTGCGCGACGCAGGCACGACAGAGAGAAGGAGGGGATTCGCGGGGTGGTGCCTGAGCACCGCATGCTCACCCTGAGCGTGGTGATGACGGTGTCGAGGCCGGAGAAGCTCCAGAACGACGGCGATTGAAGACAACGACGACGGCCGGACCTCGGGGGGATGAGCTCGTTGGGGCCTGCTGGGCGAGGGCGGCGAGGGCTGGACGGCGCCGGCGGCTGCTCTCTGTTTCTCTGTGCGGCGGGTTCCATCTGGCTCTGGGGGAAGAAGGAAGGGGAAGGCGCGCATTTAATACCCCCCTTTAACACCGGTTCCAGCCACGAACCGGTGTTAAAGGGGGGAATTCGTTTCGCGCGCGCACCCCCCCCCCTTTTAACACTGGTTCCAGCCACGAACCGGTGTTAAAGGGGGGGTGCGCGCGCGAAACGAAATAAATGCGCCCCCCTTTAACACCGGTTCGTGGCACGAACCGGTGTTAAAGGGGGGCATTTATTTCATGCATTAAAGGGGCATTTTTAATTCAAAAAATAGGATATGAATTTAGAAAATTCATATCTTTTTCATTTCAACTCAGAAAATATGAATAATATATCATAATTTTCAGAAAAATAATATCTATCCATTCATGTAAAAACATTATATATTTACTTTAGATGAAAATTTTCAAAATGATTAAAACACTTACATATAAATTTTGATTATTCAATTCAAACAAAAATAAATTGTCAAATCCTAAAACTTTGAACATAAGAAATATTAAGCATCTAAAAAGGAATCTAACCCTTATTTATTAGAGCAAATCATATTTTAATGCCGCATCTTTTGTATTAACATTTTTGAATTGATTGGATATTTAAATGCCGCATCTTTTGTATACACTTGAATCTGACCAAGCCTCGCTCAACTTGCATTGGATTTTTGATAAAATAGCATATTGTGAACCTAAAAATGATTTTTGTAAAAAATCATGAGCATCGTATCATGTACCTGTAGTTCATATCTGACCCACTTCCTGCCGATTCGGCAGGAATTTGTCTTTTTCACCAGAGGTGGACGGAAAGGTTTCAGATCCCCCTGTTGGTACATTGTCCATATAAGGTGGTCTAGTATTTTTGTAAAATATGTTGGTGGTTTTTTGAATTAGCCATTTGGTGGTTGCTTCACAAAACCGTCCGTTTTTTATGCTCGGAAAATGGAAAATGCCACAAACCGCGAAAGATATCCTTCGGTCAAGCCACAAACCGCGAAAGATATCCTTCGGTCAAGCCACAAACCGCGAAAGATATCCTTCGGTCAAGCCACAAACCGCGAAATACATGAAATAGAGTTACATAATATGAGCATGAACTTCTTGGCATATGTCCTTCCTTATGATCGCTTCAGACGTAACCATGGAGCATCTTCTTTACTTAACGGAATGCTTGGGTCAGTTTTCACTGTGAAGGGCGGAATTTCATCAAACTTATTATAATCTTTTGACATGTATGTCTTGTACTCGATTCCCACGATGTTTCTTTTCCCTGAAAGAACTATGTGACGCTTTGGCTCATCATATGATGTATTCGTTTGCATATTTTTTTTCTTTTTTTTGGTCTGGGGGACATGTCCTTCACATAAAAAACCTGAGCCACATCATTTGCTAGGACGAATGGTTCGTCTAAGTTCTTGTCTACCTTCATAAGATTGTTGAGATCCACCGTTGTCATTCCGTACTTCTTGTCTACCTCAACCACTCCTCCTGTTAGCTTGACCCATTTGCATCGAAACAAGGGGACCTTAAAATTAGGTCCATAGTCAAGTTCCCATATCTCCTCTATGAACCCATAATACGTGGTCTTCTGCCCATTGTCTTCTGCTGCATCGAAGCGGACACCACTATTTTGGTTGGTGCTCTTTTTATCTTGGCCTATCGTGTAAAATGTATTCCCATTTATCTCGTACCCTTGGAAAGTACATACAGTCGAAGATGGTGTCCTGGCCAACAAGTACAACTGATCCCCAACAGTGGTGTTATTCGTGAGAAGTCTTTGCAGCCAGCCGCCAAAACTCGCCATGTGTTCACTTATGATCCATTCATCAGACTGCCCCGGGTGTTTGAGGCGTATTAAATTCTTGTGTTCATTGATATACGGGGCAACCAAGATAGATCTTTGTAAAACCGTGTAGTGTGCTTGATTGAGAGAATGCCTGTCCCTACATATCATTGCTTTACATCCTAGGGTGCCTTTTCCACGCAGTCTTCCCTCATGTCGTGATTCTGGAACACCAATCGCCTTAAGGTCAGGAATAAAATCAACACAGAACTCAATAACCTCCTCTGTTACATAGCCCTTGGAGATGCTTCCTTCTGGCCTAGCACGGTTATGAACATATTTCTTTAAGACTCCCATATACCTCTCAAAGGGGAACATATTGTGTATAAATACAGGACCGAGAATGGCAATCTCTTCTACTAGGTGAACCAGGAGATGTGTCATAATATTGAAGAAGGATGGTGGGAACACCAACTCAAAGCTGACAAGACATTGGGCCACATCTGTTTGTAGGCTTTCTGGATCGATTACCTTCTGAGATATTGCATTGAGGAATGCACATAGCTTCACAATGGGCACTCGAACATTTTCAGGTAGAAGCCCCCTCAATGCAATCGGAAGCAATTGTGTCATAATCACGTGGCAGTCATGAGACTTCAGGTTTTGGAATTTTTTCTCTGCCATATTTATTATTCCCTTTATATTCGACGAGAAGCCAGACAGGACCTTGATACTGCTCAGACATTCAAAAAAGATTTCCTTCTCTGCTTTGGTAAGAGCGTAGCTGGCAGGAGTTAAGTGGCATTGTTTACCCTTCTCGTTCTCAGGATGCATAGGCTCTTCAGGGGCTTTCAGACGTTGCTGGTCCTGCCGTGCTTCCGGTGTATCTTTTGTCTTCCCATACACTCCTAGAAAGCCTAGCAGGTTCACGCAAACATTCTTCGTCACGTGCATCACATCGATTGAAGAGCGGACCTCTAAGACTTTCCAATAGGGTAGGTCCCAAAATATAGATTGCTTCTTCCACATGGGCGCGTGTCCGGCATCGTCATTCAGAACAGATAGACTACCAGGACCTTTTCCAAAGATTACTTCTAGGTCCTTGACCATACCAAATACCTCCTCACCGGTACGGAGGACAGGCTTCCTCCGGGGTTCTCCCAGACATTTGAAATGCTTGCATTTCTTTCTTACTGGATGCAGGTTTGGAAGAAATCGGTGATACCCTAGGTACACAACCTTCTTACATTTATCCAAATATACAATTTCAGTCTCATCTAAATAGTGTGTGCATGCATTGTATCCCTTGTTTGTCTGCCCTGAAATGTTGCTAAGAGCAGGCCAATCATTGATGGTTACGAAAAGCAATGCTCGTAGGTCAAATGGCTTTCCTTTGTGCTCATCCCACATACGTACACCTGGTTTGGCCCACAGCTGTAAAAGTTCTTCAACTAATGGCCTTAGGTACATATCAATGTCGTTGCCGGGTTGCCTCGGGCATTGGATAAGCACTGGCATCATAATAAACTTCCTCTTCATACACAACCAAGGAGGAAGGTTATAGATACATAGAGTCACAGGCCAGGTGCTGTGACTGCAGCTCTGCTCACCAAAAGGATTCATGCCGTCTATACTTAGACCAAACCTTAAGTTCCTTGCGTTACGTTCGAAGTCCAGGTACTCTCGCTCGACTTTTCTCCACTGTGACCCATCAGCGGGGTGTCTCAACATCGCGTCTTTCTTACGGTCTTCCATGTGCCATCGCAACAATTTGGCATGCTCTTTATTTCTGAAGTGACGTTTTAACCGTGGTATTATAGGAGCATACCACATAACCTTGGCAGGAACCTTCTTCCAAGGGGCCTCGCCCTCAACATCGCCAGGATCGTCTCGTCTGATCTTATACCGCAGTGCAGTGCATACCGGGCATGCATCCAAATTCTCGTACTTCTCACCGCGGTAGAGGATGCAGTCATTAATGCAGACATGTATCTTCTGCATGTCTAATCCTAGAGGGCAGACAACCTTCTTTGCTTGGTATGTACTGTCGGGCAACTCATTATTTCTTGGAAGAAGATTCTTCATTTTTACCAACAACTTTGAAAATATGATGTCACCGTTCTCTGCCTTCCATTGCAGCAAATCCAGTGTGGTACCTAGCTTTTTGTGGCCATCTTCGCAAGTTGGATACAACAATGTTTTGTGATCCTTTAACATCTGCTCCAGCTTCTCCTTCTCCTTTTCAGTTTCACATTCTTCCTCTGCATCAGTAATGGCCCGACCAAGATCGTCATCAGCGGGCCCATCTGCTGCCTCTTGATCTTCATTATCTACCCCCGTTGCAGTATCATCATATTCAGGATACATATTATGATAGTTGTCATCATCCTCTTCTTCTTTGTTGTCTTCCATCACAACCCCTTTTTCTCCGTGCTTGGTCCAACAATTATAGCTGGGCATGAAACCGGATCGAAGCTGGTGGGCGTGAATGGTTCTGGTATTTGAGTAGTCTTTCTTGTTCTGACAGTGAACACACGGACAGCACATAAAACCATTGTGACCACGGTTTGCATTAGCCACAACGATGAAATTTTGGAGGCCCGTAATGTACTCGGAAGTGCGGCGGTCACCGTACATCCATTGCCGGTTCATCTGCATTAATATGTAGTATATATCAAAAATTAATAGGGAGATGACCATTTATATATATATTACATCAATGACACATGAAAGGATAGTTGCCGACCTCGAGCGAGAAGGAAAGAGCAACGAGAAAACTTATTTTGAGCTCTCGGGCATTTCACCAAACACCTCTTGTGCATATGAAAAAACACAAACTAGCACTCTTCACACCCTCTTGCTAGGCTCCAAAATGAGATAGTGAAAAAATGGAAGAGTGGGGTGTGGGTTGCGGTGTCTTATATAGCCCCCCCCCTCTAACACCGGTTCAAGCCACGAACCGGTGTTAAAGGGGGGCTGCGCGGGCCACTGTTGCAGGGTCCTTTAACACCGGTTCGTGGCACGAACCGGTGTTAAAGGGGATCCTTTTTTGCAGCACGGGTCACGCTGGTACGGCCCCCCCTTTAAGCCCTTTTCCAAGATCAACAAAAAACCTCGTTTCCACTAGTGAGGTGACAGCTCGAGTCATTTTGCAAGAATTTCAGCCGCTATAGTTGGGAGTGAAACATGTGATGCCGTAACATGAATTGGTTGTTCTGTCATGTCGTGGAATTGTACTGAAAGGGATTTGGTGGACCGAGGAAACCAAAGATATCATTAGCGGTATTATCAGTATCATAATAATAACGTCTACTAGTATTAGTCTAGTGTAGCAACTGAAAAGATCCTTATAGCTACTCATGTCTCTATTGATCTGATTGCACTCAGTTAATTCGATCGTGTACAGGAGTTGAACATTATGACATGGCCCATTATTACAATATATACCTGCTCACAAATCGAAGATTAGATTTTTAATTTCAGATTTCAAGGGCTCACAACACTACAGGAATGGTAAGCTACGCCGACGGCCGGTCGCTACGCCGACGGGGCCGTCGGCGTAGCCATCGTCTAGGCCAGCCCTGGCAAGCAGCCGTCGGCGTAGAATTGCCTATCCTATGCTACGCTGCCCTCGGCGTAGCATACGCCGACGGCTGCCCTCGGCGTAGGTATTTTTTATTTCATCTCATTAAACTTTGAAAAATCATAACTAAATCATTCTAATTTAGAAAAATACAAATAATATATCAAAATTTGCAGAAAAATAAGACCTATCTATTTACACTCAAATATTACACATTTGTAAATAAAAATTAAGTAAAACATAAAACATTATATATAGTTTAAAACGGGCATAAAAAATTCATACATGATCGAAACAATGCGAAACCTTGGCGTGGTGTTATATTATCTGAAATAGTTATAAGAAAAAATATCAAACTTGATATATTGATTATATCTCAAAAAAACCTTCACAAAATGACCTATGTCATTCGAGGTTTCTTGGCTTTCGGGTCAAATGACCAATGTTATGGCTAGAATTAAGGCATAGTTTGTGATAATGTGCCCATATTGTGCATACACATGCATCATGGGATGACGAACAATGTTGCAGGAGGAAGTTTTCCTTTTCGTCGCACCAAAAAACCATTTCCCATTTTCCGAGCACAAAAAAAACGGAAGGTTTTGTGAAGCAACCACCAAATGGCTAATTCAAAATGCTACCACCACATTTTACAAAAATACTATACCACCTTATATGGACAATGTCCCAACAGGGGGATCCGAAACCTTTTCGTCCACCTCTGGTGAAAAAGACAAATTCCTGCCGAATCGGTAGGAAGTGGGTCAGATATGAACTACGGGTACATGATCCGATGCTCATGTTACAAAAATCATTTTTAGGTTCACAATATGCTATTTTATCAAAGATCCAATGCAAGTTTAGCGAGGCTCGGCCCCGAGCTAAGAATCTTCATGCCCGTCGTTCGACAAAGTTTGACGATAATTTAAAACGGGCATAAAAAATTCAAAAATGATCGAAACAATGCAAAACCTTCACGTGGTATTATATTATGTGACATAGTTATAAGGAAAAATATCAAACTTGATATATTGATTATGTCTCAAAAAACCCTTCATAAAATGACCTATCTCATTCGAGGTTTCTTGGCTTTCGGGTCAAATGACCAATGTTATGGCTAGAATCAAGGCATAGTTTGTGATAATGTGCCCATATTATGTATACACATGCATCATGGGATGGCGAACAATGTTGCAGGAGGAAGTTTTCCTTTTCGTCGCACCAAAAAGCCATTTCCCATTTTCCGAGCACAAAAAAGGCCCGTTTTGTGAAGCAACCACCAAATGGCTAATTCAAAATGCTATCACCATATTTTATAAAAAATACTATACCACCTTATATGGACAATGTCACAACAAGGGGATCTGAAACCTTTCCGTCCACCTCTGGTGAAAAAGACAAATTCCTGCCGAATCGGTAGGAAGTGGGTTAGATATGAACTACAGGTACATGATCCGATACTCATGTTTTTTTACAAAAATCATTTTTAGGTTCACAATATGCTATTTTATCAAAGATCCAATGCAAGTTTAGCGAGGCTCGGCCCCGAGCTAAGAATCTTCATGCCCGCCGTTCGACAAAGTTTGACGATAGTTTAAAACGGGCATAAAAAATTCAAAAACAATCGAAACAATGCGAAACCTTCGCGTGGTGTCATATTATGTGACATAGTTATAAGGAAAAATATCAAACTTTATATATTGATTATGTCTCAAAAAAACCTTCACAAATGACCTATCTCATTCGAGGTCTCTTGGCTTTCTGGTCAAATGACCAATGTTATGGCTAGAATCAAGGCATAGTTTGTGATAATGTACCCATATTATGAATACACATGCATCATGGGATGGCGAACAATGTTGCAGGAGGAAGTTTTCCTTTTCGTCGCACCAAAAAGCCATTTCCCATTTTCCGAGCACAAAAAATGGCCCGTTTTGTAAAGCAACCACCAAATGGCTAATTCAAAATTCTATCACCACATTTACAAAAATACTATACCACCTTATATGGACAATATCCCAACAGGGGAATCCGAAACCTTTCCGTCTACCTCTGGTGAAAAAGACAAATTCCTACCGAATCGGCAGGAAGTGGGTTAGATATGAACTACAGGTACATGATCCGATACTCATGTTTTTTTACAAAAATCATTTTTAGGTTCACAATATGCTATTTTATCAAAGATTCAATGAAAGTTTTCCTTTTCATCGCACCGAAAAGTCATTTTTCATTATCCGAGCGCAAAAAGGGAATTTTCTAAAGCAACCACCAAATAGCTAATTAAAAAACGGAGGGTTTGTGATTAGTTGATATGGATATCATATTCGGATTCCTCCCATTTTTCTGATCAATTTAGACATATTATTTGTTAAATTTCGATTTACAGATTTAAAGATATTAATTATTCCATATTAAATAGAAAAATATAAAAAAGTAAAATTATTATATTTTTATTTGAATTCAATAATATTTTTACTTATTCATTAAGGTTTACTTAAATAATTGTTTGTAATTTCAAAAAATACAAACATGTGACATGATGATATAAGAGCTAATAGGATTGATATCATAGTATTGACAACAATGTATGAATTACTTTGCGGAAACAGATTATGAAGGAACGAGGAAGTTAAGCGTGCTGGAGCTGGAGTAGTATTAGGATGGGTGATCGGCTGGGAAGTTTGACCAAGACTACAATTTAATTAAATATTAAATATAATTAGTGTTAAAAATGTTCAAAGTGAGAGATTAACGAGTCAAACAATTCAAAGATTAAAAAATTGAGAAAAAAAATAAAAAATAATTTTTTTATAAAAAAAATGCTTTTACAACATGTCGACAAGCTATGCCGACGGCCGCTACGTCGAGGGCATTGCCCTCGGCGTAGCATACGCCGACGGTATTTTGATACACCGACGGCCTCTATATACTCCGCCGGAGGAGACCTTTGGCGAGGAGTCTACGCCGAGTGCAGCCGTCGGCGTATCTTACGTCGAGGGCATTTTTGCCTATGCAAGTCGATAGAAGAATGACACCGTTGCATTGGCTGTGACACGCGACATGACCAGATCGAATGAGGTGACAGCTCAAGTGTTTTTGGACTGGAAATTTTTCATCACTCAGCAAATATTTCCTACCAAATTATAAAATTAATTCAGCCAAGACAACCTAATTAAGGCTGAAACCTGCCTTCCCACCCCGGTCGCAGTGTAAATTATTACTGTGCTACACTCAACTTGAACATCACCACCCGTACGTACTATTATCTATGAAAAAAAAGTACTCTCTTCGTTTTAAAATATAAGAGTTTTAACTTTATAAAGCAAATGTATCTAGACTTTTTTTAGTACTTAGGTTCACAAATTTGTGGAGTGAATCTACACACTAAAACAAGTCTAGATATATTTTTTTCATAAACCTAAAACATCTTATATTTTGAAATGGAGGGAGCAGTATACACTACTGGGTGAAACATAATGCATGATCGAGACGACACACGTCATGCTGGTGGGGGCGACGATCGAGCACGCGGTAGCACTGCCACTGCCATGGCGACGCTACTGCCCCCTAGCTCGTGCCCACCCTACGTAGAAGTACGTTCTCCGCCGACAGATCATCAGGCTCAATCATCAATCAAATCTCGCCGGATTTGGCGAAGCGCCCCTTGACCCTGAGCCTGCCGTCCGCCCGAGCCTTGCGCGACTCGTACCGGATCTGCTTCCCGAATCTGCGACCACAAGAAATTAGCCTGCTCAGTACGAGCGAGGTGAAATAATGTAGTACTATGCTGTATGGCATGTATGGCATGCATGGCATTTTTTTTCTCTGATCTGAGCTCACATCCTGTTCTTCCTCTTCTCCTTGTAGCGCGAGATCACCATGCTACGGTCGGGGTAGGCGACGTCGTAGCCGCCGCCGATCTTGGGCTGCAGCTGGGCCGCTTCTGCTTCCGGCGCCGGTGCCGCCGCCGCGGGTGACGACGGGTGGTGGTCGTGCTGCACGCCGCTGGCGACGTCGACGCTGCAGCTGCTGCTGCGGCTCAGGGCGGGGCAGACTTCCGCTATCTCCACGAACGACGACAGGCTCGGCTCCGCCGGCGAGCTCGCCGGGGCTTGCTCGCGCTTCTCTGGCAGCAGGACGCCGCCGCTGCGATCCCAAGCCTGATCCTCATGGTGCTGTGGAACGAGGTGACAGCTCGAGTCATTTTGCAAGAATTTCAACCCCTATAGTTGGGAGTGAAACATGAGATGCTGTAACATGAATTGGTTGTTCTGTCATGTTGTGGAATTGTACTGAAAGGGATTTTGGTGGACCGAGGAAAGCAAAGATATCATTAGCGGTACTATCAGTATCATAATAACGTCTCTACTACCATTAGACTAGTGTAGCAACTGAAAAGATCCTTATAGCTACTCCTGTCTCTATTGTTCTGATTGCACTCGATCAGTTAATTCGATCGTGTACAGGAGTTGAACATTATGACATGGCCCATTATTACAATATATACCGTGCTGATCACAAATCGAAGACTGGCAGCTCGAGTGTTTTTGGATTGGAAATTTTTCAGCCGCTATAGTGGGGGTGAAAAACATGATGGCAAAACATTTTTTCAAGAGTACGATATTTTTATGAAAGGCAGCAACAATTTACAAGAGACCGAGGTCACTTTGCGAACAAAGGCCTTGGGCACACACCACACACGCTTAACTATAACTCTAACTTTAAAATCTAAAGCCTACTCTCATAGCATGATTAACCTATCTCCTCTAGCCACCGCTAACATCCAACACTGAAGCTGATTTGGGTGGACCGAGGAAATCATGACATACTGTACTGAAGCTGATTTAGGTGGACTGAGGAAATCAAGACATCATTAACGTACTAACAATACCATAATCATCTCTATTATTGGACTAGCGTGCTACTAGTCTAGTCAGTTGCAACCGAAAATATCCTTAATTAGCCAGTCATGACTCCGTTGTTGTGATTGCACTTGATTAATGCGATGGCATGGGAGTTGAGAAGATTATTATAACATGGCCCATAATAATAGGGATGCTGACAAATCGAAGACTATGAGTAGACTCCAAGGGTTTGTGAGAGTTTGCGATGAGTCGTCTGGTTCACAGATTCAGGGTTCAGCTGTACGTGTACAGCTTGTTGCGTAAATTCAGAGATTTTTTTCTTGCTCAAAATGTGAAGTCACGGAAACGAACAAACCTGACGAGGTACAGTGATGCTCGCTGCCTCCTCGCTGACCGCCTCAGTCCCAAGATCTCCAAAGCCACCATGCCCAAAACCATAACCCGAAGATGCCCATGGAGGCAGCAGATGGCCGGCCGGCTCGGCCTCGACGTACGCCGCCGCCGCTTCCGACTTGGCCAGCTCGCCAAGCTGCCGGAGAACCTCGCCGTCCAGCTCCCCGCAGGAAGGGCTCCGGCTCTTGCACATACACAAACCATCAGAGACTTTCTTTGCGGGACGGTGAACAGTAACTGCACGCTACAGGTTTTACCAACCTTGGGGGAGGTGGAGGAGGTGAGAAGGGGCTGGAGGCCATGGCAGGAGGTGGTGGGCACGATGACGTCTTCGAAGCTGAGCACCCGGGGTTCCTCCCAGACGGCCCACCACCCCTCGTCGGCCACCGCCTTCTCGCCGCCCAGCCCGTGGACGACGACGCCGAGGATGGCCGCGAGCTCGCCCACCGAGGGGCACCCGGTGTACCCTTCCACCGTGCCGCGGTCGTGAAGCAGCAGTGGCGGCGGCACCCCATCCTGTCCAGCGCCACGGCGGTTCTCGTCGAAGTCGCAGTCGGAGCAGAGGAACCGCGCGGCGCCGCGGCGGACGGAGGCCCCGGCGGCGCGGCAGGCGGCGCAGAGCGGGGCGCGGGCGTGGCGGGAGGAGACCGTGTTGGCGCCGTGCACGTGGCGGTCGCACGGCAGGCACAGCCCCGCGGCGTCCGCGCGGCAGTACACCACCGCCGGCGTGTCGCCGCAGAAGTAACACGGCGCCATCGTCGGCGCCGGCGCTGCCCCTGCCACCACGTCCACGGTGGTGTCGGCAACAACAGCCCCGGAGACGGTGCCGATGCCAGACATGGCTTTCTCTGCCTCTTCTGCGACTTGTCGGGCAGTCTTGTTGGTGGCAGCTGTAATAGGCACCGCGCGCGGAAGCGACAAGAGAGAGAGGTGGGCGTCCGTGGACGCCATGAATGAATGGCCCGGTTTCTTGACGGGTGGGGGGAGGGGGAGGACAAGTGTGACGGCCACAGTAAAGAGCCGGAATCGATGGGCTCGAAAGGGAGAGATCGGTGTCTCGAGGAGGTCGATGAGACGGCTCCGAAGTTCCTACGTATGCAGAGAGCCAAGAGGGCCAGCCGAGAGGTGGCGCTCAGTGTCACTCTCGCTGGCTCGCACTACTGTAGCATGGTCACACATAACTACAAAACTGTTAGCGGGCGTCGCACATGGAGAGATGGAAAAAAAACATGGTTATTTTTGGCTCTCGAGTTCCAGTGCATCCTGCACATTATTTTTTTTGAAAATTATATTTATATGTTTTAAAAATCATGAAACAAAATCCTTAAAGTACCTAACGATGTGTCTCACAAAAATGCAAAATCTCAATTCAAAATATTTTGTATTCTGAGCTACACAAAAATGACAAAGTCTGACTTTTTTTTCGGAGATTTGAAATCACTATACTCAGATTCACATTTTTTGTCACAAAATCTCATAAAAGTTGGAGATTTCGAATATGTATACACGGATCCACATTTTTATGTACCTCGGAATATAAAGCATTTGAAATTGATATTTTGCATATTTGTGGGACATATCATTGGCTACAATTAGACTTATTTTCAACATTTTTTTAGACTTGAAAATATGGTTTTCGATTTTATTAAAACTAGCATGGTGGCCCTCGCAAATGCGAGGGCAGCTCTTGAACGTGTGTTGAAGGTAATTGTGAAATGAATCCATATAATTTTATACTTGCTTAGATTATGCGATATGAAATAATGATGCAATTCTATGCAACCATGTCAATGTTATGCTAGATAAAACATAACCAGTATACAAACATCTTCATTATTTTTTACCGCCGAAAATAATTTGTACACAATTTTGAAAACACCATTTTTATTGCCATAAATATCATTTTAGAAATGTGAGGGTAACATCCTTTTTAATGTGTTAAAAGTGATTGTGAAGTACATATAGTTTTATATCCATGATCCTATGCGCGACCAGAAATAATACAGTTCTAGATGACAAGATAAATATTGTGCTAAACAAAATATGACCCATTCTTATTTAATTTTAGTTAGGGTGAGATAATTTTTATTGGTGTCTCTAAACTTCATATAATGACCATATATGTCATTTATTATTTTTTATTGAAAACTGGATACCCCTTTTTTGATACATTTAATTACAGCTATCTTATAAATTGTTGTTCAATGGTTCAAAGAGACAATGGTACTTTCTAAAGTATTTTCTGAGTCCTAAAAATGGATTGACGGATAAAGTTGATGTATTGACCATGTACAAATTTATCTTTTTATTTTTGATAATCTCTACTACACCTCTCTTTTTTGACCATACCATGATTCTAATATATAAAATATGGGATAATATGTGCAAGAGTATCTAGATTATGGCAGAATTGTGATGTAATCTCTATCTATTTTCAGAAAAATATATGTGTTGAGTTTGCCATTGTATGCCCGAGACACCTAATCTAAGAAGAAGAAAAGACAATCATACATTCATGATTTCTGAATAACATTAGAATTTTTAAGTATTTTATTATCCATTTCCAGTGTGACATTTCCATGTTTTTTATCTCTGCTAAATAAGAATTGTGACCGAGTGAATCATCCAGGGTTTTCTTCACAGAAGTTACATATACCGATTCATTCTATAGTGCCGATCAATCGGTAGCAAGGCCCACACCGTTAGTATTTTCTATTTTGAGGCCCCACGGAGGGGAATTTTCGCCCCATGCCCATCCCGCCAGCTTATCGGGTACCCGCCCCGCTATCCCCACGAGGCCAATCTGTTCCCCATTCCCGGTTTTTGCGGGTATATGCCCGCGGGTACCCGTCTCCACGGGGAAAATTGCCATCTTGATGGATAGTTAGCACCGCATGTTAAGATATTGTTTTGCGGGTATAACCCCAACAAAAAAAAATTAGATGAACCCCAACAGAATTAAGTAGGCATCGAGTTGGATTTTCACAATCGTGACGTATGACTTCTTACGTACACGATTTAGTTTTATGTAACACTACTTATTTTTCTTCTCAGATTACATCTACACCATTAATTATATATCTAATAGTTAAAATAATTTTGATGATGTGGATCAACGTGGTGCCTTAAAAAACAATTTTATATTATTTTCAATATATAATAGATAGATAATAGATAATAGGATCAGTGGAGCTCGAGAGCCAAAGATCTCCGCTCCAAGTCAAGCACCGTAGAACCTTGACGAAATATAGCAAATCCTATACAGTACTGAATAAAATTACCACTCACCAGCGTTCTTGGTAGGTACTAGTACTAGGTAGAGCCGTATAAGGTAGGTAACACCATGATGCAACGAAGGTAGCTACAGCGGTCTTCTTGTCTTTCTTCTTCCCCCCATTTGAATGAGCACGTGACAATCATCCCACTTGACGCAAGGACAAGAAGGGGGAGAGATCCGTATAGTACGAGGGGTCTCCGTCCACGGCGGTTGCACCGGCATGTCCAAATGCCACAAAAGGACACGCAACGAGGGCTGTCCTTCGTCTTCGACCTTCGCCTGCCTCTCGCTCCGGCTGGAGGTGGAGGGAGACTGGTCCAGATCGGTGATGTGCTGTTGCTGTCGTCCAGAGCAAGTGCCATCTTGAAATTTGCCAGGAATTAATGGCCAGATTTTGACGGAAGCGCTGACGATGCTAGTGTTCTGTGATACTTCGAGCAAACAAGGCGTCAGCACTCGCTGAGCTAGGATTTGCCGACAGGAAACTCAGATACGAGGCAAGAGAGCACATTGTTCACCTTAATTAACATGAGAAAACATTGAACGATGGTCAATAGCTAGCTGAAATCGCGAGCACGTTTCAAGCGTAAATTTTAACTGAACTAATACTAGGGGGCTATTGCTGACATAGGAATCATGAGAAGAACTAATACTAGGGATACAAAATTCCTGAAGTAACAAAGACAGCGTGGCTTTATTTGGATGCCCTAGTCGACGATGTCAAAGTCCAACGGAAGCGATCATGGCATGAGGTGTAGAGGTAGGCGCGCCATGGAGAGGATAGAGATCCCCGGAGCTATTGTACCGGGCGAGAAGCTTCCCCGTTTGAAGATCCTTCACAGATAAACCAAAGGGATCAAATTCAAGAGAGACACGATTATCAATGGTAAATTTGCGAACGGATATGAGATTTTTAATTAAAAAAGGTGCTAAAAGAATCTGACGAAGAAGAAATTGAACATGTGGATGCGATATATAGGAATCACCGGTGCCAGAGATGGGAATAGAACATCCGTCACCAATGGTAATGGAAGAAAAAGGAGAAGAAGAACAAGCTGACAGAAAATCCAAATTCGAAGACATGTGCGAGAAAGCACCAGAATCAAAAATCCAATCCATACCTTCGGTGTTATTGAGGATAATATTGTTCATGGCAGCTATGAAGGCGGCCTGGTCCCAGCTTGGTGCAGAAGGCGATGCCGATGGCCCGGTCGTGGTTGACGAAGATGCGTACATGTACGGCGGAGCCAAATGAGAGCCGTACATGTAAGGTGGTGCCGCGTAGCCGGGGTACGAAGCCTGAGCGCTGTATACCTGTGCAGGAGGTCGAGGACCGAGAAGTCCAGGGGAGCCGGTGGGCGGACGGAGGCCGGAGTTCCAAGTCGGTGGAGCGCCGTATGATGCAAGAGCCGTCCACGGCATGGACCAGGCCTGGACCATACCGGTCCAGGGATCGTGCTGGTGGCGCCAAGTTGGTGCAGCAGGGGGCGATGTCGGTGCTGGTGCAGGAGGCGCTGTCGGAGCGGGGTGCGGCGGCGGAAGGGGCCGGTAGATGGGATTCTTGCCGCGGTAGTTGGGGCTAGGGCACCAGCCGGCAGGTGCTGCCGCGGCAAGGTTTTGCCCTGAATTTGCTGCCGCGGCAGGAGGCTGCATTGGAGGAGCTGCCACAGCACGCGCGAGCGCCGGCGGCCGTGGGGTGGCGACGAAGACGTGGTGGCGCGACTCCCGGTTCTGACGAGTGTGATCTGCACTGTGAAGGATCGACCGAACCTCGGCGAAAGTGGGGCGGGGCCGCATCAGAGGTATGAACGAGGCCTGCTTGTCGAAGTCCTCGCTAAGGCCAATAAGGAGGATGTTGATGAGTGGCCGATCTTCAATGGGATCACCGAGTTCACGGATTCGTCAGCAATGGAGGAGAGACGCTGACAGTAGACGCCCACGGAAGAGGTGCCTTAAACGACGTTGCGAAGCTCGATGTTGAGGGCGTTGACGCGGGAGTCGATGTTATCCTGAAAGAGCTGACAAAGGGCCGCCTAGAGAGCGGCGGCGGACGAGGCGGTGTGGTAGACGAGATTGAAGATCTCGGTGGAGACGCGCGTGTAGATCCATTGGATAATCGCTAGATCATCCTTGACCCAGCGAGGGTCGTCGGGGCGAGGGACGCAATCCGTGGTGACGTGATGAAGAAGATTGCAGCGCCCCAGGTGAACTTCGAACAGATGGCGCCAATGATAGTACTTGTGGGCTGAGAGATCAAGGGTAATGGTGATGAAGGGAGATATATCTGTGATCGTGTCGGTGAACGACATGGTGGCTAGGGTTTGGGTGGTGGTGACGCCGGCAGCAGGAGGAGAGGGTGCGCCGGCGGTGTGAAGGGGGGCTAGGGTTTGAGAGGAAGAAGAAGAGGAGGAGGGAGCGCCGGCGGCGCGGAATTCCGCCAGGGAGAAGAGAGAGCCCGGTGGCGGCGGCGGAGGTGGGGTGGGTGGAGCCATGCCAGGTGCGAAAATACCTAGGCGTCTGATACCATGATATTTGGAGAGAATAACAACTTGTATATTGTGTAGAGATTACAGGGGTATATATGAGGACCAAAACCAGCTAGGGTTTAGAGCCGAACCGATCTAAGAGTCCAAACCGAATACAACAAGAATAAATCGTTAATATGAACATTTATGTGCTTGATACTATTTTTTTTAAGATTTTATACAAAATTTATGAACACGGTTAGTGTACGATTCAGAAAGTGTGTGCACCCAGAGCAATTTTCTTTGATACGGATCTCCAGAGGAGAGTGGGCCAGAAGGTCCAGATTCACGAGACCAACGGTCCCAAAACCACACGTATTTTCAGGCAGAGCCATGATGGCGGGTAAGAGCATCTCCAGCAGAGGCTATATTATATTTTAGAGCGCTGCAAATTTGGGATAGCTATCCTATTTGCGCGCTGTATTTTAGCGCGACCTCCGCCGGAGGCTTTAAAATGCAGCGCGCGCTCGTTTCGTCCCCCACCAGGCGCTGTATTTTAGCGCGCGCGACAGCACAAACACAAAAACACAATTGCATCTATGAAAAGAAGATCAAAAAACACCAAATAATTCATGCATAAATGGATCTAAAAATCCTCCAACCATCAAAATGACATAGTTCAAGCACAAATAACATAGTTCATCCAAACATGACATGGTTCAAACACAAATGACATTGTTCCAACACAAATGACAAATGACATGGTTCACTTGTCAACATTCTCCATACCACTGCCACCTCCATGTTGGGCATCTTCATCAGAGTCTTGCACGATGGTGTTGCCGGTTGAATCGCCATATGTGTCGTTGGTAGAAGGAGATGGATCCATCAAAGAGGCCATGAATCCTCCCGGTGGTGCTTCCATGCCTCCCATGGCGCCTTGCCCACTCATCCCACCCATGCTTCCAAGACCCATGCCTCCGTAGCCTCCCATGCCTCCGTAGCCCGTCGGTGGTGTTCCCATTCCTCCATAGCCTCCCATGCCTCCGTAGCCTCCCATGCCTCCGTAGCCCGTCGGTGGTGTTCCCATTCCTCCATAGCCTCCCATGCCTCCGTAGCACGTCGGTGGTGCTCCAAAGCCTCTCATGCCTCCCATACCTCCCATTCCTCCATAGCCTCCCATGCCTCCATAGCCTCCCACACCTCCAAGTGGTGCTCCATAGCCTCCAACACCTCCATAGCCTCCCGGTGCACTCATTCCTTCATTTTGGGCCTTCACGAGGTTTGTCAGCTTTCTTTTCTTGTCCAAGATTTCATCGCGGGCAAGGTTGATGTACTCCTTTTGCCTCTCATCCATGCTTGAGGTGTCCATGAAAAAGAGCTTCCTCTCCTCTTCCAATAACCGTTGTTGCTCCTCCATTGCAATCTTCCTCTCCTCGATGGCCGCCTTCTTCTCCTCAAATGCCATCCTCCTCTCCTCGGCGGCGGCCATCCTCTCCTCAAATGCCACACGCCGCGCCTCGGCCTCCTTCTTGTCCTCGTTCAGTGGCGAAGAACGGAATTTTTTTGAGGTTGGGCAAACTCTAACATTAAAATCAAATTTGTCTCGACACAATGGTAATAGCACAATCATCTAGTAAAATGGTAATATCAACGTATTTAAATCGAAGTAGAACATACAAATGTACCGATAATGAACCTTTAATGCCGTTGGATCTAGATAAACGTACCGAGGAAGCTTATTCAGATTGACTTAGCAAATAAGTTTGTTGGATCTAGACAAAAAAAAGTTATGAAGAACCTCTAAAGATGCCTCATTAAACCGATGATCAAATTCTTTAATAATAGTCTATAGAAACTTACCTGGATAATATTTTGATCCTTCTTTTGCAGCAGAAGAGATACATCATTTGTCATTCAAAGTAGTTTTAGCGTCATCTTCATGATAAACACAAAGATAAAAGTCTCTATTTTATGAACATAACCCCTCGGCTTAGTTGGATTATGAGAATCATCTTGTTGGCCACAAAATCAAAAAATTATACATGCCCCCTTTGAAGCTACAGATTTCTTTCCCTGCTTATCCATCTTAGTTCTTCGGACTTGACCAATGACCCCGAAATCAAAGCCAGTACCCGATCAGAAGACACAACAAAATAAGAAACCCTAATGAGATCACATAGAGGCAGAGGCCTAGGGATGCTGGAGGGAGGGGCAGTGGAGCTGTGGTCCGTGAACGACCAGGGAAGGGACGAGGTGGAGCTGACGATCCCAGCCAGGGGCGACGCCGGCGGAAAGGTCAATCGAGGTCTTGACGAACTCCACCGAGCGTCTTAGAGCCAGGCAGTTTCCTGGCTTCCTGATCGACTGCTCCTGGGATCGAATCGTCGATTGAAGGCGTCCAGCCACTTTTCCTCTCCATCGCAGCTGGCCCAAATAGGTTAGCAGGCCCATGTACGTAGTGACTTCACCGAGCGTAGCCCATTTTGCTATTTTCTTTAGGTTTTGTTCTTAGAACGCACTAAAAACGCACCGAAATGTTTGTATATCGATATAAGCATACCTATATGTAATTTTTTGCCAAAATTTAAGGTAGGGCAAACGCCATACCTTGCCCAAAGGGGAGCTTCGCCCCTGTCCTCGTTGTAGCTCTCTCTTGCCTTCGCCATTTTCTCCATAGCCTTCGGTATGTCATCATCACCGGCCTTCTTCCCCCTCAATTCTTTGGCGGCCTTCCTTCCAAGTGGTGGTCTCCCATTAACCGAGTGAGCAGTGGAGCTTCTTCTCTTTCTTCCATCACCACTTGAGTCATCATCGTCAAGGATGGTTGCCTCCGCGGTTTCTTGTTGTGCCAAAAAGGTTGGCACATCAATTCTTCCACGGTTCTTCCACTTCTCCTCATTCCCAAGCACCTCGTAGCAATGGTGCAATATAAATGGCTTGGAGAGGATCTTCTTGCCCTTCTTGGTCTTCTTCCCCTCATCTCGGAACATGCCTTGACACATGGTGTTCTACATTGAAGTAGAAATGAGCAATGGACATAGAGAACACATGTCAACAACATAGTACAACACAATACAACAACTTACCCTATCAATGTCATTGGTGCCACTTGGGTTGATAACATCAACCGTCTTATTCGCACTTGCCCACTTCGAACAATCTTGGTTGATGACCAACCATCGGGACCGAAGAGACCGGGAGGTGCGACGAACTCCACTTGTGTTTTTGGCATCAAAGTACTCCTTCATCCTTAACCAATATGTGTCTCTACTTTGGTCGGTGCCAACCGAAGGATCCATACCAATCTTCAACCAAGCCTTGCAAATCAACACGTCCTCATCGATGGTGTAGTTTTGTTTCCTCCCCGCCGGCGCTTCCACCATGCCCTCCCCATCCTCATCCATCTCCTCGTACTCCTCCACCACATCTTCGTCCACCTCTTCATTCGGTTCAACGAAAGATGAACCGGCAACCTCCATAGTCTCCAAGAAACTATCGTCATCGACATTGACACTACAATTAACGCAAACGTCATAATTATCTTCGCATTCACCGAGCAAAAAATGTGTGTGAAAATAACAAAAAAATGTGAATTTATACCTTTGTGACATTTCATCGAGCACGTTGCGCGCGGCGACGGCGGCTGCGGTTGGCGCTCGTCGAGGAGGCGCTAGCGGAGCGTCGGTATGAGGAGGCGCTAGCGGAGCGTCGGTAGGAGGCGCGGGTGGAGCGTAGGTTGGAGACGGCGGTGGAAGCTCAGCACGGCTAGCGCCAGCGCCGCCGTTCCGCGTTGCCTTCCCCTTTGGAGCCGCCACCGCCGCCGCGGGCCGCTTCGACGTCGTCTTCTTCGACGTGGTCTTCTTCCCCGACGTGATGGGTGGCAGCACTGCGCCGGAGGTTGTGCGCGGCAGCTTGAAGAGCGCGCGACTGGCGGCCGACCCCGCGGCGGCGCCTCCACTAGGGTTTGGCGCGGTTGACGGCGGGATTGCGACGGCGCCGGCGCCGGCGGGGGGGGGGGGGGAGGGACGGAGTAGGGAGGGGTGGGAGGGGTGCCGGAGCTTTCCATCACCGACGGCCGCGCGGGGGATTTTTCAGAGCAGTTGGTGTTTTTCGCGCGCGTCGCAGCAATAACGCGCGCTGTAGCTGGAGCTGCAAATTTAACGCTCGGGATAGCGCAAAGTCCAGCGCCGCGCTAAATATTGGACGCGTGCTCTATTTTAGAGCACCTGCTAGGAGAGGTTTACAACGCGCGCTGCAAAAAAGCAGTTATTTTAGCGTTGCGCTATTATAGCGCGCGCCTGCTGGAGATACTCTAACGCACCGTAACGCAGCGAAGATGGCCACAGTGGTCTTGTCTATCGGCTTCTTCCCCGTTGAATTGAATGGGCACGTGACAAATCATCCCACTTGACATTTGGAAAGACAACGGGAGCGATCCGAACTGTACAATTGCACAAACCAGTGTCCCTGTCGACGGCGGTTGCACCGGCACGTCCCGACGCCACGAAAGGACAATCCATGAGGGATCCCCTTCGTCCTCAAGCTTCGCCCGCCTCTCCTTCCGGCTGGAGGGAGACTGGTCCAGACCGGTGATACAGCGTTGTCGTTCAGAGCAACTTGCCACACCCAAAGTTTGCCAGGAATTCATGGTCAGATTTCGACAAAAAGCCCGGTACTGCTGGTGCCACTGCTCTGTCAGGGTCAGCACTCTACTGAGCTAGTAGTTTGAATTTGGCGGCAGGAAACTCAAAGTGGATGAGGAAGTTCACCTTGATAAGAGAAACCAGAAAAAATGATTGATCAATAGCTAATAAGAGCAACCGCCACATGAAGTAACATTACATTTGCCAGAGAGAATAAATGTAGAAAAGGAGATGAACACTAGTAAATCAACGGGCAGGCGGAAGATCGCTATCAGGGGCAAGGAAGGACGATGGCAAATTATTTCATTTATGCTCCACAATAGACATAAAAGAAGAAAAGCCATACTTAGCCCCAGAAAGCAGAAATAAAACTGCAACTTGATAGGGCCGCAGGTGATGGACCAGAAGGGTCATATGTCAGCGTCTTAGGAGATCCCCCAACTGAAAATCAAGCAAACCCATGACCCATGATACAAGAGGCATATGCTCCAGGCTTATGCTGAAAGTGGCGGTGGATCTCCTTGGAATCAATGGTGTCATTTTCAGGTCCACAGCAACTTGGTGACTGGTGAGATACTGCGAGATTTCTGTAATTATAATCAGAAGAATCATTCTTGCATCAATAATGGACCCAGTTGTGACTAAATGCTGAACAGTTTTATCCCTCATTTCAGCACTTTTGGCACAGATAAAACTGAGTGTAGTTATCATGCACATTAGTTATCAGACGCTTGTACCAAACATTGTCCACGTACACTGACATGGCATGTATGAAATCAGACCGAATGTCTACAGGAGAAAACATGGATTTGAGGATGAGGTAAGCAGCAAACCCTAGCATAAGGAGCTGAGGCAGATAACATGCGGAATAAGGCCATGCTGATTAAAAAGTTTTAGCTGTGATGTGGAACACTAATGGTAACTGAAGAATAATTGGACTTCACTCCATATCATCGTAAATGTATTATAAATACTAGTAAGAAGAGTTGTCCTAGGTACCAACAACTAAGGTAAAATGTATTGTAACTGCATACATATGAATGGTCTTATTTTGACAAGCAAGACAGGAAGCAAGCTGAAATCAGAAATTTTCACTTGTAGTCACCACATGAAGTGATATTTCCAGATCATGATAAAACTAATTCCAAGGTGGATAATGAAGAATAAATCTAGATGCATACACATCAAACTATTCACCAATATGACATAGCATAGCAAAGTGTACTTCAGATCTCATTGATTCGATAGGCTTTTTGTTAATTACAGAAACAGCGGATAATCACCAGTTCCAAGATGGATAATGAAGAAATAAATAGAAATAAATGTTCCAGTTCTATTTAACAAGATGGATAATCACCAATATACGATAACATACCTGAGTCAAAGTGTATTTTAGAAGTCATGATGAAACATGCCATTTGTTAAATAGAAAAACAGGATAGCATCCTTGTCACAATTTACTAAACCTTGTGTGGTGATACACAATTGATGCTTGACCATTGAGCTAAAGAATGTGTAACATATAGGTTTAACCTCAACTACTGAGAAAACTTTCAGACATTACTAAGAATTACAGCACAGCCAATAATTGTTGGTAACTAATGCTAACGACTTCACCAACCGTTCACCATAATGTACTTGGACCCTAGCGCAGTTGTACCTTTCTCATCATGAATGTTGTGCACATGCTTCAAATCAGGGCCGAGCAATCATTGGTTCCAGTCCGAGGTCAAAACTCATTAGCGTACAGGGTATGGCTTGCTTTTTTTGCTTCACACACTCAAAATTGCAATAGAAACCAAACTGAGACATCGTGGACATTAATTATTAGACGCTTGTACCAGAGACCTGCCATGGCATGTATGAAATCACACAGAACTACATGAGAAAACATGGACTCCAGGATGATGTCAGAAGCAAGCCCTAGCATAAGAAGATGCAGATAACATACATAATAAGATCATGCTGATTAAAAAGTTATAGCTGTGTGTGGTGTACTGTGGTAGCTGAAGAATAATTGGGCTTCGCCCAACATCATCATAAATCCTAATAAAGATGAGTTGTCCTAGGTACCAACAACTTAGGTAAATGTATTGCAACTTCATATATATGAACGGTCTTACTTTGACAGGCAAGACAGGAAACAAAGCTGAAATCAGATATGTTCACTTTCCAGCCACCACACAAAGAGATAGTACCATTTCACGATAACACCAATTCCAAAGTTGATAATGAAGAATAAATATAGGTGCATAGGCATGAAACTATTCATCAAGATACCATAGCATAACAAAGTGAATTTCTGAAGTAATTGATCAGACAGGCCTTTCATTAAATACAGAAACAGGATAGCAGAGTTATCCTTGTAACAATTTACTAAATATCGCGTGGTGATACAATTGCTGCTTGGCCATTGTACGAGGCTATGGCCAAAAATCTATGACATATCAGTTTGACCTCAATTTAAAAAAAAATCTTCCAGACATTACTAAGATTACAGTACAGCCAATAATTGGTGGTAACTAAAGCTAAAGACTTCAGAAACCACCACCAAAAATGTAATTGGACTCTAGTGCAGTTGTACCATCCCATCGTGAATTTAGTGAGACTTCAGAAACCACTCACCAAAATGTAATTGGACTCTAGCGCAGTTGTACCTTCCCATCGTGAATTTAGTGCATATGCTTCAACTCAGGGTCGAGCAAAAATTGATTCCAGTCTGAAGTCAAAACTCTTCAGTGTACAGGGCATGGCTTGCTTTTTTGCTTCACACATCCAAAACTGCAAAATAGAAACCAAACTTCTGTATCCTCCTGAGCCATCGAGATCTAAACTTTTGGCCTCCGGAATTCAAACCATATCTCATAATGGTTAAACAACAAGCTATCATGAGTGTGCTTCCCAACATATTCGAGCCCCAGTTCCGCAAGCCGACGCGTGCACTCGTCACCACCCAATCTTGAACAAAACTTGATGTTATGTGACACAAAAATCCTGCCTCTCTGTGGCCTCAGCTTCCCTGCAAGCCTCTCAAGCCCAGTCCAAACAAGCTTATCTGGGATATGCAGGAACACAGCACTTGCATAGATAAGATCATATATGACAGTATCCCCAAGCTTGCTGAAATCCATATCCTCCCCTCTCACAATCATCGGTCGCTTGTACAAGAGCCCCTGCGACGGCAGTTCGTACCGAAGCGCAGCCATGAGGGACAGCTCGTCGCGCTCGAGGCAATGGAACCTCCCGGTCTCAAGGAACCGGATGAAATGCAGACCGACACGGAGCGTCCCGCACCCGATTTCGAGAACCTGGTCTTTGGGCATGAGGGTGGATGCATTAGCCAGGAACTCGAAAACATCACGGCCACCGGCCCATGGCTCGCCATAATTACTGTGGTGCTCCTCAACAAGGAGCTCCCCAGGGCAAGGCAGCGCGGTGTGGTTGGTCGCCTCTTCGTCTGGATAATGAGAGATCCCGTGGTGCCTGCAGTGTATCCAGGTACAACATTGAGGTGCCAATTTCACTTTCTGAAGCCCTGAACTAAGAGTGCGCTAGGAACTAAGTCGATCGTAGCACAATATGGTCGATCTAATGCTTCACGGTAAGGGGAAGCATCGAAATCGGGGTGGCGTGATACCTGTTGATGTCGAAGAGCTGCTGCTCGCGGGTGCGGGGATTGATGCCCTTGCGGAGGTGGTGCCAGGCGTCGGTGGAGGCGAGAAGGGCGAGGGAGTTGGAGGCGAGCTGCGCCTTGAGCCAGGCGACGTCGTCGGGGGAGGTGGCGACGGGGGCCGGGGAGGCGGTGGTGGTGGTGGTGGTGACGCTGGTGGTGGTGTGGGTAGTGACGGGGTCGGTGCAGGCGCAGAGGTGGGCCCCGGTGGAGGTGGAGGGGGACGGGGAGATGGCGGGGAGGAGGAGGAAGACGAGAAGCGCGGCTGAGGAGAGCAGGAGGAGGAGCGCCGGCACTGTCAGCAGCCGCGCCGTGGAGCCGCCACCCGACGGGAACGCCATCGCAGGGGGCGGCGCCTGGATCGGAGATGGTGGGGATGGTGGCGCTACTGCCGGTGGAGTGCAGGGGTCGCGGCTTCGGATCGCGTCTCTCGTGGGCGTGGCTGCCGAGTCCGACCCCGACGCGACGCTGCCGTCCTGCTACCTGGTCTGGTTCGACCAATTCTCGCGTTCTCGTGTCCGGTAATCCGGGTTCAATGAATGAAGAGTAAAATTCACGTGTTTAAAAAAAAAGGGAAATCTACTTAACTACCGGTCTGAGAAATTACAAATCCGGCAGACGTACATCGGATGTACAGATAGTACACGGCCATGTATGGCACTAAACGATAAAACAAATCAAAGCCAGCTAATGTTTAGATTGAAATTCAAAATGTTTTATAGATCAAACCATTTGTTCGATTTAAGATTCGTTTTCACCGTTGGACTAGTCGCGACGAGATCTTCAAAACTAGATCCCATGTTGATATGTTTCGATGAATTTTTTTCGGATCTAAAGGTTATCCACCTCTAAGACGTGAGTTATCTATGTCATAATATGTAAGTTATCCATCATGTAACATATAAGTTATCCATCATATAAACGTGTTGGATAGAAGTTTTCTCACATACATGTTGAGCAAGTTTTATTGGAATATGGTAACTTATGTGTTATGGTATCGACACTTTATCGTCATCGATGCATTATCCTAACACCCTTCGAGGCTTCATCACCCTATGTCGTGATAGCGACGAGGGACGATGAACCCGAGCCAATAGACTACTGGTTGAATGTTATGTTTGTTTACTACGATTTAAAATGATGAGTGATAGAGTATGAGACTCTATTTATTATATCGTATGCAAAAAAATCTTAGATTTAATTTCTTAAAAAATATATTTAATGTTTGACGTGATAGCCTTTTGAGGTTGAGTAGCACGTACGCCTCGAGAGCGACTATGGACGACAAAGCCGAACCACTAGAATAATTTTTATATCCTATATGTGAATAATTTTTTATAATGATGGATAACTTACATGTTATTTGGTGGGTAACTTCTACACTGAAGCCTGGATAACTCTCGTATTACTAGTGAGTAACTTTTGGAGCAAATAAAAATCATGTTACCCACCCCTAACACGTGACTTATCCATGTTATAGTATTTAAGCTATCCATCCTGATATATATAAGTTACCCATCATATAAATAGGTTTAGAGACGTTATCGCATTGCTCATGTGGGTAATTTTTGTATTATATAAAATCTTGATTGCCCATGTATAGTTAATTAAATGTGAGCTATAATCTAATTTAATTGAGACATTGTTACTTAGATGTTAGGATATCAAGATTTTGTTGGCGATGGGTGATGAAGCCAAGCCGTTAGACTACGACTTAGGGCGGTGGGTGATAGGGTATAACATCATATTTATTATGTCGACTCGACGAAAACGGATCCCAAAGTGGAAGAGTTTCATATTTGTGTTTTTCGCATATAAAAAACTCAAACACATTACCCGTTCATAGGATGGATAACTTATGTGTTAACTGGTGGATAACTTATATAGTACCGTCTGGATAACTTAGGTATTACATGTAGATAACCTTTTGGTCCGAAAAAAAGTTCTCGGAACCTATCGACATGGGATCTAGTTTCGAAGATCTCGTCGAGCCTAGTCCAACGGTGAAAACGGATCATCAATCGGATAAGCATATTAAACTATAAACGTTTTGAATTTTCGAACATGTTGGTAGATGCGTTCTCGCATACGTATTGAGTAAGTTTAATTGAAACATCGTAACCTAGTTATTAGGGTACCAAGACTTCATTGTCATTAATGTGTTAGCGTCGACGCGATTAATGCTCGGTAACCTAACATCCTTCGAAGCTTTGTCACCCGTATTTCATGGTAGCGGTGAAGGAAGACAAAGTTGAGCCGCTAGATTACTGGTTGCATGGTAGGTGAGCATAAGATCACATTTATTTATATCCTATGCAGAAGAAGGTTAGATTTATTTCCTTTAAAAAAATTATGTTTGATATTTGACACGGTAGTCTTTTGGGGTTGAATACTTAGTATGCTGTGAGAGCAGCGACAGGCAACGAGACCGAGCCGTTAGAATAACTTTTTATATTTTATCTATGGATAAAATTTTATAGGGATGGATAACTTATATGTTATTTGGTGAGTAACTTACATGTTAAAGTCTGGATAACTCTTGTGTTACTGATGGGTAACTCGTGAGTAAACAGAAAAAGTTACCTATCCTAAGCATGTGATCCGTGGGTAAATTTTATAGTGATGGATAGCTTATATGTTATTGGATGGATAACTTACATATTGAAATCCGGATAACTTACGTGTTACGGATGGATAACTTTTTGTCAAAAAAAGTTGTCGAAACATACCAACATGGGATCTAGTTTTAAAGATTTCGTCACGACTAGCCTAACAGTGAAAACGGATCTTAATTCGGATAAACAGTTTGATCTAGAAAACATTTTGAAGTTTCGTTTTTGAATTGAGCTGACACTTGAAACATGTTTCGCGTGTCCCTTTCAAAAAAGAGTAAAATTCACACACGAAACACTTGAAACAGATCGATCTTGTTTTGCTCTCGCGGAACGGAGTCACTGCCTCCGCAAAGGAAAACCTAGCCACCTCCTTCTCTATATTCTTCATAGATTGTTTACCCTCCTCCGGTCGTATCATCACCTCATCGGTACTAGAGATGTGGGCAACCCGATATATGAGTTGAGTTTTCAACAAAAATAATATTTTCATATATTAACTTAGGTTTTAGTCGTCTTCTCTTGGCCTCCGCTTCAAGTGATCTTTGGGTATTTCGTTGGTGACAAGATCTTCTTTATGGCGTCAATGGTGATACTGAAAGATTAAGTTTCTCTAGCTATAGGTTTTCAGATCTTGCTTGGCCGAATTGATTTTGGATTTTTCCATGGTTGTCGTTAGGAAAATTATCCCCGTGATGTTTGTCTCGAATGTTATATCCTCAACAATGGTGGTTCATACTCACGGCTCGCCAGCGGTGTCGACAAAGTTTTTCGGTTGTTTTTCCTTAAAATATTGGTGTTAGTACTCTTACCGATGTTGATTGACTACTCTAATTACCGATGTAGATAGTTTGGTATCTACATCGTTTTTCTCCGGCTGACTTCAGAAGAATACAAGATTGTTTTTGTGAAGAAGAGTTTGAAGACCTAAATATTTTGCTCGTTTCTTTTAGAGTTCGTTTTGTAATCCCTTAAGATAGCTCTCATATCTCTACCATGTACTATCCATTATTTATAATATAACGTGGTATTGATTGTTAAAAAAAATCACGCACAGAATCTGAACTTGGCACTCGATTTTGATACAGTCACCAACCTTAGTACTAGTAATAATATCTACGTTCACTGTATCTCGTAGAGTTATGTATTCGCTGATGTGATTTGACCAGTCTCTAGCAGTGAGTTTTTTACAAAAACTCCCTTCGCTACAAAATTCTTTGGTAGATAGCTCCAGGCACACTTGGCATGATCCCATGATCAGTGCATCATGGAGTATAATTTGACAAGTATCAAATAAACAACATCTATTATATTGGTCACAAAGTATTATACAGGTGTTCGCATGACCATAGATTACATAAGATGCCTCATAGGCTAATTTTAGTTAAGATTACACATAGCAGCGGAATATCTAAAATACTAACTTCAAATCCGTGGCCAAATGCGTACAAGTTACATTTCCAGAGACACAAATAACCAAATCACTAAAAAATCTTGTCTAGCAACGAGTTGTTGAGCATCCTGTTGATAGGCTATATGCCTCCCGGAACACCATCGCCATTCTTGTAGCGACCGCAACAGGTGCTAGAACGAAAACAACTATCCTCACACATTATTTTAGTTCTAGATAAAAAGTCAACAATACACAACAGAATTAGAGGTAGATCCCATTTACAATCGCCGACGGTAAAAGGAGTAGCTAGAAAAACTCTAACATGAATATAGAACTGAATAGGTACTTGCAGGCATTCAGGATTCATCCATCGTAGCATATCAACAGGAATTTGGACGCATTCATTGCAAAAACCTGCTGAACAGGCCGTCCAAAAATGAAGCGATGAACCTTGAGTAGACCGCAGCGGCCTGTTCCTAAAGGACATGCAGCTAGGTTAGACGAGGCAAAACGAAAGATGAACATTAATCATGGGAAAGTAACATGGTTTTGTTAGGGAGAGAATTAGCAGTACCTCCAGTGGCACGGTGTGGGGCTTGGATGTTGTAACAACCCACGTTAGATAATCAACGTTCTGAAGGATAGACTAAGATGGTTTGGATGTCCGCTTGCTGCTTTCTGCATTTCAGCCTTTGCGCCCTCTATTTCCGAACTGGTACAGCCTCTTACTAGACATTTCACAGTAATAAGGCAGGGGAGGTTTTCGATTCCAAAATGAAAATTACGAGTCCCTGATGCATGGAAACGAATGTCGATTTTTTCTAGCTTGGGCATAGAACCAGGTGCAAACATGAGGTTTATTGCATCACTCGGTAGGTAATAAGAAAACTGCTTCAAGCAACGGAACCCAACTTCACCACTGACCTTCAGCTTCCCATAACTACTCACTGATTCTAGGAAAAGAATTAACAGAGCAGGTAAGCTTCCAAGGATGTGAAGATCTTCTTGCCTGAACCTAACCGCTTCAAGACGTAACTGTTGGAGGTTGACAAGGGAGCCCAGCCATCTCGGAACCTCTGGGAGGATTGAGTGCCAGGTCAGAAGTATTTGGAGGCTAAGCGGAGCTGGCCACCAAGTTTTCAGTAAAAAGCCGTCATCGTTGACAACTGTAAGAGAACAAAGGTTGTGTGTCGCTAGTGTGCAGAGAGAAGAGACAATAGCTTTCATGCATTCCTTCTTAACTTCTGTGTCATCATAATCTTGAAAATCAAGGTGCAGCTTCCTCAGATTCTTTAGTTGGCCAAGTTGTTGCAGACAATTAAGTGACTGCTCGAAGGTACCGACCTGTTCCAACATCTCCAATGATTGCATCTTGACAAGTCCATCAGGAAGCTTAACATAGTTGTCAAGAAGCAGATGCGCCAGTTTCCCGAGACTGAGAACATCTGTTGGTAATTCACGTATATCAGTGCCTCTCAAGTCTAGCATTTCTAAGCACAATAGGTTTCTGATTTGTTCCGGGAGCTTACTTACTCCGGTATCCCTGAGGTTTAGATGTCGTAACTGAAAAAGCCTCCCTAAATTTGCAAGATGATGGTTTTCTAATTGGTAGCAATCTCCCAAATCCAGAACACGCAAATGTTTGAACTTATCTAGAGAAGGGAATTTCCTTGGATCCCCAAATACATTAAGTGATCGGACATGGGACAATACTAGGCCCTTGGATAGGATAGAATGTCCTTCTTTGGCAACGTGCAAAGAGAGCCGACGAACTTTAGTTTGTGCCTGAATAGTTAGATTGGGCACACCAACTAATGTAACAAAGTTCTCTTCAATGGACTTGGATATGATGAAATCCAGAATTGTGTCATGAATTTTACAACTCTCCACTTTTCCATATACATCTGGCTCTTGGGGTTGGATCAAACTCCTACTGACAAGCTCATTAAAACACCTCTCTCCTAACTCATGTAAGGCATATCTGCCTTCCTCGTGAATAAATCCTTCAGCAATCCATCTCTTTATCAGATTATCCTTCCTAATAATATTGTCTTCTGGAAATATACTCAGATACAATAGACAAGATTTAAGATGAGGAGGAAGATCAAAGTAACTGAGAGATAATATCTTTATCATCCCTTGGACACTAGGACCCCTTTCAAGTGCACGACCAATTGAATTTTTCACTTTATCCCATTGATCTCTTGTACTCACTTTGGTTGCCAATAAACCAGAAATAGCATTGACCGCCAAAGGTAGGCCCTCACATTTTTCTAATATTTGTTCAGAAACTTCTTCAAGATGTGGAGGGCAATCATCTTCAGAGTTGAATAATCTTCTACGAAATAAGCATCTTGAGTGTGCCATGCTAAGAGGCCTTATGTTATAAATATGACCATTGAATGGTGAACGGAGCCATGAATGAGCGACATCATTCAAGCGGGTAGTGGTGATTATTCTACTACCATAACTGTTTACAGGGAATGCGCACTTAATGACTTCCAATGTTTTCATGTCCCATATGTCATCAATGACAATAAAGTACCTGCACATGATTTTATGCATGGTTTTACTATAGGGAGCATGCACCAAATGGAAGGAAAATAAACTTGTTGTCATTGACAATGGGAGGTAAATATAGAACCTGTTACAAGAGCTAAAAGAGTGTCTATATACCTATCCAATGCAGCACTATGTACACAAATCAGGAAAAAAAAAACTACAAACTATCACATTAATTGAGAGCAAAAAAATAAAACAATGTAGATTACTTATGTAAAGTTGAGATCCACACTGCTTATTTATTCATGGGAACAATAGGATATGATTTGAATTATTATGCTCACTTGTGGCACAACTTTTGGTGCAGAAACAGTCGGCTTCATAGGTAAAACTGCGGCGAGGGCAATTTTACCGTCTACACCTCATAAGGCTCAATCCTACTCTCCATTTCAGCTCAATTGCTAAATAGATACAAAGTTCATCAACTATGACTTGGAGCTTTTCTTGTTCATCAGTTCGGTGAGGAAGAAAAATACAAAGGTTACAACCTTCGGGAATTCAGGATAAGTCCTGCATACCAACCTGGACCTTATGGTATGAATGTGGCCAAATAAGGTCGCACTAGAAGTTACGTGAGAGACTGAGAGCAAAACCAACCGGTGAGCATATTCCAGTAAGGCACGGATTGATTATCTCTGTCTCCGTCTATTGCTCGTGCAGTGGCGGTACACGTACAGACGATCCCCATTCCTTAGTACTGCATATCATGTCTCAAATGAACCATAGACTAGGTCAGGGATCTATGCTCGGCCGGCAGGCAGTGGCACGCACGCAAGAGGGCAGTACTCGGCCGAGCGATTCTGGTGGATGCCACAGTTAGCGATCAACAGGAGCAAACAAAAACTGGTAACCGGTCTAAGTGTTTATTTCTGTGTATTGATCAATTGGTAGCTTGATCATTTGTGTAGTTCTTTTAGTTTCTCAATATATTTTGAAATGAAGAACCGGTCATTACCGTGGCGTAGCATGGCTCCGGTCCTGGTGGCTTGTGTCACTGTTATATATCATATCCGGTACTCCAACAGATGAGAGCGGAACTTTTCTTACAGAAAGAGCACTATACCAATTACCCACCCCCCTAGCGAAGAGCATAGTCCTAACTTTCCCAAATGACGAGTGCATTCTAAATTTTCCAACTAATGTGAGTATTCAATTCTCCGAAACAACGAGAGCACAAGTTTGCCAAGCAAAGTGAGCACAAATTCGGCAACCAATTATAGCAACACACTGTAGCAGCATGTGGCCTTGCGGTTGCAGCTGAGAGATTCATTAAACTAAGCTATGCATAGAAACTCCCTGGATAGATTATCAATTCTAGGTCCTTTTTATTTTAGTTTATTTATTTTATTGTTTTACATCAAGACAATCCTCAATAAAGAAAATTTGGATCATCCAATCATAACATCCTATTGAAAAGCTATTAAAGAATAATGAATTGAGTCTAAATACTTTTAGCATCATACAGTATAAAATTAAGAGCAACAAGGAGTACCTCTTGTCAACTAGGAAATCAGTGATCTTGATTATAAGTTGTTGTATGCTCCCATCTTCAGTGTTAGCATAACCTTGATTGCTCACTTCATTAAGAAGAGTTCTTAGGATGGTCATCATATCTGGGTTTCTTGACACTGATATGAAAGCTCGGCATTCAAATTGCATTTTGAGTTCTTGGTACACTTGGTTTGCAAGAGTCGTCTTGCCCATTCCCCCCGATCCAAAAATCGAGAGCACCTTCACTTGTTGTTGTGTTGATGGACATTCATCCTTTTCCATCAACAGTTTGATAAGCTCCGTCTTCGGTTCATCAATTCCGACAAGTCTTGACGCATGCTCAAACATAGCAAGAGATCTAAGATCAATAGTTGTATGACTGGTTTTGGAGGAGGTCTGATCAATCTTGTATCTAGAGTTTCTCCCGGCCACCTCAAAGATTCCCTTCTTCAAATCGTTGATCTCATTGCTAATGCGGTGGTGGGCCTTCATCTTCCCCAACGAGAACTTAATCTTCTGTATGAAGCCATCTGGCTCAACTGATTTATCATCAACACATCCCATGAACTCGTCAATTGAGTCCTCCATGTCGTAAGACAGCTCCCTTACCTCATTCATCCATATTGTAGCTTGCACTTCAGGATCCTCCTCTTCCGACATCTTCAGGAGAAATGCATGCATGGCGGCGAGTTCACGAGTGAGGGAATCGATCTCGCTATGCACCTTCTTGAAACGCTTGTACTTTTCACCCAGCAGAGCGGCCAGCTTTACCAGGACAGGTTTCAAGGCCCCTGTGGCTGCACTCACCAGAGCCACCTCCATGGTTTCCGTGTGGCGCTAACTCGGAGCTCTGACGCGCAGAAAGTATTTTGTGTGTACTGCTCGGTGGATTCACAGGCGTTGCGTTGAAGGTGAACAATCAATATACACTGGATGGTGGTGTCATACAGGCGTTGGTGCTTGGTGGTGGCAGAAAAGCTGACGGCGATGACGGCAGCATAAGTCGAGGTTGTCGAAAATGGAAACGCGGACGCTGCGGACGGCGTGGCCTATCCTATCCAGGATTTGGGCGGGCAGTCGTGGCAGTCGGCGAAATCGATTCGCTGGAAATGATAAAGGAAAATGAACTGTGAGCCGGCGATGGGGAATCACATGCATGAGTAGGACGACAGTCACAGGAGTATCATGGGAGTACCTGGGATTAGTCGCCGGTGTCGAATGACGGCGTCGTCGGCCGGAATCGGGCGATGGGGGTGAAAAGGGGATCGGGACACGGCGGCGGAGAAGTGTCAGATTGGACCAACAAAAGCAGAGGGCTGTGATTTCCGGCGTAAATTGGCAGTAGCGGCGGCAGGAATCGACCACGACGGCGCTATGTGGGCGAGCGAGCTTCAACGTCCTCTACTTGCTCGTGCAGCGAGAGATGAGACGGGAAGAGCAAGTTCGAGAAAGTAAGGGGATTGATTGGGTGAAGGAGGTGGTCGACTTGTAGCATCTCCACTTCTCCGCGTTCCCACACCCAAAATCCCGAGAAAAAAATTGCGGAAGAATGTAACCTTCTGTACAAGAATAGCCGAATTACCACTCGTGTTCGAGGTGACCTTTCTATATAGACAATTTGTCGGCAAATTTAATGATATTTTACCACAATCCGTCTCAAATTCACATAAACATAATTTTGATCACATTTCGGCGCGAGACGAAGACGAGACAGCGAGCTTGGCTACGGTGGCGAGACAGCGAGCTTGGCGACGAGCCGCGCCGGCCAAGTCCGCTCCGAGCTCCGCCGGCCAAGCCCGCGCGCCGCTGATCAGTCGACCAAGCCCACGCCGAGCTCCTTAGGCTAGGCCCGCGTGTGGGGGAAGGGAGAGGGAGAAGATGGGCGTGTGGGAGGAGATAGAACGATTTCCTCATTGGCGCGTGGACCACACGACGAGATTTGCTACATTCGGTGTTTCCAGACGATTCCTAGCGCGCAGGATCGTCTTGGGAACACTGGATGAAAAAGTGCCCAAAATCAGGACAAAATTGGTGTCATGAGAACGCGTGTGGCGAATTTCGCCCATCCGGATGTGAAAGTCGCCGAAAAGTGGTTTCCTGGGAACTCTAGTGGAGATGTTGTAACACCCTCAGAATCAGCCCTATGCAAGTTTCAGCGATTCCCGCCAAAACCGCATAGAAACGATTCAAAGGTGCCCACCAGGCACTTGCGTGCGGGTGAAAAACAAAGTAATATCATTACACAATAGTCCTCGATGGAACCCACAAAACAGATATATACAACAGCGACTCATCGAGTCAAGAATACAATATATAGTACAAAGATCCAATCACCTTAAAAATGACACAACGTCCGAGTACGGACAAGATGCAAATTAGGCTAAGAGCCCTGAAGAATAACCAATGGCGTCAATAACCCTGCCCAGGCCAAGCCGGAAGGGTAACCCTGCTAACAACGTCGATCTCATAACCTGCTTAAACAAAAGGGGTGCCGACAAAGGGCAAAGGAAAAAGAGAGCGGTCAGTACTGAGGCCAGTACACGGCGAGACTAGAATTCGGCGGTCCTCACCTACATAGGTATGGTGGACTGAAGCGGCAGCGCAGCATGCACTAAACAACCTATAGAGACTCAATACAACTGGCGGCTATCAGATAGGGATAAGAAAGACCTATTCGGATCCAACCTGGAACTATCACCAAGCATACCCATCCTGGTATTTCCCCCTCGAGACCAAACGAGGAAGTCAACCGAAGAACTCACACAGTTGGCAGTTTTATTTTTTCAGTTATCGCTGCAGCAATTACTAGTCAGGTATAGATAGTCATCATGATATAATAAGCAGTGGGCACTTTTAGTTAACCATTCCGTTATAGTTGCGACACTTACTAGTCAAATACAATTAGCATGAGATATTCCAAACCTAGCAGTTATTGGTACTTTTATTTAGCCATTCCGTTGTAGTGAAGCTGATTACTAGTCATATCGGATACAAGTCGAATTATAACAGTAAACTTTAGTTATAGTTGTCTATGATCGAGAACTGTGCTCCAAGTCGTCCATAACCGCGGACACGGCTTATCAAAAAGATTTAACCCTGCAGGGGTGCACCAAAGTTTCCACACGCACCTACACCCTTGTTGTCATATCAGGTAGGTACAAGATCACAAAACATACACCCAACAGTATGTCGACGGGGTTTCGGACACGACGTTTCCCAGACCCAAAGCAAGCACATGGGGGCCACCCCACTAAGCTACCCGTAACGAAGTCGGCCGGTCTCCGAGACGGACACAGGGTTTATGACGACGGCTGTAAACGACTGGGAACCCGAAAGTGTGACTGGGCTTGTCGATACCGTGAAAACGTGGCACAGGGTTCCAAAACAGTACAAGCGCTCCACGCGCAATAGTAAATAAAGCAGTAAATCATGGCATAAGTACAGGGTAGTAAGAAAGCCCCAAACTACTTTGTGGCCCCCGATACAGTACTTTGAAATCAAGTACTAATCGATGGGGGTGCCCACACATCCCACCTGTGGTTAGCGCGCTCGATCTCGGAACAGGTGTCAAGAACTCGGGGTCCTACGGGACACCAGTGAGCAGTTAAAAACCAAATATTGTCTATTACCCACCAGTGCCTCTGCATTTACCTACTTCAATTTTAGTTATTAAACGATAATTAAAGTCTTGATCATCTCCAACATTAAACATGTGGCAATACTCCAACAACTGTGGTACTTGACGACTCGCAACAACACTTGAGCAAGCGACTACGACGCGCAAATCCAGCCATCTACCAAACAATAGGTAATAGGATGTGTCCAAGGCAATGTAAGGCTGCAAGGGATATCTCGGATACGAAAACTAGAGCATCGCAACACAGATAGCAATAGATCAACAGGAGGTAATAAATACTATAAAGGTAAAATAGGTAGAAGGGGGAGCATGCTCGCCTGAAAACATGGCCAAAGATTCATCTGAAGATCGGGTCGACACTCGCATCAACTCGTCGGCCTAATCCGTGAAGAAGCAAAGCGCTAGAAGAAACACCGGATGCACCATTTAATACTACGGCAAGAGATCGAGCATGATGCATGTATGATGTATGGCATGGCAAAGATGCGATGCAATTAGGCAATATTAAGCGGAATCGGGGTCCCGACAATTAATTATTAAGTTCATGTTGTTTAGATGCCCCCGATTTAATGTTATATTAACAAGGCAAAATTATATCATCGGTTCGCTACACAAATTTAAATAGGGCCATTATTAGACTAGATTTGTCCGCATATGGCCTTCATATTTAATTATAAGGTGAATCGACATAAGGCCCCTAACCACACAAGATGTATGTGAGTATGAGTGATTATATGCAACAAGATATATCCTTTATAAAAATAGGGCTTGAAGAAAAAGGGTCACACATTGATCCGGAGATCTTGGAGGCTCGGAGGGGGTTCGAGGGTTCGATCTTTGGACTCCACGAGCGAGGTCTTGATGGTCCGTGTCAAAGATCTTGTCGATCCGACGTCATCGCCCCCCGGTTTCCATGATAGAGCACTTGGGTTCCTACTTCGATCGTCGGTGTTAGTCTCGGGTTGCTTCTCAACCATGAGGCCTTGTCGCATCAAACTTGCATCGATTATCTTCGGAAGGTCATGGTGTTCCACGATACAATGCTCGCCTTGGTATCTGACAGCATCATCTCCTCGGATTGGGGCCAGGACACCACTGCCACTGTATGAGATGCGCACGATACACTGAGGCAAAACAGGAGGATCCTATTCAGCAACACAAACCAAAAAAAAATGGTGACATCAAGGGATAACAGAGGAGCGCTCACATGCTCGTCCTGAAGCGGCAGGGCGCGCGTGCGCTTGCAGGTAGAGGGTTCAGGGCGGGGGAGCCGCGTGGCACCGGCTCGAGGATGGAGAGGGGCGACGCTGGCGAATGGCAGAGGAGGCACACAGCGAGGCCGGGCCGAAGGACGTTCGCGATTGGCGGCGGTAGCGCCCGCTCGGATGAGCTGCTGCCTACCGGAGGAGGAGGCCGGCGAGGTCGATGACGTTGGGGACGGGCGTGCTTGCCGCAAGCGATGCAGAGGAGACCGGCGATGGCGACGCGGCTCAGCGGCTCGGGAGGACGGTCGGGCGACGAGGAGCGGTGGCGGCCAGCGCGAGCTTGCGTGACCCTATGCAGCGCACGGAGGAGAGGGCACACGGCGATGAGCGGAGCTCAGGGAGGCAGGGGCCCATGGGGAGAGGCAGAGCGGCGGCTCTGGCGGCTGGGGGGAAGCGAGGCGAGCGGAGGCGTGCGGGAAGGAGTCGAGCAGAGGGAGCGATGCGGGGTGGAGGCGAGGGAACGCGGTAGGACACGGCCTGGGGTAGGTGGGGCCCGATCGGGGGTGGGTCTCTGTGTCAGTGTGCATGCGTGTGGAGTTTGGGTGGTGTTAGGTTTGAAACGGGGTGGCGGATGACTGGTGCGGGTTGGTGTGGCTGTGAGAAGGGATGGCGGCGGGAGGGTAGGGAGTGGGGTGAGGGGTGGTATAAGATCTAGGTTTTGCTAGGGTTAGGATTAGGGTTTGGTTGGAGGTGGCCGGCTGGGCTTTTGGGCCTGGCTGGCTGCCTCCCAAAAATAATATAAACTTTTTATTTAATATTTAAAAGATGTTTGTAATTAGTTTTTAGACAAATAGAATATCCAGATAGATCCGGGGTTTGTATTTTGAAATAAAGAAGGAGAGTATTATAAAAAACAAAATAGGATTTTGTATTATACTTTTATGACAAGGCATGCATGATGATGTCATGATGATGCACGAAACAAAAACACGGAAATTTTCTAGTAGTGGATTTACCCGGGGTGCTAACCACTAACAATGGATCTCGCCCTCGAGATCTGCCTCCTGGTATGGGGAAGAAGGCCGAAGCTCTGAATCTTCTCTCTTCATGTAGATCCTCGTGACACCACTAAGAAGGGTTCCTTCTTCATCTTGAAATCGGCGACACCACCAACAAGGGTCGGTGCTCACGTTCGTCGAGAGAACACTCCGGAGAAACAAAGGACGAAGGTAGAGGTATCAAAAGATAAGGCCACCTCTAACTTCCATGAGAAGAGGAAAAGTTACATTGATCCACCAGTTCGATGTACAAGAGTGAACAGTAAGAGTCGGGTAGGGTGATCAGTCCATCCCGTACCCAAACTATTAACTCTATACATGAATAGGAAAATCATACAACACAACTCTCGAAATTTAGAATGAAGATCTTGATAAGCGGTATTCGGAACAAAGGGGTGATGCAAGCTCTGCATTGGATCTAATGTAGATGAGGTCATCACGTTGGAAAACACCGAAAGATACAAAAGAAATTTTTATGAAAATACATAACGATTAGATTTCGCAATGGTTCCATTGGCATGAACAACACATGCTCAAGGTATACTCCAACTTCACCAATGCTCGTCCTTCTCATATGTTTTTCAATGATACGGATATCCATCAAGGTACACATACAGATAAAGGGTTCAAGAACAAAAAAGATTGGAGGAAGGGTACAACAGTCGAGATGCAGATTTGATGATCGTAGCACCACCGTTATAAAAGGGAGGAAGCGAAACCCTGAAGGTACGACGAAAACCCAACCATGAGAAATCCTGGACTCGAAGAAAAGATAAGAGGTAGCTTCAAAACTCACAAAGGTAAGATATGAATAGCAGAGGGGTAAGGAGTAAAAGCAGACCAAATCAGATCTATCCAACCGGTTTTTCCAAAATAGTTTTGACACTCTACAACGACCGTTAGCTAGGTTATCCTATAGGCTGGACCAGTGGGGTATCGCAACTGCTGAGCTCTGATACCACTCTGTAACACCCTCAGAATCGGCCCTATGCAAGTTTCAGCGATTCCCGCCAAAACCGCATAGAAACGATTCAAAGGTGCCCACCAGGCACTTGCGTGCGGGTGGAAAACAAAGTAATATCATTACACAATAGTCCTCGATGGAACCCACAAAACAGATATATACAATAGCGACTCATCGAGTCAAGAATACAATATACAGTACAAAGATCCAAATCACCTTGAAAACGACACAACGTTCGAGTACGGACAAGATGCAAATTAGGCTAAGAGCCCTGAAGAATAACCAATGGCGTCCATAACCCTGCCCAGGCCAAGCCGGAAGGGTAACCCTGCTAACGACGTCGATCTTATAACCTGCTTAAACAAAAGGGGTGCCGACAAAGGGCAAAGGAAAAAGAGAGCGGTCAGTACTGAGGCCAGTACACGGCGAGACTAGAATTCGGCGGTCCTCGCATACATAGGTATGATGGACTGAAGCGGCAGCGCAGCATGCACTAAACAACCTATAGAGACTCAATACAACTGGCGGCTATCAGATAGGGATAAGAAAGACCTATTTGGATCCAACCTGGAACTATCACCAAGCATACCCATCCTGGTATTTCCCCCTCGAGACCAAACGAGGAAGTCAACCGAGGAACTCACACAGTTGGCAGTTTTATTTATTCGGTTATCGTTGCAGCAATTACTAGTCAGGTATAGATAGTCATCCTGATATAATAAGCAGTGGGCACTTTTAGTTAACCATTCCGTTGTAGTTGCGACACTTACTAGTCAGATAAAATTAGCATGAGATATCCCAAACCCAGCAGTTGTTGGTACTTTTATTTAGCCATTCTGTTGTAGTGAAGCTGATTACTAGTCATATCGGATACAAGTCGAATTATAACAGTAAACTTTAGTTATAGTTGTCTATGATCGAGAACTATGCTCCAAGTCGTCCATAACCGCGGACACGGCTTCTCGAAAAGATTCAACCCTGCAGGGGTGCACCAAAGTTTCCACACACACCTACACCCTTGTTGTCAGATCAGGTAGGTACAAGATCACAAAACATACACCCAACAGTATGTCGACGGGGTTTCGGACATGACGTTTCCCAGACCCAAAGCAAGCACATGGGGGCCACCCCACTAAGCTACCCGTAACGAAGTCGGCCGGTCTCCGAGACGGACCCAGGGTTTGTGACGACAGCTATAAACGACTGGGAACCCGAAAGTGTGACTGGGCTTGTCGATACCGCGAAAACGTGGCACGGGGTTCCAAAACAGTACAAGCGCTCCACGCGCAATAGTAAATAAAGCAGTAAATCATGGCATAAGTACAGGATAGTAATAAAGCCCCAAACTACTTTTTGGCCCCCGGTACAGTACTTTGAAATCAGGTACTAATCGATGGGGGTGCCCACTCACCCCACCCGTGGTTAGTGCGCTCGATCTCGGAACAGGTGTCAAGAACTCGGGGTCCTACGGGACACCAGTGAGCGGTTAAAAACCAAATATTTTCTATTACCCACCAGTTCTTATGCATTTACCTACTTCAATTTTAGTTATTAAATGATAATTAAAGTCTTGATCATCTCCAACATTAAACATGTGGCAATACTCCAACAACTGTGGTACTTGACGACACGCAACAACACTTGAGCAACCGACTACGACGCGCAAGTCCAGCCATCTACCAAACAACAGGTAATAGGATGTGTCCAAGGCAATGTAAGGCTGCAAGGGATATCTCGGATACGAAAACTAGAGCATCGCAACATAGATAGCAATAGATCAACAGGAGGGAATAAATACTATAAAGGTAAAATAGGTAGAAGGGGGAGAATGCTCGCCTGAAAACATGGCCAAAGATTCATCCGAAGATCGGGTCGACACTCGCATCAACTCGCTGGCCTAATCCGTGAAGAAGCAAAGCGCTAGATGAAACACCAGATGCACCATTTAATACTACGGCAAGAGATCGAGCATGATGCATGTATGATGTATGGCATGGCAAAGATGCGATGTAATTATGCAATATTAAGCGGAACCGGGGTCCCGGCAATTAATTATTAAGTTCATGTTGTTTAGATGCCCCCGATTTAATGTTGTATTAACAAGGCAAAATTATATCATTGGTTCGCTACACAAATTTAAATGGGGCCATTATTAGACTAGATTTGTCCGCATATGGCCTTCATATTTAATTATAAGGTGAATCGACATAAGGCCCCTAACCACATAAGATGTATGCGAGTATGAGTGATTATATGCAACAAGATATATCCTTTATAAAATTAGGGCTTGAAGAAAAAGGGTCACACATTGATCCGGAGATCTTGGAGGCTCGGAGGGGGTTCGAGGGTTCAATCTTCGGACTCCACGAGCGAGGTCTTGATGGTCCGTGTCAAAGATCTTGTCGATCCGACGTCATCGCCCCCCGGTTTCCATGATAGAGCACTTGGGTTCCCACTTCGATCGTCGGTGTTAGTCTCGGGTTGCTTCTCATGTTGGAGATATGCCCTAGAGGCAATAATAAATATAGTTATTATTATATCTTTGTGTTTATGATAAATGTTTGCATTCATGCTATAATAGTATTAACAAGGAACCATTAATACTTGTGTGATTTGTAAACTTAATTTGAAGTCCCTAGTATGGCCTCTATACTTCACTAGCTTGTTGGTTGATTGATGATGTGGTTTCTTTGTCATGAACATTGAGATGTTATCAACAACAAGATCATATCGTTAGGAGAATGATATGGTGGACATACTCCTATAGACAAGCGTAGCATAAAGATCAAGTCATTTCAATAGTTCAATTGCTATATGCTTTCTGATACATAGTAACCTAATTCCTTCGACCATGAGATCATGCATATTGCCTTTACTGGATGGATGCTTTGATGTCATCAAACACCACACCGTAACAGGGTGGCTATAAAAGTGGCATTGGGTGTTCGGAAAGTATTGGTTGAAACACATGGATCAAGAGTGGGATTTGTCCATCCACATGACGGATAGATATTCTCTGGGCCCTCTCGGTGAAATGTCATCCAATTAGCTTGCAAGCATGTGACTTGGTCACAAGGGATCACATATCACGGGAACGAGAAAAGAGTACTTATCAGTAACGAGGTTGAACTAGGTATGCAGAGATACCGACGATCATGACCTCGGATAAGTAACATATCGTGAGACAAAGGGAAATTGGTATCGTATGTAAGTGGTTCATTCGATCGCAAAGTAATCGTAGAAATATGTGGGAGCCATATGAATTTCCAGATTCCTCTATTGGTTATTGTTCGGAGAAGTGTCTCGATCATGTCTGCATAATTCACGAACCGTAGGGAGACACACTTAAGGATTCGACGTTGTTTGAGTAGTTATGGTATTATGAGAAAGAGACCGAATGTTGTTCGGAGTCTCGGATGGGATCCGGGATATCACGAGGTGATCCGGAATGGTCCGGAGAATAAGATTCATATAAGGAAAGTCCCGTTTCGGAGTTCGGGAATGATTCCGGTGTTTTCATCGGGAACATTCTAGAAGGTCCCGGAATGTCCGGCACTCCGGGGGGGAGGGGTACATGAATGTATCATTGCATGTTGGAATGATTGCATCATGTACTAAGTGTTCTCGCTGTCCGAAATAAAGGGTTAATTCAAATCCTAATTGGAAAAGTCAAACTGCCAGTTTTCGGTCAAACTGCCAGTTTTCGGAAAGAGGAGAAAGAGGAGGAGGTTGAAACCGACTTGGGGGAGGAGTCCCTCCTCTCCAAGCCGGCGCCCCACCAAGGCCGAGTTGGGGAGGGACTCCACTCCCTCCCCTTGGCCGCCGGCCCTCCCACCTATAAAGGGAGGGGCAGGGCTCCCCTCCCAAAACACACAAGTTCCTATCCTCTAAACTAGAAACTAGACCTAGACCCCGGTTTAGAGCTGTTTCGGTTTAGAGCCTTCTAATTGGTTTAGAGCCCTCTAATTGGTGTGTCTAATTACTAGACCACTAATAGCCTCTCTCATAAGCTCCACCATACTCGCACCGGCTTAAGGCGAAGCCCTGCGGGATCTCCCCTCTACCTCCGGTACCACGCCGTTGTGCTGCCGGAATCGCGAGGAGAGTGCTACAACCTCCGCTGCCTGCTGGAACAAGGGAGAGGAAGGTCTTCGTCGAGTACCGAACGTGTGACCGACTGCGGGGGCGCTGCTGGAACGTGGCGCCGGAAGGATCGTCTACGCGATCTTGAGATCGGAAAGAGTACGACTACATCACCCACGAGAATCTGCTCTCGTTAAACACTTTGGAATCTTCGAGGGTGAGTTATTCCATCGACTCGTTGCTACAATCTAGTAGATAGATCTTGGCTTGTTTGTTTGTATGCGATAGAAAATTTTGTTTTCCATGCTACGAACCCCTACAGTGGTATCAGAGCCGTGTCTATATGTAGATCTGTTGCACGAGTAGAACACAATGGTCATTGTGGGCGTTGATGCTTTTATTGTAGATTGCTTTTTGTGTACTTTGCATCTTGCGGTATGTTGGGATGAAGCGGCCCGGGCTAACCTTACATGACATCGTTCATGAGACTTGCTCCACGCTTGACATGCAACTCGTTTTGCATAAGTGGCTTTGCGGGTGCCTGTTTCTCCTAGCATAGTAAAGATCCAATTTACAACGGGTGATCAACAATGCTAGTATCAATGTTGTGGTTCTTGTTCGTAAGTTAGAACGACACTTATGGAAAGCCCCAAACCACGTAAAATATGCAAAGAAAGTAGAAGCGTCTAACTTTGTTTTGCAGGGGTGTGCAGTGATGTGATATGGCCATGATTGTGATTATATTTGATGTATGCAATGATCCTTATTGTAAGTTGGCAACCGGCAGGAGCCATATGGTTGTCTTTAATTTCTGTTAAGGCCTGCGTGTCTATTCAAAATAGTTGTAATAGTTGAAGTTGGCGGACGACAACCATGAAGAAGCGTCATTGACCTTGATGCTATGCCGGTGATGATGGAGATCATGTTCGTGCTTGAAGATGGAGATCGGAAGCACAAAGAAGAAAGGCCATATCATATCACATATTATGAATTGCATGTGATGTTAATCCTTTATGCATCTTGTATTGCTTAGTAGACGACGGTAGCATTATAAGATGATCCCTCATGCACATAAATTTCAAGTTCTAAAAGTGTTCACCCTTAGTATGCACCGTTGCCAAAGCTTGCTGCTTCGAAGCACCACGTGATGATCGGGTGTCTTTGATTCCGCGGGTGACTACAACGTAAGCAAGCCAGATTTGCTTATGCGGAAGCTAAGGTTTGATCTTGACGAGCCTAGCATGTACAGACATGGCCTCAGGAACACGGATCGCCGAAAGGCAAAGCATGAATCATATAGTAGATATGATGAACATGATGATTGTTCGCCATTAAAACTATATCAGCTCTCGTGATGATCGGTGTTGATGTAGTGGATTTGGTTCGTGTGATCACTAAAACAATGTGAGGGATGTTGTTTTGAGTGGGAGTTCACCTAGTTTAATTTCATTAATTAATTTGAACTCAATTTGTCATAAACTTAGTCTAAACTATTGCAAATATGTTGTAGATCAATGGCAGCCCCTACCATCAATTTTAATGCGTTCCTAGAGAAAGAAAAGTTGAAAAACAATGGAAGCAACTTCGCGGATTGGTTCCGCAATTTGAGGATTGTCCTCACAGCTGGTAATTTGACCTATGTGCTGGATGCACCGCTAGGTGACCCACCTGCAGCTGATGCTACCGATGAAGTAAAGAATGTTTACCTCGCTCGGAAGAATCAGTACTCCATAGTTCAGTGTGCTATCTTGTATGGTTTAGAATCGGAGCTTCAGAAAAGGTTTGAAGAGTCAGATCCATATGATATTGTCGAGGATCTCAAATTAATCTTTGAGACTCATGCGGCAATTGAAAGTTATGAAGCTTCTGAAAAGTTCTTTAACTGCAAGATGGAAGAGGGTAGCTCCGTCAGTGAGCATGTGCTTAAAATGTCTGGGCACGCAAATAAACTTCAAAGTTTGGGTATAGTGATTCCTAATACTTTGGGAGTTTACCGCATCCTCCAATCACTACCACCAAGTTACAAGAACTTTGTGATGAACTACAACATGCAGAACATGAACAAAGAGTTGCCAGAACTATTTGCTATGTTAAAATCTGCAGAAGTGGAGATCAAGAAAGAGCACCAAGTGTTGATGGTCAATAAGACCACCAAATTCAAGAAAGGCAAGTCTAAGCAGAAGGGACACTTCAAGAAGGGTGGTAAGAAAGTTACCACGCCGACGAAGAGGACCAAGGCTGGACCCAAGCCTGATACTGAGTGCTTTTACTGCAAGGGAGAAGGTCACTGGAAGCGGAATTGCCCAAGGTACTTGGCGGATTTGAAGAACGGCAACATCAAGAAGAAAGGTATATCTGATATACATGTTATTGATGTGTATCTCACTAGTACTCGTAGTAGTGCCTGGGTATTTGATACTGGTTCGGTTGCTCATATTTGTAACTCGAAACAGGAGCTGCAGAATAAACGGAAGCTAGTGAAGAACGAGGTGACGATGCGCGTGGGAAACGGATCAAAGGTTGATGTGATCGCGGTCGGCACACTACCTCTTCATCTACCATCGGGATTAGTTTTATACTTAAATAATTGTTATTTGGTGCCTGCGTTGAGCATGAACATTATATCGGGATCTTGTTTATTGCGAGACAGTTACTTGTTTAAATCAGAGAATAATGGTTGTTCGATTTATATGAGTAATATGTTTTACGCACATGCACCTTTGATAGATGGTCTATTCTTATTGAATCTCGATAGTAGAAATACACATCTTAATAACATTGAAGCTAAACGTTTGAAATCAAGCGATAATTCGACCTATATGTGGCACTGTCGTCTTGGTCACATTGGAGTGAAGCGTATGAAGAAACTCCATTCCGATGGACTTCTTGAATCACTTGATTTTGAATCACTTGAAAGATGCGAAGCATGTCTGATGGGTAAAATGACTAAGACTCCATTTTCTGGTATGATGGAGCGAGCTACAGACTTATTGGAAATCATACATACCGATGTGTGTGGTCCAATGAGTGTAGCATCGCGCAGTGGTTATCGTTATGTTCTTACCTTCACGGATGACTTGAGTAGATATGGGTATATCTATTTTATGAAACATAAGTCCGAAACTTTCGAGAAGTTTAAGGAGTTTCAAAGTGAGGTAGAGAATCAACGTAACAAGAAGATTAAATTTCTACGATCTGATCGTGGAGGTGAATATCTAAGTTACGAGTTTGGCGAGCATTTGAAGAAATGTGGAATACTTTCGCAGTTGACACCGCCGGGAACACCACAGCGTAATGGTGTGTCTGAACGTCGTAATCGAACTCTCTTAGATATGGTTCGTTCTATGATGTCACTTACAGATTTGCCACTATCATTTTGGGGTTATGCATTAGAAACAGCCGCATTCACTTTAAATAGGGCACCGTCTAAATCCGTTGAAACGACACCGTATGAATTATGGTTTGGGAAGAAACCTAAATTGTCGTTCCTTAAAGTTTGGGGATGCGAAGCCTATGTAAAGAAGTTACAGCCGGACAAGCTTGAACCCAAAGCGGAAAAATGCGTCTTCATAGGATACCCGAAGGAAACTGTTGGGTATACCTTCTATCATAGATCCGAAGGCAAAATCTTCGTTGCTAAGAATGGATCCTTTCTAGAGAAGGAATTTCTCTCGAAAGAAGTGACTGGAAGGAAAGTAGAACTCGACGAGGTTGTCGAACCTTCTCTCGAAATTGCGAGTAGCGCAGCACCGGAAGAAGTTCCTGTGGTGCCTGCACCAATGAGGGAGGAAGCTAATGATAGTGATCATGAAACTTCGGTTGAAGTTACTACAGAGCCTCGGAGGTCAACGAGAACTCGTACCACTCCAGATTGGTATGATTCCGTTATGAATGTCATGTTGGTGGACAACACCGATGACCCCGAGACATATGAGGAAGCGATGATGAGCCCAGATTCCAATAAATGGCAAGAAGCCATGAAATCCGAGATTGGATCCATGTACGAAAACCAAGTATGGACTTTGGTGGACTTACCGGATGGCCGTAAGGCTGTCGAGAACAAATGGATTTTCAAGAAGAAAACAGATGCTGATGGTAATGTTACTGTCTATAAAGCTCGACTTGTCGCAAAAGGGTTTCGACAAATTCAAGGAGTTGACTACGATGAGACTTTCTCACCGGTAGCGAAGCTAAAGTCTGTGAGGATTATGTTAGCAATCGCTGCATATTATGATTATGAGATATGGCAGATGGATGTCAAAACAGCATTCCTCAATGGAGACATTGATGAAGAGTTGTATATGATACAACCCAAAGGTTTTGTCGATCCTAAAGATGCTAACAAGGTATGCAAGCTTCAACGGTCCATCTATGGATTGAAGCAAGCATCCCGAAGTTGGAATCAACGTTTTGATAAGGTAATCAAAAGTTTTGGTTTTATACAAACTTATGGAGAAGCTTGTATTTACAAGAAAGTGAGTGGGAGCTCTGTAGCATTCTTAATACTGTATGTGGATGACATATTGTTGATTGGGAATGATGTAGACCTTCTTAATAGTGTCAAAGAATATTTGAATAATAGTTTTTCAATGAAGGATCTTGGCGAAGCAGCTTACATATTAGGCATAAAGATTTATAGAGATAGATCGAAACGCCAAATATCATTGTCACAAAGTACATATTTGGACAAAGTTCTAAAGAGGTTTGGAATGGAAGATAGCAAGAAAGGGTTCTTGCCCATGTTGCCCAATACGACCTTGAGTAAAACTCAAAGTCCGACATCGGCAGAAGATAGAGAAAAGATGAGTAAGACTCCCTATGCCTCAGCCATAGGATCTCTAATGTATGCCATGCTATGTACTAGACCCGACATCGCATATGCTGTTAGTCTAACTAGCAGATATCAAAGTGATCCAGGAGTGGATCATTGGACAGCGGTCAAAAACATCCTTAAGTACTTGAGAAGAACTAAGGATATGGTTCTTTCTTATGGAGGTGATGAACAGCTCGTTGTTAATGGTTACACCGATGCTAGTTGGAACACCGATCCGGATGATTCTAAATCACAATCTGGATACGTATTTATTTTGAATGGTGCAGCAGTTAGCTGGAGGAGTGCAAAGCAAAGCGTTGTGGCGAGATCTTCAACTGAATCGGAATACATGGCTGCTTCGGAGGCTTCACAAGAAGCAATATGGATGAAAGAGTTCATTACAGAGCTGGGTGTGGTTCCTAGTGCGCTGGACCCAATGTCTATCTACTGTGATAACATGGGCGCCATAGCCAATGCGCAAGAACCAAGGTCACACAAGAAGCTGAAGCATATCAAGCTACGTTTTCACGCTATTCGAGAACATATCCAGGATGGGGATATAAAGATTTGCAAAGTACACACAGATCTGAATGTGGCGGATCCGTTGACTAAACCTCTCCCGAGGGCAAAACATGACCAACACCAAACTGCCATGGGTGTTCGGTATATTACCATGTGATCTAGATTAGATGACTCTAGTGCAAGTGGGAGACTGTTGGAGATATGCCCTAGAGGCAATAATAAATATAGTTATTATTATATCTTTGTGTTTATGATAAATGTTTGCATTCATGCTATAATAGTATTAACAAGGAACCATTAATACTTGTGTGATTTGTAAACTTAATTTGAAGTCCCTAGTATGGCCTCTATACTTCACTAGCTTGTTGGTTGATTGATGATGTGGTTTCTTTGTCATGAACATTGAGATGTTATCAACAACAAGATCATATCGTTAGGAGAATGATATGGTGGACATACTCCTATAGACAAGCGTAGCATAAAGATCAAGTCATTTCAATAGTTCAATTGCTATATGCTTTCTGATACATAGTAACCTAATTCCTTCGACCATGAGATCATGCATATTGCCTTTACTGGATGGATGCTTTGATGTCATCAAACACCACACCGTAACAGGGTGGCTATAAAAGTGGCATTGGGTGTTCGGAAAGTATTGGTTGAAACACATGGATCAAGAGTGGGATTTGTCCATCCACATGACGGATAGATATTCTCTGGGCCCTCTCGGTGAAATGTCATCCAATTAGCTTGCAAGCATGTGACTTGGTCACAAGGGATCACATATCACGGGAACGAGAAAAGAGTACTTATCAGTAACGAGGTTGAACTAGGTATGCAGAGATACCGACGATCATGACCTCGGATAAGTAACATATCGTGAGACAAAGGGAAATTGGTATCGTATGTAAGTGGTTCATTCGATCGCAAAGTAATCGTAGAAATATGTGGGAGCCATATGAATTTCCAGATTCCTCTATTGGTTATTGTTCGGAGAAGTGTCTCGATCATGTCTGCATAATTCACGAACCGTAGGGAGACACACTTAAGGATTCGACGTTGTTTGAGTAGTTATGGTATTATGAGAAAGAGACCGAATGTTGTTCGGAGTCTCGGATGGGATCCGGGATATCACGAGGTGATCCGGAATGGTCCGGAGAATAAGATTCATATAAGGAAAGTCCCGTTTCGGAGTTCGGGAATGATTCCGGTGTTTTCATCGGGAACATTCTAGAAGGTCCCGGAATGTCCGGCACTCCGGGGGGGGAGGGGTACATGAATGTATCATTGCATGTTGGAATGATTGCATCATGTACTAAGTGTTCTCGCTGTCCGAAATAAAGGGTTAATTCAAATCCTAATTGGAAAAGTCAAACTGCCAGTTTTCGGTCAAACTGCCAGTTTTCGGAAAGAGGAGAAAGAGGAGGAGGTTGAAACCGACTTGGGGGAGGAGTCCCTCCTCTCCAAGCCGGCGCCCCACCAAGGCCGAGTTGGGGAGGGACTCCACTCCCTCCCCTTGGCCGCCGGCCCTCCCACCTATAAAGGGAGGGGCAGGGCTCCCCTCCCAAAACACACAAGTTCCTATCCTCTAAACTAGAAACTAGACCTAGACCCCGGTTTAGAGCTGTTTCGGTTTAGAGCCTTCTAATTGGTTTAGAGCCCTCTAATTGGTGTGTCTAATTACTAGACCACTAATAGCCTCTCTCATAAGCTCCACCATACTCGCACCGGCTTAAGGCGAAGCCCTGCGGGATCTCCCCTCTACCTCCGGTACCACGCCGTTGTGCTGCCGGAATCGCGAGGAGAGTGCTACAACCTCCGCTGCCTGCTGGAACAAGGGAGAGGAAGGTCTTCGTCGAGTACCGAACGTGTGACCGACTGCGGGGGCGCTGCTGGAACGTGGCGCCGGAAGGATCGTCTACGCGATCTTGAGATCGGAAAGAGTACGACTACATCACCCACGAGAATCTGCTCTCGTTAAACACTTTGGAATCTTCGAGGGTGAGTTATTCCATCGACTCGTTGCTACAATCTAGTAGATAGATCTTGGCTTGTTTGTTTGTATGCGATAGAAAATTTTGTTTTCCATGCTACGAACCCCTACATCTCAACCATGAGGCCTTGTCGCATCAAACTTGCATCGATTATCTTCGGAAGGTCATGGTGTTCCACGATACAATGCTCGCCCTGGTAGCATCATCTCCTCGGATTGGGGCCAGGACACCACTGCCACTGTATAGATGCGCACGATACACTGAGGCAAAACAGGAGGATCCTATTCAGCAACACAAACCAAAAACAAAACGGTGACATCAAGGGATAACAGAGGAGCGCTCACATGCTCGTCCTGAAGCGGCAGGGCGCGCGTGCGCTTGCAGGCAGACGGTTCAGGGCCGGGGAGCCGCGCGGCACCGGCTCGAGGATGGAGAGGGGCGACGCCGGCGAATGGCAGAGGAGGCACACAGCGAGGCCGGGCTGAAGGACGTTCGCGATTGGCGGCGGCAGCGCCCGCTCGGATGAGCTGCTGCCTACCGGAGGAGGAGGCCGGCGAGGTCGATGACGTTGGGACGGGCGGGCTTGCCGCGAGCGATGCAGAGGAGACAGGCGATGGCGACGCGGCTCAGCGGCTCGGGAGGACGGTCGGGCGACGAGGAGCGGTGGCGGCCAGCGCGAGCTTGCGCGACCCTATGTAGTGCACGGAGGAGAGGGCACACGACGATGAGCGGAGCTCAGGGAGGAAGGGGCTCGTGGGGAGAGGCAGAGCGGCGGCTCTGGTGTCTGGTGAAATAAATTCCTGTGCTTTGTTATTCTTTTCAGCATGAAACTATTTGTTGCAAATAGTGTCGGTTTCTCTTAAGTGTGTCACCCTATGGTTCGCGAATAATGCGGACATGATCGAGACCCCTCTCAGATCAATAATCAGAAGCGGGACCTAGAGATCCATACTGACTCCCACACATTCAACGATGACCTTCTTGTGATCGTGAGAACCTTTTACGATAGTAACTTAATCCCTTTGTCTCGCGATATATTACATGTCCGAGATTCGATCATCGGTATCTCCATACCTAGTTTGATCTCGTTACTGACATGTACTTTTTTATCCTTCCCGTGATATAATATTCTAGTGATCAAATTACTTGCTTGCAAGCTAATCAATGTGATATAACCGAGAGGGCCCAGAGTATACCTATCCATCATCGGGATGAAAAAATTCCACTCTCGATCCATGGGCCTCAACATAACACTGTAGTAGTACTAAACCCATATTTATAATCACTCTGTTACGGTGTGACGTTTGATGTTATCAAGATACTCTTCTAGTGTTAGTGATTGACATGATCTCATGGTCTAAGGCTTAGGATCACTTTGTATGATGTTATAGAAATATAAACTTAATGACTTTGATCGTAATGCTATACTTCAGATGAATTTTCATCACACCATTCCAATAATGTTGTGACCTCGTTATTAATAACATCCAATGTCCATGATCAGGAAACCTTGATCATCTTGTTAATCAATGAGCTAGTTTATAAGAGAGGCATAACTAAGAACTTTCTGTTTGTTTATTAAACACACATGTATTAACGTTTCCGTATTAATACAATTATAGCATGCAAAATAAACATCTATCATATACTTGGAATATATATAATAACCACTTTATTATTGCCTCTCAGGGCATATTCCCTTCAGTTTACCACTTGCACTAGAGACAATAATCTAGTTACATAGTGATAAATCTAACACACATGGAGTTCTGGTGTTGATCATGTTTTGCTCTAGGGAGAGTTTTAGTCAATGGATCAGCTGCATTGAGATCCGTGTGTACTTTACAAATCTTTATATCTCCATCCTTGACATGCACGCGGACGGAGTGAAACCGGCACTTAATATGCTTGGAATTCTTGCGAGACCTTGGTTCTTTGGCATTGGCTATGACACCATTGTTGTCACAATAGGATCACCATTGGGTCCAACGCGCTCGCAACCACACCTAGTTCGGTTATGAACTCCTTCATACAAGCTGCTTCCTGAGCCGCTTCCGAAGAAGCAACATATTCGGACTCCGTTGTTGATCCCGTCACCACAGGTTGTTTGGAACTCCTCCAACTAACTGCTCCACCATTCATGAGAAATACGTATCTAGATTGAGACTTAGAGTCGTCCAGATCAGTGTCAAAGCTCGCGTCGACATAACACTTAGCGACGAGCTCTTCTTCACCTCCGTACACGAGAAACATATCCTTAGTTCTTCACAAGTACTTAAGGATATTCATGAACGCTATCCAGTGTTCCGATCCTGGATCAGATTGGTATCTGCTAGTTATGTCACCCTCCACCTAAGAGGAGGTTGCAGCAGAGCTCGGTGCCGACTTTGGTGTGGGTATTGCGGTGGACGACGCCAGTAAGCCACTCAGGATGGCGTTGCGCTTGGTCATGTACCACATATTGACCTGGTCGTCCATCACCACCGTGTTTGCCCTATCAAGAATGCCATATCAGTGTGTCTCTTATTCAACACGATGTTGGTCTTGATGAGGTCGATCTTGATACCTTGGTTCTCCAACGTCACCCTCCACCTCTCGTCGAACTTATCATCTCGCTGCGCGGCGTGGGTCTTGGTGTCCGCCATGCACTTCTCGGCCGAAGCTTGGAGCTTTTTGCCAGGCGGTCCCTTGGCCTTGAGCTCCTTGGCATTCTTTTGGCCGACCTCCACCTAACCTTCGGCCACTGGTGGCGCCAGATCATCTGGCTTGTAGAGGACGTCCTTTCCTTTGGTGATAGATAGGCGCATGTCCCTACTTCGGGCACGTCGAGATCCTCGTGTAGACGTGGAGGAACTTGAAGTCATGGCCATTGTTGTCATCATGGTATAGACCGAAGGCGCAGTTCACCCGCAAACAGAATGGCGAAATTTGGGTGTAGGCTGTGGCAAACTTGGGCGAAAGAAGGCGACATGGCAGGCAAAGAGTTTACCTCGCGTTCTAAGTCGACACCGCTCTCCAGGTGATTCTCGATCTCCTCTGGTATCCCATTCCATTAGTTGCAGGCTTATTGGATGAGTCCCCAATAGGTGGTCGTGGCCTTGTCGCCGTGCTCCATGTGAATCTTATTCAATTGAGAATCACAAATTTTGTGTTCATCAAACAATCTTGATCATATTCCAATAGGTGTAAGAGTTTTGATTTGCACCGATGATCGGGTCGATGGAGACGGTCTTCCATGCTTCGGCGAGGCACTCGTCCTCCTTCGCCACCCAATTGATGCGGTATTCGCCCGGTGTCACTGGTGATCCCTTCTTCTTCTTCTTCCTCCCCTTGCAACTCGCCGACACCTCCTCTAGGTTGACCTTGGCCTCGGCCTCTTCTTCCTCTTCCTGGTCAGCTTCATCTTCCTCTTCCTCTTCATCTTCATTAGTGGATCCGCCGAAATCTTGCGTGTCGAGGCCGTTCTCAGCGGTTGTGTGGGCTTCCTCCAGGGTGAAGTACCCTAGAGCTAAAGTGGTGGCGGTTGAACCGGACACAGTCATATCGTGCATGAAAGAGTCGCTCAGAATTCCTTCGAGCACGCTACCGGTGTTGGCCGTGCTGGCGCCGAACTAGTTCACCGAGGAGGAAGTGCGACCTAGGGAGAATGGAAAAGGCCAGCGGTGAAGTGCCGACGACATCCCGGGAAATAAAATGTTGGGGTTGAAGCTGCCTAGCTGGTCGCTGTCATACTCCGGCGTTGAGAACCTTGTGTGCAGTGTGGAGTGAGAACCGGTATGTTGGAACATGGCCTGTCGAGATGGATTATAAAGTTTCTTGGAACACTAAGATGAGTGCAGAAAGGATACACCTAACGCCTTTTTAAAAGAAGTGAATGACAGCACCCAACACCTGTTGACGTCATCGTGTTGATGCTAGATGACCGACAGGGTTTCTCCCAACACTCTCTGCTGAGAGCAATGAGAATAGTCTGCTTGTCGAAAGAACCTTCTCGTCTCCTCTGGTGACGGACGTTTCTAGGGTGAGGCTTACATCTAGTGGACACGATCTCATCGTGCTCCGATCTGAGTGTGCATCCAGTGCAAAATTCGGTTCCTCCTCTATATGCCTATCCATCTGATCCCCAATCTCACTCTCTGGCCGCAGTTCGGGGTGACTAAGGGGCAAAATTGATCTTGTTGTCCACCCTTGGTTGTGCGCTGGACAGTTGAAATCGGGGCCGCGGTAGTGGCTGATTCGAGGGGAGGAGTGCAAGCTGAGATAGAGACCGACGTTAACACCAATTTGGCAATGGCGAGGGTGGATTCGATGGATAAGACAACGAAGATGCTGGCCGGAGTAGCAGCATATCAAGAGGACAGTGTGGCAGATATGCTTGAGCGCATCAATCTGACCTCGGAGGAGGCCGATGCAGTCATCCTAGAGGACGAAAATAAAGAGGATCTGGTCATCCTGAATTGGGCTCTGATTGGAAAGGTATTATCCCCTAAAGTTCTTCACATCCAAAAAATTATGTCCGCTCTTAGACCAGCATGGGGGAACCCGAAGGGATTGGTGGCAAAGTCTGTAGAAGACAATGTGTTCATTGTAGAATTTGAGTCTATGTTTGATAGAGATAGGATTAAGGAAGGTGCTCTGTGGACTATTGGAAAACATGCAGTAATCCTCAACAACTTTGATCCTGGGAAAAAGCCATCCGAGGTATCTTTTGATAGAATTTTGTTGTGGGCAAGGATCTACAACCTTCGCTTCGAGCTAATGAACAAACTCTGGGGCGAATCTCTTGGAGCAAGAATTGGTAAGGTCATAAAAGTGGATGTGGACAGCCAAGGTAGAGCCTGGGGTAATGCTCTGCGAGTGAGGGTCTTAGTTAATATCACAAAACCTCTAATGAGGGTGGTATCTGCTTACTCTAAGAAGAAAAAAGAGTGTGAAATATATGAGGTTAAATATGAGAGGCTACCTCATTACTGCTTTTCTTGTGGAATTATTGGACACTCATCATTAGAGTGCCCAACACCTGGTAAGAGGGATGTCGAGGGGAAACTGCCATACAACACAGACAAATTGTGTGTGAAAGAGGAGAAAAAGAATAACTTCTCTATGTCAAAACCTGGGCAGAGCTCTCAGTCTAGTGGCATAAGCTCTCAATATGATGACAAGCATGAAAATTCACAGTCTAATGAAAGAGGCACGTCAGGGGAAGGAAGAACATATTTCAATGGTACTCAAGAGGTTAAATCACCAATGAAACCAAAGGATCAAATTTCTAAAAAAATATGAGCATGGCTGTCATAATCATGGATAATGAACTCTTTCCAATGCAGAAGGAAGTTGTAAGTATAGAAGGGCAGAAGAGGAAGGAAATAAAAGTGTACAAACCAAAGGGACAAGGTCACATACATGAGGATAAAGTGTTACCTACTACTCCTAATTTTGCATTAGTTCCTGCTGGACAGAAACAAAGTAATAGGTATCCTAATCAGGCTCTACTCCAAAGTGAAAATGAGCAGGCGAACTCACATAAGAAAATGAGGAAAGAAACTTCTACACCCATCTCAGGATCGGCGGATCAGGCGAAGGCTGCGGCAGAGCAGCCTCGCCACATGCAATGAGGCTCCTAGTTTGGAACTGTCGCGGCCTAGGGACGGGCACGACAGTTGGCGAGCTGAAATGGCTCATAGGTAGATTCTGTCACTCCATCCTCTTCTTATCTGAGACAAAGATGAGGGATTCTAGAGCCCAGAACCTTATGTGGTCACTAGGTTATAGTGGGTACTTTGTAGTGAGTAGCGAAGGCCTGAGTGGGGGATTGGCACTCTTTTGGTCCTCCTCCATCTTGGTCTCTCCGAAAGCCTTCTCCATGCAACTACTTGATGTTTTTGTAAAAACTAAGATGGTACATAATGGCGTACAACTCTGGTTTATGGTGAGCCGAGAAAGGAACTTAGGCACCAATTCTGGGATCGCCTTCGTTTTTTGAAGTCACAATGGAATGGACCATGGATGTGCGCTAGAGATTTTAATGAAGTTTTCAGTGGAGACGAGCACACTGGTCCCAGTGACAGAGGTGATAATGAGATGAATCTATTTCGCGAATGCCTCGATGACTGTGGACTCATAGATATGGGATATACAGGTCCTAACTATATACGGTCAAATAGACAAGACGGTGGACGCAATGTCAGAGCGAGGTTGGACAGAGCGGTCGTAGATGGGGATTTTCTGCAAATTTATGATGACTGTTTTGAAGGGAATATGCCCTGGGAGGCAATAATAAAGTGTTTATTATGTGTATTCCAAGTATATGATAGATGTTTATTTTGCATGCTATAATTGTATTAATACGGAAAGTTTAATACATGTGTGTTTAATAAACAAACAGAAAGTTCCTAGTTATGCCTCTCTCATAAACTAGCTCGTTGATGAACAAGATGATCAAAGTTTCCTGATCATAGACATTGGACGTTGTTAATAACGAGGTCACAACATTAGTGTAATGATGTGATGAACATTCATCCGAAGTATAGCATTACGATCAAAGTCATTGAGTTTATATTTCTATAACAACTTATGAAGTGATCATAATCCTTAGACCATGAGATCATGTCAATCACTAACACCGGAAGAGTTTCTTGATGACATCAAACGTCACACCATAACTGGGTGATTATAAAGATGGATTTAGTACTAAAGTGTTATGTTTAGGATCATGGATCGAGAGTGGAATTTGTTCATCCCGATGACGGATAGATATACTCTGGGCCCTCTCAGTGATATCATATTGGTTAGCTTGCAAGCAAGTGATTTGATCACTAGAATGTTATATCACGGGAACGAGAAAAGAGTGCATGTCGGTAACGATATCAAACTAGGTATGGAGATACCGATGATCGAATCTCGGACATGTAATATATCGTGAAACAAAGGGATTAAGATACTAGCGTAAAAGGTTCCGACGATCATAGGAAAGTCATCATTGAATGTGTGGGAGTCGGTATGGATCTCCAGGTCCCGCTTCTGATTATTGATCGGAGAAGGGTCTCGATCATGTCCACATTATTCGCGAACCGTAGGGTGGCACACTTAAGGGACACTGACATCCAATTGGAGCAAAAGTTTCATGCCGGAAAGAATAACAAGCGTAAGAATTTATTTCACTAGATACCGAAACAGGTTTTCGGGTGCAATTGCAGAAAATGTTTTTGCATGTGAAATGGAATACTAGCAAGGGGTTATATGTGAATGTTTTTCATTAAAGTAATTGAAAAAATTCTGAATAAATAAAGGGAGTTTTATTTAATGAGAGTTTGCATTAAATTTGGTGGAAATTTAATAGCAATTTTGAGTGGAGGGAAATGAAGATATTTTTGTGAGTGGAGTGTCCACCCACATGAATGAAGGAGGGGAGGGGGCAGCCCCCATGGCCAGTGGCCACCCCCTTGGGTGCCCCCCTCCTCCTATAAAAGGCACCCGCTCTCCTCTCTCGCACTCACATCTCCTCGTGAAGGATCTCTCTCTCCCTCTAGAATTTATCCCCATGGTCTCGGACTAGCGAGATACATGTTCCTGGTGGCTATTCGGCAAGAAAGGGTTGTGCTTACGCTGCATCGCTGGAGCGAGGAGGCGGAGGTTTCTCGGTGTCTTGTACGTGTGTGCGAGCACGGATGCCTTGCTGTTTTGCGGCGCTAGGACTTCCTCTCGATCTTGAGATCGGCAAGAGATCGTCTACATCAACCACGATTTAACTCGTTAAGCTTTGTCGGTCTTTAAGGGTATGTTCTCTACGGATATACATCCTCCCGTTGTTTGTAGCTAGTAGATAGATCTTGGTACATAGTTCCCATCGTAGGAAAATTTTTGTTTTCTATGCTGCGAACCCTACAGTGGTATCAGAGCCGGATCTATGCGTAGATGCTTTACACGGTAGTACACATATGAGTATGTGGGCGATGATGATCATGTTGTTGCTTCTTAGTTGTAATTTTGGATATCGATGGCATAGTGGGATGAAGCGGCCCAAACAAACTTTACATGTCCTCGCACATGAGACCTGTTCCACACTTGACATGCAACTAGTTTGCATAAGTGGCTAGCGGGTGTCTGTCTCTCCTACTATAGTCAATATCTATTTTGCAACAAGTTGTCAACAATTTGGTTATCCTCGTTGTGATTCATGTTTGTAGGTAATAACGGTTCTATCTTCGAAAGCCCTAAGCCACGTAAAACTTGCAATGGATAAATTAGAGGCATCTAGTTTAGATTGTTGCTGGGATAGTGTTATGATATGGTGATGTTGTAAGTAGAAGTATGAGATGATACTCTTACAACATACATAACATGTAAGTTCCATATACCTTCGCCTTACACATAAAGGTATGATAGTGATCATACCACGGTTCACATGATAGAGATCATATGCGGGAACCATATCATTTCACTAATAAACATGTGATGTTTGATAGCATCTTATATTGCTTGGCGTTTTATTAGCATACCGAATGGGCCATGAATTTGAGGATTATCCTCTCTGCTGCACAAAAGCAATATGTGCTAGAAGCGCCGCTAGGCCCCCCACCTTTCGATGATGCCCCTGACGAGGAAAAGAATGTCTATCAGACTCGTCAGGAGGGCCACAACTTAGTTCATTGCGGCATATTGTATGGGATAGAGCCGGAACTTCGAAAGCGTTTCGAAAACATCAATGCATTTGATACAATGGGTGAGTTGAAAATGATTTTCGACACACATGCTGCTATAGGGAGCTACAATGCTTCAGAAAAGTTCTTTAGCTGCATGATGGAAGAGCACAGCTCCGTAAGTGAGCATGTACTCAATATGTCGGGTTACGCCGATAAGCTTGTGTCCTTGGGAATATCGATTCCCATTGACTTAGGCATCCATAGTGTTCTGCAGTCTCTGCCACCTAGCTATAAGAGCTTCGTGATGAACTATAATATGCAAGGCATGAAGAAGTCTCTCCCCGAGCTTCTGTCAATGCTTAAAACTTCAGAAGTGGAGATCAAAAAGGAACATCAAGTATTGATGATCAATAAGAACACTGGTTTCAAGAAAGACAAGAAGGGAAAATGGAAGGGGAGTAAGGGCGGCAAGTTGGTTGCCGTGCCTGAAAAGAAACCCCGAGTTGGACCTAAGTCTGATACCGAGTGCTACTATTGTAAGGGGACTGGACACTGGAAGCGCAACTGCCCCAAGTATTTGGAAGACAAGAAGGCAAACAAAGGTATATATGATATACGTGTTATTGATGTGTAATTGACTAGTGCTCGCAGTAGCACCTGGGTATTTGATACCGGTTCAGTTGCTAATATTTGTAACTCAAATCAGGGGCTGCGGAACAAGCGACCGCTAGCAAGGGGTGAGGTCAAGATGCGTGTCGGCAATGGATCAAGCGTTGATGTGATTGCCGTCGGAACACTGCCTCTCCACTTACCGTCGGGATTAGTAATAAACTTGAATAATTGTTATCTGGTGCCAGCACTGAGCATGAACATTGTATCTGGATCATGTTTGATGCGAAGTGGTTATTCATTTAAATCCGAGAATAATGGTTGTTCTATTTATATGAATGAAATCTTTTATGGTCATGCACCGATGATGAATGGTTTATTTCTATTGGATCTCGATAATAGTGTTACACATATTCATAATGTTGATGCTAAAAGGATTAAACTTAATGATGATATATCCGCATATATGTGGCACTGCCGTCTAGGTCATATTGGCATTAAATGCATGAAGAAGCTCCATTCGGATGGACTTTTGGAATCACTTGATTTTGAATCATTTGATACATGTGAGCCATGCCTTATGGGCAAGATGACTAGAATGCCGTTTTCCGGTTCAATGGAACGGGCGACAGATTTATTGGAAATCATACATTCTGATGTATGTGGTCCAATGAGTGTGTCGGCGCGAGGTGGATATAGTTATTTTGTTACTTTCACGGATGATTTGAGTAGATACGGTTATATCTACTTGATGAAACACAAGTCTGAAACCTTTGAAAAATTCAAGGAATTTCAGAATGAAGTGGAAAATCATCATAATAGAAAGATCAAATTTCTACGGTCCGACCGTGGAGGTGAGTATCTAAGTTATGAGTTTAGCACTCACATGAAAGAGTGTGGAATTGTTTCACAACTCACACCTGCCGGAACACCACAACTAAATGGTGTGTCGGAACATCGTAATCGTACTTTATTGGATATGGTTCGATCTATGATGTCTCTGACGGACTTGTTGTTGTCATTTTGGGGTTATGCACTAGAAACTGCTGCATTCACTTTAAATCGGGCACCATCTAAATCCGTTGAAAAGACACCGTATGAATTGTGGTTTGGAAACAAACCTAAGCTGTCATTTCTTAAAGTTTGGGGATGCGATGTTTATGTAAAGAAACTTCAACCGGATAAACTCGAACCCAAAGCGGAAAAATGCGTCTTCATAGGATACCCTAAGGAAACTATTGGGTATTCCTTCTATCACAGATCCAAGGGCAAGGTTTTTGTTGCTAAGAATGGATCCTTTCTAGAGAAAGAGTTTCTACGAAAGGCGTGAGTAGTCGGAAGGTAGAAATCGAAGAGGTCATTGAACCTTCTCTTCAAAGTATGACGAGTAGCGTAGCGCCGGAAGTTGTTCGAGAGTTGGCTTCACCAGTTGAAGAAGGAACTAATGATAATGATCATGAAACTCCAAAAGAGAGTACTACCGAACCTCGCAGGTCTAGCAGGACGCGTGCAACTCCCGAGCTGTACGGAAATCCTGTCATGAATTTCATGGTAGATGAAAACGATGACCCTACAACGTATGAAGAAGCGATGATGAGCCTAGATTCCAACAAATGGTTAGAAGCCATGAAATCCGAGATGGAATCCATGTATGAAAAATCAAGTTTGGAACTTGGTGGACTTACCTCACGACCGAAAGGACGTGGAGAATAAATGGATTTTCAAAAGAAAAACTGATGCTGATGGTAATGTGACTGTCTATAAAGCTCGACTTGTCACAAAGGGGTTTCGAAAAATTCAAGGAGTTTACTATGATGAGACATTCTCTCCCGTAGCGATGCTAAAATCAGTTAGGATTATGTTAGAAATTGCTACATATTTCGATTATGAGATATGGCAGATGGATGTCAAAACCGTGTTGATCAATGGCAATATTGAAGAAGAGTTTTATATGATACAACCAAAGGGTTTTATCGATCCTAAGGATGCTAACAAGGTGTGCAAGCTTCATCGATCCATCTATGGATTGAAGCAAGCATCACGAAGCTGGAATCTCCACTTTGATGAGGTGATCAAAGAGTTTGGATTTGTCCAAACTTATGGAGAAGCTTGTATTTACAAGAAAGTGAGTGGTAGCAATGTGGCATTTTTGATATTATATGTGGATGACATATTATTGATCGGAAATGATATAGATCTTTTAAACAGTGTTAAAAGTTATCTAAACAACAAATTTTCAATGAAGGACCTAGGTGAAGCGTCATACATATTAGGCATAAAGATCTATAGAGATAGATCTAGGCGCCTAATAGGGCTATCACAAAGTACATACCTTGATAAGATTTTAAAGAAGTTTAAAATGGACGAAAGTAAGAAGGAGTTCTTACCTATGTTGCAAGGCACGACATTGAGTAAGACTCAAAGTCCGGCTACGGCGGAAGAAAGAGAGATAATGGATAAAGTCCCCTATGCTTCATCCATAGGCTCTATAATGTACGCCATGCTATGTACAAGACTGGATGTGGCACATGATATTAGTTTGACTAGTAGGTACCAATCGGATCCAGGTTCGTAACACTAGAAAGCGGTCAAGAATATCCTTAAGTACTTGTGAAGAACTAAGGATATGTTTCTTGTATACGGAGGTGAAGAAGAGCTCGTCTCTAAGTTTTATGTCGATGCAAGATTTGACACCGATCCAGATGACTCTAAGTCTCAATCCGGATACGTATTTCTCACGAATGGCGGAGCGGTTAGTTGGAGGAGTTATAAACAACCTGTGGTAGAGGGATCAACAACGGAGGCCGAATATGTTGCTACTTCAGAAGCAGTTTGGATGAAGGAGTTCATATCTGAACTAGGTGTGGTTGCAAGCGCGTTGGACCCAATATGATCTGTTGTGACAACAATGGTGCCATTGCCAATGCCAAAGAACCAAGGTCTCACAAGTATTCCAAGCATATTAAGCGCTGGTTTCACTCCATCCGAGAACATGTCAAGGATGGAGATATAAAGATTTGTAAAGTACATACGGATCTCAATGTAGCAGATCCCTTGACTAAAACTCTCCCTGGAGAAAAACATGATCAACACCAGAACTCCATGGGTGTTAGATACATCACTATGTAACTAGATTATTGTCTCTAGTGCAAGTGGGAGACTGAAGGGAATATGCCCTGAGAGGCAATAATAAAGTGTTTATTATGTGTATTCCAAGTATATGATAGATGTTTATTTTGCATGCTATAATTGTATTAATACGGAAACGTTAATACATGTGTGTTTAATAAACAAACAAAAAGTTCCTAGTTATGCCTCTCTCATAAACTAGCTCGTTGATTAACAAGATGATCAAAGTTTCCTGTTCATAGACATTGGATGTTGTTAATAACGAGGTCACAACATTAGTGTAATGATGTGATGAACATTCATCTGAAGTATAGAATTACGATCAAAGTCATTGAGTTTATATTGCTATAACAACTTACGAAGTGATCCTAATCCTTAGACCATGAGATCATGTCAATCACTAACACCGGAAGAGTTTCTTGATGACATCAATCGTCACACCGTAACTGGGTGATTATAAAGATGGCTTCAGAACTACTAAAGTGTTATGTTGAGGCTCATGGATCGAGAGTGGAATTTGTTCATCCCAATGACGGATAGATATACTCTGGGCCCTCTCAGTGATATCACATTGGTTAGCTTTCGAGCAAGTGATTTGATCACTAGAATGTTATATCACGGGAACGAGAAAAGAGTGCATGTCGGTAACAAGATCAAACTAGGTATGGAGATACCGATGATCAAATCTCGGACATGTAATATATCGTGAAACAAAGGGATTAAGATATTAGCGTAAAAGGTTCCGATGATCACAGGAAAGTCATCGTTGAATGTGTGGGAGTCAGTATGGATATCCAGGTCCCGCTTCTGATTATTGATCGGAGAAGGGACTCGATCATGTCCGCATTATTCGCGAACTGTAGGGTGGCACACTTAAGGGACACTGGCATCCAATTGGAGCAAAAGTTTCATGCCAGAAAGAATAACAAGCGTAGGAATTTATTTCACTAGATACCGAAACAGGTTTTCGGGTGAAATTGCAAAAAAGTGTTTTTGTATGTGAAATGGAATACTAGAAAGGGGTTATATGTGAATGTTTGTCATTAAAGTAATTGGCAAAATTCTGAATAAATAAAAGGAGTTTTATTTAATGAGAGTTTGCATTAAATTTGGTGGAAATTTAATAGCAATTTTGAGTGGGATTTTGAGTGGAGGGAATTGAAGAGATTTTTGTGAGTGGAGTGTCCACCCACATGAATGAAGAAGGGGAGGGGGCAGCCCCCATGGCCGGCGGCCACCCCCTTGGGTGCACCCCCTCCTCCTATAAAAGGCACCCCCTATCCTCTCTCTCACTCACACCTCCTCGTGAAGGATCTCTCTCCCCCTCTAGAATTTATCCCCATGGTCTCGGACTAGCGAGATACATGTTCCCGGTGGATATTCAGCAAGAAAGGGCTGTGCTTCCGCTGCATCGCTGGAGCGAGGAGGTGGAGGTTGCTCGGTGTCTTGTACGTGTGTGTGAGCATCTCAGCAGTCTCTTATTTACCATGGGAAAAATGGTGCTTTTTTCTCTCTTTCCTCTTTTCAATATGTCTCTTTATCTTTTTTATATAAGGAGAAAGCTTCATATTGTGATGCTGCAAGTTTCCACCACGATTAGGCATGGCTTAGGCTAGCGGCCCAGGCGTTTCTCTAACACACATACATAACTCCATGGACTTACAAGCTCCCATTTTTATTTCACACCGACGATATCTGCAAACAAAAGAGCATGATATCAACTGGGTATGTATTTACAGGTTTGAAAGTGTTCCCTGTGACATCACAGTTCTGCTAATCCCAACGTATAGATGCAAGCATATACAACTTCGATGACACAATGGTTCAAGATTATTAGGGGCAAGAAAATAAGGTGTGCCATCAAGTTCGTGAGAGCTTTACTAACTAGTTTTCACATAACAAAATAATTTTTAATTTGAAAGATAGATGAAGCTTGAGAATTTACTTGGAATAGCAGTAATGCTAGTAGGTAGATATGGTGGACACAAATGGCGCGGGTTTTGGTTTAAGGGATTGGATGCATGAGAAGTATGCCCTCTCAATATAGGTTTTTGGCTAGCAAGGCTTGGTAGCAAGCAAAAGAGTTGAAGGAAACAAGCAAACATACAAGTAATAAAGCCAAACATGCAATCTTCCTTGAAGACACAAAAGATCTTAAATAAAGAATACTAATCTTATGAGCCAATCAAGAAAGCAAATAAATGATACAAAATACCTGTAAGCTTTTTCTCTTTTCCTTTCAAACCTCAAAAAGTGTTGCTACTGACCAGAGCTCGGTTTGCCAAAACCAATTTAGATCTACTTGATGCTCCCAAAGTGATGCCAATACTGATCAACAAGATCAATCATATAATAGAGATTGCAAACTAAAATAAGAAGTGCAAAAAGTAAAAGATGAGACTTCTTATTAATATTCCATAAAGACACTCACACCAAAGGATACATAGATAACCAACTAAAGGAGAGATACTTCCACAATGCAAACCAACCTATAAGATAATTTCTCTACCCAAGATATGAATCTACTAAAAAGGTAAAAGATAAAAGATAATGATGTGATACCGTTGCACTCCCCCAAGCTTGGAACAAGCCAAGGGGATGCCAAACCTGATGATGAATTACTCCTTAGGTGGTGGTGGTGTTCTCTTGATAAGTTCCTCAATCAGTTCCCTCAAATCCTCAATGTAAGACCCCACCTTTATAAGGTAAAGGTCCTTGTGATTGCAATGCTAGTCCCTGGATCAAATGCTAGCATCCACAGTTTAAGATGAAGTACACAAATACAAAGGTCGTTTATTACATCGTCATTCCAGAGATAACATAGTCTTTACAACTCAATAGCCAAAGGCTAGTACAAGAGTTCATAACATAAAGTAAATAACTATAAGTCTTCGTCTTCATGTGCCACAGGCAAGCATGTTGAGTGTAGACTCACAACCCTAATCTCCATCAGAGTAACCTGCAACATCATAAGTTACAACCATAGTGGGTCAATACATTTGGAATTGTATAGGCAAGTGATAACATAGTAGAATAGTATTATCTAACATCTATATGAATTTGGCTAAGTGTATCTTAGGTTTGCTTTGCTCAAAATAGGTTTTCCTTATTAGTTGAAAACACTAAGTTTTTGTTTGTCAAAACTCCCAAGGAACCACCAATAGACATTGGTGAACCTTTAACCCTTGTTCAACCACAAGTTTTTAACTTAGAAATTGGGATGAGTAAATCCTTGATAGCTTCAATGTCTTTGATGCTCAAATTGTCCGTTGCCGGGGACACGGCTAAGTACTTAGGTTTTACCCTCTCGAGGGGTGGTGCACTTTCCCCACAAGACTCGACCTGCATCGAGACGAGATCTTTCAGAAGCCTTCCCTTAGACCACCATGGACGCGTTCCATCCTATCACCCTACCACCAACTATCCATCTGGCTAAGTTATTGCAACCTATGTGATCAAGGCAGAGCCCATATGCCATGTGGTTGCACTAGAAGCTTCTAAACACTAAGTATCTCAAATCCCTTTGTTCCTGGGTGGCTTTCCAGAAGTGTGATACACAAGGTAAACCATAGACATGGGCCTTGTGTAACCACTCAACATAAACCATCATACCATTCCACCCAGGTGTTTCATTCACTTAGTTGTTTTATTAAGAAAAACACAAGTCATAGACTTAGAAATATTTCATAGCATGAATAATCCACCCTTGTTTTCTACTAGCTAGGATAAGCATGCTAACATAACAATATTCTTAACTTAGAGAAAATTCTACTAAGACTACAACTACTAGGATTTCCCAAGTCATAGCATATCATATATACTTAGAAAAATTCCATGTAAGCCCTACTCAAAATATCACTAGTGCATAGTCAAAATAATAGGAAAAACTACATGAAGCACCACTTTCCTTGGTAGTTGGGGGAGTAGCAACAATCCTCACACTCACAATCACCACTAGCACCAAAATCTATACATAAAATAATAGCACCAAATTCACATTCAAATAATCAAACAAAAATATATATGAATGCATGCAAATGCAATGAAATGATTTTTCTATACTAGAAAGTCTAACCAAACAATACTGAACACAAAGCCATCTATTTAAAGTCTAAACAAACTTAAATTTGTCTCAAAACAATTTTATAAACATTTTATAAAGCCAAAATAAGCCTATAATGTGTTCTACAAATAATCCTAGTTTTCTAGAAGCAAAATACAAATTTAAGGCCACAGTAGTGTAGGGCTTAATTTTCTGAATCCAATGATATCTTATTTGCATTTTTTGGACAAACAGAACAAAAGATATGAATTTTACAAGTTTGCAATTCTAATAGATTCAAAACAGATTTTAAATCGAAAACACAGACACGTGGCCGTGTCTGATTGGCCCGTACCGCTTCACGCGGATCAAGCGCGTGGACCGTTAGATCTAAGTCTGATCCTGTGGCCCAGATCTAGCGATACCGGTTCGTTAAGTGATTCTATCCACGGTGTCAGATCCAGATCCAATGGCTCTAACGCATGCGACCATAAGCGAGCGGCGCGAATGGCTACTGGCGGCGGCGCTACTGCCAGTGATGTTCCAGCGATTCCATAGGGGGCTAGTGGCGGTGGCGATGCTTACCAGCGTCGCACGGTTGCGAGGATGCTCAACGTGGCCTTGGTTTGGACGGGGGCGAGTTGTAGTGGCCGTGAAAGCTCGTTGGAGTTGCGGGCAACGTCGGGCTTTTGTGAACGGTGATGAAGGCGATGACCTGGATCACCCCAGCGCAAACAAAGTGCATCAGGACACGTGCAAGGTCCAGGCAAACAAGTTGGTTTGAATTAGGAGGCGAGGGGCGCTCGTATCTTATTGGGATTGCTCGACGGAGATGAGGATGGCGTCGGGTGCTCACGGTGCTTGACAAAACCGACGTCATGGGTCACAAGCAGATGAACAGGGCATGAGATGAAGCGCAGGCACCAGGGGAGCACGACAGGATGAACTGGAGGGGAGGGGGTGGACGGAGCTCACCGTGATTGATCGCCGGAGTTCGTCGAGCAGCGGATGTGCGAGTTCAATTGCGAGCATCCTGGTGGCGATTAGGGGGTGGCGAGTGAGGGGAAATGGCCGCGGTGCAGAGAGGGTTAAGTAGCCGGTGAGGAGCGAGGGAATCACGTGGGCTGCGGTGACCCAGCATACCACTGCATGATGTAGTACACTATAGTCGTTGACATAACACCAATGAAACACCGTTCACTAGTATTACATCCCTCAGAGTAGTACAACAGAAACACAGCAGGTCCAAGATATGACTATAGGTTACAACTCAACTCTTTACACAAGATCCAGTGAACACTCTAGGTTAAAGAGAGAGAAAGAAACTTCTTATAAAGAAGAATCAGAAATAAACAACTCCAAAACTATAATACTATTAAGACTAATATCTTAACTAATGGTCTGGCATTGCTGCTATTGCAATACACTACAGAAATAGGTTCTATAGCTAGAGATTCAATTCTTAACTAATTAGCAACTTCGTCTTCACTTGAGATGATGTATATGTTGACTTTCTTGACTTCATTGAAGAGCTTTAGCTTTTGATGATGATTCCTGGAGCAGGGCTTGATGTAGTCATCGTCTGTACTGGCTTTAGAACCTAGCAAGGGTTAAGAAGATACTTTGAGTATGAGCGTACTCAGCAAGTTTCACTAGAAAAGGAGTGTTTGATGCACTATATGTACAGCCACAGACCATAGGTCGTAGGCAATGCAAGTTTTCATAAACATTTCTTCAAAGGTTGCTTTTATTCTGAAAAGCTATGTCCGTCAGCCTTCACGGGTTTACCAGAACCTTCATGGGGTTCCTTTCCCGTTGCGTTCGCAGCTCCTTCCCGGAACAGGGAGTAACAAGTTACAATTCTTACACTCTGCAGAGGTGCGTTACTTTACCCATGAGAGATCAAATCCTTGTTGCACAACCGGGTGATCTTTCCCGTCCACACTTCCTATGGTGTGGGGCCCAGTAGATGATCCAAGCCAATCACTGCCCCCTTCGCGACCTCGCATGCCTCCTTGGTGTACACCATGCCCACATAATGAATTACGGCAATGGTTTGTACAAACCGTTAGATGCCAGAACTATCGTGGGACGTTGAGGGTTCCCACCCATATGCTGCATATCCTCTACGAATTACCAATTAATATTCACGCTACGAGTGATAACAACCACGACCTGCACATCCGGCTACATGCGAGAGGAAGAAGATACACCTGACTTCTCCGTCCCATTCCAAATCTCATGGTTAACGCGTGATATACGGCGCAAGAATCACTGGCGACATTGGTTGTTAAGTCCTAGGTAATATGTTCCTTTACCACCGGAACTTTCATAGTAGGTTATTACCCCATGGTAAATAATCGATAATCATATTATTATGAAAATAGTGTTCTCGGACCTTTTTCAAATGCAGGTGATGACAACACTGGATTTGTAAAATACTTTACAGAAAATAATCAAAGGACATGAGCAAGTGTGAACTTGTCTTTTGTGATTGCAAGATTATGCACTCACGGTCTTCAAGACGATATAAGATCCAATATCTGAAATCTGCATCATTGGTCCGGTAAGGACTAATGTTTAAAGAAGCAATATGTAGTTATGCATAATTAATGCTATGCATTTTTGTAAAACTCCCAAATTGAATCCCCAATACTTTGAGTGAAGTGAATTCAAGTGATTCTTTTCAGATTTGGTTTATCTTCAAATTTTACTTTACAAGTAATGACCTTTATAAGGAACCTAAGTGTTAACAATCCAAAATATGTAAGTATAGTATAAGATGATGTGATTATGGTGAATTTTCATGTGGTGATTATGATATAAGTCCTTGGGATTGAGTTGTTAAGAGTTGAAGAACTTATTATGAGATTATTGTTTGAAGTGGCAAAAAGAATAACATTTGAAGAAAAGATTTCCTTCCTAAGGTTTAAACAACCCCCATGGGTTTTAGAATATGATTGATAGAATGTGATTGATGTTGTTTATGCTTGCTTGAATAGTTTGGACTTGAGATGCATTATGTCTTAATTGAAATAGACCAAAGTTAACTATAAAAACATAAGTAGTTCTTAGACATAATGTTTATAAGCTTTTGAGACTAAAGTTAACTTTAAAAGGTTAAGTAACTTAAGATGTAATATATTTTAATTATTCCCCAGTTTTAGATTTATGATAGGTATAACTAAGGTGTGGAATTATTCACTTTCTATTTAAGTGAATGATTAGATTAAATTTGTTTTACTATTATGAAAGGAATATGTATTTATTTAATGGAATCATAATTAAATGGTCTTAGTAATTTGTTAAAATTTAAAGTTATGTTAATAGTGGTTAAGATATAATGATCATTCACCATATTATATAAATGGGTGATACCCAATGTTTATTTAAAAGGATTCTTAATAAGATTTTTAAAAGAATATTTTAAAGTTAAAAGTTATACTTAAGTTTGATGATGAATTCAAGTTATGCGTTTGGAATTAGTACTAAGTCACTAATTGCTCAAGGTTTTCTAAGAATTGTGATTATTTCTTACTTAAGAATTGTTTTTAAAGAATTCACAAAATAGGTATTAGGTAAGGATTTATTATTTAAAATATTAAAGACTTTACTAATAATATATTTAACATTTTTCTAGTGTAATATATTTATTCAGGACCTTAGAAATGATTTTTTATTTATTTTTAAATATTATCTTTATTTTTATAAAATTCATCAAAGAATTAAGTGTTTTTAAATATTTGCTTTATGTTTTATTTGTAAAATTTTGAGTTAGTATTTCTATTAGATAAGAGATTTATTTGTATGCATGAAAGTGATTTTTATTTATTTTTAGGAATTTTTTTCTCAATTTATTAAATTTCATTTAGTCATTTAAGGTTGTTAATGTTTATCTACATTTTATTAACCTTAAATAAATATGATTATATTTTTCTTAGGTGGAGATTATTATTATAAGCATTTAGATGTACTAAATATATTTTTAGGTTTTTTTCCTACAATTTTCTAGATATAAAATAGTGTTCAGGGGTGTTTTGGTCATTACTTTATTTTAGCTTTATCTTATGCCCTTTTTTATTTTTGTCTGTTTGGTTGGTAACAAGAACGGCCCGACCCGGCCCAGTCCTGGCTCGGGGTCAACACGACCCCGGCCCCTTCACCCTCCTCGCTCACATCTTGCTCCTGGGACAAACCCGAGCCTCCCCTCTGCGGTGCCCACTACCGCCGCTCGCCAAATACCGACACACACCGGTTGTTGCGGCCACCGCTGCTAGCCACCCTAGCTCCACCCATATCAGACCTACTCATCCCTCCAATTCGATTTGTGAATGACGCCCTATTGATCTAGCCCCCTTCAATTTTCTAGTTCTAGGGTTCTTACTGCCCAAGGCTCTAAAGGTTGATGTTACCTTCGTTGGTTTGTGGTGGTGCCCTGGTGATGCGGAGAGGGCCTGGTGGTGGTGTGTTCATGGCCGTTGGCCACGGCCGCTTGCGGTGACGAGCAGGTGTTTTGCCGGTGTGGTGATGTCCAGCACCGCCGTGCTTCTCCTCGGTTGTCTTGATTGCGGCGTAGGCGCGGGTTGCAGCGCCTTTAGGTGCTCCTTGTGCCGCCGCCCTGGCTCTCATCACCCCTATGTCAGCACCTCTACTTCCTCTTCTTGTTGTGCGAGGCCAATCGGGTAAACTTTTCTCTATTCCACTCTCTCTCAGTATGAACCCTAATTTGGGTTCCTCACTTTGGTTCATGATACACTACAGTCGCTTTGCTACATAGCTTGCTCACTGAATATGGCTTGTAAATTTATCTATTTGTATTGGATAGTGGATGGTGCTGGTTTGCACTATTGGTGTGGCTTACACAATCATAAGTTATGTACTGCTGGAATTGGTGCTATAACTTGTTGTGGAATTATCTAGGAATAGTAGTGATATTGCTCCTATCCACCCTGTTAATGATATGATCCAATGGATCATATGGTTTTGGTTGCATGCTTATCTCACCTACTGCAATCTGCTGTGAGCATCCATTAGAAACTTGTGGGACTCATACTTGGCTTGGTCTGGTACTGCCTTGCAGGACCAATTTGGGTTTCTGAAACTTTATATTTGTTTAAAGATGGTTGTGGAGATATATATGCTTGATTCTTAGGGACAATGCCTGATTATACACTAGAATGATGGGTGTAACTTTGATACTGATTTGGAGCCTGGGAAAAGGATCTGACTTCATGCCTTATTAACAGTAAAAGCATGTACAAATTTGATTCCTAGATTTTTCTACTAGGAAAATGATATGTGTTGATTGGATTGCCATTGTTGGTTAAAAAGTTAGCTATTGATTGAGATGATTCCTAAGTGAATTACTATGAAAATCATTCAGATATTGATTTATTCCTATTTCATTATAGGAAGATGATTTACTTAATGATCTCTGTCAGGTGTGGCTTAATAATAGATAGTGCTACATTCACTGTCTTTCCTGAATCAAATGTCTAATATGATTCCTGGACTCCTTTAGGAAAATGATTATCTGATTCTTAGTAGATATGGATGAACCTGTTGATACAGAGGTGCTCCCCAGATGGGATATGCCCTGTACCAGCAATGTGGTGAGTATAGATCTAGTTGGAACTAGATCTATTGGTCTATGATGCTGGTCTGAGACTGTGCTAAGTAGAAACTAATGTTTTTACTTGCTGCTTTCTTTCTTAAATGATGAATAATCTCTAAGTATGATTCCTACAGTGCTTGGGAAAATGATTTGATAGGTCTTGGTAAGGATAATATGATAGATCCTTATTGTTAAGATGAAATCTTAAGTTATAATCATTTCTAAGGTGCTACCATCCATAGGATGTGCCCAGAAATGATTATTCTAATAATTATGTGTATCTAGTTATAAAACTAGAGCTTTTAATCTAAGATCTGTGATGCAAGGCTGAGATTTTGATTGTGGTTTGTAAAGATTTACTGTTGGCTTTGTTTTCTTTCTTCCATGATGGTTGTACACCTCACTTGGGTGTTTTATGAGAAGATCATGTTCAGAACATCATATGTTCTGTTGAAATGGATAAAATCAATTATGTGTGGTTTTGTATAAAATCACCACACAACTGCTGTTGGTGATGTAGCTATGATGATTGCTCTTGCTAGCTTGATCCTGAAGTGGTGATCACTCCCTGGACCTTGTTCTCCACCTATTGGTGCTTCTCCAGCTCCTCCTTACTCTTTTGAATAGTTGTTTGCCCTTGCTATCCTCCTGCTGTAGTTGGTACTTGATTACTTGATATCCAATCTTGTGGATGTTGCTCCTGGTATAGCTGACCTCCTCCTCCTTATTCCCATGTCCAGCTTCTTCTATAGCTGTGGCCTGGATTCCTTTTCCTGGAGCTACTGTCTTGCCTTGATTTCCTCCTTATCCTAGCTCCTGGATGGATCCACTGAGCAACCAAAGTTAGGGGTGTGGTGGTGATATGGGTGAGTCTTGTGGTTTTATGAGAGCAGTTTGTTCTTGAGTGTGATGAACAGAAAAGGGGTAAGGAGATTGTTGATGTGCTAACCAGTGGTACTGGTGAGTGTGCTCTCCCTTTATATGCTCCATGTGAATGTTTCTTGTGTCGACAGCACATTACTTGCATGCAGTGACTGTGCTGCTGTCAAATGGGACCCCTGGGTTCAAGTTTCAATAGTAGGATATTTATTGGGATGGATCAACTCAGCTGGTTGTTATTTTCTCAAGTTGGGCTTTATTTTTGTGTTACCAAGTGGAATGGATTCCTTTACTATTCTTCCAAGGTGAAACTTGCCCCTATTTAAATATGCTCAATGATGTGAATAGCAATGCATTTCATTGCCATACTAAGAGCAAAATTACTAACATGAACCCCTCTCTTTGTTTTTATCTTTTATTTATTTGTTTTGCAGGTACAAAAGAAGATGAGCAGATACCAAAAGTTTAGTTTAGGAAATATAGTTTAGAACTCTCCCTTTCATTATTTTTGTAATTTTCTCTTTCCTTTGTGAAATATAGAATGTTGTAATATTGACTAATGCTATTTTTGTATTAAGGTATTATTTTTGTTAAAGTAAAGTTTTATTCTTCACTCATGTTAATATTCAATAAATATTGTAGAATATTATTATGGTAATAATTATAAATAGTATTTGTTTCTTATTCTTGTAAGATTATGTATATGATAATAATAAAGTAAATGTCTTCTTTCATAATGTAACTTAGAACTCGTAAATATTTATATCCTATTTATAAATAAGAATTCAATTATTTCTGTATTATTGTAATTCATTTATTTTCCTTCTACCTATTCTTTTATAATTCAAATATATCTTTTGAGTATTCAAATTGAATTACTTTCCCCTTAAACACAAAAGTACGATAGAGGTCATGTCGAAATCCATCACACTTGCTCTGATGTTTCTATCGGAACAAGAGAGATATCGATCCCTCTATAGTTTCTTTAGTTTTGCGCGAAAATTCTTCGGATTTTCTTATGCATGAATGCAATGCACAAACATGTGTCTTCTATAATTCTAGGTGCTAATCCTGGGATGTTACACGGGCATTGATCGACAATTAAGCTCGCATCAAACGCGACAGTGATGGAGGTAACGGCGGCGACGACGGGGTCTGGGGTGCGGGGTTTGGGGACAATGACGACGTGGCGTTTGGGGCCACTGGTTAGCGAGGGAGGGGTACGCGCGCATGGGTGAGAGAGGGAGCAGAGGGGGAAATGGCCCGGGTGGGCTTTTGGGCCGGTTCTGGTGCTGGGCTCAAAGTGCAGCGCCTGTTTTTATTTTTTTCCTGTTCCTTTTCTTTTTCTAATTTGATTTTTAGGAATGATTTTCAAACCCTTTTTCAAATATGTTTGAATTCAAATCACCTCCAAAATTTTGTAATGTGATCCAATCATCCTAAAGTGTGAAAAACACATATGTTCACTCAAACACACCTTGGTCCTTTGAAAATAAAAATAAAACCATGCCTTGTTTGAATAATAAAATGGGCATAAATTTGGTTTTATTTGGTTTCAATCTTGGAAATTTTTTGTGCAAGCTCTAGATGCTATGATGGTATGAATGCAATGCATGCTTTTGCAATTCATGACTTTTGGGATGTTACAAATCTAACCCCCTTAAGATGAATCTCGCCCTCGAGATTCAGATTGGCTAGCAAATAGGTGAGGGTGATCTTTCCGAAGGTCATCTTCTCTTTCCCAAGTTGCTTGCTCCTTGGAATGATGGTTCCACCGAACTTTGCAGAATTTGATAGTACGAGTAACTCTTTCTGCAGTCTCGAGGATTTTGATAGGTTTTTCCTTGTAAGTGAGATCACTCTCCAACTGAACCTCTTCCAAAGGTATAGTATCCGTCAATGAAGTTTCTTCCATCTCTGGATGACACTTCTTCAATATACGCACATGAAACACATTGTGAACTACTGACAGTGATTCAGGCAATTTAATCTCATAAGCCACTTCTCCTTTGCGGCTCAAGATCTTGAATGGTCCAACATACCTTGGTGCCAATTTTCCTTTGACTCCAAATCTCTTCACACCACGGAGTGGTGAGACTTTCAGATAGGCTCTATCACCTACCTCATAGGTGACTTCTCTACGCTTTGGATCTGCGTAGCTCTTCTGTCGGGACTGTGCTATCTTCAATCTATCCTTTACCAATCTGACCTTCTCTTCGGCTTCCTTAATCGGTTCTGGTCCAAACAAATTCCTTTCTCCTACACCACTCCATAGCAATGGTGTAGTACACTTCCTTCCATAAATAAATTCAAACGGTGCCATCTCAATGCTTGCTTGATAGCTGTTGTTGTAAGAGAATTCTGCGTAAGGCAGACTTTCATCCCAACTAGCTCCATAGTCTAGGGCACATGCCCTCAACATATCCTCCAATATCTGATTGGTCCTTTCTGTCTGTCCATCAGTCTGGGGTGAAAAGTTGTGCTGAACTCTAGTCTTGTTCCCAATGATTCATGTAGTTGTCACCAAAAATGCGAAGTGAACTGAGTTCCTCTATCAGACACAATACTCTTTGGTACTCTATGCAGACATACAATCATGTTCATATAGATTTTGGCTAACTTAGCACTTGTATAAGTAGTCTTCACGGGTATGAAATGAGCCACTTTAGTTAGGCGATCCACAACAACCCATATGGAGTCATATCCATATCTGGTCCTTGGCAATCCGGTTATAAAATCCATGCCAATCTTATCCCACTTCCAATCAGGAATGGGTAGTGGTTGCAATAACCCTACCGTTTTCTGATGTTCCGCCTTAACTCGACTACACACATCACACAATGCAATATGTTCCGCGATATCTTTCTTGAGATTGTTCCACCAAAATCTTTCCTTCACATCCATGTACATTTTGGTGTTAACTGGATGAATGGAATATGGTGAGTTGTGTGCTTCTTGCAGAATCACTTTCTGAAGCTCCAGATCTTGCGGAATGCATATACATTTTTCATACCATAAAGTACCCTATTTGTCGTGGTATTGCCGACGAGTACGCCATGGAGGGGTCCTCATAGTGCGTGTTTAGAGACGTGGGGGAAGTAGGACGGTTGACGGGTACGAGGTTACACAGCTTACCCAGGTTCAGATCCCACGACGGTGGCGGAATCCTACTCCTGATATAAATCACTATAAGGGAAAATACGCCGAGTTACAGGGACTGGTTCGCTGTGCGAGGTGACTAGAAAGTCTAAGTTATCGTCTGAGATTGTGCCCTAAAGGCTCCCATAGGCCCGACTTATATAGTCACTAGGTCCTAGGGTTGCAGGGAAAAGTCCTAGCCGGACAGGTTACAGAGTCCTACACCGTCTATTACTAGTCTTGTGTATCTTGCACTCCAAGGCTCCGGGTACGTCGGTGACTCCAACCGTAGCCTTCCTTTATCCGGCATGGGCCTCCCTTCTGGATCCATCTAACTGGGCTGCCCAGCAGGCCATGGGCCATGCTACCAACTATGGGCCACCAGGGTTATCCGGATAGGAGACATGCTATGAGGATACCCATATAGCATATCCCCAACAGTAGCCCCCGGAGAACTCCGAGATCTTGCGCCGTCTTGCCTCTGCATGTGGAATGCTCCGTCTAGATGGATGTCGGCAAATCATCAAGCAACATCTTGTAGTCCTCCCAAAGAACCCTGCAAGGTTTTCTACATCTTCAACACGTAAGTCGGAGAAATGATGAATCTTCCATCGTACTCTTCCTTAGCCGAACTGGATCCGTCCATTCTGGAATCTCCCGATGTGGCGGCTTATCTGCCTATGTCAGCTAGGGCAACGTAGGAATAGGTTAGCACATGCAGAGAACGCAATCATGTCCGATTTTCCCGCGCAAGCAATATGAACCGTTGGCGGCGATGGTTGGAAACGTGGCGAAAATTTCCGCGCACGTTCGCGAACACGTTGTCTACGCGGTATCCGTCCGATGCTGCACGAATCTTGATGCTGGAGATGATAAATAGTAACCGCAGTGGGATTTTTTACATTTTACCTCATTCTCTCCTCGCATCGTCTTCTTCCTCCAGCGCGTGCCTCCTCGAGCTCTCCGCGCGAACTCACGAAAAACCCTAGCCCCAATCTGCACCATTCACCTTCAAGCTCACTCCATGGCTAGCAGCAGCACTTCCCCTTCCATGGCGGCGTCGAACGAAGCCGCGGCGAAGCCGACGAGCTCTGTTGTCGTGCCCCTAGAGGGCTTGGTTATCCCCGTCTCGGCGGTGATTGAGTCCACCGGCGGCAACCATAATCCAGCGGCGCTGGAGCCGTTGGAGGAGGAGCTCGATTCTCACAAGGGCGACTGGCGTGGCTCAAACATCATAGACCGTGATATCCAGGAGCTGATCGCCGAGGGCTACCTCCCGGCGACGGAGGGGCTCGCCTGGCGGGCAGCGCCGAACGGCAAGGTGACACCTTCTCCCCAAGCCGGAGAAAAAGTGTACCTCAAAGCCCAACTAGTACGCGGCGTCTCCCTGCCCATCTCCAACTTCTTCCTCTCCGTCTTAAACCACTATAGAGTCCAGCCACAAAACCTTTCTCCCAACAGTATCTTAGCGCTTAGCAACTACACGGCACTCTGTGAGGGTTACTTAGGGATAAAGCCTAGGCTAGACCTCTTTGTGTACTTCTTCACCGTCAAGCGTGAAGCCGGAGCCAGTAAGGAAGAACTTACGAATTGCGGCACCATAAGCTTCAAGATCCGTCCTGGTTGCCGGTTCCCCAACATCGTCGGCCACGGATGTAAAAACTGGCAGCGTACTTACTTCTACGACACAGATATCCCTCTGGATGGCCGAGAAGTAACATACCCGGACGTCATCGATGGAGCTGCCGCCAAAGCCTCATCATGGAGATCCCATGCCTCCCTTCCCTCCGACATCGAAGCCTCTCGCTCCATAAGGCAGATAGAGTAGTTCGTAGAGACGGGTTTAACCGGCTTGGACCTAGCCATGTGTTGGTTCATCAGGCGAATCCAACCTCTGCAGCACCGCGCGAAGCTCATGCACGAGTATACCAGCGATAGAAGGGATAGCCTCCGTATCTCTGTGGACAATTTCTCGAGCGACTCCGTCAAGCTCCGCCTTAAGGACATCATCAAGGTGAAGGACAAGAAGCATGGCTTCACCATCACCTACGACATGTTTGTAGACGGCAAGTGCCCAAAGGTAGCTGTTCATTTTCCGTGTTTGACATATACTCTAGTTCTTCCGTCTTGCAAATGCCATCCCATCTAACACGGTGGTTCTTCACTTTACAGCTTAGCAACATAGATGAGTTCAGCATGGCTCCTCAAATATATGATCCAAAGATGAAGGAAGTCACTGTCATGTCCGACGACGATGCTCCATGGGCGTGAAAGTGGAAGAGCTCCACTTCTGACGCTGCCGACGGGCCGCCCTGGAGGCAGAGAAGAGAAAAGCTACTGGGATCCCCTTTGCCAAAGCACCCCCACTTGTGTAAGATTCTTTCTCTCCGACATTGTCTATTCAACTGTCTTGTTCCTATACTTATGCATTTTGCACGTTTCAGGAAGAAAGCCACGACCAGCCTCAAGAAGACCTCCAAGTCATTGGGGGCTTCTAGAACTATTAAGGACATGCTGCACCGCGATGCATCTCCCGCCATCGCCCCTGCCACTCCCTCCGTCAAACCTTCGTCTTCCCCGACAAGCTCACAAGCTAAGGAGACATTTGGCCCTTCCGTCATGGAAGTGGACTCAGGTGCCTCTACCGAGGTCGCTGTTGTCGAAGAGCAGGCGACGAAGGAGAGTGCCGCCCACCAAATGGCTTAAGATCCGGCTAAGGATGCCATCGGTGGCGGTAAGGCGGTGGTGGAAGCAGGTACTTCTGCCGTAGCGGCACCCCCACACCCAATAAAGCCATAGCCTATCCAAAGATAGTCTATCCGGTACTTACGCCTGGTAGCACTGCTCTGGTCCCTGGTGCGGCGCCGACATCTCCGACGTGCGGTCTAGAGGAGCTCCTCTGACAAGCAGAAATCTTGCAAGGAAACAGCAAATCCTTTGGAAAGCTGCTGGCCGAGAGTGCTACAAACCTCAAGATCATTGCACTTGTAAGTTTTATTTGCCTTTTGCTTTTCATATGAGTATCCCACTGCAGCCCCCGAGGATGTAGATGGAAAACCATAGGTCTTTGCATCTATATGCTCTAAGAGTGACTAAGTTAGAAAACCTCTCACTGTAGCCCCCAAGCATATAGATGGAATAATATATTCTGACTAGATGCTTTAAGAGTAGCATATGCGGTGTTTATAAATTTCAATATTGTAGCCCCCAAGCTTCTAGTTGTAACTGAATTAGTTCTGAATAGATGCTTAAAGAGAAGCTAAGCATACATCCGAGTTAAAAACTTTATACTGTATCCCCCAAGCTTCTTAATCGAAAACTAAACTAGTTCCGACTAGATGCTTAAAGAAAAGCTAAGCATATTGCTAAGTTAAAAAAACTCTCGTTGTAGCCCCCGAGCGCCTAGGTGGAAATTTTCCGACTAGATGCTCCAAGTAGACCAAACAACGTTTAACTTTGTTCCTTTTTTCCACGGAACGAGAATGCTCGGAGGGGCATGGCCAACGACAAGTACCAGAAGATGCGCGCAGACTTGGAAGCTGAAAAGGGTAAAACTGCCTTCTTGAAGGAACATATCACCAAGAGCAAGCGTCTATTTTCTTTTTCGCATTCCAACTTGGTTTTGTGCCCATATTCTCCGAGTACTCACTGTGTACTTTGCTTTCTCCGACTTGCAGAAACCATCGCCAAGGCCAAGAATATTGTCGAGCAATCCAAGCACATTCAAGAGCTGGATAGCGAGAACAAAATTCTTAAGCAGGAGAGGAAAGACATGCTGAAAATGCATGAGGAGTCAATGAAGGTCCTGCAGGACTCCGCCACCGAGGAAATCAATCGCTTGAAAGAGGAGATCTCGATCCTAAGAGATCAGAAGAAAGCTGCTGATGAGCAGAATCAACGCCATAGCGAGGCGTATAAACTCTTCCAACAAGAGAAAGAATCCTTGGCGGACACCCTCTGGCAATCTGAGGCCAGCATCTTCAGTAAGTTTTCTCCGTCTTGGATTTGTGTAGTCTAGATACTTTGAATTTTTGAACTCATGCTCTCCTTGTCAGAATTTGCAGCTCCTCTAGGCTTAACCTAGTCGCCTCCTTCTCCAAAGGAATGCATGGTTCTTCCCGGCAACTTTATAAACACCGCCATCACGCAAGCCAAGGAGATCGCCAAGCCCCTCCAGACAACATCAAGGCATTAGACTCTATGGTGAAGTACTCGGAGATTCTGCACCGAGCCCCCGAGCGTATCACAAGCTGGTAAGCTTCATGTGCACGGGCTGGCGCAAGGATGGCGCTGTCAATGGTGAAGGCACACTACGAAGATGCCGACATCGACATGGTGACCTCTGGCATTCCCGATGTAGACGACGATGGCAAAGAGATTAACCACGAATCCATCTTGTCATCGCTCGCGGGCTATGACACTAGAGTTGCCGAGTTGGTAGACGTCAACGTCTTCGTTCCAATGAACACCATCGATAGCGGCAGCCAAAGCTCCTCCGAGTCCCTTTGTACCACCTACTTTGAGGGTGGTTCTCCTGCTAGTGATGACGCTGCTTCCAAGTCACCTGTGCCAAAGGAATGAAGAACAACTTTCTAATATTTGTTTCACCTTTGGTGTGTATGCGGAAAAAACTTATTTATGTATCTTAAGGCGGAAAACAATGTTGTATGTCCTGCTACTCAAGAACCAGTTTCCATCATGTATATATTTTTTAAGCAAGTGCTGGCTTATCCATTACTTTGGTTCTTATGCTTGAATTTTCGTGAGTCGGAAGACTCGTTGTCGGAACCATGCGCTTAGGTGATGATGCCCAATCGCACCGTCAATAACCTAAGCACAAAATCGCCGACAATAAGTGCCAAAAGTCACTACTCCAGAATCCACATAAAAACGACAAAGAACGTGTAGACCATAAAACTTAAGCTAACTCCCATAGGCGGAATTTTCACAAGTGCAATCGCAAAACTTGTGCATAAAGGTTTTACATGATCCAAAAATGAACACTAAAGGAGGTAAAAGACTCAAAAATATGAGTGAACCAGAGAGCTTTATTTCATTGATCATATAAGAGGTACACAATTAGATAAAAAATGCTAAGTGTAGAAATGACGTAGTTGTGCTATGTTCCATGGCCGATCAAGCTCCGGGTAGTCATCATCCGGGTCACGTCGCTTACGCTTATGATCCTTGTTGGGTCTATCCTTCAGTTCACGATTGTCAACTAGGTAGTAAGACCCATTGAGTAGCGCCTTGCTTATGATGAACGGTCCTTCCCATGGCGGGGATAATTTGTGTGACTTCTTCTCCTTAAGTCGGAGCACCAAATCCCCCTCTTTAAACGAGCGATGCCGAACGCGGCGACTATGGTAGCTGCGTAGATTCTGCTGGTAGATGGCGGATCTTTGGCATGCCAAAACGCGCTCCTCCTCGAGAAGGTCCACATCTAGGCGTCTGGATTCTTCAGCGTCATCTTCGTCATAGGCAGCAACTCTTGGTGCATCGTGGAGGATGTCGGAAGGCAGGATGGCTTCTGCTCCATATACCATGAAGTAAGGGGTGTAGCCGGTGGATCTATTGGGTGTAGTTCATAAAATCCATAGCACAGATGGCAATTCTTCCGCCCAATCTCCAGCCGCTCTATGTAGCGGTGCCTCAAGACGTGGCTTGATTCCCTGCAGAATTAATCCATTGGCTCGCTCAACCTGACCGTTGGATTGTGGGTGTGCCACAGATGCAAGGTCTAGTCGGATGCCCTTCTCCCAACAATAAGCCTCCACTTCTCCGAGTGACAAATTGCTGTCGTTGTCGGTGATAATGCTATGTGGGAGACCAAATCTCACCACTAGATCCCGGACAAACCTGAGGGCAGTTTCCCCATCAAGCTTTCTAATGGGTTTAGCTTCTATCCATTTAGTGAATTTATCAACTGCTACAAGCAGATGAGTAAACCCACATGGTGCCGTCTGTAACGGTCCCACCATGTCTAGCCCCTAGACTGCAAACGACCAAGTTATTGGTATTGTTCGCAATTCTTCAGCAGGAACATGTGGTTGTCGGGCATAATACTGGCATCCCATGCATGTCTCAACCAGCTTGTCGGCGTCCGCCTTCGTGGTCAGCCAGTAGAATCCTTGCCGGAAGGCTTTCGCGACCAACGATCGAGGAGCGGCATGATGCCCGCAATCTCCGAGATGGTTTTCGCGTAGGATTTCCATACCTTCTAGCTGGGAAACACACTTTAGGTATACACCAGTAGTGCTACTTTTGTAGAGTTGTCCATTGATGATGGTATAACCCTTTGCTCGTCGTACTATTTGCCGTCTTTCGACCTTGTCGTCGGGCAAAGTTCCGTGTTCGATATATTCCATGAACGGTTTTGTCCAAGACAGAGGGACCTTTGTCACCATGTTGACGAAAGAGTCAGCTCGATCCGGGTTGTCGATGTCGGATCCCTTCACAGATGGTGTGCGCAGATGCTCTAGGAAAACTCCTGGCGGAATTCTTTTGCGCCCTGATCCAAGCTTAGATAGCAGATCAGCCGCCTCGTTTTGCTCCCTAGGTACATACTTGACTTCGTATCCCAAGAAGCTCTTGGCTATCTCGTCCACTTCGTATCGATATGCAGCCATCATAGGGTTCCGCACATTCCAGGTGCCAGCCATCTGCTGGGCAACCAAGTCGGAATCTCCATAGCAAACTATGCACTTGATGCCTATATCCTTGGCTACACGCAGTCCGTGAATGAGTGCTTCATACTCCGCCATGTTGTTTGTAGCCTCGAAGTGGATCTAACGTAGTGTAGCTTGTCTCCTGTTGGTGACTGTAACAATACACCAGCCCCCGAGCCGTTGAGCAGCTTTGATCCGTCAAAGTGCATCACCCAGTACTCTGGTTCCGACAACGGAGTAGCATCTGGCATCTCCGTCCAATCTGCAACAAAATCCGCCAAGGCTTGTGATTTGATAGCATCGCGTCTCTTGTAAGCGATCTCGAAGGCAGCAAGTTCAATGCCCCACTTCGCGACCCTTCCTGTAGCGTCGATGTTGTTGATAATGTCGGACAGTGGAGTCTTGCTCACCACTGTGATTGGGTGCTCCTGAAAGTAATGCCTCAGCTTCCGAGAAGCAAGGAATACTCCATAAGCTATCTTCTGGTAGTGTGGGTAATGCTGCTTGGACTCCGTCAAAACCTCGCTTACATAGTAAACTGGTCGTTGAACTCCATGCTCATAGCATGGTTCCTTCCGCTCTACTACGATGACGATGCTGATTACCCGGTTGGTTGCCGCCATGTAGATTAACAGGGGCTCGCCAGGCTCGGGTGCTGCAAGGATAGGCGCTGAGGAAAAAATCTCCTTGAGTTGCTTCAATGATGCATCTGCTTCATCCGTCCACGTGAATTTTTCCGCCTTCTTCAGCAACTTGTACAGTGGTAGAGCCTTCTCTCCAAGTCGGCTGACGAACCGACTAACTGCTGCAACACAACCTGCTGGTCGTTGAATGTCCTTTAGGCATGTCGGACGGTTTATGTTTAAGATGGCCTTGATTTTCTCCAGGTTGACCTCGATTCCGCGTTGGGAAACGATAAAACCCAACAATTTGCCGTTTGGAACCCCGAAGACGCACTTCTTAGGGTTAAGCATCATGTTGTATTTCCGGAGATTATCAAAGGTTTCTTTTAAGTCGGAGATTAAGTCATTTGACTTTTTAGACATCACCGCCATATCGTCCACATAGGAGTGAACGTTCCGACCAATTTGGTCGTGAAGGCAACGTTGCATTGTCCGCTGGTACGTAGCACCTGCGTTTTTTAGCCCAAAGGGCATCGTAACATAGCAAAACATGTCGTATGGGGTAGTGAATGAAGTGGCCAATTGGTCCGACTTCCTCATCTTGATCTGGTGGTATCCTGAGTATGCATCGAGAAAACACAAAAGTTCTGAGCCAGCCGTCGAGTCAATGACTTGGTCAATGCGAGGCAAAGAAAACGGATCTTTGGGGCAAGCCTTGTACAAGCCGGTGTAATCAACGCACATTCTTAATTCATTGGCTCCCTTTTTGGGGACAAGTACAGGATTGGCCACCAATTGGGTGTGAAGGACTTCTCGGATAAATCTAGCCTTAAGTAACCTAGCTATCTCTTTGCCAATGACGCGTCTCTTCTCATCTCCAAAGCGTCGTAGAGGTTGCTTAACTGGTTTGGATTTTGGATCAATGTTTAAGCTGTGCTCGGAAAGTTCCCTAGGTACACCTTTCATGTCGGCAGGTTGCCAGGCAAAGATGTCCCTATTCTCACGGAGGAACTCGACGAGCGTGCTTTCCTATTTGGGATCCACGTTCGTCCCAATGGCGGTGACCTTGGAGGCATCGCCTACCACAAGTTCCACCGGCTTGGTCTCGATGGCGGCCTTGAACACAGGAGCGGAGTCAGAGATCTACTTCTTCGACGCGGGCATCTCTGTGTCATCGACCTTGCTCTGGATCTCTTTGAATTCTTCGCTGTAGAGGACAGCTTCCGCGAAGGCTGCTTTGTTAATCTCGCAGTACCTTGCCTTGGTAAAGCTTCCGGATACGATGATGACACCGTTTGGTTCGGGTATCTTGATTTTGTTGTAGACGAAGCATGGCTTGGCCATGAACGTGTGGAATATGTCGCGGCTGAATATGACGTGGTACACGCTCTTGAAGGGGACCACCTCAAAGGCCATGTGCTCTCGGCAGTAATTGTTAACATCGCCAAAGGCAACCTGAAGTGTAATGCACCCAAGGGACCGAGCCTCCCGACCAGGAACTACGCCGTGGAAGATGGTGTTGGTCCGCCTTAGGTTTGCCTTCGTCAAGTTCATCTTCTGCAGTGTATCCAGGTACATGATGTTGATGCTGCTTCCACTATCCACCATACACTTGGTGAACTCCACGCCGTCAATCAAGGGGTTGATGACCATGGCATATTGGTTCTCTGTAGGAACAAGGTCTGGGTGGTCCGTCCTGTCCCAAGTGATTGGAACCTCCGACCAGCGCAGGTACTGGGGAACTGGGGGTAGAGTAGCCATCAGGATACTCATAGAGGTCTTCTGTTGTCGGACAGTGGGGGTGCCCAGGAAAGTGTGGTAGATTGGTGCCTTCTTCACGAAGGGGTTCTTGCCCTTGTCGTCGCTCTTGGCGGCGTGCTTGGGGTCAACGTCCTCGTCCATGTCACTGGAATCCTTGGAATCCTCCTCCTTTTTCTTCCCCTTGCCCTTGCCTCGCGGTCTGTTCTTCCGACTTTGCTTGTAGCCAGACTCTAGGTGTTCCTTTAGGTCATTGACGAACTTGCAGTGTCGATTGGTGTGGGTGGCCTTGCCGTTGATGTCGAGGTGTACGAGGAACGGCATATCGCAGTACTCCTCGTAGGTTTGGGGAACGCGGAGCGGCGCCGAGGTAGTTTCGCTTCCTCGTTGCTGCCCACGACCAGCTCCCCTTCCTCGACCACGTTGTCCTCCATCACCTCGTCCTGCAAAAGTCATAGCGACCATGTCGGTAGATTTCTTTTCTTCTGGAGCGATTTTCTGCTTTGTACTGTTTTTCCTCTGAGCCTGAGTTGGAACGACCGTTGCTGGCAGGGAGCCGCGAGCATCATCGTCGGCAGCTGCGAACTCACTAGCCAACTGAATCATCTGGTTCAGGTCAAGCTGGTGATTGTCCTACAAGCTCTTCAACTTATGTCGGAGCAATGTGCCCCTTTCCAACCCATCGATGAAGGCGGCCATGGCGGTCTGAGTGTGCACTCCTGCGCAGGAATTCTTCATGTCCAGCCAGCGGGAGAGGTAAGCGCGAGATGTCTCATCTTTCTCTTGCACGCACCGCTGTAGATCGCCAACAGTGTAGGGACGCTTGTATGTACCCTCAAAGTTCTTGGTGAATGCTTCTTGCATGTCCAACCAATTGCAGATGGATTTCTCCGGCAAGTCGTCGATCCATTGACGGGTCGTGCCCGCCAACATTAATGGGAGGTACTTGACGGCGATGTTGGGGTTGCCTCCGGCAATCTCCACCGCGTTGCCGTAGTCCTGCAACCATGTGGCTGGCTTGGCGGTGCCGTCATAGGGCTTGATGGTCTTGTCAATCCGAAAACCCTTGGGGTAAGTTGCGGACCGTATTGCAGGTCCAAAGCAACGTGGTCCCAGGTATGGTCCTTCCCGTGCCTCGTGGATCTTATCGATCCGCGAACGTGCATCATATGGCTCTGGGTTCTTCTTCTTGTCAACAGGGGATGGGCTGCGTGAGCGACGCGGCCCCCCCCGCCATGGTGACTGCTTGGTGGTGACGGAGGTGGAGGTGGCGGTGGGTTAGCCTTCTTGTTGTTACCCTCCTACGACGCCTCCCGCCTGTCACGGTTGTTTGTCGGACGCGGAGGGTCATGGCGCGACCTGCTCTTGTGTCCTTGGTTGCGCTCTCCGTCATGACGGGTCTGCTCCGCGTTGTCGTGGATGACGATGCCACACTGCTTTGGCGGGGGCATATCCGTACGATGGTGAGCCTTGTGATCTTCGCGATGTCGGGGGGACCGGGGCGGCGGCGATGGGCGACGGGGTCAGGCCTTTTCTCCATGGTCGGAGGATATGGGGATAGCATCCTTCCTGTTGCGCGCATCCCTCCGTCTTTGTTCTGATGAACCCGTATAGGACCCGACATCAAGAGGAGATCGGTCCCTTGGCAGCTTATACTGGCTAGACTGGCAAAGCGCTGGGTTAGACTCAAGCCTCTGAGAGGTGGCCTTTTCCTGCCGCTTCACCGCCTTGGCCACTAGGTCATAGACCTGTTCCACTGCCTCAGGTGATCTATCCTGCTCCAGATGGGTCTTGGCGACGGCGAGGTTAATGAGTGGGGTGGGCATCACCTTCTTGCCTTCACTGTCAATGTATGGCTTGGCCTGTGCCGGCTTCGAGGGAGCCCATCCTAGGTTTCCCCGTACACCAGGATCGTTGATGACGCGAGCCGGAGCTTTCTTGGCCTTCTGCTGCTGCAGAGTCTTGTACTCGGCCTCCATTGCTCTAGCTTTCTCTATGGACTTCTGCGTGTTGACCAGATCTTGATCTAGCTTAGCGCCTTGCTCCGCGATGGCCTGCGCTTCCTCCAGCAGCTGCTGGCGCTTCTCGTCAAGCTGAGTCACGTTATGGATATGATCTACAGTCAGTGGCTCAACGAGGAGGTTGCCGTACATCACTCTATCAGCCGGAGTAACTTTTGCAGCAGCAGACGTAGATGCCGGAGGCGGCAAGTTTGCGGTGTTGATGTTTCTTGGGCCGGTGCCGAGTTCCTGCAGCTGCTGCACTGGGTTGGGTGGATGAGGCATGACCTTTGCGCGATCATCATCAGCAGCAAGAAGTGGCCCCTTCCCCTTTTCCAGCGTTGTAGCCATAGCTCGTCCGGGTTGATCTTCATCCATCGCCATCCCAATGGTGACGAACACTTCTCGAGACGTGATGGCATTGTGGGCTTGCTCGTCGCGCGTGTAATCCTCCTCCATCTCCTGCATAGCGGAGTCCAGTTCTTCTGGACTGAAATCTATCTCCTCTGAATCTGCACTGAAGTCAGCGTAAAGCGCGTCAATAACAGAGTCGGAGGGTGCCAGGACTTCCTCGATGACGGGCGGTGGAGGCGCAACAGCAGCGATGATGACTAGAGGTGGCGGCGCAGCTGCGACAATGGCGGCCGGAGGCGGTGGTGGCAGTGGCTGAATCGGAGGGGCTCCGTCAATGAGCGCAAGCGCTGTCTAAGCTGCCACTTCGGCCTCCGCGTAGTTGTTGACGATGTTCATCATGCCTTCGAAGGTAAGGCGGCCTGACGCCTGCTGCCGCCTTAGAGAATGTCGGAGAAGCGTGCCATGGTCCAGTCCTTCCACAAAGTGATACATAGCATCATTATTGGGGTAGTGGGCCAGATCGGCTCGTATGCCGAGCCACCTGGCCAGGTAATCGTGGGGGTTTTCTCCCTCTCTCTGGATGCAACGTGCCAGATCGAAGATGGTAACCACGTCGACGAACTTGGATCTCTGCTGTCTGGACGCACGGGCGAAGCCGGCGGACTTGCAGTGATCTTCCACCTTTATATCCTACACAGGGGCGGTTTGGGTGGGCCTTGAATTTTTCTGATCTTTGCCGGCGAACTCTGAAGAGAGATCCGACATTGATCCTTCCGTGAACGTATCCTGCCCGTAGGCGGTCCGCGCGGGCCTTGAAGTTTTCCGATATTTCCCGGCAAACTCCAAAGAGAGATCCGACATCGATCCTTCCGCGAACGTATCCTTCCCGTAGGCGGTCTGTGCGGGCCTTGATGCTCCTCCGACTCCCAGGGAACTGGTGCCCGAGTCGGTTTGGCCGATGAAGAGGTGGATGTCTTCGATAGGAACAATCGAACACCGCGTAGGGTTCGTCTTCGTCAGGATCCAGAACTTGTCGGGAGGGACGATCTGAACGTTGCCGGAGAAGAGAACGCGACCGATGGCCACGGTTTCGCCGATTCCCATGAAGATCTTGGTCCTCGCCCGCTGAAGAGCCTGAAGCGCCTCTTGCCCCACGGTGGGCGCCAACTGTCGTGGTATTGCCGACGAGTACGCCATGGAGGGGTCCTCACAGTGCGTGTTTAGAGACGTGGGGGAAGGCGGACGGTTGACGGGTATGAGGTTACACAGCTTACCTAGGTTCATATCCCACGACGGTGGCGGAATCCTACTCCTGCTATAAAGCACTATAAGGGAAAATACGCCGAGTTACAGGGACTGGTTCGCTATGCGAGGTGACTACAAAGTCTAAGTTATCGTCTAAGATTGTGCCCTAAAGGCTCCCATAGGCCCGACTTATATAGTCGCCAGGTCCTAGGGTTACAAGGAAAAGTCCTAGCCGGACAGGTTACAGAGTCCTACACCGTCTATTACTAGTCTTGTGTATCTTGCACGCCAAGGCTCCGGGTACGTCGGTGACTCCAACCGTAGCCTTCCTTTATCCGGCATGGGCCTCCCTTCTAGATCCATCTAACTGGGCCGCCCAGCAGGCCATGGGCCATGCTACCAACTATGGGCCACCCGGGTTATCCGGATAGGAGACATGCTATGAGGATACCCATATAGCATATCCCCAACACTATCCATCTTCATGGAATCCTTTATCCTTCCCTTTACTAATTTTACCTTTAATCTCTTCAATTTCCTTGTCCATCTTTTGGGCTTCTTTGATCTTGTCCAATAATGTAGGCTGAACATCCAATGGCATGAGATATCCTTTAGGCACTATCTCCAATCTGAGATCTTTGAATTGGGCACACAGATCATCTGGCAATTCTCCCTTAGTAAGTCCATTCACACAAACCTTATGACTTAAAGCATCTGCTACAACATTTACTTTACCGGGATGGTATTGCAAACTCAAGTCATAGTCCTTGATGAGCTCTAGCCATATTATTTGTCTCATATTTATTTCCTTCTGAGTGAAGATATATTTCAAACTCTTGTGATCCGTGAACACTTCACAAAGTTCTCCCAAAAGATAATGTCTCCATATTTTGAGTGCATGGACAACTGAGGCTAACTCTAAGTTATGAGTAGGATAATTCACTTCATGAGTTTTGAGTTGTATCGAGGCATATGCCATAACTTTCCCTTCTTGCATCAAAACTCCACCCAATCCTTGGTGAGATGCATCACAATAGACTTGGAAATCTTTCTCCAAATCTGGCAGACATAAGACTAGTGCTGACACTAGTCTCTTCTTCATTTCTTGGAAACTGACTTCACACCTTGTTCTTCATGCTCTTTTTTTCTCTTGGAATAGATCAAAATGTCATCGATGAATACAACAATAAACTTGTCAAGAAACTCCATGAACACCTTGTTCATCATGTTCATGAAATAGGCTGGTGCATTTGTCAATCCAAATGGCATCACGGTGTATTCATACAATCCATACCTAGTGGTGAAAGCAGTGTTAGGTATGTCTTGCTCTCTAATCTTTAACTAAAAGTAGCCTGATCAGAGATCAATATTTGAGAACACACGAGATCCTTCTAGCTGATCAAATAGATCGTTGATTCTAGGCAAAGGGTACTTGTTCTTTATAGTCACTTCATTGAGTGAACGATAATCTATGCATAACCTTTGGCTTCTATCTTTCTTCTCAACAAACAGAACTGGTGCACCCCAAGACGAAGAACTTGGTTGGATAAATCCTTTTTGCAACTGTTCTCCAAGTTGTTTCTTGAGTTCTTTCAACTCATAAACTGACATCTTGTAGGGTCTCTTTGCTATTCGTCCAGATCATGGCAGCAAGTCAATTAGAAACTCTACATCTCTATCTGGTGGCATTATCGGCAATTCCTCCGGAAACACATCCGGATACTCCTTCACAATTGGCACACTGTCTATGATAACCCCCTTAAGAGAATTTAACTTACTCCCTTTAGATTCAAAGTTAGACTTGAACCTAATCCGTTTCTTATCTGGGGTTGTGAGTGTGACAGTACAATTGGCACAATCTAGTACTCCTTCATACTTAGTCATCCAATCCATGCCCATAATAACATCCAATCCTTGGGAATCTAGGATTATCAAACTAACTGGAAACTTATACTTTCCAAATTCTATCACTAGATCATGACATCCAAAGTTCACTATCATCTCTCCATCGGGAGAGCTTACTTTTATAGGACACCCAATAGTTTCAGTTGGAAGACCATTTTTATCAACAAATTCTCTTGATATGAATGAATGCGATGCGCCGGTATAAAAAAGAACAAGTGTTGGAAAAGAATTAAGCTTGAACTTACCAGCCATAGCATCAGATTCCTCATAGATATCTTCCACATTGATGTGGTTCACTTGTCCCTTCTGGAAAGGGTTGGGCTTGTTGGCTCCTTCAACTTTCTTTTCTGGGCATTCATTTGCATAGTGCCCAATTTTCTTGCATTTGAAGCACTCAACCTGACTGATATATCTTTTAGCAGGCTGACTTCCATTGCCATTTCCACTATGGTGGCTCTTGTGTCCACTCTTATGGTTCTTGTATCTATCATTGTCATGACTGCGGTGGTGCTTGTTTTCATGGTGACGGTTGCTGTTGTGGTGGTTGTTATACTTACCATACTTGTGAGATCCAGAACCTCCACTATCATCACCATGGGAACGCTTGTGATACGATCCCGAGCTGTTCTTATCAAAGTGATGCTTTCTCTTTATGCTCTCCACATGTTTCATCTTTCTTTCCAAGATGGTGGCCTTGTCACACAGTGATTGATGAGTTGGAACATATGCAACAAAAAGTTGTAGGTTCATCTCATCATTAAGTCCCTCAAGGAACTTCTCCTTTCTCTTGGCATCTGTTTCAACCTCATCCAACACATAGCGTACCAGATTGTTGAACTCCTCAATATACTCTGCCACACTGCGTTGACGTTGCTTAAGATTGTGGAACTCTTTCTTCTTCAAATTCATCACTCTTGATGAGATATGGGCAGTGCGGAAACCATCCTCAAAGATAGCCCATGTCACATCCTCAATAGGGGTGGTGATCTGGAAATTGTCCCACCATGCGACTGCTAGTCCTTCAAGTAGATGGGCTGCAAACCTGGCCTTTTCTTCATCAGTGTAGCCCACAGTTACTAAGTCCTTGTTCACGGAATGTAGCCAGTCATTGGCTACCATGGGATCAGTGGTTCCCGAGAACTTTGCAGGCATCAATCTTAGAAACCTGGTGAGCATGTCAAATGCAGGTGGGTTGTTCTAATTTTTGTTGTTCTTGTTGTTGTTCTTGTTGTTGTTGTTATTATTATTGTTGTTGTTGTTGTTATTATTGTTGTTGTTTTGATTCTGATTGGCCATGAACTGAGTCATCATCTGCATCAGTTGAGTTTGAGCTGTCATCAGCTACTGCATCTCGAGATTGTTGTTATTGTTGTTTTGGTTGGGATTTGTACGACGGGGAGGCATCTGTGGTTTCAATAAGGATAAGAAATGAGATATATCCCATAGATGCTAACATGCACAATACAACACATAGCATCAAGCACAAGATAACATAGAGTTTAAACAACGTAAACAACAAGTTTTGGAAATGTAAACACACTAGCAATCCATCCACATGTTGGATGGTCATTGCGACTCAATAAATCAAAGGGTGATAGATAAATAGATAGTCGAGTAGTCTACACTACTCCTCCATGTCGACCTACACGTCAACAAGAGCAAGACATGCTGTCTCCATGGCTGCCTTGTACTCCTCCATGCTGGTGGTCAAAGCCCTGACCTTCGCCCGAGGGCTCTCTTCTGTGAGCACAGCCTCTCTATCACTCCCTGCTGGGTCTCTATCTCGAAGTCCTTGGCATCTATCTCGGCCCTCATGTCCTTGTTCTTCTTGTTTCTGTCCTGCACCCTCTTCTCCTGATTCTTGAACTTCTTGTCCTGGCTCTCGAATCTGGCCTCCGTCTCCTTGACGATCTTGTCCTGCTCCATGAAGAGCTTGTCCTTCTCCCTCAACTGAACCTAAAGCTCGTCATTGCTAAGCATGACGTTGGTCCTATCTGTGTCGAGGTGTCTAATAAGACCCTCTAGGTCCCGGAGGTACAGACGAACTGGCTCAATCGTCTCTCTAGCAGCGCCCTCATACACTAATGCCTCTCCCTCCTCGTCACGTCTCCCGAACGGGTGGAAGTAGAGGCCCCTGAGCTCGGTGGAGTGGCGTCCGCAGTGGCGCCCGAGTAGCTCCTGCATGACTACATTTAGTCCCTTCTCCTTGTCATCGTGCATTAGCTTGAAGGTAATCTCCTCCGTGAGTGGCTCCGTCTGGCGTCCCGGCTGCGAGACCCTAAAGCCCCAAAGATACTTCCTCCCGAACTTGGTAAGCTGAAGTGCCTTAATACTATTAAGTGGGAGGTTGAGCACACTAGTGAACTGCACGGTACATGCTCCAAAAACGAGTTCCATTGAACTCCTCGACAGTGTTGATCACAAAGCTAGGCATCTAATGTATAAGATATAGAAATATTAGAAACAATTCAAGTAGAGAGAAAACACAAGATAGTGAAACAAAAGCCAAAAGCATACATTCAACAATTAAACATACAAGTCATGGCATACAATAATCAATCACAAACACTAAGGTTCATACATAACTTAGACAATTTTTTGCGAGAAAATGACAAGTGTGGTGGTCCAACTATTGGAATACATCCCAACTCTCACTCATATGCTAAGTCTATGATATCTTCCCTTAGACGTTTTATGGCGATCTCTAAATCTTGGGTATACTTCTTCTCCTCCTTAAGGTCATTTTGGGTGTTGAGCATAATACACTTGAGTCTTTCACCAAGCTCCTTGATAGCATTCCAAGCTGCATTTCTTGCAGAGTCAAAGAATGTCGTATACATTTCTGAGTTGGTGACCATGCAGAATCGCGACTCTTTGTGGTTGTCTCCCTTGTTTTTGTACAAGCGAAGTTGCACCCACCAATATTATTCTCCTTCATCCATCACCGGAAATCCCTTGTACACGGCCTCACCATGTATCCCCAAGCTAACCATAAGGTTTTTGAGTGCTTTGGGAAACTCCGTCTCACATTCTAAGGTCATGGTCATGAGTGGTCCCTTCTTGACGAGTTCGTTGATGGCGGCCATCTACAAATAGAGATGAGAAAGAAGATTAGAAGAGGTTTACGAGAAGAAAAAGACAAGTGTGGAATTTGCAAAGAGTTGCATTTTTTCCTAGTGGTTTCCTTAGTCTAATCTAACTTAGGGTCATAATCTACAGGCAACACAATGCTCTGATACCATCTGTAAGACCCCACCTTTATAAGGTAAAGGTCCCTATGATTGCAATGCTAGTCCCTGGATCAAATGCTATCATCCATAGTTTAAGATGAAGTACACAGATACAAAGGTCGTTTATTACATTGTCATTCCAGAGATAACATAGTCTTTACAACTCAATAGCCAAAGGCTAGTACAAGAGTTCATAACATAAAGTAAATAACTATAAGTCTTCATCTTCATGTGCCACAGGCAAGCATGTTGAGTGTAGACTCACAACCCTAATCTCCATCAGAGTAACCTGCAACATCATAAGTTACAGCCACAATGGGTCAATACATTTGGAATTGTATTGGCAAGTGATACCATAGTAGGTTAGTAGTATCTAACATCTATATGAATTTGGCTAAGTGTGGCTTAGGTTTGCTTTGCTCAAAATAGGTTTTCCTTATTAGTTGAAAACACTAAGTTTTTGTTTGTCAAAACTCCCAAGGAACCACCAATAGACATTGGTGAACCTTTAACCCTTGTTCAACCACAAGTTTTTAACTTAGAAATTGGGATGAGGAGATCCTTGATAGCTTTAATGTCTTCGATGCTCAAATTGTCTGTTGCGGGGGACACGGCTAAGTACTTAGGTTTTACCCTCTCGAGAGGTGGTGCACTTTCCCCACAAGACTCGACATGCATCGAGATGATATATTTCAGAAGCCTTCCCTTAGACCACCATGGACGCGTTCCATCCTATCACCCTACCACCAATTGTCCATCTAGCTAAGTTATTGCAACCTATATGATCAAGGCAGAGCCCATATGCCATGTGGTTGCACTAGAAGCTTCTAAACACTAAGTATCTCAAATCCCTTTGTTCCTAGGTGGATTTCCACAAGTGTGATACACAAGGTAAACCATAGTAACCACTCAACATAAACCATCATACCATTCCACCCACGTGTTTCATTCACTTAGTTGTTTTATTAAGCAAAACACAAGTCATAGACTTAGAAATATTTCATAGCATGAATAATCCACCCTTGTTTTCTACTAGCTAGGCTAAGCATGATAACATAACAAGATTCTTAACTTAGAGAAAATTCTACTAAGGCTACAACTACTAGGATTTCCCAAGGCATAACATAGCATATAAACTTAGAAAAATTCCATGCAAGCCCTACTCAAAATATCACTAGTGCATAGTCAAAATAATAGGACAAAATAGTAGCAACAATCCTCACACTCACAATCACCACTAGCACCAAAATCTACACATAAAATAATAGCACCAAATTCACATTCAATTAATCAAACAAAAATATATATGAATGCATGCAAATGCAATGAAATGATTTTCTATAGTAGAAAGTATAAACAAACATTACTAAACACAAAGCCATCTATTTAAAGTCTAAACAAACTTAAATTTGTCTCAAAACAATTTTATAAACATTTTATAAAGCCAAAATAAGCCTATAATGTGTTCTGAAAATAATCCTAGTTTTCCAGAAGCAAAATACAAATTTAAGGCCACAGTAGTGTAGGGCTTAATTTTCTGAATCCAATGATATCTTATTTGCATTTTTTGGACAAACAGAACAAAAGATATGAATTTTACAAGTTTGCAATTCTAATATATTCAAAACAGATTTTTAAATCGAAAACACAGACACGTGGCCGTGTCTGATTGGCCCGTACCGCTTCGCGTGGATCAAGCGCGTGCAACATTAGATCTAAATCAGATCATGTGGCCCAGATCTGGCGATATTGTTCGTTAAGTGATTCTATCCACGGCGTCAGATCCAGATCTAATGGCTCTAACGCATGCGACCATAAGCAAGCGGCGCGAATGGCTACTGGCAGCGGCAGCGCTACTGCCGGTGATGCTCTGGCGATTCCAGAGGGGGATAGGGGCGGTGGCGATGCTTACCAGCATCGAACGGTTGCGAGGATGCTCAACGTGGCCTTGGTTTGGAAGGGGGCGAGTTGCAGTGGCCATGAAAGCTCGTCGGAGTTGCGGGCAGCGTCGGGCTTTTGCGAATGGCGACAAAGGCGACAAACTAGATCACCCCAGCGCAAACAAAGTCTACCAGGACATGTGCAAGGTCCAGGCGAACAAGTTGATTTGAATTAGGAGGCGAGGGGCGCTCGTATCTTACCGGGATTGCTCCCCGGAGATGAGGATGGCGTCGGGTGCTCACGGTGCTTGACGAAACTGACGTCCTGGGTCACAAGCAGATGAACAGAGGGCATGAGATGAAGAGCAGGAACCAGGGGAGCATGACAGGATGAACTAGAGGGGAGGGGGTGGACGGAGCTCACCGTGATTGATCGCCAGAGTTCGTCGGGCAGCAGCGGTGCGAGTTCAATTGCGAGCAGCCTGGCAGCGATTAGGGGGTGGCGAGTGAGGGTAGATGGCTGCGGTGCAGAGAGGGTTAAGTAGCCGGTGAGGGTCGAGAGAATCACGTGGGCATTGATCGACAATTAAGCTTGCATCAAATGCAACAGTGATGGAGGTAACGGCAGCAACGATGGGGTCTGGGGTGCGTGGTTTGGGGACGATGACGACGTGGCGTTTTGGGCCACTGGTCAGCGAGGGAGGGGTACGCTGTAGAGGTCTCAACCTAATAAGGTAGATTCCTCCTGTGTTTTACAATGCTAGTCCCCGGATCAATAGCTAGCATCCACAGTTAAGATGTAATATCAAGAAACAAAGGTCATAATATAACTTTATAACCAGGAATAACATAAGTTTATAACATCAAACATAGCTCATTTGGCTATTACATTACATTGCAGCGGAATAACTATAAGTATGGGTCCTTCATCTTCAAAGTGCCACAGGCAGATGCTGGTTGTAGACTTTGTAATCCTAATCAATCAATCTTCACTAAAAACAATCAAACCTGCAACATACAAGTTACAGCCACAAAGGGTCAATACATTTGAATTGTATTGGCAAGTGATACTATAATGGTATAGTGGAGTCTATCATCTATATGCATTTGGATAAGTGGAGTTGAGGCTTGCACTGCTTAAAATAGATTTTTCCTTAACATTTGAAAATACTAAGTTTTTGCTTTGATAAAATCATTTTTCTCAATCAAAGATTGAAGATCCTTTACAAGGCATCTCTCAATCAAAGATTGAAGATTTCAAACAATCCCTTGTTCAATCCACAAGATTTTAACTTAGAAATTTGAATGATGAGATTCTTGATTGCTTCCATGTCTTGATGCTCAAATTGTCCTTTACCAGGGACATGGCTAAGTACTTAGATTTTACACTCTGCAGAGGTGGTGCACTTTCCCCACAAGACTTGGTTTCCCAAGACAAGATCTTTCAGAAGCATTCCCTTAGACCAAAATGGACGCGCTCCAACCTATCAAACACTACCACCCACTGTCCATATGGCTAAGTTCTTGCAACCTATATGATCATGGCAGAGCCCATATTGCCAAGTGGTTGCACTTGAAGCTTCTCAACATTTGACATCTCAAATCTCTTTGTTCCTGGGTGGCCATCCACAAGTGTGATACACAAGGTTCACCAGTCCCCTAGCCTTGTGTAACCACTCAACCAAAAACCACCAAGCAAGCCCATTCCACCCAGGTGATTCATTAACTTAGTTGTTTTATTACACAAAAACATAAGTCCTCAGACTTAGAGATTTTTCCATAGTGTGAATATATTTACCACCCATATTTTCTATTAGCTAGGCTAAGCTTGATAATAGTAGGAATCTTTAACTTAGGAAAATCCTACTAAGGATTCATCTACTAGGTTTTCTTATAGCAAGGTCTATACTTAGCAAAATCCATGCAAGTTTTACTTAGCAAAATCACTAATGCATAGAGAAAGTAATGGGACAAAAGTATGAAGCATCACTTGCCTTTTAGGTAGGGAATGGTGGTTCACTCCTTGATCTTGTTAGTCTCACACTTCTCTAACTTCACTACAAGTCAATCAAGCAAACACAAAATCAACTAACATTCCAAACCAAGGTCAAACAATTTCACACTCACAAAGCAATGGAATCTAAGTCATGCAAAGGATGGTTCTATTGCAAGGATGGTCTCTACTAGGTTTCTAAACTTTGTAGGGTCCAAATTGGTCATTTACCAAAATGGCAAAGTCATTAGTTAGAGGGTTTTGCCCAAAAACTATTTTAAAATCCATTCAACATTTTATATGGTGGAAAATGGTTTTATCAAATCAAAAATCTTTAAGTTTCTCACCAAAAGTTTCTAACTCTCAAGTCTTGGTGTTTTGGTACAGTAGCTTTGAATCAAAATATTTTCCCAAGGTTTTTATTCCAAAATCCTTTTTCATAATAAAACCATTATCTTTATTTAGCTAGAAATAGACTAATTCAATTAACCATTCTAAATTTTTCCAATTTCATTTTCAAAACCATGGGTTGGTTCCTAGGGTCAGTAAGGTCACAACAAACCATTTTGTAAAAGTTTTAACCCTAAAATTAATTTTAAACAATTTTTATACTCTAAACAAGCTCACAAAAGAATCTGCAAAAACAAGCAAACTAACAAATACTATTTGCTAAACTAAGGGCATGGTTGGCTAGGTCTTGTTCCACTGAATCCATTGATATAAAATTTGTAATTTTTGGACGTGTGGTTTGAAAGTTACAGAGGTTTGAAAATGGCATTTAAATCTGATTTCAAACTCTATTCTCAAACGTCTGGTGCCACGCGTCTTAATCTCATTCGCCCATACCGTTTCGTCTGGATTGGCTATTCTGGCGCGTTGGATCAAGTACGATCGTGTGGTCCAGAGTGCGTAACTCTTCACGGCTAAGTGAACTAATCGTGAGCGCCGGATCTGAATCCTACGGCTGCTAGCACGCTTGCCAAGGATCGGCGGTGCTGGCGGTGGCTTGCGGCGGCGCACGGCCAGGCAGTGATGCTACGGTGGTTCTAGGAAGCGAGGAAGACGGAGAGTGTGCTCACCGGGTTCGCGAGGACGAGGTGGTGCTCAAGGTACTCTCGAGGAAGCAAGGGGCGCATGGAGACGGAGGTAATCGCTCGCCGGAGTCGTCGTCGGCGTCAGATGGTCCTGCTCGCGGTCGGTGTCGACGCTACAGATCACACGAAGGTAAACAGAGGGCAAGGTTAGCTGCGCAAGGTCAGTGCGATGACGCGTGCTTGAAAGAGAAGAGGAGGGGCGGTTTGGTTTACCGGGGAGACGACGTCGGAGAAGAACCAGACGGCGGCGGTGTCGGAGCTTGTCGAAGCCGACGCTCCGGGGCGCCCGCGGTTGTATGAAGGGCACGGGGAGAAGCTTCTGGGAGTGGGGAAGCTACTAGGGTGCTCGGGAAGGTAGGAGGTGGCGTGTACTGGCCTGAATTGGCCGGAGACGATGGTCGGAACAGAGAAGCTCGAGGAGGAAATTGGGGTGGTCTAAGGCGTGCCAGCGCGGGGTGTCAGAGGGGAAATATAGAGGAGGCATGGGCGTTTCAACCTGCGTGATCAAGGCTGGTAACGGTGGTCGAGTTAAAGCGAATTAAGGCCGCGAATTCATCGGCAGGAGCGGTGTCGAAGGAGGAAGAAGGGATCGTGCGGGTGAGGAGGATAAACAGTAGAGCGGGGTCCATTGTCAGTGGGAAAAGGAGAGAGGGGGAGGGTCCACCGGTCATTGGTTCTGTGGGTCAGAATCTGGGTGCGAATCATTTTCTTTCGGGGAGAGGGGAAGCTGGGCTGCTGGGCTTAGTTGGGCTTGGCCAGTTGGGTCAGGTCCGACTCTATTTTTTTCTTCCTGTAATCCTTTTCTTTTTCTGAATCTAATTTCTGTTTTGAATTTTTAAACAAACAAACATCAACCAATTCAATTCAAACAACACCCAAACTTTGTAATATTGAAGTTAGTTCTGCTCAGTAGCATGAACCAAAAACCAAATTCAAAATAATAATTTTAATAATAGGATCCATTATTAATTAAATAAATAGATATACCAATTATTAAATTCATAGGTTTTGTTTTAATTCAAAGCTCCTCTTGAGAACTAAATAATTTTAAACCATTCAGTAGGTTGTATTTGAAAATAAGGAATATTTGGAAAACTTGTTTAAAATAAAATATCATTTTATTTTAGGGTCCAATAACAATTAAATAAAATGGGCCTTAGTTATTAAATCAAATAGGATTTGTTTTATTAGAAACTTTATTTTGAAACTAATATAGTGCCAAAAACCATTCAGTAGGTTTTATTTGAGAATACAAAATACTTGGAAAACTTACTTAAAATAATCTAATAAGTTTTGATGTTCCATTTAAAATGGTAAAACCTTTTATTTAGTTAAAATTGGATATTAAATTCTTATTAATTTATTTAAATAAACCTTTGCTATTTTTATTCAAAACAAAATGTTTTAATTCCAAAGTTTGGTCAAGGTTTAATTTGGCTTAAAATAATCTTTATTTATAAAACTTCTATTTCTTTTGAAAAACAAATCTTTTTACTTAAAAGATCCAAAATAGTAGTTCCAAAATATTTTATTTTCTTTTATCAAATGTTTACTCTTTTAATTTCCTTTAGGATTTTATTTGATCCAACTGGTTTGAAGTCCCAATTGAATTCAAAAAGTTTCTTCTGGCCTTAAAAATCAATAAAGTTTTATTTTATTCCTTTATTTTTCACATTACAAGATTTGGAAAATCTTGGGATGTGACAAACTACCACCCTTAAAATAAATCTCGTCCCGAGATTTGGGGAGGCTAGGTTACAAGTAGGTTCAAAACAACTAGGATACTACCACCCTTAAAAATTTTCAAACAAAAATTACACATTGTCCTTCTTGGGATCCTGGGAATACTTCTCTATGCAAACATTTGCATGGTGTCCTTGGTGTCCATACTTGACTCATGGGCCAAGGTTGAGTTTCTCCATAGGCTTGTTCAACTTGTTCTTCATCTTTTCTGGACAGTTGCTTGCATAATGTCCTGGATTCTTGCAGTTGAAACAATGGATGTCCTTGAGTTCTTTACGTCGCTCTTGTGGACAAGTTGCTACATAGTGGCCTAACTCTTTGCAGTTGTTGCACCACACTTGGTCAATCTCTTTATTCTTCTTGTTCTCTGGGCACTCACTGGAATAGTGTCCCATTTCCTTACATTTACGACATTGTACAAGGTTCATGTCTGGTCTTGGTTTCTTGGTTTTCTTTGATCCTTTGAATTGGGTTGTATTTTTTGGAGGTATGAATGGTCCTTTTCCTTTGGTAGACTTGGATCCTTCTTGTTTCCTTTGTTCTACCATGGAGTAGATGGGGCATTGGATAGGGACATGGTCGTTTCCTTCACAAAGGTAACAAGTAGCTTGAGAGGTAGGACATTATCCAATAGGATGATTTCCTTCACAGTTAGGGCATTGGCCTTCATGCTCTTTGGAAGTGTGATCCTTGTCTCCACAAATAATGCAAGCTGGGGCTCCATCTAGAACAACATTCTTGTCATCTTTGTTATCATAAACTCCTTTGGGATAGCTTTCTTCCATGCTGATCATTTGATTAGTCACCTTAAGCATCAGTTGGGATTGTTCCTCCAAAAACCTTTGCAGTGCTGGATCTTTATCACTATTGCTGGCTATGAACTGAGATGTTAGCTGGTTTAACTGGTGTTGGGTTGCTATGAGCTCTTTCATGCTGTCAGCTTGGTTGGTGTTGATGTCATCAACCTTGGAGTCTTTTGGAGTATTCATCTGTTTGGGTTGAAGGAAGATTAGAATAGGCAAGATAGTTCTAAGGACTTAATTCTAATCACACACATCACAATTCACACAAGCAATGTGCATGCAATCACAAACCAAACATTTCACTCAAACAAGGTTCAAGCACATACTTAGTCAACAAAAATATTTTTGTTACACCACACAGGTTGGTGTGTTTTGACTTAACTATAATATGGTGGTCCATCTATATGGTTCACTTGTGATCTTTCCATCCTTTTTGGTTGCTTATTCTTACATGAGATCATGGTTTCCTTAGGAGAATTTCTTGGTCACAATACTTCAAGTGATGTAGGATCCTTCTAACTTTTGTATTCCCTCAGTCTCTAAATTTTGAGCAAGATTTCCTTGTTTCACTTGTAGTCCTTAGTGGTATCCAAGTTGGAAGTCCTTGGAGAATATGCTGAAGATGTGGAAGTCATTAGAGTTGAAGAAGTTGAAGAAGTCCTTTGCACATGGTGTAGTCTTTGGTCTTGGGTAGGTTTTTCCATCAAGTTAAAATAGAAGAGAAGTAGAGTTGAAACCAAAATGGTTGAGGAAAGAGTTTACAAGTATTTTTGTAAATAAGTTTTGGCTCAAAATATAACTCCTATTCTTCTAAGGGTTTTTTGTCCAATCCTAGGTTTCCAAATTCTACAGGCAACACAATGCTCTGATACCATCTGTAGAGGTCTCAACCTAATAAGGTAGATTCCTCCTGTGTTTTACAATGCTAGTCCCTGGATCAATAGCTAGCATCCACAGTTAAGATGTAATATCAAGAAACAAAGGTCATAATATAACTTTATAACCAGGAATAACATAAGTTTATTACATCAAACATAGCTCATTTGGCTATTACATTACATTGCAGCGGAATAACTATAAGTATGGGTCCTTCATCTTCAAAGTGCCACAGGCAGATGCTGGTTGTAGACTTTGTAATCCTAATCAATCAATCTTCACTAAAAACAATCAAACCTGCAACATACAAGTTACAGCCACAAAGGGTCAATACATTTGAATTGTATTGGCAAGTGATACTATAATGGTATAGTGGAGTCTATCATCTATATGCATTTGGCTAAGTGGAGTTGAGGCTTGCACTTCTTAAAATAGATTTTTCCTTAACATTTGAAAATACTAAGTTTTTGCTTTGATAAAATCATTTTTCTCAATCAAAGATTGAAGATCCTTTACAAGGCATCTCTCAATCAAACATTGAAGATTTCAAACAACCCCTTGTTCAATCCACAAGATTTTAACTTAGAAATTTGAATGATGAGATTCTTGATTGCTTCCATGTCTTGATGCTCAAATTGTCCTTTACCAGGGACATGGCTAAGTACTTATATTTTACACTCTGCAGAGGTGGTGCACTTTCCCCACAAGACTTGGTTTCCCAAGACAAGATCTTTCAGAAGCATTCCCTTAGACCAAAATGGATGCGCTCCAACCTATCAAACACTACCACCCACTGTCCATATGGCTAAGTTCTTGCAACCTATATGATCATGGCAGAGCCCATATTGCCAAGTGGTTGCACTTGAAGCTTCTCAACATTTGACATCTCAAATCTCTTTGTTCCTGGGTGGCCATCCACAAGTGTGATACACAAGGTTCACCAGTCCCCTGGCCTTGTGTAACCACTCAACCAAAAACCACCAAGCAAGCCCATTCCACCCAGGTGATTCATTAACTTAGTTGTTTTATTACACAAAAACATAAGTCCTCAGACTTAGAGATTTTTCCATAGTGTGAATATATTTTCCACCCATATTTTCTATTAGCTAGGCTAAGCTTGATAATAGTAGGAATCTTTAACTTAGGAAAATCCTACTAAGGATTCATCTACTAGGTTTTATTATAGCAAGGTCTATACTTAGCAAAATCCATGCAAGTTTTACTTAGCAAAATCACTAATGCATAAAGAAAGTAATGGGACAAAAGTATGAAGCATCACTTGCCTTTTTGGTAGGGAATGGTGGTTCACTCCTTGATCTTGTTAGTCTCACACTTCTCTAACTTCACTACAAGTCAATCAAGCAAACACAAAATCAACTAACATTCCAAACCAAGGTCAAACAATTTAACACTCACAAAGCAATGGAATCTAAGTCATGTAAAGGATGGTTCTATTGCAAGTATGGTCTCTACTAGGTTTCTAAACTTTGTAGGGTCCAAATTGGTCATTTACCAAAATGGCAAAGTCATTAGTTAGAGGGTTTTGCCCTAAAACTATTTTAAAATCCATTCAACATTTTATATGGTGGAAAATGGTTTTATCAAATCAAAAATCTTTAAGTTTCTCACCAAAAGTTTCTAACTCTCAAGTCTTGGTGTTTTGGTTCAGTAGCTTTGAATCAAAATATTTTCCCAAGGTTTTTATTCCAAAATCCTTTTTCATAATAAAACCATTATCTTTATTTAGCTAGAAATAGACTAATTCAATTAACCATTCTAAATTTTTCCAATTTCATTTTCAAAACCATGGGTTGGTTCCTAGGGTCAGTAAGGTCACAACAAACCATTTTGCAAAAGTTTTAACCCTAAAATTAATTTTAAACAATTTTTATACTCTAAACAAGCTCACAAAAGAATCTGCAAAAACAAGCAAACTAACAAATACTATTTGCTAAACTAAGGGCATGGTTGGCTAGGTCTTGTTCCACTGAATCCATTGATATAAAATTTGTAATTTTTGGACGTGTGGTTTGAAAGTTACAGAGGTTTGAAAATGGCATTTAAATCTGATTTCAAACTCTATTCTCAAACGTCTGGTGCCACGCGTCTTAATCTCATTCGCCCATACCGTTTCGTCTGGATTGGCTATTCTGGCGCGTTGGATCAAGTCCGATCGTGTGGTCCAGAGTGCGTAACTCTTCACGGCTAAGTGAACTAATCGTGAGCGCCGGATCTGAATCCTACGGCTGCTAGCACGCTTGCCAAGGATCGGCGGTGCTGGCGGTGGCTTGCGGCGGCGCACGGCCAGGCAGTGATGCTACGGTGGTTCTAGGAAGCGAGGAAGATGGAGAGTGTGCTCACCGGGTTCGTGAGGACGAGGTGGTGCTCAAGGTACTCTCGAGGAAGCAAGGGGCGCATGGAGACGGAGGTAATCGCTCGCCGGAGTCGTCGTCGGCGTCAGATGGTCCTGCTCGCGGTCGGTGTCGATGCTACAGATCACACGAAGGTAAACAGAGGGCAAGGTTAGCTGCGCAAGGTTAGTGCGATGACGCGTGCTTGAAAGAGAAGAGGAGGGGCGGTTTGGTTTACCGGGGAGACGACGTCGGAGAAGAACCAGACGGCGGCGGTGTCGGAGCTTGTCGAAGCCGACGCTCCGGGGCGCCCGCGGTTGTATGAAGGGCACGGGGAGAAGCTTCTGGGAGTGGGGAAGCTACTAGGGTGCTCGGGAAGGTAGGAGGTGGCGTGTACTGGCCTGAATTGGCCGGAGACGGTGGTCGGAACAGAGAAGCTCGAGGAGGAAATTGGGGTGGTCTAAGGCGTGCCAGCGCGGGGTGTCAGAGGGGAAATATAGAGGAGGCATGGGCGTTTCAACCTGCGTGATCAAGGCTGGTAACGGTGGTCGAGTTAAAGCGAATTAAGGCCGCGAATTCATCGGCAGGAGCGGTGTCGAAGGAGGAAGAAGGGATCGTGCGGGTGAGGAGGATAAACAGTAGAGCGGGGTCCATTGTCAGTGGGAAAAGGAGAGAGGGGGAGGGTCCACCGGTCATTGGTTCTGTGGGTCAGAATCTGGGTGCGAATCATTTTCTTTCGGGGAGAGGGGAAGCTGGGCTGCTGGGCTTAGTTGGGCTTGGCCAGTTGGGTCAGGTCCGACTCTATTTTTTCCTTCCTGTAATCCTTTTCTTTTTCTGAATCTAATTTCTGTTTTGAATTTTTAAACAAACAAACATCAACCAATTCAATTCAAACAACACCCAAACTTTGTAATATTGAAGTTAGTTCTGCTCAGTAGCATGAACCAAAAACCAAATTCAAAATAATAATTTTAATAATAGGATCCATTATTAATTAAATAAATAGATATACCAATTATTAAATTCATAGGTTTTGTTTTAATTCAAAGCTCCTCTTGAGAACTAAATAATTTTAAACCATTCAGTAGGTTGTATTTGAAAATAAGGAATATTTGGAAAACTTGTTTAAAATAAAATATCATTTTATTTTAGGGTCCAATAACAATTAAATAAAATGGGCCTTAGTTATTAAATCAAATAGGATTTGTTTTATTAGAAACTTTATTTTGAAACTAATATAGTGCCAAAAACCATTCAGTAGGTTTTATTTGAGAATACAAAATACTTGGAAAACTTATTTAAAATAATCTAATAAGTTTTGATGTTCCATTTAAAATGGTAAAACCTTTTATTTAGTTAAAATTGGATATTAAATTCTTATTAATTTATTTAAATAAACCTTTGCTATTTTTATTCAAAACAAAATGTTTTAATTCCAAAGTTTGGTCAAGATTTAATTTGGCTTAAAATAATCTTTATTTATAAAACATCTATTTCTTTTGAAAAACAAATCTTTTTACTTAAAAGATCCAAAATAGTAGTTCCAAAATATTTTATTTTATTTTATCAAATGTTTACTCTTTTAATTTCCTTTAGGATTTTATTTGATCCAACTGGTTTGAAGTCCCAATTGAATTCAAAAAGTTTCTTCTGGCCTTAAAAATCAATAAAGTTTTATTTTATTCCTTTATTTTTCACATTACAAGATTTGGAAAATCTTGGGATGTGACATACGCGTGCGTGGGTGAGAGAGAGAGAGTAGAGGGGGAATGGCCCGGGTGGGATTTGGGGCCGGTTCTTGCGCTGGGCTCAAAGTGCAGTGCCTGTTTTTATTTTTTTCCTGTTCCTTTTCTTTTTCTAATTTGATTTTCAGGAATGATTTTCAAACCCTTTTTCAAATATGTTTGAATTCAAATCACCTCCAAATTTTTGTAATGTGATCCAAGCATCCTAAAGTGTGACAAACACATATGTTCACTTAAACACACCTTGGTCCTTTGAAAATAAAAATAAAACCATGCCTCATATGAATAATAAAATGGGCTTAAATTTGGTTTTATTTGGTTTCAATCTTTGAAAATATTTGTGCAAGATCTAGATGCTATGATGGTATGAATGCAATGGATGCTTTTGCAATTCATGAATTTTGGGATGTTACCCTTAATCTCGAAGGTTAGAGTACGAATCAACTGCGAGTTATGCTCAATGCGGTTCATGATCATGTCGGACTGAGAATCCTAGTCCTTATTATTCTTTCCCCACTCTTCCTTCTTAGTTTGTTCCTTCCCTACATGGTTAGAACGAGGCAAGTCCCAAATAGAGGGAAAATTCCCTTTGGGAACCTCTTGGAATTGTTGCTCATATATAAGAGTATGGAAGGGATTCTTGGTATGTGGAGGAAGTGACCGCGGAGCAAGGCAATGGCACGGAGGTTTCCCTCCCGTAGACATTCGTGATGTCCTCCTAAACTTGATAGGGTTTGCCACCACTCCAATGATTGCAACGGTAGCGCGGGTGTCCGGATGCTCTTCCTCCTTCATGTCTTCTTCATCCCCAACCAAGATCTCCTCCTCCTTGGGGTTTTGAGGATCATCTTCCACGGGCTTCTTGCCTTTGTCGTTGGCAGAGACCATGGTGCTCTAAACTTGAGAATATTTCCTAACAGAAACAGATCGAAACAAAAACACGACGAGAACACGATATACGCACCTTGGGGGATCCAGGAGTTATATATTATGAAGTTTCAATGCATAAGGAAGGTACTGTGCAAAAACGAGGCGGAGACAGACTCCAGGGGGCTCACACCCCTTGTAGGCACGACCAACTGGGCCCGCGCCTAGGGTGGGTGTGGCCCACCTGGCCTCCGTTTCCTCGTCTGTTTCGTCTCGTAACCTTCCGTATGTAATAAAAACTTCAAAAATATAGAAATATAAGGTTTTTATGAACCTTCAGTTTGCAACACTTTTACTTACTCAAATACGAACTCTGCAGATTCCTTTTTTCCATCTCCTGAAAATTCCTTTCATACAAGGCCTTACACAAACCTCATTGGCAACATTAGTGTATGCAAAAACAATAAACCTTTAGGTTCAAAATTCAACTGAAATCCATCAAAACAAAAGCTTCTGTAGCAACTCCTTTCCAAAAGCCCAAAAAGCATCTGAAAGGGAATCAATATAAGAGGCAAATGCAAATGATGGCAGAAATCTGTCAAAGCAGACCAGCAGGCAAAGATTGATTTTTTTGAAAAACTTATGTTGCTCAAATCAAAAAGTGCAAAACTAATGAAAGTTGGATAACAACTTGAAGAACAAGCACATAAAAATACATCTCCATCCGTTGTACTGAGCTCCTTCATGAATTTTTATAATGGAGCACAAAAACCTGTCCGAGGACAGCCACTTTTCACAACTCCTCTACTTCTCAAAAGTAGTTGATCTTGACACAAAACCAAAACAAAAAGGATAAGGAGCGGTTATTACTGAGGTAATAACTTCCAATACTCAACAAAAATATTGGGTTATCTCCCAAGAAGTACTTTTCTTTAATGCCTTTAAGTTAGGCTTGATAATTTCAAAGATGCTGACATAAGAGATATAGATTTGGAGTAAAAGAGAGCATCAAGAAGCAAATATCCAACACATTTGAGTCTAACCAACTTCCTATGCAAGGGGGTCTCATGAGAAAACAAATTGTTGAAACAAAAGGCCACTAGCATAGGAATACAAAATGCAACTTCAAAGCTTTTAGCATAAAATAGGGAAACTTAATATTATTGAGATGCATGAAACTATGTTTCCCTCTCTCATAATAACTTTCAGTAGCACTTTGAATAAAGTTGACAATATAACTGTCACAAGAAACAACTTTATCATCAGAATGAGCATACTTACAATCATCAAAAAGAGGTCCAAGGTCATAAACTGGATCAATAGAAGCAAGTTGTTCAACCCTGAAATCTTCATCAGGCAAACTATTTTCATAAGGATCTTTAGCAAATTTGGAAAAGTTAAACTCATAAGAATCTCCATCAAACTTAGTTAAAACTTTCTCCTTTTTACAATCTATAATAGCTCCACAAGTGTTCAAGAAAGGTCTACCAAAAATGATAGGACAAGTTTTACTAGCTGCTGAACTAAGCACTAGAAAATCAGCAAGATACTTAATCTTACCACAAAGTACTTCCACATCTCTTACAATACCAATAGGGCAAATAATTTCCTTATTATCAAGGTGAATAACCACATCAATGTCCTCAAGCTCACAAGGACCAATTTCATGCATAATTTCCCTGTAAAGCTCATAAGGAATAACACTAGAACTAGCACCAATGTCACATAAACCATAATAGCAATGATCACCAATTATAACAGAAAGCACAAGGACACTAGTTTTTTTAGCTTTACTAGGATAAAAGACAATATTAGAAGCGTCTTCATAGAAGACAATGTGCCCAACTTCTACATTTTTAGTGACAAGATCTTTCTCAATGGCTACTACAGGTTCAATGTTTATTTGATCATCAGGTTCCACAGTTTTCTTTGTACCTTTGTTATTCGCACTAATTATCATAGAATACTCCTTTACCTTAGCTGGTAAAGGTGTTTTCTCAACATAAGGTTCAGGAAAAACATGATCAATAGTACAAACTTCAGTATTTCTAACAGGAACATGATTAACAACATCTTTATAAGGTGCATGGTACTTATTCCACTTCTTTTTAGGAATTTCTATATAAGAGGCAAAAACCTTAAAACAATTGGCAATACTTTGATAATCAAGACCATACTAAGTACTAATATCACGGAAGTCATCAATTCCCATAAAGGATTTAATGCATTCATAATCATAGTTTATACGTGACTTCCTTACTTTGTCGTTCTCCCATGCTTCAGTGTTCTCTTGAATACAGTCTAGGAGATCCCATTTAGCTTCTTCCTTCATATGTGTGAATGATCCAGCACAAGAAGCATCTAGCAAATCTTTATCATGAAGAGAAAGCCTTGCATAAAAGGTATTGATAATAATATTGTTAGGGAGTTCATGAATAGGACATTTAAGCATTAGTAACTTCAATCTCCCCCAAGCTTGAGCTACACTCTCTCCATCACGAGGCCAAAAGTTATATATTATATTCCTATCCTTATGAATCTCATCGGAAGGATAGAATTTAGAATAAAAGAGAGGTACTATTTCCTTCCATTCCATGGATTGTCCATTCTTCAGCAGCTTATACCATTCTTCATCTCTTCCTTTCAATGATATAGAGAGTAACTTCTTCTTCACCTGTTCAGTTGTGATACCTGCACACTGAAACAACCCACATAATTCATGGATAAAAATCAAGTGATCACCAGGGTGGACAATTCCATCCCCTAAATAATAATTATCCATGACACGATCAACAATACTTGTAGGTATTTTAAAAGGATCTATCTCAATAGGTGGTGATTCATCTACTACCCTAACAGTGGTAGTAGTTTTCCCAAACAGAAAACCAAGTGGGTTATCCATATTGGAAACAAAGTAACAAAAAGAAATAAAAAACAATACTCATAGTAGAAGCTTCCTTTTACAAGTTCCACTTTTCAATAGCGCTTCACTCCCCGGCAATGGCGCCAGAAAATAGTCTTGATGACCCACAAGTATAGGGGGTGTATCTTAGTACTTTCAATAAATAAGAGTGTCGATCCCAACGAGGAGCAGAAGGTGTTGACTAGTGGTATGGAGCAGGAAATCTCTGTAAATACTTAGCAAACGGATTTTTAGGTTTTTTTATAAGGCAAGGAAATAGAGTGCAAGTAAATAAAATAGCAGCAAGTGTCGCAATCCTTTCTTAGCAAAGGACAAGCCGGTGTAAAATACTAATGAGGACCAAACGTTCTCGAGGACACATGGGAATACTGTCAAGTGCTTTCGTTTCATATAGCTGATTAATCTTCTTTGGTTTTATAAATGTTGTGTGGGTGAACCTGTGCTAATGTATCGACCTTACTTGGACTAATACATACTTGTGATTAAACCCCTTGCAAGCATCCGCAACTTCAAGAAAGCAATTAAGATATAAACCTAACCACAGCCTTAAACTTTGAGATCCTACACTCCCTTGTGCAATGGTTTCCTAACGGGGGTTCAAGTTTCTGTCACTCCAGCAACCCCACAATTAGTAGCCAAATACACAATGCATTCCCCTAGGCCCATAAATGGTGAAGTATCATGTATTCGACGTTCACATGAAACCACTAGAAGAATAGCACCGCAACTTAAATATTAAACCATTGAATAATACCTCAACACAATTTCACCACTAACAACATGACTTCTCCCATGTCCTCAAGAACTAAACGAACTACTCACGAGACATTATATGGATCAAGATCAGAGATGATATGATGATGGATAACAATCTGAACATAAACAATAATTCAATGGTTCCACTCACAAGCATCAACTACAATAGTAATCAACATCGGGAAATTTTCCCCTAAGAACTATGCAAGATTCAACAAAATTGTTACATCGGTATGGAGTGGTGATGATGGTGCTGGTGGAGATGATGGTGTGGATGATGATCCCGATGAAGTCTAGCTTGATGATGGTGTTGATGGCGACGATCTCCCCTCTTCGGGAAGGAATTTCCCCGACAGAAATCTGTCTGCCGGAGAGTTCTTTCTCTCTCGGTGTTTTCCGCCCTGCAGAGGCGGCGGAATCTTTCTGTGGTCGGTCCCCCATGTATTAGGGTTTCGAGAGGAAGATATAGGCGAGAGGGCGGAGCCAGAGGTGGGCCAGGGTGGCCACACCCCTGTAGGCGCGGCCAAGGGTGGACCGTGCCTGGGGGTGTGGGCCCCCTGTGGCCCAACTCCGCGTCCCCTTCTGGCATCCTTCGTCTTCTAGGAAAATAGGATTTTCCTTAGTTTTTCTGGTATTTTTCCGATCTTCGCGTAATTGCATCAAAACACCGCTTTTTCCATAAGAATCTTGACTCCGACAGTTCATCCTCCAAGAATTATCCAACATGCAAAAACAGATGAAAAGACATAAGTAACACCTCTTAATATGAAATATATCAATGAATGGAGGCAAATTATGACATAGAATGGTGATGCAAATTGGACGTACCACTACTCAACTTTAGTTACTGGTAAGTTCTTGTCATTGTAAGTATATGTGTATCATAGAGAACCGCCAACGGGTACCCCTTTCCCCATGAGACAGGATATGTCCCATATCAAAATGACAAGGCAACAGACAGTCAGCGTCTCATCAATCCTTTATTTACCATAAGAATGGTGCATATATTCTTTTCTCTTCTCTCTTTTTTTTCTATATATTTTTTCTAAGGATGCTTCATAGATTGCTTGCTCACTATGGTGATGCTGCAAGTTTCCACCATGATTAGGCATGGCTTAGGCTATCCGACCAGGCGTTTCTCTAACACATATACATAACTCCATGGACTTACAAGCTCCCCTTTTATTTCACACCACCGACATCCATAAACAAAAGATCATGATATCAACTGGGTAGATATTTACAGGTGTTGAAAGCGTTCCCCATGACAGCACGGTTCTGCTAATTCTCAACTTATAAGTGCAAGCATATACAACATAGATGACACAATGGTTCAATTTTATTAGGGGCAAGAAAATAAGGTGTGACATCAAGTTCGTGAGAGCTTTACTAACTAGTTTTCACATAACAAAAGAATTTTTAATTTGAAAGGTAGATGAAGATCGAGAATTTACTTGGAATAGCAATGATGCTAATAGGTAGATATGGTGAACACAAATGGCATAGGTTTTAGTTCAAGGAATGGATGCACGATAAGTATTCCCTCTCAGTACAGGTTTTTGGCTAGCAAGGCTAGGTAGCAAGCATAAGAGTTGAAGGAATCAAGCAAACATACAAGTGATAGAAACAAACATGCAATATTCCTTGAAAACACAAAAGATCTTAACTAAAGAATACTAACCTTATGAGCCAATCAAGATAGAAAGAAAATAGTTAAAATATCGTTAAGTGCTTTTCTCTTTTCCTTTAAAACCTCAAAAAGTGTTGCTACTAACCAAAGCTCGGTTTGCCAAAACCAATTTAAATTTACTTGATGCTCCCAAAGTGATACCAATACTAATCAACAAGATTAATCATATAATAGAGATTGCAAACTAAGATAAGGTGCGCAAAAAGTAAATGATGAAACTTCTCAATAATATTCCATAAAGGCACTCACACCAAGGGATACATAGATAACCAACTAGAGGAGAGATACTTCCACAATGCAAACCATCCTATATGATAACTTCTCTATTCAAGATATGACTCTACTAAAAAGGTAAAAGGATGAAAGATAATGATATGATACCGTGGCACTCGCCCAAGCTTGGAACAAACCAAGGGGATGCCAAAACCTAATGACGAATTACTCCTTTGGTGGTGGTGGCGTTCCCTTCATGAGGAAACCCTCCAGCATCTTATGAAGCCTAATATTCTCCTCTTGAAGTATATCCACCTTTCTCCTTAGGACTCGATACTTATCAAAAAACTCGTCAGTGGCTCGAAGGGCTTCCACTGCCTCAGGGCAGGAACTAAGGTCTAGAACGGAGGTCATCATCCCCTGCATATTATGAGAAAAAGCACGTCCAGTGTTCATTGCCCCTACAAAAGTAGGTTTTCTTGCCCTTGATCCCGTGGAAGTTTGTCCCTTCATGTCTGCTAACATGTTCATTATTTCCTCCTTGACACTCTGATCCATGTACTCGCGCCTAGTTGTGATCCTTTCTTCTTCCACCCATCCAATGAAAGTCCCTCGCTCGAGATCGTGGTGGAGCTTGCACTGGCGTCGCAGTGTAGAGGTTCCCATCTTTAATAACATAGAGCCCCCTGTGTTTATAATGCTAGTCCCTGGATCAATAGCTAGCATCCACAGTTAAGATGTAATATCAAGAAACAAAGGTCATAATATAACTTTATAACCAGGAATAACATAATTTTATTACATCTTACATAGCTCATTTGGCTATTACATTACATTGCAGCGGAATAACTATAGTCATGGGGTCCTTCATCTTCAAAGTGCCACAGGCAGATGTTGGTTGTAGACTTTGTAATCCTAATCAATCAATCTTCCCTAAAATCAATCAAACCTGCAACATTACAAGTTACAGCCACAAGGGTCAATACATTTGAATTGTATTGGCAAGTGATACTATGGTAGTAAAGTGGAATCTATCATCTATATGCATTTGGCTAAGTGGAGTTGAGGCTTGCATTGCTCAAAATATATTTTTCCTTATCATTTGAAAATACCAAGTTTTTGGTTTTGACAAAATCTTTTCCAAAGCTTCTCTCAATCAAATATTGAAGATTTCAAATAACCCTTGTTCAAACCACAAGTTTTTAACTTAGAAATTTGAATGATGAGATTCTTGATTGCTTCCATGTCTTGATGCTCAAATTGTCCTTTACCAGGGACATGGCTAAGTACTTAGATTTTACACTCTGCAGAGGTGGTGCACTTTCCCCACAAGACTTGGTTTCCCAAGACAAGATCCTTCAGAAGCCTTCCCTTAGACCAAAATGGACAGGTTCCAACCTATCAAAAACTACCACCCACTGTCCATATGGCTAAGTTCTTGCAACCTATATGATCCAGGCAGAGCCCATAATGCCAAGTGGCTGCACTTGAAGCTTCTCAACATTTGACATCTCAAATCTCTTTGTTCCTGGGTGGCCATCCACAAGTGAGATACACAAGGTCAACCATAGACATGGGCCTTGTGAACCACTCAAACAAAATCCACCAAGCAATTACCATTCCACCCAGGTGATTCATTAACTTAGTTGTTTTATTAAACAAAACACAAGTCCTCAGACTTAGGAATTTTTCCATAGTGTGAATATATATTCCACCCATGTTTTCTATTAGCTAGGCTAAGCTTGATAGTAATAGGAATCTTAACTTAGGAAGATTTCCACTAAGGTTTCATCTACTAGGTTTTACTATAGCAAGGTTTCTACTTAGCAAAATTCCATGCAAGTTTTACTTAGAGAAAATCAGTAATGCATAGTGAAAGTAATGGGATATAAAGTATGAAGCATCACTTGCCTTTTTGGTAGAGGGTATAGGTTCACTCCTTGTCCTTGCAACAGTCACACTCTTCAAGTCACTACAATTCAATCAAGCAAGGCACAAACTCAATCTACCAATCAAGCAAAACAACACATAAATGACAAAGTCAAAGTAATGCATGCAAGCATGCCAAGCTTTGTTTTGTTTGGAAAAGTGGTTCCTAATGGGTCATAAACATTTGAAAACACCTAATGGTCATTTTGTAGAGTGGCAAAGTCATTTGCAAAAGGTCTCACTTTAAAAACCATTTTCAAAACAAAGTATCATTTTATGTGGTGTGGAAATATTTTTACTAAGACATTAACCTATAGGGTTCACCAAATATGTTTTCAAACCATAAAACTTGGTGTTTAGGGTCAGAGAGTTCAAAACAAAACATTTTCCAAAGGTTTTCTTCCAAAACCATTTTTAATAAACAAACCACATTTCTATTTGACTAGAAATGGTTTTAAATCAAATAATCATTATTTTGTTTCACAAAATACATTTTTGAATCCACAAAGTGTTTCCTAATGTTAGTAGGTTCAAATCACACCATTTGCCAAAGATTTTATCCCCAAATTCATTTTTAAACAATTTTTACATCCTTAGCAAGCATACAAATGTTTCTGCAAAAACCAACAAGCTAACAGATACTATTTGCTAAACTAAAGGCATGGTTGGCTAGGGTTTGTTCCACTGATTCCAATGATACCAAATTTGCAATTTTTGGACGTGTGGATCAAAAGTTACAGTGGTTTCAAAATGGCATTTAAATCTGATTTCATAATCTGTTTTAAACAGAACAGGGGACACGCGGCGCATCGCTATTCGCGGGTACCGGTTCAGTGTGGATCACGCTGCAGACCGTTGGATCTAAACTGACCGCGTGGCCCAGAACACGTACCCCTTCGATGTTAAGCAGTTCTATCCTATCCGCCAGATCGAGATCTAACGGCTCTCAGTGCCCCGACCAGAAGCTGGCGGCGCTGGACTCTGACGCGCGGCGGCGGCTTGTCAGTGGCATCGCCGGCGTTATAGGAAGCGAGAAGGAGGGAGAGGGTGCTCACCTGGTTCGCTGAATGATGCTGATGCTCAACGTGCTCTCAGGGAAGCAGGGGGCGTACGAGGGTGGCGTTAATTTCTCGCCGGAGTTGCTGTCTGGCACGGGTACGCACGGGCGTCGTTGGAGGCGAGGCTGTGGTCCTCGAGGAGACAAACGGAAAGCACTGTAAGACGCGCAAAGGTACAGCGGTGATGCGAGCGTGAAGGAGGAGGAGAGGCGCGGTCGGAATCTACCTGTGGGGCTCGTCGGAGAACGGCAGAAGACGGCGACGCTCTGTCGTGTTTGTTGTCGGCGTTCTAGAGCACGCGCGGACGAGTGGTTGGTGCTGGGAGATGCGTAGGGAGATGGGGGTCACGCTCGGGTGGTCGAGGGGTCCAGGCGGTGGCTGGGCTCGCCGGAATCGTCGCGGTTGTTCGTCGGAGACATGGGGGTGGTTGAGCAAAATTCAGCAGCCTGGGGGCGTGTCGAGGAGGGGCGACAAAGGGGAAAGAGAGAAGAGTCACTGACGTTTTAACATGCATGGTCAAGGCGAGTAATGGTGGTTGCGTTAAGACGAATTAGTGCCACGGAATCACTGCAGGAAACGGCGACGGGGGAGGGAGAAGAGGTCGCGCGGGTGAGGAGGATGAATAGGAGAGTGGGGTCCAGTCGTCAGTGGGAAAAGAAGTGAGAGGGAGGTCCACCAGTCATCGTCTGTCTGAGTTAGATTCTGAGTACAAAATGTTTTCTTCGGGAGGGGAGCTGGGCTAGTTTGCTGGGCTTGTGGGCTTGGCCGGCTGGGCTAGGTCCAAATCCATTTTTTTTCTTCCTGGAACCTTTTCCCTTTTCTAATTCTTTTTCTGTTTTTGAAATTCAAACAATCAAACAACATTCAAACATTCAAACAATCACCACACTTGAAATGAGTTTTTGGTTCTGTTTATCTACATAAACCAAATCCCAAAATAAAATAATATTTTAAATCTTTTTAGGTTCCATTTATTAATTAAATAAAATGGACCATGGTTTATTAATCAAATAGGGTTTGATTTATTTAATAAAAACCTCATTTAAAATCCAAATATTTTCAAAACCAAATCAGTAGTTTTTATTTGGAAATAAAGAATACTTGGAAACTTGTTTAAAACAAAATAACCTTTTATTTTAGGGTCCATTAATAATTAAATAAAATGGACCTTGGTCATTAAATCAAATAGGATTTGTTTTATTAAATCTTTATTTTGAAATCTAAAATAAAACCAAAACACTTCAGTAGGTTTTATTTGAGAATATAAAACACTTGGAAAACTTATTTAAAATAATTTAATAAGTTTTGATGTTTTAATTAAAATGGTAAAACCTTTTATTTAAATAAAATTGGATATTAAATCCTTATTATTTTATTTTAAATAAACCTTTACTATTTTTAAACAAAACAAAACATTTTATTTCAAAAGCTTGGCCAAGTTTTAATTTGTCTTTATAAAATAATCTTTATTTAAATATTTCTTTTCCCTTTGAAAACCAAAGCTTTTATAAAAAGATTTCAAAGTAGTAGTAAAATATTTTTATTTTTCCTTTACTAAATATTTATCTTTTTAATCCCTTTAGGATTTCTTTGTTCAAAATAGGTTTGAGGATTTCCAATTGGATTCAAAAGTTTCTTCTGGCCCTGAAAATCAAACAAAGTTTTATTTTATTCATTTATTTTTCACATTACAAGATTTGGAAAATCTTGGGATGTGACAGGCTACCACCCTTAAAATAAATCTCGTCCCGAGATTTGGGGAGGCTAGGGTTACAAGTTGGCTCAAAACATCTAGGGTACTACCACCCTTAAAAATTTTCTAACCAATTTACATATTGGCCTTCTTGGGGTCCTAGCAAAACTTCTCTGGGCAAACATCTGCATAGTGTCCTTTGTTTTCACACTTGAAACATGTGACAAGGCTGAGATCTTTTATAGGTTGGTTTATCTTGGGCTTCCTCTTTCCTGGACAATTGTTTACATAGTGGCCTATTTCCTTGCATTTGAAACACATCACTTGGCTGATATCTTTATTTTCCTTTGGTATCATTGCCTCTTGTTTGTTTCTTTGATTCTCCTTCTTTTCTGGGCATTCATTGGCGTAGTGTCCCATTTCTTTGCAATTGTAACATTGCAACTGGCTTTTGTCTTTCTTCTTATTTTTGGGTCTCTCCAAAGCTAAGAGTTCTTATAGTTCATGCTCTTCATAGGTGGGAGATCTTTCTCTCTTCTTGGGGCATTGATCTTCATGTTCCTTGGATGCATGATCCTTGCTCTAAAAATATTGCTAGTTTGGGTTCCTTCTAGAATAACATCTTTGTCATCCTTGTTGTCATTAGCTCTTTGGGAATAGTTTTCTCCCATGTTGATCATTTGAGTAACCAATCCTTGCAACAATTGGGATTGAAGTTTCAAAATCCTTTGTATGGCTGGGTCTAGTCCATTGTTGTTGGCTAAAAGCTGAGTTGTCTCTTGACTCAACTGGTTTTGGGTTACTATGAGTTCTCTCATGCTATCTTCTTGGTTGGTGTTGGTGTCATCAACCTTGGGGTCTCTTGGAGTAGTCATCTGTTTGGGTTGGGTAGGGATTAGAATAGGCAAAATATTTCTAAGAGAATAATTCTATTCAGACACATCACAATTCACTCAAGCAATGTGCAAGCAATCACAAGCCAAACATTTCCACTCAAACAACAAGTTTCAAGCATATTTTTAGGCAACCAAAAATATTTTTGTTACACCACATAAGTTGGTGTGTTTGACTTAACTAAAATATGGTGGTCTATCTATATGGTTCACTTGTGATCTTTCCTTCCTTCTTGGTTGATTCTTCTTGCATGAGATCTTGGTTTCCTTGGAAAAACTTTTGGTCACAATACTTCAAGTGAAGTGAACTCCTTCTAATTTTGCATTTCCTTAGTCTCCATATCTTGAGCAAGCTTTCCTTGTCTCACTTGTAGTCCTTAGTGGTTTCCAAGTTGGAAGTCCTTGGGGAATATGCTGAAGATGTTGAAGTCATTAGAGTTGAAGAAGTTGAAGTCATTAGAGTTGAAGAAGTTGAGAAGTTCATTGCACATGGTGTAGTCTTTAGTCATGGGGTAGGTTTTTCCATCAAGTTGAAATAGAAGAGATGTAGAGTTGAAACCAAAATGGTTAAAGAAAGAGTTTACAAGATTGTTTGTAAATAAGTTTTGGAACAAATACAACTCCTATTTTTCTAAGGGTTTTTGTCCAATCCTAGGTTTACAAATCCTACAGGCAACACAATGCTCTGATACCATCTGTAGAGGTTCCAATCTTTAATAAGATAGAGCCCCCTGTGTTTACAATGCTAGTCCCTGGATCAATAGCTAGCATCCACAGTTAAGATGTAATATCAAGAAACAAAGGTCATAATATAACTTTATAACCAGGAATAACATAATTTTATTACATCTTACATAGCTCATTTGGCTATTACATTACATTGCAGCGGAATAACTATAGTCATGGGGTCCTTCATCTTCAAAGTGCCACAGGCAGATGTTGGTTGTAGACTTTGTAATCCTAATCAATCAATCTTCCCTAAAATCAATCAAACCTGCAACATTACAAGTTACAGCCACAAGGGTCAATACATTTGAATTGTATTGGCAAGTGATACTATGGTAGTAAAGTGGAATCTATCATCTATATGCATTTGGCTAAGTGGAGTTGAGGCTTGCATTGCTCAAAATATATTTTTCCTTATCATTTGAAAATACCAAGTTTTTGGTTTTGACAAAATCTTTTCCAAAGCTTCTCTCAATCAAAGATTGAAGATTTCAAATAACCCTTGTTCAAACCACAAGTTTTTAACTTAGAAATTTGAATGATGAGATTCTTGATTGCTTCCATGTCTTGATGCTCAAATTGTCCTTTACCAGGGACATGGCTAAGTACTTAGATTTTACACTCTGCAGAGGTGGTGCACTTTCCCCACAAGACTTGGTTTCCCAAGACAAGATCCTTCAGAAGCCTTCCCTTAGACCAAAATGGACGCGTTCCAACCTATCAAAAACTACCACCCACTGTCCATATGGCTAAGTTCTTGCAACCTATATGATCCAGGCAGAGCCCATAATGCCAAGTGGCTGCACTTGAAGCTTCTCAACATTTGACATCTCAAATCTCTTTATTCCTGGGTGGCCATCCACAAGTGAGATACACAAGGTCAACCATAGACATGGGCCTTGTGAACCACTCAACCAAAATCCACCAAGCAATTACCATTCCACCCAGGTGATTCATTAACTTAGTTGTTTTATTAAACAAAACACAAGTCCTCAGACTTAGGAATTTTTCCATAGTGTGAATATATATTCCACCCATGTTTTCTATTATCTAGGCTAAGCTTGATAGTAATAGGAATCTTAACTTAGGAAGATTTCCACTAAGGTTTCATCTACTAGGTTTTACTATAGCAAGGTTTATACTTAGCAAAATTCCATGCAAGTTTTACTTAGAGAAAATCACTAATGCATAGTGAAAGTAATGGGATATAAAGTATGAAGCATCACTTTCCTTTTTGGTAGAGGGTATAGATTCACTCCTTGTCCTTGCAACAGTCACACTCTTCAAGTCACTACAATTCAATCAAGCAAGGCACAAACTCAATCTACCAATCAAGCAAAACAACACATAAAATGACAAAGTCAAAGTAATGCATGCAAGCATGCCAAGCTTTGTTTTGTTTGGAAAAGTGGTTCCTAATGGGTCATAAACATTTGAAAACACCTAATGGCCATTTTGTAGAGTGGCAAAGTCATTTGCAAAAGGTCTCACTTTAAAAACCATTTTCAAAACAAAGTATCATTTTATGTGGTGTGGAAATATTTTTACTAAGGCATTAACCTATAGGGTTCACCAAATATGTTTTCAAACCATAAAACTTGGTGTTTAGGGTCAGAGAGTTCAAAACAAAACATTTTCCAAAGGTTTTCTTCCGAAACCATTTTTAATAAACAAACCACATTTCTATTTGACTAGAAATGGTTTTAAATCAAATAATCATTATTTTGTTTCACAAAATACATTTTTGAATCCAAGAAGTGTTTCCTAATGTTAGTAGGTTCAAATCACACCATTTGCCAAAGATTTTATCCACAAATTCATTTTTAAACAATTTTTACATCCTTAGCAAGCATACAAATGTTTCTGCAAAAACCAACAAGCTAACAGATAATATTTTCTAAACTAAAGGCACGGTTGGCTAGGGTTTGTTCCACTGATTCCAATGATACCAAATTTGCAATTTTTGGACGTGTGTATCAAAAGTTACAGTGGTTTCAAAATGGCATTTAAATCTGATTTCATAATCTGTTTTAAATAGAACAGGGGACACGCGGCGCATCGCTATTTGCGGGTACCGGTTGTGGCATCCCGCAAAACCACTACTAGAAAATCGCGTTGTTTTTGTGCATTGCATCATCATGACCGCATGCTCATGTCATCATGCCACATTGCATTTGAGCATCGTCATCATCATGCATATTATTTTGCCTAAAACTATTTGCGAAAGTATATGGTTTTCTGAAACTAGCCCTCCTTCTATTTCAAATTAAACCCCGGATGCTTCCGGATATTTTGTTGTCTAAAAACTAATTACAAGCTTATTGCAAAAGTTAAATAAAAATTATATTATTTTAGTGGGGCAGTCGAACGGGCCGAATGACCCGAACGACCACCCCAGAAATATAATCGGTCCAACCTAAATCCTAAAGCTACCAGATAACCTACCCAGCCCTCCCCTCCACCTCACCCCCTCCTATCACGAGTCGCCACCTCACCTGGCCCTATCCCCCCACCCAATCCCATGCTGCCACCTAGGCTAAGCCCACTCCCCACTCAACCCACTCTCACACACAACACACACCACACACGCACGCAGCCGGCCAGCAGCCCCACTTCCTCCACCAGCCCCGCCCCATGACACCCTGGTCCCACCCGCGTGGACCCCGTCCCCTGGCCCACCACTACCGCACGCCTCCTGCCCCGTCCCTCCCCGTCTCTCCCCGACCCTGCAAGCCCCGCCTCCCTCTCTCCCTTGTCTCCCTCCCCACCCCGGCAGCCTCCTCCTTCCCCCACCGCCGCCTCCCTCTCCTCCTCTTCCCCCGCCTCCCCGAGCCCCGCGGCCGCGTCGCCCCCTCCCCTCGCTCGCAAACGCCGCCGCCTCCCCGTCTGCTCACCACCGCTCCCCGCCGGCGCCTGCTCCTCCCGCCTCCTCCCGCTTCGGCCCCCTCCGTCCCCGACGCGAGCCGCCGCCGCGCAGCCGCGGTCCCGCGCCCGTCCGCGCCCCGGTGACCCCTCCTCCCCTCTGCCGCGCTCGCCCCTCCGCCGGACTCCACCTCTCCGCCCCGGAGCCCGTCGGCTCCTCCCCGCGTCCAAGCTCGCGCCCCCCTACGTCAAGCTCCCTCCCGCCACCGCCGATCCCCTCGGCTCTTCCCGCCTCCGCCGCCGCCCCGGGAGACCCCCGACCCGCGAGCTCGCCCCCTCGAGCCTTCCCCTGCAGAGCCTCGCCCCGCGCCCCCACCCGTCGTCTCCGGCAGCCTGCGGGTTCTCCGCCGCGTCCGCGCCCGCCGGCAGACGCTCCCTCGGCTTCTCCTGCTGCCGCGAGCCTTCCGGCGCCCTCGTTCCTGCCGCCGTTCGGGTCCGCGACCTCCGCGTCGCCAAGCGCCTCACCGACCTCCGCGGCATCTGCTGCTCCCAGTTCGGCTGCGTCATCAGCAGCGCCTCAACCAGCTGACGCTGGTCCCTGTTTGATGTGTTGCGAATTCGTTGGTGTGGTGTGAAGGGGCTCTACACAAGTGGTGGTAGTCGTGTGGTACTGCTACAGGCCTCCATGCACTGACCGGTTCTCAGCCGCGTCTTGATCGAGACCAGGAGGTGTTCCAATGCGTCCCTGGTCCCTGATGATATGTGCCATGTGACAAGTGTGACCCGCAAGAAGTTGCGAGGCTCTCAAGATCTACTGACGCCCGGCGCCAAGATCTTCCGATGGTGATGCGAGGAGCCCAAACCCGAGGGGCCCTATTGAACTCGGTGTCATCTATTCAAGTACTTCATCGACGTCAAGATCGTCCACGCAGACCACAAGACCGTTCCCGGAGCGAAAACATCGAACCCCGGTACTGTCGCCTTCCTCTTCGGATGCCGAACCCGAACCCTGGCGCGCCAAGTTCTTCAACCCGAAGACCACAGGTGCGACAAGTACTTCTTCCCGGATGCCAAGACCGAATCTCGTCGGGCCGGATCCCGAAGACCGAACCCGACCCGCGAACACGGCAAGACCTTCGCAACGACGAGAACGACACCGCCCCGGAAGAACCCGATGCGCCCCGACACCGAACCAAGTACTCCCTCGAGGACGTCGAGTACTTCACCCCGGACACCGAGACCCCGGTGCGACAAGTGCTTCATCCCGAACGCCATGACCGTCGACATGACCCGAAGACCACGGATGCGCCGAGATCTACTCCGCTATCCGAGAACGATCCCGGAGCCCGAGAACGCTTCCGTCGAACCCCGAGACCTACCCCGAACCCCGGACCAAGATCGCCGAACCCTAATGTGTGAACCTTTTCCCGAACCCTATTTTATAATATAATACAAATTGTTGCATATTAAATTGTCATACTCGCATGCATATTTGTGTGGTTTGGGGGCCTTATGCCGATTCACCTAATAATTAAATATGGGGCCCATATGCGGGCAAATCTAGTCTCATATTGGCCTCGTTTAAATTTGTGTAGCGAACCGATGATATAATCTTGTCTTGTTAATCCAACATATAAATTGCGGGGTAGCTATACAACTTGAACCATATAATTAATTGTCGGGACCCCGGTTCCGCTTAATATGACCTAATTGCATCGCACCTTTGCCATGTCATACATCATACATGCATCATGCCGATCTTCTGCCGTTGTATTAAATATTGCATCCGGTGTCTCTTCTAGTGTTTGCTTCTTCGCGGATAATGCCGTTGAGTTGATGTGAGCTTCGCCCCGATCTCCGGTTGAACCTTCGACAATGTTTTCAGGCGAGCATCTCCCCCTTTCTACCTATCTTACTTTTATAGTATTTATTCCCTCCTGTTGATCTATTGCTATCTGTGTTGCGATGCTCTAGTTTCCGTACCCTTGATATTACTTGCAGCCTTATATTGCCTTGGACACATCCTATTACCTGTTGTTTGGTAGATAGTTGGACTTGCACGTCATAGTCGCTTGCTCAAGTGCTGTTGCGTGTCGTCAAGTGCCACAGTTGTTGATGTATTGCCGCATGTTGATGTTGGATATGATCATGGTTTTACTTATCGTTCACTTTAATTCCTGTTTAACAACTAAAATTGAAGTAAGCAGAGGCATCGGTGGGTGATAGAAAATATTTGGTTTCCGAACGCCCACTTGTGTCCCGTAGGACCCCGAGTACTTGATACATGTTCCTTGATTTATCGCGCTATCCACATCTGGGAGGTATATGGGACCCCCCCTTAGCCAGAGCTTGATTCAGTCATATTTCTTGGGGCCACAAACTAGTTTGAGGTTTTATTTACTATCCTGTACTTATGCCATGCTACTACTGTATTTACGTTTGTGCAAGGAGCACACTGTACTGTTTAGGTAAGCGGAGTGTTTTCGCGGTATCGACAAGCCCAGCCACACTTTCGGGTTCCCAGTCGTTTACAGCCACTGACGCAAACCTTGAGTCCATCTCGGAGTCAGCTAGCTTCGTTGCGGTTCTACTCAATGGGGTGGCCCCCTGAAATATTTCTGAATCCTGTGATTGCTTTGTCGTGAAGGCCTCGTTGGGTTTTGATTTGGTTTTTCCGAGGTTGATCGAGTGTGTGTTGCTATTTGTGCACCCCGGCCGGGTTAAAACTTTCTGAAAGCCGTGTCCGCGGTTATGGACGACTTGGAGCACAGTATCTCGACCATAGACAAGCATAACTAAAGTTTATTGCTATAAATTTGACTTTATAATGACTAGTAATCAGCTTCACTTTAATGGAATGGCTAATTAATACTGCCCACAATTGCTTGTTTGGAGTGTTGCTTGCGACCATTGTACCTGACTAGTAAGTATTGCAACTACAACGGAATGGCTGAATAAAAGTATCAACAACTGCTGGATTTTGGGTTTATCTCATGCTATCTGCATCTGATTAGTAATTGTTGCAACTACAACGGAAGGATTAACTAAAAGTGCCCACTGCTTATTTTGTCAGGATGATTATCTATACCTGACTAGTAATTGCTGCAACGATAACCGAACAAATAAAATTGCCAACTGTGTGAGTTCCTCGGTTGACTTTCTCGTTTGGTCTCGAGGGGGAAACACCAGGATGGGTATGTTTGGTGTTCGCTTCAGGTTGGATCCGAATAGGTCATTCTTCCCCCTCTCCGAATCTGTTGCGTGTCGTCAAGTGCCACAGTTTTTGATGTATTGCCGCATGTTGATGTTGGATATGATCATGGTTTTACTTATCGTTCACTTTAATTCCTGTTTAACAACTAAAATTGAAGTAAGCAGAGGCATCGGTGGGTGATAGAAAATATTTGGTTTCCGAAAGCCCACTTGTGTCCCGTAGGACCCCGAGTACTTGATACCTGTTCCTTGATTTTGTAGGGGTTCGTAGCATGGAAAACAAAAATTTTCTATCGCATACAAACAAACAAGCCAAGATCTATCTACTAGATTGTAGCAACGAGTCGATGGTATAACTTACCCTCGAAGATTCCAAAGCGTTTAACGAGAGCGGATTCTCGTGGGTGATGTAGTCGTACTCTTTCCCATCTCAAGATCGTGTAGACGATCCTTCCGGCGCCACGTTCCGGCAGCGCTCCCGCAGTCGGTCACACGTTCGGTACTCGACGAAGACCTTCCTCTCCCTTGTTCCAGCAGGCAGCGGAGGTTGTAGCACTCTCCTCGCGATTCCGGCAGCACAACGGCGTGGTACCGGAAGTAGAGGGGAAATCCCGCAGGGCTTCGCCTTAAGCCGGTGCGAGTATGGTGGAGCTTATGAGAGAGGCTATTAGTGGTCTAGTAATTAGACACACCAATTAGAAGGCTCTAAACCAATTAGAAGGCTCTAAACCGCTGGCTAAAGCAATTAGAAGCTCTAAACCAAAACGGCTCTAAACCGGAGGTAGAAGATAGGAACTTGTGTGTTCTAGGAGGGGAGCCCTGCCCCTCCTTTTATGGGTGGGGAGGCGCGGCCAGGGGAGGGGAGTCCCTCCCCAAGTCGGCCTTGGGCTGGGCGCCGGCTTGGAGGAGTGGGACTCCTCCTCCAAGTTGGTTCCAACTCCTCTTGCTTGTTTCCCACAGTTTCCTGTTTCCCACAGTTTCCTGTTTTAGCCGTTTGACTTTCAAACTGGCAATTTGACTTTCATGTTTTTGGAACAGCAATAACACTTAGCACATGATGCAATCATTCAATGACACACTCATGTACCCTCCCCCCCCCCACCGAAGTGCCGGACAATCCGGAACCTTCTAGAACATTCCCGATGAAAACACCGGAATCATTCCCGAACTCCGAAACGGGACTTTCCTTATATGAATCTTATTCTCCGGACCATTCCGGATCACCTCGTGATATCCCGGATCCCATCCGAGACTCCGAACAACATTCGGTCTCTTTCTCATAATACCATAACTACTCAAACAACGTCGAATCCTTAAGTGTGTCTCCCTACGGTTCGTGAATTATGCGGACATGATCGAGACACTTCTCTGAACAATAACCAATAGAGGAATCTGGAAATTCATATGGCTCCCACATATTTCTACGATTACTTTGCGATCGAATGAACCACTTACATACGATACCAATTTCCCTTTGTCTCACGATATGTTACTTATCCGAGGTTATGATCGTCGGTATCTCTGCATACCTAGTTCAACCTCGTTACTGATAAGTACTCTTTTCTCGTTCCCGTGATATGTGATCCCTTGTGACCAAGTCACATGCTTGCAAGCTAATTGGATGACATTCCACCGAGAGGGCCTAGAGTATATCTATCCGTCATGTGGATGGACAAATCCCACTCTTGATCCATGTGTCTCAACCAATACTTTCCGAACACTCAATGCCACCTTTATAACCACCCAGTTACGGTGTGGTGTTTGATGTCATCAAAGCATCCATCCGGTAAAGGTGATATGCATGATCTCATGGTCGAAGGAATTAGGTTACTATGTATCAGAAAGCATATAGCAATTGAACTATTGAAATGACTTGATCTTTATGCTACGCTTATCAATAGGAGTATGTCCACCATATCATTCTCCTAATGATACAATCTTGTTGTTGATAACATCTCAATGTTCATGATATGGAAACCACAATCATTTAATCAACCAACAAGCTAGTGAAGTATAGAGGCTATACTAGGGACTTCAATTTAAGTTTACAATTCACACAAGTATTAATGGTTTCCTTGTTAATACTATTATAGCATGAATGTAAACATTTATCATAAACACAAAGATATAATAATAACTACATTTATTATTGCCTCTAGGGCATATCTCCAACAGTCTCCCACTTGCACTAGAGTCATCTAATCTAGATTACATGGTAATATACCGAACACCCATGGCAGTTTGGTGTTGGTCATGTTTTGCCCTCGGGAGAGGTTTAGTCAACGGATCCGCCACATTCAGATCTGTGTGTACTTTGCAAATCTTTATATCCCCATCCTGGATATGTTCTTGAATAGCATGAAAACGTAGCTTGATATGCTTCAGCTTCTTGTGTGACCTTGGTTCTTGCGCATTGGCTATGGCGCCCATGTTATCACAGTAGATAGACATTGGGTCCAGCGCACTAGGAACCACACCCAGCTCTGTAATGAACTCTTTCATCCATATCGCTTCTTGTGAAGCCTCCGAAGCAGCCATGTATTCCGATTCAGTTGAAGATCTCGCCACAACGCTTTGCTTTGCACTCCTCCAGCTAACTGCTGCACCATTCAAAATAAATACGTATCCAGATTGTGATTTAGAATCATCCGGATCGGTGTTCCAACTAGCATCGGTGTAACCATTAACAACGAGCTGTTCATCACCTCCATAAGAAAGAACCATATCCTTAGTTCTTCTCAAGTACTTAAGGATGTTTTTGACCGCTGTCCAATGATCCACTCCTGGATCACTTTGATATCTGCTAGTTAGACTAACAGCATATGCGATGTCGGGTCTAGTACATAGCATGGCATACATTAGAGATCCTATGGCTGATGCATAGGGAGTCTTACTCATCCTTTCTCTATCTTCTACCGATGTCGGACTTTGAGTTTTACTCAAGGTCGTATTGGGCAACATGGGCAAGAACCCTTTCTTGCTTTCTTCCATTCCAAACCTCTTTAGAACTTTGTCCAAATATGTACTCTGTGACAATGATATTTGGCGTTTCGATCTATCTCTATAAATCTTTATGCCTAATATGTAAGCTGCTTCGCCAAGATCCTTCATTGAAAAACTATTATTCAAATATTCCTTGACACTATTAAGAAGGTCTACATCATTCCCAATCAACAATATGTCATCAACATACAGTATTAAGAATGCTACAGAGCTCCCACTCACTTTCTTGTAAATACAAGCTTCTCCATAAGTTTGTATAAAACCAAAACTTTTGATTACCTTATCAAAACGTTGATTCCAACTTCGGGATGCTTGCTTCAATCCATAGATGGACCATTGAAGTTTGCATACCTTGTTAGCATCTTTAGGATCGACAAAACCTTTGGGTTGTATCATATACAACTCTTCATCAATGTCTCCATTGAGGAATGCTGTTTTGACATCCATCTGCCATATCTCATAATCATAATATGCAGCGATTGCTAACATAATCCTCACAGATTTTAGCTTCGCTACCGGTGAGAAAGTCTCATCGTAGTCAACTCCTTGAATTTGTCGAAACCCTTTTGCGACAAGTCGAGCTTTATAGACAGTAACATTACCATCAGCATCTGTTTTCTTCTTGAAAATCCATTTGTTCTCGACAGCCTTCCGGCCATCCGGTAAGTCCACCAAAGTCCATACTTGGTTTTCGTACATGGATCCAATCTCGGATTTCATGGCTTCTTGCCATTTATTGGAATCTGGGCTCATCATCGCTTCCTCATATGTCTCGGGGTCATCGGTGTTGTCCACCACCATGACATTCATAACGGAATCATACCAATCTGGAGTGGTACGAGTTCTCGTTGACCTCCGAGGCTCTGTAGCAATTTCAACCGAAGTTTCATGATCACCATCATTAGCTTCCTCTCTTATTGGTGCAGGCACCACAGGAACTTCTTCCGGTGCTGCGCTACTCGCAATTTCGAGAGAAGGTTCGACAACCTCGTCGAGTTCTACTTTCCTTCCAGTCAATTCTTTCGAGAGAAATTCCTTCTCTAGAAAGGATCCATTCTTGGCAACGAATGTTTTGCCTTCGGATCTATGATAGAAGGTATACCCAATAGTTTCCTTCGGGTATCCTATGAAGACGCATTTTTCCGCTTTGGGTTCAAGCTTGTCCGGCTGTAACTTCTTTACATAGGCTTCGCATCCCCAAACTTTAAGGAACGACAATTTAGGTTTCTTCCCAAACCATAATTCATACGGTGTCGTTTCAACGGATTTAGACGGTGCCCTATTTAAAGTGAATGCGGCTGTTTCTAATGCATAACCCCAAAATGATAGCGGTAAATCTGTAAGTGACATCATAGAACGAACCATATCTAAGAGAGTTCGATTACGACGTTCGGACACACCATTACGCTGTGGTGTTCCCGGCGGTGTCAATTGTGAAAGTATTCCGCATTTCTTCAAATGCTCGCCAAACTCGTAACTTAGATATTCACCTCCACGATCAGAACGTAGAAACTTAATCTTCTTGTTACGTTGATTCTCTACCTCACTTTGAAACTCCTTAAACTTCTCGAAAGTTTCGGACTTATGTTTCATGAAATAGATATACCCATATCTACTCAAGTCATCCGTGAAGGTAATAACATAACGATAACCACCGCGCGATGCTACACTCATTGGTCCACACACATCGGTATGTATGATTTCCAATAAGTCCGTAGCTTGCTCCATCATACCAGAAAATGGAGTCTTAGTCATTTTACCCATCAGACATGCTTCGCATCTTTCAAGTGATTCAAAATCAAGTGATTCAAGAAGTCCATCGGAATGGAGTTTCTTCATACGTTTCACTCTGATGTGACCAAGACGACAGTGCCACATATAGGTCGAATTATCGCTTGATTTCAAACGTTTAGCCTCAATGTTGTTGATATGTGTATTTCCACTATCGAGATTCAATAAGAATAGACCATCTATCAAAGGTGCATGTGCGTAAAACATATTACTCATATAAATAGAACAACCATTATTCTCAGATTTAAACAAGTAACCGTCTCGCAATAAACAAGATCCTGATATAATGTTCATGCTCAACGCAGGCACCAAATAACAATTATTTAAGTATAAAACTAATCCCGATGGTAGATGAAGGGGTAGCGTGCCGACCGCGATCACATCAACCTTTGATCCGTTTCCCACGCGCATCGTCACCTTGTTCTTTGCTAGCTTCCGTTTATTCTGCAGCACCTGTTTCGAGTTACAAATATGAGCAACCGAACCAGTATCAAATACCCAGGCACTACTACGAGTACTAGTGAGATACACATCAATAACATGTATATCAGATCTACCTTTCTTCTTGATGTTGCCGTTCTTCAAATCCGCCAAGTACTTTGGGCAATTCCGCTTCCAGTGACCTTCTCCCTTGCAGTAAAAGCACTCAGTATCAGGCTTAGGTCCAGCCCTGGTCTTCTTCGTCGGCGTGGTAGCTTTCTTACCACCCTTCTTGAAGTGTCCCTTTTGCTTAGACTTGCCTTTCTTGAATTTGGTGGTCTTATTGACCAACAACACTTGGTGCTCTTTCTTGATCTCCACTTCTACAGATTTCAACATGGCAAAGAGTTCTGGCAACGTCTTGTTCATGTTCTGCATGTTGTAGTTCATCACAAAGTTCTTGTAACTTGGTGGTAGTGATTGGAGGACACGGTAAATCCCCAAAGCATTAGGAATCACTATACCCAAGCTTTGAAGTTTGTTTGCGTGCCCAGACATCTTAAGCACATGCTCACTGACGGAGCTGCCCTCTTCCATCTTGCAGTTAAAGAACTTTTCAGAAGCCTCATAGCTTTCAATTGCCGCATGAGTCTCAAAAATCAATTTGAGATCTTCGACAATATCATATGGGTCTGAATCCTCAAACCTTTTCTGAAGCTCCGATTCCAAACCATACAAGATAGCACACTGAACTATGGAGTACCGATTCTTCCGAGCGAGGTAAACATTCTTTACTTCATCGGGAGCATCAGCTGCAGGTGGGTCACCCAGCGGTGCATCCAGCACATAGGTCAAATTACCAGCTGTGAGGACAATCCTCAAATTGCGGAACCAATCCGCGAAGTTGCTTCCATTGTTTTTCAACTTTTCTTTCTCTAGGAACGCATTAAAATTGATGGTAGGGGCTGCCATTGATCTACAACATATTTGCAATAGTTTAGACTAAGTTTATGACAAATTGAGTTCAAATTAATAATAAAATTAAACTAGGTGAACTCCCACTCAAAACAATATCCCTCACATTGTTTTAGTGATCACACGAACCAAATCCACCATATCAACACCGATCATCACGAGAGTTGACATAGTTTCAATGGCGAACAATCGACATGTTCATCACATCTACTATATGATTCATGCTTTACCTTTCGGTGATCCGTGTTCCGAGACCATGTCTGTACATGCTAGGCTCGTCAAGATCAAACCTTAGTTTCTGCATGAGCAAATCTGGCTTGCTCACGTTGTATACACTTGCAGAATCTAACACACCCGATCATCATGTGGTGCTTCGAAACAACAAGCTTTAGCAACGGTGCTAACTAAGGGTGAACACTTTATGATTTGAAATTGATGTGCATGAGGGATCATCTTATAATGCTACCGTCGTCTACTAAGCAATACAAGATGCATAAAGGATTAACATCACATGCAATTCAATATATATGTGATATGATATGGCCTTTCTTCTTTGTGCTTCCGATCTCCATCTTCAAGCACGAACATGATCTCCATCATCACCGGCATTGCATCAAGGTCAATGACGCTTCTCCATGGTTGTCATCCACCGGCTTCAACTATTACAACTACTTTGAATAGACACGCGGGTCTTAACATAAATTAAAGACAACCATATGGCTCCTGCCGGTTGCCAACTTACAATAAGGAACATTGCATACATCAAATATAATCACAATCATGGCCATATCACATCACTGCACACCCCTGCAAAACAAAGTTAGACGCCTCTACTTTCTTTGCATATTTTACGTGGTTTGGGGCTTTCAATAAGTGTCGTTCTAACTTACGAACAAGAACCACACCATTGATACTAGCATTGTTGATCACCCGTTGTAAATTGGATCTTAACTATGCTAGGAGAAACAGGCACCCGCAAAGCCACTTATGCAATACAAGTTGCATGTCAAGCGTGGAGCAAGTCTCATGAACGATGTCATGTAAAGTTAGCCCGGGCCGCTTCATCCCAACATACCGCAAGATGCAAAGTACACAAGAAGTAATCGACAATAAAAGCATCAACGCCCACAATGACCATTGTGTTCTACTCGTGCAACAGATCTACATATAGACACGGCTCTGATACCACTGTAGGGGTTCGTAGCATGGAAAACAAAAAATTTCTATCGCATACAAACAAACAAGCCAAGATCTATCTACTAGATTGTAGCAACGAGTCGATGGTATAACTTACCCTCGAAGATTCCAAAGCGTTTAACGAGAGCGGATTCTCGTGGGTGATGTAGTCGTACTCTTTCCGATCTCAAGATCGTGTAGACGATCCTTCCGGCGCCACGTTCCGGCAGCGCTCCCGCAGTCGGTCACACGTTCGGTACTCGACGAAGACCTTCCTCTCCCTTGTTCCAGCAGGCAGCGGAGGTTGTAGCACTCTCCTCGCGATTCCGGCAGCACAACGGCGTGGTACCGGAAGTAGAGGGGAAATCCCGCAGGGCTTCGCCTTAAGCCGGTGCGAGTATGGTGGAGCTTATGAGAGAGGCTATTAGTGGTCTAGTAATTAGACACACCAATTAGAAGGCTCTAAACCAATTAGAAGGCTCTAAACCGCTGGCTAAAGCAACTAGAAGCTCTAAACCAAAACGGCTCTGAACCGGAGGTAGAAGATAGGAACTTGTGTGTTCTAGGAGGGGAGCCCTGCCCCTCCTTTTATGGGTGGGGAGGCGCGGCCAGGGGAGGGGAGTCCCTCCCCAAGTCGGCCTTGGGCTGGGCGCCGGCTTGGAGGAGTGGGACTCCTCCTCCAAGTTGGTTCCAACTCCTCTTGCTTGTTTCCCACAGTTTCCTGTTTCCCACAGTTTCCTGTTTTAGCCGTTTGACTTTCAAACTGGCAATTTGACTTTCATGTTTTTGGAACAGCAAGAACACTTAGTACATGATGCAATCATTCAATGACACACTCATGTACCCTCCCCCCCGAAGTGCCGGACAATCCGGAACCTTCTAGAACATTCCCGATGAAAACACCGGAATCATTCCCGAACTCCGAAACGGGACTTTCCTTATATGAATCTTATTCTCCGGACCATTCCGGATCACCTCGTGATATCCCGGATCCCATCCGAGACTCCGAACAACATTCGGTCTCTTTCTCATAATACCATAACTACTCAAACAACGTCGAATCCTTAAGTGTGTCTCCCTACGGTTCGTGAATTATGCGGACATGATCGAGACACTTCTCCGAACAATAACCAATAGAGGAATCTGGAAATTCATATGGCTCCCACATATTTCTACGATTACTTTGTGATCGAATGAACCACTTACATACGATACCAATTTCCCTTTGTCTCACGATATGTTACTTATCCGAGGTTATGATCGTCGGTATCTCTGCATACCTAGTTCAACCTCGTTACTGATAAGTACTCTTTTCTCGTTCCCGTGATATGTGATCCCTTGTGACCAAGTCACATGCTTGCAAGCTAATTGGATGACATTCCACCGAGAGGGCCCAGAGTATATCTATCCGTCATGTGGATGGACAAATCCCACTCTTGATCCATGTGTCTCAACCAATACTTTCCGAACACTCAATGCCACCTTTATAACCACCCAGTTACGGTGTGGTGTTTGATGTCATCAAAGCATCCATCCGGTAAAGGTGATATGCATGATCTCATGGTCGAAGGAATTAGGTTACTATGTATCAGAAAGCATATAGCAATTGAACTATTGAAATGACTTGATCTTTATGCTACGCTTATCAATAGGAGTATGTCCACCATATCATTCTCCTAATGATACAATCTTGTTGTTGATAACATCTCAATGTTCATGATATGGAAACCACAATCATTTAATCAACCAACAAGCTAGTGAAGTATAGAGGCTATACTAGGGACTTCAATTTAAGTTTACAATTCACACAAGTATTAATGGTTTCCTTGTTAATACTATTATAGCATGAATGTAAACATTTATCATAAACACAAAGATATAATAATAACTACATTTATTATTTCCTCTAGGGAATATCTCCAACAGATTTATCGCGCTATCCACATCCGGGAGGTATATGGGACCCCCTTAGCCAGAGCTTGATTCAGTCATATTTCTTGGGGCCACAAACTAGTTTGAGGTTTTATTTACTATCCTGTACTTATGCCATGCTACTACTGTATTTACGTTTGTGCGAGGAGCACACTATACTGTTTAGGTAAGCGGAGTGTTTTCGCGGTATCGACAAGCCCAGCCACACTTTCGGGTTCCCAGTCGTTTACAGCCACTGACGCAAACCTTGAGTCCATCTCGGAGTCAGCTAGCTTCGTTGCGGTTCTACTCAATGGGGTGGCCCCCTGAAATATTTATGAATCCTGTGATTGCTTTGTCGTGAAGGCCTCGTTGGCTTTTGATTTGGTTTTTCCGAGGTTGATCGAGTGTGTGTTGCTATTTGTGCACCCCGGCCGGGTTAAAACTTTCTGAAAGCCGTGTCCGCGGTTATGGACGACTTGGAGCACAGTATCTCGACCATAGACAAGCATAACTAAAGTTTATTGCTATAAATTTGACTTTATAATGACTAGTAATCAGCTTCACTATAATGGAATGGCTAATTAATACTGCCCACAATTGCTTGTTTGGAGTGTCGCTTGCGACCATTGTACCTGACTAGTAAGTATTGCAACTACAACGGAATGGCTGAATAAAAGTATCAACAACTGCTAGGTTTTGGGTTTATCTCATGCTATCTGCATCTGATTAGTAATTGTTGCAACTACAACGGAAGGATTAACTAAAAGTGCCCACTGCTTATTTTATCAGGATGATTATCTATACCTGACTAGTAATTGCTGCAACGATAACCGAACAAATAAAATTGCCAACTGTGTGAGTTCCTCGGTTGACTTCCTCGTTTGGTCTCGAGGGGGAAACACCAGGATGGGTATGTTTGGTGTTCGCTTCAGGTTGGATCCGAATAGGTCATTCTTCCCCCTCTCCGATAACCGCCAGTTGTATCGAGTCTCTATAGGTTGTTCAGTGCATGCTGCCGCTGCCGCTCAGTCCACCATACCTATGTAGGCGAGGACCGCCGAATTCTAGCCTCGCCGTGTACTGACCTCAGTACTAACGCTCCCCTTTTTCCTTTGCCCTTTGTCGGCACCCCTTTTGTTTAAGCAGGTTTTGAGATCGACGTCGTTAGCAGGGTTACCCTTCCGGCTTGGCCTGGGCAGGGTTATGGACGCCATTGGTTATTCTTCAGGGATCTTAGCCCCATTTGCATCTTGTCCGTAGCTGGGCGCTCTGTCGTTTTCAAGGTGATTTGGATCTTTGTTCTGTATATCTGTATTCTTGACTCATGGAGTCGTGCTGTATGTATATCTGTTCTGTGGGTCCCATCGAGGACTGTTGTGTAATGTTATTACTTCGTTTTCCACCCGCACGAAAGTGCCTGGTGGGCACCTTTGAATCGTTTCTATGCGGGTTTGGCAGGTTTCGCTGAAACTTGCATAGGGCCGATTCTGAGGGTGTTACAGAGTGGTATCAGAGCTCAGCAGTTGCGATACCCCACAAGTCCAGCCTGTAGGATAACCTAGCTAACGGCCGAAGTAGAGTGTCAAAACTATTTTGCAAAACCGGTTGGATAGTTCTGGTTAGGTCTGCTTTTACTCCTTACCCCGCTGCTATTCTCCTCTTACCCCTACGTGTTTTGAATCCGTCTTCTTTCTCTTCGAGTCCAGGAATTCTCGTGGTTGGGTTTCCGTCGTACCTTCAGGGTTTCGCTTCCTCCTTTGGAAACGGTGTGCTACCATCCGGTGTTCATGCTGCCTGAGTAATCCGTCTACTGCGGTACCATTCTTTGTTCCTTGTTTGTGCCTTCCGGTGTTCTCCGACGCGACGACATCATCTACGCCCGATCCGATGCAGAGTCTGCATCACTCCTTTGTTTCCGAACCTCGTTTGTCGAGATCTTCAGTCTGATTCCGAGAATGGTTGCACGCTTTTCCACTGATTGTGCGGAGTAATAGTTTGGGTGCGTGATGGATTGGCCCCCATGCCGACTACCCCTTCTATTCGCTTTTGTACATTGAAGTGGATGAGAATGCATCGGTTCCCCCATCGAATCTAGAGGTGGCTTTATTTGTTGATACCTCTACCTTCGACCTTTTGTTCCCGGAGTGTTCTCTCGACGATCACGGACAACGACCTCTTGTTAGTGGTGTCGCGAGGATCTACACAAAGCGAGAAGACGCAGATCGCCGACCTTCCTTCCAGTAACATGAGGCGGATCTCGAGGGTGAGATCCAGTGTTAGTGGTGTCGAATTGTGGCATCCCGCAAAACCACTACTAGAAAATCGCGTTGTTTTTGTGCATTGCATCATCATGACCGCATGCTCATGTCATCATGCCACATTGCATTTGAGCATCGTCATCATCATGCATATTATTTTGCCTAAAACTATTTGCGAAAGTATATGGTTTTCTGAAACTAGCCCTCCTTCTATTTCAAATTAAACCCCGGATGCTTCCGGATATTTTGTTGTCTAAAAACTAATTACAAGCTTATTGCAAAAGTTAAATAAAAATTATATTATTTTAGTGGGGCAGTCGAACGGGCCGAATGACCCGAACGACCACGCCAGAAATATAATCGGTCCAACCTAAATCCTAAAGCTACCAGATAACCTACCCAGCCCTCCCCTCCACCTCACCCCCTCCTATCACGAGTCGCCACCTCACCTGGCCCTATCCCCCCACCCAATCCCATGCTGCCACCTAGGCTAAGCCCACTCCCCACTCAACCCACTCTCACACACAACACACACCACACACGCACGCAGCCGGCCAGCAGCCCCACTTCCTCCACCAGCCCCGCCCCCTGACACCCTGGTCCCACCCGCGTGGACCCCGTCCCCTGGCCCACCACTACCGCACGCCTCCTGCCCCGTCCCTCCCCGTCTCTCCCCGACCCTGCAAGCCCCGCCTCCCTCTCTCCCTTGTCTCCCTCCCCACCCCGGCAGCCTCCTCCTTCCCCCACCGCCGCCTCCCTCTCCTCCTCTTCCCCCGCCTCCCCGAGCCCCGCGGCCGCGTCGCCCCCTCCCCTCGCTCGCAAACGCCGCCGCCTCCCCGTCTGCTCACCACCGCTCCCCGCCGGCGCCTGCTCCTCCCGCCTCCTCCCGCTTCGGCCCCTTCCGTCCCCAACGCGAGCCGCCGCCGCGCAGTCGCGGTCCCACGCCCGGCCGCGCCCCGGCGATCCCTCCTCCCCTCTGCCGCGCTCGCCCCTCCGCCGGACTCCACCTCTCCGCCCCGGAGCCCGTCGGCTCCTCCCCGCGTCCAAGCTCGCGCCCCCCTACATCGAGCTCCCTCCCGCCGCCGCCGGTCCCCTCGGCTCTTCCCGCCTCCGCCGCCGCCCCGGGAGACCCCCGACCCGCGAGCTCGCCCCCTCGAGCCTTCCCCTGCAGAGCCTCGCCCCGCGCCCCCACCCGTCGTCTCCGGCAGCCTGCGGGTTCTCCGCCGCGTCCGCGCCCGCCGGCAGACGCTCCCTCGGCCTCTCCTACTGCCGCGAGCCTTCCGGCGCCCTCGTTCCTACCGCCGTTCGGGTCCGCGACCTCCGCGTCGCCAAGCGCCTCACCGACCTCCGCGGCATCTGCTGCTCCCAGTTCGGCTGCGTCATCAGCAGCGCCTCAACCAGCTGACGTTGGTCCCTGTTTGATGTGTTGCGAATTCGTTGGTGTGGTGTGAAGGGGCTCTACACAAGTGGTGGTAGTCGTGTGGTACTGCTACAGGCCTCCATGCACTGACCGGTTCTCAGCCGCGTCTTGATCGAGACCAGGAGGTGTTCCAATGCGTCCCTGGTCCCTGATGATATGTGCCATGTGACAAGTGTGACCCGCAAGAAGTTGCGAGGCTCTCAAGATCTACTGACGCCCGGCGCCAAGATCTTCCGATGGTGATGCGAGGAGCCCAAACCCGAGGGGCCCTATTGAACTCGGTGTCATCTATTCAAGTACTTCATCGACGTCAAGATCGTCCACGCAGACCACAAGACCGTTCCCGGAGCGAAAACATCGAACCCCGGTACTGTCGCCTTCCTCTTCGGATGCCGAACCCGAACCCTGGCGCGCCAAGTTCTTCAACCCAAAGACCACAGGTGCGACAAGTACTTCTTCCCGGATGCCAAGACCGAATCTCGTCGGGCCGGATCCCGAAGACCGAACCCGACCCGCGAACCCGGCAAGACCTTCGCAACGACGAGAACGACACCGCCCCGGAAGAACCCGATGCGCCCCGACACCGAACCAAGTACTCCCTCGAGGACGTCGAGTACTTCACCCCGGACACCGAGACCCCGGTGCGACAAGTGCTTCATCCCGAACGCCATGACCGTCGACATGACCCGAAGACCACGGATGCGCCGAGATCTACTCCGCTATCCGAGAACGATCCCGGAGCCCGAGAACGCTTCCGTCGAACCCCGAGACCTACCCCGAACCCCGGACCAAGATCGCCGAACCCTAATGTGTGAACCTTTTCCCGAACCCTATTTTATAATATAATACAAATTGTTGCATATTAAATTGTCATACTCGCATGCATATTTGTGTGGTTTGGGGGCCTTATGCCGATTCACCTAATAATTAAATATGGGGCCCATATGCGGGCAAATCTAGTCTCATATTGGCCTCGTTTAAATTTGTGTAGCGAACCGATGATATAATCTTGTCTTGTTAATCCAACATATAAATTGCGGGGTAGCTATACAACTTGAACCATATAATTAATTGTCGGGACCCCGGTTCCGCTTAATATGACCTAATTGCATCGCACCTTTGCCATGTCATACATCATACATGCATCATGCCGATCTTCTGCCGTTGTATTAAATATTGCATCCGGTGTCTCTTCTAGTGTTTGCTTCTTCGCGGATAATGCCGTTGAGTTGATGTGAGCTTCGCCCCGATCTCCGGTTGAACCTTCGACAATGTTTTCAGGCGAGCATCTCCCCCTTTCTACCTATCTTACTTTTATAGTATTTATTCCCTCCTGTTGATCTATTGCTATCTGTGTTGCGATGCTCTAGTTTCCGTACCCTTGATATTACTTGCAGCCTTATATTGCCTTGGACACATCCTATTACCTGTTGTTTGGTAGATAGTTGGACTTGCACGTCATAGTCGCTTGCTCAAGTGCTGTTGCGTGTCGTCAAGTGCCACAGTTGTTGATGTATTGCCGCATGTTGATGTTGGATATGATCATGGTTTTACTTATCGTTCACTTTAATTCCTGTTTAACAACTAAAATTGAAGTAAGCAGAGGCATCGGTGGGTGATAGAAAATATTTGGTTTCCGAACGCCCACTTGTGTCCCGTAGGACCCCGAGTACTTGATACATGTTCCTTGATTTATCGCGCTATCCACATCTGGGAGGTATATGGGACCCCCCCTTAGCCAGAGCTTGATTCAGTCATATTTCTTGGGGCCACAAACTAGTTTGAGGTTTTATTTACTATCCTGTACTTATGCCATGCTACTACTGTATTTACGTTTGTGCAAGGAGCACACTGTACTGTTTAGGTAAGCGGAGTGTTTTCGCGGTATCGACAAGCCCAGCCACACTTTCGGGTTCCCAGTCGTTTACAGCCACTGACGCAAACCTTGAGTCCATCTCGGAGTCAGCTAGCTTCGTTGCGGTTCTACTCAATGGGGTGGCCCCCTGAAATATTTCTGAATCCTGTGATTGCTTTGTCGTGAAGGCCTCGTTGGGTTTTGATTTGGTTTTTCCGAGGTTGATCGAGTGTGTGTTGCTATTTGTGCACCCCGGCCGGGTTAAAACTTTCTGAAAGCCGTGTCCGCGGTTATGGACGACTTGGAGCACAGTATCTCGACCATAGACAAGCATAACTAAAGTTTATTGCTATAAATTTGACTTTATAATGACTAGTAATCAGCTTCACTTTAATGGAATGGCTAATTAATACTGCCCACAATTGCTTGTTTGGAGTGTTGCTTGCGACCATTGTACCTGACTAGTAAGTATTGCAACTACAACGGAATGGCTGAATAAAAGTATCAACAACTGCTGGATTTTGGGTTTATCTCATGCTATCTGCATCTGATTAGTAATTGTTGCAACTACAACGGAAGGATTAACTAAAAGTGCCCACTGCTTATTTTGTCAGGATGATTATCTATACCTGACTAGTAATTGCTGCAACGATAACCGAACAAATAAAATTGCCAACTGTGTGAGTTCCTCGGTTGACTTTCTCGTTTGGTCTCGAGGGGGAAACACCAGGATGTGTATGTTTGGTGTTCGCTTCAGGTTGGATCCGAATAGGTCATTCTTCCCCCTCTCCGATAACCGCCAGTTGTATCGAGTCTCTATAGGTTGTTCAGTGCATGCTGCCGCTGCCGCTCAGTCCACCATACCTATGTAGGCGAGGACCGCCGAATTCTAGCCTCGCCGTGTACTGGCCTCAGTACCGACGCTCCTCTTTTTCCTTTGCCCTTTGTCGGCACCCCTTTTGTTTAAGCAGGTTTTGAGATCGACGTCGCTAGCAGGGTTACCCTTCCGGCTTGGCCTGGGCAGGGTTATGGACGCCATTGGTTATTCTTCAGGGCTCTTAGCCCCATTTGCATCTTGTCCGTAGCTGGGCGCTCTGTCGTTTTCAAGGTGATTTGGATCTTTGTTCTGTATATCTGTATTCTTGACTCATGGAGTCGTGCTGTATGTATATCTGTTCTGTGGGTCCCATCGAGGACTATTGTGTAATGTTATTACTTCGTTTTCCACCCGCACGAAAGTGCCTGGTGGGCACCTTTGAATCGTTTCTATGCGGGTTTGGCGGGTTTCGCTGAAACTTGCATAGGGCCGATTCTGAGGGTGTTACACCGGTTCAGTGTGGATCACGCTGCAGACCGTTGGATCTAAACTGATCGCGTGGCCCAGAACACGTACCCCTTCGCTGTTAAGTGGTTCTATCCTATCCGCCAGATCGAGATCTAACGGCTCTCAGTGCCCCGACCAGAAGCTGGCGGCGCTGGACTCTAACGCGTGGCGGCGGCGGCAGCGGCTTGTCAGTGGCGTCGCCGGCGTTACAGGAAGCGAGAAGGAGGGAGAGGGTGCTCACCTGGTTCGCTGAGTGATGCTGATGCTCAACGTGCTCTCGGGGAAGCAGGGGCGTACGAGGGTGGCGTTAATTTCTCGCCGGAGTTGCTGTCTGGCACGGGTACGCACGGGCGTCGTTGGAGGCGAGGCTGTGGTCCTCGAGGAGACAAACGGAAAGCACTGTAAGACGCGCAAAGGTACAGCGGTGATGCGAGCGTGAAGGAGGAGGAGAGGCGCGGTCGGAATCTACCTGTGGGGCTCGTCGGAGAACGGCAGAAGACGGCGGCGCTCTGTCGTGTTTGTTGTCGACGTTCTAGAGCACGCGCGGACGAGTGGTTGGTGCTGGGAGATGCGTAGGGAGATGGGGGTCACGCTCGGGTGGTCGAGGGGTCCAGGCGGTGGCTGGGCTCGCCGGAATCGTCGCGGTTGTTCGTCGGAGACAGGGGTGGTTGAGCAAAATTCGGCAGCCTGGGGGCGTGTCGAGGAGGGGCGACAGAGGGGAAAGAGAGAAGAGTCACTGACGTTTTAACATGCATGGTCAAGGCTAGTAATGGTGGCTGCGTTAAGACGAATTAGTGCCGCGGAATCACTGCAGGAAACGGCGACGGGGGAGGGAGAAGAGGTCGCGCGGGTGAGGAGGATGAACAGGAGAGTGGGGTCCAGTCGTCAGTGGGAAAAGAAGTGAGAGGGAGGTCCACCAGTCATCGTCTGTCTGAGTTAGATTCTGAGTACAAAATATTTTCTTCGGGAGGGGAGCTGGGCTGGTTTGCTGGGCTTGTGGGCTTGGCCGGCTGGGCTAGGTCCAAATCCATTTTTTTCTTCCTGGAACCTTTTCCCTTTTCTAATTATTTTTCTGTTTTTGAAATTTAAACAATCAAACAACATTCAAACATTCAAACAATCACCACACTTGCAATGAGTTTTTGGTTCTGTTTATCTACATAAACCAAATCCCAAAATAAAATAATATTTTAAATCTTTTTAGGTTCCATTTATTAATTAAATAAAATAGACCATGGTTTATTAATCAAATAGGGTTTGATTTATTTAATAAAAACCTCATTTAAAATCCAAATATTTTCAAAACCAAATCAGTAGTTTTTATTTTGAAATAAAGAATACTTGGAAACTTGTTTAAAACAAAATAACCTTTTATTTTAGGGTCCATTAATAATTAAATAAAATGGACCTTGGTCATTAAATCAAATAGGATTTGTTTTATTAAATCTTTATTTTGAAATCTAAAATAAAACCAAAACACTTCAGTAGGTTTTATTTGAGAATATAAAACACTTGGAAAACTTATTTAAAATAATTTAATAAGTTTTGATGTTTTAATTAAAATGGTAAAACCTTTTATTTAAATAAAATTGGATATTAAATCCTTATTATTTTATTTTAAATAAACCTTTACTATTTTTAATCAAAACAAAACATTTTATTTCAAAAGCTTGGCCTAGTTTTAATTTGGCTTTATAAAATAATCTTTATTTAAATATTTCTTTTCCCTTTGAAAACCAAAGCTTTTATAAAAAGATTTCAAAGTAGTAGTAAAATATTTTTATTTTTCCTTTACTAAATATTTATCTTTTTTAATCCCTTTAGGATTTCTTTGTTCAAAATAGGTTTGAGGATTTCCAATTGGATTCAAAAGTTTCTTCTGGCCCTGAAAATCAAACAAAGTTTTATTTTATTCATTTATTTTTCACATTACAAGATTTGGAAAGTCTTGGGATGTGACACGCAGCTCATAGTCCTCCGAGAGCGAACCCTGGAATGACATCTGAACATAACAGATCGAAACAAAAACATGGCGATAATATGATATACAGACCTTGGGGGATCCGGGTGATTATATATTACGAAGTTTTACGGCATAAGGAAGGTACTAGGCGAAAACGGGACGGATACGGGCTCCGGGTGGTCACAGTCCCAGGTGGCACGGCCAGGCATGGCCCGCTCCACTGGGTGGTGTGGTCCACCCGGGCTCCGTTTCCTTCCCCGTTTCGACTCATTATCTTCCATATGGAATAAAAACTGCAAAAATATAAAAAGAAAAGTTTTCACGAACCTTTTATTTTCAACACTTTTACCTATTCGAAGGCGGACTCTACAAGTTCCTGAGTTTGGTCTCTAATAAATTCTTCCGGAGTCACCATTTGAATAATATCAACATCTTCATTATAAGAATCTCCAAAAATATAATGTTTGAGCCTTTGACCATTCACCACTCGTGTAGTGTTGTCTATCAAATAAGAAATTTGTATAGCTCCTAAACGATACACCTCCTCAATAACAAAAGGTCCTTCCCATTTTGAGAGTAGTTTTCCTGCAAAAAATCTGAGACGAGACCTATACAATAGAACTTTCTCACCAACATGAAACTCTCTCTTAAGAATCCTCCTATCATGCCATATTTTAACTTTTTTTAAAGAGTCTAGCATTTTCATAAGCTTCACTTCTCCACTCATCTAAAGAACTCAAGTCAAGCAATCTTTTCTTACCAACAAGTTTAAAATCTTTATTAAGTTCCTTCACTGCCCAATAAGCTTTGTGTTCTAATTCTAAAGGCAAGTGACAATCTTTACCGTAAACCATTTTATAAGGTTACATTCCCATAGGATTTTTATAAGTAGTTCTATAAGCCCAAAGAGCATCATTCAACTTTTTAGCCCAATTTTTTCTAGATCTATTAACAGTCTTTTGCAGCATAGATTTAACTTCTCTATTTGAAAGTTCTACCTGCCCACTGGTTTAAGGATGATAAGCTAAGGCAATTCTATGATTAACATCATATTTAGCAAGGGTCTTCCTAAAAGTACCATGAATAAAATGAGAACCTCCATCGGTCATGAGATATCTAGGTACACCAAACCTAGGAAAAATAACATCTTTAAGAATTTTTAAAGAGGTTTTACCATCAACACTTTTTGTAGGTATGGCTTCTACCCACTTAGTAACATAATCAACAACAAGAAGAATATGAGTATACCCTTTTGAAGGAGGAAAAGGACCCGTAAAGTCGAATCCCCAACAATCAAAAGGTTCAATAACAAGAGAATAATTCATAGGCATTTCATTGCGTCTGGAAATGTTACCAACTCTTTGACATTCATCACATAATAAAATAAACTTTCTTGCATCTTTAAAAAGGTACGCCAATAAAAACCTGATTGTAAAACCTTTTGCGCGGTTCTATCTCCAGCATGATGTACTCCATAAGCACAACCATGACATTTTCGCAATATCTCTTGTTGTTCATATTCTGGAACACATCTTCGCATAATACCATCTACTCCTTCTTTATATAAATGTGGGTCATCCCAAAAATAATGGCTCAGATCATAAAAGAATTTTCTTCTTTGCTGGGCTGTAAAGGTTGGAGGCAAATACTTGGAAACAATAAAGTTAGCATAATCATCATATAAAGGACTCTCTCGCGGGCTTACCTTTTGCAGCCAACTATTCGTTTGGAAAACTATCATTAACAGGCATAGGGTCAAAAGAAATGTTTTCTAATCGAGATAAATTATCAGCAACAGGATTTTCAGCACCTTTTCTATCTACAATATGTAGATCGAACTCTTGTAAAAGCAACACCCATCTAATAATCCTAGGCTTAGCATCTTTCTTTCTCATAAGGTACTTAATAGCAGCATGATCAATATGAATTGTAACCTTTGAATCTACAATATAGGGTCTAAACTTATCACAAGCAAAGATTATAGCTAAGAACTCTTTTTCAGTAGTAGCATAATTCTTTTGAGCAGCATCAAGAGTCTTACTAGCATATGGATAACATTCAGTTTTTATCAATTTGTTGCCCAAGAACAGCACCTACAAAAAAATCACTAGCATCACACATAATTTCAAAGTGTAGATTCCAATTAGATGGTTGGGCAATAGGAGCAGTAGTTAAAGCTTTCTTTAGAGTTTCAAAAGCTTCCTTAAAATCATCATCAAAAACAAAAGGTACATTTTTTTTGGAGAAGATTAGTAAGGGGTTTTGAAATTTTGGAGAAATCTTTAATAAACCTTCTATAGAAACCAGCATGACAAAGGATACTGCGAATACCTTTAACATCCTTATGACAAGGCATTTTGTCAATTGCTTTAACTTTGACTCTGTCAACTTCAATGCCTCTTTCAGAAATTTTATGTCCAAGAACAATCCCTTCATTAACCATGAAGTGGCATTTTTTCCAATTAAGGACAAGATTAGTTTCTTCACATCTCTGCAAAACTTTGTCAAGGTTGTGCAAACAGTTATCAAAGGAGGTTCCATAGACGAAAAAATCGTCCATGAATACTTCCACAATTTCTTCACAAAACCCATGAAAGATAGCAGGCATACATCTAAAAAGTAGCAGGAGCATTACATAAACCAAAAGGCATACGCCTATAAGAATGAGTTCCATAAGGACACGTAAAAGTAGTTTTCTCTTGGTCTTGCGCTTTAACAACAATTTGATAAAACCCAGAGTAACCATCAAGAAAACAAAAGTGAGTCTTCTTGGACAACTTTCTAGCATTTGATCAATAAAAGGCAGAGGATAATGATCTTTCTTAGTGACTTTATTCACCTTTCTAAAATCAATGCACATCCTATAACCAACTATTACTCTTTGAGGTACTCATTATTTTCATTAGGCACAACAGTAATTCCTCCTCTCTTAGGGACATAATGAACATGACTAACCCAATTACTATCAGCAATAGGAAAAATAATACCAGCATCAAGAAGTTTTAATACCTCATTTCTTACCATTTCCTTCATATTAGGATTTAAACGATGTTGATGTTCAACAACTGGCTTTGCATCAGGTTTTATATTAATAGCATGCTGACATATAGTACGAGAAATCCCTTTTATCATTAAGAGTATAACCCATAGTTCCTCGGTGTTTCTTCAATACTTCCAGTAACCTTTCCTCTTCCTTTCCTAAAAGTTTAGAACTAATAATAGCATGATATATTTTCTTATCATCTAGATAAGCATATTTAAGATCATCAGGCAGAGGTTTTAAATCGAAGACAGGATCCCCTTTAGGTGGTAGTGTGGTACCCAAATATTCCACAGGTAGGTTATGCTTAAGCATCTCAGGTTGACGAAGAAAAATCTCATCAATCTCATTTATTTCTTCAGTGAAGACCTCACTCTCATGATCGTCCATATATTGCTGCAAAGCATTGTTAGGAGCAAGAGAAATAGAAGAAAGTTGTTCAACTCTGAAATCCTCATTAGACAATTCATTTTCATAAGGAGTTTTAGCAAATTTGGAAAAGTTAAACTCATAAGATTCTCCATCAAACTTAGTTAAAATTTTCTCCTTGTTACAATCTATAATAGCTCCACAAGTGATCAAGAAAGGTCTACCAAAAATGATAGGACAAGTTTTACTAGCTTCCTTACCAAGCACTAGAAAATTAGCAGGATATTTAATCTTACCACAAAGAACTTCCACATCTCTTACAATACCAATGGGATAGACGATCTCTCTATTAGCAAGGTGAATAACCACATCAATGTCTTCAAGTTCACTAGAACCAATTTCACGCATAATTTCTCTGTAAAGCTCATAAGGAATAGCACTAGAACTTGCACCAATATCACATAAACCATAATAGCAATGATCACCAATTCTAACAGAAAGCACAGGGACACTAGCTCTCCTAGTTTTACTAGGATGTGAGACAATATTAGAAGTATCTTCACAAAAGATAATGTGCCCATATTCTACATTCTTAGTGACAAGGTCTTTCACAATGGCTACTACAGGTTCAATATTTATTTGTTCATCAGGTTCTACAGCTTTCTTTATACTTTTGCTAACCACATTAGCTATAATAGAATGTTCCTTTACCTTAGAAGGAAAAAGTATTTTCTCAATATAAGGTTCAGGCAAAATATGATCAACAGTATAAACTTCAGTATTTCTAGCAGGAACATGATTAACAAAATCTTTATAAGGTGCATGGTACTTGTTCCACTCCTTTTTGGGAATTTCAATATAAGAGGCAAAGGCCTTAAAACAGTTTGGAAGAACTTGGGAATCAATACCATACTCAGTGCTAATATTATGAAAGTCATCAGTTCCCATAAAAGATTTAATGCATTCATAATCATAATTTATACCCGACTTTCTTCCTTTGTCATTCTCCCATGCTTCAGTATTTTCTTGAATACGGTCTAGAAGATCCCATTTAGCTTCTTCTTTCATATGTGTGAATGATCCAGCACAAGAAGCATCTAATTAATCTTTGTCATGAAGAGAAACCCTTGCATAAAAGTTATTATTAATAATATTATTAGTGAAAGGATACTTATGCCGCCTAGAGGGGGGTGAATAGGCGGTTAATTTTTTTCTGAGAGTTTCTCAACAAAGACAGAATTAAACTAGCGTTTCCTTTGTCAAGCACAAAACCTAGATCAACTAGGGTTCACCTATGTGCACCAATAACTTATGCTACGAAATACAAGCAACAATGTGATAGCAAGATATAGATTACTTCAAGCACGAAGGCTATCACAATATAAAGTGCATAAGTAAAGAGCTCGGGTATAGAGATAACCGGGACGCGCGGGGACAACGATATTTTACTGAGTTTCTGCCAACATGGAGTACGTCTCGTTTGGAGAGGGGGTGGTATCAAACCACTAACGCCATAAGAGGCCTCCCTTTTTCTCCGGTGAATCTCACCCCAATGGGATCGATCCACACTTCCACTATCGGTGCACTTGTCGGTGGCAATCTGGAACCTCTCACAAGGTTGGGGCACTTCTCCACAACTTAATTGGAGGCTCCCAACAAACGCCACCAAGGCCACAAAACTGTCTAGGGTTCCAAGAACCCAAGAGGGACAAGCTTCTATGGATAACACGAACCAAATCCTCCGAGGAGAACTCAAACTGATGCACCGAATGCAAATGGCAAGAACATCACAAAGATGCTCAAATCCCTCACTCTTAAGTTCCAACAAAGCTACTAAAGCTATTGGTGGAACAAGAGAGGAAGAACACAAAGTGAACACAAAATCCCCCAAAATCTAGATTCCAAAGATACACTCACAAAGAGGAGTTTTGGTTTGGTCAAAACATGGATCTATATCTCCTCTCTCTACCACTCAAATATGGGCAAGAATCATTGAAGGGGAAGCGATTAATCAAGCTTTTAGAAGTAGGGAAAATGGGGGCAAAGCTTAGACAAATAGAGGAGGAAGAAGCAGTCAAAGCAATAAAAGACAAAGGGCTTAAATAGAGGCCCCAGAAAATCTGCCCGTTGGGGCTCATTTTCGGTTTGGGCCGGTAGTACCAGTTTTGACCGGTACTACCACCCGGTGCCCAGCAGCAAACACAAGAAGCGAATGAGAGAGAGAAAGTCAATGCGCGCGGCGGCTGGTCGAATCAGCGAGCGAGCAAGGCGGGAGCGCGAGCGTGCGCGTAGCGATGCGAGGCAAGCAGCAGTGCAAGTGGGGCCGCACGCGGGTGCACGCGCGAGCGCAGGCGGCAAGCTGGGCCGGCCCAGGCGGCGTGCGCGCAGAGAGTAGCTAGGCAACGCAACGGCATCGCGAGCAGCGCGCGCAGGAATAGCGGCATCTAGTGGCGGCTGTGCGTGAGGAAGCTAGCATAAAAACCGGGGGAGGCATAAAACACTGGGCGCCGCACTGGGTCGGGCGGTAGTGCCCTGCGGTATTACCGCTTGTCCCAAAAAGACTTTTCCTTTTTTTCAAAGCAAATTGGTAAAATACAAACGGCGATAACTTTTGATTGGTAACTCCAATTGACCCGATTCTAATTGCGTTGGAAAAATGACAAAAAGAGTTGCCCTATAAAAAGTGATACCACCAAGTGAGAACACTTCATATATTTTATAGTGTAATACCTCACTCGGTGAGAATCCGGAAAACCTCCAAGAACAAACTCGCAACAAGATATAAAGGGGAGATCCGATATTGATGAACAAGAGCTTGTTATGGATATTAACACACGATCTATATCCTCACATGGATACGACCAAAGAACAACCAAATACGATGATGCAAGTATGCAAAGGTTTGAGCTCTCTCTGAACGATATGATCGAGTTACTCATTCGAGAGCCCCTCTTGATAGTACGGCTATCTATCCTAAATCCGGTCTCCCAACTAACAACGTGAGACCAGCAAAAGGGAAAACCTAGTATTACAAAGAGTCTTTACTAGGAACTCTTACATGTTTATAAATCACACAGATATTAATGTTTCCGGTTAATACTCCCTCTGTTTCAAATTACTCCACGCGCACGCTTACCTAGGTGGCCTAGTATTCTCTCATTTTTCATCAAAAAATTCTTAGAATTTTTGGTATACGTAGTACATATTTCATACTATCTATTTCAAAAATTCGAGGATTTTTTTGAATGAAAAATGAGGGAGTACTAGTTCACCTACGTAAGCGCGCCGGCGGAGTAATTTGAAACAGAGGGAGTACAATTATAGCATGAACGTAAACATTTATAATAAACACAAAGATATAATAATAACTACTTTTATTATTGCCTCTTGGGCATACCTCCAACAAGTGGATCCCCTCACGACTCGGAAATGGCACAAACATGATCTCTATCAATGATCAATAGAGGTACCGAGATGCCCATATTGTCTTTGTGCATTCCTGTCATTTGAACCAAAAACATCGAGTCCAATTCTCTTTGTTTCTTTGATACTACTTGTATGAGATCCGATCGTTAGGTATTAACATACCTTGTTCAATCTCGTTACCGACAAGTACTGTTTCACTTGTTACCGCGATATTACATCCCCGTGACCTAGTCACATGTTGCAACATTATGGATGTAATCTCACCAAGTCGGCCTAAACGTATCTTACCCGTCACAGGATGAACAAATCCCGTTCTTGATGCATAGGCCTCAACCTGTTCCTCCGGATACCCAACATACACCTTTATAATCACCATTTCACTTAGTGACGTTTGATGCAGTTAGAGAAGCCTCGGGAGACAGTGATTAATATGATCGCATGGTCTAAGGAGAAGGAGACTTAATTTCCGACTATTGCAATGATGAACTTCATGACTTGATCGTATCGCAATCTTTAAGAAATATCCATCACATCATTCACCAATGATATGACCTTGTTGTCAACTGGTGTCAAAGAAACAACATGATCAAGAAACCTTGATCATCCATTGGCCAATGAACTATTATGAATAGAGGCTACTAGAGACTTTTGTTTTATATCACACCTGTATCAATATTTCCACTTGATACAGTTATAGCATAATATAAAACTATTACGAACTTATTGGGATATGACAATAATAAACCTTTTATTATTTTTCTCTAGGACATATTCCCTTCACCCACATCCCACATTGATCCCGAATTGTTGTCGCGAGTTATTGTGTCGCTGGCATCTTCATCATGGCTAGCTCCATCGAGGTAGGTCAGCGACTGCCAGGTGGTGCCCCATTTGCGCGCCATGTCCATCTAGTCCCTGAACTTGGAGCTCATGGCATCCGCCTTAATGGATCCCGACGCAACCACGTTGTTGGGCAGCTCCAACTCGAAGTAGTCATGGTCATTGATGGGGAACCTCACCCGCCCTTCTTCACGCAGGCGACCCTCTGGCATATGACGGAGATGATGCCGCCGCGGTAGATGCCAATCTTGCGGCCGCACATGACCATGTACCGATGCCTGCAAACCGTGCTATTGTCGAACAACAACGTTCTCAGCTCTGCCGTCAAGGTGCCTCAGAACCCCCCCCCTGCGTATACAGGTTTCGGTGCCCGCACCGCACATGCCGCCTGCCTATATCTGATGATCACAAAACATGTACTCCCTCCGTTTAGAAATATAAGATGTTTTAGGTTTGTGAAGAAGATGTATCTAGACACCTTTTAGTGTATAGGTTTAAATGAATCTAGACAGTAAAAGGTGTCTAGATACATCTCATTCACAAACCTAAAACATCTTATATTTTTAAACGGAGGGAGTATCCCATTAGCTAGCTACATAGACATGTATGATGCGCCTCTGTATATGAGAAAACATGTACTCCTATTTAGTATAGCCCGCGAGTCTCATTGCACAACGTGGCCGCTTACATACATACATATCCATGGTGTCAGAAGCATTGCCCCGTAGAACGTGTTTTGCACCCTCACCCGCCTGCTCGGCTCAAGGCGGCGACGCCTATAGCCAACATGCAGAGGATCAGTGATCCATGTGAGCATGTTAGTTCTATCCATGGCTTAACCACGTACATCCGTTTCAAACTATATGTCACGGGTTTATTAAAATTTAGATAAATCTATATACTAAATAGTGCCTAGATTTACCTAATTTTTAGCAAATTTGTGATATCTATTTTAAGATGGAGAAAATACCATTTTGTTTTTCATAGAAATATACAATTTTGCGAGGATATGTGGGCATAAGTGGGATGGTGAGCATACATATAGCGGCTTCCCGCGGGACACCGACCTAACTTTTGCTGGACCGTGTGAGTATATGCATGTCTCTCGCGGACAGTCCCACCTGCACCCTGAGCTAGTACTGCCCATATCGAAAGCGTCTTGTGTGAATTTTTTACTACTCCCTCCGATTCTAAAAAGGTGTCACGATTTTGATTAGAGTCGGTTCAAAACAGTGACACATATTTAGGATCCGAGGTAGTAGCAGAAACCTTGACATGGTGAAAGACGGAGATAGTCACCGTTATCTATTTTTAGATCTAAACTGCCATACATATGCCACGTGTTGAACGCAGGAGTTGGTCCACAGAGACAAATTTATGGACCTGGTACTATAGAATTATTTTCGGTCTATGGACGTCCATATATAGCTAGGTGGAAATCCTTACATACAACGGAAAAGAAGAGGAATCTGTCTCACATATCCCTATCAAAACCAGGCCCGGACCTGAGCCGGTGCAACCAGTGCCCCCGCACGGGGCCCCCGATCGCTAGGGCCCCCCATCTAGGTACGTTTCAGCGATACTACGTTTCAGCGTGTTTATTTGCTAGGCAGATTATCCTAAAAAAAAAAGGGCAAATCTCACGATACGGGAACCAAGGCCAGACGGGAATGGAGGAAACGGCCGCATTGATTGACTCGCTGGCATTGACTGCTCCTCGCTCTCAATCTCGCATCGACTTCTCCCCTCCGCTCTCGCCTCCAGCCACCTCGTTCTACTCTATGTGTCTCCGTCTCTCCCTTTCCCCAATCCCCGCTGAGGCGCCGACGATGCGGGCATGAGATGGAGTTGTATCGTCGAGATTTCTATCCGTTTTGATGGAATTAATGGAGATCATGAGAAAATCCCTTCTCAGTTTGCAACGGTCAGTACAATCCCCTCCTAATCCCCTCCTATATATTCTTGTTCATCCGATTGGACTCGATTCATTCCCCACTTGGCCACTTCTTCTTCCTCACCTGGAATAGATTTCTCTTTCCCCAATCGCCATAGCAGGGGCCGTAGCCAGCGAGGGGCGGCGTGGCGGCGGCAGCCAACAGGGGGGCAGGTGCGGCGGCGGCAGCCAGCAGGGGGCAGCGCGTTGGCGGCAGTCGCTGGGGGTCGGCGTGGCAGCGTCGATTTTCATCCAGGCTTGTCTTCATCCTAGCTCCGGGTGCATTATAGAATGAATAATGTCACTAATAAGGTCACGATTAGTATCTAGTTCCTGCCATAATAATCTATCGAATGAGAATTTAGAGAGAACCATGTTAAATGTTTAAGTTTTTATTAAAATATCAAACAAATTTATTTGTACACAGGGGCCCTATTTTTTGTCTTGCACTGGGCCCCATTTTATTCAGGCCCGGCCCTGATCAAAACAATACGCTTGTCCGTGTGTTCGTATTTGTAGCTGACTCGTGAAATAACCATGAACTCAGAGTTTGATTCAAGCAAGACTCCTCCTAGGCCCTAGCTGTTATCCAGAGCACAACACGTAGCTTGATCTCCCGTTCAAAAAAAAAAAAACGTAGCTTGATCAATTTCCAAGTTCTCTATCAACTCAACATGGGATCCTTTTCAATTGCAAAGATGCGCGACGACGTTCATCTCGACGAAGGACTCATCGCCGATATACTGGTCCGCCTCCCGGCAAAATCCGTCCTCCGCTTCCGCGCCGTCTGCAAGGACTGGCTCCGTATCACCACGTGTCCGCTCTTCCTCGCCGCGCACGCGCGCCATAGCCCGCTGGAGGTCCTCCTCTACACCACCAGAACCACAACGGCCTCGGTCGACCTGACGGAGATCGACGCCGTGGACTTCTCCACTGCTGATCGACCGGCGCCGCGGCGTCGTCATCTAGCGCGCTACCCCGCGAAGGCGGACCTCCCGCCACGCTACGAGTCGAGGCAGTACTGCTCCCTTTTGGCATCGTGCGACGGCCTCCTCCTGCTCCGGAACGGTAGCCTCGCCGACGGCGATGCCCGCGAGCAGTACCTCGTGTGCAACCCCGTGACGCGGCAGTGGACCGACCTCCCGCGGCTCAGGCTGCGCCGGAACGTCGAGGTCAGACAACGGGGGTCCGGCTTCTACCTCCACGAGCCGTCCGGCGAGTACCGGCTCTTGTGCCACATAACGTTCACTGTCGGGCTACAGGCGCCATGCTGCTACTGCATCTTGTCGACCGGCGCGGACGCTCGGCCGCGGCGGCTGCTGAGCGTGCAAGCTACGCCCATTGACAAACGCATCGCGTCCGATCTCTTGTTCGGGAACCTGATGACGCCGGCCGTTCTGCACGGGCACATGCACTGGCTGAAGCACATGGAGGGCGGGGTCGCCGACCAGATGGTGGTGTTCGACACGGTGACCGAGACGTTCCGGCGGATGCCTCCTCCGCCCGTGACCTGCATGGAACACTCGAACCTGCTCGTCGCGGACGGGTCCCTCATGGTGTCCGAGTTGGGCCATCTCTTTGTGGACCTCTGGGTGCTCGATGGGTACGCCTGCGCCACCACCGCCATAGGACAGGAGAGGTGGGAGCGGCGGCACCGCGTAGAGTTGCCGTGGCATGTCCAGATGTCGTGGCAAGACGACAGGCTGCTGCTCGCGGCGGGTGGCGATGGAGGGGACGTCGTCCTGGGCACGCACCACGGCGTGGTGGCCTACAACGTAAGGAGCGGCGCAGTCAGACAGGTCGACCGCGCGTCACGAGGCGACACTATTTCCCCGTCAAGGCGTGTGTTTAGGGGGAGCCTGGTACGGCACGGCTTCTTCGAGGCACGGCCGCATCCTGGCTTGCCGCTCTTGAGCTTCTGTGCATGAGGTGATGTCCAACGCGATGAGCTAGGCATGTTAACTGTTACCAGGTGAATAGGCGAGCTTCGCCTCACCGCATGCAACCCGTGGGTTTTCATTTAGGAATCTGTCGGCAGTAACATGGATAGATTGTTTAACGTTATGTCTTAATAATGTCATACATACATCTAAGCGTGTTAAGTAGAGCTTCGTCCGCTGGGTTACATAATCAGCTCAATAACCTTCTCAACCAAGATTTCGACTTGGTGCCCTTTAGGGTCTGTTCAGTTCTGGAACCAGAGTTAACTGTATATGTACCTCCAATCATTTGCACCATAAACCAACCAGCTTATCTTTAGGAGGAAGCATGAATTTATTCGGACGATCTTATCACAACCTAGCTGAATAGTACCCTCTAAATCAACAGTTAGATTTGCAATTATATCGCGTGCGGTCATTCTGTGTGACAGTTGAATAACCTGAAAGCAAAAAACCAAACATGACAATTGTACACCTGAGGCATGAGGCATGGGATGAAAGTCACAAAAGGTAGTCGACATACATGCCCAATTCCTTTTCTGAGAATCACCAGTCTGTAGTTTATGTTCCATAGATGATATACATTCTGATAAAAAACAGGGGAATTCGAAAATTGATGACTACTGGGTTTAAGCTAAGAGCTTCACGGGTGTATAAATGTGTTGCTTTATTTCCATCTAGATGAGTGAAGTGCAAACTGAATTCCTCGAGGTTGGAGAATGAATGCTTCTTTCATCTCCCTGAACAAGTGGACACAGGATGAGCGCTCCTTCAATTCACTTTGCCATGGGTGACAAAAGTTTGTCAATCAGTTTCCACCCATACTCTGGTATACCCATCTTCTCTCCCCAACAGAGTAGCATCTATGCATGCAAGAACTTCAGCTATTAATGGGACAGTGACATTCATATACTTCCTGCATTCCACTACAGCCAACAGTCCATCACCATTTCTGGCAACAACTCCCAACCTAGCACAAACTGAGCAGTTGTCATCGGTATTACTTTACATCTTCAGTTATTGTAGCACGACCAGTCGTTGTCCATAAATCCATTGGTTTCACCGATTGATCAACAAGCTCCATAGACCTGCAGGGCAGTTACTATACTTATCCATAATTATATTTATTTCTGCTCCCCCAAAGTAGCCCATAAAACTCATATTGCAATTGTTGTATCCGTCTTGTCCAAAACTAAATTATCCAGTAAATCTGTTGGACAAGTGGCTAGATTCAGTCTTGGCATCTTCAAACCAAAAACTTAAAGTCATGCAAGATAACTTTCAATAAGAATGTTCTGATTTATGTAAAAAAAATGTTCTGATGGCAAGGATTTGGCCAAGGCCTTGATGATAACCATGCAAAAAAATTCTAGGTTGGCTGCTATAATTAGCTTCCTAGTGTAGTGTTCAGAAAAACATGTGGTGCTGAATTTCTGTAAGTAGTTTTCTTTTATAAATTAAAATCTCTTTGGTATACTCAGCTAGCATCAGCTCTAGATCTGCTATATGAAGCCTGCAAAATGAGAAGTTGACACAGTTATAGGCAATAAAATAGTGATTTTTTGATATTGCTTGTCAATTGGAGGTCACAACACAGCTAAAAGATTCCTATCACGCATTTTCAAACGTGTATAGATTATACCCACAAATGTTAGCTAGAAGACATGACGATTGCATAATGATAGATAATTTATCAACCGGAAATAACTGAAAAAAACAAATCACTGTGTGATAAAAGATATTTGCTGCATCCAAAACTTTCAGCTATGTATTCAGATGTTAAATACTGAGAGGTGTAAATTGCAAATTTAAGTTATGTTTCTAATTCAGAACACATCTAGAAACATGATAAAAACAAAGCTAATACTAACAAGCCACGGCTTCCTTGATTAAAATAACCACATTAGGTGAACAGGCCTCGTGTTGACACTATCAAAATCTCAGAAAATTTAGACAGTTCAGTACTCGGTAGAAAGATCCAGCATTGGCAATACATATTTTTCTGATTGATGTTCACTACTTACTTTAGGGATTATATTATTCATATACAATATTCACAAACAGGATCTGAAGTGAACACTGATAGTTTTGATGAGAATCGAGAAACATGATCTTACCAACTCTGGAGCAGATGGGCAACCAGAAAATGAATTTCTTTTGTTACGCATCACACATCTTATGGCATCAACAGTTTTGGATTGAACAATATTATGTGAACAAAATGTTGATCAATACACATAAAAATCTTTCAAGAACATCATGATATCAATTCAGCAAATGCACGTTGTAATGACAGTATTGAACATGGAACCAACATAATTGATTTCTGGTAAATTTCTTGCAAGGGATTTCAGAAGAAAAAATAAACACAATGAGAAACTTCTGTTGTCTGGAAGTAAACTCACAATACATCCCAGTCAAAAAAACACATGATACACTGTATGCTTATTTCAGAACATACCCGATCGAGTCTACAAAATTATAATTCTCTTCTGGTTTGCCACTTGCTATTGGAGGATCTGCATAAGGAATATACAAAAGCACTTGTTCAAATTCAAATTTGTTCGGTCCTACTAAGAATTTTAGAAACTTAGTGTCTTACATAACAATGCTTACTGTATCAAGCAAAAATGAGTTTTTAGACAGAACTACTACAAAGGATATGGTTAAAGGATGGATCTCGGAATTTGAGGTTCCCCAGAAAGACAAAATTGTACAAATATGACTGTAGATTTCTTGTACTCCTACCTCTCTGAAAAGATATGAGTGGAACTCTCCATTTCTTCCCTGTGGTGTTGCATATGTGCAATATTTCCTCCAAGAATCTGCACTATGCAATAATCTTAATATAGCAGAACAAAAAAGAATATATATATCATGAAATGCAGAACCAGCTCGCAAGCAACAGGCAAAAAATAGCCACAAGTTCATATTATTTAGTACCTCAAGGGAAAGGTCTTCTTATATCAACTGATCACTGCATTGTACAGGTATTCATTTGGTAGACCGAGACATCTAGAGTCAAAGCTTTCCCAGATTACTACTGGAGAGTCTCAAAGACTTGCAAAAACTGTAGATCAAGCAGTGTTAATATATTGCACTTAAATCCACCTATGAGACCTTGCTCCTGGCAGGAAACGGAGCCGTTCAGCCTCTATCCATACCATCTGAGTCGCCTATTTGGTGCATAGCCGATCTGGTGGAGATTTGGGTGGGGAGAACGGGAAAGGATGCCACCCTACGGGCGCAGTCGAGGAAGGCGCGAGGATTTTTAGAAGCCGGCGCCGGGAGGGGTGGGTGAACCTTGGAGACAGAGGAGAGTCTGGCGTCGTACTTGACTCGGCACATCAAGGCGGCGAGCAAGCTCAGGATGGCTTCCCATATAGACACGTGAGCGGATGGGGGAGATGCGCGGAGAGGCCGCGACCAGAGTTAGGCTGGGCGGCGGCTGAAAACCTCGCAGGGAGAGACAGACCAAGGCGGAGACGGCCACGGCCAGAACCCTAGTGCGCTCGGCGCCTCCTCCGCATGATGTCCTCGTCGGCGCTCCCAGCGTGGATGCATTCCATCCACGCGACCACGCTCCACTCCAGCGACGCCGCCACCGCTCTCCACTCCGATTGGTCCCGGGAGCGCCTTGTCCGTCCTCCCCACGTGGTCGCGCCCCCAGCCGCTTCCCGAGCCATGGGAAGGTGGGAAGTGAGCCAGGGGGCTCCATGCCCCAAATCCGGAAGCGGAGGAGCCGAGCTCTCTGGCTAGTCCTCCTTCATCGCCCCGCAAAGCCTCCAAGCGACTTCAGTCTCCTCCCACGCGCGCAGAAGCTCCGTGAAGATGCGGGGAGGGGCGTGGCGACAGGGTCGGGGTTGGCGCCAGCGTGGACTTCAGGAGGTCGTGGATTTCGCGAGAGGTGGGTTGGGGTGAGGTTGGCCGGAGCTCGGTGGGCGGCAGCCGGAAACCTAGCGGGTGGAGAGAAAGAGGATTTGGGGGAGAGACTGAGAAAGAGGGGGAGGGTGGGTGCGGGGGTGCACCCCTCACCGCCCGTGCCAGCTATGGACGCGCAAAGGGTGCCCCCTGGCCCATTGTCAGCAAAACAGACCGGAAAACGTCCGAACGCGAGAAAAAAACGATAGAACGTCCCGCAGAGACCCTCAGCGCGCGCGGTGGCCACCACGATTAAGCTATACGAAAGATTCCAGGATAGAGAGAGGTTGCATGGCCCAAAATCAGTGAAACCGAAGCGGAGGCCCACAACCAGCGACACAACACCATCTCGCGCACGATAGGAGCGCTCTCAGCGCTCCCTGTATCTCAGGCTTAAGTCTTTAAGTAATGTACAAATGGTATATATATTCTGCACATTCGTTTACAAATAAAATACTACATCATATTGAAGAATTTACAGCAAAGAAAATTGCTTCAGCTTTCCGTCTCCGTCCTCACTAATGAAATAGCTTTCTCTTAGACATTTTCTACATACAGCCTACCGTAAAAACCCTCTATTCAGAACTCTAACGTATACAGTTTAAAAAACAAAAGAACTCTAAGGCCATGTTTCGTACTAGAGGTTTAGTGAGGAGTAGAGGGGATAACCCCCAAAGGGATTGGATAAAACCCCTACCTTCATCCAATCCCCTCAAATCCCCACAAAAATTGAATCCCCAGATAGGAGTAGTGTATTGGATATTTTAAAAAATACACTAGGATTTGAGAAAAACTAGAAAAAAATGAGGATAATCCCCTCTAATACACTAGAACAAAACACTGTTTTAAAAATAAGTGAGAAATTAGGGTTTGGTGGGAATAATCCCCTCTAATCCCCATAAAACCTCCACTACCAAACAAGCCCTAACAGATACAATGCAAACGGCCCGCGCGCGGTACTTTTTATTCTCACGTGTCTATGTGCAGAAAATTAAGAAGCCCGACCGACTTCGATCGATTATACTTCAACTCTTACGTACCATCTTCTGTCTCTCCGGACGGATCGCTCCTACAGTCCTACCCACTACTTTTTTCTCTCTCGCGCGCGGACGGATCGCTCCTACAGTCCTACCTACTCCTTTTTTTCTCTCGATCGAGGCAAACCAGCTGAACTTAACGAGAGCAGCTTAGGCTTAGCCAAAATCTGATGTTGCGTCATAATTAATAAAGACAGATCTGATAATGATATCATAATAGGGTATCATAGCACGTTGAACTATCATTTGAAATATAATTCTGCATATTTAGTGAAACAATTGAACCACAAGAAAAATCCAAGATCACCATTTACCATATATTTACTTGGTAGTGGTAATTCAATAGTTCCAAAATTAATTGGAGGTGAGCAACTCAACTGATTGCCACCGGTCCTATTATTTCCTTCAGTTGTCGAAGAGCCTAGCATGCCCAGATTAGCTGTTGTTGAAGAGGTGGGAGAGGCGGCACCGCGTCTGTCGTGGCAAGACAAGAACCTGCAGGTCGCGGCAGGTTCGGGGTTGGATCCGGCCTCTCCATACCCAACCCATTTAATTTGGCGGGTCTAATTTTTTACCAGACCCGTGACCCGGCCGGGTTCGGAGCCCCTACGGTACCTGACAACACGTGAGGGTAGGGGTAGCTGGCGATGGGGTTCGTGTGTGTGTGTGTGTGTGTGTGTGTGTGTGTGTGTGTGTGTGTGTGTGTGTGTGTGTGTGTCGCCGCGTCGGTCTGGTGTGTGTATGTTGCGTCAGGTCAGGGTGGTGTCGTGTGAGTGTGTTGGTCCTGATGCGTGCGTGCGTGTGGGTGGGTGGATGGGTGTGGGTGCGTGTGTGCGTGCGTGCATGTGTGCGTGCGTGCGCGTGTGTGTGTGGGTTGTAACCAGTGGTGGTTGGTTTGTGCATGAGTGTGGTTCTGTGTGCATGTGTGTAGGTGGAGACAGTCTGCAGGGTCTGGGTCTGGACCGCCCATACCTGCCCCATATAATTTGGCAGGTCTATCTTTTTTTATCAGACCCGTCCTATTTAAGACGAGTACCCATTGGGTTTGCGGGTTTTGGGACCCTATTGCCATTCCTAGGAAGGTGACAGCCGAGGAGACGTTGTCATCAGCACGCAACGCAGCGTGTTGGCGTCCAACATGAGGAGACGCGGCATAGTCAAACAGTCAGGGCCGACCCATATGGCGGGGCTGAGGAGCGCTCGCTCTGGGCCCCATTCCGAAGGGGTCTGACCCATGATTTTGCTTGTGTATTCATATTAGTGTATTACTTTTGAGATGAACAATGTACAATAATTCTATAAAATATAGATGGTTTAAGATGTAGCCTACGATGACTCTATTCTAACTCATAACTTCCAAAAAATACTAAAACATTTCTTCGGCCTCTCCAAATGAGCAGCAACAACGGTCCTTATGTGCCTTTACAATGTTGTGTGTATTTATTATTGGAACTAACGATGTAATCATGTAACTATACAATTTCATTAGCAGCTCTCCTCTCACTAACGGTCCTAGTTGTCCCCATCGTGCATGTTTAAGAGACTATTTCATCCACTTATTAATTCAGTGCATGATATGTCAACTCTTCTACTCTTTTTTGCACATGCATTCGAATACAAAGAGCAATTGGTAGAAATAAATATTATGATATATAGTTTGATCGATCAATATAAATAGTTAATTTAGGATATCTTCGCTGAGATTTCAAACAAAATGGAATTATAAATATACGGACCATTTAATTTGCTATTGCATTGCAGTAATATTATTACCGAATAATAATATTTTTAAGTGTTTGTGTGTAAACAAGTGGTGAACCATGACAGACATTGTTGAGACACCCACAAACACTAATCATGCTTAAACTTTGAGTAATTTTTAAAATTTTAGCATAAATATTAAAGATATATTTATGGTGTTTTCTGAAATAGGAGGCAATTGACCTTCTTGACTTTAGAGAAGCTCTCTTTAAACAAGGATCCCATGTTGTTGTGTTGCACTGTGTTTCTCAAAATCCATTGACCGGCCCTGCAGATCGACAGCTCGTCTACGTCGACGCTTTAGGAGGCGGTGTGTCTAGAGAGAGCCTGGTGCGGCACGATTTCTTTAAGGGCTGTCCGGCTTACCCTGCAGGTTCCGCTTCTTTGTATGAGCTGACCTCCCATGCGCTGTAGAGGAGAACTGCTTTGTGGAAAACAGAGGTGCACGTGCATACCGCTAGCAACACATACCATTTGGTAAAATGAAGTGTTGGATAAATTTTTGTACCCAAAATTCTTAATATAAATATATGTGTGGGTCCCATGAGAGGCTAGATATTTATATATAGTCAATATTTGCAGTCTTTTATAGAGTTGATCATCTACATCACACATGTGCAAAAAGATTACTAGTAGTACTAAAATTTTAGCACACCGGCGTGGTCGGCTGCGCAGGGTGCTTCCAGTCTCCAAGATTGAAGTAGGCGTGGGCACTTCGAGGCGTCGAGGTTGAAGGAGGCATGGCGAGGAAGAGAAAGCGAAGAGGATGGCCAATGCCTTATCTGGATGAATCCCTATCGTCATCATAGCTCGATCTCCAATGGTCTGAGTGAGACCGTTGAAAACGACAATCCACCGACCTTGCTAAATATAGATTTTCCCTAGTTTCTTCACATAAGACTTAACAGTCAATTAACGGTCCACTACCGGAAGTGACATTCTCGGAACGATGAAACTCGATTGACAGTATTGTTAGAATGTCGATTAGCAGTCTTGAAACATGCCAATCGTTTGACGTCGAATTTCATTATATAAATACTCCCTCATCTATCAAATATTAAATAAATCTAGACACTATTTAGTATATAGATTTATTTAAATTTTAAAAAACCTACGAGCAGGAACATAGGTTCACAGTGACAAAGACACAAGGATTCTTAGCACGACACTGTTGGAATTTGGTGAATTTTGGGCAGCTGGCCCATTAGACAAATTCTGAAATTCTCTTTGCCCCACTTATGCATGGCAGCATATGGCTGTGCTAGTGGTGCTAAAGTTTAGTCTCGCGTTCCTAGTGGAAAGGGAGTTGGACCATCTTATATAGTAGAGTGTTGTATCATTCACTAAGGTGTGACAAGGAGAGAAGCTCTCGCGCACTCCTCCTCCGACGCCGCCCGCCTCGCCACGGCGCGCGCGCCGCGGGTAGCCGAGCTTTATTTTGCTGTTTGGGAAACTTAATTATAAGTCATTAATGGACGCGTTAATTGCAGCCGTTTCCAGTTTTATGGATCGTGGGCTGTTACCGGCTTGGATGTGGGCTGAGCCCCACGATCTCCCTGATCTGCATTATATAAGCGTTTGTGCTAAACCTGATCGGCGATCAATCAATCTACAACACACGCCTACCTCTAGAACCTTGCGCCGCCGCCTTCGTCTTCCCCATCCTGGCTTACGGCGTGCACCACAGATCGGGACAGTAGGGCTCCGGAACCCCGCATCTCGTGAACCTGTACGGGTGAGGGACGATCAGGTTTTTGGAAAACGCTCAAGCGCGACTACTGGCAACAACGACGTCGTCCGACGACGAGTTTCCGAACGACGACTTCTTTTCGGACGTCAGCGACCTCTTCGGCAACCTTAACATGGACGACAGCTCCGCTGCGGCTACTGCCACAACTGTATCGTATGTGATTTCAATCTCTCCCTTTAGGATTTTGCTAGAGTTTCTAGGTCTAGCGTTTGGCGTAGATGTGACAGGTTTATCTTGTATAGATGTAATCTGTTCATCTACTTTGTTGATCTACATAATTGGTTTTAGTACTATTTGTATGATCATGCTTTATCAAAAAAATTTGAATTAAATCATATGGATTATTACTTATATTTTCAATAGTCCAAAAACCTGATTATAGGCAACTGAATTCCACTGGTGTAGCCGCGGCTACTAGGCCGCCTTATTTTGATGGCATGCACTATAAGAGATGGCGCAAGAGAGCATTCCTCTGGTTTGAAAACCTAAACTGCTATAGGGTCACTCTTGGCAAGCCTGAAAGAGTGCTTTCTGCTGAGCAGGAAGCGACCTTTAAGAAAGTCGATGCCATGTTTATGGCGGCTCTATTAGTGTTCTTGGGGACAACATTGTTGACCCGTATATGTCATTTGATAATGGCAAGGATGCGTGGGAAGCGCTCGAGGCCAAGTTTGGGGTCTCGGACGCTGGCACTGAGTTGTATGTCATGGAGCAATTCGATGACTACAAGATGGTTGATGAGCGCTCCGTCGTTGAGCAAGTGATGACCCACAAGTATAGGGGATGTATTGTAGTACTTTCGATAAATAAGAGTGTCGATCTCAACGAGGAGCAGAAGGTGTTGACTAGTGGTTTGGAGCAGAAAATCTCTGTAAATACTTAGCAAACATATTTTTAGGGTTTTTTTATAATGCAAGGAAATAAAGTGCAAGTAAATAAAGACAACGAGTAATTGCAGCAAGTGGTCCAATCCTTTCTTAGAAAAGGACAAGCCGATTGTAATACTTATGAGGACTAAACGTTCTCGAGGACACATGGGAATACTGTCTGCTTTCGTTTCATATAGTTGATTAATCTTCTTTGGTTTGATAAGTGTTGTGTGGGTGAACTTGTGCTAATGTACTGACCTTACTAGGACTAATACATACTTGTGATTAAACCCCTTGAAAGCATCCGCAACTACAAGAAATTAATTAAGATAAAAACCTAACCACGGCCTTAAACACTGAGATCCTACACTCCCTTATGCAAGGTTTCCTAACGGGGATTCAGGTTTCTGTCACTCTGGCAACCCCATAATTAGTAGACAAATACACAATGCATTCTCCTAGGCCCATAAATGGTGAGGTATCATGTGGTCGGCATTCACATGGCACCACTAGAAGAATATCACCACAACTTAAATATTAAACCATTGAATAATACCTCAACACAATTCCACTACTAACAACATGACTTCTCCCATGTCCTCGAGAACTAAACGAACTACTCACGAGACATCATATGGATCAAGATCAGAGATGATAAGATGATGAATAACAATCTGAACATAAACAATAGTTCAATGGTTCCACTCACAAGCATCAACTACAAAATTATTTAACACCGGGAAGGTTTCCCCTAAGAACTATGCAAGATTCAACACAATTGTTACAGCGGGATGGAGTGGTGATGATGGTGCTAGTGGAGATGATGGTGTGGATGATGGTGATGATCCCGATGAAGTCTAGCTTGATGACGGTGTTGATGGAGACGATCTCCCCTCTCCGGTAAGGAATTTCCCTGGCAGAAATCTGTCTGCTGGAGAGCTTTTTCTCTCTCTGTAGTTTCCGCCCCACAGAGGTGGCGGAATCTTTCTATGGTCTCTCCCCTGTGTATTAGGGTTTCGAGGAGAAGATATAGGCGAAAGGGCGGAGCAGGAGGTGGGCCAGGGTGGCCCGCGCATGGGGGGTGGGCCCCATGTGGCCCATCTCAGCCTCCCCTTCTGGCATCCTGTAATTTTCCATATATTTTCTGGTATTTTTTCATCTTCGCGAAAATTGCATCAAAACATCGCTTGTTCCATCAGAATTCTGACTCCGGCAGTTCATCCTACAAGAATCATCCAACATGCAAAAATAGTGAAATAACATAAGTATCACCTCTTAATATGAAATATATCAATGAACGACAATAAATTATGATATATAATAGTGATGCAAAATGGACGTATCAACTCCCCCAAGCTTAGACCTCGCTTGTCCCCAAGCGAAAACTGAGCTCAGTAAACATGTCCACAGGTTTATGGATTGAAGTGTCAATAAAATGAATACGGACAGGAAGCATCACACTTACCAATACACAACTCATAATAGAAAGCAATTCACCATTATATAACTTAACTTGCAACGAGTATGGGAGTCACAATAAAGATGCATAAAGATAAATCAAAATTGGTAATGGTAAACTTTGTTCTTGGTCAGAGAACAGATGACAAATCATACTTTTTCAAGCAAAGCTTTTGTAAATAAGTTTATAACAGGAGTCCTTTTTGCTCAAATATAAAAGGCTTTTCGAAATGATGGCTTTCAAAGTAATACTCATTCAGATAAGAACAATGTGCAAAACAAGGAAGATAACAAACATGATTGAATAAATCATCATATGAATGATTGAAACACAACATTTCAAATGCTTGCTGGAGATAGAGAGGAATAGGTTTACTGACTCAACTTAGAAGTAAAAGAAAGGCCCTTCGCAGAGGTAAGCAGGGATTTCAAGTTTCATAAAGAGCATTCAAAAGATCATGGTACTTACTAGCTTTGAGATCTCATTTCCCCTATCATAAGCATCTTGAGGTGATTAAGTTTAAAGTGAAAAAAGATGGAGTATATGCTTGACGAAGTATACGTTGGCAATATCATGTCCCTTGAGTACGAGGGTCGCTCCTCATGCTACTTGTCAACACCCGGATTTTTAATCCCAGATGCCTGTTATGCCATACATCGCAATCCCAGGATTACCATTTTTGCGAGACATAACAGAATTGGATACCACAGTACATCATCCATTACAAACCATACATAAGGTCTTACACAAATAAGGATCTCATGATCCAGTTCTTAATACAATTCAAGCAGCGGAAATACGTAATAATAACGGTAGCGTAGGCGAAGCTCCATCTTCGGGGTCACAGGCAATGCTGACGATGGGAGATGATCCTAGTTTTCGTAACCTTCCTGGGGTCCATCCTCCAGGTACTCCTCTTCATAGTCTGGCCACGGGAATAGCCAGGGACAAATCTATGAGTACTCTTTAAGTACTCACAAACTAATACTAACAAGTGAAGGGGGTTTTTGTAATAGGACACTAAGCTCTAGGATTGTTTTGCAAAAAGCCAGATTTACCTCTACTAAGTTCAAAAGCAAGATAAATCTAGTCAAATTTTATAACACCTAAGTGGGAACTTGAATTTCATATCACAACTCTGTTGTGGTCAAGTCAAAGTCTCAATTCATTTCACAAGTCATTTTGAAAACATCTGACGGGGGAACAGTATGGCCACTCCAACTGTCCATAACCGCGAACGCGACTATTCGAATAGTTTGACACTCTGCAGAGATTGTACACTTTCACCACAACATTCGATACATCCGTTAGGAACAAATCCTGAATTCACCATACTTAGTATGCGGATAATCAATCCTAACCTTTCAATTACACGCCCTAGTATAAGCACCTCTCCTGTGAGTTTGGCCTCCCAACCATGACCATATGTCATCTTGGGTACTGCACAGGTGGACAATCTTCACAAGGTAGCCTCAGCTCAGACCTTGGTCGTGAGGGAACTAATACTAAGGTATATAAGTTTCCAGTCAAGCCCTACCCAATTCTCGGGTATTGTGGTTGTACGGTAAAATTGGAATGGTATCGCATCCAGACAACCATCAGTTTTATAAAGGGCTAAGGCTCATGCCTCAACATTTTCATCACCATAAATCATCTGGTGTTCGGAAACACATGTCCAAAACATTTCAATAGAATGATCCATCATTCCAAGGTTTTCATAACCATTTTTCCACCAAGTAATCCCATCTAAGTTGATCAGGTTTTATGCTTAGCACTAGCATCTACAAGTGGGGGTAAGTACTAATGAGGGGTGGTAAACTAGTGGAGTTTAACTAAGTTCAATCTCATGCCTTAGGATGACATAAATATTACCTAGATTAGGACAAACTTTATGCTCTTTATGCAACCTTCAATTATCTTTCTAGTATCTACAATTCACTTAAGTAAACTCTAAGTAATAGCTTTGATAAAGAAATAAAGTATAAAGCTTGCAAGTAAAACTAGGAATGTGTATCATCGTATGTGTCTAACCAAGCATGCTTAGGGAATTGCATAGGTTATCTAACTTTCATAATTGCAAGTGTTAGCTTGCCTTGTGCAGAGAAGTGGTTGAAGTTCTCCTCGGCTTCTTCTTCGTAGTATCCTCCTTCCTCCTCGTATCCTTGGTCGGTACTAGCGTCTATAAGTAAATACGAGGTACACAATCACCAAACAATACTTAACTACTTTCAATCATCACACAAAAGGGTCCTATAGATGATATAGCATCATCACTAACATTACAAGATTAAAGCTTGGTTTAATTTTTTTTATTTTTGGAAAAGTAATTTCTACTCATTCAAAACTACTTAAGATTTAATATTATGCAAACCAAACATGGTATCATGTTGACACATGTCATCACCACATATTTTAGTCCATGGGAATGTGATTTAAAGTGGTGTCACAATTTAATAAGGTTTAACCTTTTATTTTACTTAAATAAAGTGACTAGAAATGCCTATGTGGCATTCTTTTATTACTTAAACATTATTTCTGTAAGTAAACCCAAATGTTTTTATATATTCTGAAAGGTATGATCAAATGTGATTTTTGAGAGTTGGAATCAACTCAAAAGCTATTATGGTTTAAATTTGAAAAATGTTTGAATGCAGAAAAGCTTCTGCCTTGTTATTTTTACCAAGGTTGCTCTATACATTCAAATGATTTGAATCCAATTGGCTTACATTAAGCATTTCAATATCTTTCTAACAAAATTGGTTTCATTCAATTTGGTTCACTGAATCGAGCTGGGTTGATTTTTGAAACTAGGTGCAGAAGTGTGTTTGAATGAAAATGGAAAAATCCAAATTCAAACGAGTGGGCTGCGCGGGAACTGCTAACGGGCTGGCCCAGTGTCACTCCGCGGCGTGGGGCTCAAATGACAGGGGGGTTCCACCAGTCAGTGGCTCTTTAAACGCGAAGCGGTACGGGGCAATATCGGCCACACGATCTAAGTCTAATCGAACGGCTGCTACTCATCGTCCACGTCGGGCGGCGCCGGCGAGACAGAAACCTAACACGGCAGGTGGGGGTCGTCGGGGGCTCACCGGGGCTCAGGCGAGGGTCGGCGATGCGGGCGAACGACGAAGTCGACGACGGCGAACCTCCTGGTACCGGCAGCTTCTCCTGGGGTGGACGAAATCGACGACGCCCTTCTTCTCCAGAGGCGGCCTACTCCGGCCAAATTCCGGCGAAGTGCTGCTCGCCTTGCTCCGGGAACAGGGTGGAACAATCAGTGAGGATAGGGGAGTAGAATGGTGTGAAGAGTTTGAGCTGGGGTGGCCTCTATTTATAGTCTCGACGACGAGACCGAACGGGATGGGCAGGCGACGGTGGCGAGATGGCTACGGGCTGCTAGAGGCATGGCTGGCGGTGGCGATCGATCGGTGGTCTCCTGGCGATGCTCTACGGCTTTAATGCGCGTGTAGGGGCAGTGGCAAACGGTCGGGAACGCACGATGCTCTGCGAGGCAGAGGCGGCGAACTTGACGGCGAGCGGTGGCTACGGGTCATGGGGCGGTGAACGGGGATGTCTGACGGTCTCCTGGGACGGTGGTGATCGTGTATGCACGCGGCGAGGGCGGCGCACGGTCTGTGGGCGTGTGTCGAGGGTGGCGCTCTGGCGCACGCTCGGCATGGTTGGCAGAGGCACGGGCGCGGCGTTCCTGGGTGCTCTGGTCGATATCTTCGAGGCAGGGCTGGTCGAGAGGGGGCGGTGAGGCATGGGTGATCTCCCAGACAAGGTTGGCACGGCCGTTCCTCTCCTAGCTTGATGTCTACACTGGGGTGGCATGGGTGGCTTCGGCTGTTCACCATTGATGACATTGCCAAGCTTACAGTGGTGCTAGATGTTTACAAATGAGCTATATGATCTACTAAAGCCTAGTAGCAACCAGAGAGGGAACAAGTTAGGCTCAAATCGCTGCTCCAAATAGTGTTTGGATTTTATTTGATTTGCATCTACAAGGTGTTTGATGAAATGGCCGCAAGAACTCAAGTTTTGAATTTTGAAAAGATTTTTGGTGGGGGTGCTAGGCATGTGCTGGTGAGTCTGTAGATGCTTGGGTTTTGAAAGTTGAGCTTGTTTGAGTGGTTTTTGAAAAAGTGGGATCTTCCCATATGATATAGATTCAATTTTAAACTGTCCTTTAAACTATGCATTCAAATGTTTTTGGATGATCACAAGGTGGGCCTTGGTACTTTGTTATGAGTACTATCAAGGGGTGCAAAGATCCAAACAAGTTTCTGTTAAGTTTTGAAAGTTAGAGACAGCCAAAGTAGGCATGGGAGTTAAATTGGCCAAAGTGACCATTCCCTTATTTTGTTTGTTTTGATTTATTTGTCTTTGGGAAAAGTGTGGGGATTGTTTAGATGATGTTTAATTTCACCTAAGAATCCTTTTAGAAGCAAAGAAACACACAATCATGGCAATTCAAAAGAATCCAAAATGGAATGCATACACACATGCATGCTTTCATATTTTTATTTAGAAAAGTTTTTGTTAACCCTAATTTTGATGCATAGAGTTTGATGATTCTAGTTTAATATTTTTTGGATGTTACAAACCTTCCCCCCTTAAACAAAATCTCGTCCCGAGATTTGAAAAAGGACGAAAAGATTACCTAGGATTTGAAGAGATCGGGAAACTCCGTCCTGATGTGATCTTCGCGCTCCTAGGTAGCTTCCTCTTATGTGTGGTTGCTCCACTGAATTTTGAGAAACTTGATGCTTTGGGTTCTGGTGGTTCTGAAAGCTTCTTCCAAAATACGGATGGGTACTTCGGGATAGGTCAGGTCATCGTTGATCTCTATGGTCCGGTGATCGATATTCTTGAACACTTCGGTCTTCTCTGGAACTTCGAGGCACTTGCGAAGTAATGAGATATGGAACACATTGTGCATGGCTGACATTTCTTCGGGCAGTTCCAATTGATACGACACTTCTCCTTGACGGTTCAGAATCTTGAAGGGTTCGATATATCTGGGGGATAACTTTCCTTTGAGTTGGAAATGCTGCATTCCCTTCAATGGCGACACTTTCAGATACACAAAATCTCCTATGTTGAAGGCGAGGTCTCGACGTCTCTTGTCGGTGTAACTCTTCTGTCTGTACTGGGCTGTCTTGAGGTGCTCACGAATCTTGTGAACCTTCTCTTCTGCTTCTCGTAGGATATCGGGTCCGAAAATCTGACTCTCTCCTACTTCAGACCAATTCAAAGGGGTGCGACACTTCCTTCCGTACATAAATTCAAATGGGGCCATTTGCAAACTAGCTTGATAACTGTTGTTGTACGAAAATTCTGCAAACGGCAGACAGTCTTCCCACTTAGATCCATATTCTAACACACATGCTCTCAGCATATCTTCGAGTATTTGATTTACTCGCTCCGTTTGTCCATCGGTCTGAGGGTGATACGCGGTACTGAAATCTAGTCGGGTTCCTAAACCTTCTTGGATTTTCTTCCAGAATCTCGAGGTAAACTGAGTTCCTCGATCCGATACGATGTTCTTGGGGACTCCGTGCAAACTGACGATTCTAGCGATGTATAACTCCGCTAGCTTCGAACTCTGATATGTGGTCTTGACGGGTAAGAAATGGGCGACTTTGGACAATCTGTCCACTATGACCCAGATAGAGTCATTTCCCTACTAGAAGTAGGCAATCCGGTGATAAAGTCCATTCCAACGGAATCCCATTTCCATTCCGAAATCTGCAAGGGTTGCAATAATCCAGCGGGTCTTTGATGTCCTGCCTTGACTCGCTGACATATATCACACCTGGCGATATAACTTCCGATTTCTCTCTTCATCTTATGCCACCAAAATTGCTCTTTCAAATCTTGATACATCTTAGTTCCTCCGGGGTGGATAGAATAAAGAGTATCATGAGCTTCTTTGAGAATAACTTCTTTCAACTCAGAATTTGCTGGTACACAAAGGCGTCCTTTGTACCACAGAACTCCTTCTTTGTCTTCGGTGAATCCGGGTACTTTGCTTGTACCGATACGACGCTTGATTCCATCAATACTAGGGTTTCCCTTCTGTGCCTCTTTGATCTGGCTGATCAAAGTGGGTTGAAGTTCTATGCTAGCCAAAACTCCTTCACTCACTAATTCCATTCGAAAATCTTCCATCTCTTTGTGCAAACTTGGTTGCTCCTTCAAAATCATGGAGTTCAAGCGGCACAGCAATCTGCTAAGGGCATCTGCTACCACGTTGGCTTTACCAGGGTGATAGTGAATGTCCAGATCGTAATCCTTGATTAACTCAATCCATCTTCTCTGTCTCATATTCAGCTCCTTCTGAGTGAATATATACTTCAGGCTCTTGTGATCCGAATAAATCTCACAACGGTTTCCCATGAGGTAATGCCTCCATGTCTTCAGGGCTAGAACTACGGCTGCGAGTTCGAGGTCATGGGTTGGGTAATTTTGCTCATGTTGCTTCAGTTGTCGAGATAGATAAGATATAACTTTGCCTTCTTGCATTAGCACACATCCGAGACCGATCTTGGATGCGTCACAAAACACGTCAAAGGGCTTCGTGATATCCGGCATGATTAAGATTGGGGCTGAAATCTATCTCCTTTTGAGTTCTTGAAAACTCGCTTCACATTTGTCGGTCCATTCAAACTTCTTGTCCTTCTTCAGCAATTGGGTCATGGGTCTGCCGATACTCGAGAATCCTTCTACGAACTTGCGGTAATATCCTGCCAATCCGAGAAATGCACGAACTTGGGTTTGAGTGGTTGGGGCTTGCCAATCTTCGACATCTTTCACTTTTGCAGGATCAACGGCAATTCCTCCGGCTGATACAATGTGACCGAGGAATCCTACCTCCTGTAACCAGAATTCACATTTGCTAAACTTGGCATACAATTGATGCTCTCTAAGGGTTCCAAGAATGGTCCTTAGGTGTAGCTCATGTTCTTCTTCCGATTTGGAATAAATCAGAATGTCATCGATGAAAACAACGACAAACTTATCCAGGAAGTCCATAAAAATCTTATTCATGAGATTCATGAAATAAGCGGGGGCATTGGTTAATCCAAAAGACATAACGGTATACTCGTATAATCCATATCTGGTGGTAAAGGCAGTCTTTGGAATATCCTCTGCACGAATTTTGAGTTAATGATAACCAGTCCTAAGATCAATCTTAGAAAACACTTTGGCACCGGTCAACTGATCAAACAAATCTTCTATCTTGGGCAAGGGGTACTTGTTTTTGATGGTGACATCATTCAACTTCCGATAATCCGTACACAAACGGTTACCTCCATCTTTCTTGTCCACAAACAAAACAGGTGATCTCCATGGTCACGCACTTGGTTGAATCAATCCAATTTTCAACATGGAATCCAGTTCCTTCTTCAGTTCTGCTAGTTCCGACGGGTTCATACTATAGGGTCTCTGGGCTATGGGTCCTATTCCGGGGATTAGTTCGATGATAAACTCGATATCCCGATCTGGGAGCATACCGGGCAAAACATCTGGAAATACATCGGTGTATTCATAGACTATCCGGACTTGGTCAATGATAGGTTGGGCTATACTCTTGTTGCACTTGAATTGACGAGGTAAGGTTTCAGATATATGCTCGACTGATATTCCGGCTATACTGGTCATGGTGATGGCTTTCTTGGCACAGTCAATCAATCCTTTATGTTTGGACATCCAATCCATTCCTAGTACTACTTCCAAACCTTTAGTTCCGAGTACTATCAGGTTAGCATAAAAATCTATGCCATGGATTCGGATAGGGACGACTTTGCAAATTTGCCTAGCCTTGGTGGTTGAACCGGGAATTTGGACGATCATAACATGCTTCCGTTTTGTTGGTTGAATCTTACTAGTGCAGGCAAATTCTTCCGTGAAAAATGAATGCGATGCACCAGAATCAAAAAACACTCTTGAAAGTACTGAATTAACAGAAAACATACCCAGCACGACGTCTGGCGCTTCCTGAGCTTCTTCAGCATGCATGAGAAAAAGACGGTCGTTGCGGTTGAGTGAATTCCCTGGGGCAAATCTTCTTCCAGGCTGAACACGACGCTGCTGCTGAGCTGGGGCATTGGCATTGGGGGCTGTGGCATTCTTCTTGTTGGGGCACTCATTGGAATAGTGGCCTTTATTTCCACAGTCATAACAAGTCACTTGCGACTTGTCCTTTGCTGCAACAGACACAACATTGCTTTCAGTCCTCGGGGCAGTGTTGGTGTTGGCGGCAGCATTGTTGTTGTTGAACTTAGGTGGGGCACGGTTGAAATTGTTAGAGTTGCCGAGGTTGTTGTGATTTCCTCCGGACCTAGGGTTTCCACGGTTGGGATGGGTCGGACGGTTCATCGGGGGTCTGTTGGTTCTCGGGGCAAATCCTGGAGATGGGCTAGGGCGATACTTTGGGGTCTGATGGGTTCCTGGTTGATGCATCATGCGACGCTTGCGGTTCTCATTGGCTTGGTTGATATTTCCTTCCATATGGATAGCAGAGTCGACAAGGGCTTCAATATCAGCAAAGGGGATATTGACTAACACAGTCTGCATCTCATCGTGCAGACCATTCAAGAATCTCTCCTTCTTCTTGGCTTCGGTGTCGATCTCATCCAGGGCATACTTAGCTAATGAAAAGAATTTGTCACGGTATTCCACTACGGTCATCCTTCCTTGCTTCAATTCTCTGAACTCATCTCTCATCCTCTTGATCAAACCTGGTGGCACATGGGTTCTGCTGAACTTGACTTTGAATTCCTCCCAGGTCATCATTTGTCCTCCGGTCATCGCACGAACACTGTTCCACCATGCTCTGGCATCTCCAGCTAGATAATGGGTAGCGAACAGAACTTTCTCGTTAGCTTCCACTCCGGCTACTTCTAGGTTATTTTCCATGGTTTTCAGCCAATCATCGGCGTCTAAGGGCTCTTCCGACTTAGTGAAAACAGGTGGGTTGGTGTTCTGGAAATTCTTGAGCTTAGATCCATGGTTGTCCTGGTTTCCGTGGCCTTGATTGTTGTGGGCTGAGCTATCTGTTGAAGGGTGGCTAGGTTGGCTTGACATTCCGCTCTTTCAGCTTCGCGGTCAGAAACCAACATTTGCAGGATCTGCAACATCGGGTCCGGGGATGAACCACTTCCTCCGTGTGGCATCTGAAGATTGAGATAGATCATGAGAAAAGAGGGAAATTTCTAAGGTTTTGGGACTTTGAAAAGTTTTTAAAGTTTGACTCGGATTTTTCTAGCAACTTGCTTTTCATTCATTCATAGCACACGATACAAACACACACCACAACAAGGCAAACAGATGATTTTAGGAACCATTCTAGAAACTACGATACAGTGGGACCGAGTACTACTCACTACACTAGTGCTCAAGTGCTACTACTCCTCGGAGTCGGTGTAGTCGTCATCCTCATCATCCTCATCGTCATCGATGAAGGCGTAATCATCCTCATCGGTGAAGAAATCCATAGCCTGATCCTCCAGAAAATCATCATCATCGATGAGATAGGAGTAGGGGTCTCCACGAAGATCCTCTCCGGCATTCTCCCTTTCTTCCAACTCCATGTCTCTCTCGTCGATGGTCTCCTCCAAAGACGAGATATGGTGGCGAAGACGGGCAATGATGCGCTCCTTCTTATCGAGCTGACGGCGGCGAGACTTGCGATCCTTTGCTAACATGGCGATGGTCTGATCCTTCGTCTTGATAATGGCGGACTTGTGGTTGGAGTAGTCACGGCAATTATCCAACTCCTGCTGACGATCGTACATCATGAAGCTAAGGTGGTCCAATTGGGTCTTCAGCTCGTGGTGGTATGGGGCTTCCAGTGGCTGTCCATTAGCATCACGCCTTGGGCAAAATTCAAAGCGAGTACCCTTGATCTGGTTGATACTCTGCCCACACAGACGGGCAAGAGCTTCCTGCATGGCCCTGGCAAGTCAATCGAGCCAATTGTTCTCTCTTAAGGTAAACTGAATTCCCTTAGCAGTGGGAGGTTCAATATTTCCTCGGAGACTTGCAACAATTAGCCACTGCAGATCTTATCCTCCTTGATCATTGAGCTGAGCTCCGAATAACTCGGGGTGCGGACGCTCCAGAAGTTCCGAAAGCTGGTCCAAATCCCTCTCAAAGATAAGGTCTCCTCCATTTCCCAACTAGTAAAACTTGCTGTACTTCACGTCCATCTAAAATAATATAAGATGAGTAAGTTAGTAGAGTGATCAAGTGTGTCAATATTTATGTATTTTAGAAGAGTTTTTGAGGAACATGAATTTTCATGAAAGAATCAAAGTGATAAGAATGGGAATAAGTTTTTGTAAATATTTGCTTTCTTTGGTTTTGAAACTAAGTTTTTGATTCCAAACATCCAGTCTAACTAGGGTCTCCTATGGTCAGGATGGCTCTGATACCAACTTGTCAACACCCGGATTTTTAATCCCAGATGCCTGTTATGCCATACATCGCAATCCTAGGATTACCATTTTTGCGAGACATAACAGAATTGGATACCACAGTACATCATCCATTACAAACCATACATAAGGTCTTACACAAATAAGGATCTCATGATCCAGTTCTTAATACAATTAAAGCAGCGAAAATACGTAATAATAACGGCAGCGTAGGCGAAGCTCCATCTTCGGGGTCACAAGCAATGCTGACGATGGGAGATGATCCTAGTTTTCGTAACCTTCCTGGGGTCCATCCTCCAGGTACTCCTCTTCATAGTCTGGCCACGGGAATAGCCAGGGACAAAGCCATGAGTACTCTTTAAGTACTCGCAAACTAATACTAACAAGTGAAGGGGGTTTTTGTAATAGGACACTAAGCTCTAGGGTTGTTTTGCAAAAAGCCAGATTTACCTCTACTAAATTAAGAAGCAAGAGAAAGCTAGTCAAATTTTATAACGCCTAAGTGGGAACTTGAATTTCATATCACAACTCTATTGTGGTCAAGTCAAAGTCTCAATTCATTTCACAAGTCATTTTGAAAACATCTGACGGGGGAACAGTATGGCCACTCCAACTGTCCATAACCGCGGACGCGGCTATTCGAATAGTTTGACACTCTGCAGAGATTGTACACTTTCACCACACATTCGATACATCCGTCAGGAACAAATCCTGAATTCACCATACTCAGTATGCGGATAATCAATCCTAACCTTTCAATTACACGCCCTAGTATAAGTACCTCTCTTGTGAGTTTGGCCTCCCAACCATGACCAACTGTCATCTTGGGTACTGCACAGGTGGACAATCTTCACAAGGTAGCCTCAGCTCAGACCTTGGCCGTGAGGGAACTAATACTAAGGTATATAAGTTTCCAGTCAAGCCCTACCCAATTCTTGGGTATTGTGGTTGTACGGTAAAATTGGAATGGTATCGCATCCAGACAACCATCAGTTTTATAAAGGGCTAAGGCTCATGCCTCAACATTTTCATCACCATAAATCATCTGGTGTTCAGAAACACATGTCCAAAACATTTCAATAGAATGATCCATCATTCCAAGGTTTTCATAACCATTTTTCCACCAAGTAATCCCATCTAAGTTGATCAGGTTTTATGCTTAGCACTAGCATCTACAAGTGGGGGTAAGTACTAATGAGGGGTGGTAAACTAGTGGAGTTTAACTAAGTTCAATCTCATGCCTTAGGATGACATAAAGATTATCTACCTTAGGCCAAATTTTATGCTCTTTATGCAACCTTCAATTATATTTCTAGTATCTACAATTCACTTAAGTAAACTCTAAGTATAGCTTTGAGAAAGAAATAAAGTATAAAGCTTGCAAGTAAAACTAGGAATGGGTATCATCATATGTGTCTAACCAAGCATGCTTAGGGCATTGCATAGGTTATCTAACTTTCATAATTGCAAGTGTTAGCTTGCCTTGTGCAGAGCAGTGGTTGAAGTTCTCCTCGGCTTCTTCTTCGTAGTATCCTCCTTCATCCTCGTATCCTTGGTCGGTACTAGCGTCTATAAGTAAATACGAGGTACACAATCACCAAACAATACTTAACTACTTTCAATCATCACACAAAAGGGTCCTATAGATGATCTAGAATCATCACTAACATTACAAGATTAAAGCTTGGTTTAATTTCTTTTATTTTTGGAAAAGTAATTTCTACTCATTGAAAAACTACTTAAGATTTAATATTCTCCAAACCAAACATGGGATCATGTTGACACATGTCATCTCCACATATTTTAGTCCATGGGAATGTGATTTAAAGTGGTGTCACAATTTAATAAGGTTTAACCTTTTATTTTACTTAAGTAAAGTGACTACAAATGCCTATGTGGCATCCTTTTATTACTTGAACATTATTTCTGTAAGTAAACCCAAATGTTTTTATATATTCTGAAAGTTATGATCAAATGTGATTTTTGAGAGTTGGAATCAACTCAAAAGCTATTATGGTTTACATTTGAAAAATGTTGAATGCAGAAAAGCTTCTACCTTGTTATTTTTACCAAGGTTGCTCTATAGATTCAAATGATTTGAATCCAACGGGCTTGGATTAATCATTTCAATATCTTTCTAACAAAATTGGTTTCATTCAATTTGGTTCACTGAATCGAGTTGGGTTGATTTTTGAAACTAGGTGCAAAAGTGTGTTTGAATGAAAATGGAAAAATCCAAATTCAAACGAGTGTGCTGCGCGGGAACTGCTAACGGGCCGGCCCAGTGTCACTCCACGGCGCGGGGCTCAACTGACAGGGGGGTTCCACCAGTCAGTGGCTCTTTAAACGCAAAGCGGTACGGGGCAATATCGGCCACACGATCTAAGTCTAATCGAACGGCTGCTACTCATCGTCCACGTCGGGCGGCGCCGGCGAGACAGAAACCTAACGTGGCAGGTGGGGGTCATCGGGGGCTCACCGGGGCTCAGGCGAGGGTCAGCGATGCGGGCGAACGACGAAGTCGACGACAGCAAACCTCCTGGTACCGGGAGCTTCTCCTGGGGTGGAAGAAATTGACGACGCCCTTCTTCTCCAGAGGCGGCCTGCTCCGGCCAAATTCCGATGAAGCGCTGCTCGCCTTGCTCCGGGAACAGGGTGGAACAATCAGTGAGGAGAGGGGAGTAGAATGGTGTGAAGAGTTTGAGCTGGGGTGGCCTCTATTTATAGTCTCGACGACGAGACCGAACGGGATGGGCAGGCGACGGTGGCGACATGGCTACGGGCTGCTAGAGGCATGGCCGGCGATGGCGATCGATCGGTGGTCTCCTGGCGATGCTCTACGGCTTTAATGCGCATGTAGGGGCGGTGGAAAACGGTCGGGAACGCACGATGCTCTGCGAGGCAGAGGCGGCGAACTTGACGGCGAGCGGTGGCTACGGAGCATGGGGCGGCGAACGGGGATGTCTGGCGGTCTCCTGGGACGGTGGTGATCGTGTATGCACGCGGCGAGGGCGGCACGCGGTCTGTGGGCGTGTGTCGAGGGTGGCGCTCTGGCGCACGCTCGGCATGGTTGGCAGAGGCACGGGCGCGGCATTCCTGGGTGCTCTAGTCGATGTCTTCGAGGCAGGGCTGGTTCAGAGGGGGCGGTGAGGCATGGATGATCTCCCAGACAAGGTTGGCACAGCTAGTTCCTCTCCTAGCTTGCTGTCTACACTGGGGTGGCATGGGTGGCTTCGGCTGTTCACCATTGATGACATTGCCAAGCTTACAGTGGTGCTAGATGTTTACAAATGAGCTATATGATCTACTAAAGCCTAGTAGCAACCAGAGAGGGAACAAGTTAGGGTCAAATCACTGCTCTAAATAGTGTTTGGATTTTATTTGATTTGCATCTGCAAGGTGTTTGATGAAATGGCCGCAAGAACTCAAGTTTTGAATTTTGAAAAGATTTTTGGTGGGGGTGCTAGGCATGTGCTGGTGAGTCTGTAGATGCTTGGGTTTTGAAAGTTGAGCTTGTTTGAGTGGTTTTTGAAAAAGTGGGATCTTCCCATATGATATAGATTCAATTTTAAACTGTCCTTTAAACTATGCATTCAAATGTTTTTGGATGATCACAAGGTGGGCCTTGGTACTTTGTTATGAGTACTATCAAGGGGTGCAAATATCCAAACAAGTTTCTGTTAAGTTTTGAAAGTTAGAGACAGACAAAGTAGGCATGGGAGTTAAATTGGCCAAAGTGACCATTCCCTTATTTTGTTTGTTTTGATTTATTTGTCTTTGGGAAAAGTGTGGAGATTGTTTAGATGATGTTTAATTTCACCTAAGAATCCTTTTACAAGCAAAGAAACACACAATCATGGCAATTCAAAAGAATCCAAAATGGAATGCATACACACATGCATGCTTTCATATTTTTATTTAGAAAAGTTTTTATTAACCCTAATTTTGATGCATAGAGTTTGATGATTCTAGTTTAATATTTTTGGGATGTTACACTACTCAACTTTAGTTACCGGTAAGTTCTTGTCATAGTAAGTACATGTGTATCATAGATAACCGCCAACGGGGTACCCCCTTGCCCCATGATACAGGAGTTATCCCATATCAAAATGACAAGGCAAGTAGACAATGAGCATCTCAGCAATCTTCTTATTTACCATGGGAAAATGGTGCTTTTTTCTCTTCTTTCCTCTTTTTCTGTCTCTCTCTCTTTTTTATATAAGAAGAATGCTTCATAGATTGCTCACTATGGTTATGCTGCAAGTTTCCACCATGACTAGGCATGGCTTAGGCTAGCGGCTCATGTCGTGGGAATGGTCACGGCAGATGCTGCAATCGGCAGCGAGTAGTAGAATGAGGGGCAAGGGCGGCCAGCCATCTGCGGTGCGAGATGAGGGCAAAGACACAGGGTTTTACCCAGGTTCGGCCCCCCGGAGGGTAAAGACCTACTCCTGCTAGATTGTATTATTATGGAGGTGTTACAATGGGCGAGCTCGGCGGCTAGGCGGCGAGTCGCTGGGGTGTATGAGGGAACGTGTCTCTACTCACCCCATAGGGAGGTTTATATAGGCTCACCTCCCCTAGGGTTTACATATCTCAACCGATTCGGTTACAGCTTCAGTAGTCGTTTAACCTAGTCCGACTGGGCCTATCTACTCGCCTGGGCCTTCAGCTTCCAGTCGCTCGGTACCTTGCTGGGCTTCAATCCACTCGCCGTTCTGCAGGCCCACTCGCCAGCTCACGGGCCAGTCGGAAACGCCCTGCTGGGTATACCCCAGTAGGCATATCCCCATCAGTAGTCCCCGAGGCCATCGTCGATTGGGCGTAAGTGGCTGCTGGCAGTCGGAGTATACGGCTTCAGAGTAGGCATCCAGTCGAATCGTCGGCGGGCTCCTGTATAAAGGAGGAAATCCGGTGAACCAAGTCGCGGCTTGGGCGAGTCGAGTCGGCGAGATGCGGTCATAGTGATTGACTTGGCGAGCCGAGTGGCTGGAGTTGGACCGTCAGGCGCGGTCAAACTAGCCGTTGAGGTAATCCAACGGTAACTTTCGGCGTAATCATCGCGCGGTAACGACCTCCTGATTTGGCGGGTAACTCCCGCTATATAAGAGGAATGGCAGGCAATCGTAGAGCCAACTGCTCACCACTTCTTCCGAGTGCGCGCATTTTCCTTCCTTCGCTCCGCGATCCAGTCGACCCGAAATCCTCCGATCTCCAACCAACCTCTCGGCCATGGCCCTTTCCACCGAACCGTGGGGTAAGTCCAAGTGCACGAGGGTGCAGCTGGCCTCTTTCGAGGAGGCCGGGATCCTGCGAGCCGGCTGTTGGCGTATCCCCGCAGCCGGAGAAACGACCCCAAACCCGCGAGAGAGGGAATTCGTCTGTTTCACCAGTCATATCGAGCGGGGGCTAGGGTTTCCCACGTCTTTGTTCTTCCGGCGCTTTTGCGCCTACTACGGGATCCAGCCTTCAGATCTGGGTCCCCACAGCATCGAGCAGCTCGCCATCTTCGTGGCGTTCTGCGAGTGCTACTTGGGCTGCCGGCCCTACTTTCCCTTGTGGCAAGATCTGTTCCACGGACGGATCAGCCGCGAGGAGGCAGGCGGCCCAATGCTAGCCGCGGGCGGCTTGACGTTCCAGCTCAAGTCCAAAGCTTCTTTCTTTGATCTGATGCTACCTGCCAAGGCAGCGAGCGACTGGAAGAAGTCGTGGTTCTATGTGGCCGAGGCGACCCCGGAGGACGAGGTGGCGATCCCGCGGTACTCGGCCAATCGTTTCGAGCCGCGCCATCTCCAAGTCGGCAAGCTCCCCAACGACCAGCGGATGGTCGTTGACGAGATGCTCCAGACCATCCGTGGTCTGAAAAAGAAGGGCCTTCAGACGATAAACTTGTACAATTGCTGGCTTGGGCGACGGCTCGTTCCACTCGCCCAACGCGACCACTATATGTACCAGTACACGGGTCGGGGAGACTCGACGAAGGCCTTGTTGGAGATATGCCCTAGAGGCAATAATAAATATAGTTATTAAGTTATTATTATATATCTTTGTGTTTATGATAAATGTTTGCATTCATGCTATAATAGTATTAACAAGGAAACCATTAATACTTGTGTGATTTGTAAACTTAATTTGAAGTCCCTAGTATAGCCTCTATACTTCACTAGCTTGTTGGTTGATTGATGATGTGGTTTCTTTGTCATGAACATTGAGATGTTATCAACAACAAGATCATATCGTTAGGAGAATGATATGGTGGACATAATCCTATAGACAAGCGTAGCATAAAGATCAAGTCATTTCAATAGTTCAATTGCTATATGCTTTCTGATACATAGTAACCTAATTCCTTCGACCATGAGATCATGCATATCACCTTTACTGGATGGATGCTTTGATGTCATCAAACACCACACCGTAACAGGGTGGCTATAAAGGTGGCATTGAGTGTTCGGAAAGTATTGGTTGAAACACATGGATCAAGAGTGGGATTTGTCCATCCACATGACGGATAGATATTCTCTGGGCCCTCTCGGTGAAATGTCATTCAATTAGCTTGCAAGCATGTGACTTGGTCACAAGGGATCACATATCACGGGAACGAGAAAAAGAGTACTTATCGGTAACGAGGATGAACTAGGTATGCAGAGATACCGACGATCATAACCTCGGATAAGTAACATATCGTGAGACAAAGGGAAATTGGTATCGTATGTAAGTGGTTCATTCGATCGCAAAGTAATCGTAGAAATATGTGGGAGCCATATGAATTTCCAGATTCCTCTATTGGTTATTGTTCGGAGAAGTGTCTCGATCATGTCCGCATAATTCACGAACCGTAGGGAGACACACTTAAGGATTCGACGTTGTTTGAGTAGTTATGGTATTATGAGAAAGAGACCGAATGTTGTTCGGAGTCTCGGATGGGATCCGGGATATCACGAGGAGATCCGGAATGGTCCGGAGAATAAGATTCATATAAGGAAAGTCTCGTTTCGGAGTTCGGGAATGATTCCGGTGTTTTCATCGGGGATATTCTAGAAGGTTCCGGATTGTCCGGCACTCCGGGGGGGAAGGGGTACATGAATGTGTCATTACATATTGGAATGATTGCATCATGTACTAAGTGTTCTTGCTGTCCCAAATATAGGATTAAATTGAATCCTAAAACAGAAAAGTCAAATGTCCAGTTTGAAAGTCAAACTGCCAAAAACAAGAAACTGTGGGAAACAAGCAAGAGGAGTTGGAACCAACCTGGAGGAGGAGTTGGACTCCTCCAGGCCGGCGCCCAGCCCAAGGCCGAGTTGGGGAGGGACTCCCTCCCTCCCCTGGCGCGCCCACCCCCTCCCACCTATATAAGGAGGGGCAGGGCTCCCCTCCTACACACAAGTTTCCTATCCTCTAAACTAAACCCTAGATCTAGACCCCGGTTTAGAGCTATTCGGTTTAGAGCCTTCTAATTGGTTTAGAGCCCTCTAATTGGTGTGTCTAATTACTAGACCACTAATAGCCTCTCTCATAAGCTCCACCATACTCGCACCGGCTTAAGGCGAAGCCCTGCGGGATTTCCCCTCTACCTCCGGTACCACGCCGTTGTGCTGCCGGAATCGCGAGGAGAGTGCTACAACCTCCGCTGCCTGCTGGAACAAGGGAGAGGAAGGTCTTCGTCGAGTACCGAACGTGTGACCGACTGCGGGAGCGCTGCGGGAACGCGGCGCCGGAAGGATCGTCTACGCGATCTTGAGATCGGAAAGAGTACGACTACATCACCCACGAGAATCTGCTCTCGTTAAACACTTTGGAATCTTCGAGGGTGAGTTATTCCATCGACTCGTTGCTACAATCTAGTAGATAGATCTTGGCTTGTTTGTTTGTATGCGATAGAAAATTTTTGTTTTCCATGCTACGAACCCCTACAGTGGTATCAGAGCCGTGTCTATATGTAGATCTGTTGCACGAGTAGAACACAATGGTCATTGTGGGCGTTGATGCTTTTATTGTAGATTGCTTTTTGTGTACTTTGCATCTTGCGGTATGTTGGGATGAAGCGGCCCGGGCTAACCTTACATGACATCGTTCATGAGACTTGCTCCACGCTTGACATGCAACTCGTTTTGCATAAGTGGCTTTGCGGGTGCCTGTTTCTCCTAGCATAGTAAAGATCCAATTTACAACGGGTGATCAACAATGCTAGTATCAATGTTGTGGTTCTTGTTCGTAAGTTAGAACGACACTTATGGAAAGCCCCAAACCACGTAAAATATGCAAAGAAAGTAGAAGCGTCTAACTTTGTTTTGCAGGGGTGTGCAGTGATGTGATATGGCCATGATTGTGATTATATTTGATGTATGCAATGTTCCTTATTGTAAGTTGGCAACCGGCAGGAGCCATATGGTTGTCTTTAATTTCTGTTAAGACCTGCGTGTCTATTCAAAATAGTTGTAATAGTTGAAGCTGGTGGACGACAACCATGGAGAAGCGTCATTGACCTTGATGCTATGCCGGTGATGATGGAGATCATATTCGTGCTTGAAGATGGAGATCGGAAGCACAAAGAAGAAAGGCCATATCATATCACATATTATGAATTGCATGTGATGTTAATCCTTTATGCATCTTGTATTGCTTAGTAGACGACGGTAGCATTATAAGATGATCCCTCATGCACATAAATTTCAAGTTCTAGAGTGTTCACCCTTAGTATGCACCGTTGCCAAAGCTTGCTGCTTCGAAGCACCACGTGATGATCGGGTGTCTTTGATTCCGCGGGTGAATACAACGTAAGCAAGCCAGATTTGCTTATGCGGAAGCTAAGGTTTGATCTTGACGAGCCTAGCATGTACAGACATGGCCTCAGGAACACGGATCGCCGAAAGGCAAAGCATGAATCATATAGTAGATATGATGAACATGATGATTGTTCGCCATTAAAACTATATCAGCTCTCGTGATGATCGGTGTTGATGTAGTGGATTTGGTTCGTGTGATCACTAAAACAATGTGAGGGATGTTGTTTTGAGTGGGAGTTCACCTAGTTTAATTTCATTAATTAATTTGAACTCAATTTGTCATAAACTTAGTCTAAACTATTGCAAATATGTTGTAGATCAATGGCAGCCCCTACCATCAATTTTAATGCGTTCCTAGAGAAAGAAAAGTTGAAAAACAATGGAAGCAACTTCGCGGATTGGTTCCGCAATTTGAGGATTGTCCTCACAGCTGGTAATTTGACCTATGTGCTGGATGCACCGCTAGGTGACCCACCTGCAGCTGATGCTACCGATGAAGTAAAGAATGTTTACCTTGCTCGGAAGAATCAGTACTCCATAGTTCAGTGTGCTATCTTGTATGGTTTAGAATCGGAGCTTCAGAAAAGGTTTGAAGAGTCAGATCCATATTATATTGTCGAGGATCTCAAATTAATCTTTGAGACTCATGCGGCAATTGAAAGTTATGAAGCTTCTGAAAAGTTCTTTAACTGCAAGATGGAAGAGGGTAGCTCCGTCAGTGAGCATGTGCTTAAGATGTCTGGGCACGCAAATAAACTTCAAAGTTTGGGTATAGTGATTCCTAATACTTTGGGAGTTTACCGCATCCTCCAATCACTACCACCAAGTTACAAGAACTTTGTGATGAACTACAACATGCAGAACATGAACAAAGAGTTGCCAGAACTATTTGCTATGTTAAAATCTGCAGAAGTGGAGATCAAGAAAGAGCACCAAGTGTTGATGGTCAATAAGACCACCAAATTCAAGAAAGGCAAGTCTAAGCAAAAGGGACACTTCAAGAAGGGTGGTAAGAAAGTTACCACGCCGACGAAGAAGACCAAGGCTGGACCTAAACCTGAAACTGAGTGCTTTTACTGCAAGGGAGAAGGTCACTGGAAGCGGAATTGCCCAAGGTACTTGGCGGATTTGAAGAACGGCAACATCAAGAAGAAAGGTATATCTGATATACATGTTATTGATGTGTATCTCACTAGTACTCGTAGTAGTGCCTGGGTATTTGATACTGGTTCGGTTGCTCATATTTGTAACTCGAAACAGGAGCTGCAGAATAAACGGAAGCTAGTGAAGAACGAGGTGACGATGCGCGTAGGAAACGGATCAAAGGTTGATGTGATCGCGGTCGGCACGCTACCTCTTCATCTACCATCGGGATTAGTTTTATACTTAAATAATTGTTATTTGGTGCCTGTGTTAAGCATGAACATTATATCAGGATCTTGTTTATTGCGAGACGGTTACTTGTTTAAATCCGAGAATAATGGTTGTTCGATTTATATGAGTAATATGTTTTACGCACATGCACCTTTGATAGATGGTCTATTCTTATTGAATCTCGATAGTAGAAATACACATATTAATAACATTGAGGCTAAACGTTTGAAATCAAGCGATAATTTGACCTATATGTGGCACTGTCGTCTTGGTCACATTGGAGTGAAGCGTATGAAGAAACTCCATTCCGATGGACTTCTTGAATCACTTGATTTTGAATCACTTGAAAGATGCGAAGCATGTCTGATGGGTAAAATGACTAAGACTCCATTTTCTGGTATAATGGAGCGAGCTACGGACTTACTGGAAATCATACATACCGATGTGTGTGGTCCAATGAGTGTAGCATCGCGCAGTGGTTATCGTTATGTTCTTACCTTCACGGATGACTTGAGTAGATATGGGTATATCTATTTCATGAAACATAAGTCCGAAACTTTCGAGAAGTTTAAGGAGTTTCAAAGTGAGGTAGAGAATCAACGTAACAAGAAGATTAAATTTCTACGTTCTGATCGTGGAGGTGAATATCTAAGTTACGAGTTTGGCGAGCATTTAAAGAAGTGCGGAATACTTTCACAATTGACACCGCCGGGAACACCACAGCGTAATGGTGTGTCTGAACGTCGTAATCGAACTCTCTTAGATATGGTTCGTTCTATGATGTCACTTACAGATTTACCGCTATCATTTTGGGGTTATGCATTAGAAACAGCCGCATTCACTTTAAATAGGGCACCATCTAAATCCGTTGAAACGACACCGTATGAATTATGGTTTGGGAAGAAACCTAAATTGTCGTTCCTTAAAGTTTGGGGATGCGAAGCCTATGTAAAGAAGTTACAGCCGGACAAGCTTGAACCCAAAGCGGAAAAATGCGTCTTCATAGGATACCCGAAGGAAACTATTGGGTATACCTTCTATCATAGATCCGAAGGCAAAATCTTCGTTGCCAAGAATGGATCCTTTCTAGAGAAGGAATTTCTCTCGAAAGAAGTGACTGGAAGGAAAGTAGAACTCGACGAGGTTGTCGAACCTTCTCTCGAAATTGCGAGTAGCGCAGCACCGGAAGAAGTTCCTGTGGTGCCTGCACCAATAAGAGAGGAAGCTAATGATAGTGATCATGAAACTTCGGTTGAAGTTGCTACAGAGCCTCGGAGGTCAACGAGAACTCGTACCACTCCAGATTGGTATGATTCCGTTATGAATGTCATGTTGGTGGACAACACCGATGACCCCGAGACATATGAGGAAGCGATGATGAGCCCAGATTCCAATAAATGGCAAGAAGCCATGAAATCCGAGATTGGATCCATGTACGAAAACCAAGTATGGACTTTGGTGGACTTACCGGATGGCCGGAAGGCTGTCGAGAACAAATGGATTTTCAAGAAGAAAACAGATGCTGATGGTAATGTTACTGTCTATAAAGCTCGACTTGTCGCAAAAGGGTTTCGACAAATTCAAGGAGTTGACTACGATGAGACTTTCTCACCGGTAGCGAAGCTAAAGTCTGTGAGGATTATGTTAGCAATCGCTGCATATTATGATTATGAGATATGGCAGATGGATGTCAAAACAGCATTCCTCAATGGAGACATTGATGAAGAGTTGTATATGATACAACCCAAAGGTTTTGTCGATCCTAAAGATGCTAACAAGGTATGCAAGCTTCAACGGTCCATCTATGGATTGAAGCAAGCATCCCGAAGTTGGAATCAACGTTTTGATAAGGTAATCAAAAGTTTTGGTTTTATACAAACTTATGGAGAAGCTTGTATTTACAAGAAAGTGAGTGGGAGCTCTGTAGCATTCTTAATACTGTATGTGGATGACATATTGTTGATTGGGAATGATGTAGACCTTCTTAATAGTGTCAAGGAATATTTGAATAATAGTTTTTCAATGAAGGATCTTGGCGAAGCAGCTTACATATTAGGCATAAAGATTTATAGAGATAGATCGAAACGCCAAATATCATTGTCACAAAGTACATATTTGGACAAAGTTCTAAAGAGGTTTGGAATGGAAGATAGCAAGAAAGGGTTCTTGCCCATGTTGCCCAATACGACCTTGAGTAAAACTCAAAGTCCGACATCGGCAGAAGATAGAGAAAGGATGAGTAAGACTCCCTATGCCTCAGCCATAGGATCTCTAATGTATGCCATGCTATGTACTAGACCCGACATTGCATATGCTGTTAGTTTAACTAGCAGATATCAAAGTGATCCAGGAGTGGATCATTGGACAGCGGTCAAAAACATCCTTAAGTACTTGAGAAGAACTAAGGATATGGTTCTTTCTTATGGAGGTGATGAACAGCTCGTTGTTAATGGTTACACCGATGCTAGTTGGAACACCGATCCAGATGATTCTAAATCACAATCTGGATACGTATTTATTTTGAATGGTGCAGCAGTTAGCTGGAGGAGTGCAAAGCAAAGCGTTGTGGCGAGATCTTCAACTGAATCGGAATACATGGCTGCTTCGGAGGCTTCACAAGAAGCGATATGGATGAAAGAGTTCATTACAGAGCTGGGTGTGGTTCCTAGTGCGCTGGACCCAATGTCTATCTACTGTGATAACATGGGCGCCATAGCCAATGCGCAAGAACCAAGGTCACACAAGAAGCTGAAGCATATCAAGCTACGTTTTCACGCTATTCGAGAACATATCCAGGATGGGGATATAAAGATTTGCAAAGTACACACAGATCTGAATGTGGCGGATCCGTTGACTAAACCTCTCCCGAGGGCAAAACATGACCAACACCAAACTGCCATGGGTGTTCGGTATATTACCATGTAATCTAGATTAGATGACTCTAGTGCAAGTGGGAGACTGTTGGAGATATGCCCTAGAGGCAATAATAAATATAGTTATTATTATATATCTTTGTGTTTATGATAAATGTTTGCATTCATGCTATAATAGTATTAACAAGGAAACCATTAATACTTGTGTGATTTGTAAACTTAATTTGAAGTCCCTAGTATAGCCTCTATACTTCACTAGCTTGTTGGTTGATTGATGATGTGGTTTCTTTGTCATGAACATTGAGATGTTATCAACAACAAGATCATATCGTTAGGAGAATGATATGGTGGACATAATCCTATAGACAAGCGTAGCATAAAGATCAAGTCATTTCAATAGTTCAATTGCTATATGCTTTCTGATACATAGTAACCTAATTCCTTCGACCATGAGATCATGCATATCACCTTTACTGGATGGATGCTTTGATGTCATCAAACACCACACCGTAACAGGGTGGCTATAAAGGTGGCATTGAGTGTTCGGAAAGTATTGGTTGAAACACATGGATCAAGAGTGGGATTTGTCCATCCACATGACGGATAGATATTCTCTGGGCCCTCTCGGTGAAATGTCATTCAATTAGCTTGCAAGCATGTGACTTGGTCACAAGGGATCACATATCACGGGAACGAGAAAAAGAGTACTTATCGGTAACGAGGATGAACTAGGTATGCAGAGATACCGACGATCATAACCTCGGATAAGTAACATATCGTGAGACAAAGGGAAATTGGTATCGTATGTAAGTGGTTCATTCGATCGCAAAGTAATCGTAGAAATATGTGGGAGCCATATGAATTTCCAGATTCCTCTATTGGTTATTGTTCGGAGAAGTGTCTCGATCATGTCCGCATAATTCACGAACCGTAGGGAGACACACTTAAGGATTCGACATTGTTTGAGTAGTTATGGTATTATGAGAAAGAGACCGAATGTTGTTCGGAGTCTCGGATGGGATCCGGGATATCACGAGGAGATCCGGAATGGTCCGGAGAATAAGATTCATATAAGGAAAGTCTCGTTTCGGAGTTCGGGAATGATTCCGGTGTTTTCATCGGGGATATTCTAGAAGGTTCCGGATTGTCCGGCACTCCGGGGGGGAAGGGGTACATGAATGTGTCATTACATATTGGAATGATTGCATCATGTACTAAGTGTTCTTGCTGTCCCAAATATAGGATTAAATTGAATCCTAAAACAGAAAAGTCAAATGTCCAGTTTGAAAGTCAAACTGCCAAAAACAAGAAACTGTGGGAAACAAGCAAGAGGAGTTGGAACCAACCTGGAGGAGGAGTTGGACTCCTCCAGGCCGGCGCCCAGCCCAAGGCCGAGTTGGGGAGGGACTCCCTCCCTCCCCTGGCGCGCCCACCCCCTCCCACCTATATAAGGAGGGGCAGGGCTCCCCTCCTACACACAAGTTTCCTATCCTCTAAACTAAACCCTAGATCTAGACCCCGGTTTAGAGCTATTCGGTTTAGAGCCTTCTAATTGGTTTAGAGCCCTCTAATTGGTGTGTCTAATTACTAGACCACTAATAGCCTCTCTCATAAGCTCCACCATACTCGCACCGGCTTAAGGCGAAGCCCTGCGGGATTTCCCCTCTACCTCCGGTACCACGCCGTTGTGCTGCCGGAATCGCGAGGAGAGTGCTACAACCTCCGCTGCCTGCTGGAACAAGGGAGAGGAAGGTCTTCGTCGAGTACCGAACGTGTGACCGACTGCGGGAGCGCTGCGGGAACGCGGCGCCGGAAGGATCGTCTACGCGATCTTGAGATCGGAAAGAGTACGACTACATCACCCACGAGAATCTGCTCTCGTTAAACACTTTGGAATCTTCGAGGGTGAGTTATTCCATCGACTCGTTGCTACAATCTAGTAGATAGATCTTGGCTTGTTTGTTTGTATGCGATAGAAAATTTTTGTTTTCCATGCTACGAACCCCTACAGGCCTGCCTCGACGAATGGAAGCTGGAGGATTATCTCCCAGCGTTGAAGAAGATCACCCAGGCGGTGTACCTGGATGCGCAGGCTGGGGTCGCCCCCTACACCGCGAAGCGTCTGGCTCCAACGGTATTTTCTTTACTGTGTTCGCAGTCGCAGTGTATGCAGTAGCGGTAATTCTGATTCTGTTTTGTATTCATCGCAGCTATTCCAAGTGGTGGAAGGGTGGCTCCCACCTTCGGATGATGAGAGCCCGGGGCCATCCGCCCAGGACATAGGCAAATCGCCACCCGCGAGGGGCAACGAGGACGACGAGGACGAGTCCGAAGAGGAAGTCGCCCCGCTGGTCCGAAAGACCCGCGGGCAACGTCAGCGCGAGATCGAGGCGAGCAGAAGCCTCGAGCGTCATGATGACGACGACGAGCTCCCAGAGACCACCTCGCACCGTCAAGCCACTCCGTCGAAGAAGAAGAAGAAGGAGAGGGAGGTGAGGGCCCCCCCGAAGAAGAAAACGAAGCCGTCGAGGACGGCCTCACCGCCGCACTCGGCGAGCAGCTCCGATGCTCCAGCCCAGCTGGTGACGGCGCGCCACCAGCGACAACCGCGCTGGACACGGCGACCGTGGAAGTGCCGCTGGCCTCAATGCCTCCGCCATTCGCCCCAGTCTCTGGGCTGGGGGAGGCTCCGGCTGCGGCGACTTCGCCTCGCAAGGAGGCTCCGGCTGCGGCGGCGTCGCCCCGCAAGGAGGCTCCGGCTGTAGCGGCTCCAACTCGCGAGGAAGCTCCCGCCAAGGATGTCCCAGAGGCGCCAGCCGCGGCCTCAACGATGAAGAGGCCGTCCGTGTCTTGGGCACGCGACGTCCTGGAACTGGGGCTCAGTCGCCGACTGGGCCCTGAACTAGAAAAACCGGTCGGCCTTCGTACGGGGCTACGTTTCATCCCAGTCGCCAAGTGAGTGCGCTCACCCTTCCTTATTTTCCATAACTATTTCAATTGTCTTTGTTGATTCGATTAATGCGCAGGACCGGAGTGAAAAGGATGGGCCATCCGACCGTGGCCAAGGTACCCTCCGCCGCTAGCGAGGAGGATCCTTCCCGCAAGAGGAAGGCGGACGAGGTCGTCGCCTCAGCGGATGGCAGTAAGAAGGCCAAGGGCGACGACATCGTCACTATCTCTGACGACACGGCGGTCGCGCCGGCCGGGCCCGCGGTGGAGGCAGCCGCGTCTACGAAGGAGGGTGCTTCCTTGCCTGGAACGGCGGAGGCGACTTCCCTTGGAGCGGGTGCCTCTATCGCTACCTTCCCCCGCTTCGTGACCAAGGCGGCCACGGCGAGCGGGGCTGCGCCCTCGAGCCACGCTCCGGGGACCGCCGATGCTGAAGTCGACCAGCGTCGTGGGCACACGCCAGCGTTACTCGCGTCCGTGGATGCGATACAACTCCATGGCATGCTTGGCGCAGCCATCCAAGTACATCCAGTCCCCGAGGATCAGGTCGGTGCTTTGCAGCGGCTTGATTCTTATAATTTCTCGTCTTTTATTTTCGTATCCAGTCCCCGAGTGCGCACCCGCTAAATTTTAGCGGGTGGGCACTTAGGAATTTCTTGATCGTCAGTCCCCGAGTGCGCACTCGCTGAATTTCAGCGGGTGGGCACTTAGGAATTTCTTGATCGCCAGTCCCCGAGTGCGCACTCGCTGAATTTCAAGGGGTGGGCACTTAGGAATTTCTTGATCGCGGGTCCCCGAGTGCGCACTCGCTGAATTTCAGCGGGTGGGCACTTAGGAATTTCTTGATCGCCAGTCCCCGAGTGCACACTCGCTGAATTTCAGCGTGTGGGCACTTAGGAAGTTCGTTTTAACTAACTTTTTCGGTGATGTGCAGGGTCTGCAGCTTGAGTCGGCGGACCGATTGGCCGCGAAACAGCGCGCGGAGAAGGAGCTGGCCATCGTCCAGGAGGCGAACAAAGGGCTTCAGGCTGTTGCTGCGAAGGCAGAGGAAGCTCGCCAGGGGCTTGTCCCCGCTGGTGAGTTGGTGGCGGCGCGATCTGCTCTGGGTGCCGCTGAACAACGGATCGCCGACCTCGAGCGCGAACTGCGGGAGGCGAGAGAAGAAGCGAGCTCGGCGGACGGGCGAGCTAAGGCCGCCATTGCGGCCGCAGAGGAGGATCGCAAGGTGTCGGAAGTCCTTATTGCTGGGCTTCAGGACGACCACACGTCGCTTCAGTGCTTCATCACGGGACTCGCCCGCCCGTTGCTTGGTGAGTGCATCTTACCTTTCTAATAGTTGTGATTTTTGTGGTGTCCGTCGTACTCATCGTTGTCTTCTTCTCGCAGGTCGCATCATTGATAGCGAAGAAGAAGCGAGCTCGCTTGACGCGAGGCAGTGCGTAAGCATGCTCGTCGACTCGGCGACGCTGTCGGCGACGTGCATCCGCGCCTACCTCCAAGAAATATCGCCCACGGAGGTGATTCCCAGCGACCTCGTTGAGGTGTGGAAATATTTGGAGAAGGCGCCCGCGGTCGTTAAGTTCATGACGCGGTCGGTGTTTCGGCGTGGAGCGTCGACGGCACTGAGCCTTGGACTCGCCCACTTCCCCGAAGATTTCGACGTTGACGATGTGACGAGTGGGTATCCATCGTCGACTGGCGCGGTGGAGCTGTCTGAGGTCCTCAAGTTGCAAGAACGTGCCGCCACGTACTCGGAACGTGTCTGGGCAATGGGCGACCTCCTGCCGTACCAGGAGACGGTTGTCGCGCCGAACGACCCCGAGCCGCCGCATCGTGACTTCAAGGTCGAGCAACCTTTTCGCGCGGCAATGGCGGGTGAACTGACGACGTATCCATCAAACCCGTACACGGCGTTCATCCGTAATCGCCGGGATGCTGGCGAGTCGTCATCGAAGCCTGCAGAGTAGGGTAGTTTGCCTTGAGGCGTTAGCAGCAGTTCTGCCACGCGGGCATATTTTGTAACATAAAACAATGCAATATGCGATTGAATGAGACGTCGTGTCTATTTTGGTATTTGTTTGTGTGCTTTTGATTGGTGTTGAACGAGTCCCCGAGCGCGTCCGCCCTTTTGTGGGGTTTATCTCGTGTATGATGTATGTGTTGTTGTTATGTGTTTTGATGTTTTAGTCGACTCGCCCGAGCTCGAAGAGCCAGTCGCTAGGCGACTCCCTTGAGTGCTCTATACTTTACCGTTTTCCCGTGCGCGAACGAGGTCGGGTGGCCGAGTCCCCGAGCGTGGTACTTGGTAGTTCTAGGCGCGACTCGAGGGTGGTTGAGGACTTAGCGCGTTGGAGTGAGCGCGTCACTCCTGCCTGGCCCGTGGGGTCAGTCGCGTGGCGAGTCCTGGGCATGCTCTCTTACTTGGCGTTTTCCCGGACCGCTCGCGACGAACTGGTCTTCAGTCCCCGAGCGTGGTACTTAGCCGTTCGAGTCGCTATGCCGAGGATGCGGAGGACCAAGGTCGCTGTGAGAAGCGAGGGCAGTTGTCTTGGCTCGTAGAACCAGTCGAGCTAGGCGACTCCAGTGGGGCTCCGGGTTGGCGTTATTCGTGGACGATGCAAGACCTGAAGTGATTCAGTGCTCTTACACCGCACTACTTAGCCGTGCCGATCGCTGTACCAAAGGTTGACTTCTGCATTTAGCATAACGCTGTTTTTACGAGTGCGAGTGGCACAAGTCATGGAGAGTAGGCGCAATTTGCGGTAACCCTGGGAGGGGTACGGTTGGGTGGTGGTGGGGCGCCCCTCGCCGTTGATCCTGGCGGGGGCCGGGCGCTTCCTCCTGGTGGCGCGTTCTCGCAGATCGCGCGTTCGGCCACGCGGGCCGGGTCATTTTCGTCGTCGAAGTTCAGGGTACGCCCTTGAACGGTGGGGTTCAGGCGTGACCTGATCCGCTGCTGGTGGTAGCGTGATAGCTCCTGCGCCGTCACCTGCTCGAGGCGAAATTTTTCGCGCTCGGCTTGCTCCTTGCGCACCGCCTCCGCCAGTTTCAGGCGGAGTTCCTCGACCTCCATTGCCGTGGCGTTAGGAGGGATTGGGGTGGAGAAAGGATCCTCCGGCGGATCGGCGCCGGTGGCCATGTAGGTCGTGGCGTGGCGACCGGTTCCGTCGCGGAGGTCGGCGGAGTTCTCCGACCCGGAGTCGAATTCGAAGATCCCGAGGATGGAGGGGTCCTCGAAGTCTCCCGCGTTGGAGACCTGGGCGATGGAGCCCGCGGACGAGGCCGTGGTGATGGATCCGGCGAGTGACGCCGGGGTCGCCGAGTCGGCGTCGTCGGTGAGGGCCGCATCCTCTGCGGCCGCTGAATTCCCGGCCACGTTGCTGTGGGCCGAGTTGTACTCGGAGGCGAGGCGATGGATCGTGCGGATCTGGCTCTCGGAGAGCCGATCGCGTGGCGGCGACTCGCGGATGCGAGCCGAGTCCTCCGAGACGATGACGTCGGTGAGGCCGACGAAGAGGCTGATCGTGCCGATAGGCAGGATCACGCTGTGCGTGATGCGTCGCGCCGCCGGGACGTAGCTGCTCGGCAAGATCTGGAGCATCTCACCGATTGCTATCATGCGGCCGGTGGCGACCGTCTCGTTGATGGCCAGATTGGATCTCGCCGCAGAACACCGGCCAGACCGGCCAGGCCCCACGGTGGGCGCCACTGTCGTGGGAATGGTCACGGCAGATGCTGCAATCGGCAGCGAGTAGTAGAACGAGGGGCAAGGGCGGCCAGCCATCTGCGGTGCGAGATGAGGGCAAATACACAGGGTTTTACCCAGGTTCGGCCCCCCGGAGGGTAAAGACCTACTCCTGCTAGATTGTATTATTATGGAGGTGTTACAATGGGCGAGCTCGGCGGCTAGGCGGCGAGTCGCTGGGGTGTATGAGGGAACGTGTCTCTACTCACCCCATAGGGAGGTTTATATAGGCTCACCTCCCCTAGGGTTTACATATCTCAACCGATTCGGTTACAGCTTCAGTAGTCGTTTAACCTAGTCCGACTGGGCCTATCTACTCGCCTGGGCCTTCAGCTTCCAGTCGCTCGGTACCTTGCTGGGCTTCAATCCACTCGCCGTTTTGCAGGCCCACTCGCTAGGTCACGGGCCAGTCGGAAACGCCCTGCTGGGTATACCCCAGTAGGCATATCCCCATCAGCTCAGGCGTTTCTCTAACACATATACATAACTCCATGGACATACAAGCTCCCCTTTTATTTCACATCGACGGCATCCATAAACAAAAGAGCATGATATTAACTGGGTAAATATTTACAGGTGTTGAAAGTGTTCCCCATGACAGAACGGTTCTGCTAATTCCCAACTTATAGTTGCAAGCATATACAACATAGATGACATAATGGTTCAAGTTTATTAAGGGCAAGAAAATAAGGTGTGCCAGCAAGTTCGTGAGAGCTTTACTAACTAGTTTTCACATAACAAAATAATTTTTAATTTGAAAGATAGATGAAGCTTGAGAATTTACTTGGAATAGAAATAATGCTAATAGGTATATATGGTGGACACAGATGGCATAGGTTTTGGTTTAAAGGATTGGATGCACGAGAAGCATTCCCTCTCAGTACAAGTTTTTGGCTAGCAAGGCTGGGTAGAAGCAAAAGAGTTGAAGGAAACAAGCAAACATACAAGTGATAAAGACAAACATGCAACCTTCCATGAAAGGACAAAAGATCTTAAATAAAGAATACTAAGATTATGAGCCAATCAAGAAAGAAGGAAAATGATATAAAATACCTATACCCAAAGTGGTACCAATACTAATCAACAAGATCAATCATATAACAGAGATTGCAAACTAAAATAAGAAGTGCAAAAAGTAAATGATGAAACTTCTCATTAATATTCCATAAAGGCACTCACACCAAGGGATACATAGATAACCAACTAGAGGAGAGATACTTCCACAATGCAAACCATCCTATATGATAACTTCTCTAATCATGATATGACTCTACTAAAAAGGTAAAAAGATGAAAGATAATGATGTGATACCGCGGCACTCCCCAAAGCTTGGAACAAGACAAGGGGATGCCAAAACCTGATGACGAATTATTCCTTCGGTGGTGGTGGTGTTCCCATGATAAGCTTTTCAATTAGCTTCCTCAAATCCTCAATCTCGAATGTTAGAGTACAAATCAAGTCCGAATTATGCTCAATCAGTTCATGATCATGTCAGACCGAGAATCCTAGTCCTTGTTATTGGTGGAGACCATGGTGCCTCTAAACTTGAGAATATTTCCTGACAGAAACAAATCGAAACAAAAACATGATGAGAACACGATATACGAACCTCGGGGGATTCGGGTGATTATATATTACGAAGTTTTATGACATAAGGAAGGTACAGGGCAAAAACGGGACGGAGACGGGCTCCGGGGTGGTCACACCCCCTGGTGGCGCGGCTAGGGAGGGCCCACGCCACTGGGAGGTGTGGCCCACCTGGGCTCCGTTTCCTCCTATTTTTCGTCTCGTAACCTTCCATATGGAATAAAAACAACAAAAATATAAAGAGAAAAGTTTTTCGCTAACCTTTGATTTCCAGCACTTTTACCTATTCGAAACGGACTCTGCAGATTCCTTCTCTCCAAAACTTGAAAGTTCCTTTCATACAAAGCCTCACACAAACTTTAGTAGCAACATTAGTGTATGCAAAAACAATAAACCTTTGGGTTCGAACTTCAACTGAAATCCATCAAAACAAAAGCTATTGTAGCAGCTCCTTTCAAAAGGCCAAAAAGAATTTAAAAGGAAGTTGATTTAAGAGGCAAATGCAAATAATGGCAGAAATCTGTCAAAACAGAATAGCAGGTAAAGATTGATTTTTTTGAAAATCTTCTATTGCTCAAATCAAAAAGTGTAAAACTAACAAAAGTTGTATAACAACTTGGGGCACAAGCACAGAAAATTACAACTCCATACGATTTACTGAGATTTTTCACGAATTTTTACAATGCAGCACACAAATCTGTCCCAAGACAACAACTTATCACAACTCACCTACTTTTCAAAAGAGGTTTATCTTGACACAAAAACCAAACAAAAAAGATAAGGAGCGATTATTACAGAGGTAATAACTTCCAAGACTCAAAGAAACAAAAACCGAAATCAAACTAAAAAGGGTTGTCTCCCAAAAGCTCTTACTTTATAGCCATTAAGATGGGCATAATAATTTCAATGATGCTCACATAGGAGATATGGATTTGAAGTGAATGAGAGCATCAAGAAGCAAACATCCAACACATTTGAGTCTAACCCACTTCCTATGCAAGGGAGTTTCGTAAGAAAACAAATTATTGAAACAAAAGGTCACTAGCATAAGAAGACAAAACAAGTGCAACTTCAAAGCTTTCAACATAAAGCGGGGAAACTTAATATTATTGAGATGCATAAAACCATGTTTCCCTCTCTTATAATAACTTTCAGTAGCACTTTGAATAAAGTTAACAATATAACTATCACAAGAAACATTCTTATCATCAGAATGAGCATACTTAGAATCATCAAAAAGAGGTCTAAGGTCATAAACTGGATCAATGGAAGCAAGTTGTTCAACCCTAAAATCCTCATTAGGCAATTCATTTTTATAAGGAGCTTTAGCAAACTTTGAAAAATTAAACTCATAAGATTCTCCATCAAACTTAGTTAAAACGTTCTCCTTTTTACAATCTATAATAGCTCCACAAGTGTTCAAGAAAGGTCTACCAAAAATGATAGGACAAGTTTTACTAGCTACTGAACCAAGCACTAGAAAATCAGCAGGATATTTAATCTTACCACAAAGAACTTCCACATATCTTACAATACCAATAGGGCAAATGGTTTCCTTCTAGCAAGGTGAATAACCACATCAATGTCCTCAAGTTCACAAGGACCAATTTCATGCATAATTTCTCTATAAATCTCATAAGGAATAGCACTAGAACTAGCACCAATATCACATAAACCATAGTAGCAATGATCACCAATTTTAATAGAAAGCACAAGAACACTAGATTTTCTAACTTTACTAGGATGAGAAATAATATTAGAAGCATCTTCACAAAAGATAATGTGCTCATCTTCTACATTTTTAGTGACAAGGTCTTTCACAATGGCTACTACATGTTCAATATTTAGTTGTTCATCAAGTTTCACAGTTTTATTTGTACTTTGCTAACCACATTAGCTATAATAGAATGTTCCTTTACCTTAGCAGTGAAAAGGATTTTCTCAATATAAGATTCAGGAAAAATAGGATCAACACTACAAACTTCAGTATTTCTAACAGGAACATGATTAACAATATCTTCATAAGGTGCATGGTACTTGTTCCACTCCTTTTTGGGAATTTCAATATAAGAGGCAAAGGCCTTAAAGAAATTTGCAAGAACTTGAGAGTCAAGACCATACTCAGTACTAATATCATGAAAGTCATCAGTTCCCATAAAAGATTTAATACATTCATAATCATAATTTATACCTGACTTTCTTCCTTTGTCATTCTCCCATGCTTCAGTGTTTTCTTGAATACGGTCTAGGAGATCCCATTTAGCTTCTTATTTCATACGTGTGAATGATCCAGCACAAGAAGCATCTAATAAATCTTTATCATGAAGAGAAATCCTTGCATAAAAGTTATTGATAATAATATTATTAGGGAGTTCATGAATAGGACATTTAAGCATTAGTAACTTCAATCTCCCCCAAGCTTGGGCCGTACTCTCTCCATCACGAGGACAAAAGTTATATATTTGATTCCTATCCTTATGAATCTCACTAGGATGATAGAATTTAGAATAAAAAAGAGGTACTATTTCCTCCCATTCCATAGATTGTCCATTCTTCAGCAGCTTACTTCCTTTCAATGATATAGAGAGTAACTTATTCTTAACTTGTTCCATTGTGATACCTACACACTTAAACAACCCGCATAATTCATGGATAAAAAGCAAGTGGTCACCAGGATTGACAGTTCCATCCCCAAAATAATAACTATCCATAACACGATCAACAATTCTTGTAGGTATCTTAAAAGGATATATCTCAATAAGTGGTGGTTCATCTACTACCCTAGCAGTAGTAGTAGCTTTCCCAAGTAGGAAACCAAGTGGGTTATCCATATTGGAAACAAAGTAACAAACAGAAATAAAAAGCAATACTCATAGTAGAAGTTCCCTTTACCAGTTCCACTCTTCAATAGTGCTTCACTCCCTGGCAACGGCGCTAAAAAATAGTCTTGATGACCCAAAAGTATAGGGGGTGTATCGTAGTACTTTCGGTAAATAGGAGTGTCGATCCCAACAAGGAGCAGAAGGTGTTGACTAGTGGTTTGGAGCAGGAAATCTCTGTAAATACTTAGCAAACGAATTTTTAGGGTTTTTTGATAATGCAAGGAAATGAAGTGCAAGTAAATAAAGACAACGAATAATTGCAGCAAGTGGCCCAATCCTTTCTTAGCAAAGGACAAGCCGGTTGTAATACTTATGAGGACCAAACATTCTCGAGGACACATGGGAATACTATCAAGTTCTTTTGTTTCATATAGTTGATTAATCTTCTTTGGTTTGATAAGTGTTGTGTGGGTGAACCTGTGCTAATGTACTGACCTTACTAGGACTAATACATACTTGTGATTAAACCCCTTGAAAGCATCCGCAACTACAAGAAAGTAATTAAGATAAAAACCTAACCACAACCTTAAACTCTGAGATCCTACACTCCCTTGTGCAAAGGTTTCCTAACGGGGGTTCAAGTTTCTGTCACTCTGGCAACCCCACAATTAGTAGCCAAATACACAATGCATTCCCCTAGGCCCATAAATGGTGAAGTATCATGTAGTCGACGTTCACATGACACCACTAGAAGAATAGCACCACAACTTAAATATTAAAGCATTGAATAATACCTCAACACAATTCCACTACTAACAACATGACTTCTCCCATGTCCTCAAGAACTAACCGAACTACTCACGAGACATCATATGGATCAAGATCATAGATGATATGTTGATGAATAACAATCTAAACATAAATAATAATTCAATGGCTCCACTCACAAGCATCAACGACAAAAGTAATCAACACCGGTAAAGTTTCCCCTAAGAACTATCCAAGATTCAACACAATTGTTACAACGGGATGGAGTGGTGATGATGGTGCTCGTGGAGATGATGGTGTGGATGATGATGATGATCCCGATGAAGTCTAGCTTGATGACGGTGTTGATGGCGACGATCTCCCCTCTCTGGGATGGAATTTCCCCGATAGAAATCTGTCTGCCAGAGAGCTTTTTCTCTCTCTGTAGTTTCTGCCATGCAGAGGCGAAGAAATCTTTCTGTGGTCGCTCCCCCATGTATTAGGTTTTCGAGGAGAAGATATAGGCTAAAGGGCGGAGCAGGAGGTGGGCCAGGGTGGCCACAACCCCTGGTGGCGCGGCCCAGGGTGGCCCGCGCATGAGGGGTGTGGGCCCTCTGTGGCCCATCTCAGCCTCCCCTTCTGGCATCCTTCGCCTTCTGGAAAAATATAATTTTCCATATATTTTCTGGTATTTTTTGATCGTCGCGAAATTGCATCAAAACACCGCCTTTTCCATCAGAATCCTGACTCGAGCAGTTCATCCTCCAAGAATCATCCAACATGCAAAAATAGATGACATAACATAAGTATCACCTATTAATATAAAATATTCAATGAATAGCAATAAATTATATTATAGAATAGTGATGCAAAAATGGACGTATTAGCAAGCTCATTAGATAAAATCACTTGCCAAAGAACTTGAGTAGTCCAAGTGTTCCTTACTGGACAAATTTGTGGCCGGTGGCATTATTGCTAAGCTTCCTCCCTCGTGGAGGAACTTTGCTACTTCTCTGAAACATAAGAGACAAGAGTTTTTCGTTACGGATCTCATCGGGTCTCTTCATGTGGAAGAGAAGGCGAGAGCAAAGGAAAAAACTGCTCGAGGATTTGAGGGAGGTTCTACTGCCAATTTGGTGCAGAAGAAAAACTTCCAATCCCACAAGTTCAAGAATAAGAACAAATCTGAAGGCAAAGGAAAGTTTGATGGCAAGAACAAGGTCATGCACTCAACAACTTCAAGAAGAAAAATGATAAGAGGAAAGGCTCTTTCCACATTTGTGGTGATCCTGATCATTGGGCTCCTAGATGCCCTAATCACTTTGAAAAGCGTCAACATGGGAACAACGGAAAGACCACTAATGTTGTTATTAGCGATACTGAGATGAAGGATGTTGGGTACGGTATTTTACCTACTATCCTTTCAGTATGTCATTCTCCTGATTGGTGGATAGACACGGGTGCATACACATGTATGTTCTATTTCCATGTTTTCCTCTTATCAGGTCTCAAGGACTTCTTCCGTGCTGATGGGAAACGGCTCACGTGCTTCTGTTCATGGTGTTGGTATGGTAAGTCTGAAGTTTACTTCGGGGAAGACCGTACAGCTGAATAATGTGCAGCACGTTCTCTCCATCAATAATAATCTCGTCACCAGATCGCTTTTATGTCGTGATGGTTTTAAGTTGGTTTTTGAGTCCAATAAAGTTGTAATTTCTAAGTATGTACAATTTGTTGGAAAGGGTTATGAGTGTGAAGGTATGTTCCGCTTGTCTTTATCAGACTCGTGTACTAAAGTTATTAATCATGTTTGCAATGATAATGAGTCCAGTGTGTCACATTCACGACTCTGTCATATTAACTTTGGTTGCATGACACATCTAGCCAATAAGAGTCTGGTTCCGAAATTTACCACTGTCAAAGGTTCTGAGTGCCAAGTTTGTGTGCAAGCAAAGCAACCCCACAAGTCCCATACGGCTGCGGAACCGAGAAACTTAGAACCACTAGAACTTATACATTCTGATATTTGTGAGATAAATGGTGTGTTGACAAAAGGTGGAAAAAGATACTTTATGACGTTGATTGATGACTCCACTAGATACTGCTATGTTTATCTTCTGAAATCTAAAGATGAAGCTTTGAACTACTTCAAAATCTATAAAGCTAAGGCAGAAAACCAACTTGATCTTAAAATCAAGCGGCTAAGGTTGGATCGTGGTATAGAGTATTTTTCAAATGAATTTGATTTATTCTGTACGGAACATGGTATTATACATGACGGGATGCCTCCCTACTCACCTCAGTCAAATGGGGTGGCCAAAAGAAAGAATCGCACTCTAAATGATTTGGTTAACGCCATGTTAGATACATCGGGTCTTTCAAGGAATGGTGGGGGAGGCGCTAATGACCGTGTGTCATGTCCTAAACCATGCTCCCATAAAGGATAAAACCATGACTCCATTTGAGGAATGGGAAAATAAAAGGCTTAAACTCTCTTACTTACGAACTTGGGGTTGTTTGGTGAAAGTCAATATTCCAATACCCAAGAAGCGAAAGCTTGGACCAAAAACTGTTGATTGTGTTTTTCTGGGATATGCCTTTCGTAGCATTGGCTATAGATTTTTTATAGTTATGAGGTATCCGACATGAATGTTGGTACAATTATGGAGTTGGATGATGCGACTTTCTTTGAGGACATCTTTCCAATGAAAGGTATGTCTAGCTCATCGAATCAGGAGATGACTAGTTCGTCTAGTCAGGAATTTTCTATAATTCATGAACCCACTATGCTGGTAGAACACTCTGATAATCCTATGGAGGACGATAATGAAGATCCCAAAAGGGGCAAGAGACAAAGGACTAGAAAGTTATTTGGTGATGATTTCATTGTGTGGATGATACTCCCACTTCTATTTCAGAAGCTTATGCATCTCAAGATGCTGACTACTCGAAGGAAGCTGTCCGAAGCGAAATGGACTCCATCTTAGCTAATGGTACTTGGGAAGTCATTGATCGTCCTTATGGGTGCAAACTTGTAGGATGTAAGTGGGTGTTCAAGAAAAAGCTTAGACCTGATGGTACTATTGAAAAGTACAAGGCACATCTTGTGGCCAAGGGTTATACCCAAAAAGAAGGTGAAGACTTCTTCGATACCTACTCACCCGTAGACAGATTGACCACTATTCGAGTACTACTATCCTTGGCTGCCTCACATGGTCTTCTCGTTCATCAAATGGACGTCAAGACAACTTTTCTAAATGGAGAGCTAGATGAGGAAATTTGTATGGAGCAACCTGGTGGATTTGTAGTAGATGGTCAAGAAGGAAAGGTGTGTAAGTTAGTGAAGTCTTTGTATGGTCTTAAACAAGCCCCTAAGCAGTGGCACGAGAAGTTTGAAAGAACTTATTGTAAATGAAGCTGACAAATGTGTCTACTATCACCATGGTGGGGGCGAGGGAGTTATTATGTGTCTCTATGTTGATGACATATTGATATTCGGGACCAACCTCGTTGTTATCAAGGAGGTCAAAGAGTCCCTATCTCGCTACTTTGAGATGAAGGACTTGGGAGTGGCTGATGTAATATTAAACATCAAGCTACTAAAGGATGACAATGGTGGGATTACACTGCTTCAGTCTCACTATGTGGAAAAGATTTTGAGTCGCTTCGGGTATAGCGACTGCAAGTCTTCTCCAACGCCTTATGATCCGAGTGTGCTACTTCGAAAGAATCGAAGGATTGCTAAAGATCAATTGAGATATTCTCAAATTATTGGCTCATTCATGTATTTAGCCAGCGCTACTAGACCTGACATCTCCTTTGCTGTAAGAAAACTGAGTCGATTTGTGTCAAATCCTGGAGATGATCATTGGCATGCTCTTGAAAGAGTTTTGCGCTATTTGAAAGGCACTACGAGTTATGGTATTCACTATACTGGTATCCACGGGTACTTGAGGGTTATAGTGATTCAAACTGGATATCTGGTGCTGATGAGATTAAGGCCACGAGTGGTTATTTGTTCACACTTGGTGGTGGCGTTGTTTCCTAGAAGTATTGCAAGCAGACCATCTTAACAAGGTCAACAATAGAAGCAGAACTCACAGCATTAGACACATCCACTGTTGAAGCAGAGTGGCTTCGTGAGGTCTTGATGGACTTGCCTGTGGTTGAAAAACCAATACCCGCCATCCCGATGAACTATGATAATCAAACTGTGATTCTCAAAGTAAATAGTTCTAAGGATAATATGAAGTCATTAAGGCATGTGAAGAGGAGATTGAAATCTGTCAGGAAACTGAGAAACTTCGGAGTTATTGCGATGGATTATATCCAAACATCTAAAAACCTGGAAGATCCCTTCACAAAGGGTTTATCACGCAATGTGATAGATAATGCATCGAGGGAGATGGGTTTGAGATACACACTATGAGTTGGTCCCAGTGGCAACCTACTCTATGTGATCGGAGATCCCGTGAATTAGAGCTAGGAGACAAGTTGTTGGTCAGCTGAGAGGAGAGTATCCTCATATTGTATTTACATCTCCATAAAGATGCAATACTCTCTTAATCTGCATGGCAGGTTGATATTTATCTTAATGTGTTCCAAGTGGCTTTTATAAGCAGAGATGTTGTCCTGCAGAACATCTCTTGAGGAACACACCTATATGAGTTTGACTGTCAAACGTCGCAGTTCGTGATAGTTGGGTGCTCTCTAATAAACTCATGAAAGGCCCTGGAGTATGACGCATAAGCTCCAAACCACTGGGAAGCCGACGATAGCCATGTACTGGTCCAGATTTTATGTGAAACTAGCGCGCATAAAACTTGTAGTTCAAGGAATAGTCCACTATTCAAGTTGCTAGCTAGTGTAGCATGAAGTTTAAAGTGGAAGTTCAACTTAACAGTCTCCACTATACACCGGTATATAAAACAATGTTCTGGAATAAAAGTGATGTGATGTGCCAATGATATTTTATGGTGGATTGTTGGAATTTGGTGAGTTTTGGATTGCTGGCCCATTAGACAAATTCTGAAATTCTCTTTGGCGCACTTGTGCATGGCAGCATATGGTTGTTCTAGTGGTGCTAAAGTTTAGTCCCACATTACTAGTGTAAGGAGAGTTGGACCACCTTATATAGTAGAGTGTTGCACCACTCACTAAGGTGTGACAAGGAGAGAAGCCATCGCGCACTCATCCTCCGATGCCGCCTCGCCTCTCCTCGTCACGGCTCGCGTGCGTTGCGGGTTGCGGGAATCTCTCCGAGCCAAGCTTTATTTTGTTGTTTAGAAAACTTAAGTATGAGTCATTAATGGACGCGTTAATTGCAGCCATTTCCAGTTTTTATGGATCATGGGCTGTTACCGACTTGGACGTGGGCTGAGCCCCACGATCTTCCTAGCCTGCACTATATAAGCGTCTGCGCTAAACCTAATCGACGATCAATCAATCCACAACACGGATGACCCACAAGTATAGGGGATCGCAACAGTCTTCGAGGGTAGTATTACACAATTTATTGATTCGACACAAGGGGAGCCAAAGAATACTTGCAACCCTTAACTGAGTCGTCAATTCAGCTGCACCTGGAAATAGTTCTTGCTCACAGAAGTTTATGAGTAGCAACAATTTGTAGTAGCAATAGTAAAGTAACAGCAGCAAAACAGGAGAAATAGTAACAGTAGTAGCAAATAGTAGGATATGAGCGCGGTAGGCATAGGGATGGATGGACGGGCATTGCATGTACAAGTCTAAACATGTAACTTCAAGATCTAGGGCAATTGCAGATAAATAAGAATAACCATCCAAGTACTAAACAATCATAGGCATGTGCTCCATAAATAGTCATGCATGATCGCAATGAGAACTTGCACAACATCTTTTGTCCTGCCAGCCCGTTGCAGCGGGGCCTCTAGGAACTACTGGAAATTAAGGTGCTCCTTTTAATAGAGAACCGGAGCAAAGCATTAACACTCCGTAAACACATGTGATCCTCACATCACAGCCATCCCCTCAGGTTGTCCCAATTTCTGTCACTTCGGGGCCTTTGGATCCGAACGATGATATGTGTACACAACTTGCAGATAAGATCACAAACAATACTATCATAATGAATCAAAAATAAGTTCAGATCTGAGATCCATGGCACTCGGGCCCTAGTGACAAGCATTAAGCATAACAAGTTGCAACAAAGTCAAATAGCACTAATAGAGATACTAGGCACCATGCCCTAACAATCTTATTCGATTACATGATAGAACTCATCGAAATCCCTACCATCCCCATAGCCTACAGCGGGGGATCACTCACTCATGGATGAGGGAAACATGGATGGTTGATGGAGAGGCGTTGGTGATGACGATGGCGATGATCCTCTCCAAATGCCCCATCCCGACAGGGTGCCAGAACGGAGTTTCTGGTTCCGAATCGTGGTTTCTGGTGGTGGCGGCGCAGCAGAACTCTTTTTGGACAAAACATCGAACCCTCCTCATTTTTTAGGTCAGAAGGCATTTTATAGGCGAAGAGGGAGGCCGAGGGGGTGTCTGGGGCAGCCACACCCCCTCCAGGCGCGTCCTGGGCCCACCCGCGCGGCAGGGGGTGTGGGCCCCTCAGGCCTCCCCTCTTTCTCGTATTCTGGCTCCGTGAATCTTCTGGTGAAATAGGATTTTTGGCATATTTTTCGGGATTTTTCCTCATAGTTGATTTTCTGCACAAAAACTAGACACCAAGGTAATTCTGCTGAAAACATCGGCAGTCAGTGTTAGTTGTATCCAAATCACACAAGTTTAGAGGAGAAACAATAGCAAAAGTGTTTGGGAAAGTAGATACGTTTTGGACGTATCAGCTCCCCCAAGCTTAGCTTATTGCTTGTCCTCAAGCAATTCAGTTGAAAACAGAGTAGGATAAAAGAACTTTCATGAACACATTTGCTTCATATGATGTAAATATTCTCAGCATAGGATTAGATACTTAAACCATTCATAATAAAAAGTATGAAACTAAGTCTACTCAATAGTCATTGCAAGCTATGAAGAGATTCCAACTCAATAATAATAAGTAGCATGAAACATAAACATAAGCAACATTGCAATGCTCATAAAAAGGTATGATAGAGTGGTATCTTGCTTGCCTTTGTTTTTAGAGCACAATAATTAACCAAGTTTTGAGACAAGCACATTACACTAAGAATGACAATTATGCTCTCAAGAAGGTGCTCATAGAATAAGTGGTGACTCAACAAGAAAGTGAAAAGGTTTTGAAATGTTTTGAAAAGCTTCCAAATGTTGAAAGTAAGGTACTCATTAGCTTTGAGCTCTCATTGCCCCTAGCATAGGCATCTTTACATAGTTAAGGTGAAAGTGAGGTCCAATATGAGTTATATGCTTGAAATACCATAAACTGGAAATCTCATGTCCCTTGAGTACGAGGGCCACTCCTCATGCTAATCAACTTTAGTTACCGATAAGTTCTTGTCATAGTAAATACATGTGTATCATAGAGAACCGCCAACGGGGTACCCCTTGCACATGGTACAAGAGCTATCCCATAACCAAAATGACAAGGCAAGCAGACAATGAGCATCTCAGCAATCTTCTTATTTTCCATGGGAAAATGGCGCCTTTTCTCTCTTTCCTCTTTTCAATATGTGTCTCTCTTTTTTATAAGAATAAAGCTACATAGATTGCTCATTATGGTTTATTTAAATAAAATAATAAGGATTTAATATCCAATTCTATTTAAGTAAAGGCTTTTCCCATTTTAAAATAAACACTAAAACTTATTTATTTATTTTAAATAAGTTTTCCAAGTATTTTATATTCTCAAATAAAACCTACCGAAGTGTTTTGGTTTTATTTTAGATTTCAAAATAAAGTTTTTAATAAAACAAATCCTATTTGATTTAAATGACTAAGGTCCATTTTATTTAATAATTAATGGACCCTAAAATAAAAATGTTATTTTATTTTAAACAAGTTTTCCAAATATCTTATTTTCAAATAAAACCTACTGATTTGGTTTTGATAATATTTGGATTTCAAATGGAGATTTTATTAAATAAATCAAAACCTATTTGAATTAATAATTAAGGTCTATTTTATTTAATTATTAAATAGATCCTAAAAGAATAAAATTAATATTTTTTATTTGGGATTTGGTTTATGTTGTTAAACAGAACCAAAACTCATTACAAGTTTGGAAGTGTTTTGAATGGAATTGAGTGTTTGTTTTGTTGATTGAATTGGTTGTTTGAAATTCAAAACAGAAAATAGATTTAGAAAAGGAAAAAGCAATCAGGAAGAAAAAAATATATAAACAAACCCAGCCCAACTGGCCAGCCCAGCAAAGCCCAGTCCAACCCACCAGCTCTTCCCCACGCGCGAAGCGTTTTTCACTTGAAACCGCACCCGCAGAGCAACTGACCGGTGGCCCCTCTTTCCCTCTCACTCCCTCACTGCCAGGTAGACCCCACCGCCAGCTCACCTGTCTTCAACCGCGCGACCAGTTCCTCCTCCCCCTCTCTCCCGTTTCTGCGTTGAATTCGCGATCTTAATTCTCGATTAATGGCGCAATAACCCCGCCCTGCGACCACGCACGATAAAGCGTCTCCCTCTCCTCTTCATTTCCCCTCTGTCTCCTCCCCCAAGTGCGCCCCCAGGCTGCCGAATTTCGCCAGACACCGCCCACTGTCCGACGATGCTCCGGCGAGGATTCCAGCAGCTCCACGCCACCTCTTGCCTCCTCGAGCACGCAGCTGTGATCACCATCTCCCGGTGGACCTTTCTACAGCCGCAGCTCGCTCACGCGCGCCCCTGAGCGTCGGCAACGACAACAACCGCCGCCGCCACCGTCTGGTTCTTCTCCGACGACCTCTCTCTGGTAAACCAGACCACCCCGCACCCTCTCCTTCACGCTCGCAGCTTCACCTTGATCCGGCGCATCTAACCGTGTCCTCCTTTTGCTTCGGGGTGAACCACAGCGTCGCCTCCGACCAGGACCAGAGCCGCCCGACGCCGTTCCCCACTCCGGCGAGCAATCCTGCTAGAACCAGGGCGCCCCTCGCCAGACCAACACCGCCTCGAGCTTCACCGTGACCTCCTGAACCCGGTGAGCACCTCCCCTTCCCTCCCTGCTTCCTAGAACCGCCGCTAGCCCACCGCCTGAGCGTCGCCGCCAGTCGCCGCCGCGCAACGCCGCCAGTTACTGGTCAAGCGGCTATGCGTCGTTGGATCGTCATCCAGTGGCTGTGATTAGATTAGGTCAAAGGGGTATGCGATGATCAGAGCCGCACATATCACTTTTAATCCTGCGGTCTGTGTCTGTCGATCCGCACGAAACGTTTTTGACCAATAGGAATGCACCACGTGGCCTGTAGTTGATTTAAAAGACAGAAAACTTTCTATTAGATGTCCATTTTGTAAATTCCATAACTTTAGTTCCACACGTCCAAATTTTGCAAACTTTATATCAATGGAATCAGTGGAACAATCCCTAGCCAACCATGCCTTTTGTTTAGTAAAAAGCTTCTGGTAGAATGGTTGTTTTCGCAGAAACTTTTGTATGCTTGTTTAGATTGTAAAAATTGTTCAAAAATGATTTTGGGGATAAAATCTTTGGCAATTGGATTGATTTGAACCTACTGACCATAGGAAACACTTTGTGGATTCAAAAATGTATTTGGTGAAATAAAAGAATGATTCTTTGATTTAAAACCATTTCTAGTCAAATAAAAATATAGTTTATTTATTAAAAATGGTTTTTGAAGAAAACCTTTGGGAAATGTTTTGTTTTAAACTCTCTGACCCCAAACACCAAGTTTTATGATTTGAAAATGAATTTTGTGAACCTTATATATTAATGCCTTAGTAAAAATATTTCTACACCACATAAAATGATACTTTGTTTTGAAAATGGTTTAGGAAGTGAAACCTCTTGCAAATGACTTTTCCACTTTACAAAATGACCAATAGGTGTTTTAAAATATTTATGACCCATTAGGAACCACTTTTTCAAATAAAACAAAGCTTGGCATGCTTGCATGCATTACTTTGACTTTATGATTTTATGTGATGTTTTGCTTGATTGGTAGATTGAGATTGTGCCTTGCTTGATTGATTTGTAGTGACTTGAAGAAGTGTGATTGTTGCAAAGGCAAGGTGTGAACTTATACTCTACCAAAAAGGCAAGTGATGCTTCATACTTTTGTCCCATTACTTTCACTATGCATTAGTGATTTTTTCTAAGTAAAACTTGCATGGAATTTTGCTAAGTATAACCATGCTATGGGAAAACCTAGTAGATGAAACCTTAGTAGAAAATTTTCCTAAGTTAAGATTCCTACTACTATCAAGCTTAGCTTAGCTAATAGAAAACAAGGGTGGAATATACATGCATACTATGGAAAATTTTCTAAGTCTGAGGACTTGTGTTTTTGTTTAATAAAACAACTAAGTTAATGAATCACCTGGGTGGAATGGTAATTGCTTGGTGGTTTTTGGTTGAGTGGTTACACAAGGCCCATGGCTATGGTTTACCTTGTGTATCTCACTTGTGGATGGCCACCCAGGAACAAAGAGATTTGAGATGTCAAATGTTGAGAAGCTTCAAGTGCAACCACTTGGCATTATGGGCTCTGCCTGGATCATATAGGTTGCTAGAACTTAGCCATTTGGACAGTTGGTGGTAGTGGGAATGATAGGTTGCAACGCGTCCACTTGGTCTAAGGAAAGGCTTCTGAAAGATCTTGTCTTGGTGAAACCAAGTCTTGTGGGGAAAGTGCACCACCTCTGCAGAGTGTAAAATCTAAGTACTTAGCCATGTCCCTGGCAAAGGACAATTTGAGCATCAAGACATGGAAGCAATCAAGAATCTCATCATCCAAATTTCTAAGTTAAAAACTTGTGGTTGAACAAGGGCTAAAGGATCTTCAATCTTTGATTGAGAAAAATGATTTTGTCAAGCAAAAACTTAGTGTTTTCAAATATTAAGGAAAAATCTATTTTGAGCAATGCAAGCCTCAATTCCACTTAGCCAAATGCATATAGATGATAGACTCCACTATACTACCATAGTATCACTTGCCAATACAATTCAAATGTATTGACCCTTGTGGCTGCAACTTGTTATGTTGCAGGTTTGATTGATTTAGTGAGGTGTGTTGATTAGGATTACAAAGTCTACAACCAACATGTTTGCCTGTGGCACTTTGAAGATGAAGGACCCCATGCTTATAGTTATTCCGCTGCAATGTAATGTAATAGCCAAATGAGCTATGTAAGATGTAATAAAATTATGTTGCTCCTGGTTATAAAGTTATATTATGACCTTTGTTTCTTGATATTACATCTTAACTGTGGATGCTAGCTATTGATCCAGGCACTAGCATTGTAAACACAGGGGACTCTACCTTAATTAAAGGTTGGGACCCTTTACAATTAGGCTAGCAGCCCAGGCATTTCTCTAACACATATACATAACTCCATGGACTTACAAGCTCCCCTTTTATTTCACACCGACGACATCCGCAAACAAAAGAGCATGATATCAACTAGGTATATATTTACAGGTGTTGAAAGTGTTCCCCGTGACAGCACGGTTCTGCTAACTCCCAGTCTATAATTTGCAATCATATAACTTTCATGGATAGGTCACAACGGTTCAGGTTTATTTAGCGCAAGAAATAAAATTTGCCATAAAGTTCGTGAGAGCTTTACTAACTAATTTTCTCAAAACAGGCAAACATTTTATTTGGAAGAAAACAAGGCATAATGAATATGCGCGGAATAGCAAATGATGCTAGTAGGTATCTATGGTGGACACTATTGGCAATATTCGTTTTGGGGAGTTGGATGCACAAGCATAGCTCATACTCAGTACCGGTGAAGGATAGCAATAGAGAGGGAACGACAAACGAGAGAGCAATAACTGTCATAATCATGCTTGCAACAAAACAAGACTAATTATGGCATAAAAGTGATACAAGAACTCTGAGGCAAAATAAATCATCGAGGCTTACTGACTATTGTTCAGTCATATGCATGCGTGGGCATGTGCCAAGTCGATTCACATGAAACTTTCATAGGAGGATACCACAATATCATACCAAGTTATGAATAGAACAATGCAAGCAAACATTCATATTGTAGGGATACGGGTAGGCTACACTAGCGCAAATCAAAAATTTCTACCGCGTAAACCAGGATTACTGTTGTCATAGATCACGGGATTACCACTAGACGCGCAGTTGCGGAACTTGATGAAGCGCGTTGAAGCAGTGCAGACGATCTACGTCTCCTCCTTGTTCTCGTCCCACGAGCAGCTCCCCTTGCGTGGCTCGTCCAAGCGCTATAGATGTAGCGCCTCCGAGGTATCCACACGTACATGGTGGAAGCGTCAGACGCCGGACTGCTAGGTCTGCGCGTGCAACACAAGCGTGAGGAGTGGCGGCTAGGTGGAATGGTCTAACCCTGGTCAGCACGCCCCACCCTCTCTTATATAGGCGTCCCTAGTGGGCTTCTACATTAGCAGCCCATTAGTAGCCTAAGCCTGGTCTAATTCAGATCCAATCCTCATTAGGCTTCCAGCCCCTTAAGTGTGTGACCCTATAGGTTTATATACGTATAGACATGACACGAATACACTTATTCTGTCAATAGTTGGCAGCGGCCTCTAGCAAGACGTGCCAATTCCTAAACGCATACAAAGATCATATCGGACGAACCATCACAAGCTTTAGTACATGTCTTTCCCTTTGCCTCACGATATTTGGTCTAGCTCCAAGCTGACCTCCCTTTATCGATATTGTGATTTGGAATCCCTTTACTAGGTTAACTCTTAACCATATGTAGCACGACCATGCATTTCTGGATCCGATCACTCGAGGGGCCCAGAGATATCTCTCTCAAGTAGAGAGGGGCAAATCCCATCTTGATTGACCATGCCTTGCGGCATGCTTCAGGACAAACCCGAAAGTTACCTTTATAACTACCCAGTTACGGAGTAGCGTTTGATATCCCCAAAGTATGTCGATCCACATCTCAAGTACATGCGACAATCTCAGGTCTAAGGATAAGACGTACACGATGTGTAGAGAGAGAGATGCAACTAATTGCTAGTCTCAAGTTGGGCCAGTCCAACCCCATGTTCATAACATTTGTACTCATCTTTGGTTTGACATCTCCATGTCTATGACTTGCGAAACATAATCATCAACCAATCGATGTGCTAGTCTAATATTCATGTGTGTCCTCACATGAACTCCGACTAGGGACAACTCTTAAATAGCCATACAAGTATAGAGTTTCACAAACAATTCACATAATTTCCAATCAATACAAGTTGCCTGATATGGATATTCATGGATACATAAGAAATATAATCATCTCTATGATTGCCTCTAGGGCATATTTCCTTCAGTCTCCCACTTGCACTAGAGTCAATCTAGATTGTATCTAATACCTATTGCTCTTGTGTGCGCCTCATGCGCAGGCTGTGGGAGTGGCTTTGTAAAAGGATCAGCAACATTTGAATCTGTATGTATTTTGCATATCATGACACTACCATCCTCAACGAACTCATGAATCTGATGGTAACGCATGCGAATATGTTTGTTCTTCTGGTGATGTATAGGTTCCTTGGCTTGTGCAATAGCATCATTGTTGTCACAATAAACATAAATGGGTTTGGACGCGCCCTGAACCACACCAAGAGCGATCAGGAAATTCCTAATCCAAACAGCTTCCTTTGCAGCCTCCGAGGCGGCAATATATTCAGCTTATGTTGAAGAGGAGGCCACCGTATCTTGCTTGGAACTTTTCCAACTCACAGCACCACCATTCATGACAAACAAATAACCAGATTGCGATCTGGAATCATCTGAGTCGTTAAGGTAACTCGCATCTGTGTAACCCCTTACACTGAGTTCATCCTCACCTCCATAAACTAGGAACACATCCTTAGTCCTTCTCAAGTACTTAAGGATATCCTTTACCGCTGTCTAGTGACCTTCACCTGGATCAGCTTGATATCTGCTCGTAACACTTAGAGCATAGGAAACATCTGGGCGAGTACATATCATTGCATACATGATGGATCCAATAGCCGAAGCATATGGAACCCTACTCATGCGCTCACGCTCATCAGTAGTCGAAGGACACTGATTCTTGCTGAGTTTAATGTCGTGAAACATGTGCAAGAACCCCTTCTTAGCCTCTTCCATGCTGAACCGTTTCAACACTTTGTCAATGTATGTACTCTGGCTTAATCCAATTAGCCTCCTTGATCTATCTCTATAGATCTTGATGCCCAGAATATATGCCGCTTCTCCTAAGTCCTTCATCGAAAAAATATTTTTCAACGAGGTCTTAACAGACTCGAGCATAGGAATGTCATTTCCAATCAGTAATATGTCATCTACATATAAGATTAGAAATACCAGCGCTCTCCCACTTTCCTTCTTGTAAACACAAGGTTCTTGTTCGTTTTTATGAAGCCAAACTCCTTTACAACTTCATCAAATCGAATGTTCCAACTCCGAGATGCTTGCTTCAGCCCATAAATGGACTTTAGAAGTTTGCATACCTTTCCAGCTTGTTTGGATCGACAAAACCTTCGGGCTGCATCATATACACGTCCTCAGTTAGGATTCCATTTAGGAAATCCGTCTTGACATCCATCTGCCATATTTCATAGTCGAAATGTGCAGCAATGGCTATAATTTAAGCATCGCTACAGGCGAGAAAGTCTCATCGTAGTCAACTCCTTGAACTTGTCGAAAACCTTTTGCAACAAGTCGAGCTTTATGGATGTGAACATTTCCATCCATATCAATCTTCTTCTTATAGATCCATTTGCACTCGATGGCTTTAAAACCATCAGGCAGGTCAACCAAGTTCCAAACTTGATTGTCTCCCATGGACTCTATCTCGGACCTCATGGCGATCAGCCATTTCTCAGAGTCTGGGTCCACCATCGCTTCTGCATAGGTTGCAGGCTCATCATTGTCTAACAATAATAATTCCCGCGTTTCGCGGAGCCTCGCCGACATTCGTGGTTGTGGTGCTTCTATTGCCACGGGTTGCTCAACTTGTTCTGCTACAATAGAATCACTCGTAGAAGCATCCCCAACTGGCTCATCTTGAACTTCTTCAAGTCGCACCGACCTTCCACTCGTTCCCTTTGTGAGAAACTCTTTCTCTAGGAAAACACCGCTGCGAGCGACAAACACTTTGCCCTCTTCTCGGTTGTAGAAGTAATACCCTAAGGTTTCCCTCGGATATCCCACGAAAATGCACTTATCAGATTTGGGTGTTAGCTTGTCCGACTGAAGTCGCTTGACAAATGCATCACAACCCCAAATCTTTAGAAAAGACAAACTGGGATTCTTTCCAGTCCACATCTCATATGGTGTCTTAACTACAGATTTAGATGGTACCCTGTTAAGTGTGAAAGTTGCTGTTTCTAGAGCGTAACCCCAAAATGATAATGGTAAATTCGACTGGCTCATCATCGATCGAACCATGTCCAACAAAGTTCGATTGCGCTGTTCGGAGACCCTATTTCTTTGAGGTGTTCCGGGCGGCGTGAGCTGTGGAACAATTCCGCAAATCTTAAGATGATTGCTAAATTCGTGACTCAAATATTCACCTTCACGATCAGATCGCAAGGCCTTTATTTCCTTGCCACGTTGATTCTCTACCTCATTCTGAAACTCCTTGAACTTTTCAAAAGTTTCAGACTTATGCCTCATTAAGTAGACATAACCATATCTACTGAAATCATCGGTGAAAGTAATGAAGTAGTGATATCCTCCTATGGATGTCGTGCTCATTGTTCCACACACATCAGTATGTATGAGTTCCAACAAGTCTGTCGCTCTCTCGGGTAAACCCAAAAAAGGCGATTTGGTCATCTTTCCAAGTAAACAAGCCTGACATGTCTCGTATGATTCAAAATCAAACAAAGTTAGAAGACCATCACCATGGAGCTTATTAATGCGCTTTTCACTTATATGCCCCAAACGACAATGCCATAAATAGGTAGGACTCAAATCATTAGGCCGAAGCCTTTTAGCACTAACATTGTAAACATATGCATCATCAAGATTTAAAATAAATAACCCATTCACAATGGGAGTATTAGCCATAAACATATCATTCTTAGATATTACACAACCATTGTTTGCACTCGCGAATGAATAACCATCCCTCATCAAACATGAAGGTGATAAAATGTTTCGACCCATACTAGGAATGTGATAACAATTATTCAACTCCATAATAAATCCTGACGGAAGGTGAAGTTGCATGATGCCGACGAACAATGCAGCAACCCTTGCTTTATTTCCGACGCAAAAATTCACTTCGCCTTTCTGCACTTCTCTAGTCCTTATTAGCCCCTGCATCGAATTGCAAATATGAGCAACCGATCTGGTATCAAATACCCAAGAGTTATCATAGGAATCAGCGAGAAGAATGTCCACAACATTTACAACAAGCGTACCTGAGTGGAAAGTACTCTTACTTCCACTCTTCTTCAAAGAAGCCTGGTACTTGCTGCAGTTTCTCTTCCGGTGGCCATGTTCATGACAAAAGAAGCACTCAGTGTCTTTTCCAGGTCCATCCTTCTGCTTGGGTGCAGGCTTAAGGATCGTATCCTTAGCCTTTCCCTTCTTCTTCCAAGAAGTACCCTTTTTCTTGAAGCTAGGATTGTTCTGCACAGCCATCACATGGCTATGCCCTGCACACTTCTTCATATCACTTTTTGCTGTTTTTAGCATCCCGCATAACTCATTAAGGCCCTTCTCCACCCCATGCATATGGTAGTTCGAAATGAACTGCCCATAGCTGGATGGAAGAGACGCCAAAATGAAGTCAGTGGCAAACTCTTGGCCTAGTGGAAAACCAAGCTTTTCCAAAGTCTGACTGTAACCAACCATTTTGATCACATGGGGGCCTACAGCTGCTCCCTCTGCTAGCTTGCATTCGACAAAGGACTTGGCAACATTGTACCTCTCAGTCCTTGTCTGATCTTGGAACATGTCCTTAAGCGCGACGATCATATCATACGCATCCTGATCCTCAAACTTCTTTTGGAGTTCAGGTTCCATGCATGCAAGCATAAGACAGCTAACCTCAAGAGAATCATCACATGCTCTCTTGTAGGCATTCTTTAGGGCAGCAGATGCATTATCAGCAGGTTCATCGAGGATTGGGGTATCCAGAACCGTTTCCTTTTTATCAGACCTGAGAAAAATTCTCAGGTTATGGACCCAGTCTGTATAGTTTGTTCCATTTAGTTTATCTTTGTCAAGAATCGAACGCAAAGAAAAAGGTGATGCAGTGTTCGGTGCCATTGATCTACAACAGAAAACATGCAAAATACTAATCCATGTAACCATGAAAAAGTAAAACATATTAAACAATTTAATAGCATATACTCCCACTTAAATCAGTATCCCTCTATTGATACTAAGTGATTCAAGATCCACAATTAACAAGTCGACTAGTGAGATTTAGCATCACTGCTAGAAGACAAGGTAAATCAGTAAGCAACACTTGCTAATCATATCACATATGACTCTTTTTGTTGGGTGACATCTCTATGTCAAAACTAGGCACCCAACCTTTATGCCCCAAGGTCCTTAACTGTTAATTTGACCTTGTCAAGCTCACCAACCCTTATGCGTGTAGGTATCCGATACAAACCCATCTAGCCAAGGAAAACCGTGGAACCCTAATTTTATAGGCCCACCAACGATTGTACAGGGCATAGGATGGTGCAAGGTTTGGTTGGGAGGGCATGGTTTAACTTAAACTTTGTGAGGGATCATTCTACTTCTATCATCTAAGCATGCATAGTAGTAAAACACATAAGAATAGCATTCACATAAATGTGACACGGTATGGCCCATTTTCTCATGGTGATCTCTATCGCCATAGAACCTGTCCACCATGATGATCTCCATCTTCATGTTCCATGCGAGCCATCCTCCAAGTGATGAGTCCTCCAAGAACTAGTACAAGCTATTACCCCTAACAGCTAGTAATCAAAATTACATAGAATTGGGATCATCACAAGTTGGCACGCAGGCCATTACAATAATTGACAACACATATGGCTCCAGCCATGTTGCCCTACTCACAACACGCAGTCCATGATAAATTTCATACATGCATCACATACATATATGGGCCATACTGATCACATACATCCTACAAAAACAAGTTATGCATAGAATCGCATTCTACCGGATCATGTGAACTCGCAGCACCTAGTTACCTTAACGAGATACAAAAGGGGATATGACTAGGGGGGTCTAGGGGGTCTCCCCCTGCGGGGTTCGAAGGGGCAATTTTCTTTAAGGATTTTGATCGGCAAATCAAATTTACCACAAACCGACTATTGTTCCGATCCGATCAAACTCCTTTGATCACAGTATATCAATTTTAGATCTAGGTTCCAATTCGATCAATCATATTGATCTTCGCGTGATTCAACAGGATTTATGTGTCACTGTCTACCCCGATGGCAAAAGCCGACCGATAGGGATAATTCGTTCGACAACCTCAGAATCACAATCACGGAAAGCAAGATCATAGATCAATCCTGAACCACCGCAATACAAATGATCACATCATTCATATCAAACTGCATATCACTATATGCAATCATCCCGAACCTATAACTGAATAGCATCGACTCTTATACCACTGAAGGGATACAGGTAGGCTACACTAGCGCAAATCAAAATTTTCTACCGCGTAAACCAGGATTACTGTTGTCATAGATCACGGGATTACCACTAGACGCGCAGTTGCGGAACTTGATGAAGCGTGTCGAAGCAGTGCAGACGATCCACGTCTCCTCCTCGTTCTCGTCCCACGAGCAGCTCCCCTTGCGTGGCTCGTCCAAGCGCTACAGATGCAGCGCCTCCGAGGTATCCACACGTACAGGGTGGAAGCGTCAGATGCTGGACTGCTAGGTCCGCGCGTGCACCACAGGCGTGAGGAGTGGCGGCTGGGTGGAATGGTCTAACCCTGGTCAGCACGCCCCACCCTCTCTTATATAGGCGTCCCTTGTGGTCTTCTACATTAGCAGCCCATTGGTAGCCTAAGCCTGGTCTAATTCGGATCCAATCCTCATTAGGCTTTCAGCCCCTTAAGTGTGTGACCCTATAGGTTCATATACGTATAGACATGACACGAATACACTTATTCTGTCAATAGTTGGCAGCGGCCTCTAGCAAGACGTGCCAACTCCTAAACGCATACAAAGATCATATCGGACGAACCATCACAAGGTTTAGTACATGTCTTTCCCTTTGCCTCATGATATTTGGTCTAGCACCAAGCTGACCTTCCTTTCTCGATACTGTGATTCGGAATCCCTTTACTAGGTTAACTCTTAACCATATGTAGCATGGCCATGCATTTCTGGATCCGATCACTCGAGGGGCCCAGAGATATCTCTCTCAAGTAGAGAGGGGCAAACCCCATATTGATTGACCATGCCTTGTAGCATGCTTCAGGACAAACCCGAAAGCTACCTTTATAACTACCCAGTTACAGAGTAGCGTCTGATAGCCCCAAAGTATGTCGATCCACATCTCAAGTACATGCGATAATCTCAGGTCTAAGGACAAAATGTACACGATGTGTAGAGAGAGAGCTGCAACTAATTGCCAGTCTCAAGTTGGGTCAGTCCAACCTCATGTTCATAACATGTGTCCACATCTTTGGTTTGACATCTCCATGTCTATGACTTGCAAAACATAGTCATCAACCAATCGATGTGCTAGTCTAATATTCATGTGTGTCCTCACATGAACTCTGACTAGGGACAACTCTTAAATAGCCATACAAGTATAGAGTTTCACAAACAATTCACATAATTGCCAATCAATACAAGTTGCCTGATATGGATATTCAAGGAACAATACAATAACTCATGGATACATAAGAAATATAATCATCTCTATGATTGCCTCTAGGGCATATTTCCTTCACATATGACATGCTACAAACTATTAGCAAGATGGAGCTAATCATAAGAGAGCAAGAACTACTAAGCATCCACAAATAACATACACCTTACATGAACATACTAAGCATGCTCACAATGATGAGTATATGTACAAAAATGAAAACAAATAGAGTTTGTTACCAGCCTGTTACGACACCTAAAGTTGTCTTAATCTTCACTATTGCCCTTCACTTGTGTGACTTGAATAAAAACATGAAACCAAACTCCACTGAGGACTGTTGAACCTTGCAAAGAACTTCACAAAACCAAATAAGAACAACAAATATTTTTGGTGTTTTTGATTTTTAAAGCAAGCATACAAATCAAAGCCAAACAAAGCAAAATCTTTTTGGATTTTTCTTTAAGGCAAACCAAAGCTAAAAGCAAAGAAACAAACTAAGAGAAACAACGATTTTTTTTGGTCTTTTGTGTTTTGGGAAAGCAGAAAAAAAAGCGAAATAATGGATATACAAAGAACCGACGAATCATGATATAAAGATGAGTGTGATGTCAGTATACCTCCCCCAAGCTTAGGCTTTTGGCCTAAGTGGGGCTCAATAGCACGGGTAGTAACCCTAAGCCGGTGGGTCATCATAGGAATGATCATAATCAGGCACTTGTGATGAAGAAGAAGATGCACCCCAATCATAGGAGGGCTGCTGGTATGAAGACTCCCCCATGTTGGAGGGCTGAACTGAATCATCTTCGGTATCCTCTCCAACATTCTCCTCTTGCTGGGAGAGCTCCGCCACGTATGTGTCAAACTCCTCCTCCGTGAGCGACCATCCTTGCCTGTTATCAAAATTAAACAAAGCAGGTGCAGGTGTCGTGGGAATGGCCACGGCAGATGCTGCAATCGGCAGCGAGTAGTAGAACATGGGGCAAGGGCGGCCAGCCATCTACGGTGCGAGATGAGGGCGGAGGCACAAGGGTTTACCCAGGTGCGGCCCCCCGAAGGGTAAATACCTACTCCTGCTAGATTGTATTATGGAGAAAGTACAAAGGGCGAGCTCGACGACTAGGCAGCGAGTCGCTTGGGTGTATGATGGAACGTGTCCTCTATGCGTACCCTAGGGAGGTTTATATAGGCTCACCTCGCTAGGGTTTACAGATCTACAACCGAATTGGTTAAGGATTCGGAAGATCTTTGACCTAGTCCAACTGGGCCTAGCTACGCTTCTGGGCCTCCAGCTTCTAGTCGCCTGAGTCCTCGCCAAGTCTCGATCTAGTCGCCATCCTGTAGGCCCACTCGCTGGCAGTTTGGGCCAGTAGGAAACGTCCTGCTGGGCATACCTCGGTAGGCATATCCTCATCAGTAGTCCCTGAGGCCGTTGTTGATTCGTCGTAGGTGTTCGTTGGCAGTCGGAGTATGCGGGTCCAATGCGAACGCCCAGTCGAATCGGCGGTGGACTCCTGAACAAAGGAAAGAACTAGTCATTTTAGTCGCAATAACGGCGACCAATCATATCGCAGCTTGGCGAACGGGTCGGCGAATAATCAAGTCACTGTTATAGTGATCGAGTCGGCGAATAATCAAGTCACTATTATAGTGATCGGGTCGTCGAATCGCTGAAGACAGCGAGTCGAGTGAACGAAGTTGTACCGTCATCTTGGTCAAACTAGCCATTGGGTAATCCAACGGTAATATCGGCGTAATTACCGCGTGGTAACGGCTCCCTGAACATGGCGGGTAACAACCACTATATAAGGAGAGTGACGGCTAAGGGGGAAACTCTTCCCTCACTTCCTCCGAATTTGCGCATTTTTGTTCCCCCATTCCGCACATCGACCAGAACGACTCAGAGCGATTCGCATCCCACGATCCCCCAGCCGATGGCTCCTCCTGCCGAACCATGGGGCAGACCAAGTGCACGAAGGCGCTGCTAAGATCATTCGAGGAGGCAGGGATCCTCCATGCCGGGAGATGGCGCATCCCCGCGGCCGGAGAAGTAATTCAAGATCCGTGCGAAGGGGAGTTCGTCTGCTTCACCAGTCATCTGGAGCGGGGACTCGGATTCCCCACTTCCCTCTTCTTCTGGCGCTTCTGCGCCTATTACGATATCTAGCCGTCGGACCTGGGACCGCACAGCATCGATCAGCTCGCCATTTTCGTGGCGTTCTGCGAATGCTACCTGGGCTTCAGGCCCTATTTTCCCCTATGGCAAGATCTATTCCATGGAAGAATCAGCCGCGAAGAGGCAGGCGGCCCAATGCTAGCCACGGGCGGCTTGACTTTCCAGCTGAAGTCGAAGGCGTCATTCTTTGATCTGATGATGCCCGCCAAAGCAGCGAACCAGTGGAAGAAGAGCTGGTTCTACGTGACCGAGTCGACTCCGGGCGACGAGGTGGCGCTTCCAAGGTATTCCGCCGACCGACCCGAGTCGCGTCGGCTCCAAGTTACCAAACTTCCGCTAGAACAGCGGATGGTCGTCGACGAGATGCTGCAGACCATCTGCAACTTGAAGAAGAAAGGCCTCCAAACTATCAACCTCTACAATTGTTGGCTTGGGTGACGGCTCGTGCCCCTGGCTAGCCGTGCCCACTATATGTACGAGTACACGGGCAAGGACGACCCAACGAAGTCCTGCCACAACGAGTGGAGACTCAATGACTACACCCAGGCTCTGAAGAAGATCACCCAGGCGGTGTATCTTGACGTGAAGGCCGGGGTCGCACCTTACACCGCAAGGCGCCCAGCCCCAACGGTGAGTTGTTATTTCCTTTGCACTCGCAGTCGCTGTTTGTGCTAATGTTGTTTGACTGTTGCATTTGTTTCAAGTGGTGGAAGGATGGCTTCCACCCGCAGATGACGAGAACTCGAACTCGTCCGCCGAGAATGGGAGCGAGTCACTGCACGACAAGGGCGATGTTAGGAGTGATGGGGGTGGCGACGGTGACGACGACGATGACGAAGCCATGGAAGTTGCTGCCCCCATGGTCCGCAAGACTCGCGGGCAGCACCAGCGCGAGCTCGAGGCCAGCAAAAGCCTTGAGGTCCACGAGGACGACGACGACGAGTTCCCTGAGCATACCTCACAGCGTGAGGCTACGCCATCGAAGAAGAAGAAGAAGAAGAAGAAGAAGAAGAAGCCGCCACCCAAGAAGAAGGCGAAGCTGGCCAAGCCGGCGTCTCTGCCTCGGTCTGCGAGTAGCTCCGATGCTACCAGCGCGGCCGAAGAAGCAGCGGCGCACGCGCCCGCGGCGACTGGCACTACCGTCGTAGAGGACGAGGCGCCACTGGCATCATTGTCGCCACCGTTCGCCCCAGTCACCAGGTTGGTGGCCGCTCTAGCCACAGGGGCCTCGCCGCCGAGAGGAGCTCCCGCAACGATTGCCACGGAGGCTCCTGCCGCGGCCTCATCCTCGAAAAAACAGTCAGTGTCTTGGGCACATAGTGTGTTTGAGACGGGCCTCAGTCAGGAACTGGGGCCAGAACTGGAGAAGTCGGCCAGCATCTGCACCGGCCTGCGATTTATTCCAGTCGTCAAGTGAGTGTTCCTTGACCTTTTATCCGTCTGCCTGCTTCGTGTTTCGATCGGAGGATGTTATTGACAGAGTTGTTTCACAGGACTGGAGTTCAGAAGATAGGTCACCCTTCGGTGCCCAAGGTTCCACCAGTCGCCGCGGAGGCGTCGGCCGACCCCTCGAAGAAGAGGAAGGGCGACGAAGTCGTTGCTCCCGCTGAAGGCACCAAAAGAACAAAGGGCGATGGCGTCGTCACTATCTCTGACGAGCCGGCGGCTGCCCCGAGCGAACCCTCGACCGCAGTGGACGTAACTGTGAAGGCCAAGGAGGATGCGGGGTTGCAACATGCAGTGCCCATGGGTTCAACCGAGGCGACCGGGCCGCCTTCGAGTGGCGCGGGGGCCGCGGTGGCGACATTCCCTCGCTTTGTGGCAAAAGCCGCCACGGCGAGTGCCTCGGTGCCATCGAGCCAGCTCCCTGGGGCCGCCAGCATGAGGTTGAACAGCGTCACGGTCACACTCCGCTCGTGCTCGCGTCGATGGAAGCGATGGAGCTTCATGGCATGCTAGGTGCCACCATCCAGGTATGTCCAGTCCCCGAGGATCTGGCCACTGAATTTCAGTGGTCGGATTCTTACTATTTTTGTCATCCAGTTCCCGAGTGCCTAGTCGCTGAATTTCAGCGGCTGCGCACTTAGGAATTTTGTCATCCAGTCCCCGAGTGCCTAGTTGCTGAATTTCAGCGGCTGGGCACTTAGGAATTCTGTCATCCAGTCCCCGAGTGCCTAGTCGCTGAATTTCAGTGGCTGGGCACTTAGGAATTTTTGTCATCCAATCCCCTAGTGCCTAGTCGCTGAATTTCAGCGGCTGGGCACTTAGGAATTTTTGGTTGTTGACGCTGTGATTGTTGCATAGGGCTTGCAGCGCGAGTCGGACGAGCGGCTTGCTACCAAGTGCCACGTGGAGAAGGAGCTTATCGCCGTCCAGGAGATGAACGAGGAGCTTCGAGTGGGTGCGGGTGAGTATTTACCTTGTTTGGCGCTTGTCGCAAACTTTTTGCGGTGTTGATCGTTTTGTTTTGGAAATAGAGAGTAGTGCGGTTGAAGTGAAGGAGGCTCGCCAGGGCTTTGCCTCGGTGGGTGAATTGACGGCGGCTCAGTCTGCCTTGAGCGTGGCGGAGAAGCGAATCTCCGAACTGGAGCGTAAGATCAAGGAGGCAAAGGCGGAAGAAAACTCGGCGGAAGGGCGAGCCAAGGCGGTCGTCACTTCTGCTGCTGAGGTGCGGAAGGTGTCGGACACACTCGTCGCCGGGTTGTAGAATGACCTCTCGGCTCTTCAGAATTTCATCACGGACCTCTGCTGCCCGCTGATTGGTGAGCTTTCCTTCAGCCAATTTCCGAGCGCACGTACCACATTGTGGTTTTGATGCTTTGCTCACTGTTTGCTTGTGTATTGCAGGCCGGATCACTGATAATGCCGAAGAGGCGCAATCGTACGACGCGCGGCAATGCGTGACCACCCTGGTCGACCCAGTCGCTTTGTTAGCGACTTGTCTCCGGGCATATCTTCAGGAGATCTCGCCCACGGAGGTGATCCCCAGCGACCTCGTCGAGGTATGGCGCTACCTGGAGAAGGCCCCGTCGGTTGTGAAATTCATGACGTGGTCGGCCTTCCGTCACCAGCTCGAAGACGAACCGCTCGGTGCGGAAGTTTGCTGGTGTGCCGAAGGTGACTGGCAGCGTCACCTTGCCGATCGGGTACGCGTACCGTCCTGGGACGATGCCATGGAAGGTGGTGTAGGTCGTCTCGATCATCGACTACGGGAGCCGTAGTCGCCTGAATGTGTCCATGTATAGGATGTTGATGGAGCTGCCGCCGTCCATCGGCGTCTTGGGGATCCAATAGTCCCCCACCTTGGCCTTGAACACCAAGGCGACTCGGCCCGGATAGTCGATCCGTGGCGAGTGGTCCTCGCGGCTCCAGGTGATTGGCTGCTCGGACCAGTTGAGGAACTGGGGGATGTCTATCTGGGACACCGTGTTGACGACGACGGCGCGGGCGATGACCTTCTTTTCGCGCTTCGTGTTGAAGCCTGTGAAGGTGTGGAGCGAGCCGGCGACGCTGCCGAATTTTCCGCCGTTTGGCGGGTTGTTGTCGGGGTCTTCCCATGTGCGCCGTGCCTTTTCAATCTCCTTGAGGGAGTGGCAGTCGGCGGTCGTGTGCGTGGTGGGCTTTCCTTCCCTACTGTGAAACACACAGGGTTGGTTGAGGAGAGCCGTGGGATCGAACCTTGGCTTCGCCTTGTGTGACACCCCCGGGATCAGGGCTAAACAAATCCCAGACCTCCGTATGACATAAGCTTAACCTTGAGCTCGAGAATATCCAGTGAAGAATCGGTAACACAACAGTGACCCTACGACACAAAATTTATTACAGCAAACTCATAACTGAGCAGAGAACCAAATTATTACAAGCAGAGGTCACTGACCACAAACATCAAACAACGGAAGGAAAATTATGCTATTAAGTATAGCAAACTTAACAAATGACCTAAGAGGCCTAAAGCATAACGACGATGTCCCAGCCCATAGATTCCAGGCTGCCGGCCGGGAACCCCAAGCTATTCGTCGATGTCGATGTAGTACCAAACTGATCTTCCGGGAACACTTACTCTGCCAAAAGTATCAACAAAGCAATGATGAGTACAAGGTGTACTCCGCAAGACTTATGGTTGGTGGAGTTGTTTTGCATAAATCCATCTTTGTTTATAAATCAAGAGAGAGAAGAAGCTCGTCTAATCAGAGTATTTTAAAAGGGGATAAGAGAGCGACATCTCCAAAAATATTGATCATCATCTTTTGATATCCACCAAATCATCATCATCTGAACTTGGATCACCCCCTCGTATCCATGAGGAAGCATCCTTAAGCACACGTTGATCTGTCAAGTTTTACGATTAGGTTCATGTTCTCTATGATCTTGAGTCCGGTCGCCAAGTCGTTCATAACCATGAACACGGCTTTTCGAAAAGATTATTACCCTACAGGGGTGTACAACTTTACCCACACGTACTAACCTTCTCTTAACGCCACATGATTAGCCCTCTTCTTTGGAAGGCCGACAGAGGGTGGTTAGACATGACCTTTACCTTGCTTTCGCCGAGACCATGAGTCACGCAATAAGTATGGTTCCGTCGTAATGGGTCAAATCCAGAAGCCGGTACTTAAAGATGTGAGGCGAGGTTGGTTCACTAGGGGCTCCATCGACCCCAAGCAACCCCGGCCACGCTTAGCTACCTGTTATGAATGCACCTTCATCCGGCAAATCTTTCAAATGGTTTTCTATGCATATGTCGAATAGAACGCCCGAACTATGTGACTCATGGAATCTACTAGGCAAGTTAGTTGCTCGTGAGGTTGTCCAGGCCCCGCGTGGTTGTATGCTCGTCTCGGTTCCAAAGGAAAGAACTCAGTTTCTAGTGGTGGCGAGCATGGGACTAGAAAAACCACATCCCACCGTGGCCTCCCATACAATCCTTAGCATGTTTAATCTCATCTCACCTCTGATATCACATCATCACGTTCTCCTGTCATACTAGATTCTCTGCATCTGAATACATCATCTCGATGAACCAGAATTGACAGCTATGCATGGCTAAGCATGAAACAGATATAAGATTTAGCAGTGCACACAAGCCAAAACTAGTTATGCTAGGAGCAGTGGATCAGGTAATATAAGCTCAAAGGGAGTAATGCAATAGATAGGATACTCTACTTATCGATAAAAGATCACAGTAGAATCATATGCATCATGGCAGGAATTGAAATGCTTTCGAAATCGTAGGATTATATCATGGTGGGGCTATGCTTTCCTTTGCCAGTTGATAACAGATAAGCAGATCTTCGGGAACCTTGTACTTGACTTGTTACAGTTGGTCAAGTATTGTCCGTCGATCTTCGATGGTCTTGATCTCGGTCTTCGATCTCGATCTTGATATCGTATTCTACCGAGAAGAACCAAACACCGGAAATAAAGGGGAAACAATCAACACATGGCATCGATGCAATGCTCAAGCAATGATGATGATATGACAAGTTAAATTGTATTTAAATGAAACCCTAAAACATGATTGATCATTTAACCGGGCTCCGAGGGGTGAAAACCCTAACTCGGAGAAACTCCAGAACATATGAGAGGGGTGCATTTGTTCTTCTAATTAAACTTGTCATGAAAGTTGTTGATCAATGCATGAATATAGTTTAGATAGATAGTTCTCAATTTTCTGAACATTTTGATATATTATTTGTATTTTCTGAATTATAAATCATTAGTTATGATTTTTCCCAATTTAAATCCATTTAAATCATTTTAGGAAATTATAAAACATTTTTGAATTATATTACATATTTATCCACTTGGTCCCACCTGTCAGATTTTTATTATTTTTAGAAAATAATTATCGAAATTGTTAAAACCCTGACAACCTGGGCCCACAGAGTTTATTTATTTTCCAGAAACAATTTAACTAAAACTAAATAAAAGAATTATCGCGTCATGCTGACGTCACCATCACCATTGCTCTCTGTTGGTTCTTCGATCTGGCGATTGCGAGCGCAAGAGGACGCGGGGTTAGGTTTGCTGGAAAGAGGGGGCCAAGGCGGACCCAGTGGTGGCAGCGCCGCCCACTTGTGGTCATTGGAGCAGTGGACACGACGGCGGCGAGCGGCGGAGCTTCCAGGTGGTAGTGAAATAGGTAATTTTCTAGCAATCTTTCTAGCAAGAACACACTTGGTAATGAAATAGGCAAAATATCTAATGGATGGGAACTGAATGTTCCGAATTTTACCACTTTCCTTTGAGAAGTCGAAACCTTGGCAAATTTCAGCATATAAATTCATAAGTGACTTAGGCCTCTCCTTGATCTTCTCACAAGATCCCCCAATGAGGCACTCTAATAGCTGCACAGAAATTAGCAAAAGGCAGGTCGACAGCTATATTATAGATTTTATAATGGACCATGGGATTAGACGAGGACCAAGTAAACCGGAAGTCCTGCACCACAGCCATGGATAGCTTAACAACTGATATGGTTCTTCTTCAACAAAGTGTTCCAACCCTGCATTAGTAATCATAGTCTGGAAATCCTGGAAGATTCCCACGCGCTCATAAATTCATGGCATGGATATATGGAAGAGAAGACTCCTTCCTCACGATGGACTTTCATTGGCTCAGGTACCATCAAATCATATTGATTCAGTGGGTATGCACTCATCTTCCTTTCACATGTTGATAAATGATGAGAAACTACTATAGCAACTTGCTAGAGGGCTACACATGCATCAAAATGAAATATCTAAGCATAGAACAAGCATGCAAGCTCACACAACCCGACATCTATAGCAGCAAAATACTCAAGATACAATCTACCAATCACAAATCTGATTGGACAAGTGGAGGAGGCACATACCAAGGAGCAATCCCTCCAAAAATCAGCAGCAAAGATGGGCTGAGCAAGGAGATCAAAAATCAGGAGCAAGAACAGTAGGAACTCGAGCTTTAGAAACTTTTCCGGTGTTTTTTGGGAGAGAGAAAGAAGTGGCTGGAAGGAGGCAACTTCGAGGGCCACAGGTGGGCCCCACCCAGGCCAGACGCGCCCTAGGGGCTGGCCGCGCCACCAGGGGGTGTGCTGGCCTGGTGTGTCCCCCTGGGCCACTCCAGGTGTCCCTCTACCCCCTTTTCGAGGAAATAATTAATATGAATTTTCTGGGATTTTCGGAAAACTTTATTTTTGGCCAATTAAATTGATTTCTCGCAGAAAAGATTTTTTTAGAAGAAGCAAAAGCAAACAAAAACCAAAACTACAGAAGTTCTAAGACACTCTAACAAGCAAACAACTAGCAAAACTAAAGCTAACAAGAGAAAGAGCAAAAACTAGGAAGGATAAAAATAAAAGTGAGCAAGTATAACCACTATGGAAGCATTGTTTTGTTCATTAAAATCCCTTTGTTAACAAGGTTGATCAAGTCTTGTTACTAAAACAATCTTATATGAAACAAAACTTTGCATTCCACAAAGTGATTATGTTACCTCAAACTTTATAGCAATGGTCCCAATCATAATATTTTCAAAACTTTCTTGTGGAATGGGACAATATATTTCTCCAACTTTGATGCTCTCAATATTTTCAATGGAATTCAGGCAATAGCTCTTATCAATATTCTTGGGTAAATAGACAGTATGCTCTTTGTCATTAATATTAAAAGTTACTTTTCCATGATTACAATTGATGACAGCACCTGCAGTATTAAGAAAAGGTCTCCCAAGAATAATAGACATATTATCATCTTCAGGCATCTCAAGCACAAATCAGTTAAAACCAAGCAATTATGAGCTACTTGAACAGGAACATCCTCACATATACCAACAGGAATAGTAGTTGACTTATCAACCATTTGCAAAGATATATCAGTTGGTATCAACTTTTCTAGCTGGAGTCTCTTGTAGAGAGAAAAATGCATAACACTAACTCCAGCTCCCAAATCTGTAGAGGTCCCAACCTGATAAGGTAGAGATCCATGTGTTTACAATGCTAGTCCCTGGATCGAATAGCTAGAATCCACAGTTTAAGATGTAATATCAAGAAACAAAGGTCGTATTACAACTTTATAACTAGGAATAAAATAATTCATTACATCTTACATAGCTCATATGGCTATCTCATTACAATGTAGCAGATATAACTATATAGCATGGAGTCCTTCATCTTCAGAGTGCCACAGGCAATCATGTTGGTTGTAGACTTGTAATCCTATTCAACACACTTCACTAACATCAAACAAACCTGCAACATAATAAGTTACAGCCACAAGGGTAAATACATTTGAATTGTATTAGCAAGTGATACTATGGTAGAATAGTGGTATCTAACATCTATATGCATTTGGCTAAGTGTATCTGAGGCTTGGTTTGCTCAAATTAAGGTTTTCCTTATTAGTTGAAAAACACTAAGTTTTTGTTTATCAAATCACTCAAGGAACAACCAATAGAAATTGGTTAACATTTACCCTTGTTGAACCACAAGTTTTTAACGTAGAAATTGGTATGAGGAGATCCTTGATAGCTTCAATATCTTGATGCTCAAATTGTCCATTACCGGGGACACGGCTAAGTACTTAGGTTTTACTCTCTCGAGAGGTGGTGCACTTTCCCCACAAGACTCGACATGCATCAAGACAAGATCTTTCAGAAGCCTTCCCTTAGACCAAATGGATGCGTTCCAACCTATCACCTCTACCACCTTCTGTCCATCTGGCTAAGTTATTGCAACCTATATGATCCAGGTAGAGCCCATATTGCCATGTGGCTGCACTACAAGCTTCTCAACACTAAGTATATCAAAACCCTTTGTTCCTGGGTGGCTTTCCACAAGTGTGATACACAAGGTATACCATGGACATGGGCCTTGTGTAACCACTCAACATAACCCATTCATACCATTCCACCCAGGTGTTTCATTCACATAGTTGTTTTATTAAGCAAAAACACAAGTCATAGACTTTGCATAATGTCATAGTATGAATAATCCACCCTTGTTTTCTATTAGCTAAGATAAGCATGATAACATGGCAAGTTTTCTAACTTAGGATAATTCTACTAAGACAACATATAGGATTTCCCATGGCATCGCTTATACTTAGAAAATTACAAGCAAGTCCTATTCAAAATATCACTAATGCATAGTCAAAATAATAGGACAAAATATATGAAGCACCACTTGCCTTTTTAGTAGAGGAACTAGGTTCACTCCTTGATCTTGCAATTGTCACACTCTTCAAAGTTCACTACAATTCAATCAAGGCACATGTCACATCCCAAGATTTTCCAAATCTTGTAATGTGAAAAATAAATAAACAAAATAAATAATTATTGAAATTTAGGGTGAAAAGAAACTTTTGTTTCTAAATAGAAACTTAAAATCCCATCTTGAACAAACTTTGGTTAATGTTTGAATCTAACTAAATTCAAATCAAGTGGAATGCATTCCTCATAAAGTGCATCTTGAAATTTAAACACTTGGAGAATAAACCAAAACTCTAAAACCCTAATGAAAGAGAAACATTTCCAAGTTATCTCAAAGACTAAATATTTGATCCATATAAAATTGGTCAAACAAACATTTCAAAATGGTCAAGAATAACAAAGATAAATATTATAAAACCATATGAATAGGTTTCACTTAATTTGGAGCCATAGATAAAATCTTATGAATTTAATAAGATAAGGAAATTGAATTCCCAAAGCCAATGAAGCACCTATCTAAAAAATCCATACCAAATGGTGAGCAAATAATCCTAAAGATATTTAAAAGGATAAATAAATATCAAATAAGATTTTACAAATTTGAAACACCAAGTTTGGATCTACAAATAAAAAGATATGGATTTTAGAAGATAAAGATAGAAATATTAAATAAGAAATATTTAAAGACCAAATTAAATCTTGGCCTAATCCATTAAGCAAATGAAATGAATAGAATCCAAATCCAAATAAAATAAAAGGATAAAGAATTTCCAAATAAAATAAAATGGCATTAACCACTCTATCCCTATTTTAATAAAGACAAATCACTAATAAGAATGATTATTTAAGTCATGATAAAATAGTATGTTGGAATTTACCCAAGTGGAATAAAAGTTGTTTAGTTAACTTAAATAAGATTAAAGAAATCTTACAAATAAAATTTAGGGAATTAAAACTATATTTAATTACATTGGAAATAAAACAAATACCCAATTCAAATGATTTATGAATCATATTAAATATTTTCCAAATAATTCTAGGTGAATATAATGACACCCTATTAAATAAATAAAACCTACTGAAAAGATTTGGAAAGATTTAGAATTCAAATGGATTGTAAAAACATTATTAAATCTTGAAAGAATTAATACAAGAGCATATATTAAATAAATAAAAGACATTAAAAAATAAAATAAAATGTATTATTCTAAATTTGACTTTAGAATGTGTTATTAAACATTATTTGATTACACACAAAGTTTGAGTGAAGTTTGAATTAAAAGGGTTGTTTGAATTGATTAAATAAAATCAAAACAGATAAATTGAAAAAGAAAAAGAAACAAGAACAGGAAAAAAAATAAAAAGACTCAGCCGAGCCAGCAGGCCCAACTAGCCCAGCAGCCCATTTCCCTCTCTCCCCCGGACCATTTTCTTCTAATCACGATCAAACCCGCAAAGACGCTGACGGTTGGACCCCACACCCACTCTCTCTCACTTGCTGACGCCAGGCCCCACTGCCACCTCACCATCATCTCCACCCACGCGAAGACCACACCCTCCCGGCCGTTTTCTGTCGTTAACTCCTCGGAGTAAATTCACGGTAATGGCTCGACGATTAATCCTCGCGATCACGCCTAATAAATCCCCTCCCTCTCCTCTCCCTTTCCCCTCAAACCCCGCTGCCAGAGAGCCACCAGGCTACCTCTAATTTGCCTTGCACTATCGCTGTCTCCGACGTCTTCCGGTGACGATTCCGGCCACTCCTCGCCGCGCCTCGCTCTCTCGACCACGCAAGCATGATCCCCATCACTCCCTGAACCTCCCAGTGGCCTCAGCTCGCTCGCGCGTGCCCCTATCATCGGCAACTACTTCGACTGAGCTCCGCCACCGTCTGCTCCAACTCCGACGAACTCTACTGGTAACATTCGACCGCGCCGCCCTCTCTCTTTGATGCTCCGATACTCCCCACTCTTCTGTGCATCTAATGACGATGTTTGTTTGCTCTCTCGCGCTTAGTAACGACGCCACCAACAGAACCCGTGTGTGTCTGATGGCGCCAAGAACTTCGGCGAGGAATTACCATTGCCCCCGTGCGCCCCTTCGCCAACCCAGAGCACGTCGAGCATCTGCGTTCCATGGCGAACACGGTGAGCACATCCACCCTTCCCCTTCCTTCCTGGAATAGCCAGAACGCAATCGCCAGGCCGCTCCGCAGCCAGTCGCCGCCGCCAGCGCCGCCCATTCCTGGTCAACCACGCTGCAACCGTCGGATCTTAATCAAACGCATGAGATTAGATTTAACCCGAAGGGGTATGCATCCACATGAGACGTGCGATCCCACTTAAATCCAACGGTTGTCCTCTGTCGATCCAACCGAAATGGTATGGGCCAATAGAAACGTTCCACGTGGCCCTGTCTGTTTTAATAAAAACAGATTTGATCTATTTGTTGTTCCATTTTTTAAAATTAATAACTTTCAAACCACACGTCCAAATTTTGCAAATTTTATATCAATGGAATCAGCAAGACAATACTTTCCACCCATGCACTTTTTTAGTAAATTGTTTGTTTTTGCAGAAACTTGTGTAGGCATATTTTGGGTATAAAATTCTTTCTAAAAATTATTTTGGTGATAAAATCTTTGGCAAATGGTTTGTTTTGAACCTACTGACCATAGAAATCAATTGGTGGTTTCAATAATATATTTGGTGAAGCAAAAGAATAAATCTTTGATTTAAAACACTTCTAGTCAAATAAAAATAATGTTTATATATTAAAAATGCTTTTGGAGGAAAACCCTTTGGGAAATGTTTTGATTTAAACTCTCTGACCCTAAACACAAAGTTTTATGATTTGAAAACATATTATGTGAACCCTATAAAAATTGTTGCTTTGCTAAAGGCATTTTCAACCACATAAAATATTGATTTGGTTTAAAAATGGTTTATAGGTAAAATCTTTTGCAAATAGTTTTGCCACTTCATAAAATGACCAACAAGTGTTTTAGAATGTTTATAACCTATTATAAACCACTTTTGTAAATAAAACAAAGTTTGGCATGCTTGCATGCATTGTTTTGACTCTATTATTTTATGTGATGTTTTGCTTGAATGGTAGATTGAAATATTGCTTGCTTGATTGAATTGTAGTGGAATTTGAAGAGAGTGAATATTGCAAGATCAAGGAGTGAATTTATACTCTCTACCAAAAAGTCAAGTGATGCTTCATACTTTGTCCCATTATTTTCACTATGCATTAGTGATATTTCTAAGTAGGACTTGCATAGAATTTTGCTAAGTATAAACTATGCCATGGGAAATCCTAGTAGATGAAACCTTAGTAGAATTTCCTAAGTTAAGATTCCTACTACTATCATGCTTAGCTTAGCTAGTAGAAAACAAGGGTGGATTATATTTCATGCTATAGAATATTTCTAAGTCAAGGGCTTGTGTTTTGTTTAATAAAATAACTAAGTGAATGAATCACATGGGTGGAATGGAAGGAATGGTTTGTGTTGAGTGGTTCACAAGGCCCATTTATATGGTTTACCTTGTGTATCTCACTTGTGGATGGCCACCCAGGAACAAAGAGATTTGAGATGTCAAATGTTGAGAAGCTTCAAGTGCAGCCACTTGGCATTATGGGCCTTGCCTGGATCATATAGGTTGCAATAACTTAGCCAAATGGACAGTTGGTGGTAGGGGATTGATAGGTTGGAGCGCGTCCATTCTGGTCTAAGGGAAGGCTTCTGAAAGATCTTGTCTTGGTGAAACCAAGTCTGGTGGGGAAAGTGCACCACCTCTGCAGAGTGAAAAATCTAAGTACTTAGCCATGTCCCTGGTAAAGGACAATTTGAGCATCAAGACATGGAAGCTATCAAGAATCTCCTCATCCCAATTTCTAAGTTAAAAACTTGGGGTTGAACAAGGGTTGAAGGATCACCAATTTCTATTGGGAGATGCCTTGGGTGATTATGTCAAGCAAAAACTTAGTGTTTTCAAATGATAAGGAAAATCTATTTTGAGCAAAGCAAGCCTAAGCTCCACTTAGCCAAATGCATATAGATGATAGACTCCACTATATTACCATGGTATCACTTGCCAATACAATTCAAATGTATTGACCCTTGTGGCTGTAACTTGTTATGTTGCAGGTTTGTTTTGATATTAGTGAGGTATGTTGAAATAGGATTACAAGTCTACAACCAACATGTTTGCCTGTGGCACTTTGAAGATGAAGAACTCCATGCTATTGTTATATTCTGCTGCATTGTAATGAGATAGCCAAATGAGCTATGTAAGATGTAATAAATTATTTTATTCCTGGTTATAAAGTTGTGTTATGACCTTTGTTTCTTGATATTACATCTTAACTGTGGATGCTAGCTATTGATCCAGGGACTAGCATTGCAATCACAGGGATCTTTACCTTTATAAAGGGAGGGATCTTACAGCACAAATTCAAACTAGCATTCAAACAATTCACCACATAAAATAATAAAAACAAGGAAATGCATGCAAGCATGCAAAGGTTGTTTTATTGAAAAAGTGGTTTCTACTAAGGTCTAACCATTTTAAAACACCTAAGGGTCATTTATAAAAGTGGAAAAACCATTTAAAAACAAGTTAGTAAAAATGGCCCTTTTTAAATTATGTTTGTTTTGCTAGAAATGCTTTTATTCAAAGGAATAATTTCTAGTGTTATCCAAATATGTTTTTAAAGACAAATGTTAGTGTTTATGGTCAAAGTGTTTAAAACTAATCCATTTGCAAAAGGTTTCACTCAAAAATCATGTTTAAATCATAGCAACATTTTTGTTTTACTAAAAATGCTTTTATTCAAAGGAATAATTTTCTAGTGTTAATAAATTTATTTTCAAATCCAAAAGTTAGTATTTAGGGTCAGAGAGTTCAAATCAAACCATTTGCAAAAGGTTTTACTCAAAAAGCATTTTTATAATAATTTTATAACCAAAATAGCCTTACAAATTTTTCTGTAAAACACCTAATTTTCCAGAAGCAAAATACTAAACTAAGGCCACGGTTGCAAAGTTCACATTTTCCTGATTCCAATGATATAAAAAATTTAAATTTTGGACGTGTAGAACAAAATTTATGAATTTTGCAAATTCATTCATCTAATAGATCAATTTTCTGTTTTTAAAACAGCAGCCAGGCCACGCGTCAGTTTCCTATTGGTTGATACCAGTTCATTTGGATCGAGCTATGCAGTGTGTTGGATTTAAGTTACATCGTATGGTGCAGATCGAACATACCGCTTCGGTTAAGTGATTCTTTCATAGCCACGAGATCTAGATCTAACGGTTCACAGCACCTTAACCATGAACTAGCGGTGCTAGCGTCGGCTGCGTGGCGGCGGCGCTCAGGCGACGGTGGTCCGGCCAAAATAGGAAGCAAGGAAGAGGGGGAAGGGTCTCACCAGGTTCGCCGCGACGTGCTGATGCTCAAAGTGGTCGTCGTTGGTCGAGGGGCGCACAGGTTCGACGTCGATTGCTCGTCAGAGTCGCTGTCACCGTCGGGCATGTACTGACGTCATCGGAGGTGAAGCTACGAGCCACGAGAAGACAAGCAGAGGGGGCGTTAGATGCGCAAGATACCAGTGAGTATACGAGCATCAATGAGAGTGAGAGGGGCGGTCAGAGATTACCGGGGGAACTCGCTGGAGTCAAGGTAGACTACGGGGCACTCAGATGATAGACCGAGGCGAGCTTCTAGGGCACGCGCAGGCAAGAAGAGGGTACTGGCAGGTGCGTGAGGCGATGGGGGTCAAGCTCGTGTGATCTAGGAGGTAGGAGGTGGTCAGGGCTCGCCGGAATTCGAGCTAGAGCTCGTCGGAGCAGTGGTGGTTCGAGCGTGAAATCGAGGCAGCCTGGGGACGATCTGGCAGCAAGGTCTAAGGGGAAAGAGAGGGGAGAGGGAGGTGGTTAAGAGGGCATGGTCGCGGGGCTGATTACTGGCGGCATTAACGTGTATTTACGAGGATTGATCAACGACAGAAACGGCTACGAGGAGTTGGGGCGGGTCTCGCGCTGGAGAAGATGATGACATGGCAACAGTGGGGTCGCAGAGTTAGTGGGTGAGGGGGTACGGTGCGTGGTGAGAAAAGCATCTCGTGGGGGAGAAAGAGAGTGGAGCCGCTTGGGTTGTGCTTGTTGGGCCAGATAGGCTGGGGCAAGTGGATCAGGTCTGTTTCTATTTTTTCTTCTATGTTTTCTTTTTCTTTTTTTCCATTTCTATTTCATGCTTTCATTTTATTCAAATGATTTCAAACTCAATTTGAATTCAGATTTTTATCAAACCTTTTTAGTAGGTCTTATCTGTTTATTAATGTGTTTAAAAGTCCATTTTAGAATATTACAAATATTCTCTTATGGTTTAATAATTCCTTTAAATTAGGTCTTTTGTCTTTATTTAAATAATTTGAATATGGTTCCAAACCATATAATTTTATTTAATTATTCTTTTATTCTTTTAAAGTTAATTAAATAACTTTTAATCCATTTTGGTAATTTCAATTATTATTTTCTCATGGTTTAATTAATCCTTTATATTTAGAAATTTTGTCTTTATTCAAATAAAATTGAATTTGGTTAAAAGTCCATATAATTTTATTTAAATAATCGTTATTTCTTTGTTTTATTTGGATTATCTTTATTCCATTTTTTATGGATTTGGCCAAGATTTAATTTGACTTTTAACTATTCCTTATTTATTTGTTTCTTTCTTTGTCTTATACAATCCATATCTTTTTATTTATAGTTCCAAAATTGGTGATTCCAATTTGTATAATCTTATTTAATATTTGTTTATATTTTTAAATACTTTTAGGATTCATTTTATCATAATTTGGTATGGATTTTAGCTAAGAGGTTTATTAGTCTTGGAAATTATTTTCTTTTATCTTATTAAATTCATAAGTTTTTATCCATGGCAATGAAACCAATTTCCATGGTTTTATAATACTTTTGTTTATCATCTAGAAATGTTTGTTGTCAAATTTTTATATGGATCAAATCCATAGTCTTAGAGATATCTTGGAAATGATTTCTTTCATTAGGGTTTAAGGTTTTGGTTTAATTTTCCAAGTGTTTAAATTTCAAGATACATCCATTCATGAATGCATTTCACTTGATTTAAATTTTGTTGGATGCCCTTTTCATTCAAATTTTGTTCAAGAAGAGTTCTGCTGTTTCCATTTAGAATCAAAAAGTTTCTTTTCACCCTAAATTTCAACATTTATTTCTTTTGTTTATTTATTTTTCACATTTCAAAATTTGGAAAATTTTGGGATGTGACAAAATCACATAAAGCAGTTCTAACATAATTATTCTTAATAGAGCAGGGAATAGTTGGCATACCTGGATCACCAAGTTTCTTTGGAACCTTACCATTGAAGGAATAATTAGCAAGCAAAGTAGAAATCTCCTCATTAGGAATCTTCCTTTTATTAGAGACAATATCCTTCAGATACTTTGAATAAGAAGGCAACTTAATAGCATCAGTCAAAGGAATTTGCAAAAATAAAGGTTTCATCCACTCACAAAACTTGTTATAGTGTTCTTCCTACTTTGACTTGTGTTTCTTATTAGGAAAAGGCATAGGTTTCTGCACCCAAGGTTCTCTTTCTCTACCATGTTTATTAGCAATAAAATCTTCCTTAGTGTACCTAGTGTTCTTAATGTGCTTCTCAGGTTCTTCCTCACCTTTCTCCTTGCCAGGAGCATCATTTTTATCATTACCACTCTCAGTTTCAACATCTGAGACAGATATACTATTAGGATCTACAAAAGGTTCAGGTGGTTCCCCAACTATTTTGTGTTTATTTTTCTTTCTCTTATGAGCACTACCACTACTTTCAACTTCTTGAGAATCCCATGTCCCATGAATATGAGGGCCACACCTCATGCTACTCAACTTCAGTCACTTGTAAGTGCTTGTCATTGTAAGTATTTGCATATCATTGAGAACCGCCAACAGGGTACCCCTTGCACATGGTACAGGATCTTTCCCATAACCAAAATGACAAGGCAAGCAGACAATGAGCATCTCAACGATCTTTTTATTTACTATGTGCATAGCTTTTTATTGAGGATGCTTCATAGATAGCTCATTATGGTGATGCTGCAAGTTTCCACCATGATTAGGCATGGCTTAGGCTAGCGGCCCAGGCGTTTCTCTAACACAGAATACAAACTCCATGGACTTACAAGTTCCCTCTTTATTTCACACTGGTGACATCCAAAGACAAAAGAGCATGATATCAACTGAGTACAGAGTACAAGTGCAATGTTGAAAACGTTCCCCATGACAGCATGGTTCTGCTAATTCCAACGTATAAGTGCAAGCATATGCAACATAGAGACACAATGGTTCAAGTTTATTAGGGGCAGAGAATATAAAGTGTGCCATCAAGTTTGTGAGGGATTTAATCACTAAGTTTTCACATAACAAAATAGTTTTTAATTGGAAGATAGCTGAAAACAAGAATATACTTGGAATGGTGTAACACACCATGCATAGGAGTTTATAGTGGACACTTTGGAATAAATTGGTTTATTTTGGGAGTTGGAGGCATGAGTAGAGCTTACTCATACAAGTGGAGGCTAGCAAGGGAGCAACCAAATAAGAGAGCAATATTGGCCATAATCATGCAGAGCGACAAAACATTACTAATCAAAGCAAAGAGTGGTACTATAAGTCAAGGACTAAATGATAGGCTATGGTGACTTGTGACAGTAATAACATGGTGTGATCATGTGCCAAGTCAACCCAAACAAACCTCAAAGGAGAATATCACAATACTAAGCTTTTGCATGCTAAAACAATGCATAATTTCTTCCAGGCACACTAAGCAATCCCATTGACTTGGATCAAGCCATGTTACAGCAATAACTACTAAGCATAAGGTCAAAACAACACCTAGCATGGCAATGATAAAGTCTAAGTCACAGACAATGCAAGCTCCTCTTGCACTTCCAAGCAAGAACTTACTACTCCTTTCCAACATCAAGCAAACTTATTTACAACAAATCACAGAGAAAGAGGGGGTCCAAACTACTCAAGCAAACTAAACAACTAAGCAAATCAAACAAAAACTAAGACGCTCCAAGAACAACACAACTGTGCATGAAACAATAAAAACGAAGTGTCTAGACAGACCTGAGCTTTTTATTGATGAAGAAGGGGATGCCTTGGGCATCCCCAAGCTTTGACGCTTGTACCTCTTGGATATTTCTTAGGGTGACACCATGGTGGCATCCCCAAGCTTGAGCTTTTGTCCATTCTTTATCTCATTGCATCATTCTCTCTCTACACCTGAAAATTTTCCTTCATACAAAACTTCACACAATGTTCATTAGCAACATTAGTGTAATCAAAAGATATTATACCTCTGGCAAAGCTTTGGAACAGCAAGACTTTTCACTAAAAACACAAGCTACTGTAGTAAATCCTTCAAACAGCTCAATTCCCCAAAAGAGAACACAAAAAGGAATCAATAAGAAGCAAATGCAAATAATGGCAGAAATCTGTCAAAACAGACCAGCAGGCAGAAACGATTTTTAAGAAAATCATATGTTGCTCAAATCAAAAAGTGTTGAACTAACGAAAGTTAGCTAACATACTGGGGGATTTATTCGTAAATTTGGAGCTCAATCCGAGCTACATAGACTCCTCATGAAGTTTTATGGTGGAGGACAGAAATTTGTTTCGGGTCAGCAACTCCCCAAATCTTACTTCCCTCTCATTCGAGGTCATTCTTGGCATAAAAAGCAACCAAAAAGGATAAGGAGAGGTCATTACTGGAGTAATAACTTCCAAGAGTCAAGTAAACTCTTGGGTTATCTCCCAACAAGTATTTTTCTTTAACGCCTTTAAGTTAGGCACAAGAAGCAAGAAGAATCAAGTATTTTCAAATGATGAAGGATTAACATCAAACCTAGCTTTCAAAAGAGGAGCAAAAAACAACTTCTCTCTCCTCATAGGGAAGTGTTCAATACCTTTCTTGAATGGAAAATAATATTTAATGGTGCCTTCTTTCATATCAACGATGGCACCAACAGTTCTAAGGAAAGGTCTTCCCAAAGTAATAAGACAAGAAGCATTGTATTAAACATCCAAAACAAAGAAATCAATAGGGACATAAGCATTGTTAACCATAATGAGAACATCATTAACACTCCCCATGAGTTTCTTCTTAGCATTATCATTAAGTGGGACATCCAAATAACAATCTTCCAAAGGTGGCAAATCAAGCATTTCATAAATCTTCCTAGGCTTAATAGAGACACTAGAACAAAGATCACATGAAGCTTTGAGATCAAAGTCATTCACTTGCACATTAATAATGGGTTCCCAACTATCTTCTACTTTCCTAGGAATAGAAGCTTTGTGTTTTAACCTCTATTCCTTAATCTTAACAAGAGCATCTATAATGTGTTTGGTGAAAGCAACATGCATATCACTAGCATCAGGACTTCTAGCAAGCTTTTGCAAGACAATAATCACTTCAGAAATATTGCAACCATCAATATCAAAATCAAACTTAGCATCACTAGTAGTAGGCTCAATAGGCTTAGGCATATGAGGAGGAGGAATATGGACTACTTGTGGTTTAATGGTGATGGTGCACATACTATTGTTTCTATCAATTTCAGCTTCCCTTTTCCATCTAGCATGAAGTTGAGCTACTTTCCATGGTTTTAGGTTTAGCATCCATTTTATTAATCAAGGAGGACTGAGCTTCAGACAAAGAGGATATATTTTTCTCAGCACTCAAAATTTCTGACTATAAACTAAGAATTTCTCTATTCAAATTCTCAAGTTGATGACTAATGTTTTTCAAGATAATAGATTGTTCCTCCATAGTTTTAGTGAAAATCTTATTTTGCGCATATTGCATTTGCATAAAATTCTTAGTGGAACTCTCTACTTCTAGAATCCTTTCTTCACTAGGCATTCCAAATCTACCATGATAAACATTTCCACTAGGAGGATAAGGCCTATAATTACCATAATTATTGTTGCCAAAATTGTTGTTTCTAATGAAGTTCACATCAACTTGCTCTTCTTGAGCAACCAAAGAGGCTAAGGGAACACTATTAGGATCTAGAGGAGCTTTCCCATTAACAAGCATAGCCATAATAACATCAATCTTATCACTCAAAGAGGAGGTTTCTTCAACAGAATTTACCTTCTTACCATGTGGAGCTCTCTCAATGTGCCATTCAGAATAGTTAATCATCATATTATCAAGGAGCTTTGTTGCAGCACCCAAAGTGAGGCCCATAAAGGTGCCTCCAGTATCTGAATCCAACAGGTTTTTTGAGGAGAAATTCAAACCTACATAAAAAGTCTGGATAATCATCCAAGCAGTGAGTCCATGAGTGGGACAATTCTTAACCAAAGTTTTCATTCTTTCCCAAGCTTGAGCAACATGTTCATTATCAAGTTGTTTAAATTTCGTAATGTCACTTCTCATAGATATAATCTTAGCAGGAGGATAGTACTTTCCAATAAAAGCATCTTTGCACTTAGTCCAAGAATCAATACTATTTTTAGGCAAGGATAGCAACCATTATTTAGCTTTTCCTCTCAAGGAGAAAGGAAAAAGCTTGAGCTTAATAATATCTCCATCTACATCCTTATATTTTTGCATCTCACAAAGTTCAACAAAGCTATTGAGATGGGCAGCAGGATCATCAGAAATAGTACCAGAAGATTGCTCTCTCATCACAAGATTCAACAAAGCAGGCTTAATTTCATAAAAGGTAGCATCAGGAGCGGGTGGAGCAATAGGAGTGCTTAGTAAATCATTGTTGTTGGTGCTAGTGAAGTCACACAACTTGGTGTTCTCAGCAGAGTTCATTTTGGCAAAGGTGGAGCAAGCCAAAAATAGCAGCAGCAGCTAGAGCAAGGACTATTTTTTTTTTGAAAAGAGGCAAACAAAACCAGAAATAAACAAAGCAAACTAAAGACAAAGGAAGTGGAGGACTCCCCTTGTGAAGACGTCCTTAGCCTCCCCGGCAACGGCGCCAGAAAGACTTGATGGTGCTCGACGTGGCACTTTGTTGGTAACCGTAACACCCTCGTATCGGCCCTATGCAAGTTTTAGCGATTCCCGCAAAACCCGCATAGAAACGATTCAAAGGTGCCCACCAGGCACTTTTGTGCGGGTGGAGAACGATGGAATATCATTACACAATAGTCCACGATGGAACCCACAAAACAGATATATACAACCACGACTCAATGAGTCAAGAATTCAAATATATAGTACAAAGATCCAAATCACCTTAAAAACGATACAACATCCGATTACGGACAAGATGCAAATTGAGCTAAGAGCCCTGAAGAATAACCAATGACGTCCATAACCCTACCCAGGCCAAGCCGGAAGGGTAACCCTGCTAACAACGTCGATCTCAAACCTGCCTAAACAAAAGGGGTGCCGACAAAGGGCAAAGGAAAAAAGAGAGCGGTCAGTACTGAGGCCAGTACATGGCGAGTCTTAGAATTCGGTGTCGCAAACAACGTGGAGACCTGCACAACACAAACTCAAGACTTTTCCCCAACGAATCAGTGAGGTTGTCAAGCTCACCGGTTTGCTATAACAAAGGATTAAACGTATGGTGTGGAAGGTAATGGTTTGCAGCAAGTAAACAAGTAACAGTGGAAGATGTATCAATGGTAAAGATTGGACCGGGGTCCATAGTTCACTAGAGGTGCTCTCCTTAGATAAACAACATGGCATGAAGGGTAAACAAATTACAGCAGGGCAATTGACAGGAACTGAGCAAGGCATAACAATGCAATACTAGTCAGAAAGATCCTATGAGATTTGATTGGGCAATACAACAAGATACATAGACCGTCATCCAACTACATCTATGACTAGAAGTCCACCTTCAGGTTATCATCTGAACCCCCTCCAGTATTAAGTTGCAAGCAACAGACAACTGCTTTAAGCAAAGTGTGTAAGGTAAACAGTCCACGTGTTCCATGAACAAGAGACCATTGTTTTCTCCCTAGTAGCAACATCACATCTACAACCGAAGAGATTTCTGTCACCTCCCTTGGAAACTAGAGGCATGAACCCACTATCAAGCATAAATACTCCCTCTTGGAGTCACTAGCAACTACTTGGCCAAGATAGCCACTAACAACGAAGAGCATGCAAGATCACAAACAACATAGACATGATATAATAATAAAGAAAGAACCATTAATAAAACCAACATAATAATCTCAATATACATCGGATCCTCGCAAACACAACATGCATGATTACAAATAGATTAGATCTTGATCATGAACGGAGCTCACAAGATCTATACATGAAAGCACAAAGGAGGAGATACAGCCATCTAGCTACTACATGGACCCATAGTCCAAGGTGTAACTACTCACGCATCATACCGGAGAACAAGGCCTCCGAGATGATCTCCCCTCCGGCAGGGTGCCGGGAAGAACTTTAGATCCCCCGATCTAGGGATGATGGTGGCGGCGGCTACATACGGTTTCGTGGAGATTTGATAGGGTGCTTAGGGTTTAGGCATCAGGGGCTTCTTATAGGAGAAGGGGGAGGCCGGGGAGGTGGCCAGGGGGCCCACACCTTGCCTAGGCGCAACCCACCGCTGGTCGCGCCTAGGGGGTGTGGCTGCCCTGGCACGCCTCTCCGTCTCCCCTCTGGACTTCTTGTTCCCCACGGAAAGTTATTGACTTTGACGTTTGTCCCGACCAATTCCGATAATATTTCTTTACTAGCTTTTCTGAAACCAAAAACAGCAGAAAACAAGCAACTGGCACTGTGGCAACTTGTTAATAGGTTAGTACCAGAAAACATGTAAAAAGCACCTCAAAGTGTAGACAAAGCAAAGCAAAGTAGATATTAACAAACATAAAAAATTATAGATACGTTTTCGACGTATCACGCCCCCAGAACGGAAACTCCAGGGGAAAATCCGCCCCCATATAGAGAGCCGCGCCGGTCTTGACTTGGTGAAATTCCTCGAGGGGGCGGATTATCCCCCCCCCCCCAAGGGGCGGACTATCCGGCCTGGGAAGAAAATCCGCCCCAGAGCCGGAAAGTCCGGGGGAAACTCCGCGCCCTCTCTAGGGGTTGCGCCTTGGCAATCTTGGAGCCGATCCTGGGGGGGGATTATCCGGAAAATCCGGTCGATATTCTGCCCCCTCTCTAGGGGTTGCGCCCTTCTGGGAATGGGGTGGGGCGGATTATCCGCCCCCAAAAGTAGTTTCCTTTTCCTTTTTCAAGATAGAGATCTGCAGGACTTCAACACACATTAAATAATCCTTGATATTGTTATCTAACACACACAACACTAGGAATTATGAAATGTTCTTTCAATCTCCCCCTTTTTGGTGTTAGATGACAATACTAGGATTTGCAATAAAACCTACTAACAACACCTTTAAGGAAATGAAAGCGGCTCCCCCTAAATGTGTGCATATTTATAATTTGCATTTGAATACAAATGCACACAGTTAAGAGCAAGCCACTTTCATAACAAGGACAAATAAAACAAGGTGAGTTAGGAAATAAAGTCATACCACCGGGATGTGAAAATAGCCAAAGTGAATAATGAAATTATTAGGCTCCAAGTACATCCCACAATATTGATGTAAGCAATAGGTAATACCATAATTCCATATGTCATCAATAGAATACCATACTCCATAGATAAATCCAGAATTCCATACGAGTAGATCCACACGATAAATCCAGAATTCCAGAGATCCATACAGGGTATCACACGACAGAGTCTTATACAAACCAAGCACGAATAACAAATAAGTTCACGCTAAAAAGGGCACAAGCAAGCAAATAAAAAGAATGGAAAAGAGGCAAGTGATTGCGCCCGACCCATGCAAATACGACCTACTAGAACTACTTCTCCCCCTTTGGCATCGAAACGCCAAAAAGGAAGAAGAGCGATGCTTGCATCCCAGAAGATCAAACAAAAGCCAAAGTTGGGTGTGTTTTCCATAAGAACAAAAGATATGCAAGAAAAACCAAACAGAGCCACTAGAAACCAACTCTTCTCAAGGAAGAGGGTGGTGGCCGAAGCCATCATGTTGGAGCGCATGGCATGACACTGCGAAGATGTATCTTGAGTTCAAAACCAATGCTCGTCGAAGACCCACATATCACAAAATGATATTAAGGGAAATGATTTTCTTGCTTTCGGCATTATGGGGGGAGGGTTAGACCAATCAATTATGACCATACTCCCCCTATGTCTATGCCCGCATATAAACCAAATACATGAATAAGCGTAAGTGGGTGTGCAAGGGTAGTAAATCCAAGCTCCTTGAATCTATGATATTTAGCTCATTCCTCAAATAACAAAATCTTGCTTCATCAAGAGGCTTCGTGAAGGTATCAGCAAGTTGGTTCTTCGTGCTCACAAAAGATGGAGCAATATTGCCACGAGCAACATGATCCTGAATGAAATGATTGCGAATCTCAATATGTTTTGTTCTTGTATGCTGCACCGGATTGTAAGAAATTTTGATAGCACTTTCATTATCACATAAAAGAGGCACTTTGTCACAATTGACACCATATTCCTTTAAAGTTTGCCTCATCCATAATAATTGTGTACAAGTACTTGTAGCAGCAACATATTCAGCTTCGGTGGTTGAGAGTGATATGCAATTTTGTTTCTTTGAAGACCAACACACTAGAGACCTGCCCAAGAATTGACATGCACCAGAAGTTAATTTTCGATCATCTTTGTCACCAGCCCAATCAGAATCAGTGTAACCACATAGAGACAAACTGGAGCCTTTGGGATACCGTAAACCAAAATTTGGGGAATGAACCAAATATCTGAAGATTCTCTTGACCGCCACTAAGTGGCTTTCTTTAGGAGCGGCTTGGTACCTTGCACACACTCCTACACTCAACATGATATCGGGCCTAGATGCGCAAAGGTAAAGGAGAGAGCCGATCATGGATCGGTATACCTTTTGGTCCACGTCTTTACCCTTTGGATTAAGCTCAAGATGACACTTTGTTTGCATTGGAGTAGCAACGCCATTGAGATCCGTCATCTTGAACCTCTTGAGCATGTCTTTGATGTACTTAGCTTGATTAATGAAAGTTCCATCTCTAAGTTGTTTGATCTCGAATCCAAGAAAGAACCGCAATTCTCCCATCATAGACATCTCAAATCTGCCAGTCATAAGCTTTGAAAATTCATCATTAAAAGCTTGGTTAGTAGAGCCAAAAAATAATGTTGTCTACATATAGTTGGCATACAAAAAGCTCCCCATTAACCTTCTTAGTAAAAAGAGTGGGATCGATTTGCCCAACTTCGAATCCACAGTCTAACAAAAGCTCTTTAAGGTGCTCATACCACGCACGTGGGGCTTGTTTAAGGCCATAGAGCGCCTTATCGAGTTTGTAGACATGGTTCGGAAATTTGGGATCCTCAAAACCCGGGGGTTGCTTGACGTATACCAACTCATCTAGTGGACCATTAAGAAAAGCACTCTTAACATCCATTTGCTGCAATTTAAAATTATGATGAGCGGCGTAGGCAAGGAGGATACGGATGGACTCAAGACGAGCCACAGGAGCATAAGTCTCGCCAAAATCAATTCCTTCCACTTGAGAGAATCCTTGAGCCACAAGCCTTGCTTTATTCCTCACAACAATGCCATTTTCATCTTGTTTGTTCTTGAAAATCCACTTGGTGCCGATAACATTGCGGCACTCTTTGGGTTTCTCTACGAGCTTCCAAAACTCGTTGCGCTCGAAGTTATTTAATTCTTCATGCATTGCAACCACCCAATCGGGATCTTCAAGAGCATCAAAGACCTTCTTTGCTTCAACCATTGAAATGTGAGCTTGATGATCACAGAAGCTTGCAAGTTCTCTTCTAGTAGACACCCTTCTTCTTAGATCACCGACAACCTTGTCAAGAGTGTGACCTCTCCACTCAAGTTTCCGATCAGCACGAGCCTTGCGTCGAGCCTCAATTTACTTATTTTTTCTAGAAGGAGTTGATTCCGCATTTGGATCCTTGTCTTGTCCACTACCTTGCCCTTGATCTTGATCTGAGCTGATAACAGGAGCTTGTTGCTGAACAGGTTCTTCAGGGCCGGACAATCCGCCCCTTGGTGGGGCCGGACTATCCGGCCTAGGAGATGTGGCACCAACTTCTTCTTCTTGAGAGTCCCTGGCAGAACTGGGAGTTCCAGGGCCGGATAATCCGCCCCTTGGGGCCGGAGAATCCGACCTGGAATTTTCTTGGCTATTTTGTCCTTCTTGAAGTCCACTGAAGCGAGTTGGAGTGCCAAGGGCGGACAGTATGCCCCTTGGAGGGGGCGGATAGTCCGGCCTGGGACTATCATTTTGCCCGAAAGACACATGATCTTCAGCAGGTTGAGGTGTTGGTGCAGGGGTTTCTCCAGCAGGAGGGGCTTGTTGATCTTGTGTAGATGAGGGCTCCACTTGAGTGGAGCATTGTCCTTCCCGATCCGCCACAAGGGGTTCCTCAATGGGGCGGAAAAATCCCACGCCCATTCTTCTTATGGCATCTTGGGGTATTTCAACATCTGCATCACAAACATCAACTTGCCCCACATGGGAGCCGTCATTTTCATCGAACTCCACACTACAAGATTCTACAACAGTCCCGGTGAGCTTGTTGTAGACTCTATAAGTGTGGGATTCGGCACCGTAACCAACAAAAATACCTTCTAAAGCCTTAGACTCAAATTTATACAAGCGGACACCTTCGATAAGAAAGAAACACTTACAACCGAATACCCTGAAGTATGAGATGTTGGGCTTTTTACCGGTAAGTATTTCATACGGAGTCTTGTTCAAGATCTTGCGGAGGTAGAGCCGGTTTGATGAGTGACAAGCGGTGGATATGGATTCAGCCCAAAAGTTGTAAGGAGACTTGAATTCAGCCAACATCGATCTTGCCATATCCATCAAAGTACGATTCTTCCTCTCGGCTACACCATTTTGTTGAGGGGTGTACGCAGTGGAATATTGATGTCTTATCCCCTCTTCACTTAGAAATTCATTCAATGTGCAGTTCTTGAACTCGGAGCCGTTGTCACTTCTTATTGCCAAGATGGGAACATTGTGTTGACGCTAAACCTCATTGGCGAAGTCAATGACCGTTTGTTGAGTCTCACTCTTTAGCTTGAAGAAATAGACCCATGTATATCTTGAGTAATCATCGACTATCACCAAGCAATATTTCTTCCCGCCGAGACTGGCATTCGATGGAGGACCAAATAAGTCCACATGAAGTAATTCCAATATTCTCTTTGAAGAAACAATAGTCTTCCTCTTGTGGGGAGAGTCATGCATTTTGCCTTCAACACAAGCCCTACAAACACGATCTTTGGCAAAGGAAACATTGTCTTTTAGTCCAAGGATGTGGCCACCCTTGTGAAGACTTTGCAAAGTTCTCATGTTGACATGGGCTAAACGGCGATGCCATAGCCATCCCACGTTGGCCTTTCCAAATAGGCACATCGGACCTGAAGTGGTTTTCCCCAAAAAGTACACCACATACAGGTCATTTTCGACGTACCCAACGAAAGCGACCTTTAGAGTCTTGCTCCACAAGAGTACCACCAAATCATGATCAATGAAAAACATCAAAGTCCATCTTACCAAGGGAACGAATAGAAAGTAAGTTGTAATCGAGGGTCTCAACAAGCATGACGTCCACGAGAGAGATATCGTGGCAACCACAACCTTGCCAAGACCCAATACCCGAGATTTAGACTTATCACCATAGGAGATTGTAATATTATCATGATTGGGTCACATCTCCGTGATGATCTCCTTGCTCCCGGTCATATGACTAGTGCATCCACTATCCAGCACCCATTTAGACCCACCAGAAGCATAGCCCTGCAAGAGAATTACTTCTTGGTTTTAGGTACCCATTTTTCAATGGGTCCTCTCATGTTAGTAACAAGGGTATTTGGAACCCAAATAGACCAAGCAACATATTCATCAAAAGGACCAATATAATAAGCATAAACATCGCCATAATAATCACAAAAGAGTTCATAATTTGGATTGTGAGACCCTGCAAAAACAATATGGTCGGTTTTGTCTTTTGTGACATTCTTCTTAGCAGTGTTTGTATTTGATTGTTCACCCTTGGTCTTCTTCTTGTTCTTCTTCTTCTTGGACTTGGTGACATATCCAAGTCCTTCTTTTCCAAGATTTGACCTTTTCTTTCCAAGTATCTCATCAAGAGCACCCTTTCCTTTGGGAGTGGTGTCATAAACTAGCTCATATTCCACACTAGTATTTTCCTTGTGAATATATGTTGATCTAGATGTGCTAGGAACATCATACTTGGTCAACCAAATTTGGAGCTGATCATGCGACTCATTGAGAATGGAGAATTCAATTTTCAAATTCTTATGAGAAATGCTAAGTTTCTCCAATTCCTCGGAGAGTCTAGCATGAGCAGCCCCAAAGTCAATCTTCTCTTTCTTTAGCTTCTTTGCTTTGGCAACTACATTGTCAGGTTCCTTAACAAGCTTTGCTACCATTTCTTCATGTGACTCCTCAATAGACTCAAGTCTCTCTTCAAGAGAAGCCCGAGCCTCTTCTTGTACAGTGTTTTTAAGGATGCAATTTCCATTACATCCTCCCTTTCAATCCTGCTCTTTTCTTCAAGAAGCACTTCATTTTGGGCCAGCTGTTCCATAAGAGCCTAAAAATGTATTTTGTGCTCACCTTGCAAGTTAGTGAAGAAATAGTCCAAAGCAATAATCTCTTCTTTAACCTTAATACTAGTAGGATCATCCATGTCAATCATAGCCTTAGGAAAAGAAGTGTTAGAAGTTGATACCTTCGGAACCTCTTGCCATGAGACAAGTAGCATTCTTGTTGATGACGTTTTCGTTCGGGGAGTCGAAGAGAGATGTTGGTGTAGATGTGGTGGCTATAGCAGCCACCTCTCGAGAGATATCATCCTCGTCTTCATCTTCACTTCTCAAAGAATATTCTTCTTGAGACACTAGAACAATCTTTGGTTGCTTCTTGAAAGGAGCATTCTTCTTTACAAATTGTTTCTTGCATGGAGCCTTTGACTTTTCCTTGAGAATAAGTCTTCCTCCATTATCTTACCTACTTTGATACGGACACTCAGCTACAAAGTGCAGCCGGTCTCCACAGTTGAAACAAGTTCTCAGCTTGGGACCGTTTTCCTTTCTTCCATATGTTCCACTCTTGCATTCTAATTCAGATTTGGCCTTGGCCGGATCCTTCCAAAAGTTTCTAGCATAGGAGGCCATGTATTGTCCATGAATTCTTTTTACATCCTCGGGACAGTCCATACCTTCTATGTCATCTTCATCATGATCAGCCACACTTGTCTTCAAGGCCACGTTGACTCCCTTTTGCATCCCCATAGCTCGTGCATGAGCATCTTTGGCATTCTTGGCAGCCACTTTGAAAGAGACCATTTCTTGCATTACCTCATTGGATGTCATAAGGTGGTAGTTATGCCTTACTTAAAGACTCTTCAAATCTGTGGGCTCAAAAGGCATAAGAGCACTGACATACTTGCGCTTGCTCCAAGCATCATCAACATGAGAGGCACCATGATTTCTAAAAGTGGTGGCTATTGACTTGAGCCTCCTATACATGTCCTCGTGGTCTTCTCCATCCAACATATAGAATCCTTCAGCTTCATTACTCAAAGCATCATATCGATTTCTTCTCATGCTCTCATTTCCAATGAAGAGCTCGGTGAGGGCATCCCAAGCTTCCTTAGCTGTGCTAAGATGCTGAATGTGTGGCATGTCTTTGTCACCCACACCTAGCTGAATCATGTGTAGAGTCGTTGCGTTGAGTTGACTGTCAACTACCTCTCTTATTGTTAGGTTGTTGGGATCTCCAACATGAAGACCATTCTCTATGATTTTCCACAACTCAATGGAGGAGATGCACATATGAGACTTCATCAAAAATTGCCATTGATTAAAAGTAGATGCTGAAAGTTTGGGTGGATCACCCCTATTATGTATACGAGGATGTGGGATAGGTGGATTAGGTGAATACACATGGGAAACCTCATTGTATCCTTCATTACCACTATCCCTTTTCGAGGAGGAGCTCTTGCTAGTGCCATCACCAACCACTTCGTTTTCTTTGGAATCGGTTTTACCTGTTTCCTTGGATTGCGGAGTGGTAGCCTCAAAGGCAGATGGAGGTGATGCTGCGGATGTGGAGAGACGCATTATCAGTTGACGCATCTCTTCCATCTTAGCCTCCATGGAACTAACCAAGGTTGTTTCCAATGTCTTGAGATCGTTCATGGTGACTACCTCTGGAGCATCACTCCCATCTCCCTTGGAACCCATACTTCTCTTAGGCGGTTAAGCCCGAATTAAGAGCCAGGGCTCTGATACCAATTGAAATGGATCGTATGGGCACCTATAGGGGGCGGTGAATAGGTGCTACTCAATTTTTAATTATTTTTCAAGTTTAGGCTTGGCATAAAGTAAATTCTCTAGATATGCAACTACAAGAATTTCCATATATGCAAACCTAGCTACTAAGCACGTAAAAAGAGGAGCGAGGAAACCGTAGTGGAGCATGCGGAGACATGGGGATTTGTTTTACCGCAGTTCCTTCCGTGTTAAGGGAAGTACATCTGCGTTGGAGGGGTGGGCGGTTCTAAAACCACCACGCCACAATAGGCCTCACCTATTCTCTGATGGATCTCGCCACGAAAGGCCTGATCCACCTTCTCCACTATTGGTACCCTTCGAGGCGTGAACCGGTGCCTTTACAACTCTACCGAGGCACATAACCACAACTGAATTGGGGGCTCCCGTAATGACAACAAGATGTCACAAGAACAAGGATTATCAATATAATCAAAAGCAAGGATATAGATATTTGCAAGAAATACTAGATTGGAGATTCTCCAAATGAATGGAGAGGAGATGAAGTGCTTTATTGCAGTTGATGAAGATCAAGTTCTCCTCCTTCGATTCCCCAAGGGACGGGGCCTTTGGGTGGATGAAGGTGGAGATCTCTTGGATGAAGGTTGAAGAACAGATCTTGACTTTTTCAAATGAACCAAGAGTTCTGGAAGGAGGGGGAAGGCTGGCTTAAATACCCCTGCCCAGATCTGGCCGTTGAAGAAGTTTGGGGCGGATTATCCGCCCCCCACTAGGGGTGGACTATCCTCCCTGGGGGAAAACTCTGCCCCTAGGACGGAAACTCCGGGGGAAAATCCGCCCCATATAAAGAGCCACGCCGGTTTTGACTTGGTGAAATTCCTCGAGGGGGCGGATTATCCCCCCCCCCCAAGGGGCAGACTATCCGGCCTGGGGAGAAAATCCGCCCCAAAGCCGGAAAGTCCGAGGGAAACTCCGCACCCTCTCTTGGGGTTGCGCCTTGGCAATCTTGGAGCCGATCCTAGGGGGCGGATTATTCGGCCCCCCTGAGGGGCGGATTATCCTGCCAACCCGGAAAATCTGGCCGATACTCCACCCCTCTCTGGGGGTTGAGCCCTTCTGGGAATGGGGTGGGGCCGATTATCCGCCCCCCAAAAGCAGTTTCCTTTACCTTTTTCAAGATAGAGATCTGCAACACTTCAACACACATTAAATAATCCTTGATATTGTTATCTAACACAAAAAACACTAGGGATTATGAAATATTATTTCAAGCGCGGGACCACCCCTGGCCACGCCTAGGGGGGTTTGGCCGCCGTGTCCCGCTCTCCTTCTCTCCTCTGGACTTCGTGTCGCCCACGGTAAAATATTGACTTTGGCTTTTGTCCCGTCCAATTCCGAGAATATTGATTTTCTGCTTTTCTGGAACCAAAAACAGAAGAAAACATGCAACTGGCACTATGGCAACTTGTTAATAGGTTAGTTCCAGAAAAGATATAAAAACACCTCAAAGTATAGACAAAGCAAAGCAAAGTAGATATTGAATAAGCATGAAACATCAAAAAATATAGATACGTTTCCGACATATCAGGTAATATTACCCAATTTATTGATTCGACACAAGGGGAGCCAAAAAATACTTGCAAGCCTTAATAACTGAGTTTTCAATTTAGCTGCACCTGGAAATAGTTTTTGCTCATAGAAGTTTATCAGTAGCAACAGTTTGTAGTAGCAATAGTAAAGTAACAGCAGCAGCAAAACAAGAGCAATAGTAACATTAGTAGCAAACAGTAGGATATGAGCGTGGTAGGCATATGGATGGATGGACGGGCGTTGCATGGGCAAGTCTAAACATGTAACTTTAAGATCTAGGCCAATTGCAGATAAATAAGAATAAGCATCCAAGTACTAAACAATCATAGGCATGTGCTCCATAAATAGTCATGTGTGCTCGCAATGAGAACTTGCACATCATCTTTTGTCTTGCCAGCCCATTGCAGCGGGGCCTCAATGGAACTACTGAAAATTAAGGTGCTCCTTTTAATAGAGCACCAGAGAAAAGCATTAACACTCCGTAAACACATGTGATCCTCATATCACAGCCATCCCCTCAGGTTGTCTGTAACACCCTCAGAATCGGACCTATGCAAGTTCTAGCGAAAACCGCCAAACCCGCATAGAAACGATTCAATGGTGCCCACCAGGCACTTTCGTGCGGGTGGAAAACGAAGTAATAACATTACACAACAGTCCTCGATGGGACCCACAGAACAGATATATATACAACAGCGACTGAAAGAGTCAAGAATACAGATATAATATACAAAGATCCAAATCACCTTGAAAGGATAGAGCGTCCGACTACGGACAAGATGCAAATGGGGCTAAGAGCCCTGAAGAATAACCAATGGCGTCCATAACCCTGCCCAGGCCAAGCCGGAAGGGTAACCCTGCTAACGACGTCGATCTCAAAACCTGCTTAAACAAAAGGGGTGCCGACAAAGGGCAAAGGAAAAAGAGGAGCGTCAGTACTGAGGCCAGTACACGGCGAGACTAGAATTCGGCGGTCCTCGCCTACATAGGTATGGTGGACTGAAGCGGCAGCGGCAGCATGCACTAAACAACCTATAGAGACTCGATACAACTGGCGGCAATCAGAGAGGGGTAAGAAGGACCTATTCGGAACCAACCTGATACTACCAACATACAAACCCATCCTGGCGTTTCCCCCTCGAGACCAAACGAGGAAGTCAACCGAGGAACTCACACAGTTGGCAGTTTTATTTATTCAGTTATTGTTGCAGCACTTACTAGTCAGGTTTAGTTAATCATCCTGATAAAGTAAGCAGTGGGCACTTTTAGTTAACCTTTCCGTTGTAGTTGCAACACTTACTAGTCAGATACAATTAGCATGAGATAACCCAAAGCCCAGCAGTTGTTGGTACTTTTATTCAGCCATTCCGTTGTAGTTGCAATACTTACTAGTCAGGTACAATGGTCGCAAGCGACACTCAAAGCAAGCAGTTGTGGGCAATATTAGTTAGCCATTCCATTATAGTGAAGCTGATTACTAGTCATTATAAGTCAAATTTATAGCAATAAACTTTAGTTATGCTTGTCTATGGTCGAGATACTGTGCTCCAAGTCGTCCATAACCGCGGACACGGCTTTCAGAAAGTTTTACCCGGCCGGGGTGCACCAATAGCAACACACACTCGATCAGCCTCGGAAAAACCAAATCAAAACCCAACGAGGCCTTCACGACAAAGCAATCACAGGATTCAGAAATATTTCAGGGGGCCACCCCTTAAAGTAGACCTGCAACGAAGCCGGCCGGCTCCGAGACGGACTTAAGGTTGTGGGGACGGCTGTGAACGACTGGGAACCCGAAAGTGTGGCTGGGCTTGTCGACACCGCGGAATCGTGCCACGATCCTAAACAGTACAGTGTGCTCCTCGCACAATCGTAAATAAAGCAGTAGCATGGCATAAGTACAGGATAGTAATAAAACCTCAAACTAGTTTGTGGCCCCAAGAAATAAGACTGAATCAAGCTCTGGCTCAGGGGGGTCCCATATACCTCCCGGATGTGGATAGCGCGATAAATCAAGGAACAGGTATCAAGTACTCGGGGTCCTACGGGACACAAGTGGGCGTTCGGAAACCAAATATTTTCTATCACCCACCGATGCCTCTGCTTACTTCAATTTTAGTTGTTAAACAGGAATTAAAGTGAACGATAAGTAAAACTATGATCACCTCCAACATCAACATGCGGCAATACATCAACAACTGTGGCATATGACGACGCACAACAGCACTTGAGCAAGCGACTACGACACGCAAGTCCAACTATCTACCAAACAACAGGTAATAGGATGTGGCCAAGGCAATATACGGCTGCAAGGGATAGTACGGGTACGGAAACTAGAGCATCGCAACACAGATAGCAATAGATCAACAGGAGGGAATAAATACTAGAAAAGTAAGATAGGTAGAAAGAGGGAGATGCTCGCCTGAAAACATTGTCGAAGGTTCAACCGAAGATCGGGGCGAAGCTCACATCAACTCAACGGCCTTATCCGCGAAGAAGCAAAACACTAGAAGAAACACCGGATGCAATATTTAATACAACGGCAGAAGATCGGCATGATGCATGTATGATGTATGGCATGGCAAAGATGCGATGCAATTAGGTCAATATTAAGTGGAACCGGGGTCCCGACAAATAATTAAATGGTTCAAGTTGTTTAGCTATCCCGCAATTTAAATGTTGTATTAGCGAGACAAAAGATGGCACCGGTTCGCTACACAAGTTTAGATGAGGCCGATATGAGACTAGATTTGCTCGCATATGGGCCCCATATTTAATTATGAGGTGAATCGGCATAAGGCCCCCAAACCACAGACAAGGATGCATGCATGAACAATTTATATGCAACAAGTGTTATATTATAAAATAGGGTTCGGGAAAAGATTCACACATTAGGGGGTCTCGACGAACTTGGGGTTCCGGGGTTCGGGGTCGGGTCTCGGGGTTCAGGGTTCGACGGGTTCGTTCTCGGTAACGGGGTAGATCTTGGCGCATTCGCGGTGGTCGGCCATGTTGTCGGTCTTGGCGTTCGGGATGAAGCACTTGTCGCCTTCGGGGAGCAGGACTTGGTTCGGCGTCGGGGGCGCGTCGGATTCTTCCGGGTCGGTGCCGGTCTTGTCGTCGCGTGGGTCTTGTCGGGTCCTCGAGTCGGGACGGTCTTGGCGTTCGGGGTGCAGTGCTTGTCTTATCCGGGAAGAAGATCTTGCCGGTCCGCGGGGATCGACGAGGGTTCGGTGTCTTCGGATTCCGGAAGTAGACCTTGGAGTTTCCTGTTGGAATGTTCAGAACCCCTGTCGATGATCTTGGAAGGTGGCGATCTTGTCGTTCGGTTCCTTGACTCCGCATCCGGGACGGAGGTATGGTCGCATGTGTGGACGGAGTGCTAGGTCTTCGGTGCGGGTGATTCATCGCGGTCAGCTAATGTCGATCCTTCACTAGGAGTGTGGCTCCCGCATCACATCAACAAGGCCACACATACTTGGCACGACCAGGGCCAGGGTCAAGCGCGACGCGGCCTTCGGCCGGAGAGCAGAAGATACGGCGGCGAGCTCGACGGGGGAACAGCCACGCGCGGTCGGGGCACACGGGGTGGCAACGCCGGCGGGCAGCGCAGAGCTCCTGCGGCGGCGGGGTCGGGGCTCGCTGCGGGTGGCTCCAGCGGCGGGGCGCGGTCGCGCTGGAGAGAGGCGGGCGGCGCCGGCAGGCTTAGGCGGAGGGCGGGGAGAGCGCCGGGGCGGCGGCAGCTCGCGTTGCGGAGGCGGGGGCCGCGCCGAGCGGAGGGGCGGCGAGAGGCGGCGCCCGGAGGCGGGGACGACGGAGGAGGCGGCGCGAGGAGCGGAACGCGCGGGCGGCGAAGGGGGCGCCGGCGGCTGATGCGGTGCGAGCAGAGGGCGGCGGAGGGAGCGGTGCAGGCGGTGGAGAGGTGAGGCGAGGGGGCGGGGCTCTGGCCGGAGGCGGAGCGGCGAGCGGCTTTGGCGGCGTCGGCGGCAGCCGTCGCGCGCGGAGGGGGGAGGAGCTCGAGGACGGTCCGGCGACGGAGCCAAGAGGGGAGAGGAAGGGAAGCGAGCGGGGGCCGTGGGGGCGAGCGGGCGGCGGCGATGGGGCCTGGCGGCGCCGGCGGGGAGGGCGGAGAGCCGGCGGCGGACGGAGGCGGGGCCGCGGGGTCGAGGACGAGGGGACGACTGGCGCGGGGCGAGCGGAGGCTGCGGGCGGGAGCGAGAGCGGCGGTGGCGGTGGGGGAGCGACGGCGGCTCGGAGGCGGGCCGGCGCCGGCGTGCAGACGCGGTGGAGGAGGCGGGGCCGCGGAGGCGCGCCGCTGGGGCCGGAGGGGAGAGCGGCCGGCGGCGGTCGCTGGAGCGGTGGCGAGGGAAGCTGGCGGCGGGACGCGCGCGGGGCGAGGGTGGAGAGGTTGGAGGGAGGGGGGAGGAGCGGCGCTGCGTCGGCGGAAGGGCGGGAGAGGGAGGACCGGGGCTGGGTGGTGCCGCGCGCAAGCAACGGAAGAGAGAGGGAGGGAGGAGGAAGAAGCACAGGACAGGCAGGTGGGTGGTGGGACCGGGGCGGGATCCCGAGGGGGGCCTGGTCGGGCGCGAGGCGTGCGTGTGTGTGGAGCGTGTGTGGGCCGGCTGGGTGGGGTGGTGTGCTGGTGGGAGAGAGAGGAGAGAGAGGGGGGGCAGGTGGCAGATTGGGGTTGGTTAGGGGGAGGGAGATGGTGAGGTGTCAGGAGGCCATTGGTTGGGGTGATGTGGAGGGGGGGTGTGGGTAGATAGGTTGGTAGGTTTAGTAATTAGGTGGACCGATTATATTTCTGGGGCGGTCGTTCGGGTCGATTCGGCCCGTTCGACTGCCCCACTAAAAATAATTTAATAACTTTATTTATTTCAACCGGCGCTTTTGCAACCTACAGCGGACAAAACAAAATATTCCGGCGACCCGGTTTGCGTTTGAACAGAGGCGGGGCGTTTAGAAAACATAAACCAGGCTTTTCGGCAAATAGTTTTATACAAGCAAATGCAAGATGATGACGATGCTCAAATGCAATGTGGCATGATGACATGAGCATGCGGTCATGATGATGCAATGCACAAAAACAACGCGATTTTCTAGTAGTGGTTTTGCGGGATGCCACAATTCGACACCACTAACAAAGGATCTCGCCCTCGAGATCCGCCTCATGGTACCGGAAAGAAGGTCGGCGGTCTGTGTCTTCTCGTTTCGTGTAGATCCTCGCGACACCACTAACAAGAGGTCGTTGTCCGTGATCGTCGAGAGGACACTCCGGAACAAAAGGTCGAAGGTAGAGGTATCAACAAATAAAGCCACCTCTAACTTCCGTGGACGGAGTTAAATTGCTGGATCCCCTGATTCGGTGTACAAGAGCGAATGATAAGAGTAGTCGGATGGTGATCAGTCCATCGCGCACCCAAACCATTACTCTGCACACGAATAGGCGAATTATGCAACCAACTCTCGGAATTAGACTGAAGATCTTGACAAGCGAGGTTCGGAACAAAGGAGTGATGCAGACTCTACATCGGATCTGGCGTAGAGGATGTCGTCGCGTCGGAAAACACCGGAAGGCACAAACAAGGAACAAAGAATGGTACCACAGCAGACGGATTCCTCAGGCAGCTTGAACACCGGATGGTAGAACACCGTTATCAGAGAAGGAAACGAAACCCTGAAGGTACGACGGAAACCCAACCACGAGAATTCCTGGACTCGAAGAAAGAGAAGAGGGCGGATTCAAAACACGTAGAGGTAAGAGGAGAATAGCAGAGGGGTAAGGAGTAAAATCAGACCTAACCATATCTAGCCAACCGTTTTTCCAAAATAGTCTTGACACTCTACTTCGGCCGTTAGCTAGGTTATCCTACAGGCTGGACTTGTGGGGTATCGTAACTGCTAAGCTCTGATACCACTCTGTAACACCCTCAGAATCGGACCTATGCAAGTTCTAGCGAAAACCGCCAAACCCGCATAGAAACGATTCAATGGTGCCCACCAGGCACTTTCGTGCGGGTGGAAAACGAAGTAATAACATTACACAACAGTCCTCGATGGGACCCACAGAACAGATATATATACAACAGCGACTGAAAGAGTCAAGAATACAGATATAATATACAAAGATCCAAATCACCTTGAAAGGATAGAGCGTCCGACTACGGACAAGATGCAAATGGGGCTAAGAGCCCTGAAGAATAACCAATGGCATCCATAACCCTGCCCAGGCCAAGCCGGAAGGGTAACCCTGCTAACGACGTCGATCTCAAAACCTGCTTAAACAAAAGGGGTGCCGACAAAGGGCAAAGGAAAAAGAGGAGCGTCAGTACTGAGGCCAGTACACGGCGAGACTAGAATTCGGCGGTCCTCGCCTACATAGGTATGGTGGACTGAAGCGGCAGCGGCAGCATGCACTAAACAACCTATAGAGACTCGATACAACTGGCGGCAATCAGAGAGGGGTAAGAAGGACCTATTCGGAACCAACCTGATACTACCAACATACAAACCCATCCTGGCGTTTCCCCCTCGAGACCAAACGAGGAAGTCAACCGAGGAACTCACACAGTTGGCAGTTTTATTTATTCAGTTATTGTTGCAGCACTTACTAGTCAGGTTTAGTTAATCATCCTGATAAAGTAAGCAGTGGGCACTTTTAGTTAACCTTTCCGTTGTAGTTGCAACACTTACTAGTCAAATATAATTAGCATGAGATAACCCAAAGCCCAACAGTTGTTGGTACTTTTATTCAGCCATTCCGTTGTAGTTGCAATACTTACTAGTCAGGTACAATGGTCGCAAGCGACACTCAAAGCAAGCAGTTGTGGGCAATATTAGTTAGCCATTCCATTATAGTGAAGCTGATTACTAGTCATTATAAGTCAAATTTATAGCAATAAACTTTAGTTATGCTTGTCTATGGTCGAGATACTGTGCTCCAAGTCGTCCATAACCGCGGACACGGCTTTCAGAAAGTTTTACCCGGCCGGGGTGCACCAATAGCAACACACACTCGATCAGCCTCGGAAAAACCAAATCAAAACCCAACGAGGCCTTCACGACAAAGCAATCACAGGATTCAGAAATATTTCAGGGGGCCACCCCTTAAAGTAGACCCGCAACGAAGCCGGCCGGCTCCGAGACGGACTTAAGGTTGTGGGGACGGCTGTGAACGACTGGGAACCCGAAAGTGTGGCTGGGCTTGTCGACACCGCGGAATCGTGCCACGATCCTAAACAGTACAGTGTGCTCCTCGCACAATCGTAAATAAAGCAGTAGCATGACATAAGTACAGGATAGTAATAAAACCTCAAACTAGTTTGTGGCCCCAAGAAATAAGACTGAATCAAGCTCTGGCTCAGGGGGGTCCCATATACCTCCCGGATGTGGATAGCGCGATAAATCAAGGAACAGGTATCAAGTACTCGGGGTCCTACGGGACACAAGTGGGCGTTCGGAAACCAAATATTTTCTATCACCCACCGATGCCTCTGCTTACTTCAATTTTAGTTGTTAAACAGGAATTAAAGTGAACGATAAGTAAAACTATGATCACCTCCAACATCAACATGCGGCAATACATCAACAACTGTGGCATATGACGACGCACAACAGCACTTGAGCAAGCGACTACGACACGCAAGTCCAACTATCTACCAAACAACAGGTAATAGGATGTGGCCAAGGCAATATACGGCTGCAAGGGATAGTACGGGTACGGAAACTAGAGCATCGCAACACATATAGCAATAGATCAACAGGAGGGAATAAATACTAGAAAAGTAAGATAGGTAGAAAGAGGGAGATGCTCGCCTGAAAACATTGTCGAAGGTTCAACCGAAGATCGGGGCGAAGCTCACATCAACTCATATCCGCGAAGAAGCAAAACACTAGAAGAAACACCGGATGCAATATTTAATACAACGGCAGAAGATCGGCATGATGCATGTATGATGTATGGCATGGCAAAGATGCGATGCAATTAGGTCAATATTAAGTGGAACCGGGGTCCCGACAAATAATTAAATGGTTCAAGTTGTTTAGCTATCCCGCAATTTAAATGTTGTATTAGCAAGACAAAAGATGGCACCGGTTCGCTACACAAGTTTAGATGAGGCCGATCTGAGACTAGATTTGCTCGCATATGGGCCCCATATTTAATTATGAGGTGAATCGGCATAAGGCCCCCAAACCACAGACAAGGATGCATGCATGAACAATTTATATGCAACAAGTGTTATATTATAAAATAGGGTTCGGGAAAAGATTCACACATTAGGGGGTCTCGACGAACTTGGGGTTCCGGGGTTCGGGGTCGGGTCTCGGGGTTCAGGGTTCGACGGGTTCGTTCTCGGTAACGGGGTAGATCTTGGCGCATTCGCGGTGGTCGGCCATGTTGTCGGTCTTGGAGTTCGGGATGAAGCACTTGTCGCCTCCGGGGAGCAGGACTTGGTTCGGCGTCGGGGGCGCGTCGGATTCTTCCGGGTCGGTGCCGGTCTTGTCGTCGCGTGGGTCTTGTCGGGTCCTCGAGTCGGGACGGTCTTGGCGTTCGGGGTGCAGTGCTTGTCGTATCCGGGAAGAAGATCTTGCCGGTCCGCGGGGATCGACGAGGGTTCGGTGTCTTCGGATTCCGGAAGTAGACCTTGGAGTTTCCTGTTGGAATGTTCAGAACCCCTGTCGATGATCTTGGAAGGTGGCGATCTTGTCGTTCGGTTCCTTGACTCCGCATCCGGGACGGAGGTATGGTCGCATGTGTGGACGGAGTGCTAGGTCTTCGGTGCGGGTGATTCATCGCGGTCGGCTAATGTCGATCCTTCACTAGGAGTGTGGCTCCCGCATCACATCAACAAGGCCACACATACTTGGCACGACCAGGGCCAGGGTCAAGCGCGACGCGGCCTTCGGCCGGAGAGCAGAAGATACGGCGGCGAGCTCGACGGGGGAACAGCCACGCGCGGTCGGGGCACACGGGGGTGGCGACGCCGGCGGGCAGCGCAGAGCTCCTGCGGCGGCGGGGTCGGGGCTCGCTGCGGGTGGCTCCGGCGGCGGGGCGCGGTCGCGCTGGAGAGAGGCGGGCGGCGCCGGCAGGCTCAGGCGGAGGGCGGGGGAGAGCGCCGGGGCGGCGGCAGCTCGCGCTGCGGAGGCGGGGGCCGCGCCGAGCGGAGGGGCGGCGAGAGGCGGCGCCCGGAGGCGGGGACGACGGAGGAGGCGGCGCGAGGAGCGGAACGCGCGGGCGGCGAAGGGGGCGCCGGCGGCTGATGCGGTGCGAGCAGAGGGCGGCGGAGGGAGCGGTGCAGGCGGTGGAGAGGTGAGGCGAGGGGGCGGGGCTCTGGCCGGAGGCGGAGCGGCGAGCGGCTTCGCCGGCGTCGGCGGCGGCCGTCGCGCGCGAAGGGGGGAGGAGCTCGAGGACGGTCCGGCGACGGAGCCAAGAGGGGAGAGGAAGGGAAGCGAGCGGGGGCCGTGGGGGCGAGCGGGCGGCGGCGATGGGGCCTGGCGGCGCCGGCGGGGAGGGCGAAGAGCCGGCGGCGGACGGAGGCGGGGCCACGGGGTCGAGGACGAGGGACGACTGGCGCGGGGCGAGCGGAGGCTGCGGGCGGGAGCGAGAGCGGCGGTGGCGGTGGGGGAGCGACGGCGGCTCGGAGGCGGGCCGGCGCCGGCGTGCAGACGCGGTGGAGGAGGCGGGGCCACGGAGGCGCGCCGCTGGGGCCGGAGGGGAGAGCGGCTGGCGGCGGTCGCTGGAGCGGTGGCGAGGGAAGCTGGCGGCGGGACGCGCGCGGGGCGAGGGTGGAGAGGTTGGAGGGAGGGGGAGGAGCGGCGCTGCGTCGGCGGAAGGGCGGGAGAGGGAGGACCGGGGCTGGGTGGTGCCGCGCGCGAGCAACGGAAGAGAGAGGGAGGGAGGAGGAAGAAGCACAGGACAGGCAGGTGGGTGGTGGGACCGGGGCGGGATCCCGAGGGGGGCCTGGTCGGGCGCGAGGCGTGCGTGTGTGTGGAGCGTGTGTGGGCCGGCTGGGTGGGGTGGTGTGCTGGTGGGAGAGAGAGGAGAGAGAGGGGGGCAGGTGGCAGATTGGGGGTGGTTAGGGGGAGGGAGAGGGTGAGGTGTCAGGAGGCCATTGGTTGGGGTGATGTGGAGGGGGGTGTGGGTAGATAGGTTGGTAGGTTTAGTAATTAGGTGGACCGATTATATTTCTGGGGCGGTCGTTCGGGTCGATTCGGCCCGTTCGACTGCCCCACTAAAAATAATTTAATAACTTTATTTATTTCAACCGGCGCTTTTGCAACCTACAGCGGACAAAACAAAATATTCCGGCGACCCGGTTTGCGTTTGAACAGAGGCGGGGCGTTTAGAAAACATAAACCAGGCTTTTCGGCAAATAGTTTTATACAAGCAAATGCAAGATGATGACGATGCTCAAATGCAATGTGGCATGATGACATGAGCATGCGGTCATGATGATGCAATGCACAAAAACAACGCGATTTTCTAGTAGTGGTTTTGCGGGATGCCACATTGTCCCAATTTCTGTCACTTCAGGGCCTTCGGATCCGAACAATGATATGTCTACATAACTTGCAGATAAGATCACAAACAATACTATCATAATGAATCAATAATAAGTTCAGATCTGAGATCATGGCACTCGGGCCCTAGTGACAAGCATTAAGCACAACAAGTTGCAACAAAGTCAAATAGCACTAATAGAGATACTAGGCACCATGCCCTAACAATCTTATTCGATTACATGATAGAACTCATCCAATCCCTACCATCCCCATAGCCTACAGTGGGGGATTACTCACTCATGGATGAGGGAAACATGGATGGTTGATGGAGAGGTGTTGGTGTTGATCATGGCGATGATCCTCTCCAAATTCCCCGTCCCGGCAGGGTGCTAAAACGGAGTTTCTGGTTTCGAATCGCGGTTTGTGGTGGTGGCGGCGCAGCGGAACTATTTTTGGAAAAACGTCGAACCCACCTCGGTTTTTAGGTCAGAAGGCATCTTATAGGCGGAGAGGTAGGCCGAGGGGTGCCTAGGGCAGCCACCTACCCTCCAGGCGTGACCTGGTCCCACCCGCGCGGCAGAGCGGTGTGGGCCCCTCAGGCCTCCCCTCCGTCTCATATTCTGGCTCCGTGAATCTTCTGGTGAAATAGGATTTTTGGCATATTTTCCGGGATTTTTCCTAATAGTTGATTTTCTGCACAAAAACTAGACACCAAGGTAATTCTGTTGAAAATAGCGCCAGTCCGTGTTAGTTGTATCCAAATCACACAAGTTTAGAGGAGAAACAATAGAAAAGGTGTTCGGGAAAGTAGATACGTTTTGGATGTATCAAACACACGCCTACCTCCAGAACCTTGCGCCGCCGCCTTCGTCTTCCCCATCCTGGCTTGCGGCGTGCACCGCAGATCGGGACAGTAGGCCTCCAGAACCCCGCCTCTCGTGAACCTGTACGGGTGAGGGGCGATCAGGTTTTTGGGAGCGCTCAAGCGCGACTACTAGCAACCACGACGTCGTTAGACGACGAGTTCCCGAACGACGACTTCTTCCCGAACGTTAGCGACCTCTTCGGTAACCTCAACATGGACGACAGCTCTGCTGCTGCTACTGCCGCAACTGCATCGTATGTGATTTCAATCTCTCTCTTTCGGAATTTGCTGGAGTTTCTAGGTCTAGCGTTTGGCATAGGTGTGATAGATTTATCTTGTACAGCTGTAATCTTTTAATCTACTTTGTTGATCTGCATAATTGGTTTTAGTACCATTCATGCTTTATCAGTTTATTTTTTGGATTAAATCATATGGATTATTGCTTATATTTTCAACAGACACAATCCAATTATAACTATGTGCACCACAAATTCAACAGACATGTTAAAATCTCTTCAAAATTAAACTACAAAGTGGTTAATAGGATCTCAATGGCAGAATAACTTGTCACTAGCCTGCAATTTTTCTCCTCTGTCAAGCGTAACGCGCTCAGGTCATCAACGTGGATTTACCCTTCCTAGGTTGGACCCCGGCATCATCACAGTCGTCGATTGATTCAAGATTCATGCAAAAGTCTACTAGTCAAAGGGTCCAAGTTTTTGCATTTTAGTCCTTGCAGATATACAAAATTATGCTGCTCCCCACTTAGACCCCATTCAAAAAGAGCCAACACCCCACCCCGAGCCCTTCCAGCGCTAACTCTAACTCACCCACCCGCTCTCCCACCCCGACGTCACACCTACCCACCTCCTCGTGAGCACCACCGCACCCTCCCCAGCTCCGGCACACAAACACGCGTCGCCTCTGCCCCCCTTCCCAGCTCCAGCACGTGCAGGACACGCCAGTGACGACAACCACGCACGCCCGCGAAGCAGCCCCGATCCCTCTTCCACCTTGTCACGCCCCCACCCCTCCTCCATCGACGCGCTGCAAGCTCACGCTTGTGATGCGTCGACGCCGCCGACATGTTGGACCGTTCCACTCCTCATGTTGTACGCCACCATGCCACTTCGTGTACCTACGACGACATCCCCTCCATCATCACCTGCCGCGACCAACATGTCGTCTTTCCACGTCACCTTGAGATGGTGCCGCTTCTCCCACCTCTCCTCTCTGGTGGCGGCGGCGCCGACGTAACCTTGGAGCACCTAGAGGTCCATGAAGAGATAACCCTTCTTACACGCCATGAGCGACCCGACCGCAATGACCAGTTCCGAGTGTTTCTTCCAGATCATAGGCGGAGGAGGCACCCGCCGAAACATCTCGGCCACCATGTCTAACACCACCATCTGGCCAGTGAGCCCGGCTTCCATGTGCTGCAGGCATTGCAAGTGCTCGTGAAGAACGCTAGGCATCATCAGGCTAGAGGAAAGGTTGTCGTATTCATGGACCTTGTCCTTTAGGAAGGCGATCGTGTGCTCTATGGGTGTGGATTGCATGCTCATCTTCTGTGGCGCGTCAGCACTAGCCGACACGACACCATAGTACGACGCTTGGCCGCTCGACAACCAAAACACGACGTAGTATAGTAGCCGGTACTCGCTAGATGGCTCGTGGAAGTAGAAGCCGGACTCCCAACGCCGTTGTCTAGCATCTCAACTCAGCCGTGGGAGTTCTCTCCACTGTATTGTCGTGGGGTTGCAAACGATGTACTGCTATGGGCCGTCGTTAGCGGCGTAGTTGACGTAGAACAAGAGAAGGTCGTCGCACGAGTCCAGCAGGAAGCAGTATTGCTTCCATCCATTATTTGGATATTAGTCCATGGTGGGGTAGCGTGCGAAAGGACGTCGCAGACCGCCACTGGAAATGGCCACGGCAACCAGGTTCAGCAACTCCTGTCCGATGACGTCGGGTTGACCATCTGATACAACTACCGTCGTTGGGGTGTACATGAGCACCTCGAGCGGCCGGCGACTCGCGTGCTCATCCAGAAAGGAAGTACGTGAGGTGATGCGGAGCCACTCCTTGCAGACGGCGTGGAAACATAGGACAAACTTCGAAGGCAGACAGATGAGGACCTCGATAGCGAGACCCTCGTTGACGTGAAAGTCGTTGTCACACATCTTCTCGAGCTGCTCCGTTGAAACCGATCAAGGTTGCAGTAGGTTGCCAGGTTTGTACTATTTGAGAGACTCGATGCGTATTATTCAGTACAGTGTATCTCAGACGGACACAGTCACTTCATTAGTAGAGCGATAGTGAGTTTTTCCCTAACCGAGAGTTAGGGTTTCGCTCTCCTCCGGCGGTGCGCACGCCGGGAGTGCTCTCTGCCGTCCAGACCTTGCTAGAGGATATGGAAGATGAAGGTAGCAATAAGGGGGAAAGGAAAGGGTGAGGAAAATGTTGATGCCCTACTTCATCGCCTAGACCCGCACGAAGATGACGGTGATGGATTTATGTGGTAGGAATAAGCGGAACATCAAGATATCCAGGCCAAGTGGCTCGCAATAGCGAGGGTACACACTGATAAGGGCTTTAGACCCTCAACGTTGTACGCCGACATGAGATATGCATGGAACCCTACGAAGAAGGTAAGGTGGAGACAAATTGAATACAATCTCTTCATGAAAGGAATATGCTCGAGAGGCAATAATAAAATGGTTATTATGCTATTCCAGGTTTATAATAGATGTTTATTTATCATGCTAGAATTGTATTAATAGGAAACATTAATACATGTGTGATTTATAAACATTAAAGGTTCCTAGTAAGGCCTCTCTTTATACTAGCATGTTGATTAACGGATGATCAAAGGTTTCCTGATCGTAACATTGGACGTTGTTAATAACAGGGTCATGTCATTGAAGAATGATATGATCAACAATCACCCGCAGTAGATGTACCAATATGATCATGTCATCAAGTTTATATTGCTATCACATTCGTAGTAACTCAATATCCTTAGACCATGAGATCACATCAATCACTTTCACCGGAAGAGTACTTTGATTACATCAAACGTCACACCGTAACAAGGTGATTATAAAGGTGTCGTCGGGTATTCGGAAAGTGTTAGTTGAGTCTCGTGGATCAAGAGTAGGATTTGTCTATCCGGATGACGAAGAGATATACTTAGGGCCCTCTCGGTGATACCACATTGACATAGCTTGCAAGCAAGTGAGCTGATTACTAGAATGTCATATCACAAGTACGAGAAAAAGAGTACTTGTCAGGAACGAGATTAAACAAGGTATGTGATGCGGCTCAGATCACTGTAGAGCTTCGTTGGGAAACCCCAAGAGGAAGGTATGATGAGCACAGCAGTAAGTCTTCCCTCAGTATGAAAACAAGGTTATCGAACCAGTAGGAGGAAGGAAACAACTCAAAGGTATTGCTAGCAACTTGGAATCCTGTACAACACAAACTCAAGACTTTGCCCCAATGAACAGTGAGGTTGTCAATCTCGCCGCTTTGCTGAAAACAAAGGATTAACCGTATGGTGTAAAAGGTAATGGTTGCTTGTAGAAAGTAAACAGTAACAATGAAAGAAGTATCAATGGTAAAGATTGGACCGGGGTCCATAGTTCACTAGAGGTGTTCTCCTTATGATAAATAACATAACATGCTGGGTAAACAAATTAGAGCGGAGAAATTGATAAGACAGAGCAAGGCATAACAATGCAATACTAGACATTCATGATCCTATGAGATTTGATTGGACATTACAACAATATACATAGACCGCCATCCAACTGCATCTATGAGTATTAATCCACCTTCAGGTTATCATCCGACCCCCCCTCCAGTATTAAGTTGCAAGAAACGGATAACTGCTTTAAGAAATGTGTGTAAAGTAAACAATACAAGAGATCGTTGTTTTCTCCCTAGTATCAACAACACATCTACAACCTTAGAGATTTCTGTCACTTCCCCAAATTCAATAGAGGCATGAACCCACTATCGAGCATAAATACTCCCTCCTGGAGTCACTAGCATCTACTTGGCCAAGATAGCTACTAGAAAAGGAGAGCATGCAAGATCTCAAACAACACAGACATGATAGAATCAACAAGATAGAATCATTAATCAATCTGACATAGTAATCATAATATTAATCGGATCCCCGCAAACACAACATGCATGATTACAAATAGATGATCTGGATAATGAACGGAGCTCACAAGATCTAAAAATGATAGCATAAAGGAGGAGAAACAACCATCTAGCTACTATATGGACCCATAGTCCAAGGTGGAACTACTCACGCATCATACCGGAGGCTGGCATGGTGATGAAAAAGGCCTCCAGGATGATCTCTTCCCTCTGGCAGGGTGCTGAGAAGATCTTCAGATCCCCCCGATCTAGGGACAATGGTGGCGGCGACTACAGATGGTTTCGTGGAGATCTGATCGGGTAATTATGGTTTTGGCATCGAGGGGATTATATAGGCGAAGAGGCGAGGAAGGAGGGCATCCAGGGGGGCAACACCCTGCCCAGGCGCGGCCCAGGGTGGGCCCGCGCATGGGGGTGTGTGGCCACCCTATGGCTCCCCTCCGGTCGCCCTTCGGTCTTTGTGTTCGTTTCGGTGAAATATTGACTTTGGCTTTTCTCCCGTCCAATTTCGAGAATATTTTCTTACTAGCTTTTCTAAAACCCAAAACAACAGAAAATAGGCAACTGACACTGTGGCATCTTGTTAATAGGTTAGTCCCAGAAAATGTATAAAAACACCTCAAAGTGTAGACAAAGCATAGCAAAGTGGATATTAAACAAGCATGAAACATCAAAAATTATAGATACGTTTACGACGTATCAGTAAGGTTGATACCAAGTGATCGAATCTGGGACAAATAAAATATCGCGAGACAAAAGGAATTTGATTATAGAGAAAGAGGTTCGAACGACCATGAGATCTTCGAGGAGCTAGTGGGAGTCATTATGGATCTATAGGTCCCGCTAATGATTATTGATTGGAGAAAGTCTCGACCATGTCTACATAGTTCCTGAACCCGTAGGGACACACACTTAAGGTAAACCAACGCATTTGAGCGGATAGGAAACACAAGGGAAGTTCAATGAACATCGCAAAAAATTGTTCTGCTGCGGAAGATTGTTCTGTTGAAATAGTTTCGGGGCATTGAAACAAAGCAACACATCAAAATGTTAATGTGTTTATTAAATAAAGTGTTCATTAAATGAAGTGTTCATTAAATTGAGTTGCATTAAACCAAAGGAATTAAAGTGGTTTAATTAAAATACCTTTGGTTTTCGAGTGGATAATAAATGGAAGAAAGTGGAGAGGGGATTTATGTGAGTGGGAGGAGCACTCACATGAATGAGAGGAGGGGAGGGGGCTCCCCCTTGGCATCGGCCAAAGGAAGAAGCTTCCCCCTCTCCCCTATAAAAGGAGGTGGCCTCCTTCCCTTTCTCACACACACTATCCATAGCCTCTCTCATATGCCCTTTGGTTGACATCTTCTCACCCTTGATTGTGTTGTCCATTGCCACTAGAAAAGGTGCTCGGTGAAGTCCTGCTCTAATCCTTCCAAGGATACGCTACTTCCGTTGCCCGGCTGGATCAAGGGTCCAAGAGTCCTTGGCGATCGTACGTGATCGATTGCGGAGGCGCTGCCCGTTTGTGGCGTTGATTGTCTGCACGTCCTTGAGGACGGTCGTGTACATCTACATTAACCACGTTTGTTTGCAGGAATGTTTTCCTGCTTACGGTCTACAAGGGTGAGTCCATCTGTAATCGTTACAAGTATAACCTAGATATGATCTTGGTAGCTGCAATCGTAGCGCAACGAACCCCATCACTTCACACTCCAGTTTGGATGCCTAGAGGATTTGAACATGGCGATGAATAATGGACCTTGGTTATTTCAGAGTTAAGCTTTAATCATACAGGAATATGATGGGTTCACTAACCCTAGTTTTTTACGCTTGACAAGGTGATTGTCTTGGCAAGAGTTCTAAAGCTGCCATACAATTATTTGAACGAAGTGGTGATCAGAGGTATGTGTAGGAAGGTGGGGAAAATCTCAGAGATATAAGTTAAACTGCCAGCAGGTTATGTTGGAGCCTTTGTGAGAATAAGGGTTTCCCATGATGTAACTAAGAAACTTGAGAGGTTTGTCTCAATCACAAGGGAAGGGAAGAAGTATTGGTATCAAATCAAGTATGAGAAAATGCCAAACTTTTGCAATTTTTATGGACTAATTGGGCATTGGTTCGAGGGGTGTGGTACAGGAGAACACGATCCCTCAAAGTTTTAGTGGGGAGATTTTATACTAGCAGATGAATGGAAGAACATAGGAATCAATCATGCATTTGTTAGTGGACGTGGAGGAGCTTGAAGAGGAATGTGTAGAGGTAGGGTCCGCTTCGACCATGGGGGAAGAGGAGACGTTGAAGCTCCAGGAAGAAATAGTGGGGGAGGAAATTGGAAGTGAGACGATCCAAAAAATACGGAAGACAGTATACTTCATGGGGATAGGAAAATAGGTGGTGTGGATAATGAAACTTACACAAATATGGAGGAAGTGGCTAGTCCGGGAAAGAAAAGACAAGCTCTGAACTTTGATTTTGAGCCAACAAATCAAATATCTGGAGCAATTGTGGTGTCGGGTAACAGCTCAAAAGTGTCCGAAATGATTGGTAAATATGATGAGAACAATGGTACATACCCCTTGGAAAAACCCTAGAAGGGTTTGAACAAGAAGTAGAAGAAAGGAGAAGATGGAGAGGCAGTTAATAGTAAAACTTTTGTATCGACGACATCCTTTGAGGATGATCGCCGGGATCAATGAATCTACTGTCTCTGAATTGTCAGGCGCGGGACGGCCTTAGACAGTTCGAGAAATTAGTGACCTTGTTAGGTTGCAATGTCTAGAATTGGTCTTTCTCTCTCGGAGACCAAGATGCCAGATAAGAGAGCACATGATCTAATATGGAAATTTGGCTTTTCAAATGCGTTTGGAGTGAAGAGTGTGGTGCGAGTGGTGGTTTGTGCCTTTACTGGAATAGTGATTCTAAGGTGACCTTTAAATCTTTCAGTAATACACATATTGATGTGATGATTCAGAATGCTGAATTAGGGGAAGCTGAATGGAGATTCACATGTTTTTATGGACATCCTGTGAGATCTAAGAGGAAGCTGAGCTGGGGTCTGTTGAATTTTTTGAGAAGAGGATATAACAACCCCTGGTTATGTGCTGGAGATTTTAATGAAGTTTTTTATGCGACGTAATAGATTGTGTTAATGAATGTAAGGAGTGGCAAATGGAGGGTTTTAGGGAGGCTCTAGAAGTATGCAAGTTTGAGGATTTGGGTTTTATGGGCTACCCTATACTTGGGATAATAAGCAACAAGGAGAAAATAATATTAAAGTGAGGTTGGATAGAGGACTTGGGGATGATAAATTCATGGAGTGTTTTGATAATACTATTGTCACACACATCCAATGTTGCGAATCAGATCATAGTGCACTGCTGATCTCAGTAAAAAGATCGGACTGGATTGATGAGGGGATGATGACCAAACCCTTTAGGTTTGAGAACGCATGGAACCGTCATGAAATATATACCTAGGTTGTGGAGAATGCTTGGGAGGCTCGAGATTATAACATGCATGGGGTTTATAATTCATTATGTGATGTTTGACAGGGCGTGAAAACTTTGAGTACGACTGAATTTGGATTGGTCAAAAGACAGTTGAAGGCATTGCGGTCTAGGCTGGAGACTATAAGGGGGGACTCTCTTCGTAATAGCCCTTCTTCTGAAGAGAGATCGCTAATGGTCAAAATTTCAGAACTTCTGTCTAGGGAAGAAATATTGGAGAAACAACTGTCACGTGCTTTATGGCTGGATGAAGAGGACCGCAATACATCCTTTTTCCATACAAAAACTAAGGAGAGAGCGAGAAGGAATAAAGTTAAATCCTTAAGAAGGAACGATGGTACGATCGTATCATCACATAAATGGTCGGAGTTAGAGGCGATAGGCTTCTACCAAAACCTCTTTACGACACAAGAAGATACTAATGCAAGATTGGTTACCGATTGGGTGGAAAGGAAAGTTGATGATTCGATGATAGCCGTTTGTGTGCACCAATCATGGATGAGTAAATACAAGAAGCTTTGTTTATGATGTATCCGGACAAGTCACCAGGGCCCGATGGTCTAACAGCCGGCTTTTATATTCGACACTGGAATGTAATGAAATCATTGATTTGTTCGATAGTAAGGGACTTTCTGGCTGGGGGAGATATGCCAAAAATTGTGAACTCAACTGTGCTAGTTCTTATTCCTAAGGTAAAAACCCGCAAGATTTATCTCAATATAGACCTATTTCCTTATGTAATGTATTATATAAGTTGTCCTACAAAGTCCCAACTCTGAGGTTAAGACCATTACTAGACGGTTTAATTTTGGAAGAACAGAGTGCTTTCGTTCCAAGGCGGTTGATCTTAGATAATGTGTTACTAGCTTATGAGTGTGTTCACTATCTAAAAATAAATAAAGAGAAGTCAAGTGCTTGTGTTGCCGAATTGGACATGGCCAAGGCCTATGATCGAGTCGAATGGTCCTATCTAAGGGCACTCATTATCAAGCTGGGCTTTGATAGTGTGTGGATTAAACGCATCATGTGTTGTGTGGAGACTGTAACCTTTTTGGTTAGAGTTAATGGGAATTATTCTGAAAGTTTCAAACCAATGAGAGGGATATAGCAAGGCGATCCTATCTTGCCTTATTTATTCTTGTTTTGTGGTGAAGGCTTTTCCTGTATGTTGAGATACTATGGTGTTAGCCATCTGTTGAGGGGAGTTCGGGTTGGTATCCATTTCCCATGTATATCACACTTTCTGTTTGCCAATGATCGTATGGTGTTCTCACATGCGACAGAGGCATGAGCTTGTAGAATCTAGAAAATTTTGGAAAGGTATCGAAGAGGTTTTGAGCAAATGGTGAAAAAACATAAATCTGCTATATTTTTTAGTGCCAATGCAGATGCAAATATGAAGCAAAATGTACACCAAGTATAAAAAATACCAATAGAGGCATTGGTGAAAAAATATCTGGGAACTCCCACTGCTCTAGGAATATCCACAGATGATCAATTTGAACACATTGTGGTGACAATTAATAAATTGGTGGTAGGTTGGTCACCTAGATTGTTGAATAGTGCAGGACGAGAAGTTTTGATTAAAGCAGTATGTCAAGCAATTCCAACTTATTCTATGAGTTGCTTCAAACTATCCAAGAAATTGTGTAAGAAAATTACTGCGATGGTGGCCCATTTCTGGTGGGGAGGAGACGAGGATAAAAGGAAAATGCACTAGGTTAAATGGGCTGATCTTGCCAAGCCAAATTTTGGTCGTGGAATGGGTTTTAAGGATTTCATGATCTTCAACAAAGCTATGTTAGCGAAACAAGGGTGATGTTTGATCTTTAATCCTGAATCACCGTGTGCTAGAGTGTTAAAAAGAAAGTATTATCATGATGGACATTTTATCTCAGCATGTAACAAGAGAAACTCATCACATACGTGGCGAGCAATTTTATATGGGCGTGAGGTTTTGGATTTGGGTCTCATAAAGCGTATTGGTGATGGAGGTAACACAAGAATATGAGATGAACCGTGAATCCCTTTCAACCCTGGTTGGAAACTGATTGTTAGGAAACCAGACTCGGATATGGTCTTGGTACAACATTTGATTGACCCAGCTATGAGGAAGTGGAGGGAGGACTTGTTGTCTACAAAATTTGAACCCGTTGATGCGCATGCAATAATGAAAATCCTAATTGGGTGTTTAGAAGAGGATTCATGGGCATGGCACCTTGAAAAACATGAAAACTTTACGGTGCGATCAGCCTATAGGGCCTTACTGCAATCAATACAAATCACAATCCAAAGGATACTGATGTTGGGTGTGAACAATCATATTGGAAAAAGCTTTGGAAGATGAGGGTTTCGCCGAAAGTTCAAAACTTTTGGTGGAGAGTCATAAAAGGCTATATTCCTTACAAATCAGTTTTGAAGAAGAGGAGTATGGAGAAAACTCCGTACTACTATGAATGCGACGGTGATGAGTCAATTCAACATGCTATATTCGAATGCCCATGGGTGAAGCGGTTTTGGCATGAAATTAAGGAGGTAACATGTATCAAGATACTTGTATTACACCCGGCTACTTAAGCCACTGATATTATTGATAGTTCTATGGTGCAAACAAATGTAATTTTATGTGGTGGTTATGCGCTGGTTGGAAAGGAATGCTAGAAGCCATGGTGAATGCTCAAGAACAGTCCTGGAATATGTTAAATGGACAATTGATATTGTCATGGATCTAGCACTCACTTCTCAACCAATATCACACGGTCCAAGTGTTAGGCCAAAATGGAAACCACGTGCTGAGGGAGTTGTGAAACTCAATGTTGATGCAGGCTTTTGCTCAACATCAGGTGATAGTTCTACGGGCATGGCGATGCGGGATCATGCTGGTAATCTGCTGAGAGGTCAAGCCATCTGGTATGGACATGCGGCCAACTCTGTGGTTATGGAGGTATTGGCTATTCGGGGTATCAGATTAGCTTCTGATCTAGGCCTTTTGTGAATCGAGATTGAGACACATGCCAATGAGGTTGTCAAGCTCGAAGGATCGTGACAAAGGAAGATCTAAAATTCCTTCAGTTTTACAAGAGGTGGCAAATTTGTCTAGCAACATGGAGGTTTTCAATCTCTCCTTCATCTGGCGGGAGGCGAGCCAGGGATCGCATCTATGTGCTAAACAAGCAACTGCTATTAGACGTAGATGTATCTAGATTAATTATATTCTTAGTATTTTAGCTGATTGTTTATGAAACGGATTGTAAGTCCGATGTTTAATGAATGGAAGTCATTGATTCAAGGAAAAAAAGAAGAAGACGGACACGAGCACTGGCACTGTCTCAGGCACGTCTCAGACCTGCTATCATCATGGGCCGTTTCGGCTCGATAAACTATTGGGCCGATTTAACCAGACCCGATAAGGACGGCCACGATACGGCGGCCCGTCGCGGAGCCACACACCGCGCGAGGTGGGCCACGATAAACCCTAAACCTCTCAAGGCGCTCCCGGTCGATATAAGCCGAGCCCTAAAACCCTCGACGCCTTCTTCTTCTTCCCTCCCCACGCGGCGGCTCCTTCCTTTTTCCCTTCCCCTCTCTCCCCTCGCCGCCGCCAGCTCCCTCCTCCACCGCTTGCCTTCCGAAACAGGTATGAATCCCTCCCGCCGACGCCCCGGCCACTCAGCGGCCTTCCTTCTCGCGACCCTCGTGATATCTCGCCGTCCTGGTTGGTGTGGCTGACGCGTGCGTGTTTGGTTTGTTTCGCGGGTTTTCCGGTAGGTGAGGAGGAGATGTTGGTGCTCTTCGAGACGCCCGCGGGCTTCGCCCTCTTCAAGGTGCTGGACGAGGGGAAGCTCAGCAAAGTCGAGGTGACTGGCTCTGTCTATATCTCTCTGCCTGTGTCCGTGCGGTATGCTCGAGGTGTTCGTTTTGGTTCGTTGGCTAATGTTCTGCCGTGGTTTCGGTTTGTAGGATCTGTGGAAGGATTTCGCCTCGTCGGACAAAGCGAGAAAGGTGGAATGATTCGAGCCTCTATCTAGAGTTTCTCGTGGTGCTATTAGTTATTCTACTGTTGTCACTCTATATCTATAACTAATTAATCAGTCCTAGGACTTGTTAGTGGCCTGGAGATTTCCGTTGGCTGTTTGGATTACCTAGTTACATCTGCTATGTGCCCAGAGATTCATGGCAAGCTCTTGCCTTCAAATGCTAGCAGTGAAAGTTAATTCACCGAGGGATTTCAGCTTGAAAGTACATTTTTTCACACCGATTATTACACAAACATAATTTAGTATATTGATTTTCTTTACGGATCCCCTATCAGATGACTTATATAGGCTTGATGGTTAGTTGGCAGCTTAGTCCAGAGTCTCCGAGAGGCTTAGTTCATGGAACCTTTATATGGTGTTCTGGCATTATTTATGTTGTGTACCCAACAATGGGGCTTGATGTTTTGCTGAGACCATCACTCACTTGCTGTAATTGATTTCATATCAGGTGGTTGAGCTCAAGGCTTTCAACAAGTTTGAGAATACTTCTGATGCTCTTTCAGCGGCAACCTTGCTGATTGATAGCAAGCCTAGCAAGGGCCTGCGCAAGTTCCTGTCGAAGCACTGCGATGGTGAAACATTGGCTGTTGCTGATTCTAAGCTTGGGAATGCTATCAAAGAGAAGCTGGTGAGTTTTCGGCCCCAGCTGTTTAATTCAGATGAAATGATCAGCACCGTTGTATCACTGACAATTTTTGTGTTTTGGTTCTGCAGAAAATTGATTGCCTTCACAACAGTGCTGTTATGGAGCTGATGAGAGGGCTGAGGAATCAGCTCACTGAGCTTATGTCTGGACTAGCTGAACATGATCTAGGTCCGATGAGCTTAGGGTTGTCCCACAGCTTGTCTAGGTACAAGTTGAAGTTCAGCCCTGAAAAGGTGAGCTTGCTACTGCTATCATTCTGATTGCTCTCTTTGTTCCACACTATTACCTGGTATTGTGTAGCATGTGGTCTGGTTATGCTCTTCTCTTGATAGCTGTATAGTATTTTTTTTGTGCGTGCAAGCGAATCTAAATTAAATTTATTAATGTGCCCATTTATGCAGGTTGATATTGTATTTTTTTGTTGTGCGTGCAAGTGAAGCTAAATTAATTTATTAATGTGACCATTTATGCAGGTTGATACTATGATCATTCAGGCCATTGGCTTGTTGGATGATCTTGACAAGGAGCTCAACACTTACGCTATGAGGGTTCGTGAATGGTATGGCTGGCACTTCCCAGAACTCACAAAAATTGTTGCAGATAATATCCATTACGCGAAAGCTGTGAAGTTGATGGGCAATCGTGTTAATGCAGTCAACATTGATTTCTCTGAGGTAAGTTTTGTCCACATGTCCAAACTTGTGTCTTGCATGTGCCCAAAGCTTGTTTGTAATTGATAGCGTCTGTCTTCTTCAGATACTAGAAGAGGATGTGGAAGCAGAGCTGAAGGAGGCAGCTGTAATTTCCATGGGAACGGAAGTTAATGATCTTGACTTATCGAACATCAGAGAGCTGTGTGATCAAGTTCTATCTCTTTCTGAGTACAGAGCTCAGCTCTATGACTATCTAAAGAGTAGGATGAATACCATTGCTCCCAACTTGACTGCACTTGTTGGTGAACTTGTTGGAGCTCGCCTTATTGCTCATGGTGGTAGTTTGATGAACCTGGCAAAGCAGCCTGGCAGCACTATTCAGATACTGGGGGCAGAGAAGGTGTGTTTCTGTAAATTAAGAACTGCCTTTTCTTCTTGATTGGATGAAATTTTGATGTTCTGGTAGCTAAGTACTGTTATACTTGTGCTCTTGAAAATGGTTTTGTTTTTGTTGCAACTGAACTTTAGCTTTACCCCCAGTGACTTAAACAAGTTATTTATCTGCAGGCTTTGTTCAGAGCTCTGAAGACAAAGCATGCTACACCAAAGTATGGTCTCATCTATCACGCATCATTAATTGGACAGGCGGCTCCGAAGCACAAGGGAAAGATCTCTCGTTCGCTTGCTGCTAAGACTGCACTTGCCATCAGATATGATGCCCTTGCTGATGGTGACGATAACTCCATGGGTCTTGAGAGCAGGATCAAGGTACTTGTTACCGTGACACGGGGGCAATTTTTGGCACTATTCATGAGATGCAGTTTTTCATAATTGAATGTTTGAACAGCTTGAAACAAGGCTTCGGGTTCTTGAGGGTAAAGAATTAGGGAAGTCAGCGGGTTCCACTAAAGGAAAGCCCAAGATAGAAGCATACGACAAGGACCGGAAGGGTGCTGGAGCTTTAATCACACCCGCTAAAGTAAGCTGTTTGTGACTTGCTTTACATTTTTATAAATGTACACGTTTTGTTGAACCATGTCATTTCTGTAATGGTAGATCAAAGATTCCACTGAAAGACAAATTTCAGGATGTTATACGATTTATTTATTTATGAAAAACCCTCACAGTTCTAATATTTACATATTTTTTGTAATGTCGAACAAATCTTCCTTTGAGTATACTACTTTAAGAGTCCAGGTGAGCTCTAGTTATATTTGTAGTGTACTGTAGTATTTGTTTTAAGTACTACTTTAAGAGTCCAGGCAAGTACTGTATATTTTTGTTACTGAACATTTAAGGCAGTTCTGCTTCCTTTGCCTTTCTCACACAACATCTGTTAACCAACAGTTTTTGTATGTGGCACTACTAGTTATATTTACTCACAGTATACGGTGAACAGTTGGAGGAGTTTGTGATTAACCTGACGTTTTCCTGTTTGTAACTGTCAGACTTACAACCCAGCAGCAGATCTAGTGCTGTCCACTGAAGAAACCCCAAAGAAGTCAGAAGTGGCTTCAAAGAAGAGGAAGCACGAAGAGGCCGAGCCTACAAAGGAGACAGCTGCAGAGGACGGAGAGCAGGAGAAGAAGTCAAAGAAGAAGAAGAAGAAATCCAAGGACGCCGAGGAGTCTCCAGCAGTCGAAGCCGACAGCGGCGAGAAGAAAAAGAAGAAGAAGAGCAAGGAGAGCGAGGAGCTTCCTCCTTCAGCCGACGCAGATGGCGAGAAGAAGAAAAAGAAGAAGAAATCAGAGTCGGAGGATGCCGCCGCCCCCATGGAAACCGACGCGTCTGCCAAGAAGGATAAGAAGAAGAAGAAGAAGCACGCCGATGAGTGAGGGGGGCACGTGCACGGGAACAAAGCCAGAATTTGTGGTGTAATGCTGTACTATCATCTGAAAGTTTTGAGTATACTTGTTTTGAGACATCCTCCTGTTCCTGTAGCAGAATGGAATGGCATGTTAGGACTAGCCTCGACGACGAACCCTACATTTCTGAACTTGCGAGTACTGAGCAGCGATGGTAGCAAGTGCAATGCTGAGTATTATTGTTGTTCTCATATATGCCAACTGCTATGTTCTTTCTGCGAAGTAGTAGGTTTGGTGATTTATGTTTTCGGTTCATCCTCCAGGCAGCAGGTTATCAATTCGATACTGGCTGTGTAGGATGAAAACTAGTACAGTCAAGTGGGCAATATTTTGTTGCACCTCTTTCACCTGCCTTTGTTGATTAATTTACTTCCAAGGCCGCCCCAATGTTTTCAGAGCAACATCACGGTTGACCTTAAGCAGTGTAGCTACTGTATCCCAGAGAGTCAAAAGAGAAACCACTGAATGGTTCTGTTAGATAATCCACCTATAATAAAATTGTAAAATCCCATCTCTCAATCACATCAGTCGCAGCAACCAATTCCATGATGCAATCGCACAACCAACAAACCTTGGCAATAGCACCTACACTACACGCTGCAGCCAGTGGATCGCAAGCTGAATCTGTCCACGCACCAGCCGCCAAGAACTAGCGGTGAAAGTCGAGACTATTCTGAAACGGAGGCAGTACGCCGTAGCAGTTGTTAGGAGACCGGAGTTTTCCCTCCACTGGGTGGGCAGTCAACTTACTAGACAAGATCAAATCAAACTGAACCAGTAGCCGGGAGGGATTAGATGGTCCGTGTGGGCCCGGCGCGCCAGCCACCGTGCGGTTCCTTTCGCTCTCTCCTCGGATCCTTCCTCCTCCTCGCCATTGCCACTTGCCGGTGACCACCGTCATCATTCAAGGCGCCACAGGATATACCCCAGAGAGTGGACCATCGCTCATTCATACGTGTCAGAGGGAAAAAAAAGTTTTAATACTACTGCTCATGATGGTAGCGGATCGTCATTTATTCATACGCGTCAGTGTCTTTTTTTTTCTCTGGTTCAGCTGATGATTTGCATGCCAAGCAGTACCATTATTTTTCAACGCTTTTCTTCTGCAACACGGACTTATTACAAACAATCTGGACCGTTAACCGTGATGGAGGCGATAAGGTACTGGTAATCACGGGGAGAGGTAGCCATTAGCAACACAGTCCTAGCTAGTACTAGTACTCACTAGCCGAGCAGAAGCCGGACGACGAACCGTCGCTGTCCCCCGTCGTTAAATGGTGGCTCCGTATTCCAAGGCCCAGCTGATGAAGCTACATCTTCCTCTCTTCCAAGGCAACTCTTCCTTGATTTGATCCTTTCTCCTGCCCTCCCTCCCTCTACGGGATTCACACAGCACGCTGCGTGTCGCCGCCGTCGCTTTCCCTGAACTCGTCCTCCTGCAAACGGGTAGTAGTATTACTACAACCCACCGGAAAAAAAAAATACAGGAATCCTGTTGTCAGGTCAATCAGGTATGTAGTACTTTTTAAATACACATATCCCCGACCAAGAAAAAAAATACCAATATATGTCCCCTTCAAGTATAACCGAAACAACGCCGGTGACGTGTCAAGATACGTCGTCCTGTCCTTCATTTCTTTTCTTTTCCATTACTCATGTTTGACGGTGTGCAGGAGATCATGAAAAGGACACGGTCCACACCGTCCGATAAACAAAGCAGGTTTAGCAAGGTGTTAAATCCTAGTATTAAGATAGTTGTTAAAGCACCGGCTTTCGGCACACCTAAAAGCCCCGTCCTAATGCCTTATTGCCCCCCTCCCTAACGAGACATCCGCAACCTAATTAAATTGCAGCAAGAGGCCTTTCTCCTGTTTTTTCGTTCTTAATTTATTCGGTCATTGGCTGCTGGACCAGTCTCCCCGTAACAAGAAAAGAATATTAGTAGAAGAAGAACTGCAATAGGACACGCAAAATTCCAAAAAGGTGGTGGCAATCATGAATAATAGAGAACTGTATTGTTTGATACAGATGGTTTTACTTTATCCTGTTTTTTTTTCCTTCTTAATTATTCAGTCCTTTTTTTGCGGGGCTTAATTATCCAGTCCTTGGCTAGACAAGTCTCCCAATAAAAAGAAAAAGAATATCACAAGAACTGCAGAAAAAGGACACGCAAAATACAAAAAGAAAGTAGCAATCAGCAACAATACAGAACCGTATTGTTTGATACTACTGATTTTCCCTTTGGCATTTAACTGGACACGACTTTAACTAAATGGATCGAGAGGAAAATGTTACACAGATTTTTTTAGACTTATCGACGCAAAACCCTCGTCTCCAAAAACATAGTAGATTGCTAAGTAAAGTGAATTCTGGCCTTTACCCCCAAGTTGTGCGTTTGTTACACTAATTACCTATCAAGTGAAAAATAGTCTATATTACTCATTTTAAAAGGTTTGGAGCATCGTTTTTTATGTGTTTCCATTGGACAAGGTACTACGAGGTGATGACATTGATTCAAAAAATATCAAGAATACGAAGTTAAATGAAACCCACGAATAAGAGAAATACATTATCACCCATAACGTCCTCCGGTTTTTACACATTTTGTCGTGTCACATCAACATAACATGCATGCCGGTCCTATCTAACAAAAGCAAGCAAAGTGCAAGACTTGTGTAAAACCATGTTCAAAGGCACCTAGATAGGACACTTAAGTAAAAAATCCACTAAATGAGGTAATATGTGTCACAAGTGTACAACGTTATGGTAAAACATGGAGTTCACTCTTTTAAATATGTCATCCTCTCAACTAAGTTATACACTTGTCCAATATACTAACATAGTGTTGTCTCTAGTTCGTCGCACCGGCTTTCGGCACACCTAAAAGCCCCAAATGCATCATCCTAATGCCTTATTGTCCCATCCCTGGCGAGACATCTGCAATCTAATTAAAATTGCAAGAATTGTATTGTTTGATACAAATGATTTTCCTTTATCCTGCTTTTTTCTTCTTAATTATTCAATCCTTGGCTGGACAAGTCTCCCAACAAAAAGAAAAAGAATATCACACCAAATGCAGAAAAGGGACACACAAAATACAAAAAGGAAGTACCAATCAATAACAAAATATAGAATTCTATTGTTTGATACTGAAGGCATTCCTTTTGGCATTTATCAGGACACGATTTTAACTAAGTGGATTGAGAGGAAAATGTTACGCGGAAATTTCCAGACTTATCGATGCAAAACCGTCATCTGAAAAGAACATACTAGTAAATTTCTAAATAGAGTAAATTCCATATTTTACCCCTAGTTATGCGTTTGGGACACTAATTACACCATTAGTGACTCAAATGAGAGGATGACATATTTAAAAGAGTGAATTCCACTTTTACCCTACTCCACTATTCAAAAAATCGGCCGATATGCTGATTAATCGCCTGATTTATTGCTACTTGGGGTGGCCGATATACCGATTTTTTGGTTAATCGGTCGATTTTTTGATTTATCGCCCGATAAATCGGCTGATGCGTTGAAAAGTCGCCATTTTTCAGCCGGCCGATAATTTACCGATAAGCGATATCCTAAACATTGCCCTACCCTTGTACATTATGACACACATTACCTCATTTTAGTGATTTTTACTGAAATGTCCTATCTAGATGCCTTTTGAACTTGGTTTCACACCAGTTTTGCACTTGGCTTGTTTTTGTTAGATTAGATAGAACTGACATGTTGCGTTGATGTGGCACGATGTAAAAATCGAGTGTTATCAGTGACCATGTACATATTTCTCTTATCCATTGATCCCACTTCACTTCATCTTGATATTTTTTTAAATTCCGGTCATCACCTTGCACCTTGCCCAATGGAATAAAAACAATGCTCCAAACATTCTAAAAACACTTGTCCACTATACTAACATGGCGTTGTCTCCGGTGATGCATAAAGACTACCGAGACCAGGTCTCAATGGCCACCGTTTAACCATCTAAGTGTCACATGTACGTATTATATTGTTTACGTTATCACATACAACCGCAGATGCAAAACATGTCAAGTATACTATGCCAACACCATTTTATAAAAGTTGGATCCGAGGTCATAAAATATAGAATGGCTAGAAGAAAAAATAGTAAAGCTAAACATAATATAATCAACTGGATTGAGAGGGAAAAATACATGAGAAACCGTTGACATCCATTTTTGTCCAATCGCCGACTGGACGATATAAGCTAGAAGAAGGTGAGTAGGCAGATGGTGTCTCACTCTAAAAGGGAGTTTAGCTGGAAGCCAGGCATAAAACGGACTACTGGAGGACAAATGGGTACTACACGAAGATTACTGAAGCTACTCCGCGAAGGACTAAGATGGCGACTTGTATATCGAGAGGAAGGGATGAGCCGGAACAATCCAGAAGCAACACCATGATATAAAGCCGAGTGTAAATCAACTTATGCGTAAGAGACCATGACTAGGGGGATTTTAACTAAGTGGACTGAGAGGGAAATGTTGCATGGCATCGAGACTTTTGACGCAAAACCCTCATCTCCAAAATCATAGATTTTTAAATATGCCATCATCTCTACTAAGTCATACACTTTTCCAATATACTAATATGACGGTTGTCTCTTGGTGCGAACACCTAAAGTCAGGTCTCAATGTGACACCAATTTTGATGAGAACCCTCTCATGGTCACAGGTACTGTATATTATTCACAAAAAAGTTACATGTATATTGTTTATGTCAACATATACAACTGCAGATACACAAAAAGAATTTGCGTTCGACTAGGACACACAAATCCCAAATAGGAAGTAGCAATCATCAACAATAGACAATTGTATTGTTTGATACAGATGATTTCCTTTTGGCATTTATGAGGATGCTATTTTGACTAAGTAGATTGAGGGGAAAATATTATCAATGCAAAACCCTCTTATCCGAGAACATACATTTTCAAACATTACATCCTCTTTACTAAGTCACACACTTGTCCAATATACTAATTTTCTGTTGTCTCGTTGGTGCGTACCCACAAAGACTACCGAGGCTAGATCTCAATAATCGTATTTTATACGATAATCCTCTCACAGTCACACATACATGTATGTTGTTTATGTTAACATATACAACTGCGGATGCACAAACATATCAAGTATACTATGAATACTTTTTTTCCATCTCCGATCGAAGATGTAATTCATTTAATTTTTTATACCGGTCGAACATTTCAATGGTTAAACATCTGTAAATAAAAAAACTTGCATTCGAAACATCATAATGATATTACAAGGTTTGCTGTGAAAAGATATATGTTGCACGTAGACTGATCGGCAAATACCATTTTTTGAAGACTATGCCAACACCATTTTTTTACAATTTTGTTCCAAAGGTCATAAAACCTAAAATGTCTAGAAGAAAAAACACCAAAGCTAAACACAATTTGACCAAGTTGAATGAGGGCAGAAAATACACGACAGACATTCTAGACCTCTCAGGGTCACACACAAAACCATCTTTTCCAAAAACATACATATTAAACATGTATTCCTCTTGACCATATCACAATCACACACTTATTCATATACAGTTGTGCCGTCATCTATGGTCCACGAGCACAACCACTATATGCCGACCAAGTCTCAACATGCCATCGCTTTCGCCAAAAACCCTTCGCGATCATATGTACAACATATTTATTTCGTACGTTGACATCTACCATCTCAATCTACATACAAATCATGTATTTTGTCAGTACAACTTACAACTTACTATCTCTGGCTTGAAACATAAGACATTTTGAAATTCATAAAGGTCACTCTTCTGAGCGGTTAATATTTTTTTTGTACTAGCCAAATATTTTGCAAGTATGGCCATCCATAAAGAAAATAATTACACCAGCATTCGGAACATGAGGATGCTGCTATAATTCTCATTAGGAAGTATATTTTGATAACTTGTATTCATTTTTATGTGAGTTAGCTTGGTTGCACATAAAGTGATGTTTGAAATACCATTTTTGTAGACTATGTTAATGTCCATAAAAACCAATATATTGGAGTCAATTGCAGGTGGTACAACCTAGAGTGGCTACAGACTACAGTGCATGAGTGGCTAGAAGGAAAAACAGGGACACCCAAACCAATTATCTATGTTGCACTATAGAAGTCTATTAGAAATGAGTTTTGTTTCACCATTTTTTCCCCTTCATTAATAACTCGGTTGTTCTGTAGGACAGGAACAAGACATAGGCGCAAGAAAACATCCAGAGTGATACAGGTGCAGGTGCGCAGACCCGTCCGAGTCAAAACCGGTTGGGTTCCACCCTCCCATCCCCACCAGCTCCGTTCCGTTCCCCTCACTCGCGACTTTACTACTTACCCGCACCTCCCCCCTCCCCATCCCCCTGCGCTCTGCCCCCTCTGCCCCGGCGCCGCCTCCGGATCGCGGCCTTCCCCCCCGGCGAGTCCGCCGACCCATGCGCCGTCCCCGGTGAGCAGCGTCCCCACCCATGGGCTGCGTGCACGGCCGCCCGTCGGCCGCCTCCACCCCCAGCCACGACGGCGCCTCCTCCCGCCGACGGAACCCCGCCGCGTCCCAGCAGGAGGGGGTTGCCTCTGCTGCCGATGCCGCGGCGGCGGCGGCGGTGGTGCAGACTGGCGAGAAGGCCGAGCAGACGGCCGTCGCGGTCGCCGCGCCGGTGAAGAGGGAGCGGCGGTCGCGGTCGTCGCGGCACGGCCCGGCGGCCGCGGACGTTCGGCTCGGGGGAAGCTTCGCCAACAAGGCGCGCGGGGAGCAGGTCGCCGCCGGGTGGCCCGCCTGGCTCTCCGCCGTCGCCGGCGAGGCCATCAACGGCTGGACCCCGCGCCGCGCCGACTCCTTCGAGAAGATCGACAAGGTGTGTGCGTGTGCGTGTGCGTGTGTCCCCGCGCCTCCTCCCCCCAGCTCCGTGATCCGTGCCGCGGGAGCGCCCGCCGGAAGAATTGTTTTCGCATTTTTCTTCCTTCTGACAAGATAGTTTCCTTGTCTCAGATCGGGCAAGGGACGTACAGCAACGTGTACAAGGCGCGGGACTCGCTGAGCGGCAAGATCGTGGCGCTCAAGAAGGTGCGCTTCGACAACCTCGAGCCCGAGAGCGTGCGCTTCATGGCCAGGGAGATCCTCATCCTCCGCCGCCTCGACCACCCCAACGTCATCAAGCTCGACGGCCTCGTCACATCGCGCATGTCCTGCAGCCTCTACCTCGTCTTCGACTACATGGTCCACGACCTCGCCGGCCTCGCAGCCAGCCCCGACATCAAGTTCACTCTGCCCCAGGTCGAGATCCCATTTTCGCTGCCTGTCTGTCACAGCATCGTCGTGTTGAATTAGTCTGATCGAGGTGTTTATGCCGGACCCGCAGGTCAAGTGCTATGTGCATCAGCTGTTGTCAGGGCTGGAGCACTGCCACAACCAGGGCGTGCTGCACCGTGACATCAAGGGCTCCAATCTGCTCTTGGATGACAATGGTGTGCTCAAGATTGGGGACTTTGGTCTGGCGTCCTTCTTCGACCCGAACCATAAGCAACCGATGACCAGTCGGGTGGTGACACTGTGGTACCGGCCACCGGAGTTACTGTTGGGTGCTACGGATTATGGAGTAGGCGTGGACTTGTGGAGTGCCGGATGTATCCTTGCCGAGTTGCTTGCTGGGAAGCCTATCATGCCGGGACGGACTGAGGTTAGCTATAGAACGCTTTCATCCTTTTCCACATGGTTGCGCTTGAAATGCCTTTACTAGGTTGCATCTTCTAAAAACTCAGTTGGGCATGCACTACAAACAAAGTGTTATTCCATGCAAACTACCTTAACTTTTCGAGGCAGGTGTAGTGCAAGATGGCCTTGCTGATGAAATCGATTTCATATTCGAGCAATTCAGATAGAATAAGCATGCACTTCAAATGCTGTTTCCTATTGGTTATCAGGCTTAACAGGTTTAATCTTGTCTTCTTTTTTAGGTGGAACAGTTGCATAAAATATTTAAGCTATGCGGATCCCCTGCTGAAGAATATTGGAAAAAATCAAAGTTGCCTCATGCAACCATATTTAAGCCCCAGCAGCCGTACAAAAGGCGAATAGCAGATACATTCAAAGATTTCCCACAATCAGCACTTCGGCTGATCGAAACACTTCTCTCAATTGACCCTGCTGACCGTTTAACAGCAACTGCTGCATTAAATAGTGATGTAAGTTGTCTGAGATTGTACCATTCTGTTCCTGTTTGATGTAAACTAAAAACAAGATAAATTGCCACAAGGATGACCATAGGAGAACACATTAATTTCAAATTGTATCCAAAGGCTGACAACATTAATACTTTGGTATTTTGTGCTGATAACTTTCGTTTTCTAAATCCTGTAGCGGTTGGTCAATTAGTCAATGTTCATTCTTTGAAAGGGTAACAAAAGCTCGAAGTTTGTAGTGCGTGTGATGGAACTTATACGAGTTCTGTCAATAAATTGGATTACCGTGTCTTGTTTTTGTTGAACTTTGAATTTTGGTATTTAACTACATATGCCCCATTTTTGTTAGAGAGTCAAAATCCAATTCACTGGAATCACATTGAGATCAGGATATCTCATTCTTTCAGTGTGCAGAGTCTCAACTTTTAGGGTCATATATTGTCGTGGATTCATGGATTTTTTTTTGTTTAGCGACCATGATGTGATTCTGACATTTAATATGTTATCTCTATGATGGACCCTAAACTCAGTTTTTGTGCATAGTGTGTAAGATTTTTGCAGCCTCTTTGTTGGAAGGCTATGGATTTTCCATCAAGTACATTATTTGCCGTTCATTGTTGTTACACCATACTTATATTAACTTGCACTTTTTTGCACTACCAACACAGTTCTTTAAAACGGAACCTCATGCTTGCGATCCGTCAAGTCTACCCCAGTACCCACCAAGCAAAGAGATGGATGCAAAACGAAGAGATGAAGAAGCTAGACGGTTGGTCATCCTAACTCTTTTACCTTTAGAAAGTTTGTATTTGTTTTTCTGCTTTTGCTTTTACCTGATCTTTTTGAATGCTTTAATGTCTTTTAAGCTCTTCTCACGATCCAGAAATGTACACATGTAGTTGTTTTAGAAAGCATCCACATCCAAGTCATACTGCACAGATGGGCTGGTTTTTAAACCAAAACAATTCTGAAGAAATTGTTGGAAGTTATAGTCCCAGACTGAGTTAGGAATAAAGTTAGACAGGGTCCTAAAAATCTAGTTGTAGTAGGCATATTCTTCTGCAGAATGCTTCAGTGACCTTGATGATAGGAAAGCGTAACATGACTGTATTTTGCACAGCAGAATATAAGGAAGAAAAAAAATACATTTCTTTTGGTTCAAAAGCTAACTTCAGTGGGGTGCTGGGCGTATACTTATTTGTACTGAAAGTAAGCCTTGGCTACCGTGCTAACTGCCAAGGTTCCTGTATTTCTGGGAACTTGTTGGAATAATGGAATAATTAGTTAGACATCATCATGAGTCAGGCTGTCATGCAACAATCTGTCTGTACCTTTCTGATGTATATCTTTCAAAAAATATTTTTAAACACTATTTTATGTCCCCATTCATGACCTCTTGATCCTGTTCATTAGATGATGTAAGTGAGCTTTTGCACTTCTTAAATTGCTAATTGGCATATTTATTGGGTGAAAAACAGTTTAAGAGCTGCTGGTAATAGACCTACTGGCGATGGAGCTAGGAAGACAAGGACACGGGATCGGCCTCGAGCTGTTCCAGCACCTGAGGCAAATGCTGAACTTCAAGTAAATATTGACGTATGTCCAATTATCTTAGCTTCCTTATTTATTCATCCATGAGCCATATTTTTACTTGCCCTGTCAATGTATCAAGTTATCTCATTGCTGACTCAATTTTACTCTTCACAGAAAAGAAGGCTAATAACGCATGCAAATGCGAAGAGCAAGAGCGAAAAGTTCCCTCCACCACATCAGGATGGAGCAATCGGATATCCGTTGGGTTGTTCAAATCACATGGAACCTACATTTGAGCCCCCAGACCCGTCTTCGTTCAGCACCGTATTTCCTTACGAGAAGGGCTCTGTGCCTACTTGGTCTGGACCATTGGCTGACGCTTCTGCAGGTAAGCAGAAGCGGAAACAAAAGGCTGGCCGTTCTTCGAAACAACCATCGACCGCCCGTGCTCGATAAATACGTTCTTTGACGATTGGTGCATAAGAGTTCTTCGATACTGAAAATTTACTGGGGAGAAGTTGCTGGAAGCTGGAGATGTGATTTACAATCAAGGCAAGCAGCGATTAGTTTTATCAAAGATCCATGAACTCATTCCATGTACGGATTCTTTTTCGAACAGCAGTGTATAGATGGGAGAGGGAGAGCTCAGTTAGTTCAAACCATGTACATTAGGTTGTCTTCTTACGTTCTTATAAGCAGTCATATGTCATGTTAGATTTCATTTGAGTGAGTAATGGAACCTTTTAGATCTGCCTGGCATACTGCAACTCGCTTCTAACCCTTACAACAACAGCTGCTACCTGTCATGTTAGATTGAATATTTCCTTACACCTGATGCTTTTTCAAGTATCCGCATTACATCTTATAATTTCAGTTGTAGATACAGAAAGCTTGTAAAACAAGATGGCGTTGTCCTTGGGTTCTTCAGCAGAATGCTGGATTTTTCAAAGTTCCAACTTATGGCAATATTTGTGCCTATATGTGCACTACTTGCACGGAATCACCTTGCTGTGATGCGCGCCCGAAGGTTGTATCTCCTCATGAGTGAATTCTCGGCGACTTCTTCCTGGAAAAGTTGATCCTTCCTGCAGATTTCATCTTTGGGGAGGACGAAATCTGGATCGATTTCGCTGTCCTCTTCTTCCTGTAGATCATCAAAGACCCACGAGTAATCACTGAGGCTTTTTTCATCATCATCATCATCATCACTGCCTGTACTCCATGGACACATCTTGTCTCCTGGACCAGACCAGAGCATCATAAAAGTTATTGGTCAAAATTCGTACTCCCCAGATTCAGAATTCAAACAGCAGTCGGCGGCAAATGGTTGGATGAAAACGGAAGTCATTTTTTCTGTACTAGTAGCTCACCGGTGTTTTTGTCTTCAATTACCCGGACTTTCTCCACCAGCGTCCGGAGCAGCTGATGGTTCAGCACCTCATAATCCCTGCAGTGAAAATTTTGGCTGTCAGATCGACGCAATGTGATGTGCAATTAACGAAAGATTGCGGTTGTAGGGGTTCTCCGTACTTGAAGGCGAAGACGGCGTGCAGGATCTGCGCTGCCGCGGCGGCGAGGAATGCCGACCGGAGAAGCAGCACCTTGGACACGATCCCGAACGGTCCTGTTAGGTCGTCGGCGGCGCCCAACCTGATGAGCATGACCTCCACCGCCAGGGTGATGCACAGACCTTATTTGATCAACAAGAAACAGATGGACGTAGTAACAATTTTCAGAATTCAGCAAGGTTAATTAGTTACTGCAAAATGAATTCAGTCCACAAGATATATAGTTACCGAAGTAGAGGTGGCCTCTAATGGCGAAGGTCTGCTTGGCGCTGGTGAGGAGGTAGAGGAGGAAGACGACGCAGCAGTAGAAGAAGAATGCCTTGATGAAGCGGGACTCCACCAGGATGGCGTTGTGGAGCACGTAGAGCTTGTCTAATGCAGCGAAGATGTTGGCCTGCTTCGCGCTGAACTCTTCCTGGGCTCGGAGGATGGACTCGGAGTTGTGCATGAGATGGTGGTGGGCCTGCCGGATCTGCTCCTGCCGGGCCAGCAGCTCCTCCTGCTGCTGCCGCCCGAAGCTCGCCAGCTTCTGCACCGTCTCCCTGCTCTCCCGGAGCGCCTGCGCCTGGAAGCCCCGCAGCTCCGCGAGCCCCTCCATCGCCGTCGCCTGCCCGTCCAGCAGCTCCTTCTGGTTCTCCAGCGACTTGCCGGTGGCGCTCCCGATCTCCTCGGCTGTTTCCTGCAGGCTCTGCATCCTCGCCGCCATGGCGTCGCCGACGCGCCTGACCTCCCGCTCGATCCCGGCCGCCTCCTCTTTCAGCCTCCCCATCTCCTCGCCCAGCCTCGCGTACTCCTCCTCCACCCGCGCCATGCCGGCGTCGATCCGGCCACGCATCTCCGCCTGCCCTTCCCCGAGCGCCGCCTGCGCCGCCGCGATCTGCCTCGACTGCTCCGCGATCGCCGCCGACTGCTCCAGCACGTCGCCGATCCGGGTCTTGATGCTGTTGGACGCCGCGGTCAGGTGCGCCGTCTGCGACACGATCGAGGACATGGAGCCGTGCAGCTTTGTTGATTCCTGGATGATCTGCCCCGACCTCTCCTCGATCGTGGCCAGCTTCTCGCTCGCCGCCGTCGCCGACCGCGCCAGCTCGTTCACCAGCCTCTCCGTGCTCTGCTTGAACGCCTCTGCCTGGAGCTGGTGGCAGAGCGTGTTGGTCTGGAGGAAGAACTCGAGGAAGACCTTCTCCTCGGACTCGGAGAGGCGCTTGCGGCAGTGCACCATGCGAGAGCGGGAGCGGTTTTCGCCGTCGTCGCCGCAGCGCGGCAGCGGCGGGCGGCCCGAGTCCTCCTGGAAGCAGCCGCTGAGGCGCCACGCCAGCCTGGCCTGGCGCTCCTTGTCGGCCATGATGTCGGCGCAGCTGGCGAAGAGGCCGCGGTACGCCTCGCTCCAGCAGGTGCCGGTGGCTTCGGCGATCTTGCGCCGCGCGCCGTCCAGCAGCTTGAGCCCCCTCGCGTCGCTGCCGGCGCCGCCGTCGATCGAGAAGTCGGCCACCGTGCCGTCTAGCAGCAGCGGCGGCGGCCTTGCACCGTTTTGGGTCGTCGGTTTGGAGGCGGAGGAGAAGAGGCTCCATGCGTTGGCTGCGGGGCACAGCGAGGACAGGATCGCCAAAGCGACGGCGACGAGAAGGAGATGGCCCGCGCTTCTTCTCATCTTGAAACCGTTTGATCAGTCAGTCTGCTAGAAGAACTCTGGGCGAATGTTCAGAGTGTCCAAGACTGCATTTGCCAATGTTCGTCAGGATTAGTAGTAGTGTCTTGAGCAATGCAAAACACACGCGTAGTAATTAAATTGAGCTGTACATGGATCACACAACTATAGGAAATGTTAAAAGCCTGTTCATACATGGAGACGTTCCAGTTTCCTTTCATGTTAAATTGTACACGGTGAATTTAAAGACGCAAAGCTGCAAGTGATCGGTGCATGCCTGAACTGAAAACCGCAAAACGTGCGTAGTACAATGAACATGGATCATATAATTAGGAAGTATTAAACCCTTTCCGTTCATGCTACTCCAATTTGACACGCTGAATTTAAAGCGCGAAAGCTGTGAGTGATCTGTGGGATTAACTTAGATGCATGCCTGAACTGAAACACCACAGGATTCACAGCTAGTCAAAGATGATGCCTGGAGACTGTAAAATGTCTTAATTATGTGACACGCTGAGTTTTAAAGATGCCAAGATGTGGACGATCGGTGACATAGATGCATGCCTGAACCGAGAAACGCAGGACAATTCAGAACCTGGCAGCAATGAATTAACTATGATGGATGAGTTGCAGTACTATGACAGGATGATGAGAAGCAGTACGTGAACCGAAAGATTTAGTCTTCCGATCCCTTAGCAATCAGGTCCCGAGTTAAAGCAGCAAGAATTAAACATTATTTTAGTTCAGTTACTTAAGGTGAGAATTGAACTGCGTCAGTTAGTTGGGCATTTGCATGTTGATCGCAAATTCTCAACAGGCCGGTGGAACTGTGGAGGCTTAGCAATGTGCAGTCCCCCTGGTCGGTTGATCCCCTCCCCCCTGTTTGCCTCTCAAGACAATCGGCCGCCGCCGCCGGCGTCGGGCTTCTCTTCTCCGTCGATCCGGTGGTCACTCCCGCGCCTTCTCATCTTCAGTGCCGTCCCCTGTGCCCTAACTACTCTGGCAAATACCAATGAAAATAATGGGGCGCGTACGACGGCGCTCCTCTGTGGGATGCATGGATCATGGGAGGTAAACAGAAACAGAGCAGCAGTAACGGACGGAGAAACCAGTTATTACAGCATCTGAAACGTACGTTACGGTTACGGATGCGGCCGGCGGTACGTTCCGGCCGGCTTTGGTCGCCGAGCTCGAGCTCGACCTCGACCGTCTCCTCCTGCAACCCGCGCACCCTCTGCCGGAGAAGAAAGAGGGAGGAGGGCGGACTGGATGAGGATGAGGAAGGAGAAGGACGGGGGAAGCGAATCTCCCTGGGGGCCGTATTTATATCCGGAGGTTCGCGCGTTCTCGTTTCGTTGGTGCCAAGAAAGGAAGGCGAATCGGGAAAAGGTCGGTTCACTAGGTCGATGAGAGCGACCTGCGACGGACGCGGCCGCCGGCGGAACGCCCGCGGGTGCTCCGCCGCCCGTGTGAACTACTACTGCATGCGCGCTATAAATCGTAGACGTTTTCAGATCTCTCGTGGGCGTTTAAAGAGCAACGCATTGAAAACGCAGGTCATCCCGAAGCAAGGAATTGCAAGTAGTAAAACGTTCCTGTAATGCGATGGAATGCGATGCCCTGTAATCATAATTAATCAATCAAATTTCTCCATACCCTACAAAAAAGAGTGCCACCAAACAGATTTCGGAGGAAAATCGGTTCGACTTGATGAAATATTTTGACTCAGGTTTCGTACAAATTGCCTAATTATTGGAGAGAACGCGATATAGCCGTGCAGTGAAAATTTAGTATTGCCGGCTAATTGTTCTTTGACACTGTGTTTGGATGTTGGAAAAAAGTTTTGGAATTGGAATTCTGGAATTAGTAGAGCTAATTCAGGCGTTTGGAAAGGCATGGAAATCAAAACGTGAAAATATTGACCAATTCCGAGCAGCCCCCGCGAGCCTGCGCCCCGTGCTCGATATTTCCGAGCCCGTCCGCTCGGAAAGAGCGTGGAAACGGACCCCCACCCCCGTGATATCGCCTCGCCCCACCTCTTCTGTTTCTCGCTCCTCGCTCGACCTGGCGGGCGCCCGCTCGCCACCCCTCCCCGCAGGTGAGCTCCCCTCCCCCGTCCCTCCCATCTCCTCCCCTTCCCCTCCCCTTTCCTTCCTCCCTCCCCTTCTTGGAATAGCTGGGGGCGCCCCCTCCCCTGAACCCTAACCCCATGGCAGTGGCAAGGTGGGTGCGCCGGCGGGAGGTTGCTGGAGGCGGCGCCTTCCCTCTCCCATGGCAGTAGGTTGCTGGAGGCGGCACCCTCCCTCTCCCTTCCTCCCTCCCCTTCTTCTCCAATGAGATGCTGTAATTTTTCTTTGTATGAACACCTAATTTGTTCTATATATGTGAACTGCAGATTTCTACAAGAATTAGTACCACCTCAGTCCAATTGAAGGTATAAACTTCTTGATCTGTACTATTGGTTGTTGTGTTTCTTACCGATTTATGATATGACCATATGTGTGATAGAAACATATACTTGTGACATGTGCTTCTAATAAGATGAGATATGGATGATTGTGTGATACATATGCTCTACATAATTAGATTTTAAACATTGTTTACATTGTAGAATAATCATGTCCCAACAAGAGTTGGTTGCTTACATTACCAAAGAGAACAAAAGAATAAAAAGAAAAAGGATAGTATTGACAAAGAATTTTTTTGAGATGTCATGTCTTGCTGTAGCTTATGTTAGTACGCAGCAGGGACCGAGAAACCTAGGATGATTCAACGATGACGAGGAGAAGGTTGCATATAGGAAGTACATCTTGAAACAAACATATGATGGTTCCGAGACAACTTGCTATGATAAGTTGCACTTAACTAAAAGGAACTTTCATGATCTTTGTGCTATGTTGCGTGCGAAGTGTGGTCTTAAAGATAACACATATGTGACGGTAGAAGAGAATGTTGCTATGTTCCTACAAGTTGTTGGACATGGAATTAAATTGAGAATGTTGGGTGGCACATACCAACGGTCTTTAGAGACTATAAGTAGGCATCTCTCTACTGTGTTATCAGCCATCCTATCTTTACATGGGGAGTTCATCAAGCTTCCCGATCCTTCTACCAACCCCCCGATGATTACAAATGGAAGTGGTTTGGCAATGCACTTGGAGCACTAGATGGGTGTCATATTCCTGTGTTCGTTAAAGCCGCTGATAAAGGGAGGTATAGAAATCGAAAACAAGATATCACCACTAACATGTTAGGTGTGGTTGATTGGAATATGAAATTTCTATATGTTCTACCTGGTTGGGAGGGCTCGGCATCGGACTCTAGAGTGCTAAAAGATGCTATGAGAAACGATCGCCAAGATGCATTTGTTGTACCACAGGGTATGACTCTTTCTCTTGGCTTTTTATTTCTCATATTTAATTGCTAGCTAACTTATTTACTTGACAATAGGAAAGTACTATCTAGTTGATGCTGGCTATACCAATGGACCTGGATTTCTATCTCCATTCAGATCCACTAGATACCACTTGAAAGTGTGGGTTGCAAGTCAACAACAACCTCAAAATGAGAGGGAGTTGTATAATTTGCGCCATGCTCGTGCTAGAAATGTTGTGGGGAGAAATTTTGGTTTGTTGAAGAAAAAATGGGCCTTCTTGCGTTCATGTTCTTTCTTTCCCATAGCGGAACAGGTACGACATGTCCATATGGTTGAGATAATCAATATGAAACAATAAATGTTGACTATGAACTAAACATTTGCAGATTTGGCTTATTAATGCATGCTGTGTGTTACACAACTATGCAAGGGATAGGCAACATGTGAGGGATAATTTGTTGCTGCAAGAAGTCGACGCCGAACTAGAATCTATGGTTCCTGAACCTGTAGACGATGCTTCTTTAATTAGAAGTGTCCAACAAACTGTTGCATGGTCTAATTTTAGGCAACAATTTGCAGATGAGATGTATGGTGATTACCTAGTGGCACGAGGAGAACTAGAGTTCGAGTAGATAAGTAGTTATGGAGTATATATCTAGCTAATGGTGCCTTTTGTTGGGCTAGCTTCATGATGATGGCCGTTTGTAACATCCCAAAAATACTAAACTTGGATCATCAAATTCTAATCCTCACATTTAGGGTTAACAAAAACTTTTCTAAATAAAATTATGAATGCATGCATATGTGTATGCATTGATTTTGAATTCTTTTAAACCCACCTTGTTTGTTTGTTTCATTGCTTGTAAAATGTTTCTTAGGTGAAATAAACATCATCTAAAACATTTCCCACACTCTTCCTAAAGACAAGTAAATCAAAACACATATATTAAATGAATGGTCACTTTGACCAATTTAACTCTCATGCCTACTTTGGCTGTCTCAAACTTTCAGAACCTAACAGAAACTTTTCTGGATCTTTGCAACCCTTGAATGTACTCATAACAAGGTATCAAGGCCCACCTTGTGATCATCCAGAAACTTTCAAATGCATAGTTTAAATGACAATTCAAAATTGAATATTTATCATATGGGAAGATCCCACTTATTCAAAAACCACTCAAACAAGCTCAACTTTCAAAACCCAAGCATCTGCAGACTCACCAGCACCAATCTAGCAAACCCACCAAAATTCATTTCAAAATTCAAAACTTGATTTCATGCGGCCATTTCATCAAACATGTTATAGACACAAATCAAACAAACATCAAACACTACTGTGAGCAGTGATTCTTGCCTAACTGGTTCCCCATTTAGCTCACACACAACTCAGTAGATCATCTAGGAAGATTAGCCAGGCACTAGCACCACTGTGAGCTTGCCATTGTCATCAATGGTGAATAGCCGAGCACCCTCTTGCCACCCCATAGTCGACAGCAAGCTAGGAGCAGCAGCAAGCCTAGCCAGCATGTCTGGGAGGCAACCCACCGTCCATCGCCACTCCCTGTCCCAGCCGCGAGCGTTGCCAAGCCCTGGACCACGCGCACAAGCCGCGCCCAGACCGCCAGAGAGCATGCCGAGCGCGCGCCGGAGCACCACCCTTGACCAGCGCCCACAGACCGCGCGCCGCCCTCACCGCGTGCACACACGACCACCACCGACCCAGGAGACCGCCAGACATCCCCGTTTGCCGCTGTAGGGGTTCGTAGCATGGAAAATAAAAATTTTCTATCGCATACAAACAAACAAGCCAAGATCTATCTACTAGATTTTAGCAACGAGTCGATGGAATAACTTACCCTCGAAGATTCCAAAGTGTTTAACGAGAGCGGATTCTCGTGGGTGATGTAGTCGTACTCTTCCCGATCTCAAGATCGTGTAGACGATCCTTCCGGCGCTGCGTTCCGGCAGCGCTCCCGCAGTCGGTCACACGTTCGGTACTCGACGAAGACCTTCCTCTCCCTTGTTCCAGTAGGCAGCGGAGGTTGTAGCACTCTCCTCGTGATTCCGGCAGCACAACGGCGTGGTACCGGAAGTAGAGGGGAGATCCCGCAGGGCTTCGCCTTAAGCCGGAGCGAGTATGGTGGAGTATGAGAGAGGGCTATTAGTGGTCTAGGTATTAGACACACCAATTAGAAGGCTCTAAACCGAAGGCTAGGGAAATTAGAAGCTCTAAACCAAAACGGCTCTAAACCGGAGATTAGAGGACAGGACTTGTGTGTCTAGAGGAGGAGGCCCTGCCCCTCCTCTTATAGGTGGGAGGCGCGGCCAAGGGGAGGGGAGTCCCTCCCCAAGTCGGCCTTGGGTGGCGCGCCGGCTTGGAGAGGAGGGACTCCTCCCCCAAGTCGGTTTTGCCTCCTCTTGCTTGTTTCCCACAGTTTCCTGTTTTAGCCGTTTGACTTTCAAACTGGACATTTGACTTTTCTGTTTTAGGATTCAATTTAATCCTTTATTTGGAACAGCAAGAACACTTAGTACATGATGCAATCATTCCAATATGTAATGACACATTCATGTACCCCTCCCCCCTCCCGGAGTGCCGGACATTCCGGAACCTTCTAGAACATTCACCGGAATCATTTCCGAACTCCAAAACGGGACTTTCCTTATATGAATCTTATTCTCCGGACCATTTCGGATCACCTCGTGATATCCCGGATCCCATCCGAGACTCTGAACAACATTCGGTCTCTTTCTCATAATACCATAACTACTCAAACAACGTCGAATCCTTAAGTGTGTCTCCCTACGGTTCGTGAATTATGCGGACATGATCGAGACACTTCTCCGAACAATAACCAATAGAGGAATCTGGAAATTCATATGGCTCCCACATATTTCTACGATTACTTTGCGATCGAATGAACCACTTACATACGATACCAATTTCCCTTTGTCTCACGATATGTTACTTATCCGAGGTTATGATCGTCGGTATCTCTGCATATCTAGTTCAACCTCGTTACTGATAAGTACTCTTTTCTCGTTCCCGTGATATGTGATCCCTTGTGAGCCAGTCACATGCTTGCAAGCTAATTGGATGACATTCCACCGAGAGGGCCCAGAGTATATCTATCCGTCATATGGATGGACAAATCCCACTCTTGATCCATGTGTCTCAACCAATACTTTCCGAACACTCAATGCCACCTTTATAGCCACCCAGTTACGGTGTGGTGTTTGATGTCATCAAAGCATCCATCCGGTAAAGATGATATGCATGATCTCATGGTCGAAGGAATTAGGTTACTATGTATCAGAAAGCATATAGCAATTGAACTATTGAAATGACTTGATCTTTATGCTACGCTTATCTATAGGAGTATGTCCACCATATCATTCTCCTAATGATATGATCTTGTTGTTGATAACATCTCAATGTTCATGATAGGGAAACCACAATCATTTATCAACCAACAAGCTAGTGAAGTATAGAGGCTATACTAGGGACTTCAAATTAAGTTTACAAATCACACAAGTATTAATGTTTCCTTGTTAATACTATTATAGCATGAATGTAAACATTTATCATAAACACAAAGATATAATAATAACTACATTTATTATTGCCTCTAGGGCATATCTCCAACAGTCTCCCACTTGCACTAGAGTCATCTAATCTAGATTACATGGTAATATACCGAACACCCATGGCAGTTTGGTGTTGGTCATGTTTTGCCCTCGGGAGAGGTTTAGTCAACGGATCCGCCACATTCAGATCTGTGTGTACCTTGCAAAACTTTATATCCCCATCCTGGATATGTTCTCGAATAGCGTGAAAACGTAGCTTGATATGCTTCAGCTTCTTGTGTGACCTTGATTCTTGCGCATTGGCTATGGCACCCATGTTATCACAGTAGATAGACATTGGGTCCAGCGCACTAGGAACCACACCCAGCTCTGTAATGAACTCTTTCATCCATATCGCTTCTTGTGAAGCCTCCGAAGCAGCCATGTATTCCGATTCAGTTGAAGATCTCGCCACAACGCTTTGCTTTGCACTCCTCCAGCTAACTGCTGCACCATTCAAAATAAATACGTATCCAGATTGTGATTTAGAATCATCCGGATCGGTGTTCCAACTAGCATCGGTGTAACCATTAACAACGAGCTGTTCATCACCTCCATAAGAAAGAACCATATCCTTAGTTCTTCTCAAGTACTTAAGGATGTTTTTGACCGCTGTCCAATGATCCACTCCTGGATCACTTTGATATCTGCTAGTTAAACTAACAGCATATGCAATGTCGGGTCTAGTACATAGCATGGCATACATTAGAGATCCTATGGCTGATGCATAGGGAGTCTTACTCATCCTTTCTCTATCTTCTGCCGATGTCGGACTTTGAGTTTTACTCAAGATCGTATTGGGCAACATGGGCAAGAACCCTTTCTTGCTTTCTTCCATTCCAAACCTCTTTAGAACTTTGTCCAAATATGTACTCTGTGATAATGATATTTGGCGTTTTGATCTATCTCTGTAAATCTTTATGCCTAATATGTAAGCTGCTTTGCCAAGATCCTTCATTGAAAAACTATTATTCAAATATTCTTTGACACTATTAAGAAGGTCTACATCATTCCCAATCAACAATATGTCATCCACATATAGTATTAAGAATGCTACAGAGCTCCCACTCACTTTCTTGTAAATACAAGCTTCTCCATAAGTTTGTATAAAACCAAAACTTTTGATTACCTTATCAAAACGTTGATTCCAACTTCGGGATGCTTGCTTCAATCCATAAATGGACCGTTGAAGTTTGCATACCTTGTTAGCATCTTTAGGATCGACAAAACCTTTGGGTTGCATCATATACAACTCTTCATCAATATCTCCATTGAGGAATGCTGTTTTGACATCCATCTGCCATATCTCATAATCATAATATGCAGCGATTGCTAACATAATCCTCACAGACTTTAGCTTCGCTACCGGTGAGAAAGTCTCATCGTAGTCAACTCCTTGAATTTGTCGAAACCCTTTTGCGACAAGTCGAGCTTTATAGACAGTAACATTACCATCAACATCTGTTTTCTTCTTGAAAATCCATTTGTTCTCGACAGCCTTTCGGCCATCCGGTAAGTCCACCAAAGTCCATACTTGGTTTTCGTACATGGATCCAATTTCGGATTTCATGGCTTCTTGCCATTTATTGGAATCTGGGCTCATCATCGCTTCCTCATATGTCTCGGGGTCATCGGTGTTGTCCACCAACATGACACTCATAACGGGATCATACCAATATGGAGTGGTACGAGTTCTCATTGACCTCCGAGGCTCTGTAGCAACTTCAACCGAAGTTTCATGATCACCATCATTAGCTCCCTCTCTTATTGGTGCAGGCACCACAGGAACTTCTTCCGGTGCTGCGCTACTCGCAATTTCGAGAGAAGGTTCGACAACCTCGTCGAGTTCTACTTTCCTTCCAGTCACTTCTTTCGAGAGAAATTCCTTCTCTAGAAAGGATCCATTCTTGGCAACGAAGACTTTGCCTTCGGATCTATGATAGAAGGTATACCCAATAGTTTCCTTCGGGTATCCTATGAAGACGCATTTTTTCGCTTTGGGTTCAAGCTTGTCCGGCTGTAACTTCTTTACATAGGCTTCGCATCCCCAAACTTTAAGGAACGACAATTTAGGTTTCTTCCCAAACCATAATTCATACGGTGTCGTTTCAACGGATTTAGACGGTGCCCTATTTAAAGTGAATGCGGCTGTTTCTAATGCATAACCCCAAAATGATAGCGGTAAATCTGTAAGTGACATCATAGAACGAACCATATCTAAGAGAGTTCGATTACGACGTTCGGACACACCATTACGCTGTAGTGTTCCCGGCGGGGTCAATTGTGAAAGTATTCCGCATTTCTTCAAATGCTCGCCAAACTCGTAACTTAGATATTCACATCCACGATCAGAACGTAGAAATTTAATCTTCTTGTTACGTTGATTCTCTACCTCACTTTGAAACTCCTTAAACTTCTCGAAAGTTTCGGACTTATGTTTCATGAAATAGATATACCCATATCTACTCAAGTCATCCGTGAAGGTAAGAACATAACGATAACCACCGCGCGATGCTACACTCATTGGACCACACACATCGGTATGTATGATTTCCAATAAGTCCGTAGCTCGCTCCATCATACCAGAAAATGGAGTCTTAGTCATTTTTCCCATCAGACATGCTTCGCATCTTTCAAGTGATTCAAAATCAAGTGATTCAAGAAGTCCATCGGAATGGAGTTTCTTCATACGCTTCACTCCAATGTGACCAAGACGACAGTGCCACATATAGGTCGAATTATCGCTTGATTTCAAACGTTTAGCCTCAATGTTGTTGATATGTGTATTTCCACTATCGAGATTCAATAAGAATAGACCATCTATCAAAGGTGCATGTGCGTAAAACATATTACTCATATAAATTGAACAACCATTATTCTCAGACTTAAATAAGTAACCGTCTCGCAATAAACAAGATCCCGATATAATGTTCATGCTCAACGCAGGCACCAAATAACAATTATTTAAGTATAAAACTAATCCTGATGGTAGATGAAGGGGTAGCGTGCCGATCGCGATCACATCAACCTTTGATCCGTTTCCTGCGCGCATCGTCACCTCGTTCTTCGCTAGCTTCCGTTTATTCTGCAGCACCTGTTTCGAGTTACAAATATGAGCAACCGAACCAGTATCAAATACCCAGGCACTACTACGAGTACTAGTGAGATACACATCAATAACATGTATATCAGATATACCTTTCTTCTTGATGTTGCCGTTCTTCAAATCCGCCAAGTACTTTGGGAAATTCCGCTTCCAGTGACCTTCTCCCTTGCAGTAAAAGCACTCAGTATCAGGCTTAAGTCCAGCCTTGGTCTTCTTCGCCGGCGTGGTAACTTTCTTACCACCCTTCTTGAAGTGTCCCTTTTGCTTAGACTTGCCTTTCTTGAATTTGGTGGTCTTATTGACCAACAACACTTGGTGCTCTTTCTTGATCTCCACTTCTGCAGATTTCAACATGGCAAAGAGTTCTGGCAACGTCTTGTTCATGTTCTGCATGTTGTAGTTCATCACAAAGTTCTTGTAACTTGGTGGTAGTGATTGGAGGACACGGTAAATCCCCAAATCATTAGGAATCACTATACCCAAGCTTTGAAGTTTGTTTGCGTGCCCAGACATCTTAAGCACATGCTCACTGACGGAGCTGCCCTCTTCCATCTTGTAGTTAAAGAACTTTTCAGAAGCCTCATAGCTTTCAATTGCCGCATGAGTCTCAAAAATCAATTTGAGATCCTCGACAATATCATATGGGTCTGAATCCTCAAACCTTTTCTGAAGCTCCGATTCCAAACCATACAAGATAGCACACTGAACTATGGAGTACTGATTCTTCCGAGCGAGGTAAACATTCTTTACTTCATCGGGAGGATCATCTGCAGGTGGGTCACCCAGCGGTGCATCCAGCACATAGGTCAAATTACCAGCTGTGAGGACAATCCTCAAATTGCGGAACCAATCCGCGAAGTTTCTTCCATTGTTTTTCAACTTTTCTTTCTCTAGGAACGCATTAAAATTGATGGTAGGGGCTGCCATTGATCTACAACATATTTGCAATAGTTTAGACTAAGTTTATGACAAATTGAGTTCAAATTAATTAATGTAATTAAACTAGGTGAACTCCCACTCAAAACAACATCCCTCACATTGTTTTAGTGATCACACGAACCAAATCCACCATATCAACACCGATCATCACGAGAGTTGACATAGTTTCAATGGCGAACAATCGACATGTTCATCATATCTACTATATGATTCATGCTTTACCTTTCGGTGATCCGTGTTCCGAGACCATGTCTGTACATCCTAGGCTCGTCAAGATCAAACCTTAGTTTCTGCATGAGCAAATCTGGCTTGCTCACGTTGTATACACTTGCAGAATCTAACACACCCGATCATCACGTGGTGCTTCGAAACAACAAGCTTTAGCAACGGTGCTAACTAAGGGTGAACACTTTATGACTTGAAATTCATGTGCATGAGGGATCATATTATAATGCTACCGTCGTCTACTAAGCAATACAAGATGCATAAAGGATTAACATCACATGCAATTCATAATATGTGATATGATATGGCCTTTCTTCTTTGTGCTTCCGATCTCCATCTTCAAGCACGAACATGATCTCCATCATCACCGACATTGCATCAAGGTCAATGACGCTTCACCATGGTTGTCGTCCACCGGCTTCAACTATTACAACTACTTTGAATAGACACGCGGGTCTTAACATAAATTAAAGACAACCATATGGCTCCTGCCGGTTGCCAACTTACAATAAGGAACATTGCATACATCAAATATAATCACAATCATGGCCATATCACATCACTGCACACCCCTGCAAAACAAAGTTAGACGCCTCTACTTTCTTTGCATATTTTACGTGGTTTGGGGCTTTCAATAAGTGTCGTTGTAACTTACGAACAAGAACCACAACATTGATACTAGCATTGTTGATCACCCGTTGTAAATTGGATCTTAACTATGCTAGGAGAAACAGGCACCCGCAAAGCCACTTATGCAATACAAGTTGCATGTCAATCATGGAGCAAGTCTCATGAACGATGTCATGTAAGGTTAGCCCGGGCCGCTTCATCCCAACATACCGCAAGATGCAAAGTACACAAGAAGCAATCGACAATAAAAGCATCAACGCCCACAATGACCATTGTGTTCTACTCGTGCAACAGATCTACATATAGACACGGCTCTGATACCACTGTAGGGGTTCGTAGCATGGAAAACAAAAAATTTCTATCGCATACAAACAAACAAGCCAAGATCTATCTACTAGATTGTAGCAACGAGTCGATGGAATAACTTACCCTCGAAGATTCCAAAGTGTTTAACGAGAGCGGATTCTCGTGGGTGATGTAGTCGTACTCTTCCCGATCTCAAGATCGTGTAGACGATCCTTCCGGCGCTGCGTTCCGGCAGCGCTCCCGCAGTCGGTCACACGTTCGGTACTCGACGAAGACCTTCCTCTCCCTTGTTCCAGCAGGCAGCGGAGGTTGTAGCACTCTCCTCGTGATTCCGGCAGCACAACGGCGTGGTACCGGAAGTAGAGGGGAGATCCCGCAGGGCTTCGCCTTAAGCCGGAGCGAGTATGGTGGAGTATGAGAGAGGGCTATTAGTGGTCTAGGGATTAGACACACCAATTAGAAGGCTCTAAACCGAAGGCTAGGGCAATTAGAAGCTCTAAACCAAAACGGCTCTAAACCGGAGATTAGAGGATAGGAACTTGTGTGTCTAGAGGAGGAGGCCCTACCCCTCCTCTTATAGGTGGGAGGCGCGGCCAAGGGGAGGGGAGTCCCTCCCCAAGTCGGCCTTGGGTGGCGCGCCGGCTTGGAGAGGAGGGACTCCTCCCCCAAGTCGGTTTTGCCTCCTCTTGCTTGTTTCCCACAGTTTCCTGTTTTAGCCGTTTGACTTTCAAACTGGACATTTGACTTTTCTGTTTTAGGATTCAATTTAATCCTTTATTTGGAACAGCAAGAACACTTAGTACATGATGCAATCATTCCAATATGTAATGACACATTCATGTACCCCTCCCCCCTCCCGGAGTGCCGGACATTCCGGAACCTTCTAGAACATTCACCGGAATCATTTCCGAACTCCGAAACGGGACTTTCCTTATATGAATCTTATTCTCCGGACCATTCCGGATCACCTCGTGATATCCCGGATCCCATACGAGACTCCGAACAACATTCGGTCTCTTTCTCATAATACCATAACTACTCAAACAACGTCGAATCCTTAAGTGTGTCTCCCTACGGTTCGTGAATTATGCGGACATGATCGAGACACTTCTCCGAACAATAACCAATAGAGGAATCTGGAAATTCATATGGCTCCCACATATTTCTACGATTACTTTGCGATCGAATGAACCACTTACATACGATACCAATTTCCCTTTGTCTCACGATATGTTACTTATCCGAGGTTATGATCGTCGGTATCTCTGCATACCTAGTTCAACCTCGTTACTGATAAGTACTCTTTTCTCGTTCCCGTGATATGTGATCCCTTGTGAGCCAGTCACATGCTTGCAAGCTAATTGGATGACATTCCACCGAGAGGGCCCAGAGTATATCTATCCGTCATATGGATGGACAAATCCCACTCTTGATCCATGTGTCTCAACCAATACTTTCCGAACACTCAATGCCACCTTTATAGCCACCCAGTTACGGTGTGGTGTTTGATGTCATCAAAGCATCCATCCGGTAAAGGTGATATGCATGATCTCATGGTCGAAGGAATTAGGTTACTATGTATCAGAAAGCATATAGCAATTGAACTATTGAAATGACTTGATCTTTATGCTACGCTTATCTATAGGAGTATGTCCACCATATCATTCTTCTAATGATATGATCTTGTTGTTGATAACATCTCAATGTTCATGATAGGGAAACCACAATCATTTATCAACCAACAAGCTAGTGAAGTATAGAGGCTATACTAGGGACTTCAAATTAAGTTTACAAATCACACAAGTATTAATGTTTCCTTGTTAATACTATTATAGCATGAATGTAAACATTTATCATAAACACAAAGATATAATAATAACTACATTTATTATTGCCTCTAGGGCATATCTCCAACAGCCGCCCCGTGCCATACAACCACCGCCAGCCGTCGAAGACGCCGCCTCTGCCGCGCAGAGCATCGCCCGTTCCAGACCAAGCCGCACCGCCCCATGCCTCGAGACCATGTTGTTGAGCATCGCCAGGAGACACCGCACCGTCCCCTACCCTTGCCCATGCCTTTAGCCGCCTGTAACCTCGCCCCCGACGAGCTCACCGTGCGCCCCGACGGTCCCCTCGCTCGACTATAAATAGAGGCCACTCCCGCACGATTTCTTCACACCATCTCACTCCCCTCTCCTCACTGATCGTGCCACACCGTTCTCAGAGCAAGGCAAGCACCACCGCGCCGGAATTTCACCGGAGCCCGCCGCCTCTGGAGAAGAAGGGAGCCAGCGATTGGAGCCGCCCCAGAAGAAGCCACCAGTACCAGGAGATTCGCCGTCGTCGACTTCGTCGTTCGCCCGCCTCGCCGACCCTCGCCTGTACCCCGATGAGCCCCTAGCACCCCTCACTGGCCGCGCTAGGTTTCGTTCTCACCGGAGTTGTCTCGCGTCGACGATGACCCCCAGCCGTTGGATTAGAACTAGATCGAACGATCCACGTTGCCCCATACCGCTTCGCCCAGCCCCGTGTCACTGACGAGTGGGGACACCCACTTAAGCAGCCCGCGGGAGCACTGCGCTTAGCAGGCCGGCCCAGTAATTTTTCCCGCGCAGCCCAGCTATTCAAATTAAACCTTTTTCTTTTTAAAATCAAACACACTTCTGTACCCAACTTCTAAAATCAACCCAGATCGATTCAGTGCACCAAATTGAATGAAACCAATTTTGTTGGAAAGGTCTGTTAATGCTGAATCCAAGCCCGTTGGATTCAAGTCATTTGGATCTGTAGATCACCCATAGTAAAAATAACAAGGCAGAAGCTTTTCTGCATTCAAACATTTTTCAAATTTAAACCATAAAAGCTTTTGAGTTGATTCCAACTCTCAAAAATCACATTTAACCATACCTTTCATAATATATAAAAATATATAGGTTTGCTTGCAGAAATAATGTTCAAGTAATAAAAGAATGCTACAAAAGCATTTCTAGCCACTTTAATTAATTAAAATAAATGGGTAAAACCTTATTAAATTGTGACACCACTTTAAATCACATTCCCATAGACTACAATATGTGGTGATGACATGTGTCAACATGATCCCATGTTTGGTTTGGAGAATATTAAATCTTAAGTAGTTTTTCAATGAGTAGAAATTACTTTTCTAAAAATAAAAAGAATCAAATCAAGCCTTAACCTTGTAAGGTTAGAGATGATGTTAGATCATCTATAAGACCCTTGTGTGTGATGATTGCAAGTAGTTAAGTATTGTTTGGTGATTGTGTACCTCGTATTTATTCATAGACGCTAGTACCGACCAAGGCTACGAGGAGGAAGGAGGATACTACGAAGAAGAAGCCGAGGAGAACTTCATCCACTGCTCTGCACAAGGCAAGCTAGTAACTATGCAAGCCTAATACTACTAGTGAATGAGCAAGCTATTAACCTTGCAATCTAACACTTGCAATTTAGCAAGCTTATATTGACATTGATGCAAGCTAACCCTTGCAAGATTACCCTACTGATGCAACAAACCCCTACTTGTTACTATGCCTATCATATGCTTTAAGCCTATGAGATCATACCCACTTGATAAACCAATCCTAGTTTTACTTGCAAGCTCCTTACTTTATTTCTTTAGCAAAGCCTCAACTTAGATTTGACTTAAGTAACTTTTAGATACTGGAAAGGTTCTAAAAGTTGCATAAAGAGCATTAAATTGGCCTAAGCTAGAAACCTTGATATCAGCCTAAGATATAAGGTTGGACTTAGTTGAAACTCCACTAGTTGCTACCCCATCATCAGTACTACGCCCCCTACCTTAGATGCTAGTGCTAAGCATAAAATTTGATCAACTTTAGATGGGAATACTTGGTGGAAAAATGGTTATGAAAACCTTGGAATGATGGATCATTCTACTGTAATGTTTTGGACATGTGTTTCCGAACCCTTGAGGATTCTGGTGATAAAAATGTTGAGGCATGAGCCTTAGCCCTTTATAAAACTGATGGTTGTCTGGATGCGATACCATTCCAATTTTAGCGTACAACCACAATACCCGAATATTGGGTAGGGCTTGACTGGAAACTTATATTCCTTAGTATTAGTTCCCTCACGGCCAAGTTTTGAGCTGAGGCTACCTTGTGAAGATTGTCCACCTGTGCAGTACCCAAGATGACAGCTGGTCATGGTTGGGAGGCCAAACTCACAGGAGAGGTGCTTATACTAGGGCGTGTAATTGAAAGGTTAGGATTGATTATCCACATACTGAGTATGGTGAATTCAGGATTTGTTCCTGACGGATGTATCGAATGTTGTGGTGAAAGTGTACAATCTCTGCAGAGTGTCAAACTATTCGAATAGCCGCGTCCGCGGTTATGGACAGTTGGAGTGGCCATACTGTTCCCCCGTCAGACTTTTCAAAATGAGTTGTGAAATGAATTGAGACTTTGACTTGACCACAACAGAGTTGTGAACTGAGTTACAAGATCCCACGTAGGAGTTATAAAATTATGACTAGCTTCAAAACTTAGTAGAGATAAATCTGGCTTTTGCAAAACAACCCTAGAGCCTAGTGTCCTATTATCCAAAAACCCCTTTACCTGTTAGTATTAGTTTGCGAGTACTTAAAGAGTACTCATGGCTTTGTCCCTGGCTATTCCCATGGCCAGACTATGAAGAGGAGTACCTGGAAGATGGACCCCAGGAAGGTTACGACAACTAGGATCATCTCCCATCGTCAGCATTGCCTGTGATCCCGAAGATGGAGCTTCGCCTACGCTACCGTTATTACTATGTATTCCGCTGCTTGATGTTGTATTAAGAACTGGATCATGAGATCCCTATTTGTGTAAGAACTTATGTATCGTTTGTAATGGATGAAGTACTATGGTATCCAATTCTGTTATGTCTCGCAAAAATGGTAATCCTGGGATTGCGATGTATGGCATAACATGCATCTAGGATTGAAAAATCCGGGTGTTGACACCTTTTGTGTGATCTTTTGTACATGCAACTTGTGGAAACTAATATATATGCTTTACCTTGCTTGCTATTTTGTTCTTACATTTGTCAATATCCATTTCTTCTTTATTTGTATAGAAGCATGGCTGAACCAAAAGCAAAGAAAATCACTACTAGGAGTTATCTTACATGGTCTAGTGAGATGGACACGACATTGTTATCCGTCCTTGTTGAGCATCACAACAATGGTGACCATGCTCAAAATGGTTGAAAGCCACATGTGTACCATGCTTGTATTAAGCATGTCAAGGAAAAATGTAACGTTGACATCACGAAGGATAACATTGTTGGAAGAATTAAAACATTTGACAAGCAATATGAGATCATTACAAAGATGCTTGCTCAAAGTGGCTTTGGATGGGAATGGAAAAAGAACATGGTGATGGTTGAAAGTGACGAAGTGTGGGATAGATATGTGGAGGTACTTAACACTAAATTTTATTTTGTTCTTACTTTTGCATCTTCATTATCATCTCTAATATTTGTGTGCATTGTGTAGGATAACAAGGATGCACGTGGCTATAGGACCAAAGTGGTGAAGAATTGGGAGTCCATAGTCACTATATATTCTAAAGACCATGCGACTGGTGCAGGTGCTAGGACAAGAGCTGAGAGTGTTCAAGAACTGGACTAACAGGTTGTTGAAGAATCTCCTGATGTGCCTATGAAGAGGCAACGGACGGGAGATGCTATCTTGTCCATGATAGGAAAGATGAGTACATCTTTCGATGATGCTATAAAAGCAATGTCACATCCCAAATTTTAGATTTGGTTCTGCATATCATTCATGCCATTGCATCATGGTCTTCCATACAAAACTTCGGTTTGAAAAGATTCCGGCGAAACGATATTTGCAAACCCTATTTTGATTTGCTATAATGCTCCTACAAGAGGATATACTAGGTTTGTATTTTCACCCTCTTTGGAAGCTAGTGGTGTTGATACAAAGGATCCTATGATGATCCTCTTGTTTTTACAAAAATTTAGAGACAAATTTCGCCCAATTCGGGGTTCGTATGAAGAAGTTACGGTGGAAAAACTAAAACAGAAAATAGAAAAAGAAAAAAAAAGGGGAAAGCAGCGCGGCCAGCCAGCCTGCTGGGCCGAGCCGGCCCAGCCACGCCAGCCAGCGCACGCGCGCGCGCGCAGTCACCGCCGCCCGCGCGGCAGGAACTACCTGCCGCCGCCTCGCGCCCGGCCACCGACAGGTGGGGCCCACCTGTCGACGCCGACATCGCCACCGCCGCCGCGTCCGGAACGGACTCCGCAACCGCCGCCGCCGTTTCCGCCTCGGGCACCGCGTGGACCCTCCTTCTTAGCCCACGCATGCCCCCTGCCCCTCCTTATCGCGCTGCCACCTCCCCCATCGCGAGCCGCCGCCGCTTCCCGATTCCGCCGCCCGCCGCCGCGCCTTTCTCTCTCTCTCCCCGCAACCTCGCCGTGACCCCGCGAGCCCGTGACCCCCTGACCCCCTCTCCTCTCCTCTCCCCGCAGGTCGTCGCCGCCGCCGCCCAAGACCGCTCCGCCGCCGCCCGAGACCGAGGCCGCCGCCGGACACCCCGCGCGCCAGCCACCTCCCTTCTGTGCCGACGACCGCCCGCCTCCCCTCCGCGCCGACGGCCGACGTCCCCGCCGCCGCCGGAACCTCGCCGCCGCCACTCCGGTGAGCCACCTCGCCGCCATCCCTCCCCAGCCGCACGATCTGCCACGAACGGCCCAGATCGGCCATTGAACAGTCAACGCGGGCAGCTGACTGGTCAACTGCCAGTCAGCGTGCCACGTCAGCCGCCACGTGGGCCAGTCAACAGTCAAAGTTGACTGGGTATTTTTCTTAATTGAATTAAATGGCAGAAACTTGTATAATCTTGTAAAATCCATATCTTGAGTTCTACTAGGCCAAAATTTGCAAATAAAATATGTGTAGATTCAGTAAGTCGTGTAGAAGCTTGCTGTACCATTGTTGTACACTTTTGCAGCAAGATTTTGTCCAGAATAATTAAATGAGTTAATGGCCTTTTTGGAGTAATTAATTCGTAGAAAAAGATCTGTAACTCCAAAAATTGCAAATAATATGTCCCTGGTTTCGGTAGAACAAGGCGAATCTCAAAGTGAATTAAAAAGATAGGCTTACAGTAAAAACTTTTGCAGAAACTATTTAGTGGATTTCTGTAGTATTTTAATTACTCAGGGAGTTATATAATTCCTTTTTGAGAAATTCCAATTGGTACTGTTCCTATTCAGTAATGCCTACACAGTAGAATTTTCTCAAGATTTTACAAACAGTATGTTAACAATAGTGAATTATTTGGGTTCTAGCTCTAGTTTTGAGCATTATAAATTGCATAATAGTTTTCCTTGCGCTAAAATTATTTTCCATGCATGCATTCAGTAGCTTTACTGAATAAGATTATGTGGTGCTGCTGTAGCATCAATCCACTTGTCATGCATACATCTTGCATCATCTTTTCTTGCATATGCTTGTGGATGGTTTGTTTATGAATGCAATTGTATCGTGTAGATTGTGACGAGTGCAACGCTTGCTCGTGTGTGGATTGTTCTTTCGACCGCTACAACCAAGGCAAGTAGATGCTACTTTGTTCATGATATTGTCTTACTATTTTCAATGCATTGTCGTGTATTTTGTACATGCATGTGTAGGATGATACTATCGCTATGCTATATCCTATTATGTGGTAGGGCTTTCCTTGTAGATGAACCACCGTTGGTAGATGTGCTTAGCCATGCTATGATGAACGAGGGCTAGGTTACATCACTGAAAGTTGTTTCTAAATGTGTTGGTTTACGAAAACTAAAACAACTTAATCAATGAACCTCCTGGGTGTGATGGGATTGATAATTTTTGGTGGTATCATTGCAGAAAGGCACCCAGGTATCAAGAGAAAATGATTGGCTTCTTTATTTTGTAGCTTACGTGTGCAACCATGTGCCAATAATGAAATGGGCGGTTGGTTGGACTTAGTAGGTTGTGGTAACTCGAACCCGCGTATCCAGAGATGTAGAATTTTGGTAGGTTGGACCGGTGCGCGTCGGGATTGGGGAGATACTTCCCGAACAGTCTCTTCTTGGACTTCTCCCTATCATCACCCAAAATGAGAGTGATGGTACGAGCTGGGCTGGCCAAGTCACATGGGTAAAGTGTACTAACCCCTGCATGGTGTATAATCTAATCGATTAGCCGTGTCCCCGGTTATGGACGTCTGAGTTGCTTGATATTGGTTCCATGACATGTTTCTCGCTCATTCTAATTTCATAATTGATTTAATGTTGCTGGGTTAACTTAATTGGGATCTTTACAAAGAAAATCGAAAACTGTTATGAAAGTAGGACAAAGGTATTTGCAAATGCAAGCTAGCCACAGCTCCACTTGCCATATATGCATGTAGATGTTAGCATTATTGTCTCCTTTACTAGCTCTACTTTCCATACATTCCATGTATTGACCCTTCGGGGCCGCTATGTTTCATGTTGCAGGATATTTCGATTCCGAGTAATCGATATAGGCCACAGTACTCCACTCGACACTTGTTCACTTGTGGGCAATTTGAAGAATGGAGGATTTGCTTTATTTATGATGCTACTTGAATAATTTGAGCTAGCCTTGAGCTAAGCTTTTATTGTAATAATGGTACTCTGGATCTTCGTTATTTATGATACACGGATATTTTGCTATGTTATTCATCTTATTCTATTGTGGGCCAATGAACCGATCCATGGATTGGCATGCCACATAGAAGCCACGGTCTTTTCAGAACCGTGGTGTTACAAGATGGTATCAGAGCCCGTGTGTCGACTGTAGGATCATGACCTAGGATTGGATTAGGAAGCCATTGAATTATTAAAGCTTATATTAACTCTGTCTTTCATCTTATGCCTTTCACTCTCGTAAATTCTTACCATATGCTATTCTCACACTTTCCTCTTTTAATTGATAGATGGGAGAAGTCAGGACTGAGTATGCAACCATGGAGTCACCAAGGCCCTTTGCAAGACAGTTAGCATAACTCTCGCAGTCATTGGGATTGCCACTGACCATGTTCAAGGGAAGAAGGCTGTACACCTATGGATATGGCGAGGATGCATGGGAGATCACCACCTTCATATTCAGAGATGCCGCCTTGCCAAACCCTGTGCACCTGATCTACACCAAGACATACTGCAACTGGGGACTTGGAATAAACTTGGCCATGCATGAAGCCCTGTCTCGCCAGTGCCATCATGTCCGACACCTACTGCCAGCAGATTCACCCTACCGTGACTATGGGAGGCGTGATGAAGAGGGGAACATTTTTGTTACCCCGGGCGACATGAACAACATGCCGCCCCATCGGAGGCACATAGAGGACATGGAAAGGGAGAATGGAGCTCTAGCTGAGAAAGTGATGATGGTAAAGGAGATTGCAGATTTTGCCAGCAATGGTATGGTGGTCCAAGGACATGAGATTGACACCTTGCATGAAGCTGTGGGAGTTCTGGAAAATGCCCTGATAGGCAGGGATGCAACCATAGCTCATCTTAATGGGACTGTGCAGGATAACACCCAGACCATACAATAGTTGCAAGGGACTGTCCAGGAAAGGGATCAAACTATAGAAGTTATGGCAGCCCAGATTGCCGCTCTCCAAGCACAGCTGAATCCACCCTCTGATGATGACAATGGAGATGGTGGCAACAATGATGATGATGACATTGGGAACGATGATGATGATGATGAGGACGAGGATGATGATGATGGAGACGATGATGGTGGAGGAGATGAAGCTGTTGCTGTTGCAGCAGAGAGTGAAGAAGAAGAGGAGGATCCAGAAGAGGTGGAGTTTGAGATTTCAAGTGATGACTCAGGAGAGGTGTACACTCCGCCGCCATGGTTGAACCGTGGACAGAAGCGCCAACGCATGAGTGCAAGGACCTACCGCAACCTCTTCAAGAAGTAGATAGAAGTCCACCAAATAGTCCTCGTTAGGAAAAAAATCGTTAGGATTAGTCTCGATCGATGTAAAACTTAGTTACTATTAGTTTAAGAGTGTTTAGTTGCTTATTTGTGTACTCCAATATCCCAGGATTATTTGTGCGAATTTTATGAAAGAGTTATGGCAAGTTTGGTTAATATCTGTGTTATTCCTGCTGCAGTTTTCTGCTGATACAGCAGTACTGGGAAAAATCTGAAAAAACTGGTTCTAAACTCTCTGTACTGTATGTGCAAAAATCAGCATAAATTCCTGACGAGTTTAAGTCAGGTAGAAAAATTCATGAACACTGCTGGACTGTTCTGGCAGATTGCTGTTTTTAATGCTTTGTTGATCAACTGTTTAGATAACCATTGCGAACTCTTCTAAAACTATTTCAGTAGATATATACTTCTAGGATAACCCCTGGGATGTTGCTGGATCACTTGTTTGCTGATGTGTTGTTTGCTTGAGATTGTTTGCGATTGTTTGTTGTTGTTTGATCATAATGCATGGGTAGAATCCTGTTTTCGTAGTTGATTCTTTCTAAGCTTACATGTGCTGAACCGCAGATGCCTCCCCGCCGTCAACCCACTGAGTTGGAGCAGCTCATGGCAGCTCAGGCACAGCTGACCCAAGTTATGACCCAGTTCATGGAAGCTCAGAACAACAACAACAACAATGGGAACAACCAGCCTCAGGGAGATGCTCTCACCAGGTTTCTGAGGCCAAGGCCAGCTAAGTTCTCTACTGCAACGGAACCAATGGTTGCTCTTGACTGGTTGCGTTCAGTCAACAAGGATCTGGTAACTGTTGGATGCACTGATGCTGAGAAGGTGAGGTTTGCCGCTCACCTACTGGAGGGACCAGCCGCTTCTTGGTGGGACACTTTTCAGATCACCCACCCGCTGGACACTGTGACTTGGGCAATGTTTGAGGAAGGTTTCAAGACCAACCAAGTGTCTTCAGGAGTTCTGAGCCTGAAGAGGAAGGAGTTTCGCAACTTGCTCCAAACTAACCACACCGTGGCTGAGTATATTGAGGAGTTCAACAACCTGTCCCGTTATGCACCTGAGGATGTTGACACTGATGCAAAAAGGAGGGAGAGATTCCTGGATGGCCTGAGTGATGAGCTTTCAGTGTAGCTGCTAGTGGTTTATTGTCCCACTTTCCAGGAGCTTATGGACAAGGCCAGGATCTTGGAAGGGAAGCACAAGCAGGTGGAGAACCGCAAGAGAAAGAGCAGCAATCACCACTCTGGTTCTCACCACAAGTCTCGCACTTCTTATGATGGATACTCCAAGCATGGAGGGAGCAACCATGGGAGCCATGACCGCCACCACCATGGAGGCGATGGACATCGCCATGATAACCACAAGAGCAACCACCACAGCCATAAGGGACTACACTCTCACCATTCTGGAGGATACGGTGGACATGACCGCAACCATGATCGCAGCTTTGTGAAGAAGGATCTGAGTGAGGTGACATGCTTCAAGTGTGGTCAGAAGGGACATTATGCAGACAACTGTCCGGAGAAGAAGGTGCTGAAGCCAACCAACAACCAGAAGGCCATAGTGAACCACATGAATGTGGAGGAGATCCCAGATGAGCCTGACCTTGTGATTGGTAAGTTTCCAATCAACACTCACCCTGCACTTATACTTTTCGATACTGGTGCATCGCATTCATTCATATCAAGGGCATTTGTGGATAAATATAAGCTACCTACTGAGTCTATGAAAGAGTCTATTAGAGTAAGATCACCTGGAGGAGATATGATAGCTAGCGCGGGATGCCGCGACTTAACTGTGAGGATTGGAGCACACAATTTCATTGCACATTTGGTAGTGTTAGAATCACAAGGGTTAGATGTTATTATGGGTATGGATTGGATGTCTATGCATGGGGGACACATAGATTGTGCACAGCGAGCTGTTTCACTCAAAGCCCCGGATGGTAAGAGAATTAGGTTCAAGTCGGCTGTGCGACCGGGAAGGTGTAAGCTGAATTCTCTTAAGGGAGTTAGCATGGATACTGTGCCTGTGATTAAGGATTATCCCGACGTGTTCTCGGAAGAGCTGCCAGGGATGCCACCTGACAGAGAAGTGGAGTTTCTCATCGATCTGATGCCGGGAACATGACAATAGCCAAGAGACCATATAAGATGGATGTGGATGAGATGAAGGAACTAAAGAAACAGCTAAAGGAGCAGTTAGACAAGGGATTCATTCAGCCTAGTTCGTCGTCATGGGGTGCACCTGTTCTGTTTGTGGAGAAGAAAGACAGCAGCAAGGGATTAGTGGTGGACTATCGCTCGCTGAACGAGGTGACCATCAAGAACAAATACCCCCTGCCGAACATAAATTATTTGTTTGATCAACTGGAAGGAGCAAAGGTGTTTAGCAAAATTGATCTGCGATCGGGCTACTTACAATTGAAGATCCGGGAGGAGGACATACCAAAAACCGCTTTCACTACTAGGTATGGTTTATATGAGTATACAGTTATGTCTTTTGGACTAACGAATGCCCCAGCATATTTCATGACCATGATGAACAAGGTATTCATGGAGTACTTGGACAAGTTCGTGGCGGTGTTTATTGATGACATACTGATATATTCCAAGGATGATGCTGAGCATGAAAAACATCTGCGACTGATTATGGAGAAGCTAAGGGAACACAAGCTGTATGCCAAATTCAGCAAGTGTGAATTTTGGCTTAACACTGTTGGATTTCTTGGACACGTGGTGTCAGGAAAAGGAGTCGCTGTTGATCCAAGCAAAGTGACTGCAGTAACTGAGTGGGAAGCACCCAAGAATGTGGGTGATATTCGTAGCTTTTTGGGACTTGCTGGATATTACAGGAGGTTCATTGAAAACTTCTCCAAGATTGCTAAGCCGATGACAGAACTTCTGAAGAAGGAGAGGAAGTTTGAATGGACAGATGCTTGTGAAGCCAGCTTTCAGGAACTGAAGCGTCGACTAGTGACTGCACCTGTTCTGTGTTTACCAGATCTTCAGAAGGATTTCCAAGTGTACTGTGATGCTTCTCGACATGGACTTGGCAGCGTGCTGATGCAAGATGGGAGAGTGGTGTCATATGCCTCACGGCAACTTAAACACCATGAGCGGAATTACCCCACACACGACTTGGAGTTAGCGTCAGTAGTTCATGCGCTCAAGGTATGGAGGCACTACTTGATGGGGAAACACTGTGATGTGTACACCGACCACAAGAGCCTGAAGTACATATTTACACAGAAGGAACTGAACATGAGGCAAAGGAGATGGTTGGAACTTATCAAGGACTATGATATGAATCTACAATACCACCCAGGAAAGGCCAATGTAGTAGCAGATGCTCTGAGCCGGAAGGTTTATGCCAATGGATTGACAATTAGGGAATTGCCCGAGGATTTGTGCAGGCAGTTCAAGGACCTTAGACTAGAGGTAGTGTCTGAAGGATATTTGGCAGCAATGGAAGTCCAACCAATGCTACAGGACAGAATCAGTAAGGCTCAAGTGGGAGACAAAGAGATTGATGAAGTAAAGGAAAAGATGAAGGAGGATCGAGCAAGGGAATTCCGCGAGGATGAGCAAGGAACCTTGTGGTATGGAGATCGTTTGTGCGTTACCAACGATCCGGAGATAAGGAAGTTGATTCTGCAGGAAGCTCATGACTTTCCGTATTCCATACATCCGGGCAATACGAAGATGTATATGGACCTAAAGGACAGATTCTGGTGGAACAACATGAAGGGAGACATCGCTGAGCATATTGCCTTATGCGATGTATGTAGCCGAGTGAAGGCGGAACACCAGAAGCCAGCAGGACTGCTACAACCATTGCCCGTGCCGGATTGGAAGTGGGATAGAGTGGGAATGGATTTTATCACAGGATTGCCCAGGACCAGGTCAGGATATGACTCCATTTGGGTAGTGGTCGACCATTTGACCAAGGTAGCCCACTTTATACCGGTGAAGACGACTTATACGAGTGCAAAGTTGGCCAAGATTTATATGGACAGAATTGTGTGCCTACATGGAGTTCCCAAGAGCATTGTATCGGATAGAGGCACCCAATTTACCTCACATTTCTGGCGCCAGCTGCACGAGTCACTTGGGACTAGGTTGGAGTTTAGCACAACGTTCCACCCCCAGACTGATGGACAGACCGAGAGGGTGAATCAGATTTTGGAAGACATGCTGAGAGCTTGCGCTTTGGCTCATGGTTCTAGTTGGGATGAGAATTTGCTGTATGCTGAGTTTTCCTACAACAACAGCTATCAAACCAGCATCAAGACGTCACCGTTCGATGTACTGTATGGGAAACGGTGCCGGACACCATTGCTATGGGATGGAGTAGGAGAACAACAGTTGTTTGGACCTGATTTGATCAAGGACGCTGAGGAGAAGGTCGCCTTGATTAGGGACAGGCTGAAGGTAGCACAATCAAGGCAGAAGAGCTACACTGACGCCAAGCGCAAGGAAGTGGTGTACGATATTGGTGATAAAGCATACCTCAGAGTGTCGCCACTTCGTGGAATCAAGAGATTTGGAATCAAGGGTAAGCTGGCACCTCGGTTTATTGGACCGTATCGGGTCTTAGCACGCAAAGGAGAAGTTGCTTATCAGTTGGAGTTGCCAGAGGCTCTATCCGCTGTTCACAATGTGTTCCACGTGTCCCAGCTGAAGAAGTGCCATCCGGAGATGGTGGATACACCATTGAGAGACACTGTGCCACTAGAGGAGGTTCAGCTTGAGAACGACTTGACCTATGAGGAGAAGCCGGTCAAGATTTTGGAGACAGCGGAGAGGATTACCCGTACCAAGACGATCAGGTTTTGCAAGGTGCAATGGAGCCACCACACCGAAGAGGAAGCCACTTGGGAGCGTGAGGATGACATCTGAGGGGACTACCCACACCTATTTGCTAGCCGCGCCGAATCTCGGGGACGAGATTCATCTTAAGGGGGTTAGTCTTGTCACATCCCAAATTTTAGATTTGGTTCTGCATATCATTCATGCCATTGCATCATGGTCTTCCATACAAAACTTCAGTTTGAAAAGATTCCGGTGAAACGATATTTGCAAACCCTATTTTGATTTGCTATAATGCTCCTACAAGAGGATATACTAGGTTTGTATTTCCACCCTCTTTGGAAGCTAGTGGTGTTGATACAAAGGATTCTATGATGATCCTCTGGTTTTTACAAAAATTTAGAGACAAATTTCGCCCAATTCGGGGTTCGTATGAAGAAGTTACGGTGGAAAAACTAAAACAGAAATTAGAAAAAGAAAAAAAAGGGGAAAGCAGCGCGGCCAGCCAGCCTGCTGGGCCGAGCCGGCCCAGCCGTGCCAGCCAGCGCGCGCGCAGTCAGCGTCGCCCGCGCGGCAGGAACTACCTACCGCCGCCTCGCGCCCGGCCACCGATAGGTGGGGCCCACCTGTCGACGCTGACATCGCCACCGCAGCCGCGTCCGGAACGGACTCCGCAACCGCCGCTGCTGTTTCCGCCTCGGGCACCACGTGGACCCCCCTTCTTAGCCCGCGCACGCCCCCTGCCCCTCCTTATCGCGCCGCCACCTCCCCCATCGCGAGCCGCCACCGCCGCCTCCCGATTCCGCCGCCCGCCGCCGCCGGTAAGCGAGCCGCCCGCCGCCGCGCCTTTCTCTTTCTCTCCCCGCAACCTCGCCGCGACCCCGCGAGCCCGCGACCCCCTGACCCCCTCTCCTCTCCTCTCCCCGCAGGTCGTCGCCGCCGCCCGACGTCGCCGCCGCCGCCCAAGACCGCTCCGCCGCCGCCCGAGACCGAGGCCGCCGCCGGCCACCCCGCGCGCCAGCCGCCTCCCCTCCGCGCCGACGACCGCCCGCCTCCCCTCCGCGCCGACGGCCGACGTCCCCGCCGCCGCCGGAACCTCGCCGCCGCCGCTCCGGTGAGCCACCTCGCCGCCACCCCTCCCTGGCCGCACGATCTGCCACGAACGGCCCAGATCGGCCGTTGAACAGTCAACGCGGGTAGCTGACTGGTCAACTGCCAGTCAGCGTACCATGTCAGCCGCCACGTGGGCCAGTCAACAGTCAAAGTTGACTGGGTATTTTTCTTAATTGAATTAAATGGCAGAAACTTGTATAATCTTGTAAAATCCATATCTTGAGTTCTACTAGGCCAAAATTTGAAAATAAAATATGTGTAGATTCAGTAAGTCGTGTAGAATCTTGCTAATCCATTGTTTTACACTTTTGCAGCAAGATTTTTTACAGAATAATTAAATGAGTTAATGGCCTTTTTGGAGTAATTAATTCGTAGAAAAAGATCTGTAACTCCAAAAATTGCAAATAATATGTCCCTGGTTTCAGTAGAACAAGGGGAATCTCAAAGTGAATTAAAAAGATAGGCTTACAGTAAAAACTTTTGCAGAAACTATTTAGTGGCTTTCTGCAGTATTTTAATTACTCAGGGAGTTATATAATTCCTTTTTGAGAAATTCCAATTGGTACTGTTCCTATTCAGTAATGCCTACACAGTAGAATTTTCTCAAGATTTTACAAACAGTATGTTAACAGTAGTGAATTATTTGGGTTCTAGCTCTAGTTTTGAGCATTATAAATTGCATAATAGTTTTCCTTGCGCTAAAATTATTTTTCATGCATGCATTCAGTAGCTTTACTGAATAAGATTATGTGGTGCTGCTGTAGCATCAATCCACTTGTCATGCATACATCTTGCATCATCTTTGCTTGCATATGCTTGTGGATGGTTTGTTTATGAATGCAATTGTATCGTGTAGATTGTGACGAGTGCAACGCTTGCTCGTGCGTGGATTGTTCTTCTGACCGCTACAACCAAGGCAAGTAGATGCTACTTTGTTCATGATATTGTCCTACTATTTTCAATGCATTGTCGTGTATTTTGTAGATGCATGTGTAGGATGATACTATCGCTATGCTATGTCCTATTATGTGGTAGGGCTTTTCTTGTAGATGAACCACCGTTGGTAGATGTGCTTAGCCATGCTATGATGAACGAGGGCTGGGTTACATCACTGAAAGTTGTTTCTAAATGTGTTGGTTTATGAAAACTAAAACAACTTAATCAATGAACCTCCTGGGTGTGATGGGATTGATAATTTTTGGTGGTATCATTGCGGAAAGGCACCCAGGTATCAAGAGAAAATGATTGGCTTCTTTATTTTGTAGCTTACGTGTGCAACCATGTGCCAATAATGAAATGGGCGGTTGGTTGGACTTAGTAGGTTGTGGTAACTGAACCCGCGTATCCAGAGATGTAGAATTTTAGTAGGTTGGACCGGTGCGCGTCGGGATTGGGGAGCTACTTCCCGAACGATCTCTTCTTGGACTTCTCCCTATCATCACCCAAAATGAGAGTGATGGTACAAGCTGGGCTGGCCAAGTCACATGGGTAAAGTGTACTAACCCCTGCATGGTGTATAATCTAATCGATTAGCCGTGTCCCCGGTTATGGACGTCTGAGTTGCTTGATATTGGTTCCATGACATGTTTCTCGCTCATTCTAATTTCATAATTGATTTAATGTTGCTGGGTTAACTTAATTGGGATCTTTACAAAGAAAATCGAAAACTGTTTATGTAAGTAGGACAAAGGTATTTGCAAATGCAAGCTAGCCACAGCTCCACTTTCCATATATGCATGTAGATGTTAGCATTATTGTCTCCTTTACTAGCTCTACTTGCCATACATTCCATGTATTGACCCTCGGGGCTGCTACGTTTCATGTTGCAGGATATTCCGATTCCGAGTAATCGATATAGGCCACGGTACTCCACTCGGCACTTATTCACTTGTGGGAAATTTGAAGAATAGAGGATTTGCTTTATTTATGATGCTACCTGAATAATTTGAGCTAGCCTTGAGCTAAGATTTTATTGTAATAATGGTACTCTGGATCTTCGTTATTTATGATACACGGATATTTTGCTATGTTATTCATCTTATTCTATTGTGGGCCAATGAACCGATCCAGGGATTGGCATGCCACATAGAAGCCACGGTCTTTTCAGAACCGTGGTGTTACAAGCAACCGAGCCTCTTCCTATGCCAAAGGTGACTCCTCCGGCTGAAATCCTTGTTGCGCTCGAGAAAGTAGATGGTTTGGAGGAATGTGATATGATAACAGCTTATGCAAAGTTGATTGTGAATGAGCGCTTATATGAAGCATTCATGTCACTTCCTGAGAAGTTCAAGAAGAACTATCTACTTACCTTGCCTTGATGGTTTCTACGATGAGTGCTTGTTCTTATTAGTTACTATCTAATTTGTTGTTTATGAACTGTCCACTACTGTTATGAGTGCATTATGTGTAAGAGACATAAACTATCTACTTCTACTACTTGTAAGAGACAAATTTATTATCCGTGTTATGATTGTCGTTGGTACTTAATAACTATTTTGTGTCATGCTTCATTTACAGTTTTGTTATTGTGGTGACTTTATTCATTATACTTTTTATGTTGCCATGTGTGAAAAATAATATATAAACCTCAAATATATAATATACTATTGCGCATACACGTGTAGAGAAGTTTATATTGTCAAATCTCAAAAAAAAAATTCAATTCCATGTTATGTACATCCAAACATGATTTGGAATTGGGTACTATACTTTGATTCCAATAGAATTTTCTTGCACATCCAAACGACAGAATTGGAAATAGGGGCCATTTTCTTTCCATCTTCGATTTGGAATCTTCAGCCCAATTCAATTTCAAGCTTATTTTCCAACATCCAAACAACGAAAAGGAATGTGGTAGGGAAAGCACCTACAACAATATTGTTTTTTAAAATAATAAGAATCAAAATCTACGTCCACGAGGACTTGAATATTGGTGGCTGGACTTTGTTACCGGCTAATTATTAACCACAAGAGTACATGAAATGAACACTCAGATCACAAAAGCCAAAGACACAAGACATGCGGGTGTTTCAGCCACATGATCCTCGATAACCACCTTTGTTTTTGCGAAATCGATAACCACCTTATATACTCTAGAATTTCATAAGCGCCTATACTTAATTCCACACACTAGAAACCCCTCTCAATATATTTGTTATAGCAGCTTCATAGATTTATACCAAGATATTTAAGGATATTAAAGTAACGCAAAGACAAACAAAATAGTCTAAATACATTGTAATTTAGCCTAGTGCCACAAAATAACCGACATGCAGTTTTCTTTAAATTTTAATTTTCTCTCATTTGAGAGATGATGACTCAACAAATAGATCTATATGTTACAATAATTTAACATTATTTATTAAATATAATGCTACAATTGATCATAGGAACTAAAACAAACATGAACACTGATAACAATCAAAACTAAAATTTACAAAGATAATCTCACAGTCATATTAACTAGCTCTCCTTAAAAATAGGTGTAACTTATGCTACAAAATACATTTATATTTACACATGTGTATTTTTAACCATAATGTTTGAACAATACAACTAAGAATATGATATTCCATATTCTACAACATCTTCACATCACTAATCATGATAAATGAGCAACAAAAAAAGTTCCATTTACTCATAAGTTGAGAAACTAAATTTTAACAAGGTACAAAATTTTAGTATAAATAATCGCTAGATATTAAGTGGGTGTCCATGGGGGTAGATAAATACCATTGCACTAGCCACCGTCGAATGGACTTTATAGCAGGCGGACGATTGTTAACTAAACATGTAGGCTATGAGCGATTATAGAAAAAAAAACTATCGGTAGAGAGATGAAACTTGGCAGAGAACACAAGTGGGCACGGTCTATATCTAGAGGTGAAAGATGTTGCAGGTTTAAAATACATTAAATGCCTCGTAGCCGCGATGACATGTACACAGTTGTTTTTTCAAATTCAAACGATCATTGGGAACCCATGATGTGGAGGTCATTGATGAAAAGAGAAAACATTATGTGCAGGACGATGAAATTCATATGCTTTAGTGATCTCCATGTAATTGATATGATATATCATCAATGACCATGTAATTTCAAACATTCCCTTTCCTTTGATATGATCGAATTATGTGCAGTACACGTTGATGCATATATATATGTAGTAGCGTAGAATAAGTGTACGAAAACATGTTCCCGGATTGCAATCCGGGACTAAGGGTTCGGTTCTGTTACAAACTGGGACTATAGTGTCTCCACATGTCCCCGCTGCGCGTGCTGGGCTGGATAAAGTTCTTCTGCCGTGGCAGCGTTTTGCACCAAACTGCTGCCGTGGCAGGAGGTGGGGTTTTAGGGTTTTCTTTTTTTGTGTTTGATTATTTTTCATTTTGTGTTTTCATATACATATTATTCTACACTACTACATGCTATATACATTGATGTATATATAATATAATTTCTCTCACGATTACACAAAGACATATAAATATATACACAACCGAGACTAGAGCTCGTCTATTTGATTTACACGAAGATCATTACATTACACGAATACTGTCCTTTTGTGTCTATCCACGATTACACGAAGTTCTATCCACCTATACTCTCCTTTTGTGTTTATGATATCCCTAAGCAAAAATCCCGACAACTTCTCTTGAATTGCTAGTAGGCGTTCATGTGGTAGGAGCTTATCCCGCATCGCATCCAACTATATATAAAGAAATAGATCATTATGAATGGAACTCAACAAAAACTATGTTATAAAATAAATTGTGAATATATTGTTTACGTACTCAAAGAAAGTATGTGCCCTGCGTCATACACCCACGAATGAACTCGTATACGTAATATCCACATAAATTAGTCTCCTGTGGCTGCGTCGCACACTTTTCGATCGAGAATATAATTCAATCAAATAATAATAAAACATGATAATTGTATGGAGACTAGAATTGAAGAGATGTGAGGACCTAGCTCTCGTACTACTTACCGGGACCGTATGAAAAGTGATCTCCTCACGCCATTCACCCTGAACCTCCTTCGTGAACCTTTTCCAAACCCTGTCCGGCAAAAAAGAAATGAATGAGTTATTAATTACTTTACATCTCAGAGAATAAATGAAAGAGACAGATATAGTGCGATAATGATTGAAATTACTTTTTGAGACAATCAATTATGCTGCGGTAGTCTTCCATCGGCTTCTTTAACGAGTTCGAGATTTCCACTTTTGCACGGTCACCGTCAATGTTTAGAAGAATCCAGTGGTAACTACGCACGTTTATATACACTTAACATCGAGTAAACAAAAATTGAATGTGTACAAGACAGTAAGAATCTCACCCATAGTTGTAAGGAAATAGTATTTGCGTCTTGTAATGTTGCTCCATTAAAAACATTAGCAAGTTATCCTCTATTTCCCCGAGGTTATTTATTAGCGTATGTCCATTAACTCTGTTTGGGTCAACGAACCCAATGCTGTAGATTGGATTTCTTCTACATTCTTGAATCTTCATTTTGCATATATAATAGCATACAGAAGGAGATATAGTGAGGATAACGACACGAAATGAATTGAACAAGCTGAGTTAGTGACTTAATTACTTACAGACAATAGCAGCTGAAGAGGGACTTGTCGAGGGCCTCTAGGTTGAATAACTGAAATAGTTCACAAAGTTCAATGGAGATCTCGTCTGGATGGAAGTACTCCTCTCCAACTTTACATATGAGAAATTGTCGCCCTTCCTTTGTGACTTTCAAGTACCATATATGCAACAGTCGCATATGTGTTGGCAGATCATCGAATACTTCATCGCTGACCAGAGGCTCCCCGTAGACAAATTTCCGTGCTATTGGTCCCTTGGTGACATCATCTGCGCCGGCTAGAATATGTTCGACCGGCACGTTACACTCCTTGGCTAATTTAATAGATAATTCCATATCTATTCCACCTTGAGTGGGCTGGGGGTAACACCTTGAGCGGGGCGATGGATTGTTTTGCCTGTTTGCCGAGCTGGGCAACTTCTTTTGATTTTCTCCCGCTTGCAGTACTGCTTGATGAATTCTCTTTTAGTGTCTTCGTAAGACAGCGTGTATAGTCATCTTTCCTATTGAACACATGTTGGGGTGGTTGCTCAGGGAATGCCTTGAAGTGCTTCTTGACTTCTAGATAAACTTGCACCTATGGATCGGGTTGTTTTGGTGCAAAATGGGCCTTCACTTCGGCTTGGGAGATCACTGCGCTTTCCTCATCAGTCCGGTGATAAGCTAACTTGGGAGGAGACGGTGGTACTCTTGGGAGGGGATCTTGTCATTTTCGGCGTCGGGTCTCCCTCGATGTAGCGGTGTTATTCTTCCGCTTTATTCCCTTTGATTCAGTGGGCGGAAGCGCCGGAGATGGAGATGCACTCGGGATGCGGTCCCTCTCAGGAAGGGGTGGACTATTGTTTCTCGGTGGAGACGGTGGACTCGGAGGTGATGGTGGCCTCGGAGGTGATGGATTGCTTCTCGGAGGAGAAGATTGCCTTGGCGCCCAGCCTGGAAATACGATGTGTTGTTTTTTCCAAAGAATGATCCCACCCTCCACTTCTCCCAGTTTTTTCTCCCCTTCGCCTGCAGGGATGTCAAGCTCAAGTGATCGACATGTCGGTTCAACTTCATCCACACCGACACGAGCATAGCCAGCTGGAATATGACTTCCATGGTAGGTCGCTTCCGGTGGAGAAGGTAAAGCAAAGCCGAGCGCCACCTTCATAGAAATGTTCTTCACTGTGAAATGTAGCTCACAAGCTGTCCTTGCCTCGACTTCATCCACGGGGTAGCGAACCATCGTTGCACCGGCCGCATCATCTATCACCGGTGCATTATTCTCCATCAGCATTAGATTATTAGCTTGTACCTCCGTGGAAGCCACGCTGCTTCTCCGCTGAGATGCGCCCACCGGACTGTCTAATGTAGGATCTTGCTATCGGGCCAGTACTCTAAGTTCATTAATCTGCTCCTGCTGCAGCTTGAACATGGCTTGAAATTCCTCGTTCCTTTTTTCAACCGCCTCCAACCGCGTTGTCTCCTCCGCCTTCTGCCGGTTTGTTTTTCTGGATCGGCTTCTATAAGTGTCGATGTCCTCCGGAAACCCTGTCTTCCATGGAACAGATGGGCCAAAGCCTCGTGTTCGTCTGACTTTTTCAGGATTCCCGAGGGCATATGTCAGCTCATCGTTCTCTCTTTCGGGAATGAACTTTCCATCTTTTCTCAGTTGTATCACTTTAACAAGTTCATCTTTGGGTTTAGTAATGGCCTTCTTTGTAACAATAATCTCCCTGGTTTCAGTGTCATACGACCCCCCATGCCCAAGGAGCCAATTTTTTGACCTCACGGGCCACTGATTTGTATCTGGCGTGACCCCTTTTTGACGCATTTCTTTCTCGGTGTTTGCCCACTTAGGCATGTCCATCTTGTAGCCACCTGTCCCCATAGTATGGTGATATTTCTTTTTGGCTGCATTTAACTTATTGTTTTCCGACTTGGCCGTAGCTACTCATGATTCCTTGTATGTCATAAATGGGGCCCAGTTATCCCGCTGCTTCTCCAGCGGGCCAGTGAATGGCGAAGTCAGCCCCGTTCTTGGCATAGTTGTTGTACAATCTTTTCTTCCAGTCCTTGAACTGTTCGCCCATCTTCTTAAGGGCCCACTTTCTGACTTTCAACCTCAATGCCTCATTGAGTTCATGAGTGTCCAATTCAGGCAGAGAGAAGTGTGCCATGAGTGAATTCCAAAGACCCTCTTTGGCTCTCACATCGACAAAAGTTTCTTCAACTCGATCACTTTTATTTCCTGGCTTATTCCACTTTTGAGTGGTGATCGGGATGGCGTCCCTGAATATCGCTCCACATTGATATACAAATACACTTGCGGCCTCTTTCGGCTCCAAAGGTTCGCCGAACTCAGACACTAGATCAATAGTGAAACGCGCACCATCGGCCAAATTTTTGTCCGGGCCTCGTTTCCTTGTAGAAGATTCGCCCTATGGGGAGGTCTAAGAGAAGAAACAGTCGTTAGTACACACACACACATATATATATATATATATATATATGAATCAACTAATGCATCTACTAGCTCGTGATTAGCAGAGGCTTTATATACCTCGCCGGTCTTTGCTATGGTGTCTCCACCGTCAGTTCCACCATCGTCTCCACCAAAGAATTCATCGTAGTTGTCTCTTTCGTCGGCTTCATCCAAGTTGAGGTATTGGGAGCCATCATCATCTCCATCGTCGTCTGCTCCATCGTAATGGTAACCTCCTGTACCCTCATCTATCATGTTGTACATGATGTGCTCTTCGTTATCTCTACCGTCCATAACTTAACCAATACAGAAGAAAGATAAAACCATTTTGCTTAATGCGATAAAATAAAGGAAGATAAAGTAATTTAGCTTAATATACCTTATTACACTTTAAAGTACCAATTAAACAATGCGATGAATAAAGATAAAGTACCAATTAAACAACAATAAATCTCGAATAATCCAGCCAGTACAACAATAAAGTACCAATTAACCAACAATACATCTGGAATAAAATATGGTACCCTATTACACATCTTGCTCAGCGAAGACGTCGAGCCCCGGCTACTGAGCCGCGGGGAGGTGTGCACCCAAACAGTAGGAACCATCATCGGAGAATATCTCGGGTAAGGTGCCTGAAGAAGCTGCCAGGTATTGGCGACCCGGACTTCTAAAATGTACATGAAACATCGGACATGCTCGTCCTCCTCCCTGACACGATGCTGTACCACCTCGTCGGGGGCCGGCTCCCTCTGCAACGCACCTGGACTACTCGGCCGCCACCACAGAAGATCCGGGTCGACGACGACACCCGGATTCCTCACCAGACCACGTCTCCCGGCTGGTAGCACCTCCCAATGCCAGCCCGGCGGAGCCCAGTCCCGTGGATGCCTGGCAACAGAGTCTAGTAGTGCTCTATTATTCCCGCCGAGTGAACGAGGATGAGGAATCGGCATAATTTCCTAAACACTAAAATTAAACCTATATACTTTAAACATGACGAAAATAAATAGTATCAACTAAAATAAACTATATTAAACACTAACTAAATTCACTAACTAAATTTGAATGAATCTATATACTAAATAGTGTCTTGATTCATCAAATCTAGAAAAATGTGAGTCAATTAATATGGACCGGAGGGAGTATATTAAACACTAACTAAAATCTCTAAGAAAAATTACACTAAACTTACTAACTAATTAACCCTAACTAATTAACCCTAAAATACACTAATAAAATTACACTAACTAATTAACACTAACAAAATAACTAACAAAATTAACACTAATTACAAAATTAATAAAATTAACTAGAGCGCTCACCGTGGGGAGGGGCGGCTCCGGTGGTGGTGGACGGTGCGGGCGGCGCAGTGTGCTCCAGGAAGGGACGTCGCGGGGAGGGGCAGCGCCGGAGCGGGAAGGGGAGGGGTGGCACCGGAGCGGCCGGGAAGGCACGGGCGCGAGGGCGCGGGGACAGGGAGGCGTGGGGAGGGGCGGCGTGAGGAGGGCACGGCGCGGTGGTCGTTGACGGCGCGGTGGCTCTGCGAGGAAGATGTACGGCGCGGGCGACGATGTTTGCTCCGGTTCGGTGCACGAACCGGGGCGCACGGGGTTCCAATTTATACCCAATGACCTTTAGCCCCAGTTTGTAACACAAACCGGGGCTAAAGGGTTTTCGGCGCGCGCAGGGCCGCACCCCTTTACAAACCAGGACTAAAGGTCTATTTTCCATACCTTTTTTAAAAACAAAAAAGGATTGTGGGTTTAGGGTTTAGGAAAATTAATTATTATATATCAAAACTTGCAAAAATAAAATTTACATCTACTCTGTTATATAGATGTAAAAAAAATAATTGTTCCCAAGATTTACATTGTTTAGACCTTTTTTGAATTTTTTATGCTCGTTTTGAATTTTCCTCGTTTCGAAATTAGGCCAAAATGGCGTGCGTGAAGATAGGGGATGAGAATGTTAGAACTTGCATTGGATCTCTAAAAAACAACATATTGTGAGTCTAAAAATAATTTTTTCAAAGAAAAAAACACGGGCGTTAGATCATGTACCTGTTGTTCAAACCGGACCCACTTCCTACCGATTCGGCACACATTTGTCTTTTTCACCCGGGAAGGACAGAAAGGTTTGAATCCCCCGGTTGGGATATAGTTCATGTAAGGTGATCTAGTATTTTAGAAAAATAGGATGGTAGCATTCTGTAACTGCATTTTGGTGGCTGCTTCACAAAACGACCCGTCTTTTTGCGCTCAGAAAATGGAAAATGGATTTTCCGAGTGATGAAAAGGAAAACTTCCTCCTGCAACATTGTTCGCCATCCCAATATCCACATGCATGCACAATATGGGCACCATATCACAAACTATGCCGCGAGTCAACACACAAACATGCCCGTTTCGAATTTTTCCCGCCATATCCCACCGCTTCCCGCCATGTTTTCCTGCCCTTTCCCTCTGAACGGTGCTTTTAGTCCCAGTTGTAGCCACTAACCGGGACTAAAGATATTTCCCGCCATATCCGACCACTTCCCGCCATGTTTTCCCGCCCTTTCCCTCTAAACGTTGCTTATAGTCCCGGTTGTAGGCACTAACCGGGACTAAAGATATTTTCCGCCATTTCCCACCGCTTCCCGCCATGTTTTCCCGCCCTTTCCCTCTGAACGGTGCTTTTAGTCCCGGTTGTAGCCACTAACCGGGACTAAAGATATTTCCCGCCATTTCCCACCGCTTCCCGCCATGTTTTCCCGCCCTTTCCATCTATATATAGGTCGACCATGCCATGGCTATCCATACATCCACACCTTCCTCTCTCACAACCATGGACAATGCCTACTGGGCCATTCTGACCCTCGAGGAGACCGAGACGCTATGCGCCTCCAACTACCCTTGCCCGCTAGGCTACCGGCCGCTCGTCGGCTGGATGCTGAGCGCTGGAGGGGTTCCTGTCCCTCCTGTGCCTCAAGGCTCCGCCCGACAGGCGGCCATCACGAACCACTTCTACCACGAGCTCACGCCGGAGCAACGGATGGATCCCTAGTGGGATCCCGACAACTACGACACTTGGAATGCCTTCTTCGCTAACCGGCAGGAAAGGGAGCTCGCCAGCTACGAGGGTGATGGCCCGCCCCGGTGAACCACAACGAAGCCGACCGACGTCTGTGGTGGGCGAACCATACAATCATCAGCGTGATGCGCTACATCGCCGGGGGATACCATCCTCGCCTGCGATGCCCACAAGTCCACCCGCCACAGAGCCACACTAAGGACCGTCCCCCGCCCGGCGGTAGCGGCATCGTCTTTCAGGATACCCCTCCCTCGCCCGCCGTGAATCCGAGGCTGGAGTGGCAGGTTCCCCCGGTATATGCCATGGCTGGGCTGAGGATCCCCGGAGTGGCAGGTGACGATGACGATGACGATGACGAAGAAGACCCTGAAGCTGCATACTATAGGACTAGGAATGATTATGACTAAAGGGGGTGGCTTTAGTACTAAGTGTTAGCTAGTCCCGGTTTGTCCCGGGTTTTAATATTAATAAATGTCTTGAGTGTTACCTAATGACCCACAAGTATAGGGGTTTGTATCGTAGTACTTTCGATAAATAGGAGTGTCGATCCCAACGAGGATCTGAAGGTGCTAAACATTGGTATGGAGCAGGAAATCCCTGTGAAGACTTGGCAAACAGATTTTTAGTGGTTTTCTAACAAGGCAACAAAACAAGGAGCAAGTAACAAAGGTAACAAACAAACGGAACAAGTGGCCCAATCCTTTCTTAGCAAAGGACAAGCCGGTGGAAATACTTATAAGGACCAAACGTTCTCGAGGACACATGGGAATTCTGTCAAGTGATTTTGTTTCAAATAGCTGAGTACTCTTCTTTGGTGTTTGTAAGTGTTGTGTGGGTGAACCTGTGCTAACATACCGCCCTTCCTAGGACTAATACATACTTGTGATTAAACCCCCTGCAAACATCCGTAACTACAGGAAAATAATTAAGATATAAATCTAACCATAGCCTTAAACTCTGAGATCCTACACTCCCTTGTGCAAAGTTTTCCTAACGGGGGTTCAGGTTTCTGTCACTCCGGCAACCCCATTATTAGTAGCCAAATACATAATGCATTCCCTTAGGCCCATAAATGGTGAAGTGTCATGTATTCTACGTTCACATGACACCACTAGAAGAATAGCACCACAACTTAAATACTAAACCATTGAATAATAACTCAACACAGATCCACTAATAACAACATGACTTCTCCCATGTCCTCAAGAACTAGACGAACTACTCACAAGACATCATATGGATCAAGATCAAAGATGATATGATAATGGATAACAATCTGAACATAAACAATAATCCAATGGTTCCACTCACAAGCATCAACTACAATAGTAATCAACACCGGGAAAGTTTCCCCTAAGAACTAAAGCAATATCCAACACAATTGTTACAACGGGACGGAGTGGAGATGATGGTGCTGGTGGAGATGATGGTGTGGACGATGATGATGATCCCGATGAAGCCTATCTTGATGATGGTGTTGATGGCGACAATCTCCCCTCTCCGGGAAGGAATTCCCCCGGCAGAAATCTGTCTGCCGGAGAGATCTTTCTCTCTCGGTGTTTTCCGCCCCCAGAGGCGGCAGAAATCTATCCGTGGTCGCTCTCCTGGTATTAGGGTTCCGTAGGTAAGATATAGGCGAAGGGGCAAAGTCAGAGACCGGGCAGGTAGGCTACACCTAGGGGTCAGGTGGGCCCGCGCCTAGGGGTGTGTGGGCCCCTTGAGGCCCCACTTCGTCCCTCCTTCTGGCTTCTTTCGTCTTCTGGTAAAATAATATGTTTCCATATTTTTTTGGTATTTTTCTGATATTTGCGAAATTGCACCGAAACGCCTTCTTTTCCATCAGAATCCAGAATCTGGCAGTCCATCCTCCAAGAATCATCCAACATGCATAAACAAATGAAAAAGCCATAAGTAATACTTCCTCCGTTTCAGGGCATAAGGCGTCCTTGTTTTGCGTGTTTTTTCTTTGACCAAGAATTACTTTAAATATGTAAAGAGTTTTGGTATAAAACTAGTATTATCGGAAAGTATTTTTCAATATGAATCCAACGATACTAATTATGTACAATATAATCAAGGTTTTGTTTCTTAATTCTTTTGATCAAACTTTGCTTTGGAAAGCGTGTGCGCCTTAAGCCTTGAAACGGAGATAGTACCTCATAATAAGACAAACATCAATGGATAGAGGTAGATTATGATATAGAAAGGTGATGAAAATTGGGCGTATCAACTCCCCTAAGCTTAGACTTTGCTTGTCCCCAAGCGAATACTGAGCTCAGTAAACAGGTCCACATGTTTATGGAGTGAAGTGTCGATAAAAGAATACGAACAAGAAGCATCACACTTACCATTGCACAACTCATAGAAGAAAACAACTCACCATTATATAACTTAGCTTGCAACCAAGTACAACAGTCACAATATAGATGCATAAAGATAAATCGTAATTGGAATTGGCAAACTTTTTCTTGGTCAGAGAGGACCTGGCAAACATTTTCACAAAAGCTTTTTGTAGAAGTTTCAAAATAGGAGCACTCTTTGCTCAAAAATGTTTTTTTTTCACAAGTGGAGGCTTTCAAAGTAATACTCAATAGATAAGAGTTTTGTGCAAACAAGGAAGATAAAGAACATGATTGAATAAATCACCATATGAATGCTTGAAACACAACAACTCAAATGCTTGCTGGAGATAGAGAGGAAGTAGGTTTACTGACTCAACTGGTAACTAGGAGAAAGGTCCCTTTATAGAGGGTAGCAGGGATTACAAGTCATAAAGAGCTTCCAAAAGATTATGGTACTTACTAGGTTTGAGCCCTCATTTCCCCTATCATAAGCATCTTGAGATGATTAAGGTTAAAGTGAACAAATATGGGTATATGCTTGACAAAATATAACTTGGCAATCTCATGTCCCTTGAATATGAGGGCCACTCCTCATGCATACTCAACTTTGGGTCTAGGTAAGTTCTTGTCATTGTAAGTATTTGCATATCATTGAGAACCACCAACGGGGTACCCCTTGCACATGGCACAGGAGCTTTCCCATAACCAAAATGACAAGGCAAGCAGACAATGAGCATCTCAGCAATCTTTTTATTTACCATATGCATAGCTTTTTATTGAGGATGCTTCACAGATGACTCACTATGGTGATGCTACAAGTTTCCACCATGATTAAGCATGGCTTAGGATAGCGGCCCAGGCGTTTCTCTAACACAGAATACAAACTCCATGGACTTTCAAGTTCCCTCTTTATTTCACACCGTTGACATCCATAGACAAAACAGCACGATATCAACTGTGTATAGAGTACAAGTGAAATGTTGAAAACGTTCCCCGTGACAGCACGTTTTTGCTAATTCCAACGTATAGATGTAAGCATATACAACTTCGATGTTCACAATGGTTCAAGTTTATTAGGGGCAAAGAAATAAAGTGTGCCATCAAGTTCGTGAGAGCTTTACTAACTAGTTTTCACATAACAAAATACTTTTTAATTAGAAAGGTAGATGAAGCTTGAGAATCTGCTAGGAATAGCAACAACTACTAGGTAGATATGGTGGGTACAAGTGGCAAATTTTTTTGGTTCAAAGGGTTTTGGAAACATGAGAAGTATACCTTCTCAAAATAGGTTTTTGGCTAGCAAGGCTGGATAACAAGCAAGAGAGTTGAAAGAAACAAGCAAACATACAAGTAATAAAGCCAAACATGCAATCTTCCTTGAAGACACAAAAGGATCTTAAATAAAGAATACTAAGCTTATGAGCCAACAAGAAAGAAAACAAATGATACAAAATACCTGTAAGCTTTTTCTTTCTTTTTCTCTTTCATAGTAATGCTACTGACCAGAACTCGGTTTGCCAAAACCAATTTAGATCCACTTGATGATCCCAAAGTGGTGCCAATACTGATCAACAAGATCCATCATATAATAGAGATTGCAAACTATAATAAGAAGTGCAAAAAGTAAAAGATGAGACTTCTCATTAATATTCCAATAAAGGCACTCACACCAAGGGATACATAGATAACCAAGTAAAGGAGAGATACTTCCACATGCAAACCAAACCATAAGATAACCCCTCTACCAAAGATATGAATCCACTAAAAAGGTAAAAGATAATGGTGGTGATATCGCGACACTCCCCCAAGCTTGGAACAAGCCAAGGGGATGCCAAACCTGATGATGAATTACTCCCTTGGTGGTGGTGGTGTTGCCCCTTATTTAGAATAAGAACACCCTCCAGCATCTTACGAAGCTTATTGTTCTCCTCTTGAAGTTCATCCACCTTTATCCTCAAAGCACAGTATCTTTCACAAAACTCGTTGGTGGTTCGAAGGGCTTCCGCTGCCTCAGGGCAGTATACGAGTTCTGGACCGAAGGCTATGATTCCCTGCATGTGACGAGAAAAAGCATCCGTAGTGTTAATTGTTCCTACAATAGTAGGTTTCCTTACCCTTGTTCCTGCTGTGGTTTGTTCTTCTAACTCTATCTCCATGGGCTTCTTGCCTTTGTCGTTGGCGGAGGCCATGGTGCTCTAAACTTGAGAAGATTTCCTGACAGAAATAGATCGAAACAAAAACACGATGCACGAACCTCAGGGGATCCGGGGGGTTATATATTACGAAGTTTCAATGCATAAGGAAGGTTTTGATACGGAAACAAAGCGGAGACGGAGTTCGAGGGGGAGACACCCCCCTTAGGCGTGACCATGCTGGGCCTGCGCCTGGGGAGGGTTTGTCCACCCCGGGCTCCGTTTCCTGTTCAATTTTGTCTCGTAACTTCCCTTATGTATTAAAAACGCCAAAAATATAAAAAGATTGGAGTTTCATGAACCTTCTGTTTTCACCAGTTTTAATTATTCAAAGACGAACTCTGCAGATTCCTTTTCTCTTTTTTCTGACAATTTCCTTCTTACAAAACCCCTTGCACAAACTCAATAACAACATTAGTGTAAGCAAAAACAACAAACCTTTAGGTACACACTTCAACTAAAAACCCATCAAAACAAAAGCTTCTATAAGAGGCAAATGCAAATGATGGCAGAAATCTGTTAAAACAGACCAACAGGTAAAGATTGATTTTTTTGAAGACCTTATGTTGCTCAAACCAAAAAGTGCAGAACTAATGAAAGTTGGGTAACAACTTGGAGAAAAGCACAGAAAAATGCAGCTCCATCTGACGTATTGAACTCCCTCACGAATTTTTACAATGCAGCACAAAAATCTGTCCCAGGACAGCCACTTTTCACAAGTCCTCTACTTCACAAAAGTAGTTGAACTTGACACAAAAAACAAAACAAAAAGGATAAGGAGCGGTTATTACAGAGGTAATAACTTCCAAGACTCGACAAAACTCTTGGGTTATCTCCCAACAAGTACTTTTCTTTAATGCCTATTAGGCTTGAAACTTCCAAAAATGCTCACAGAGGAGATATATATCTGAAGTTAAAGAGAGCATCAAGAAGCAAATAACCAACACACTTGAGTCTAACCCACTTCCTATGCATGGGAGTGTCATGGGAAAACGAATTGTTGAAACAAAAAGCCACAAGCATAGGAAGACAAAACAGATGCAATTTCAAAGCTTTCAACATAAAACGGGGAAACTTAACATCATTGAGATGCATAAAACCATGTTTCCCCCTCTCAAAATAACTTTTAGTAGCACTTTGAATAAATTTGACAATATAACTATCACTGGAAAAAACTTTATCATCATAATAAGCATACTTACTATCATTAAAAAGAGGTCCAAGGTCATAAACCGGATCAATAGAAGCAAGTTGTTCCATCCTAAAATCTTTTTTAGGCAAGCTATTTTCACAAGGAGATTTAGCAAATTTGGAAAAGTTAAACTCATAAGAATCTCCATGAAACTTAGTTAAAACTTTTTCCTTTCTACAATCAATAATAGCTCCATAAGTGTTCAAGAAAGGTCTACCAAAAATGATAGGACAAGTTTTGCTAGCTGCTGAATTAAGCACTAGAAAATCAGAAGGATACTTAATCTTACCACAAAGAACCTCCACATCTCTTACAATGCCAATGGGGCAAATGGTTTCCTTATTAGCAAGGTGGATAACCACATTACTGTCCTCAAGCTCACAAGGACCAATCTCATGCATAATTTCCCTGTAAATCTCATAAGGAATAGCACTAGAACTAGCACCAATATCACATAAACCATAGTAGCAATGATCACCAATTTTAACAGAAAGCACAGTAACAGTAGCTTTTCTAGCCTTACTAGGATGAGAGATAATATTAGTAGCATCTTCACAGAAGACAATGTGCTCATCCACTCTATTTCTAGTGACAGTGTCTTTCACTATAGCTACCACGGGTTCAACATTCAATTGCTTACCAGGCTCCACAGTTTTCATTGTACCTTTGTTATTTGCACTAATAATCATAGAATATTCCTTTACCTTAGCTGGGAAAGGCATTTTTTCAACATGAGGTTCAGACACAATATGATTAGTAGTACAAAGTTGAGTACTTCTAACTGGAACATGACTAACAACATCTTTATACAAAGCATGGTACTTATTCCACTTCTTCTTGGGAATTTCTATGTAAGAGGCAAAGGCCTTAAAATATTTGGAAATACTTTGGGAACCAAGACCAAACTCATTGCTAATATCACGAAAGTTATCAGTACCCATAAAAGATTTAATGCATTCATAATCATAGTTTATACCCAACTTTCTTCCTTTGTCATTCCCCCAAGCCCCAGTGTTATCTTGAATACGGTCTAAGAGATCCCATTTAGCTTCTTCCTTCATACGTGTGAATGATCCAGCACAAGAAGCATCTAGTAAATCTTTATCACGAAGAGAAATCCTAGCATAAAAGTTATTGAGAATAATATTGTTAAGGAGTTCATGAATAGGACATTTAAGCATTAGTAACTTCAATCTTCCACAAGCTTGAGCTGTACTCTCTCCATCAAGAGGCCAAAAGTTATATATAAGATTTCTATCCTTATGGATTTCACTGGGAGGATAAAATTTAGAGTAAAAGAGAGATGCCATCTCATCCCATTCCATGGATTGTCCATTCTTCAACAGCTTATACCATTCTTCAGCTCTCCCTTTCAAGGATATGGAGAGTAACTTCTTCACCTGTTTAGTTGTGATACCTGCACACTTAAACAACCCGCATAATTCATGGATAAAAAACAAGTGATCACCAGAATGGACAGTTTCATCCCCAAAATAATAATTATCCATAACGCGATTAACAATGCTTGTAGGTATCTTAAAAGGATCTATCTCAACAGGAGGTTGTTCATCTACTACCCTAGAAGTGGTAGTAGTTTTTTCAAACAGAAAACCAAGTGGGTTATCCATATTGGAAACAAAGTAACAAGCAGTAACAAAAGCAATACTCACAGTAAAAGTTTCTCTTACCAGTTCCAATCTTCAATAGCGCTTCACTCCCCGGCAACGGCGCCAGAAAATAGTCTTGATGACCCACAAGTATAGGGGGTGTATCGTAGTACTTTCGATAAATAGGAGTGTCGATCCCAACGAGGAGCAGAAGGTGCTGAATAGTGGTATGGAGCAGGAAATCCCTGTGAATACTTGGCAAACAGATTTTAGTGGTTTTCTAACAAGGTAAAAAAACAAGGAGCAAGTAAAAAGGTAACGAACAAACAGAGCAAGTGGCCCAATCCTTTCTTAGGAAAGGACAAGCCGGTGGAAATACTTATAAGGACCAAACGTTCTCGAGGACACATGGGAATTCTGTCAAGTGCTTTCGCTTCAAATAGCTGAGTACTCTTGTTTGGTGTTTGTAAGTGTTGTGTGGGTGAACCCGTGCTAAAATACCGCCCTTCCTAGGACTAATACATAATTATGATTAAACCCCCTGCAAACATCCGTAACTACAGGAAAGTAATTAAGATATAAATCTAACCACAACCTTAAACTCTGAGATCCTACACTCCCTTGTGCAAAGGTGTCCTAACGGGGGTTCAGGTTTCTGTCACTCCGGCAACCCCACGATTAGTAGACAAATACACAATGCATTCCCCTAGGCCCATAAATGGTGAAGTGTCATGTAGTCGACGTTCACATGACACCACTAGAAGAATAGCACCACAACTTAAATACTAAACCATTGAATAATAACTCAACACAGATCCACTAATAACAACGTGACTTCTCCCATGTCCTCAAGAACTAGACGAACTACTCACAAGACATCATATGGATCAAGATCAAAGATGATATGATAATGGATAACAATCTGAACATAAACAATAATCCAATGGTTCCACTCACAAGCATCAACTACAATAGTAATCAACACCGGGAAAGTTTCCCCTAAGAACTAAAGCAATATCCAACACAATTGTTACAGCGGGACGGAGTGGAGATGATGGTGCTGGTGGAGATGATGGTGTGGATGATGATGATGATCCCGATGAATCCTAGCTTGATGACGGTGTTGATGGCAACAATCTCCCCTCTCCGGGAAGGAATTCCCCCGGCAAAAATCTGTCTGCCAGAGAGATCTTTCTCTCTCGGTGTTTTCCGCCCCTAGAGGCAGAGGAAATCTATCTGTGGTCGCTCTCCTGGTATTAGGGTTCCGTAGGGAAGATATAGGTGAAGGGGCGGAGTCGGAGGCCGGACAGGTGGGCCACACCTACCCTAGGCGCAGGGTCAGGTAGGCCCGTGCCTAGGGGGGTGTGGGCCCCCTGAGGCCCCACTTCGTCCCTCCTTCTGGCTTCCTTCGTCTTCTGGTAAAATAATATGTTTCCATATTTTTCTGGTATTTTTCTGATCTTTGCGAAATTGCACAGAAACGCCTTCTTTTCCATCAAAATCTAGACTCCAGCAGTCCAGCCTCCAAGAATCATCCAACATGCATAAACAAATGAAAAAGCCATAAGTAATACCTCATAATAAGACAAACATCAATGAATAGAGATAGATTATGATATAGAAAGGTGATGCAAATTGGGCGTATCATTACCTAGTCCTGGGACTAAATATTAATATGTTGTTGTATTCTTGTGAGTTCGCTCAGGTGATCAAATGCTATTTTTTCTACCTGCCTACAACAATCTCAGAAATTCTAAAAAAATAGGATTAATTCACAAAAGGTTTAATACATTATTACATCACCAACATCCACATCTAGTGTTTTGATTCTCTTCTAGTCCGTAACCCTGGAGCATCTTCCTTATTTAGCGGTATGCTTGGGTCAGTTTTCACTTTGAATGGCGGAATTTCATGAAATTTGTTATAATCTTCTGACATGTCTGTCCTATCCTCAACTCCCACCATGTTTCTTTTTCCTGAAAGAACTGTGTGCCTCTTTGGCTCACCGTATGATATTGTATTCTTTTGCTTATCTTTCCTTTTTCTTGGTCTAGTAGACATGTCCTTCACATAGAAAACTTGAGCCATATCATTGGAAAGGACGAATGGTTTGTCTCCGTACGCAAGATTATTGAGATCCATAGTTGTCATTCCGTACTGCTGGTCTACTGTTGATACGTCCAAAACGTATCTACTTTCCCGAACACTTTGCTATTGTTTCTTCTCTAAACTTGTGCGATTTGGGTACAACTAACACGGGCTGACGCTGTTTTCAGCAGAATTACCTTGGTGTCTTGTTTTGTGCAGAAAATAAACTATTAGGAAAAATCCCAGAAAATATGCCAAAAATTATATTTCACCAGAAGATCCACGGATCCAGAAGAGGAGACGGAGAGGAGTCCTGGGGGGCCCCACACCCACCCCAGGCGCGGGCCCACCACTGGCCGCGCCTGGAGGGGGTGTAGCCACCCCAGGCACCCCCTCGGCCTCCCTCTGTGCCTATAAGTTGCCTTTAGACCTAAAAACCGAGGGGGGTTCGATAGTTTTCCAGAAAGAGTTCCGCTCCGCCGCCGCCACCAAAAACCAAGATCCAATCCAGAAACTTTGTTCTGGCACCCTGCCGGGACGGGGAATTTGGAGAGGATCATCGTCATCATCATCATCACCAACGCATCTCCATCAACCACCGATGTTTCCCTCATCCATGAGTGAGTAATCCCCTGTTGTAGGCTCGGGGATAGTAGAGATTGGATGAGTTCTATCATGTAATCGAATAAGATATGTTAGGGCATAGTGCCTAGTATCTCTATTAGTGCTATTAAACTTTGTTGCAACTTGTTGTGCTTAATGCTTGTCACTAGGGCCCGAGTGCCAAGATCTCAGATCTGAACTTATTATTGAATCATTATGATAGTATTGTTTGTGATCTTATCTGCAAGTTGTGTACACATGTTATTGTCCGGATCCAAAGGCCCCAAAGTGACAATAATTGGGACAACCGGAGGGGATGGCTGTGGTATGAGGATAACATGTGTTCATGGAGTGTTAATGCTTTGCTCCGATGCTCTATTAAAAGGAGCACCTTAATTGCCAGTAGTTCCCTAGAGGCCCCGCTGCCACGGGCTGGCTGGACAGAAGATGGTGTCCAAGTTCTCATTGCGAGCACGTATGACTATGTTTGGAGAACATGCCTAGGATTGTTTAGTACTTGGATGCTTGTTATTATTTATCTGCAATGCCCGAGATATTGAAGTTACATGTTTAGACTCGTCCAGGCAACGCCCGTCCATCCATCCCTATGCCTACCGCACTCGAATCCTACTGTTACCGTTGCTGTTACTATTGCTCCTGTTTTGCTGCTGCTGTTGCTACTGATAAAATTCTGTGAGCAAGAACTATTTCCAGGTGCAGCTGAACTGACAACTCAGTTGTTAAGGCTTGCAAGTATTCTTTGGCTCCCCTTGTGTCGAATCAATAAATTGGGTAATACTACCCGCAAAGACTGTTGTGATCCCCTATACTTGTGGGCCATCAAGACTATTTTCTGGCGCCGTTGCCGGGGAGCATAGCTCTATTTGTAAGTTCACTTGGATATATTATTGTTCACTGCTACTATGTTCATCATGGGTAAGTCTCGTGATGGAAAGTTCCCTATTTTACCATCCACTACAAGAAGAAGTATAGTCCTAAACACGTATGTTTCTTCTTGATTCACCGTCTATTATAAGTAAGCTTGTCACACCACCACCACATACTCATGCTACACACACTACTACTACTGTTGAATCTGAAACTGCTTTTGATACTCATGATGTTACTTATACTGTGCTTGATGCGAGTGGTTCACTAGGTCCTTTTCTAGATGCTACTATGGCTAGTCTAGGAAATACCGAAACTCCTAGTGAAGACACTGTTACACCTGTTAGCTCACTTGAGTCTAGAGAAAGTTATGATATTAATGATGGTTACATTGAGTTCACTGATGAATTTGTTGAAGAGTGCCGAAACACACATGGTACTAGTGCTATTAAGAGTCTCCTTGCTAGACGCACCATTATGCCTAAACTGTCCTATGATACTAAGTTTGCCACCTCTCCCATAGATATTAAAGATAAAGATTATGATTTCTCTCTTGATTTGTCTTATTTAGATACTGTTGAGAAAGAACCTTTTTGTGGGACTGAAAATGAGAGTGTTGTGGCTCATATGAATGAGCTTTCTACTATGAGTGCTTTGTTCTCTGATGATTTTAAGATGCACAAGTACTTTGTTACTAAGATCTTCCCTTTTTCACTAAAAGGAGAAGCTAGGGCTTGGTTTAATAGATTACCTCCTGGTTCCATTGATAGCCCTGATTGCTTGATTGCTTCTTTCTTCCAGAAATATTTTCCTCCCAGTGCTAGACATGCTGCTTTGCAGAGACTTTTTGATTTTAAGCAGGGAGAAGAAGAGAAATTGCCTGAGTCATGGACAAGGTTCTGTGCCTTGATTCATGCACATCCTGGATGTCCATTGCCTAAGAATGAGCTTCTTGATATTTATTATAATGGACTAACTGATGATTCTAGGACCTACCTAGATAGCTTTGCTGATTGTGTTTTTAGGAAAATAACTCCTACAGATGCTCAAGAACTAATGGCTAAGATAAGCAAGAATTATGATGATTGGACTTCAACTGAGCTAAATACACCTGAGAATATTACTCCTGAACCAGTTGTTCCATAGCCAGTTCCAACACCAACAACAAAGAAGAGGGGAGTTATTGCATTAAATGATGAAGTGATGAAGGAATCTAAGAAGTGTTTAAAGGAGAAAGGTATTAGAGCTGAAGATGTGAAGAATCTACCTCCTATAGAAGAATTATGTAAGCCAATTCCCCACTTATCTACTATTGAGGTACACTCTCTCCACTTTAATGAAGGTGATATTCCTTATGGTAAGCCTCCTGATCAATGCTTAGAGGAACTTGACACATTTATTGTTAAACAAGGTAATTTTAATAAACAAGTTCAGAATCATTTATTGGAAAACTCTAGGGCTATCCATGAGTTGAAAGATATTGTGGAAAGAACTTATAATGATATTAAAATGTTTTGTAAATACTTTCAAATGGTTCAAACCCAACTTGATCAACATGCTAAGGTACAAAAAGATATGCTAGTTAATGCCTCAGGAAATAAACATGCTTATGGAATTAGAATTAGGAGTGGTATAGCTACTCAAGATCCTTTATATCCTGAAGGACACCCTAAAAGAATTGAGCAGGATTCTCAACAAGGTGAAAGTATTGGTAGTCCTCGTAAGAAAAATAAAAAGAAACATAAGATAGTTGAGGAATCACTTGAACCTGTTGTAGATCCTAATAGTATATCTGTCTCTGATGCTAAAATTGAGGGTGGTAATAATAATGAGTCTCCTGATAAGGAGGAAGGTGAGGAAGAACCTGAGAAGCGCACTAAGAACACTAGGTACACAAAGGAAGATTTTATTGCTAATAAACATGGTAAAGAGAGAGAACCTTGGGTGCAGAAACCTATGCCTTTTCCAGGTAAGAAACACAAGTCAAAGGAGGAAGAACACTACAACAAGTTTTGTGCATGGATGAAACCTTTATTTTGCAAATTCCTTTCACTGATGCTATTAAATTGCCTCCTTATTCAAAGTATGTGAAGGATATTGTCTCTAATGAAAGGAAGATTCCTAATGAGGAAATTTCTACTTTGCTTGCTAATTATTTCTTAAATGGTAAGGTTCCAAAGAAACTTGGTGATCCAGGTATACCAACTATTCCTTGCTCTATTAAGAAAAATTATGTTAGAATTTCTTTATGTGATTTGGGAGCTGGAGTTAGTGTTATGCCTTTTTCTCTCTACAAGAGACTCCAGCTATAAAAGTTGATACCAACCGATATATCTTTACAAATGGCTAATAATTCAACTACTATTCCTGTTGGTATATGTGAGGATGTTCCTGTCCAAGTTGCTCATAATTGCATGGTTTTAACTAATTTTGTTGTGCTTGAAATGCCTGAAGATGATAATATGTCTATTATTCTTGGGAGACCTTTTCTTAATACTGCAGGTGCTGTCATTAATTGTAATCAAGGAAAAGTAACATTCAATATTGATGACAAAGAGCATACTGTTTACTTCCCCAAGAAGGTTGTTAGAAGCTATTGCCTGAATTCCATTGAAAATATTGAGAGCATCAAGGTTGGAGAAATATATTGTCCCATTCCACAAGAAAATTTTGAAACTATTATGATTGGGACCATTGCTATCAAGTATGAGGTAACATAATCACCTTGTGGAATGCAAAGTTTTATTTCATATAATATTGTTTTGGTAACAAGACTTGATCAACCTTGTTACCAAAAGGATTTTAATGAACAAAATAATGTTTCCACTGTGGTTATACTTGCTTTCTTTTACTTTTCTCCTTCCTAGTCTTGGTTTTAGCTTTAGTTTTGTTAGTTGTTTGTTTGTTTGAGTTTCTTAGAGATCCTGTAGTTTGGCTTTTGGTTTGCTTTTGCTTCTTCTGAAAAAACTGCTTTTACGAGAAAATCAATTTTCATACCCTGAAAATTGGCCAAAAATAAAGTTTCCCGAAAAATCCCAGAAAATTCAAAATAAAATTTTCCTCGAAAAAGGGGCAGAGAGGCACCAGAAGTGACCCAGGGGCCACCCTAGGCCACCACACCCATGGTAGGCGCGACCTACCAGGGGGTGGCGCCTAGGGGGGGATCTGGCCCACCTGGGCCCCTCCATGCTGCCTCCTCAAAGCCATGTTCTTTCTCTCTCTCCCAAAAAACACCGGAAAACTTTCTCAAGCTCGAGTTCTTGATGTTCTTGCTCGCGATTTTCGATCTCCTTGTTCAGGCCATCTCAAGTGCTGGTTTTTAGAGGGATTGTTCCTTGGTATGTGCCTCCTCCACTTGTCCAATAGATTTGTGATTGGTAGATTGTATCTTGAGTATTTTGCTGCTATAGGTGACAGGTTGTTTGAGCTTGCATGCTTGTTCTATGCTTAGAAACTTTTTTTGATGCATGTGTAGTCCTATAGCAAGTTCCTATAGTAGTTGCTCATCATTTATCAACTTAGAAATCACTTGGTTTGATGGTTGTCTAAATTTTTTAGCAAGGAAGATGAGTGCTTATCCACTGAATCAATATGACTTGATGGTGCATGAGTCAATGAAGGTTCATCGTGAGGAGGCAGTTTTTCCTTCCATATATCCATGCCATGAGTTTATGAGAACTGCGGGGATTCTCCAAGATTTCCAAACTATGGTTACAAATGCAGGGTTAGAGCACTTTGTTGAAGGTGAACCATTCCAATATGTTAAGCTAACCATGGATTTTGTGTAGGACTTCCAGTTCACTTTGTTGGAGATATGCCCTAGAGGCAATAATAAAAGGGGTTATTATTATATCTTTGTGTTTATGATAAATGTTTACGTTCATGCTATAATAGTATTAACCGGAAACATTAATACTTGTGTGATTTGTAAACTAAATTAGAGTCCCTAGTAAAGCCTCTTTGTAATACTAGCTTGTTGGTTAATAGATGATCGTGGTTTCCTGATCATGAACATTGAGATGTTGTTAACAACAAGATCATATCATTAGGAGAATGGTATGATGGACATACTCCTATAGATAAGTGTAGCATTAAGATCAAGTCATTTCAATAGTTTGTTTGCTATAAGCTTTCTGATACATAGTAACCTAATTCCTTCGACCATGAGATCATGCTAATCACCATTACCGGAAGGATGCTTTGATGACATCAAACACCACACCCTAACTGGGTGGCTATAAAGGTGGCATTGAGTGTTTGGAAAGTATGTGTTGAGGCACATGGATCAAGAGTGGGATTTTTCCATCCATATGACGGATAGATATACTCTAGGCCCTCTCGGTGGAATGTCATCCAATTAGCTTGCAAGCATGTGACTGGATCACAAGGGATCACATATCACGGGAACGAGAAAAGAGTACTTATCGGTAACGAGGTCGAACTAGGTACGCAGAGATACCGACGATCAAAACCTCAGATAAGTAATCTGTCGTGAGACAAAGGGAAATTGGTAGCGTATGTAAGTGGTTCATTCGATCGCAAAGTAATCTTACAAATATGTGGGATCCATATGAATTTACAGATTCCTCTATTGGTTATTGATCGGAGAAGTGTCTCGGTCATGTCCGCATAGTTCACGAACCGTAGGGAGACACACTTAAGGATTCGATGTTGTTTAGTAGATATGGAATGTTAATATGGATACCGAATGTTGTTCGGAGCCTCGGATGGGATCCAGGATATCACGAGGAGATCCGGAATGGTCCGGAGAATAAGATTCATATAAGGAAAGTCTGATTCCAGAATTTGGGAAAGATTCCGATGTTTTCATCGAAGAGGTTCTAGAAGGGTCTAGAAGGTTCACCAGACCGGAAGGGGAATGGTCCATGAATGTGTCATGGATAAGTGGAATGATTGGATCATATCCTAGGTCACTTGGTGTGGGCATTTGCAAGATAGAATTAAAGCTCTAAATTGAAAGTCAAACAGGAAGTTTGAAAAGTCAAACTGCAACAATGGTTTTCTAGTGGAAGAAGAAACAAGTCCTTCTCTCAATCCAACTTGGGTTTGGGTTTGGATTCAAACCCACCCCTCCCAAGGCTGCCCCCTCTCATAAATAGAAGGGGAGGGCTGCCCCAACCCCACAAGCCCTAGCCCTCCCCGAGCCAAGCTGCCGCCGCGCCGCCCAGCCGCCGCCGCCGCCCTGCGCCGCCGCTGCCTTAGCCACCACCAACACCTCCTCCTCCTCCCGGTATTCTAAACCCTAGATCTCCGGGAAACCCTAATCCACCATAACTCGCACCAGCTTAGGTGAAGCCCTGCGGGGTCTTCCCTCTACCTCCGACACCATGCCGTCGTGCTGCCAGAATCACGAGGGGAGAACTACAACCTCCGCTGCCTGCTGGAACAAGGGAGAGGAAGGTCTTCATCGAGTACCGAATGTGTGACCGACTGCGGAAGCACTGCCGGAACGCAGCGCCGGAAGGATCGTCTACGCGATCTTGAGATCGGCAAGTGTACGACTACATCACCCACGAGAATATGCTCTCGTTAACCGCTTTGGAATCTTTGAGGGCGAGTGCTTCTATCGACTCGTTGCTACAATCTAGTAGATAGATCTTGGCTTGTTTGTGTGCATGCGGTAGAATTTTTTTGTTTTCCATGCTACGAACCCCTACACACTTGGTCTACTTCTAATCCCATGGTCCATTACAAAATATATAATTTACCTATTGACCTGCCTTTTGCTGATTTCTATGCAGCAATTAGAGTACCTCAGTGGGGATCCTGTGAGATCAAGGAAAGGCCCAAGTCACTTATGGTTTTATATGCTGAGATTTGCCAAGGGTTCGACTTCTCAAAGGAAAGTGGCAAGGATGGTCGCTTACGGAGGAGGAGGTTGACACATATGTGGCAGAACTCCCCCAGCAAGAGGAGAATGTTGAAGAGGATACCGAAAACAATTCGGTTCAGCCCTCCAACTTGGGAGAGTTCTCATACCAGCAGCTCTCATATGTATGGGGCGTGTCTTCTTCTTCATCGCAAGCACCTGACTATGATCATTCCTATGATGACCCACCAGCATGGAGTTACTACTCGCGCTATTGAGCCCCACTTAGGCTAAAAGCCTAAGCTTGGGGGGAGGTATACCGACGTCACACTCATTTATATATCATGTTCGGTCGGTTCTTTGTATATCCATTGTTTTGCTTTATGTTTGGTTCTTGTTGCTTCTTTCTCAAAAACACAAAAATACCAAAAATATTTTCGTTGTTTCTCTTGGTTTGTTTCTTTGATTTGGTTTGCCTTAAAAGAAAAAAATCCAAAAAGATTTTTCGTTGCTTGGTTTGTTTTTGCTTTGTTGGCTTCTTTAAAAAAATCAAAAACACCAAAAATATTTGTTGTTCTTTTTTGGTTTTCTGAGTTCTTTGCAGGATTTAGCCGTCCTTAGTGGATTTTGGTTTCATGTTATTATTCAAGTTACACAAGTGAAGGGAAATAATGAAGATTAAGACAACTTGAGGTGTGGTAAGAGGCTGGTAACGGACTCTATTTGTTTCATTTTTGTACATATACTCATCATTGTGAGCATGATTAGCCTGTTTGTGTAAGGTGTATGTCATTATGGATGCTTAGTAGTTCTTGCTTGTCTATGATTAGCTCCAGCTTGCTAATAGTTTGTAGCATGTCATATGAATGTTTGCTTGCATTGTTTTATTCATATTTTGGTATGATATTGTGGTATCCTCCTCTGACTGTTCATGTGAATCGACTTGGCACATGCTCACGCATGCATATGAATAATCAATAGTCAGTAAGCCTCGATGATTTATTTTTCCTCAGAGTTCTTATATCACTTTCATGCCATAATTAGTCATGTTTTGTTGCAAGCATGATTATGACAATTATTGCTCTTTGGTTTGTCGCTCCCTTTATTTTGCTAGCCTTCACTTGCACTGAGTATGAGCTCTACCTGTGTTTCCAACTCCCCAAAACCAATATTGCCAGCTGTGTCCACCATACCTACCTATTAGCATCGTTTGCTATTTTAGTGCATATCCAATATGCCTTGTTTTCTTCCAAATAAAATGTTTGTCTGTTTTGAGAAAGTTAGTTACTAAAGCTCTCACGAACTTGATGGCACACTTTATTCCTTGTGCTTAATAATCCTGGACCATTGTGACTTGTCCATGAAAGTTATATGCTGGGAGTCGGCAGAACCGTGCTGTCACGGGGAACGCTTTCAACACTTTTTGGATAATCCTATCCAATTGATACTTTGCTCTTTTGTTTACAGATGTCGACAATGTGAAATAAAAGGGGAGGTTGTGAGTTCATAGAGTCTATACATTGTGTTAGAGAAACGCCTAGGCAGCTAGCCTAAGCCATGCCTAATCATGGTGGAAACTTGCAGCATCACCATAATGAGCATCTATGAAGCATCCTCAATAAAAAGATATGCATATGGTAAATAAAAAGATTGCTGAGATGCTCATTGTCTGCTTGCCTTGTCATTTTGGTTATGGGAAAGCTCATGTACCATGTGCAAGGGGTACCACGTTGGCGGTTCTCTAGGATATGCATGTATTTACAATGACAAGAACTTATAGGTAGCCAAAGTTGAGTAGCATGCGGAACGGCCCTCGTACTCAAGGGACTTGGGATTTTCAGCCTATGGTCTGTCAAGCATATGATCCAGAGTGGACCTCACTTTCACCTTAACCACATGAAGATGCCTATGATAGGGTCAATGAGAGCTCAAAGCTAATGAGTACCTTCCTTTCAGCATTAGGAAGCCTTTCAGACTTTCCAAAAACTGTTTTCACAACCTTGTTGAGTCACCACTTATTCTATGAGCACCTTCTTGAGAGCATAGTTGTCATTTTTGTGTTTGTTCCAAAACTTGGTTAATTATGTCATCACTTTGATGCTTGTATCTCTGATATTTTTACCTCTAGTCTTCACTTGAACTTCAGAGGTGCCCTGGCATTTATATTATGCTCTACAAACAACGGCAAGCGAGATACCACTCTATCATACCTTACTATGAGCATTGCAATGTTGCTTATGTTTATATTCCATGCTACTTGTTATTATTGAGTTGGTTTCTCTTCCTAGCTTGCAATGACTATTGAGTAGACTTAGTTGCATACTCCTTATTATGAATTGTCTAAGCATCTACTCCTGTGCTGAGAATATTTACATCATATGAAGCAAAGTTTTCGTGAAAGTTATTTTATCGCACTCAGTTTTCAACTGAATTGCTTGAGGACAAGCAATAAGCTAAGCTTGAGGGGAGTTGATACGTCCAAAACGTATCTACTTTCTCGAATACTTTGCTATTGTTTCTTCTCTAAACTTGTGTGATTTGGGTACAACTAACACGGACTGACGCTGTTTCCAGCAGAATTACCTTGGTGTCTTTTTTTTGTGCAGAAAATCAACTATCAGGAAAAATCCCAGAAAATATGCCAAAAATTATTTTTCATCAGAAGATCTACGGAGCCAGAAGAGGAGACGGAGAGGAGGCCTAGGGGCCCACACCCACCCCAGGCGCGGGCCCACCACTCGCCGCGCCTAGAGGGGGTGCAGCCACCCCAGGCACCCCCTCGGCCTCCCTCTGCGCCTATAAGTTGCCTTTCGACCTAAAAATCAAGGGGGGGTTCGATAGTTTTCCAGAAAGTGTTCCGCTCTACCGCCGCCACCAGAAACCAAGATTCGGATCCAGAAACTCCGTTCTGGCACCTTGCCGGGACGGGGAATTTGGAGAGGATCATCGCCATCATCACCAATGCATCTCCATCAACCACCGATGTTTCCCTCATCCATGAGTGAGTAATCCCCCGCTTTAGGCTTGGGGATGGTAGGGATTGGATGAGTTCTATCATGTAACCGAATAAGATCTGTTAGGGCATAGTGCCTAGTATCTCTATTAGTGCTATTAGACTTTGTTGCAACTTGTTGTGCTTAATGCTTGTCACTAGGGCCCGAGTGCCATGATCTAAGATCTAAACTTATTATTGAATCATTATGATAATATTGTTTGTGATCTTATCTGCAAGTTGTGTACACATTTCATTGTCCGGATTCAAAGGCCCCAAAGTGACAATAATTGGGACAACCGGAGGGGATGGCTGTGGTGTGAGGATCACATGTGTTCATGGAGTGTTAATGCTTTGCTCCGGTGCTCTATTAAAAGGAGCACCTTAATTGCCAGTAGTTCCCTAGAGGCCCCACTACCACGGGTTGGCTGGACAGAAGATGGTGTGCAAGTTCTCATTGCGAGCACATATGACTATATTTGGAGCACATGCCTAGGATTGTTTAGTACTTGGATGCTTGTTATTATTTATCTGCAATGCCCTAGATCTTGAAGTTACATGTTTAGACTCGTCCATGCAACGCCCGTCCATCCATCCCTATGCCTACCGCACTCGAATCCTACTGTTACCGTTGTTGTTACTATTGCTCCTGTTTTGCTGCTGTTGCTACTACCAAACTGTAGCTGCTGATAAACTTCTGTGAGGAAGAACTATTTCCAGGTGCAGCTGAACTGACAACTTAGTTGTTAAGTCTTGCAAGTATTCTTTGGATCCCCTTGTGTCGAATCAATAAATTGGGTAATAATACCCGCGAAGACTGTTGCGATCCCCTATACTTGTGGGTCATCAACCATTACCCCACCTCCTGTCATCTTGACCCATTTGCATCGAAACAATGGGACCTTGAAATTAGGACCATAGTCAAGTTCCCATATGTCCTCTATGTAACCATAATATGTGTCCTTTTTCCCATTCTCGTCCGTTGCATCAAATCGAACACCACTGTTTTGGTTGGTGCTCTTTCTATCTTGGGCGTGCATGTAAAATATATTCCCATTTATCTTGTACCCTTGGAAAGTCAATATAGTTGAAGATGGGGACCTGGCCAACAAGTACAACTGATCTCCAACAGTGGTGTCATTCATGAGATGTGTCTGCAACCAACCGCCGAAAGTCTTCATGTGTTCATCTCTAATCAACCTGTCAGACTGCCTCGGGTAGTTCGAGCGAATAATATTCTTGTGTACCTCGATATACGGAGCCACCAAGGTGGAAATTGCAGAATTGTATAGTGTGCTTTAGTGAAAGAATGTCCGTCCATACATATCTTTGCTTTCTTTCCTAGTGTGCCTTTTCCACTAAGTCTCCCCTCATGCCGTGATTCAGGTACACCGATCGGCTTAAGGTCAGGAATAAAGTCAACACAAAACTCAATGACCTCCTCTGTTCCATAGCCCTTGGAGATGCTTCCTTCTAGCCTAGCATGGTTATGGACATATTTCTTTAAGACTCTCATGAATCTCTCAAAGGGGAACATATTGTGTAGAAATACAGGACCAAGAATGGTAATCTCTTCGACTAGGTGAACTAGAAGGTGCGTCATTATGTTGAAGAGGGATGATGGAAACACCAACTCAAAGCTGACAAGACACTGGACCACATCTTTTTGTAACCCTGGTAGACTCTAGATCGATTACCTTCTGAGAAATTGCATTGAGGAACGAACATAGCTTCACAATGGGTACTCTAACATTTTCTGGCAGAAGCCCCCTCAAAGAAACTGGAAGAAAATGCGTCATAAGCATGTGGCAGTCATGAGACTTTAGGTTCTGGAATTTTTTATCTGCCATATTTATTGTTCCCTTTATATTGGACGAGAAGCCAGAAGGGACCTTGATACTACTCAGGCATTCAAAAACTATTTCCTTCTCTTCCTTGGTAAGAGCATAGCTGGCAGTACCTTGAAACAGCTCTGGATGCCTGCCTTCTCGGTCTTTCATACGTTGTTGGTCCTGCCGTGCTTCTGGTGTATCTTTATTCTTTCCATACATGCCCAAGAAGCCTAGCAGTATCATGCAAACATTCTTCGCCAGGTGCATCACGTCGATTGCAGAGCGGACCTCTAAGACTTTCCAATAGGGAAGCTCCCAAAATATAGATTTCTTCTTCCACATGGGTGCGTGTCCGCCAGCGTCCTTCGGAACGGGCTGTCCGCCAGGACCCTTTCCAAATATTACTTTTAAATCCTTCACCATATCAAATACATCATCACCAGTACGATGGACAGGCTTACTCCAGTGATTTGCTTCACCATTGAAATGCTTGCCTTTCCTTCTTAGGGAATGCGTGGGCAGAAGAAAACGACGATTCCCTAGGTACACATTCTTCTTGCACTTATCCAAATAAATACTTTTAGTGTCATCTAAATAGTATGTGCATGCATTGTATCCCTTGTTTGTCTGTCCTGATGTTGGGGAGGTGACCCCGGATAGGGTAAGGACGGGGAAAGACAGAAAGAAGTTCCCCGTCCAGTTTCCGAGTTACTGTCTAATCAGCCGAATCCTGTAAAGGTCGGCCGAGGTAAGCAAGAGAAAGACCCTTATGAGAAGAGCAAGGCGTTACCCGGCCGACATACTGTGTAAGTCGGATGGGTCAGCCCGAATAATCTGAATGCAGGTGAAGGCCAAGCCGAGATAAGCAAGGCAGGGCCGAGTAACGTGAAGCTTGCAGGAGAAGGAAGTGCTCATGGTCAAACCCTAGTCACGAGCTATGAAGGATCTGGGCAGAGTAAAACACAAAGGACAAGGCGCAGAGTGGCAGAAGGGCAGAAGGAGGTCACGGAGGTGACAGTCCTGGAGCCCGAGGCGTGCAGGTGGGGTACTTTGAGACTTTGCCGTCATTAGAAGGGCGACACGGAAAGGAGGCCGCCGAATTACTATATTGGGACACGCATATTCTTCGAATATGCTTGCCACGTCAGCCCTAGAGGAGCGAGGGCTCCCCTTTAAAAGGACAGGCTTGGACTCTAAGAAGGGCATCAGCTCATTTGGTACCGTTAGGCTGGTAAAGTCCTTCTTCTCCACTAGTATACAGCTCAAGGAGCACTTGTAGCCCAAGAAAGGAGAAATAAAGATCTTTAAGTTAGTCTTCTGTGTGTAGAATCAACTACATCTTCCCTCCCCAGATCCCTCTAGCATCCATTGGTCCCACACTTTAGCCTACCCATGGCATCTTCCGTGCCACCACCACGACAGTTGGCGCCCACCGTGGGGCCAGCAGCGGTGCTAGCTGGAGTCATGATCCGGACGGGAAACTTCATCCACACTGGCGAGCGCGTTGTCTCTGGCTTAGTCCGGAGAATCGATCTCTGTGACTATGTCAGCGATAACGCAAGCAGCTTCAGGGGAAAAACCCCTCCGTGCAACGACATCTTCATCAACTTGGGCATGCACCAGATCTACGTCGGCGTCGACACCTCCAGCGTTTATCCTCACCAGGTTATTATTGCAGGAGAGCCACCCCTTAGCGCCGCAAACGGACCGCGCGGAGAGCGCCCCGTTAGCAACGTTGAGGTGATGGTCGCAGACAGGGTGCAGGCGGGAGAAGCGGGTGCCAGATCAAGCAAGGATCCGACGACGGGTGTGCAGGTGGCCATGAAGCAGGCAGCTCCACCGACCACCGAGGTAAATCCTTTAGCAGCCAACCCAGCCGAGGTGCAGGAGACGACCCCAAAGGCACCAAGGATAAGAGGGCCACCTCTGGAAAGACCAGAGAATGTTCTCCAGGCAACTATAGATAATCTGACTACACCTGTAGCACCGATACTTGATCCGGCTAATGGTTAGGCGGAGTTAGAAGAAACCAGGCAAAAAGTACTGGTAGAGGCAAAAAAGGTGTCGGCATTGCGGGAGTCCTTGAACAGGACCCTGCGAGAGTATGCTAGGGCAAATAAGCTTGATGTCGCCCCCGAGCGGGTTGATGAATTAAGATTGAGAGGAAAGAACCTCATGGACGATATCAACAAAGAGCATGAGACTCATAAGGGAGATTCAGTCGATCTAGGCTTGCCGAGGTATAGCACCCCGGCAAAGAACTTAAGAGCGGCAAATGCCGCTGCACTAGAGTTAGAAGGACTGACCGGCGAAGCCCGACAGAAGCAACAAGAAAGAGTGAATGAGCTGGTGCGCATCGCGAACCAGCAGAATGAAGAAATGCTTAGGGCAGACCCGGCAAGGCCTGGTGCCTCGCGAATGGTTCATTCGGCTGGTGCAGCACCCGCCCTATCTGTGGCAGCAGCATCCTCGCTCGGGAACAATGCGCGGAAAGACAGAGCGGTAACTTCGGGAAAAAGAAATAAGCAAATTGTTCCGTATGATCCGGCAGTAGCCGGAAAAGCAAATGAAAACAGAGGCAATGGAAGCCGAGGTAACAGTGGTTAAAGAAACCCCGGCCGTGCCGACAAAGTCAACGGAAGCCGAGGTAATGGAGATCTCGGAAGACGAAATCACGAAAATAATATCCCGGCAGAAGGAAGGGAGAACCGCCACCCAATCCTCAACCGAGATATGAACCTCGGCAGGAAAGAGAAGTGAGACCAGCTCGCCACAATCAGGTGAATGAGAGGTATAATGATGGTTATTCCGAGATGGAATATGCGGTTCATGGTGGAAATAACCACTATGGAATGCGGGAGAGAATTCTGTACAGAGATTTGCCGTCAAGTGATGCAAGAGTAAAACTGGACCGGCTATACCGGTCCGAGTTGTTAGAAGAGCAGGGTCCACCGGGTCCGGCATGTTTCGGACCATGGATCATGGGCGAGTCGCTAGTGCCGAACTTTCAGCTGGCAAGAGGCACGAAAACATACAACGGGAGCACCAAACCACAGGATTGGTTGATTGATTATGCCACTGCTGTAAAAATAGCAAGTGGAAACTTGCGGTGGGCAGTAAGATATGTCCCGCAAATGCTAGAAGGACCAGCCAGAGTATGGCTGAATAATCTGCCTCCAGGCAGCATCAACTGTTGGTTGGATTTTGAAGAAATGTTTGTTAGCAACTTCACCAGTACTTACAAAAGGCCAAACAGGCCGCAGCAGCTAGCCATGTGCAAGCAAAGGACGAATGAGACAGACAGAGAATTCTTAACTCGGTGGTGTAATCTCAGGAATTCATGCGAGGGAGTTATAGAATCACAAGCGATAGCTTGGTTTGCTCAAGGATGCCGCTATGGCAGTGTATTGTGGCAGCGATTGCAAAGAGATATGCCAACCACTTTGGCAGAAACCATCAGGATAGCGGATTCCTATGAATTGGGAGATCCGACACAACCAGAACTAATGTCAGCAGATCATCGGGAACATCAAGATCAATATGCAAGAGATGCGGCCAGGTCATCAAGGCGCAATGAGTTCAGAGGAATAAGAAGAGAAGAAAGACCGGATTATAGATATGGCTCAAATCAGGTGGCAGCGGTAGTGCAAGATCAGCCGAGTCACGGAAACAATCAGCGGCAAAAGAATGGTCCTCAGCAATGGACACCAAGGAATGAAGGGAAGAGACAGTGGACACTAGAACATAAGAAGCAATGGCAGGAAAGGCCGAAGTACACGTTTGAGTCTATGTTAGATCAACCGTGTAAGTTTCATACTTCAAACCCGGCCAAGCCGGCCAATCATACGACTCGGCAATGTGCCTGGATGAAAAATGCAATGGGTAACCCGGCAGGCATGCAAGCAACATCCCACCAGGCACATCGGCAGCATTAGCCATAGTTGAATGGAGCAAATGCGCAGCATCTAATGTTACCACCTCCTCCCCCGAGGTATGATAACTCGGACCGGAGATATGCAGTGCATCAAGTGATAAATCAGTGTCCGGATGGAAGGACGAACCTAGAAAATAGTGGACGCAATGATTACAGGGAACATCATCAATCATATTGCGTGTTCACAACAGAACAATAAGACAGGTAGAGTGTACAGCGTCGGCATATGGAAGTAGATGCAGTTATGCCGGCAGTACCAAGATATGTGCCTTGGCCAGATCAAGAAGTAACTTGGAGCATAAAAGATCACCCCAAAATAATGCCGAATCCGGGGTCGTACGCACTCGTACTAGATCCGACATTTGTCGGACCGAGCATTAATGTGAAATTTTCAAAAGTACTCATTGACAATGGGAGCAGTATCAATATCATGTACAAGGATACAATGCATAAACTCGGAATATCGCAGAATATGCTGCAATCCACGAGAACCACATTCCATGGAAGAGTACCAGGGCTTTCATGCGAACCCATTGGAAAGGTACGAGTGGATGTGTTATTCGGCACAAGAGATAACTGCAGAGCAGAAAATTTGGAGTTTGAAGTGGTGGATCTAGAGAGTTGTTATCATGCTCTACTCGGGCGGCCGGCATTGGCCAAATTCATGAGCAACTGCCACATAACTTACTTGAAAATGAAGTTACCCGGACCACAAGGGGTGATAACAGTAGCAAGAGATTATAGGAAGTCAATGGAATGTGCTTCAGCCGGATCAAATATGTCCGAGTCATTGGTAATAGCAAGAGAAAAAAGAAGAATTCAGGAGGTAGCGACCCTCGCTCAGTTGGCACAACTAAATATGCCGGCATTGGCCAATCCGCATGGAAGTGTCTCTTTCCAGCCGACTAAAGAAACAAAAAAGTTCCAGATAGATGAGCAGTTCCCAGAGCGCACCGTCACCATTGGTGTCGGCCTAGATGCTAAATAGGAAAGCGAGCTCACCAACTTCCTCCGTGAGAATCGGGATATCTTTGCATGGTCAACTCAGGATTTGCAAGGTGTGCCGAGGGAGTTGGCTGAGCACTCTCTGAATGTAAGGACAAGAGCAAGGCCGGTGAAGCAACCTCTCCACCGCTTCGCCGAAGACAGGAGAAAAATAATAGGGGATGAGATAGCTCGGCTCCTTGCGGTCGGGTTCATCATGGAGGTGCTTTATCCGGATTGGCTATCAAATCCGGTGCTAGTAGAAAAGAAGAAGGATGATCCAAATGTAGCCATTGTATGGCGAATGTGTATTGACTACACGAACCTGAACAAGGCGTGTCCAAAAGATCCTTTTATGTTACCTAGAATAGACCAGGTAATTGATTCGACCGCTGGTTGTGAACTGTTATCATTTGTAGACACGTATTCTGGTTTTCACCAGATACCGTTAAATCCGGCCGATCAAATAAAGACTGTGTTTATTACCCCATACGGGGCTTATTGCTATCGCACCATGCCATTTGGCCTACGTAATGCAGGGGCAACGTACCAGAGATGTATGCAAAAATGTCTGCATGACCAGATAGGAAAAAATGTACAAGTATATGTAGATGATGTAGTTATCAAAACCAAAGAAAGCAAAACGCTACTGGATGATATTCGGCAAACTTTTGCGAACTTGAGAAGGTTACGAATGAAGCTTAACCCGGAAAAATGCACCTTCGGTGTACCGGCTGGAAAACTACTCGGTTTTCTCGTATCTAGCCAAGGTATAGAGGCCAACCCAACCAAGATAAGAGCAGTGGAAAGGATGGAATTGCCGAGATGTCTAAATGACGCACAGAAGTTCACAGGTTGCCTGGCCTCGCTTAGCCGATTTGTATGTTGGCTGGGAGAGAAAGCATTACCACTATATCAACTGATGAAAAAATCTGATAAGTTCATTTGGACACCACAAGCAGACAAATGCGTTCCATGAATTGAAGAAGATGTTGATTACAGCGCCAATCCTGGCCTCTCCATTGTCAAAAGATCCTATGTTACTTTACATAGCCGCCACGAACAGAGTAGTAAGTGCTGTGATCGTGGTGGAGCGAGTTGAAGATGACAAATCAGTACAAAGGCCGGTATATTACCTAAGCGAGGTACTATCAACCTCAAAGCAAAATTACCCACATTATCAGAAGATGGCATATGGGGTATACATGTCAGCGAAGAAACTTAAACATTACTTCGAAGAGCACCCCATCAAAGTGATCTGTGAAGCACCCATAGCCGACATATTGAGCAACAAGGATGCAAGTGGCCGAATAGCAAAATGGGCAATTGAATTGTCACCTTATGCTCCGCAATTTGATAGGCGTGCAATCAAATCTCAGGCTGTGTCCGACTTCTTCGTGGACTGGGCCGAGGTACAATATGAGCCACCATTACTAGATCCGAGTTATTGGACGATGCACTTCGACGGTTCCAAACTGAGAAATGGTTTGGGGGCGGGGATAGTGTTAACCTCGCCAAAAAGAGATCAGCTGAAATATGTGTTGCAAATACATTTTGCCGCATCAAACAATGTAGCCGAATATGAAGCACTCGTCCATGGATTAAAGGTAGCAAAAGAGATTGGCATACGCCGAATCTTATGCTACGGAGATTCAGACCTAGTAGTACAACAAGTCTTAGGCAATTGGGATGCGTTAGATGCCAATATGGCCTTATATAGGTTTCATGTGCAAAAACTCAGTGGATACTTCGATGGATGTGAATTTCATCATATACCTCAGGCAGAAAACAATGCCGCAGACACATTGTCAAAACTCGGATCAACCAGACAATCAATTCCCCCAGGTATCGCCCTAGAGCACCTGAGGAAACCATCAATAACACCATCACCAGAGTCCGAATCCATCTTTATTCCGGCAAAATCAAGAGAAGATAGTGTGCCGATGGAAATTGACAAGAAATGTAACCCGGAATTTCCAAAAATGAACTCGGCCGATGCAAGGATGGATATGGAAAAATCCGAGGTAGTTATGTCGGTGGAAAATATGGAAATAGATAGTGAGATTACCCCAGAAAAAATCATACCAACATGGGCGCAACCCATATTTTCTTTCCTTAAAGATGCGATTTTGCCGAATGACGAGGTATTGGCAAGACAGACAATGAGAAGAGCTAAAGCTTATACAGTCATAAAAAATGAGCTGTATAAAAGGAGCGTCACAAGCGTGTTGCAAAGATGTGTGAACTCGGCGGAAGGCTAGGAGATCCTCCTTGATATACATCAAGGAGAATGCGGGCATCACGCCTCGTCCAGAGCTTTAGTGGCCAAAGCATTCAGGCATGGGTTTTATTAGCCAACAACGTTGAAAGAGGCCAAAGAACTGGTGGAAAAATGTAATGGTTGCCAGAGATATGCCAGCAAGATACATATGCCATTGTCCGAGTTAAAAACGATACCAATTACTTGGCCATTTTTGTATGGTGATTAGATATGGTGGGACCATTCAAGCCGGCGCGGGGCGGGATGACCCACATCTTAGTCATGGTCGACAAATTCACAAAATGGATTGAAGTAAAGCCAATAAAGAAGTGTCATGGGCCCACATCAGTAAAATTCCTCAAAGATATTATCCTGAGACATGGCTACCCACACAGTGTTATTACAGACAATGGTACAAACTTTGCTGAAGGAGCCTTCGCTAGATTCTGTCAAGAAAAACACATAAGACTGGATGTTGCCTCGGTGGCTCACCCAACATCTAATGGGCAAGTAGAAAGATCTAATGGACTAGTATTGTCCGGAATAAAACCACGACTCGTCGAACCACTGCAAAGGTCGACAGGGTGTTGGATTGAGGAACTACCAGCAGTACTATGGAGCCTCAGAACTACCCCAAACAGGTCAACAGGGTATACACCATTTTTTCTAGTATATGGGGCAGAAGCCGTGCTTCCAGCCGACATAATACATGACTCGCCAAGGGTTACCCAGTATACAACCGCCGAGGTAAATGAAATAGCTCGGCAAGATGATGTCGATCTGCTAGAAGAGGCTAGGGAATTGGCACTATCAAGATCAGCTATTTATCAGCAGGACTTGCAACGATATCACAACAAGAAAGTAAATCCAAGAGTGTTTAAAGAAGGAGATTTGGTTCTTCGGTTAGTGCAACGCACGGCCGGCATGCACAAACTATCACCCCCATGGGAAGGACTGTTCATCGTGAGCAAAGCATTGCACAATGATGCGTATTACTTAATTGATGCTCAGTCACCATAAAAGAACAAGGTAGACAAAGCCGGCAAAGAATCGAAAAGACCATGGAACGTAGCTTTAATTCGTCCATTTTACTCGTAGGAATCATCTATGACACGTTGTAAAGTAACACTTCAGGACGAAGTATCAACTATGTATTAAACCTCGACACCTTGAGAAGTGGCTCGGGGACTGCCCTATATTGTTTCTGAGTTTGGGTTATGTATTAAACCTCGGCACCTTGAGCAGTGGCTCGGGGACTGTCCTATATTGTTTCTGAGTTTGGGTTATGTATTAAACCTCGGCACCTGAGCAGTGGCTCGGGGACTGTCCTATGTTGTTTATGAGTTTGGGTTATGTATTAAACCTCGGCACCTTGAGCAGTAACTCGGGGACTATCCTATATTGCTTCTGAGTTTTGGGTATGTATTAAACCTCGACACCTTGAGCAATGACTCGGGGACTGCCATATTTTGTTTTTGAGTTTGAGTTATGTATTAAACCTCGGCACCTCCAGCAATGACTCGAGGACTGGCTAATATGATTTCGCATTATTAGTGATGAGTTGAGTCTCGATTTTTAGAGCAGTGATTAGAGAATTGCCCCACAATTGTCCCTTGTTACAGAAATGGGTATCAAACTTCGGCACCCAGAGCGATATTATTTCGTTCTCCCTAGATATGGGCTTCGACATTTACAACTTGGATAAAATTCAAGAACACAATGGTTGAATTGTCAAATTTATCAAGGTCAGGCAATATTAGACGCCGAACTACCGTACGACAGGCAAACACATAATCCGAACTTAAGAAATTAAAAGCCACCAAAGCAAAGATTTAAACAAACAGGATCAGTTTAAACAGGATAATAACGATCACAACCATGTGTGCCTCAGCGGCAAAAGGCAAAAAAGGTTCATACCACACAGAAAGTCGAACAATTGTTTCACACACATCATACGCCCGGCATACCGGGGATAAGAAACAACTTAGAGTTTTTTTAAGACCTAAGGGGCAGCGACTTGATCAGGAACTGGGCGCTCCGAGGTAGACGGCACCTCGGCCGAAGTTGCTTCGCCCTCCACAGAACCAGGAGCGACTTCGGGGGAATCCCGGGGCTATTGAGAAACATCATCTTGAGCTTGGGAATGCCCAGTCCCTTTGGAGGAGGATCGCGCGTCACCATTGCCATCCGAAGAGCGGAATCACCAGAAGTATCCGAGTCGCCCTCAGCCTCATCTTGGTCGGCTGAATTATCATCAGAGGCATCTTCAACTTCGACCTCATCCGCCGGGTTAGAAAGGAAACTCGGCCCTTCAATCCAGTTATGCACGTCCGCATACTCAACAAGCTGGAAGGCACGAGCTTGTCGGCGAGCGACGAATTCTGGATCCTCAACCCAACGGGAGCCAGTGCGCAAATTTATCAAGGTATCGAGGGAAATATCCTCGTACCATGACATAACGACTGTGAGCGTCATATCAGCACCAGCTCGTCCAGCGGATTCCCTCCAAAGATTCAACTGGTTCTAGGATGCCATCAATCTTTCCACCAGTATATTGATCTCATCAATATCAGGAGTCCCAGAAGTATTCGGCCAGAGAACATGGTAGGCCCGAATGGCTGCTTGCACCAAGTCCCTGCCCATAATCTTCATCGGACCAACGGCAGCGCCAACGGCAACCAAGTAATCTTCCATCGAGTATTCTGGGCTCGCATTAGCAGGAACACCTCGGCGCACACGAGCATTAACCACCACTCTAGAGCTCACGGGCCTAGCTTATGGAAAATGGTCTGCGCAAAACAAAAGTACGTCGGTCAACAGTAAGAAAGGGAAAAAGATAACTCGGCCGCGGTCAGAGGCTTACGGTGAATATAGGTCAGCATTCTCTGAAGATCTTGAGCCCAGTCACCCTTGGTTTTCTCAAAGCGAGTGGTCTCCTCGCTCATCGCCCGTGTCTTGAGTTCGACAGTCTCGAGGAGTTCTTTATTTTTCTGCAATTGCAGAGCTAGCCGATTCTTCTCCTCGGAGAACTCCTGGTCAACTTTCTCTAACTCAGACTTCTGAGAGAGCTTGAGATACTCCACCTCGGCGCGCAAGCGAATTATCTCGTCGTCTTTATCTTTCAGCTGCGTGAGTGAGTAGCGGCTTGTTCTAAAAAATGCAGCATCATATCAGGCATAGGTGTGCAGTCTTGATGTGACGCTGCAAAAGTTTGTAACTCGGCTTTACCAAAGCCAAAAGGGTTAAAAGAAACCCAGTGCACATTTCAAATGGAAGTATGTAAAGAAAAAGAGTAACTAACCTTCCAGGGCCTTGACTTTCTTCTCAAGACGGATGTTAAGATTGTTGATGTTACCTATTTACCAGCAAAGTGAGCTAACACCTCACGTCCAAAACAATAAGAGCTTTAGGGATAATGCAAAAGTTTGTTAACTTAACAGCTTTCTTCACCACAGGAATGACCTTCTCATACTTATCTTGCAACTTTTTATGTGCGAGAAGCAGCCTTTGAAATTCAGCGGTCCGCCGGTCATGCGCTACCTAAGCAACAAAATAAATAGCAATAAGATATTCGAAACTAAAACAGATCCGAGTCAAGCAAAACTTAACTCGGATCTAGGTGGCTGGATATTCGAAACTAAAACATATCCGAGTCAAGCAAAACATAACTCGGATCTAGGTGGCTGGATATTTGTAACACCCTCAGAATCGACCCTATGCAAGTTTCAGCGATTCCCGCCAAACCCGCATAGAAACGATTCAAAGGTGCCCACCAGGCACTTTCATGTGGGTGGAGAACGAAGTAATAACATTACACAACAGTCCTCGATGGGACCCACAGAACAGATATATACAACAGCGACTCAAAGAGTCAAGAATACAGATATACAATACAAAGATCCAAATCACCTTGAAAATGATAGAGCGTCCGACTACGGACAAGATGCAAATGGGGCTAAGAGCCCTGAAGAATAACCAATGGCGTCCATAACCCTGCCCAGGCCAAGCCGGAAGGTAACCCTGCTAATGACGTCGGTCTCAAAACCTACTTAAACAAAAGGGGTGCCGACAAAGGGCAAAGGAAAAAGAGGAGCGTCAGTACTGAGGCCAGTACACGGCGAGGCTAGAATTCGGCGGTCCTCGCCTACACAGGTATGTTGGACTGCAGCGGCAGCGCAGCATGCACTAAACAACCTATAGAGACTCGATATAACTGTCGGCTATCAGAGAGGGATAAGAAAGACCTAGTCGGTACCAATCTGTTACTACCACCAATCATACCCATCCTGGTGTTTCCCCCTCGAGACCAAACGAGGGAGTCAACCGAGGAACTCACACAGTTGGCAGTTTTATTTATTCAGTTATCGTTGCAGCAATTACTAGTCAAGCATAGATAATCATCCTGATAAAATAAGCAGTGGGCCGTTTTAGTTAACCATTCCGTTGTAGTGGCAACACTTACTAGTCAGATACAATTAGCATGAGATATCCCAAAACCCAGCAGTTGTTGGTACTTTTATTTAGCCATTCCGTTATAGTTGCAATACTTACTAGTCAGATACAATGGTAGCAAGCGTCAACCAAACAAGCAATTGTTGGCAATTTTATTTAGCCATTACATTATAGTGAAGCTGATTACTAGTCATTATAAAGTCAAATTTATAGCACTACTTTAGTTATAGTTGTCTATGATCGAGATACTGTGCTCCAAGTCGTCCATAACCGCGGACACGGATTTCAGAAAGTTTTACCCTGCAGGGGTGCACAAATAGCAACACACACTCGATCAACCTCGGAAAAACCAAATCAAAACCCAACGAGGCCTTCACGACAAAGCAATCACCAGATTCAGAAATATTTCAGGGGGCCACCCCATTAAGTATACCCGCAACAAAGTTAGCTGACTTCGAGACGGACTCAAGGTTTGTGGGGCCGGCTGTAAACGACTGGGAACCCGAAAGTGTGACTGGGCTTGTCGATACCGCGAAAACGGGTCACGATCCTAAACAGTACAGGTGCTCCTCGCACAATCGTAAATAAAGCAGTAAAGCATGGCATAAGTACAGGATAGTAAATAAAACCTCAAACTAGTTTGTGGCCCCAAGAAATAAGAATGAATCAAGCTCTGGCTCAGGGGGGTCCCATAAGCCTCCCGGATGTGGATAGCGCGAATATTAAAGGAACAGGTATCAAGTACTCGGGGTCCTACGGGACACAAGTGGCCGGTTAACAACCAAATAACATCTATTGCCCACCTGTGCCTCTGCTTACCTACTTCAATTTTAGTTATTAAACAATAATTAAAGTTATGATCATCTCCAACATTAAACATGCGGCAATACTCCAACAACTGTGGTACTCGACGACACGCAACATCACTCGAGCAAGCGACTACGAAGCGCAAGTCCAGCTATCTACCAAACAACAGGTAATAGGATGTGTCCAAGGCAATATAAGGCTGCAAGGAAAACACGGGTACGGAAACTAGAGCAACGCAACACAGATAGCAATAGATCAACAGGAGGGAATAAATACTATAAAAGTAAGATATGTAGAAAGGGGGAGGTGCTCGCCTGAAAAGCATTGCCGAAGGTTCATCCGAAGAACGGGGCGAAGCTCACATCAACTCAACGGCCTTATCCATGAAGAAGCAAAACACTAGCACAAACACCGGATGCACTATTTAATACTACGGCAAAAGATCGGGCATGATGCATGTATAATGCATGGCATGGTAAAATGCGATGCAATTAGGCAATATTAAGCGGAACCGGGGTCCCGACATTTATTATTAGGTTCGAGTTATTTAGATACCCGCCATTTTAAATGTTGTATTAACAAGGCAAAATATATCACCGGTGCGCTACACAATTTTAAATGGGGCCAAGATACGACTAGATTTGCCCGCATATGGATCCCATATTTAATTATGATGTGAATCGGCATAATGCCCCCAAACCACATGATATGTGTGCAGATATGAACAATTTAATATGCAACAATGATATATCATTTATAAAATAGGGGTCTCGGAAAAGAGGGTCACACTTTGGGGTTCGACGATCTTGGTTCCGGGGGTTCGGGGTTCGGTCTCAGGGTTCAGGGTTCGACGGGATCGGTCTCGGAAGAAACATTCTCGGACAACGGAGTAGGTCTTGTCGCACGGACGTCAATGATTCCGGGAAGGAGAACTTGTCGTTGCGGAGATCTTGTCGGGTCCGCGCCATCGAGTCGGTCTTGGCATTCGGGGCGAAGAACTTGGCGTATCCGCGTCGGCGATCTTGGCGTTCTTTAGGTTCTGGTCCTGGCGCCCGAGAGGAAGTACTTGATGGTTCCGAGAAGGAGGTCCTGGCGCTTCGGATCGGTCTTCAGGGTCTCGGCTGTCGGATCCATGAAGAAGATCTTGATGTTCTGGCTTCTACCGTTGGCAGGGATCTTGACATTGTTCGATCTTTGTAGCATGATCATTATGGTTGTGGATCCCGCTTTGCAAACGCCACCACACAAACTTCGCATGGTCCGAGTCGGTGTCTTCTATTCGGCCTTGAGGTCGTCTTACTCCTGGTTCAATGTCTATGTTTCAACAACACGAGAACACATACAACCAATTTCCATATTCTCTTGACCGTCTGCGTTGGATCACACCAACACGATGATGTAGTACTCCTGCTAGATAGAAACATATGGTCGTGGGACATCAGGATGTGGCCTTGGCACATGCGACAACCAGCGTTGGCATCGAGTGCAGCGGACAGAGGCGGATGCGGGGCTCCAGGTCGATGATAGGGACCATCAGAGAGGGGGCCGCGACCTCGCCATGGATCAATAGTGCCAGGAGTAGCCGAGCCTCAGGCGACGTCACCGGTGGTGCTCGTGAGGGGAAGGAGGCGGTGTGGCGCGGCTCGAGGAGGAGGAGACGCCGGAGAGGCCGATGGATCCTCGGAGCAGGTCGGCGCTGTGAGGCGGGCCGGCGAGCTCCAAGCCGGGGTCGCGCGCGCAGGGAGAGGGAGGAGGAAGGCCGAGAGGGGCGCGGGCCAGCGACGGAGGGGGAAACGGAGAAGCTCGGCGGCAGAGGTGCGAGGGAGGACGGTCGTGGCGGTTGTGGTCGAGCTCGGGAGAGGGAGGTGCTGGCGGTGGAGGAGACGCCGCGACGACGGCGGTTGCGGCCGGAGGATCTGCAGGAGGGGAGGTGGAGAGCCCGTCGGGGAGGCGGCGGCTCCGCGGAGGAAGGATAGGCGGGCTCGGGCCGATGGGGGTTGAGGGCCTGCTGGCGGCGCCGGCGGGGAGAGAGGCCAGGGAGGCGGAAGCTCCTGGCAGGGGGGGGGGGTTGACGAGGAAGGTGGGGAGAGAGGAGCAACGGGTAGGGAGGTGGGGGAGAGAGGATCCCGTGAGGGGAGGGCGGCGTGTGTGCTGTTGCGTGGGTGGTGGGGTGGGGTCCAGGGAGCCGGCGTGCGTGGATGGTGTGTGAGGGAGTGGGGCTGTGGGGAGAGGGAGGGAGTGGGGATGAGGTGGCAGCGTGGGATAGGATAGGGAGAAGGGGGTGGTGAGGTGGCGCGAGGTGAATGGTCGGGGTGATGTGGCTGGGGACTGGGTAGGCTAGGATAGGGTAAGAAAAGAGTTGGGGTAGCAGAGGTTTGTACTGGGGGTGGCCGACTGGGTCGGATCGGCCCGGTTTGGCTGCCCCCTAAAATTAATATAAAATTTTATGTATTATTTAAAAGACTTGTGCAATTTATTTTTAGACAAATAAAATATCCGGAAGGGTCCGGGGATTATTTTGAAATAGAGAGGGATCTTTGTAGAAAGCAAAAGTAGGTTTTAACAAAATAGTTTTAGTCAATGAGCTGCATGATGATGTCATGATAATGCAATGCACAAAATCAACGCGATTTTCTAGTAGTGGTTTTAGCGGGATGCCACAATATTCGAAACTAAAACGGATCCGAGTCAAGCAAAACTTAACTCGGATCTAGGTTGCTGGATATTCGAAACCCAGACAGATCCAAATCAAGCAAAACTTAATTCGGATCTAGGTGGATGGATATTCGAACACTAAGACAAAACTGAACCAGGCAAAGTCTAATAAAACTTCCAAACGAATAACAAATTATTCGGTTGCAAGCTTCGGGGACCAGAGTATATATAATATCATTCGAATGATTAATCAAACGTCGATAAAAGCAATTACCTCATTCATCTTGTCGCTGTCAAGAACGATCTTGGCAGCCAGATGTAAGCGACTGCTGATATCGGAGAGTTGAAAGGGCTGGCTGCTTGGATTGCCCTCGAGCTGATCAGCAGCATTCCAATTGTTGGCATACTCAACCAATGAGCCGAGGCTGTTCCCACTCTCTGTACGAGTCAGGACTTTACCTCGGACGTGTTGTGTAGCCACCGCCGCCGCGGGACTCTTGTGAAGAGCGAGCTGTGTATCAGCAGCCGAGGTAACAATAGTCTTGGCAGAAGAAACCCCCTTGCGTAGCGCATCAGCAATTGTAGGCTGAAAAGAGCTGGCAATCCCTTTCTGGGATGAGGGAGGCTTGGTGACGACGACCTTTCTTGCCTTAGAAGAGGCGTCGGCAGGAGCCGTTACCTCGGCACTCGGAGCGGCATCTTTGGGGGCCGGAGGGATTATGGTCTCTGAGGGCGCCGAGATATTGGTATCCTCGGCTGGAGTCGGAGTCGCAGTAAAAGCTGTGGGGGTCGAAGGGATCTCGGGGGAAGCTTCGGGATTCACACAGGAGGCAGCAGGTTCGGTAGAAATATCTACTGGCCGAGTTATATCGGCATCAGCAGGAAAGACCTCAGGCGCATCCTGGCGAGATGACGTTTGATTCAGAGCGGGAGGAGAGTTGACACGAGCAGGACTAGGAACTCTAGAATCTTCAGGAGGCGGAGGAGAAGGCGGCCGAGTCGTGTGACTCGTCATGCTAGGACCACTAGGCTTAACAGAAAGACGAGCCCTGCAAAGTCAAAAAAGATCAGGTCAAAAGGCAGAAAGAGAGAAACAAGAAATACAAATAAAAAGCAACTCACCCAGTAACCCCGGGCATAGTTTTACGCTTCAGAGGGTGCTGGGCTGACTTCTTCATTCGTTTCTTGGGAGTGGCTTCCGAGGCACCAGCCAGAGCGCTACGTTTCCCCGAGGTAACAGGAGGTCAGGAGGCGAGAGGCTCGGTGTTGTGAACCTGACCGGCCGGATTAGCTGAGAAAGTAGAGACCGGAAATGCATAAGAAATTGGCATTGCGGCAACTACCTCAAGAACTTGGACCCCGTCCGAATCACCTTCCTCCTCGTGGGCCGGGGTCTTGCCACGGGCACGAGCCGGAGCAAGGTCCGACTTGGGAACAAACTCCTCCGAGTCCGGCTCCCCGCTGTCCGGAGCGTTCCGATCCGCGGGCCACGGGAGAGACAAAACCTTGGCATCCTCACTCTTCCGCTCCTAAAACCTCTACAGGAAAAGAAAGAGAGAAATTAACAAGAGAAATCATAGATGCAATTAAAAGGCAAAACACAACTGCAAGAACTTACTCTGGGAGGGGGATGCTCGTGGGTGAACGGCTTCAGTCCCCAGGCCCAGTCCTCCGGCATCTCTGTCTTAAAGATAGCCCAGACGCGCTTGAAGATAAGGTAATTGTCCAGCTCCACCGTTGAGACTCGGTTGGGATCAAGAGGACCGCTCATATAGCAGAGCTTATGCGTGCGTTTCTAGAACGGGCAGATCCGGCTGCTGACGAAGGTGGTCATCAGATCCTCGCCGCGTAGCCCGGAGCGGATCAGTTCCTTTAGCCGAATCTCAAAGGCCTCGGCCAGAGCATGACTCTTCCTCGGGTTATAAGTCCAGTTCTTCTTGGAAGGGGGGCCAATGGAAAAAGCAGGGAGCCGAATCCTGTCCTCCTTCCCAGAATTCTTGACATAAAAGAACGGTTTATGCCATTTCTTGCACGACTCTAGGCTAGCAGCGCGAGGAAACTCGGATTTCCTCCGAGGTGTGATTGACGCAGCTCCACACTGGATGAGCAGTTTCTCGGAAGGTTGAAGGGATTTGTCTGGGACAACATTGGAACGGATCTGAAAGAACTTCGACCAAACATGCACAGACAGCCATAGGCCGAAGTATCCTTCCGAAGCAGAGATAAAGGCGGAAAGATAAGCGATGGCATTAGCCGGAAGATGATGCGGCTGCAGGCCAAAGTAATCAAGGAACTCCCTAGCGAAGTCGCTAAGGGGGAGACCAAACCCGCGAGCGAAGTGTGACATAAAGACGACGTACTCGCCCTCGTTGAGAACGGGAGAAGATTCGCTGCCGGGTAAGCGACAGGCTACCTCGGCAGGAATCCGGCGAGTTCGGATTAACCACTTAACCGCTCGGCGGGTGACGAAAGAGCCCTGCCAGGAGCCCCGCTCGGGCCCAGACGCTGCATCATCATCCTCAATAAGCGCACCGCTAACGGAGCTCGACATAGGGTCACCGGAAGAATCTACGGAAGATGAACTAGCGTCAGAGCGAAGCCTAGAACTGCAAGGCCCCGTCGTGATCCTATGCGAAAACGGGGCGGAGCGGAGAAGAAACCGCCGCAGGAAATCTAAAGAGAAGCAGATGCGCCTAGAGGATAAACTAGGCAATGAGACCGGATAAACTCACCAGCAACGGTGCCGGAGCAAGTATACGGGGACGAGGCCGACGGAGCAGAGCGATGGGAGCCTCGCCGTCGAAGATTCCGATGGGCGCACGGCGGCGGGAGCACGAACAGGCGTAGAAGCGAGAGGAGGAAGAAGGGCAACGATAAGCGGAGGAGAAAAGTAAATCCCCTAGCCCCGTGCCCCTCTTTATAACCACGCGGCCTGAGTGGTAGTGGGATCGTGCATGTGGGTGTTAACTATGTAGATCGTGTGTGCGGCACAACCGCACGCCGCTGAGTGGGACCGCACCAACGACCACACGATGCAAGAAAGGACCAGGATCCTTGACGGAAACGGTGCGTGAGGCGTTGCAGCGCCGACGCGACATGCGCAGTAATTACTGTAGCCTATCAGTAAGCACTGTAGAGGAACAAAAAACTAGAGAAACAATGATGAGTGTGACACGTAGGACGAGGCGTACGCGAGAAGATACGCAGATACCTCGGACGAGGGAAAAATAACTCGGAAACAAGGAGAAGCGAATATTGGGAAACTGATATGGCCCGGCCGAGGTTACAGGCAGGACCATACCAGCTTCGGGGACTAATGTTGGGGAGGTGACCCCGGATAGGGTAAGGACGGGGAAAGACAGAAAGAAGTTCCCCGTCCAGTTTCCGAGTTACTGTCTAATCGGCCGAATCCTGTAAAGGTCGGCCAAGGTAAGAAAGAGCAAGACCCTTATGAGAAGAGCAAGGCGTTACCCGGCCGACATACTGTGTAAGTCGGATGGGTCAGCCCGAATAATCTGAATGCAGGTGAAGGCCAAGCCGAGCTAAGCAAGGCAGGGCCAAGTAACGTGAAGCTTGTTGTCACATCCCAAAATTTTCCAAATATTGAAATGTGAAAAATTAAATAAACAAAATAAAACTTTGTTGAAATTCAGGGTGAGAAGAAACTTTTTGATTCCAATTGGGAATATCAAAACCTATTTTGATTAAATAAAATCCTAAAGGGATTAAAAAGATAAATAAACAATAAAGTTAAAATATTTGGAATCACTATTTTTGGATCTTTTAATAAAAAGATTTGATTTTCAAAAGCAAAGGTAGAATTATAAACAAGGATTATTTTATAGAGCCAAATTAAATCTTGGCCAAACTTTTGAAATAGAATATTTCTATTTGATAAAAAGAGTAAAGGTTTATTTAAATAAAATAGTGAGGATTTATTAATATCCAATTTTATTAAAGTAAAGGCTTTTCCTTTTTAATTAAACACTAAAACTTGTTAATTTATTTTAAATAAGATTTCCAAGTGTTTTATATTTTCAAATGAAACCTACTGAAAAAGGTTTTGGGTTTGTTTTAGATTTCAGATGGAGTTTTTAAATAAATTAAACCCTATTTGAATTAATGACTAAGGTCTATTTTATTTAATTATTAAATGGATCCTAAAAAGAATAAAAATTATTTTGTTTGACTTTGGTTTGTGTTGTTAAACAGAACTAAAATCAATACAAAGTTTGGTGGAAGTTTGAATTCATTTGGAGTTTGAATTGTTTGTTTGAAAATCAAAAACAGAAAATCAAATGGAAAAAGAAAAAGCTTACTGTATAAAAAAAGTGAATCGAACTCAACCCAACCCAACAGGCCCAACAGCCCACTCGCAGCCCATCTTCCCCCCCCCCCACGTGCAAAACGTTTTCTACCCAAACCTGCACCCGCGCAGTCACAGACGAGTGGACCCCGCTCCCCCTCTCTCTCCCTCACTAACAGCACGGCCCCACGCCAGCATGTCGTCGTCTTCACCCGCGACCAAGTCCCCTGCCGTTGCAGCCGAGTAACTCCGGCGTTGAATTCGCGATTGATGGCGGCCTTAATTCCTCCAGTGACTATGCTTACTTACTCGCCTCTGTCCCCTCTCTCTTTCCCCCCAGACAGCGCCTCCCCTCTGCCCCAGGGCTGCCCAGATTTTCCCTTGCACCGCCGCGGACTCCGACGAGCTTCGCGATCAATTCCGGCGCCGTCCAGCCTCGCCTCGACTCCCACTGCACACTAGCCTGTTCCCCACCTCCTGGCGCATCTCCTCGTGCCACCCGTTCGCCTGCGCTTGCCCTAGAGCGTCGGCAAGGACAAGCTCGACTCGTCGCCGCCGTCTGCCATTGCTCCGTCGAACTACCCAGGTGAACTCCGACCGCCCTAAGCTCTCTCGATGATGCTCACGTGAACCCCACATTCGCCCGCATCTAACCATGGCCCTATCTTTCCTTAGGGTGATCTGCAACCTCGCCCTCGACGACCTCTAGAGCCACTCGCCGCTCGCAACAACTCCGGCGAGCAATTTCCTTCGTCCCCGTGCGCACCCTGCCTCCTCGTGAACGGGTTGAGAATCAACACGTCAAGGCGAACACGGTGAGCCCTATCCCCCTCTCCCTCGCTTCCTGTATCGCCAGCTCCGCCGTCTGCCGCCGCCAGCGCCGCCAGATTTTGGTCGAGCTGCTGTGAACCGTTAGATGCAAAGTGTCTGGCTGCGATTAGATTTTAACTGAAGGGGTATGAGCGCGTCTGAGCCGAGTGATCTCACTTAGATCCAACGATCCAGAGAGGCCGATCCGCACGAAACGGTACCGGCCAATAGAATTGCGCCGCGTGGCACTGGTTATGTTTAAAACAGAATTTTGAATCTGATTGATATGCAAACTTGTAAAAATCATAACTTTAATTCTACACGTCCAAATTTTGCAAATTTTATATCAATGGAATCAGTAGAACATGTACTTTGCAACCATGCACTTTGTTTAATGTTTTGTCTCTGGAAAATTGGTTGAATTTGCAGAAACATGTGTAGGCTTATTTTGAATATAAAAATTGTTCTAGATAAAATTTTAATGTGAAATCTTTGAAAAATGGTTTTTTGTGAACCTACTGCCCTTAGGAACCAACTCCTGGATTTAAAAATGAATTTTGTGAAGTTTAGGAATAAATACTTGAATTAGCTCATTTCTAGTCAAATAAAAATATTGATTTTGATATGGAAATGATTTTTGAGTAAAACCTTTGGGAAATGTTTTGATTCAAACCTTCTGACACTAAACACCAAGTTTTGTGAATAAACAACTTATTTTATGAACAATATAAAATTATTGATTTGATAAAAGCATTTTCAACCACATAAAATATTGATTTGATTTAAAAATGGTTTATAGATAAAACCTTTTTCAAATGGTTTTACCACTTTAGTAAATGACCACTTTTGAACTATATAATTTTTAGAGCCTAGTAGAAACCACCTTTCCAAATAAAACTATCCTTTGCATGCTTGCATGCATGACCTTGTTTCTATTATTTTATGTGTGATAAATTGTTTGAATATTGGTTGGAATGCTAGTTGAATTGTGTTTGCTTGATTGAATTGTAGTGGAATTAGAAGAGTGTGATATTTGCAAGATCAAGAAGTGAACCAACATTCTCTACTAAAAAGGCAAGTGACACTATCATCCAAGTCCTACTATTTTCATTACACTTAGTGGATTTTGTAACATGCATGGAAAGGTTTACTATATTTTATGCTATGCTAAATCCTAATAGGATACCCTTATATATTCCTTAGTGGAAACATTTTAGTTGTAGTATGCTTAGCCCTGCTATATATATTGGGATGGGATACATGTTATGAATATATGAAGTGTTGAAAAGATATATGTTTTATATAATAAAACAAGTACTCAATGAACCACCTGGGTGGACAAGGATACTCAAGGTTGGACAAGGTGGCAACAAAAGGAACCATGTTTATATGGCTATCTCCTTTTGTATGTGCACTAGAAGAAAACCACCCAGGGACTTAGAGATTGAACATGTTTCTCGTACAGTGGCTTCCGTGTACAGCCACATGCTAAATGGGCTCTGGCTTAGTCAACTACATAGTGGGAGACCCATGCATTGGCATCTTCAGGTTAACTAGAATTGTGTAAGGGAACTTGAAACCCTACATTGGTGCCTGGATGACAAGCTAGCATTGTGTATTGGGAGGACTCCTATGGAAATACTTTGTCACATTCTCAATCTGCCAGTACTCCATCTTGGTGAGTACTTATCCAGCGGCCACTGGTGGCATCAAGATGAGATTGTGTAATGTGGGTAAAGTGTACAACTTCTGCAGAAGATCAAAATTCTAAGTACTTAGCCGTGTCCCCAGTTATGGACAATACTGAGCAACTAAGGCCTGAAGCTATGGAAGATCTCGACATTCCAATTTCTCAAAGTAAAACTTGATGGTGACAACAAGGGTTTTGAAGCACTAGGAGTTTTCCAAGAAGTTCAGAAAGATTTTGACAAAAGATCAAAACTATTTTGAAAAGATAGGATAAAACTATATTGCTTTCTGCAAATGAGCCTAAACCCCACTTAGCCAAATATGCATGTAATGATAGGATCCACTTATTTCTACATAGTAGTGAAACTTGCCAATACAATTCAAATGTATTGACCCTTGTGGATGAAACTTATTATGTTGCAGGTTTTTTTCATGTTAGTGAAGTGTGTTGAATAGGATTACAAGTCTACAACCAGCATGTTTGCCTGTGGCACTTTGAAGATGAAGGACCCCATGCTTATAGATATTCTGCTGCAATGTAATGTAATAGCCAAATGAGCTATGTAAGATGTAATGAATTATTTTATTCCTGGTTATAAAGTTGTATTATGACCTTTGTTTCTTGATATTACATCTTAACTGTGGATGCTAGCTATTGATCCAGGGACTAGCATTGTAAACACAGGGATCTCTACCTTATTAAAGGTTGGGAACCTTACACTTGCAAGAGAAGTAAGTGCTCATCGTCAAACCCTAGTCACAAGCTATGAAGGATCTGGGCAGAGCCAAACACAAAGGACAAGGCGCAGAGTGGCAGAAGGGCATAAGGAGGTCACGGAGGTGACAGTCCTAGAGCCCGAGGCGTGCAGATGGGGTTCTCTGAGACTCTGTCGTCATTAGAAGGGCGACACGGAAAGGAGGCCGCCGAATTACTATATTAGGACAAGCATATTATTCGAATATGCTTGCCACGTCAGCCTTAGAGGAACCAGGGCTCCCCTTTAAAAGGAGAGGCTTGGACTCTAAGAAGGGCATCGGCTCATTTGGTATCGTTAGGCTGGTAAAGTCCTTCTTCTCCACTAGTATAGAGCTCAAGGAGCACTTGTAGCCCAAGAAAGGAGAAACAAAGATCTTTACGTTAGTCTTCTGTGTGCAGAATCAACTACATCTTCCCTCCCCAGATCCCTCTAGCATCCATTGGTCCCACACTTTAGCCTACCCATGGCATCTGCCGTGCCACCACCACGACACCTGAAATGTTACTAAGAGCAGGCCAATCATTGATGGTTACGAACAACAATGCTCGTAGGTTAAATTCCTCAAGTTTGTGCTCATCCCACACACGTACACCTTTTCTGTGCCACAGTTGTAAAAGTTCTTCAACTAATGGCCCTAGGTACACATCAATGTCATTGCCGGGTTGCTTCGGGCCTTGGATGAGCACTGGCATCATAATGAACTTCCGCTTCATGCACAACCAAGGAGGAAGGTTATAGATACATAAAGTCACAGGCCATGTGCTATGACTGTAGCTCTGCTCCCCAAAGGGTTCATGCCATCTGTACTTAGACCAAACCATAAGTTTCTCGCGTCACCTGCAAAGTCCGGGTACTTTCTCTCAATTTTTCTCCACTGCGACCCATCAGCGGGGTGTCTCAATATCTCGTCTTTCTTACGGTCTTCTTTGTGCCATCGCAACAATTTGCCATGCTCTTTGTTTCTGAACAACCGTTTCAGCCGTGGTATTATAGGAGCATACCACATCACCTTGGCGGGAACCCTCTTCCTGGGGCGCTCCCCCTCAACATCACCAGGGTCATCTCGTCGGATCTTATACCGCAATGCAGTGCATACCGGGCATGCATCCAAATTCTCGTACTGCTCACCGTGGTAGAGGATGCAGTCATTAATGCATGCATGTATCTTCTATACCTCTAATCCTAGAGGGCAGACAACCTTCTTTGCTTCATAAGTACTGGCGGGCAGTTCGTTATCCTTTGGAAGCAGCTTCTTCATTATCTTCAACAACTTTTCAAATCCCTTGTCAGGCACACTGACCTCTGCCTTCCATTGCAGCAATTCCAGTGTGCTGCCTAGCTTTTTGTGGCCATCTTCTCAATTCGGGTACAACAATTTGTTGTGATCCTCTAACATCTGCTCAAATTTCAACCTCTCCCTTTCGCTATCACATTCTCCCTTTGCATCAGCAATGGCCCGACCAAGATCATCAGCTGGCTGATATGATGCACGTTCTTCTGCTTCTTCTTCATCATTGTTTTCCATTGTAGTACCACCGTATTCAGGGGACATAGGATAGATGTCATCATTCTCTTCATCTTCGTTGTCTTCCATCATAACCCCTCTTTCTCTGTGCTTGGTCCAACAATTATAGCCAGACATGAAACCGGACCGAAACAAATGGCCGTGAAGGACTCTTGAGGAAGAGTATTCCTTCTGATTCCGACACTCACCACATGGACAACACATAAAACCATTCCGCTTGTTTGCCTCCGCCACAACGAGAAAAGAACGGACGTCTTTAATGAACTCGTCAGAGATTCGGTCAGCATACATCCATTGCCGTCTCATCTGCATTATATAAGTTTAGCAAACAAAATCACGATGCTAAGAGTAGTACTAGACTAAAAAAATAAAAGAACACATCGTATACATCAAACAACTATGCACTGATTTAAAAACTTTCTACTACATCTTTAGTCCCGGTTGGACACACCAACCGGGACTAAAGGGGTTGCGGCAGGCTGGGGCCGACCTGAGCCTGTTTAGTCCCAAATGGTGTCTCCAACCGGGACTAAAGTACATTCCAATCGGGACTAAAAGTGGGTGACGACACTATATGTCGTGAGTGGAGACACTATGCTAGTGAGTGGCGACACTGTTTCAGTGGGTGGCGACACTATGACAGGGGTGAGTGCCGACATTATGTCGTGAGTGTCGACACTATGTTGTGCTGCTTAATCTATAAATAGGCTTCCTTGAGAACTATCAAGTGCAAGGAAGATTGTGTGCGAGACCAGGGACACCACTACGGCGGAGCTTCTCGAAGATGTCTTAGGACCTCGTCCTCAGACATCTTCAAGGAGCTCGCCATAGAGGCACTCCCTAATATGTGAAATTAGTTAGCTCCACCAGCATACTGATTTAGCTAGAAAAGATATGAACTAAAAGATGGTGTGTGAGAGCAGGGACACCACTGCGGCAGACCTTCTCTAAGATGTCTTAGGATGCCTCGTCCTCAGACATCTTCGAGGAGCTCTCCATAGAGGCACTCCCTAATTTAATTTGGTAGCTCCTCGGCATGTTCATGTTTTTGTTCTTACTTGCTTAACTAGCCGATGATTAACTAAAATTCTAGGGCGCCACTGTATATATGTGTGCCTTCATAGTTTTGGTACTTATTTTTGTTGCAATGGATTTTGTGACGACAGGTAGAAGAAAGAAGAATATTTTGTTGCTCGATGGTGACATGATGCACTGTGAACCGTCTGAATTTCAAGACTATGTGCCAAACCAAGATATGTAGATAGGATGAACTCATGTATCTATGTGCTTCGATGAATCAAATGAATTTCGAGAACTATATGTGCCAAATTAACCAGATATATAGAGATAGAATCCACACAAATCTATCCATTTCTAGAGCATGAAATGAGCTAAAACAAGCAATGAAAGATGAAATGATGAAGTTGCTAACCTATTAGGACCCTTGATAGATGTGGAGCCAAAAAATCTTCACAAATCTTGAGAAAAAATGGGAAGAACTCGAGCTTGCGAGGAGAAATTTGAGAGAGATGCTTGTGTGAGCTTGAAATGGCTCGGGCTGGGAAGGGGAAGAAGATATAGTCGGGGACTTTAGTCCCGGTTTGAGAAACAAACCGGGGCTAATGGTCCACGCATCTGCTCTTTTCCAGCACCAGACCCTTTAGCCCCGTTTTGTTAAACGAACCGGGACTAAAGTTCCCCTACGAACCGGGGCTAATGTCTTTTGGGGCCTGCGACCTTTCTAGCCGTTGGGACCAGGGCATTAGTCCTGGTTTGTACTAGAACCGGGACTAAGACCAAGGGTCCATTTTCTACTAGTGACAGAATCTCTGCCGTGGCAGAGAAACACACGAATCTCTGCCGCGACAGGAACCAATATAGTCCCGGGTGGTGTTATGACGCGAGACTAGAGGGGTTCTTCCCCCGCCTCGCGCAAACTGCCACGTTGTGGACTCTAGTCCTGGGCCATAGCAAACCGGGAGTAGAGATAAGGGTCTCTAGTCTCGATTTGGTAGTCCCAGGTCCAAAAACGAGACTAGAGCCCGTTACAACGCAGGACTACATGCCCCTTTTCCACCAGTGTGTGTAGGGTTCGTGTTGGAATTATGCCCTAGAGGCAATAATAAAGATGTTATTATTATAATTCTTGTTCATGATAAAGTTTATATTCCATGCTAGAATTGTATTAAGCGGAAACTTTAATACTTGTGTGGTTTGTGAACAACACCGTGTCCCTAGTATGCCTCTATGGACTAGCTCATTGATTAATGATGGTTAAGGTTTCCTAACCATAGACATGAGTTATTGATTAATAATGAGATCATATCATTGGGAGAATGATATGATGGACAGACCCAAACTAAGCGGAGCAATTAGATCGTGTCATCGTGTTCATCTTTGCGAAGCTTTTCTTATGTCAAATATTGTATTCCTTAGACCATGAGATAATACAACTCCCTGGTATCGGAAGAAAGCTTTGAGGTCATCAAACGTCATCCTATGAGAGGGTGATCATAAAGGTGTCTCTCAGTTGATCGGAAAGTACCTGTTGGGTTGTATGTATCGAGATGGGATTTGTCCCTCCCAAGTCGGAGAGATATACTTCGGGCCCACTCGGTAATCGATATCAACACCGCTTGCAAGCATGTGGTTAAGTATTTAATCACAAAGTGATATCGGATTACGGAACGAGTAAAGTACTTGCTGTGAACGAGATTGAACTAGGTATGACGGTACCGACAATCAAATCTCAGGCAAGTAAAATATCGCGAGACGAAGGGAATATATATATGGGATTGATTGAATCCTGGCATCGTGGTTCATCCGATATGATCATCGATGAATGTGTGGGAGTCAATATGGGTTTCCAGACCCCGCTGTTGATTATTGATAGAAGATCATGTCTGCATATTCTCGAACCCGAAGGGTCACACACTTAACGTGTCTCGACGCTAGGATAGATTGGATAATTGGTTTATGAGTTTTTGTTAGGAGTCTCGGATGAGATCCAGGACATCACAAGAGGTTCCAGAATGGTCCGGAGAATAAGATTCATATAAGGCAATGCAGTTTTTGGAGTTCGGAATTGTTTCGGGTTAATCGGTATTGTACCGGAAGCTTCTAGAACCTTCCGGAGTGGGACCAACGTGGCCCCACTTGTCGGGAGGGGGCGTGGGCCTATGAGGGAGTGCCCTGGCCGCATTGGGCCAGGGGCACAAGGCCCCATAGGGCCCAACCGGCCAAACCCTAGGGAAACCCTAGGGGAGCTTCTAGAAGGGGTGGGGGGAAAGTTGCCCCCCACTCCTCCCTCCTTTGGCCGCCGGCCTAGGGCTTGGGGGAGGGGCAAGGGCCAGCCGCCCACCCCTCTATATAAAGAGGGCTGGGGGTGCACCCCTCCCACACCTCCTCCACAACCCTAGCCGCCCTGCTGCCCCTCCTCTCTCTCTCTCCCTCCCGACTGCGCGTAGGCGAAGCCCTGCCGCAGAAACAATCCACCGCTTGCACCGCGCCTTCGCGTTGTAGATCCAATCCATCTCTCCACCCTAATTGCTGGAACGAGGAAGGAGGAGACGTCGAGGTTCCGCACGTGTGCATCTCTCGGAGGCATCGCCACTTGCGGTGTTAGATCGGATCAGATCGCGAGGAGGAGAAGCGAGTACGACTACATCACCCACGTTCCGCTGTGCGAATCTTCAAGGGTATGAAGATATCATCTATCCCCCCTCGTTGTTTGCATCTCCTAGATTAGATCTTGGCTTTCCCGTTCGCATCCGTAGAAATTTTTTGATTTACTATGCTGCGAAACCCTTCAGTTCGCATCATAGAAAAACAAAAAATTTCCTACGATGGGAACAACTATGTACCAAGATCTATCTACTAGATACAAACAACGGGCAGATGTATATCCATAGAGAACATACCCTTGAAGACCGACAAAGCTTAATGAGTTAAACTCATGGTTGATGTAGACGATCTCTTGCCGATCTCAAGATCGAGAGGAAGTCCCAGCGCCATAAATCAGCAGCGCATCCGTGCTCGCACACACGTCCGAGGCACCAAGCAACCTCCGCCTCCTCGTTCCAGCGATGCAGCAGAAGCACAACTCTTTCTTGCCGAATAGCCATCGAGAACATGTATCTCTCTAGTCCGAGACCATGGGGGGTAAATTCTAGAGGGGGAGAGAGATCCTTCACGAGGAGGTGTGAGTGAGAAGTGAGGAGAGGGGTGCCTTTTATAGGAGAGGCGGGGGACCCCAAGGGGATGGCCGGCGTATGGGACTGCCCCCTTGCCCTCCCCTCATTCATGTGGGTGGACACTCCACTCACAAAAATCCTTTCAATTCCCTCCACTCAAAATCCCACTCAAAATTGCTATTAAATTTCCACCAAATTTAATGCAAACTCTCATTAAATAAAACTCCTTTTATTTATTCAGAATTTTGTCAATTACTTTAATGACAAACATTCACATATAACCCCTTGCTAGTATTTCATTTCACATGCAAAAACACTTTCTGCAATTTCACCCGAAAACCTGTTTCGGTATCTAGTGAAATAAATTCCTGCGCTTGTTATTCTTTCCGGCATGAAACTTTTGCTCCAATTGGATGTCGGTGTCTCTTAAGTGTGTCACCCTACGGTTCGTGAATAATGCGGACATGATCGATACCCCTCTCAGATCAATAATCAGAAGCGGGATCTGGAGACCCATACTGACTCCCACACATTCAATGATGACTTTCTTGTGATCGTCGGAACCTTTTATGCTAGTATCTTAATCCCTTTGTTTCACGATATATTACATGTCCGATATTACATCATCGATATCTCCATACCTAGTTTGATCTCGTTACTGACATGCACTCTTTTCTCGTTCCCGTGATATAACATTCTAGTGATCAAATCACTTGCTTGCAAGCTAACCAATGTGATATCACCGAGAGGGCCCAGAGTATATCTATCCGTCATCGGGATGAACAAATTCCACTCTCGATCCATGGGCCTCAACATAAAACTTTATTAGTTTTGAACCCATCTTTATAATCACCCTGTTACGGTGTGACGTTTGATGTTATCAGGAAACTCTTCCGGTGTTAGTGATTGACATGATCTCATGGTCTAAGGATTAGGATTACCTCGTTAGTTGTTATAGCAATATAAACTCAATGACTTTGATCGTAATGCTATACTTCGGATGAATGTTCATCACGCCATTACACTAATGTTGTGATCTCGTTATTAACAACATCCAATGTCCATGATCAGGAAACCTTGATCATCTTGTTAATCAACGAGCTAGTTTATGAGAGAGGCATAACTAGTAACTTTCTGTTTGTTTATTAAACACACATGTATTAACATTTCCGTATTAATACAATTATAGCATGCAAAATAAACATCTATCATATACTTGTAATACACATAATAAACACTTTGTTATTGCCTCTCAGGGCATATTCCCTTCAGTCTCCCACTTGCACTAGAGACAATAATATAGTTACATAGTGATGAATCTAACACCCATGGAGTTCTGGTGTTGATCATGTTTTGCTCTAGGGAGAGTTTTAGTCAACGGATCTGCTACATTGAGATCCGTGTGTACTTTATAAATCTTTATATCTCCATCCTTGACATGCTCGCGGATGGAGTGAAACCGGCGTTTAATATGCTTGGAATTCTTGTGAGACCTTGGTTCTTTGGCATTGGCAATGGCACCATTGTTGTCACAACAGATCACCATTGGGCCCAACGCGCTCGCAACCACACCTAGTTCGGATATGAACTCCTTCATCCAAACCGCTTCCTGAGCCGCTTCCGAAGCAGCAACATATTCGGCCTCCGTTGTTGATCCCGCCACCACAGGTTGTTTGGAACTCCTCCTACTAACCGCTCCACCATTCATGAGAAATACGTATCCGGATTTAGACTTAGAGTCATTCGGATCAGTGTCAAAGCTTGTGTCAACATAACACTTAGCGACGAGCTCTTCTTCACCTCCGTACACAATAAACATATCCTTAGTTCTTCGCAAGTACTGAAGGATATTATTGACCGCTATCCAGTGTTTTGAACCTGGATCCGATTGGTACCTACTAGTCAAACTAATAGCATGTGCCACATCCGATCTTGTACATAGCATGGCGTACATTATAGATCCTATGGCTGAAGCATAGGGGACTTTTTCCATTATCTCTCTTTCTTCTGCCATAGCCGGACTTTGAGTCTTACTTAATGTCTTGCCTTGCAACATAGGTAAGAACCCCTTATTACTTTCATCCATTTTAAACTTCTTTAAAATCTTATCAAAGTATGTACTTTGCGATAGCCCTATTAGGCGCCTAGATCTATCTCTATAGATCTTTATGTCTAATACGTATGGCGCTTCACCTAGGTCCTTCGTTGAAAATTTGCCGTTCAGATAACTTTTAACACTGTTTAAAAGATCTATATCATTTCCGATCAATAATATGTCATCCACATATAATATCAGAAATGCCACATTGCTCCCACTCACTTTCTTGTAAATACAAGCCTCTCCATACGTTTGGACAAATCAAAACTCTTTGATCACCTCATCAAAGCGGAGATTCCAACTTCGTGATGCTTGCTTCAGTCCATAGATGGATCGCTGAAGCTTGCACACCTTGTTAGCATACTTAGGATCGACAAAACCCTTTGGTTGTATCATATACAACTATTCTTCAATATTGCCATTGAGGAACGTGGTTTTGACATCCATCTTCCATATCTCATAATCGAAATATGCAGCAATTGCTAACATAATCCTAACTGACTTTAGCATCGCTACGGGAGAGAATGTCTCATCGTAGTCAACTCCTCGAATTTGTTGAAACCCCTTTGTGACAAGTCGAGCTTTATAGACGATCACATTACCATCAGCATCAATTTTCCTTTTGAAAATCTATTTATTCTCCACGGCCTTTCGGTCGTGAGGTAAGTCCACCAAGTTCCAAACTTGATTTTCATACATGGATTCCATCTCGGATTTCATGCCTTCTAACCATTTGTTGGAATCCGGGATCATCATCGCTTCTTCATACGTCGCAGGGTCATCAATTTCATCAACCATGAAATTCATAACAGGGTTTCCGTACAGCTCCGGAGCTGCACGTGTCCTGTTAGACCTGCGAGGTTCGGTAATACTCTCTTTCGGAGTTTCATGATCATTATCATTAGTTCCTTCTTCAACTGGTGAAGCCAACTCCGGAACGACTTCCAGCGCTGTGCTACTCGCCATACTTTGAAGAGAAGGTTCAATAACCTCTTTGAGTTCTATCTTCCGACTACTCACGCCTTTCGGGAGAAACTCTTTCTCTAGAAAGGATCCATTCTTGGCAACAAAAACCTTGCCCTCGGATCTGTGATAGAAGGAATACCCAATTGTTTCCTTAGGGTATCATATGAAGACGCATTTTTCCGCTTTGGGTTCGATTTTATCCGGTTGAAGTTTCTTCACATAAACATCGCATCCCCAAACTTTAAGAAATGGCAGTTTAGGTTTGTTTCCAAACCACAATTCATACGGTGTCTTTTCAACGGATTTAGATGGTGCCCGATTTAAAGTGAATGCAGCAGTTTCTAGTGCATAACCCCAAAATGACAACAGCAAGTCCGTTAGAGACATCATAGATCAAACCATATCCAATAAAGTACGATTACGATGTTCCGACACACCATTTTGCTGTGGTGTTCCGGCAGGTGGGAGTTGTGAAACAATTCCACACTCTTTCAAGTGAGTGCTAAACTCGTAACTTAGATACTCACCTCCACGGTCGGACCGTAGAAATTTGATCTTTCTATTACGATGATTTTCCACTTCATTCTGAAATTCCTTGAACTTTTCAAAGGTTTCAGACTTGTGTTTCATCAAGTAGATATAACCGTATCTACTCAAATCATCCGTGAAAGTAACAAAACAACGATATCCACCTCGCGCCGACACACTCATTGGACCACATACATCAGAATGTATGATTTCCAATAAATCTGTCGCCCATTCCATTGTACCGGAAAATGGTGTTCTAGTCATCATGCCCATAAGGCATGGCTCACATGTATCAAATGATTCAAAATCAAGTGATTCCAAAAGTCCATCCGAATGGGGCTTCTTCATGTGTTTAACGCCAATATGACCTAGACGGCAGTGCCACATATATGCGGATATATCATCATTAAGTTTAATCCTTTTAGCATCAACATTGTGAATATGTGTAACATTATTATCGAGATCCAATAGAAATAAACCATTCATCATCGGTGTATGACCATAAACGATTTCATTCATATAAATAGAACAACCATTGTTCTCGGATTTAAATGAATAACCACTTCACATCAAACACGATCCAGATACAATGTTCATGCTCAGTACTGGCACCAGATAACAATTATTCAAGTTTATTACTAATCCCGACGGAAAGTGGAGAGGTAGCTTTCCGACGGTGATCACATCAACGCTTGATCCATTGTCGACACGCATCTTGACCTCACCCCTTGCTAGCGGTTGTTTGTTCCGCAGCCCCTGATTCAAGTTACATATATTAGCAACTGAACCGGTATCAAATACCCAGGTGCTACTGCGAGTACTAGTCAAGTACACATCAATAACATGCATATCATATATACCTTTGTTTGCCTTGCCGGCCTTCTTGTCTGCCAAATACTTGGGGCAGTTGCGCTTCCAGTGGTCAGTCCCCTTACAATAGTAGCACTCGGTATCAGACTTAGGTCCAACTTGCCGCCCTTACTTCCCTTCCGTTTACCCTTCTTGTCTTTCTTGAAACCAGTGTTCTTATTGATCATCAACACTTGATGTTCCTTCTTGATCTCCACTTCTGCAGTTTTAAGCATTGACAGAAGATCGGGGAGAGACTTCTTCATGCCTTGCATATTATAGTTCATCACAAAGCTCTTATAGCTAGAGACTGCAGAACACGGTGGATGCCTAAGTCAATGGGAATAGTTATTCCCAAGGACACAAGCTTATCGGCATAACCCGACATCTTCAGTACATGCTCACTTACGGAGCTGTGCTCTTCCATCATGCAACTAAAGAACTTTTCTGAAGCATTGTAGCTCTCTACAGCAGCATGTGTGTCGAAAATCATTTTCAACTCACCCATTGTATCAAATGCATTGCTGTTTTCGAAACACTTTCGAAGTTCTGGCTCTAGCCCATATAATATGCCGCAATGAACTAAGTTGTGGTCCTCCGGACGAGTCTGATAGACATTCTTCTCCTTGTCAGGGGCATCATCGAAAGGTGGGGGGCCTAGCGGCTCTTCTAGCACATATTGCTTTTGTGCAGCAGAGAGGAGAATCCTCAAATTCATGGCCCATTCGGTAAAGTTGCTACCGTTCGTTGCAAGTTTCTCTTTCTCCATGAACACATTGAAATTAAAAGCAGATGGTGCCATCTACAACAGAATTTGTAAAGTTTAGACTAAGTTTATGATAGATTGAGTTCAATTAATCCACATTACGAATGAACTCCCACTCAAAAACGACATCCCTCGTGCCTTTTTGGTTATTACATGAACCAAATCCACTACACCAAGTCCGATCATCACGTGAGTCGGTGTAGCTTCAAAGGCAAGAATCAAATGGTCATCATATCTACTATATGACTCATGCTTAACCTTTCGGTCCGTGTTCCGAGGCCTTGTTTGTACATGCTAGGCTCGCCAAGTTAGAACCTTAGTATTCGCGTTTGTAACTGTCTTACACCCAAAATATGGTCGTGGATCCAAGAACACCCGATCATCATGTGATGTTTTGGAGCGACGAAAACATAATCGGTGCATACTAAAGGAAGAACATATTCTTATCTTGATATTTAAATGAGGGATCATCTTATTATGCTAATAAAACGCCAAACAAGCAATATAAGATGCTATCAAACATCACATGTTTATAAGTGAAATGATATGGTTCCTGCATATGATCTCTATCATGTGCACCATGGTATGATCACTATCATACCTTTATGTGTAAGGCCAAGGTCTATGGAACTTACACGTTATATGTGTTGTAAGAGTATCATTTCATACTTCTAGTTACAACATCACCATATCATAACACTAGCCCAACAACAATCTAAACTAGATGCCTCTAATTTATCCATTCCAAGTTTTACGTGGCTTAGGGCTTTCGAAGATAGAACCGTTCTTACCTATGAACATGAACCACAACGAGGATAACCAAATTGTTGACAACTCGTTGCAAAATATATATTGACTATAGTAGGAGAGACAGACACCTGCTAGCCACTTATGCAAACTAGTTGCATGTCAAGCGTGGAACAGGTCTCATGTGCGAGGACATGTAAAGTTTGTCCGAGCCGCTTCATCCCACTATGCCACCAATATCCAAAATTACAACTAAGAAGCAATAACATGATCATCGTCGCCCACATACTCATATGTATACTACCCGTGTAAAGCATCTACGCATAGATCCGGCTCTGATACCACTGTAGGGTTCGCAGCATAGAAAACAAAAAAATTCCAACGATAGGAACAACTATGTAACAAGATCTATCTACTAGATACAAACAACGGGCGAATGTATATCCATAGAGAACATACCCTTGAAGACTGACAAAGCTTAACGAGTTAAACTCGTGGTTGATGTAGACGATCTCTTGCCGATCTCAAGATCGAGAGGAAGTCCTAGCGCCACAAATCAGCAGCGCTTTCGTGCTCGCACACACGTCTAAGGCACCGAGCAACCTCCGCCTCCTCGCTCCAGCGATGTAGCGGAAGTACAACTCTTTCTTGCCGAATAGCCACCGAGAACATGTATCTCTCTAGTCCGAGACCATGGGGGATAAATTCTAGAGCGGGAGAGAGATCCTTCACGAGGAGGTGTGAGTGAGAAGTGAGGAGAGGGGTGCCTTTTATAGGAGAGGGGGGACCCCCAAGGGGGTGGCCGGCGCATGGGACTGTCCCCTTTCCCTCCCCTCATTCATGTGGGTGGACACTCCACTCACAAAAATCCTTTCAATTCCCTCCACTCAAAATCCCACTCAAAATTGCTATTAAATTTCCACCAAATTTAATGCAAACTCTCATTAAATAAAACTCCTTTTATTTATTCAGAATTTTGTCAATTATTTTAATGACAAACATTCACATATAACCCCTTGCTAGTATTTCATTTCACATGCAAAAACACTTTCTGCAATTTCACCCGAAAACCTGTTTCGGTATCTAGTAAAATAAATTTCTGCGCTTGTTATTCTTTCCGGCATGAAACTTTTGCTCTAATTGGATGTTGGTGTCTCTTAAGTGTGTCACCCTACGGTTCGTAAATAATGCGGACATGATCGAGACCCCTCTCAGATCAATAATCAGAAGCGGGATCTGGAGACCCATACTGACTCCCACACATTCAACGATGACTTTCTTGTGATCGTCAGAACTTTTTATGCTAGTATCTTAATCCCTTTGTTTCACGATATATTACATGTCCGAGATTCGATCATCGGTATCTCCATACCTAGTTTGATCTCGTTACTGACATGCACTCTTTTCTCGTTTCCGTGATATAACATTCTAGTGATCAAATCACTTGCTTGCAAGCTAATCAATGTGATATCACCGAGAGGGCCTAGAGTATATCTATCCGTCATCGGGATGAAGAAATTCCACTCTCGATCCATGGGCCTCAACATAACACTTTATTAGTTCTGAACCCATCTTTATAATCACCATGTTACGGTGTGATGTTTGATGTTATCAAGAAACTCTTCCGGTGTTAGTGATTGACATGATCTCATGGTCTAAGGATTAGGATCATTTCGTAAGTTGTTATAGCAATATAAAATCAATGACTTTGATCGCAATGCTATACTTCGGATGAATGTTTATCACATCATTACACTAATGTTGTGATCTCGTTATTAACAACATCCAATGTCCATGATCAGGAAACCTTGATTATCTTGTTAATCAACGAGCTAGTTTATGAGAGAGGCATAACTAGGAACTTTCTGTTTGTTTATTAAACACACATGTATTAACGTTTCCGTATTAATACAATTATAGCATGCAAAATAAACATCTATCATATATTTGGAATAGACAATAATAAACACGTTATTATTGCCTTTCAGGGCATATTCCCTTCAGTGTGGGTACCCATTTGTGTTGTCCATGGGATTCCTGGACACGTGCCATGACTTCTGCCGTGGCGACGCTACCGACGGTGGCGCTCACATTCAGCGGCGGCGTGACCATGTCCTTGGAGGTGCCAGGATCTCATCGAGCGGGTGTCTTGCATCCCCGCCCAATGGCAGCGACAGGGACGTGCTCATCCTTCGCTGTGCCCTTCGACGACAGGTTAATGCACGTCGCCCGCTGATCCACAGTGCCCGGTTCATTGACTCGCGACTATACTACTCCCAAAATGCACTACGGCTATAGTTGTATAGACATGTGGGTGTACCGTAGCGTACCTTCCACATATCGCCTGAAAAGGTGCCACTCGCCATAGCACGCATAGGTTCCCGGCGTCATCGGCGCGTTCAATCTCTCGTTCGGCTCGTCCATGCGTATTCAGCTATGTGCAGCAGTTCCGTTAATATAAGAAACGGAGGTCTAACCTTTCACAAGAGAAATGCCTAGCTACATTGGTGGGGACTTGTTTGCTGCTGCAGCGTTTTGAGTTCGATTCCCTGCTGCGTTTATAGTTTTATTTTTTCTTTCCACCTCCTCCTCTGGCTGGTGGGATTATCTTATTTTCTAGGAAATTTTGCTTGGAGAGAGAAACGGGCATCAGGAGAGGATATTTGTGAATAACTGTCTATAAGATATTAAATAATATATTTATGCTTATTTAAAAGAGAGAGAAAAGGAAAGAAAATAAGTGTGAACTCTCATGCAAGAGTCAGCTCTAGCACATGCTCTAGATACTTTGTGAGAGTGAGTGATAGACCAAATATTGATAAAATAATATACTCCCTTCGACCCATGTTAGATTATTTAGTATATAGGTTCATCCAAATTTTGAAAAATCCAAGTCAAGTAATATGGGTCGGAGGAAGTATTTATATAGCTTGTTATTATACATATTAGCTATTTAATTAACTATAGATGATATGACACTGTCTTATAGCTTAGCTATATTATTGTTCTTGCTCTAAGCTAGACGGTGGAACCGGTGACTGGACGCTGCTGTTCAGAGATCTTGCAGAGTACGTACCCGAGCACGGCCTCTGGTTTGGCTTCTCGCGCGACCATAAGCAGCTCTGCGCGTTCGACATGTCCACCGTGTCTGGAGCGGCGGCGCCCGTGCCGATGATGGCGTGGGACGATCTGGCCTGGCCGGAGAGCTGCTGGGTCCCGATGAAGACTCGTCTCGTGCCGCTGGGATCTGGCATGTTTTGTATCGCCAGGTTTTTCTATACTTTGGTGGACGTGGTGATCAAGTACACGTATACATGAGCGACCTCACCGATCGGATTGAGATGATGTCGAATTTACCGGTGCTCACCGGCGTAGAGGTGGGGCGCGGTGGCGCTCAAGGGCTAGGAAGGATGGTCAGGCACAAGTCCACGCACTACGTCTTCGGCTGCAACTTCGCGAAACCCGTATGAAGAATAATACAGAGCAGATCGATCCTGTTTTTTATTTATCTATTTATTCTGCTGGCGTATTGTGCCTTTTGTTACTCCCTCCGATCCATATTACTTGTCATTAAAATGAATGTATTTGGTACTAAAACATGTCTAGATACATCCATTTTCACGACAAGTAATATGGATCGGAGCGAGTAATGTTTTTGTTATGATAAAAATACTTAAAATAAGAACAATGCTATGTACTGTAGTTCGGAGTATTAGTTTGGCGGAATTGCTAAAACACATCTAGCTATGACTCGTAGCTTAACGTCATAACTAGCTTGTGTACCATTGATTTGATCCGGTGGTCAAGATTGGGGCGTTTGTCGCGTGCATAGCCTCGAGCCTCGTTGCATGTTGTGTTGATCATTGAGCTGGCCCACGTGGCTGCATTCCTTTGTCTGTCGGGCCTCTTCATTTATTTGGTTTTTTGTCGCTTTTCTCACCTTTTGTTTTCTAGATTGACTAAGCTAGAGCGGGCAGCCATGAGGTAGTGGTGGGAGGCGATCTTGCTGCTAGAACTTTTTTTATTCTTGTTGTTGGTTTTTGTAAAATGATTTATTTTTAGCGGGGATACTAAACATGTATGACGACTGTCGAGAAATAGATTTATATTTTGTGGTTTCGATCTTTTTCATCTAGGTTTATTTTTGCATGTCGCTCCTACTAAGACGCATTGTCATCACTTTACTAGATAGTACTTGGCTGCAATTTATAAAGAGATAGAGCAAACATTTTCGTGTATATATAGTAGGTGTGGTAGAGGCTATTCGTCTAAATTGTATTTTAGATAGAGATACTTGTTGGATGTGATATTTTAAGATAAAAACGATACCAATTGATCGAGATTTTTTAAAACACAATACGTCTTTTGTCTGTTATATTTTATTATAGAAGTTACAACTAGACTTGCAACTGAGGCCCAATGACATTAATTGATCTTTTTTAAACTGTAATCTGCTTTTTTTTCTCCGGTGAGTTGCAACTGAGATTATTTTATACAGATTGCAAACAGATATGCAACTTTTTCTCCCGTAGGATTCTTTTTATAAAAGTTATAACTTGACTTGCAATTGAGATTGAAACCACATTAGTTGACATAAAATTTTGAAATCGTGATCCCTTTTATAGTCTGGTGGAATTCTTTTATAAAAGTTGTAGCTTGATTCGCAACTGATATTGAAACCACATTAGTTGACATAAAATTTTGAAATTGCAATTGCTTTTATAGTCCAACGGGATTTCTTATAGAAGTTGCAACTTAACTTGCAACTAAGATTAAAACCATATTATTTCACATAAAATTTTGAAATTGTGATCCGCTTTTTGTCCAATGATGAGTTGCAAGTGGGGTCGTAACTAGGATTTTTTTATATAAATTGCAACTCCGCTTGCAACTAATATTGAAATGGCATCATTTGATTGAGAATTTTTTAATTTTTGAAATTCTGATTCGCTTTTTCAGTTGCAAATAGGGTTGTAATTGTAATTTTTCAGTTGCAAGTGAAGTTGCAACTGAGATATTTTTATCTACAAGTGGGGTTGCAAGTGAGGTTCAGTTGCAAGTGGGATTGCAAATGAGACTTCTAGTTGCAATTGATATTTTTCAATACCGAGTGAGTTTTCAACTGAGATTCTTTAATTATACATGTCTTTTCAATTGCAAATGGTGTTGCAACTGAGTTGTTTTTACAGTTGCAAGTGGAGTCGCAACTGAGTGCCTTGTCTTTTTCAGTTGCCAATAGGGTTACAACTAAGTTGTTTTTATAGTTGCTAGTGAGATCGTAACTGAGTGAATTGTATTTATCAGTTGCAAATGGGGTGCAACTGAATTGTTTTTTCAGTCACAAGTGAGTGTGTGACTCTTTCTAAGAAAATATGATATTTTGGTAAACAATTTTAGTCTAAAAACATATAATAATCAAAGTAGATTTTTTTCAATTGAGGTTAAAATTTTGTACTAGCTAAAACCGCCACGTACGATAAAAAAAATCTGGAAAAACAATCACACAGACGCAAGCATGCAAACGAGACCACCACCTACAGCGCAGGGTATGAGCAGACCAGCACGCATGCTAGAGGCAACATCAAAAAAACACCAGGGCATAGAAATAGACGCGGCATGCAACTGCTGATGTCACCTGGCTGCGACTTAACTTACGTCGCAGTCGAGTGTGACATAGAGAGACTCTTAGTTTGGTGCCCCTTCCAACAGAGATTATTTCTCCACAATTAAGGTATGGAAACGGTGAATCTTGCAATGTTGAGTTAGATTTCGTTCGGGACAGCTCATACCTATGTCCCATCCATATACGGTGGAATCAGTTGCCCAAGTTTTCATAGATAACATCATAAAATTGCATGGGCCACCAATTGCAATTGTCTCTGATAGGGATAGGATATTCAACAGTAAGCTATGGAAAGATATTTTCAAAGTGGATGTTGATCTGAGATACAACTCGGCTTATCATCCCCAATCGGATGGACAAATAGAGAGAGAGTGAATCAGTGTGCGGAAAATTATCTCAGATACATGATTGCTGCCGAGCCAAAGAAATGGACTTCTTATACTTCCTCCGTTTTAAAATATAAGACGTTTTAAATTTGTAAAGAAAATGTATCTAGACTGTCAGCTTTTGGCTTGCGCAGTTCACGGAAGCTTCAAACCAAATTTTATAGACCATTTTGTATCCTGAGTAAAGTGGGAAACGTGGCATATAAACTTCAGCTCCCGGCCAACGTGGCAATCCACCCGGTCTTCCACGTGAGCCAACTGAAAAAACATCTGGGAGCATGAGCAATTCCTGATCCTCTGCTCCCTCTGGTTGATGTAACAGGCAAAATTAAGACTGAACCTGTGAGTGTGATACAGACCAGGCAAGTACTCCCTCCGTTTGAAAATATAAGATGTTTTAGGTTATGAATGAGATGTATCTAGACACATTTTAATGTCTAGATTCATTTGAACCTATACATTAAAACATGTCTAGATACATCTCCTTCACAAACCTAAAACATCTTATATTTCTAAACGGAGAGAGTAACAACCTTCCTGTGATGCAATGGTTAGTCCAGTGGTAAAATCTACACCCGGAGATGCTACGTGGGAGGATGCAGATTTCATCAAGCATACATTCCCAGATTTCTTCAAGACAACACTACAACAAGGGTGGTTCGACCGACAACAAGCTCCTTGAGGACAAGTTCGCTCTTACGGGAGGGAATTGTCAGAACCAAGTCCAAGTATCTGAACGACAGTGGTTAAGATCCAACGGCTCGTGTGACTCACTGTTGTAACTGTTATCTTTTTCGTTAGGTTAATTCTTCCGTTACGTAAGCTAGCTATATAATCGGCGGCGCCGCGGGTTGCAAACTTGTAACTCATTATTATGCTATGAACTGTCTGAAGGCAAAACAATATATCTCTCCATAATACAGATCTGGGAGTTCATGCCCAATTGTACTCTGAATTCGATCCTCTTTTAAGGCTAGTCATAGTGGGGAGTAACTTAGAGTAGTAAAATGCATATGTTACTAGTCTAAGTTACTATCTTCATAGTGGCAAGTTGTTGGATAGATCTCAACGTGACTGGGCCCAACGGCCCAGCACGCCCCCTAACTGCGCCCTGATCGGGGGCGCCCATCCTTATCTAGGACGGTGGGCCCCTGTCGCCAGCGCTATATAAAGTGGTGGGGAGCCGGCAGCACAACCCACGAGGTTAGCCGTGCCCTAGCCGCCCCACCTACAAGCCAATCCGATCTAGGCTAGCGCTGCGCCGACGGGAAGCTCCACCGCCGCCACCCTAGCCACACGCTCGCCACACTCAATCCCTTCTCACCCATGGCCAATGACGGAGGTTCCAGCTCCGGCACTAGCTCGGGGATTCCCTCTGGCTCGTGTTTGTCGAGCCAGGGAGCAGGTAGAGTCCATATCGGTTCTCTCTCTCTCTCTCTGTTCTTGATCTAAAGGTAATGTATAGTGCTACTGTCAAATCTAGACTAGATCTGTGGTAAAGTCATTTTAACATTGGTATCAGAGCCATGTTTTAGTTGCTAGATTTTACAGTGCTTATTGTAGAAAGTAAAAAGGTTCAAAAGAAAGAATTAGATCCAAAGTGCGCCTGCCCTATGGCCGCGCCGTTCCTCTCGATCTAGATGGGCATCCATTGTGGAGACATCTAGAAGAAGAACACACCCTTCGGGGCAAAGGAAAACCCTAGATCTAAAGCCCCAAAAGAATCCCGAATGCAAGTCCTAACCCCACAGATCCCCAAAGAAAAGACGATCAAAAAGTGAAAAGAGGTCCACTCCGGCTATCACCGGAAAAGTCTCCGCCCCACACCTCGGCCACTTGACGATGGTGCACCCACCCTCGGGTGGATGCACACATCGACAAGGAGCAAGGTGGGGGGCGCCGCCGCAGTTCCACTATGGACCAAGTAAGTAAACAAAAAAAAGGGGAGCAAAGGCTCCACCACCGCCCCTCTTGACGGTGGTGCGCCCACCCTAGGGTGGACGCACCGCCGGCAAGGAGGATGGGGGGGGCCATGGCTCACAGAGAGGAAGAGGGAGGGGCACGCGCGAAGGCGGCCGCCTTACCTCGGCCCCGTCGGGTCACGCCACCGCGCGACGGGTGGGGACGTGAGGAGGAGGGAGGGGCCGGAGCCACCTCGCCGGCCTTCCCCACGCGCCGCCACACCACCGCCGACGGAGCACACAGCGGCCACGCGCGGTACACGCGCCGCCGACGCGGGGCAGCCGGCCCGAGGGACGCGGCGCCGCCGCGGTCGACGGACGCGGGGAGCACGCGGTAATGGGCGGCGCACGCGCCGCCGTGGTCGACGGACGCGGGGAGCACGCGGTGACCACGCGGGGCGGCCGCGCGCGAGACGCGGCGCCGCCGCGGTGGCCACGCGGGGGAGAGTGGAGGGGGAAATGTTTTAGGGTTAGGTGCGGGCGGCGGCTGGGGGTTTTTATAACCCCGAACCGTGCGCGTGACCGTCGGATGTAGGGTTGAGGGGCTGGACGGCCACGATCGATCGGGGGCGCGGGCGGGGCCAGGCTGCTGGGCTGCTTGCCGGGCCAGGCAGGCCGAGGCGGCTGCGGCGCCAGCTGCCTGTCGCGCGGGCGCAACCAGCCCGTTTTGGGCCACCGCGTGCTGGCCGCTGGCGGGCCAGGCCGGCCCGGCTGGCTCTGGGCCACCGCTGGCCACTCAGGGAGAGGCCCAGTAGGGCATTTTTTTCTTTAAAGTCTTCTGTTTTTTATTTTACAGAATTGTTTTTAATGGTTTTTGCTTAGTTTTGAGCAAAATTTTGCATAGTTTCTCTAGTCCTTTTATTTTAAGTATATTGTGACTAAGAGAGTGTAACAAAGGCAGGTTTTTTCTGCAAAAGTATAAGTTTTGTTTAATGAAAGTTTCCGCTGCAAATAGTTCTTTTACATTGCAAATGTATGGTTTAAATTGCAACAATGCAATAAAAGTTGATTAAATCTTGACATAAAGATGTGATTAAAGTGATTATGCCTCATGCCATTAATTGACCAACGTTATTAATCATGACCATAATCTTTTCCTATTAAGTATAAAAGGTGCATTTAAATTTATTTCTGCCCAACGGTGATGTAATTTTAAATAGCACGAAACGATTGCATGCTTAATTTATACCAACGTTGAATTAACGCATACAATTGTTTTACTTGGTGATCTCACATCTTTTGTGATTTTCAGGAGGTCTCAACCTCATGGCATGTTTGAAGGACGTACCGCTCCTCAGGGGGGACAACTACTCCGAATGGAGGAAGAAAGTTGACTTGGCGTTCGTATGCGCCGAAGTGGATTGGATGGTTGAAACCAAGCAACCAGTCAAGCCCGCTGACCCAGTCAGGGGAGATGCTGAAGAAAGTGTTGACTTTGAGAAAAGGAAGAGGGACCATGCTCCATTGGAGCTGGCTTACTCTATCGATAACCAGAAATGGGTGAACGCCAACAAGAAGTGTCTGGCATTCGTAAAGAACACAATTGAGAACGCAATCGTGGGCTCAATTGGAGAGTGTGCTACCGTGGGCGAGTATCTCGCCAAGATAAAGAGCCAGTTCACTGGCTCTTCAAAGATGTATGCGACCCAGCTGTTAAAGCAGCTGGTTACTGAAAAGTATACGGGAGGACCCCACGGGATAAGAGAGCACATCTTGAGGATGTCGAACATGGCTGCAAAACTCAAGCCAATGGATGAGGACCTCGAGTTAAAGCCGGCACTCTTGGTGCACCTTGTGATGGCCTCACTTCCACAGCCTTTTGAAAACTTTGTGATAAACTATAATATGTCCCCTGAAAAGTGGGACATAGAAAAGACCATTGGGATGTGCTCCCAGGAAGAAGAAAGGCTGAAAGCCCTTCACGGCGGTTCTCTGAACTTCGTGAAGGACAACAGGAAGAGAGGCTTCACAGGAGGCAACCATGGTGGCTCACCCTCCAAGCCCCATGGCAAGGGTCCAATGCAGCACCAGTACCAGCATCACCAGTCCACCCCGGGGGAGAAGGATCAGTGCCATCACTGTAAGAAGCCGGGCCACTACAAGAAAGACTGCCCGATTTGGCTAAAGTACATCATGGCCAAAAATGGTAAAGATATTGTTTCTTTTGTTAATGAATCTTTGTATGAAAAGTTTAATAGATCCACTTGGTGGATTGATTCTGGAGCAACTGTTCACGTTGCCAACTCTTTACAGGGGTTCCATTCGACAAGGACCACGCCAAGAAGAGAAAGACACATTGAAGTGGCGAATGGAATAGAAGCAGAAGTGGAGGCCATTGGTGACGTCCCTCTGGAGCTGGCTGATGGCTCTTTGCTTTTTCTCAAAGATGTGCTTTTCGTTCCTTCATTACATAGGAATTTAATAAGTGTTTCCTGTTTGGACAAAGATTCTTACGAATGTTATTTTGGTAATGGCAAGTGTGCCATTTGGTTGAAAGACAAATGTGTGGGTGTTGCTACATTATTTGATAAGTTATATTTGTTATCCCTGCATGAGAAAGTTCTTTCTGTGTGTGATGTGAATGAAAAAGCTTCCTTGTCGAACAAAGAACAAAAGAAAAGAAAGCGAACTCTTGACTCCTCGAGACTATGGCACTGCAGACTAGGCCATATTTCGAGGGGAAGAATTGAAAACCTCGTTAAAAATGCGATTCTTCCTCCGTTAGAGTTCTCCGACATAGAACAATGCATAGATTGCATTAAAGGAAAGTATGTCAAACAGATTAAAAAGGGTGCAAACCGAAGCATAGCTACACTAGAAATAATCCACACGGATATTTGTGGACCGTTTCCGGTGAAAAGTGTGGATGGCTATGATTCATTCATAACATTCACGGATGATCACTCCCGATATGGTTATATTTATCCAATAAAAGAAAGATCTGAAGCGTTGGATAAATTTAAAATTTTCAAAGCTGAAGTAGAAAATCAGCACGATAAAAGAATCAAAATAGTTCGGTCCGATCGTGGGGGGGAGTACTACGGTCGGCATACTCCATATGGTCAAGTACCAGGACCTTTTGCACGGTTCCTGCAAGAAAATGGAATAGTCGCCCAGTATTCAATGCCGGGCGAACCTCAGCAAAACAGAGTAGCTGAAAGGCGCAACCGTACCCTTATGGATATGGTGCGCAGCATGATGAGCTATTCCACCCTCCCATTGGGATTGTGGATGGAGGCGCTTAAAACCGCCATTCATATTCTCAACAGAGTACCAAGTAAGTCGGTGCCCAAAACACCGTATGAATTGTGGACAGGCAGAGTCCCCTCTCTGCACCACTTAAGGGTCTGGGGGAGCCCAGCTGAGGCAAAAGTTTTCAATCCAAACATTGCAAAGTTAGACCCCAAAACAGTATCTTGCCATTTTATTGGCTATCCAGATAAGTCCAAAGGCTATCGTTTCTACTGTCCCGACAGATACACAAAGTTTGTAGAAACGAGACATGCAGTCTTCTTGGAGGACGAATTGATGAGGGGGAGCACGGTAGCTAGGCAAATTGATCTTGAGGAGAAGAGGGTGCATGCACCTAATCCGATGATTCAGGAGCCATTTTTCTCGCTACCTGTTGTGCCACCATCTACAACCCCTGAGGTTGTGGTGTCGGCACCTGTTGTGACTCCACACGTGACAACAATGGGCGAAAGTTCGGAACCTGTCCATCAGGAGCCACCTGAACCCACTGTTGAGCACGAAAGGGAGCCAGAACAGCCACCTACCGTAAATGTGCCTGAACCCCAGGCAAGAAATGAGCAAGAGTCTGATGAACTCAGACGGTCTAAAAGAGAACGAAGACCAGCCATTTCCAAAGACATCTACAAAGTTTACAATGTCGTTCATATGGAGGGCGATCCTACCTCATATGAAGAAGCCATGAGTAGCCCTCACTCAGCCAAGTGGGTAGAGGCAATGGAAGATGAAATGACATCAATGAGTTCCAACAATGTTTGGAACTTAGAGGAAATTCCCAAAGGAGCCAAAACAGTAGGATGCAAGTGGGTCTACAAAACAAAGTATGACTCCAATGGGAATGTAGAAAAGTACAAAGCTAGACTCGTGGCAAAAGGCTTCACGCAAAGAGAAGGCATAGATTACAATGAGACTTTTTCTCCGGTCTCATGTAAGGACTCCTTCAGAATCATCATGGCACTAGTTGCACATTTTGATTTAGAGTTACATCAAATGGATGTCAAGACGGCATTTCTAAATGGAGATTTAGAAGAAAATGTTTACATGAAACAACCCAAGGGTTTTTTCATGGAGGGGAAGGAACATATGGGATGCCGCCTAAGGAAATCCATTTATGGGTTAAAGCAAGCCTCTAGGCAGTGGTATTTAAAGTTTAATGATACCATTAAAAGATTTGGATTCAAAGAAAATGTTGAGGACAATTGCATTTATGCAAAGTTCAAAAGTGGGAAATATATTTTCCTAATTCTATATGTGGATGACATTCTGCTTGCTAGCAGTGATGTTAGTCTACTACTAGAAACAAAGAAATTCTTGTCATCAAACTTTGACATGAAAGACCTTGGTGAAGCATCTTATGTTTTGGGCATAGAAATTCACCGAGTCAGAAAGAATGGAGTGTTAGGACTGTCGCAGAGAGCGTATTGTGAAAAGATTTTAAAGAAATACAATATGCATGCGAGTAATTCAACACCTGCTCCCATAGTCAAGGGCGATAGTTTTGGGAAATCCCAATGTCCAAAGAATCAATATGAGATCGATCAAATGAAGTCAGTACCATATGCTTCGGCTGTTGGAAGCTTACAGTATGCACAAGTGTGCACTCGCCCTGACTTAGCATTTATCACCGGGGTACTCGAAAGATATCAAGAGAATCCAGGCATAGAGCACTGGAAGATGGTAAAGAAAGCTTTGCGCTATGTGCAAGGCACAAAAGGCCTCATGCTAACATACAGAAGATCTGATTCCCTACAGATAAAAGGGTATTCAGATGCAGATTTTGCGGGAGATAAAGACGACCGAAAGTCCACGACAGGGTATGTCTTTACTCTCGCAGGAGGTGCTATTTCGTGGAGAAGCGCCAAACAGTCGATAGTTGCATCATCTACGATGTATGCAAAATTCATAGCATGTTATGAGGCCATGGGACAGGCGTTATGGTTAAAGAAATTCTTACCCGACTTGAAAGTGGTTGACTGCATCAGCAGGCCACTAAAGATGTACTGTGACAACGAGCCCGCAGTATTCTATGCTCACAACAACAAGTCGAGTAATGCTTCAAAGTCTATAGATATAAAGTATTATGTTGTGAAGGACAAAGTCCAGGATCAAACTATAAGTCTCGAGCATATAAGGACAAAGGATATGCTTGCGGATCCGCTAACGAAAGGCTTACCACCCAATGTGTTCAAGGAACACATAGCCGGCATGGGTTTAACGGCAAGCCTATGATTTCTGGACTATAGAGGCCCAAAAGTAACAGAATTTGTTTCAGAACATGAAGGTATATAGTGGCTGTCTGATTCTATCGGCAATTGAGCTGAGACGATGAAACATGCTCTATGCATCATTCTGTGATGAAATAAGTAAAGAACAAGGTTAAAAGTAAAGTCGAGATCTAGGGGGAGAATGTTGGATAGATCTCAACGTGACTGGGCCCAACGGCCCAGCACGCCCCCTAACTGCGCCCTAATCGGGGGCGCCCATCCTTATCTAGGACGGTGGGCCCCTGTCGCCAGCGCTATATAAAGTGGTGGGGAGCCGGCAGCACAACCCACGAGGTTAGCCGTGCCCTAGCCGCCCCACCTACAAGCCAATCCGATCTAGGCTAGCGCTGCGCCGACGGGAAGCTCCACCGCCGCCACCCTAGCCACACGCTCGCCACACTCAATCCCTTCTCACCCATGGCCAATGACGGAGGTTCCAGCTCCGGCACTAGCTCGGGGATTCCCTCTGGCTCGTGTTTGTCGAGCCAGGGAGCAGGTAGAGTCCATCTCGGTTCTCTCTCTCTCTGTTCTTGATCTAAAGGTAATGTATAGTGCTACTGTCAAATCTAGACTAGATCCGTGGTAAAGTCATTTTAACACAAGTAACTTAGGTGTGGTAACATGCAATGTCATATTAATTAGACTGTAGACACACTTTGTATTGGTATGTGTGATGTTACAGTAACATAGCTAGTTACTCAATCTATCTTTCTTTTTATTAAATTATTGTCATATAAGCAAAAATGCTGACTTGGACTCTTAGTTACCATATAAGCAAAAATGCTGACTTAGACTCTTAGTTACTAGTGAAGTTACCCCTACTATAACCAGCCTAATACACCTAGTTTCTGTCTACCCATCATACTCGCTAGGGCATGACAGAAGGCGGGGCGACGGCTGAAAACCCTAGAACGCGGGCACGTGAGGAAGAGAAGAAAAAACATGAGGAAGGGGAAATAGAAGAGCGTTTGGGCTGTGGGGCTAGGTTTGGGGGTGCGGTCGAGTGTGAGTTTAGTTCGTGAGAGTTGTCATTTTTAATACGGAGGAGTTAGTATACAGAGACTGATCAGTGGACCACCGATGGGGCCAGCTCAACATACGGTCAACATACGGCTTGGATAGATCTCTGCCGAGAATCCGGCAGTCCTAAACATACACGCCAGTAGTAGCTGGGTCGACACCACGCTTAAACTTTAGATTAATTATCCAAAAAGTTTCCAAAGCCCACCTCATAGTAGAAACTCAATTAGGTGCAATATGCTTAGTTGGTACCCTCGTACGTGATCTGGTAGAATGTTGTTTCTCTTGAACCCAAGTCACTTCTTTATCGCCCGGAATACCGACTAGTAAGACGAAAGCGTACTTTTTGTCTTATCTAGTATTACTTCTATTTTATAATATAAGCCTTTTCAGCAAGCTGTTTTATAACTATCTAAGGGTCCGTTTGGTTCAGCTTCGAACATCAACTTCCGCGTTGAAAAAGCAGAACGAACATCAACTTCCGCGTTGAAAAAGCAGAACGTAAACCAAACGGAAAAAATTTCACAGCAGATTCTCCAAACGCAGCTGCTTCTCCTAGTGTAAATTTCACAGCAGGTTCACCCCAGCTTCTATCGCGGTGAGATTTTAACTTCTTGTGGAAATTACCTACTGCCACTCGTAAGGCGTACCGATTGGGGCTTCTTTCTCTCTCAGCACATGAGCGACACAACAATTTTCTCTATACACGCATCGGTCGGAGAAAGAACGTTTCCAATGGGACTAGGATTCCGGCCGCCACGCTCCTTCGACCGGTCCGCCAAGGGCGGCCGCTGGTCCGGCTCCTTCCTCGCCCCCGAGCTGCACACAGCACCTTCCCGAGACGCCTGACTTGAAATGGCACGCCGCCGCTCGCCGGTTCTGCATGACTCTGACATGAATTGTCCTAGAATTGTGTAGTTCGTGGCCCTCGATCCCCACCTAGCTTGTGCCATTCGTCGAGGTTCTTTTCCATTACATCAACTCCCACACTGTCCGTCCTCAGGAGCTGCAGTGGCGGAGATGCATGTGCACGATGGTTGTACTGCTGGAGCTGAACTAGATCTCGGGAATCCATCCATATCTCACAAGCTAGTAGAACTGGAGCTTGTATGCGCGGCCGCCGGCTGATAGACGCGCTGAGGTGGTGGCGTGGTGCCATGGTAGCGTGGGGATTTGAGCGGTCGTTGGACTGTGTATGTTCTCTGCTTGGAGCCGTGGAGGTGTTTGAGTGCAGGGACAGGAGTAGATTAAAATCTAGCACATACATATGCATTACGCCAAAGGGCAGCTTCTTGATTATTTTAAAAAAATATTTGATCCGATATATCTCGCTGCGGTCATGTAAAGATGTGGCAACATGTTGTAAATGTGAAGAATCGTGTGATACGTTGATTTTTATTCCCATGTCTCAATGTTTGAATTTGAGCAGAAAATAAAATAATGTTTGGAATAAAGTGAAATTAAAATATATTCAAGTATTGCGGTTCAAATTTACATTTTGAAAAAAAAAGCATCAATAAATGACGAGTATTTTTACACAATATTGCCATTTCGGTCAATTGACGTATAAACAGCCTCCTCAGATTCTTAGGCGTATTACAGATAATTCTCGTCAAATTCACAGTTTTACAGTTGCTCCAGCCAAACAACTTGCAGCTTTCTTACAGTTCTCAGCCCACAGTAGGTTTCTCACAGTTCACAGCTCACAACAGCTTTTTCAGAATCTACAGTTGAACCAAACACACCCTAAAAGGCTTATATTATGAAACAGAGGGAGTATTTGTTTGGCCACAACTCGTTGAGGCAGACAAATACGATTATTTTGAGCATCTAAAAGTTCTAACTAGTCAAAAAGTTTCCAAGGATCGCCTCATAGTAGAAACACAATTGTGTGGGATATGTTTAGTTGGTACCCTCGCATAATCAGATAGAACGCTGTTTCTCCGGTAGCTGGTACCCTGTATGAGTCAAACTAAGTCGCTTCTTCATTGACCAGAATCCTGTCTGGCCACGGACGAACAACACAATACTCTTATTTGGAAAGAAAATATACTGTAAAAAGAGATGGAAACTGGAAAGCCTCCCTTGCACCCTCTCACAGACCATTTGCTATCAGGCATGGTAGGGGTCAGATGTGGATTGTGTATATGAATAGTCAGTTGTCGGGCACTAAAAGATGAACTGCCTTATAACATTCAAACTCGACTACAAGCAGCTCTTGAAATTACTTGTAGTTCAGGACAAGAGTTCTAATGAAAGCAAAATTCAATCATGTGTTGCACACAATATTTTGTCCCGAGTTAGTCTATCCCAGATTTGATGAATTTTAACTGCATGTGGTTCCATCAAAAAGGACTTAATCGCCTTCATCTATTGTACCCAAACAATAGTGTACACGTTATTGTGGGAGAGGCTAGTGCTACCAAGTCAAACAAACAGAACATGTCAGATCAAACACCTCGGTCTGCATCCATCACAGTCAAAAAAATGTTCTCCTCGGGTATCGGGCATACTGGGATTTGCAGCTGCCGCATCGAGCAGTCCAGCAGCTGTGTTTCTTCTCTACGCTGCTTCGGGCTGAGGGGTAAGCTTGTCCAGATCCACAGAAATATCAAGGCCGTGCTTCCCCATGGAGCTGATCATTTTAGGGATGTCCTCAATCAAAGCTTCCTCCATTGCCTGGAATATGTAGAGTTTTTGTTACTAGTCGAATGCACAGACCTCAACGTATTTTCGATGAAATAACTGATTTTTTATGCTACAATTAGTGTGAGAACTTATAGGCTAGTGACTTGAGTCATGCTGTGGAAACAGTTCTGCCAGTCTGCCAGGAGCTACAGACTGAAGAAATTGAACTAAATCGTCTATATCATCCTCACCTTCCTATCATCTTTCTTCTGCCTTTTTATCACCTCTGTTGGCCATTCAGCAACAAGCTTCTGGAGTTCATCTTTCACGAAGGGTTTCTTCTGATCAGGGAGGTGCTGCATACAACCAAAAAATGTCATCAGGCAAATGTCTCGACAAGGATTGCATCCGTGAGAACTGAGTGCCAACTATTACGGTATCCAGATTCCCTAGAGTTGTGAAAAATATGTAGACTAAAAAATGACAATAGTAGCATGAGATCCACCTAAGATGAAGGACATTAAGAGCAAGAAGAGACATTGTCATACTACTAAAAAAAACAGTTGAATGTTCATACCTTCTGTGTGAAGGAATTCCAGTATTATAGGAATGCGAATACTCTAATAATAGGATGCAGTCAAACAAAAAAGCTACAGAATGAGCTGTCCAGAAAGAAAATAAGATGCTGCTGGTCGATACGAAGCACTAACCAGTATTTCAGAAACATAAATCTAATAGCAATTAGCATTGTGAAACCAACCTTGTAAAGGAGTTTAATGGTGGCAGCGGCATTTTCCGGTTTGCGTTCAAGCATAGACCCCTGCAGTGACAATTTATAATGGGTCTCTTATTAGAAAAAATTAATATAGTCAAGTTAAACACAATGGGGGTGAAACACCGCCAGTTTATGGTAGGAAAAAAAAGCTACTATGTGATAATACTCTACTATGTGATAATACTGGTCTGCTATGGTAGTACTAGGCTACTAGCTGATTTAGAAGATTGCTATGTGAAATATTAAAAAGCACAGAAGTGAACAAAAATCCAGCTCGTTAAGTTCCCAAAATAAACATTAGAAGAATCGGCATCATAGTTTATCACTACACACAAAATAATGTCCATACTAGGAACAATTACCTTTGCACATGCAAAACCGGTTGTAAGAGTATAGTGTTTGATAGACTTCCCTCTCAGACTATTGATTTCCCAAATAGATTGAGAGTCTCCTGCAGAAGCAGAAATATATTAGAAAGCATCCTTAACAGAACAAAACCTTGTGCTAACTCCAACATCCAAATGTTTAAAGTTTAAACAGCAATAGAAAAACTGTGATTTGACTAGTAAACAAACGAAATGATTATTATGAGAGGCAACATCACAACCCAAAATAATCATAACAAATCATTAATTTTCAGTGACATCACTATCACTCCTGGATGCTATAATGAGGATAACTACCTTCGGAGCAAGACAGGCCAGTTGCACCAAGAATGGAACATATTCAGCAATCTCTAACTTGCAGTAATATCTTACCTTTTGGGCAGAGGACTAGAACGGCAATGTGCCTCTAACACAGCTAACCTTAGGCATAGGTTGGTTGTAATATAATTTATATAAGAATAAAATTGCTTACCAACTTTGGCAGCAAATTCCATCCATATGTCAAATGCAGTGCGACGCAACTTGACTCCAGCCTGAACAAATCTTGCCGCATATTTTGAGAGTAAATCCCATCTATCAGCGTTATAGCAGATACTGCATAACACAACATTTACCCATGGAATTAATACCTAAAAATGATCAGCATCTTGGCCTAAAAGAAAATTTGAAATACAAATCAAAATCATAACAAACTCTACAATACCATTTCTGAAAGATTTACGTGATTAAACATACTTCTGAAGTTCATAGTCTACTAAGATACGATTTTGTGGATTTGTTAGGCTAATAAGGCCAAAGTTGTCCAGAAATATCATGCGAAACAGAAAGAGAAGATGCAGTAAAACACCAGAATTGATTTAAGTTCTATAGAGCTATGCACATTTTCACCTAAATCTAAAAGGGTACAAACTTGGCATGCTACAGTATGAAAAAATTAAACTGAAAGGAATAGATGGTATATATCGGCAAAAAGTAACTGAGAACATATGCAAACATACCTAAAGACGATGTCAGCAGTGCCTGGTTGTAATGGTAAGGAATTCCTCCTAAGGACTTGCATTATCCTCTCCATTAGTTTAATATCATTGTGCTCTTTAGCATGTTGCTGTAGAAGGAGAAAATCATTACGAAGCGACTTGGAAAGTGATGAAAGAGCTAGTAACACTGAATACCAGTAGATAATGGGCAGAACCAATGGTTGGTGTTATTCCATAAACATTGTGATTCCATAAAACCTTCAACCCTGCATTCATGGTACAAAAGATGAATTAAGGGTTTTCGGTTCCATCAAGGCCTGTTTGGATTAGAAGTATTTTTGTGTTTTTTGTGTGTGCTCTTGTATTTAATTCAAATTTCAATTAAATACTGCAGCAGACACAAAAAATACATTCTGTCCATACAGGGCCTTAGCCTTAACTTCTGAAGTTGTAATGGGGCATTGACACAAAGAAAATAATACAGCAAAGTTCCATAATTTCTTTTATGCACACAACCGGATGGTGGAAAAAACTTATTGTTTCAATGCACTATACGGAAGATAACTGAGAAGCACCACACATTATCATCAGACCATGTCAACTTTATCGAATGCTTCCTAGTGAATATGGTTTCAAGTTTGTGAAAAAAATAATATTAATATATTTAGTGGCATGTTGTTTCTTGTTTGAATATCTATACAGCATCATTGTTTAATTGCTTTCATTAGGATTGATAAGCACATATAAATCCTACAAGGCAATCTAGAGCTAAATACTAGAAGTACATCAAACAAATATTCATGACCTAACAAAAGGCAACACTTGGCCCATAATCAGTCAAGGTAACAACTGATAAATTTTGAGACCGAACCATACCATAGTCAAGGACACCAACACGAGCACAAGCCTCAGAAACTTTCATACAGAGATGGTCGTTGAAGTTCGCATTGATGCGAAGATTTGATAGCCTCTGCATCAATAAAAGAGTAATAATTCAAGATAGCCCCTTATGATAGGAACATATAAATAGGAGTACAAAGAATACACTTGCCTGTGACCTGTCTAACATCTGGAAGAAAACTAGTCACTATAAGGGGAAAGAAAAGACTAACAGAAACATTGCTACCTATAGTTAGAATCTTCATGTGGCAATCAAGAATTCAGGACAATCAACTTACATCATGATCCAAGAGCATATAACCATGCTCATATGCGTATTCAAAATCATCGGAGAAATTTTTCAATATGTTAGCATACATCGGAAGCTCAATATTAACCCGGGCACCCGGCTGAGTGAGCATCGGTCTCATAGGATCCCGAAAATCAACACTAGATAGTTTCTCGTACTCATCCCAAACAGGGTGATGATACCAACAAATGAGCATCTGTTGTGATACAAATACTACATGACACGCAGTATACTAAACTGGTTTTCCAAGTGGTACACATAAGATACAACAAATACACAGAGCATGCAAGGGTGGCACAAGGAAACATTCTCAATTTACGAGAAAAACAGATTGGACTTACAAATATTCTTAGCTTCTGCAAAATCTGAAAAAGAAGTTTGATGTCCTCCTCACTAGAGCAACTACTGATCATTGACCATAACCAGGCATTTGGAGGCATAGTCTGGGCCTCAACGGATTTCAGCATTTTTTGGTACAGCTCCTCTGCAGATTCTGTGACCAACATTCACATGCGCAAATGAAACATTATATTAAGAAAAAAATACCAAAGTGAATAGCTTAGGGATTTTTCAGTGATTAAATACGACCAGATAGAAATATATGTCACATTACATTATTATCAGACTGTTCAAACAAAAACTGATTTCAACAGATAAATTAATATAGGAAGCACACAAAATTTATTCACTTGTATAATTTTGATCTGTTAATTTTGATTTCATGACAGGTTAAGGTCTGAAGGGTACTATTAAAACAATGCATGAGAATTTGTTATGAATCACACTCAAATTGGCTTGTACCAGGACTTACAAACACATGTATTGACGTAATAGTACAAAGGGAGGTACTCGGTTATTTCCAAGAAGAAACAAACTCGGTTGCAATATTTCCAAGTAGAATCCAGATGGCTTACAGCACTTGCCCATACTGCTGTGTGTTTATTTTCATCAACGAAATAGTGAAATACTTGACATGTTGCAGTTTTAACTGATAAGGTCATGGGAGTTAAACACTAGTAATACTTAGTAAGTTCACGAATATAGCACACACTTCCTGGGATTCGTGGAAGAGAATGAGCAAAAAAAAGTGAAGGGCAGAACATAGTATTCAAAAGTAACCTTTAGGGTGGTCGATGTCGCTTGATTCTGTTGAGAAATGAGCTCTTGCCATGTGACAGCACACTGATTTCTTGCTCTGCCAATGAGAAGTTGCAGTTTGCAATAGCAAAGTACCTAATTTATCAAAATAAATGTAGTCAGTTCAGCTGATTTGCATGTAGATTGCACTACCTAATTATCTTTCTCAGAGAAAATGTGATACTAGTACATTAATAGGAGGAATAATGCTCGATAAGGATCACAAGCAACATAACAATAAACGAAAAAATACCATAAATGAGTAGTCATTTAGCTTCTATGCGAACTAAATGGCAACACAAGCACGTGTATACTTAGAAATATAGAGTATGGCGATACATTACTAACTACTGGAGTAAGTCAAGCAAGGCAATGCACCACAAAAACCAAGAAAGCTGTCACACAGGATACAGATATCTAAACCATATACGAAAAATCAAATCCCTAAGTCCCAGCTAATTGATCACCAGTAAGCTCAAGACACTCAGAAGAAACAGAAAATTACGGCTGTATATCAAAAGCTATCACATGTCAGCCATAAATCCTAAAGCATGACGCACTCGTGAACATTTCCATCGCCCTAAACCCTTAAACCCTCATAAGGCATTCGAACCTCCTTATCCTCACACTTCACCGGCTGCCCCTAGAACATGAACGGGCTTCAACAACATGAGGCCCTCGAGACCACGAGCTCGAGATCGTACAGTTAGCATACCACCCGGCGTGCCCACCACCAGTTCGACGACATGCCGAATCAAACTACTCGGGAAGCAGCCCGCTGCCGCCCATAAGCGGATGGATGGATTCGAGGTAAGAGAACTCACGGGGCAAGTGGGACGAGAAGCTCCTGGCGTGATGCGGAGAGGACGGCGAGGCGGGGAAGCCATTATCGAGATGGGGCAGGAGGACTAGCTCGACGCCTGCCGCGCACCCGCGGTGGGAGGCGGTGAGCGCTCCCTGGATCCCGGAGGCCGCCGGTGATGCAAGGAGGCGGCGCGCGCGCGCTGCGGCGGCCTGCATGTCTCGTCCTTCTCCGTGCGGCGGCCGGAGGAGAGGAGCAGAGGGAGAGTTCGGGAAGGGGGAGGGAGGCGGCCTGAGCTGGGCTGTGAGTCTGATCAACCCGTCTGGGCTTAATGGGCCCAAAGCTACGAGCGGAACATTTACAGCGTCACTGCGCTACTGCTCTTTGCCTCAATCTGGACCGTACAAAGTTTCGATCGAACGGTTACGCGCGAACGCATGCTTCAGTGAGCACACTGTTTAGAGTAGCACGCTGTTTATAGAGATGATTGTAATCAAGCAAATGGGTCAATTTCAATTAAAAAAGAAAATGGGTTAACTGCAAATACTCTTTATTGTTGAAGTTGGGTATATATACATTCTGAAAAGATGGGAAGAAAGAGGTGCATGTACTCATGAACATTACTTCCTTCCTTTTTTGATTTTCTTGAAGTGTCATTCCTTCGTTCAGCTAATAGAGAAAAATCATTGTTTTCACGATCCCTATGTAGAAAGCCCTTTTTTTTACTATTTACTAGAAAATTTGACCCTCTCTTTTTTCCTTTCTATAATGGAGATAGTCACGTAATGACAAGCCACGCCCATATTACTAAAAGCTTGCGGTAAGAAGCGTGTACCGCATCGACATCAACAGCGCGTCGGTGTACCTTGGGAGATGTGGAGCATCCCACGCTTCCGTCCGCTCATGGAGCGTCCTACCTCATAGCTGTGGTGTCGATCGTGGTCGGAGATGGTGCACAACACATATGTCTAGGATGCCATGTCACCACATAACCACTAACCAGATTTGAAGCTTATGGTTGTCACTTAAACCAGTGCAGAAGTTCAGGGGTTCCACTTCTCTATAGTCAAATTCCAAAAAGTGTTGTGCTTGTATTTCTTCAGAGCCAATTATTCTCGGCGGAGTAGAACATGCACCGCAAATGCATGGTGGCTAAGATGCACGAATCAACTGTGATTGCACATAGCCACCGAAAAGTTCCGCATGATGTACCAGGCAACAGAATATACATCAGGAATGTAAACATGGTGCTCAAGAGATATGCAAACAGTGGTGACAATTTGTTTAAAAGCATCATTGATGCAAAATACAACACACAAAAACTAAAATGTTTTCTATTGAGAAAATACAAATTCTTCCAATTTCCATGTGGGCAGTTAAGTCTATCCAATTTGGTTACATATGGGTAGTATGGAATGGTGTTAAGATCAGGTTTTGGGAAGATACCTGGTTTGGCACATTCCCACTCCCTGTCCAATTCTGAGAGATCTATTGCATTTTCTAATGAACAACTGGCTACTGTCCAACATGTCTGGGATGGGAGCTCCCTAAAACTTATTTTTCGAAGAAACTTCAGTATCATCCTGAGAGAATAGTGATTTGAGTTATAACAAATTGGCAGTAGCATTTCTTTCTCTGATAACTATGACTCCCTCATTTGGAAATACACAACCAGTGGTCAGTACTCGACTATCTCCTGGCACAACATCATTAGCTTTAGAGGAGTGATTCCTATCTACATCCCTAATATCGTTCTCAGTGGTTCCCCCATGAATTCAACTTTTCTGTGGTTACTTGCAAATAATAAACTTACAAAAAGAGACCTCAAGAAAATAAATATGGGCCAACCTACTTGTTGTATTTTCTGTGTCGAGGAAGAATCAGTTGATCAACTTTTTTCAAATGCACTGTAGTTGCTAGGGTCCGGGAGATTTCTCTGTTTTTTCAGAATTTGTCAATAGCTAAATTTTGGTTTCAAACAAGAAGCATAAAGCTTCCGGTGTCATATGTGTTGCGTTTCTCTAGAGCATTTGGAATGTTAGAAATGCTTTGATATTTGACTCCCAAACTTAGATCTCTATTAAGCAGATTTGGTGGATAATCCTAAGAAGACACAAGAAATGGAGGTTGGTCTTCAAAGAAGCTATGATACCTCAGGTGGATCTCTTCTCCGACGTGGTGAGCAAAATGTGCAGGGAGCCGTGTGCTCTTCCATGGGGTAGGTTCTCCTCTCTACATGGGGGGGCAAGGAGCTCACATTCCTGCTACCTATGCCATGTCATCTACGCCATCTACCGCTCCACTTCAGCGCGAGGGCCTGCCTCGCCACCGACACCATTCTGGGTTCGGTCCTGGATGACCTTTCCTCTGAAGGTTGGGCTATTGCTGGCAGGGGAGACAAGAGATGCCCTCAAGAACATCTATGAGCATTACATGCAGTGGCGAAGCGTGCCACAAAACAAAGGGAGGACCAACTGTATTTGAAGCCAAACAATCCTATGTAAGTCTTGCAAAAGTTATAACCGTTAAATCAATAGAGTATGGCCATATACAGATTTCCTTTTTGCGCAGCGAAAAATTAATAAGAGAGCCATATGTTGGCTTGAGTTTTTTTTTAGAGAATATGTTGGCTTGAGTTGGTGTCCAGGCGAGTGTGTCGGACCATGCTTCAAGCTCCAGATTTATCTTGTTTGTTGGCCAGCAATTTAGCTGCGCAGCAGATTTAATAGAACACCTATTTCCAGATAAATATAAATCACATCTACCGATAGGGCCATGGGCTATGGGGCGACCATCAGGAATTGGACTTGTCGGTCGATTGAATGCTTGATATTAAAATTTGGACCAACTATTTGGGCTGCTTTGAACTGGAGGACAAAGAAATACCGAGAGAGAATCTGGTGGACGGGACGGGTAACTCGAGAAGAGAAACAAACCCCAGAAGAGAAAGAAGCATGGGCGGAGGAACACACGCACATGGGCCGATTACATGGAGCAAATATTATGGTAACACATTTTTACAACCTGGGAAGACTGGGCCGGAGTCCAGTATGGTCTCCATGACGCTCTGCCCGTGATTACATGGTTGATGTTTGATTCAGTTGCTGGTTATGTCTGTGTGTTGGACGATTATCTTTGTAAGGAGTATGCAATATATATGCTGGCATGATATTGTAGATACTAAATCTGCTCCATAATATAAGACGTTCGGTTGTTAGTACACATGGATTAAGTTTTAACGGTCACCACTCACCACATAGAGCGACCCGATCGCGTGCATAAAATGTGAGCAGCTATAAGTCTGGAACACATGATGATATGCGCAAACGTGCACCGAGTTCATACATGAAACATGTTCCCAATTACACGCGCGCCAAACCAATCCCATCCCCAAAAAAACATGTCACCGAGCCGATCGAAGCCAGATGGATCTAGTCTAGAGCTTGAATAGCTTCCTGAGGTTCATGGGCGAGATGTACTTGCTGTCGCCGTCGACGATGTACTTCGCCAGCAGCAGGTTGGCCTTCTCGCTTGGGTGGTATGGGTCCCAGAAGACGTGGTTCTCCCTGTCGTCGCACATGCTCGACTGCGGCCCGCACGGCACGATCCCGGCGTACCGCCCGCCGTTCCCGCAGCACGCCACGCTCGCCGTCTGGAACCCGTACTTCTTGTGGTTCGCGATCAGCTCCATCACCAGGTCGTACACGTTCGCCAGGCAGAACCTGCCGCCCGGGAGCCCCCCGCCGCCGCCGGCGCTACCGCTGCCGCCGTTGAGCTCGATGAGGAGGTCGCGGAGCCTGGCGTTGTACTGCGCGGCGAGCGTGTTGGGCAGCTTCACGCACTCGCTTTCGCCCACGCGGTTCAGCGTCTTCTGGTACGGGATGCACCCCAGCGGCCCCACGTTCGCCACCACGAACTTCCTCGCGTCCAGCGCGTGAAGCCTCTGCTTGCATCCAATATGATTCATTGAGCATGAGCATTGAGAGCACGTACGCCATGATCGAGCCGATGAAATTAATTACATACCGTGAGCTGCTCGCGGAGGTGGATGATGAGGTCGTTGATGAAGCCGTCGGGGGACTCGGCGACGCGGGTGCCGGCGGAGAGGACGGGCATGAGGTAGTTGTTGAGGAAGTCGTTGGATCCCACGGTGATGGAGAAGATGGCCTTCCTCCGGACGAACTCCCTGGCCTTGTCCTTGCCCAGCAGGTCGTCCAGCTGCCTCCTCGTGACGTTGAAGTAGTCCACCTGGACGTCCATGCCGATCCGGTTGACGAACACCCTGCCCGTCCCGTTGAGGATCCCGGCGCCGCCCGACGCGTAGTTGACGCCGTTGAGCAGGGCCCCGCCCGTGGCGTTCGGGGCCAGGAACGGCGGCGAGTAGTCCGCCTGCCCCAGCATCTCCCCGATGATGTCGGCGATGGTCCGGCCGTTGGTGAAGCGGCCGGTGGGCGTGCCGCCGGACGCCGCGAAGTCGATGCCGTTGGGGTTCATGTCGGCCTTGGAGAGCGTGGAGAGGTAGTTGTTGTTCCCGGCGTCCACCAGCGAGTCCCCGAAGATGAAGGACGCCCCGGGCGAGTCCTCGTCCACCACGGCGTCGTCCGACGCTCGTGCTACCCCCAGCACGGCCGCCGCCGCGCACAGCACCGCCACGACGACGGCCATCGCCGAGGAAGCCATTCTCCCCATGCGGATCGAGCGGCGTGCGTGCTAGCAGCTACCTACACCGGCACTGCACGGACTGAACTGGACTGGGCAGGTATGAGAAGGCTGCGGGAACTGTGGAGTGTCTCGTGTGGTCTGGGCGCGCTTGATATGGTGCTGAGAGTGGAGGTTTGGTTTGACTCCGGTGGTGGCTAGTGATAGATATGGTAGTTAAGCAAACATGGCTCTCACTCTGTCGTCAGTCTCGTCGCCGACGTATGCGCCCTGGACTCGTGGAGGCGTGACTGCTGGAGTCAGCAGGGAGGGATGGTTGATGCGCGTTGGACGACCGAAAAGCGGCGCCTTTTCTCCCCCTGCTGCCGCGGTTTGGTGGAGGTTTAGGTGGCCTGAAATAACCAAACGATCGGCGCACAAGCTCCATGGGGAAAGACGTACCTACTCTCTGATCGTCGTCGCAGGTGGTTTCTGTGGGAATCGATGTTGGTGACGGATAATCCACGATTCACTAGAAAAATGTTGACGAAGATTTCGTTTTCGACAGAATTTATTGTTTTTCCGGAAGAGCCAAAAGCTTTGCCTCGACCATCAATTAATTAGGACTACTCGTGTGATTCATCCAAATTTTAATAAATCCGGAACATCTATTTTGGGACGAAGGAAGTAAATAACAACACTCCGTTTTTTTTTTTGAAAATTAAACCATTCTATTAAGCTAACATCAGGCTGCCTCATTAGAAACCTCTCAGCCCCTTTCGGTATTCTGAGAGGAAAAAAGTGCGTCTGAAACCTGCTGTTGCACATCACAGAATAGTTAGCTTAATATGGGATAGCTCCTGTATCATTGGGCAAGGGGTACCCCGTTGGCGGTTTTCTATGATAAACATGTACTTACTATGACAAGAACTTGCCGGTGACTAAAGTTGAGTAGCATGAGGAGCGGCCCTCGTACTCAAGGGACTTGAGATTACCAACTTATACTTTGCCAAGCATATACTCCATAGTTTGTTCACTTTAACCTTAATGATCACTTAAAGATGCTTATGATAGGAGCAATGAGAGTTGAAAGCTAACAAGTACTATAATTTTTGGAAGCTCTTTATAAGACTTGAAATCCCTACTTCCCTTTGAAGGGTCTTTCTTCCACTTCTATATATTGAGTCTCCACCTTCTATCCTTAGGCAACAATTAAGAGAGCATAGTTATCATTCTTAGTTCTATGTGCATTGTCCCAAAATTTATTGATTGATTCGTATTGTTGATATTGGTTGTTCTTGAACTATTTGTATCTAGTCATTCTTATGAACTTTGAAGGTGTCCTATGCATTTATGTTACTCCATGAGGGACAAGCTGAAGGCTACTATGCTATGTTTTCTATATGTGAAACAAACAAACGTTTTTCAATGCATTGTTATGCATGAATCTTTGTGTGTATCCTTTCATGTTACAACATAGTTACTTTGTCTTATTGTTAGAACTTCATCTTTCATAGTCATGTTTAGAATACTTTGATCCCAACTTTCAATGCTTGCAAATGGTTTAATCTTGATTGTGATGGTGCATGTCACCTCAAAAGTTATTATTTTTATCACTTACCTACTCGAGGATGAGCAGGAGTTAAGCTTGGGGATGCTTGATACGTCGTAAACGTATCTATAATTTTTGATGTTCCATGCTTGTTTAGTATCCACTTTGCTTTGCTTTCTCTACACTTTGAGGTATTTTTATATGTTTTCTGGGACTAACCTATTAACAAGATGCCATAGTGCCAATTGCATGTTTTCTGTTGTTTTTGGTTCCAGTAAAGCCAGAAAATGAATATTCTCGGAATTGGATGAAAAAAAAACAAAGTCAATATTTCACCGAGGGGAACACAGAGCCACAAGATGAGACGGATGAGGACCTCGAGGGGGCCACACCCCTTGGTCACACGGATAGGCCAGGCCCACGCCTAGGGGGTGCAGCCGCCTCGGGCACCCCCTCGGCCTCCCCCTTCGCCTATAAGAAGCCCCCGATACCTAAACCCTAAGTACCCGATCAGATCCCCATGAAAAAGTCTGTAGCCGCCGCCACCATCGTCCCTAGATCGGGGGGATTCCCGGCACCCTGTCGGAGGGGAGAGATCATCCCGGAGGCCTTCTTCATCACCATGCCAACCTCCGGTATGATGCGTGAGTAGTTCCACCTTGGACTATGGGTCCATACAGTAGCTAGATGGTTGTTTATCCTCCTTTGTGCTATCATGTTTAGATCTTGTGAGCTCCGTTCATGATCAAGATCATCTATTTGTAATCATGCATGTTGTGTTTGCGGGGATCCAATGGATATTAAGATTACTATGTTAGATTGATTAATGGTTTTATCTTATTGATTCTATCATGTCTATGTTGTTTGAGATCTTACATGCTCTCCGTTTCTAGTAGCTATCTTGGCCAAGTAGATGCTAGTGATTCCAAGAGGGAGTATTTATGCACGATAGTGGGTTTATGCCTCTATTGAATCTGGGGAAGTGATAGAAATCTCTAAGGTTGTAGATGTGCTGTTTCCACTAGGGAGAAAACAACGATCTTTTGTTTATGGAACAATTGTATTGTTTACTTTACACACCTTGCTTAAAGCAGTTATTCGTTGCTTGCAACTTAATAGTGGAGGGGGTTCGTATGATAACCTGAAGGTGGATTACTAGTCATAGATGTAGTTGGATGGCGGTCTATGTATATTGTTGTAATGCCCAATCGAATCCCATAGGATCATGAATGTCTAGTATTGCATTGTTATGCCTTGCTCAGTCCTGTCAATTGCCTTGCTATAATTTGTTTACCCATAATGTTATGTTGTTTATCTTAAGGAGAACACCTCTAGTGAACTGTGGACCCCGGTCCAATCTTTACCATTGATACATCTTCCACTGTTACCTGTTTACTTTCTGCAAGCCACCATTACCTTCCACACCATACGTTTAATCCTTTGTTTTCAGCAAACCGGTGAGATTGACAACCTCATTGTTCGTTGGGGCAAAGTCTTGAGTTTGTGTTGTGCAGGTTTCCAAGTTTCTAGTGATACGTCGGAAACGTATCTATAATTTTTGATACTCCATGATTGTTTAGTATCTACTTTGCTTTGCTTTGTCTACACTTTGAGGTGCTTTTTACATGTTTTCTGGTACTAACCTATTAACAAGTTGCCACAGTGCCAGTTGCCTGTTTTCTGCTGTTTTTGGTTCCAAAAAAGCTAGTAAGGAAATATTCTCGGAATTGGACAGGACAAATGTCAAAGTCAATAACTTTCCGTGGGGAATAAGAAGTCCAGAGGGGAGACGGAGAGGCATTGAAAGAACATTTTATAATCCCTAGTGTTTTGTGTGTTAGATAACAATATCAAGGAGTATTTAATGTGTGTTGAAGTGTTGCAGCTACCTATGAGAAAAAGGGAAAGGACTCTGTTTTTGGGGGGCGGATAATCCGCCCCCACCAGGGGCGGATAATCCGCCCCTCCCTCTTCCCAAGTAGGAGCAAGCCCCAGAAGGGGGGCGGAATTTTGGACGGATATTCCGGCCCCGCCGGATAATCCGCCCCTCAGGGGGGCCGGATAGTCCGTCCCCCTGCTCATCGCCAAGGCGCGAGCCCTAGAGAGGGGGCGGAGTATTGGCCGGACTTTCCGGCCTGGCCTAATAATCCGCCCCTCAGGGGGGCCGGATTATCCGCCCCCAAGATCTTCACCAAGTTCTGCAGGCGCCAGCCCCAGAGAGGGGGCAGAGTTTCCCCCGGAGAATCCGCCCTTGGGGCGGAGTTTTCCCAGGGGCGGATAATCCGCCCCAAGTGGGGGGCGGATAATCCGCCCCCAAAGTTGTGCAACGGCCAGATCTGGGGAGGGGGTATTTAAGCCAGCCTTCCCCCTCCTGCCAGAACTCTTGATTCATCTCGAAAAAGACCAGATCAGATCTGAAAGCTTCATCCAAGGGAGATCCACCTAGATCCACCCAAAGGCCCCATCCCTTTGGGAATCGAAGGAGGAGAACTCGATCTTCATCATCAGCAATCAAGCGCTTCATCTCCTCTCCATTCATTTGGAGAACCCTCGCTCTAGTATTTCTTGCAAATACCTAGATCCTTGTTTTTGTTTATATTGATAAACCTTGTTCTTGTGGCAGCTTGTTGTCATCTCGGGAGCCCCCAATTCGGTTGTGGGTGTGTGCCCCGATAGTGTTGTAAAAGGCACCGGTTCCCGCCTCGAAGGGATCCAATAGTGGAGAAGGTGGATCAGGCCTCTCGTGGCGAGATCCATCGGAGAATAGGGTGAGGCCTATTGTGGCGTGGTGGTCTTAGAACCGCCCACCCCTCCAACGCAGATGTACTTCCCTTAACAAGGAAGGAACTGCGGTAAAACAAATCCCTGTGTCTCCGCGTGCTCCACTACGGTTTCCTCGCTCCTCTTTTACGTGCTTAGTAGTTAGGTTTACATATAGGGAAATTCTCGTAGTTGCATATCTAGAGAATTTACTTTGTGTCAAGCCTAAAATTGAAAAAGTATTAAAAATTGGTTAGCACCTATTCACCCCCCTCTAGGTGCCCATACGATCCATTTCAATTGGTATCAGAGCCTCGGCTCTTATTTCGGGCTTAACCGCCTAAGAGAAGTATGGGTTCCAAGGTAGATGGGAGTGATGCTCCGGAGGTAGTCACCATGAACGATCTCAAGACGTTGGAAACAACCTTGGTGAGTTCAATGGAGGCTAAGATGAAAGAGATGCGTCAATTGATAATGCGTCTCTCCACATCTGCAGCATCACCTCCATCTAACTCTGAGGATACCACTCCGCAATCCAAGGAAACGGGTAAAACTATTTCCAAAGATAACGAAGTGGTTGGTGATGATACTAGCAAGAGATCCTCCTCGAAAAAGGATAGCGGTAAGGATGGATACAATGAGGTTTCTCATGTGTATTCCCCTGATCCACCTATCCCTCACCCACATATACATAATAGGGGTGATCCACCCAAACTTTCTGCATCTACTTTCTCTCAATGGCAATTTTTGATGAAATCTCATGTGTGCAGTTCCTCCATAGAATTGTGGAAGATCATCGAAAATGGTCTTCATGTTGGAAACCCCAACAATCTCACAAGAAGAGAAGTGGTCGATAGCCAACTCAACGCTACAGCTCTACACATGATACAACTTGGTGTGGGTGACAAAGACATGCCACACATTCAGCATCTTAGCACAGCTAAAGAAGCTTGGGATGCCCTCACCGAGCTCTTCATCGGAAATGAAAGTATGAGAAGGAATAGATATGATGCCTTGAGCAATGAAGCTGAAGGATTCTATATGCTGGATGGAGAAGACCACGAGGACATGTATAGGAGGCTCAAGGCAATAGCCACAACCTTCAGAAACCACGGTGCAGCTCATGTTGATGATGCTTGGATCAAGCGCAAGTATGTCAGTGTTCTTATGCCATTTGAGCCCACAGATTTGAAAAGTCTCCAAGGTAGGCATAACTATCACCTCATGTCATCCAATGAGGTTATGCAAGAAATGGCCGCTTTCAAAGTGGCTGCCAAGAATGCCGAAGATGCTCGTGCTCGAGCTATGGGGATGCAAAAGGGGGTCAACATGGCCTTGAAGACTAGTGTGATTGATCATGATGAATATGCAGTAGAAGGTCTGGACTGTCCCGAGGATATAAAAAGGATCCACGGACAATACTTGGCTCTTTATGCAAGAAACTTTTGGAAAGATCTAGCCAAGGCTAAAGCTGAACTAGATCGCAAGAGTGGAGCCTATGGAAGAAAAGAAAATGGTCCCAAGCTGAGAACATGCTTCAATTGTGGTGACCGGCTGCACTTTGTAGCTGAGTGTCCATATCAAAGTAGGGAGGATAATGGAGGAAGACTCATTTTCAAGGACAAATCAAAAGCTCCACGTAAGAAACAGTTTGTAAAGAAGAATGCTCCTTTCAAGAAGCAACCAAAGATTGTTCTAGTGGCTCAAGAAGAATATTCATCGGGGAGTGAAGATGAGGACGAGGACGATAGCTCTCAAGAGGTGGCTGCTATAGCCACCACATCTACATTAACATCTCTCTTCGACTCTCCGAACGAAAACATCATCAACAAGAATGCTACTTGCCTCATGGCAAGAAGCTCTGAGGTAACTTCGTCTAACTCTTCTTTTCCTAAGGCTATGATTGACATGGATGATCCTACTAGTCTTAAGGTTAAAGAAGAGATTATTGCTTTGGATTATTTCTTCACTAACTTGCAAGGTGAGCAAAAAGTTCGTTTTGAAGCTCTTATGGATCAGCTGGCCCAAAACGAAGCTCTCCTTGAAGAAAAGGGCAGAATTGAAAGGGAGGATGCAATGGAAATTGCATCCTTAAAAAATGCTCTTGAAGAGGAGGAAGAGGCTCGGGTCTGTCTTGAAGAGAGGCTTGAGTCTATTGAAGAGTCACATGATGAAATTGTGACTAAACTTGTTAAGGAACGTGACAATGCTGTCACCAAAGCAAAGAAGTTAAAGAAGGAAAGGATTGACTTTGGGGCTGCTCATGATAGACTCTCCGAGGAATTGGAGAAACTTGACAATGCTCACAAGGCGTTGAAAAACGAGTTCTCTATTCTCAATGAGTCACATGATAGCTTCAAAGTCGATTGGCCAAATATGATACTCCTAACTCGTCCAATTCAACATATAGTAACAAGAAAAATGCTAGTGTGGAAAAAGAAGTGATCAAGGACATCACTACCAAGGACAAAGGTGTGCTTGATGAAGTTCTTGGCAAGCAAAGGTCAAATCATGGTAAAGAGGGACTTGGGTATGTCACCAAGTCCAAGAAGAAGAAAACCAAGAAGAACAAGACCAAGAATGTGCAATTAAAGGCAAACACCGCTGAGAAGAATGTCACAAAAGACAAGACTAATAATATTGGTTTTGCAGGGTCTCACAATCCGAATTATGAACTCTTTTGTGATGACTATGGTGATGTTTACGCTTATTATGTCGGTCCTTTTGATGAATATATTGCTTGGTCTATTTGGTCCCAAAGACCCTTGTTACTAACATGAAAGGACCCATTGAAAAATGGGTACCTAAAACCAAGAAGTAATTTTCTTGCAGGGCTATGCTTCCAGTGGGTCGAATGGGTGCTGGATAGTGGCTGCACTAGTCATATGACCGGAAGAAAGGAGATCATCACGGAGATGCGTCCAAATCATGATAATATCACAGTCTCCTATGGTGATAAGTCAAAATCTCAGGTATTGGGTCTTGGCAAGGTTGTGGTTGCCCACGATATCTCTCTCGTGGACGTCATGCTTGTTGAGACCCTCGGTTACAACCTTCTTTCTGTTCGTGCCCTTGGCAAGATGGGTTTTGCTGTTTTTATCGATGATGATTTGGTGGTACTCTTGTGGAGCAAGTCTCTAAAGGTCGCTTTCGTTGGATACGTCGAAAATGACCTGTATGTGGTGGACTTCTCGGGGAAAACCACTTCGGGTCCGATGTGTCTATTCGGAAAGGCCGAAGTGGGCTGGCTATGGCATCGCCGTTTAGCCCATGTCAACATGAGAACTTTGCAAAGTCTCCAGAAGGGTGGCCACATCCTTGGACTAAAATACAATGTCTCTTTTGCCAAAGATCGTGTTTGCAGGGCTTGTGTAGAAGGAAAAATGCATGACTCTCCCCACAAGAGGAAGACTATTGTGTCATCAAAGAGGATCTTGGAATTACTTCATGTGGATTTATTTGGTCCTCCTTCTCATGCAAGTCTTGGTGGGAAGAAATATTGCTTGGTCATTGTCGATGATTACTCAAGATATACATGGGTCTATTTCTTCAAGATGAAAAGTGAGACTCAACAAACTGTCATCGACTTTGCCAATGAAGTTCAACGTCAACACAATGTTCCTATCTTGGCAATTATAAGTGACAACGGCTCCGAATTCAAGAACTACACTTTAAATGAGTTTCTTAGCGAAGAGGGGATTAGACATCAATATTCCGCTGCGTACACCCCTCAACAAAATGGTGTAGCCGAGAGGAAGAACCGGACTTTGATGGATATGGCAAGATCTATGCTAGCTGAATTCAAGTCTCCTTATAATTTTTGGGCTGAAGCCATATCCACTGCTTGTCACTCATCTAACCGGCTCTACCTTCGAAAGATTTTGGACAAGACTCCATACGAAATACTTACCGGTAACAAGCCCAACATCTCATACTTCAGGGTATTCGGGTGTAAGTGTTTCTTTCTTATTAAAGGTGTCCGTTTGTAAAAATTTGAGTCCAAGGCTTTAGAAGGTATTTTTGTTGGTTACGGCGCCGAATCCCACACTTATAGAGTCTACAACAAGCTCACTGGGATTGTTGTAGAATCTTGTAGTGTGGAGTTCGATGAAAATAACGACTCCTTTGTAGGGCAAGTTGATGTTTGTGATGCAGATGTTGAAATACCCCAAGATGCCATAAGAAGAATGGGCGTGGGATTTTTCCGCCCCATTGAGGAACCCCTTGTGGCGGATCGGGAAGGACAATGCTCCACATATGTGGAGCCCTCATCTACACAAGATCAACAAGCTCCTACTGTTGGAGAAAATCCCGCACCAACACCACAATCTGCTGAAGATCATCTGTCCCCTGGACAAGTTGGTAGTCCCAGGCCGGACTATCCGCCCCCTCCAAGGGGCGGACAATCCGCCCCTGGCACTCCAACTCGTTCCAGAGGATCTGAAGGAGAAGTCAACAACTCTGAAGCTCCCAGGCCGGATTCTCCGGCCCCCGAGGGCGGATTATTCGGCCCTGGGTCTCCAACTCCTGTCAGGCACTCTCAGGAAGAAGACTCTGGTACTTCACCTCCTAGTCCGGATAGTCCGGCCCCTCCAAGGGGCGGATTATCCGGCCCTGAAGAAAATGTTCAGCAACAATCTTCTGGTGTTAACGCAGACCAAGGTCAAGGGCAGGGCAATAATCAAGACAAGGATACAAATTCTGAATCAACTCCTTCTAGAAACAATAAGGACATTGAGGCTCGTCGCAAGGCTCGTGCTGATCGGAACCTTGAACTAAGAGGTCACACTCTTGACAAGGTTGTTGGTGATCTTCGACGAAGGGTATCCACTAGAAGAGAACTTGCAAGCTTCTGTGATCATCAGGCTCACATTTCCATGGTTGAACCGAAGAAGGTTTTTGATGTTCTTGAAGACCCCGATTGGGTTGTTGCAATGCATGAAGAATTAAATAACTTCGAACGCAACAAAGTTTGGAAGCTCGTAGAAAAACCAAAGGATTGCCGCAATGTTATCGGCACCAAGTGGATCTTCAAGAACAAACAGGATGAAAATGGCATTGCTGTGAGGAATAAAGCACGACTCGTGGCTCAAGGATTCTCTCAAGTGGAAGGAATTGATTTTGGCGAGACTTATGCTCTTGTGGCTCGTCTTGAGTCCATTCGTATCCTTCTTGCATATGCAGCTCATCATAATTTTAAATTACAACAAATGGATGTTAAGAGCGCTTTCCTTAATGGTCCTCTACATGAGTTAGTATACGTCAAGCAGCCCCCGGGGTTTGAGGACCCCAAATTCCCGAACCATGTCTACAAACTCGATAAGGCGCTCTATGGCCTTAAACAAGCCCCACGTGCGTGGTATGAGAACCTTAAAGAGCTTTTGCTAGACTGTGGATTCGAAGTTGGGAAAATCGATCCCACTCTTTTTACTAAGAAGGTTAATGGGGAGCTTTTTGTATGCCAACTTTATGTAGATGACATTATTTTTGGCTCTACTAACCAAGCTTTTAACGATGAATTTTCAAAGCTTATGACTGACAGGTTTGAGATGTCCATGATGGGTGAGCTGAGATTCTTTCTTGGATTTGAGATCAAACAACTTAGAGAGGGAACCTTTATTAGTCAAGCTAAGTACATCCAAGACATGCTCAAAAGGTTCAAGATGACGGATCTCAATGGCGTTGCTACCCCAATGCAAACAAAGTGTCATCTCAAACTCAATCCCAAGGGTAAAGACGTGGATCAAAAGGTATACCGATCCATGATCGGGTCACTCCTTTACCTTTGCGCATCTAGGCCCGATATCGTGTTAAGTGTAGGAGTGTGTGCAAGGTACCAAGCCGCTCCTAAAGAAATTCACTTAGTGGCGGTCAAGCGAATCTTTTGATATTTGGTTCATTCCCCAAATTTTGGGTTATGGTATCCCAAGGGTTCAAGTTTCTCTCTATGTGGTTACACTGATTCAGATTGGGCTGGTGACAAAGATGATAGGAAATCAATCTCTGGTGCATGTCAATTCTTGGGCAGGTCTCTAGTGTGTTGGTCATCAAAGAAACAGAATTGTATTTCACTCTCAACCGCCGAAGCTGAATATGTTGTTGCTGCTGCAAGTGCTTGTACACAATTGTTATGGATGAGGCAGACTTTAAAGGAATATGGTGTCAATTGTGACAAAGTGCCTCTATTATGCGACAATGAAAGTGCTATCAATATTGCTTACAATCCCGTGCACCATACAAGAACAAAACATATAGAGATTCGCAACCACTTTATTCGGGATCATGTTGCTCGTGGTGATATTGCCCTATCCTTTGTGAGCACGAAGAACCAACTTGCTGATATTTTCACGAAGCCCCTTGATGAAGAAAGATTTTGTTATTTGAGGAATGAGCTAAATATCATAGATTCAAGGAGCTTGGCTTGACTACCCTTGCACACTCACTTGCTCTTATTCATGTATTTGGTTTAGATGCGGGCATAGACATAGGGGGAGTGTGGTCCTAATTGATTGGGCCAACCCTCCCCCCATAATGCCGAAAGCAAGTCAAATCATTTCCTTTAATATCATTTTGTGATATGTGGGTCATCGATGAGCATTGGTTTTGAACTCAAGATACATCTTCGCGGTGTCATGCCATGCGCTCCAACATGGTGGCTTCGGCCACCGCCCTCTTCCTCGAGAAGAGTTGGTTTCTCATGGGTCTCGTTGGATTTTCTTGCATATCTCATGTTCTTATGGAAAACACACTCAAATTTGGATTTTGTTTGCTTTGATTCTTGCAAATTTTGGTGTGTAGTACCATCTCAGTTTGTTGCTCTCAACCCAAGCCTTTCTCTACCTCCTTGAACCATCTATTGTTGCACACAAGTCCTCTAAAACACCATCGAGAGGTTTGCTAGGTTGCTCTAGCCTGATTCTGTATTTTACAGAATTTCTGGGGGGGGGGGGGCGGATTATCCGGCTTAAGTGGGGGGGGGGCGGATTATCCGTCCCGGGCGAAATCAGCCCCTTATAGGCTGGGTCGGGGAGGGCAGGCTCAAACAGAGCAGCCAGTCCTCCCCCAACCCTACCTCTCCCCCCCAGCCGCCGCCGGAGCATCCGCCTCTCCCGGAGTCGATTCGACCACCGGATTCTCCGGGCTCTCCCCGGATCTTCTTCACCTCGCCTCCGGGTATCTTCTCCTCCGCGATTTTCCTCCAATGAGTGAGGGTAACTCCCTCATCTCTCTCCTTTTGTATGGGATGTATTTTATTTGGTGTAAATCTCGTTGTAGAAGGTCCTTGTTGTTGTTCCTTACATGCTAGAATCAGTAGAATTGCATCCCTAGTACCCAATCTGTTTTGCCATGGTAGATCTGAACCAATCCAGAAATTTTCTGCGGGGGGCGGATTATCCGCCCCTGCCAGGGCCGGATATTCCGGCCTGGAGAGTAAAATCTGGTCTGTTTTGGTTCTGCTTCTGCAAATACACATCATTGGTTATGGGGTTACATTGCTACTCTTTCTCCGTGTTTTTCTCCTGGACTTGTGTGGATGCTTATCTCCATGCTATCCCTCTAATGCTTTTCACAGGTGGTTCCAAGCCGACCAAGACCTTCGTCCGTCGTTCCCGTGCCCATTATCTCAAGCCCACTGTAGACGGGAAGTTCATTGATGAGACCGAGGTCAGCAGAGCAGCAAGAGAGGCTGAACGGATGGCAGAGGCAAGTAAGAAAACTAAGAGGACCGCATCTCGCAAGGGAAAACAGTCTCGGCCCAATTACAAGGCTATGGACAGTCTTCAGTATGCCACCATTCGTCAGACTGATTATTATGATGAGGCTGACAGTGATGGTCCCCCGAGGACGAAATGTTTTGGAATGCCCACTTTCGGGCTATTCATGATGATGTCTATGCTACTCTCAAGATTCGCCCCATGCGTCCCATCAATTTGACTGAGGCTCAATCCAAGACAAGGCTCATTGAGGCACTCGATGTGACCAACAAGATGGGGCTGCACCACCTCATGACTATCCAATGCAACTATGATTCCTCTATGCGGCAGTTCTTCTCAACTCTAGTGATTTGCGGTGATGAGCGCCGCACTATGAAGTGGATGACAGGGACCGCCATGATTCAGTCGGACTTTCGCACCTTTGGGCAGGTTCTTGGTTATGCATTCCATGGCCGTGACACTCCTTCGGTCCACCGTATCATCTCTCCTCTGAAGCCATCCAAGGAAACTGCACTTGCTCCTTGCCTTTCCTCTGATGGGGTTGCTGGTACTTTCGCTGGTCTCTCTCCCTTGTATGCAGCCCTTGTTGGCATTTTTAGGGACTGCATCGCTCCTAGTGGTGGCAACAATGACAGGATCCGTGGCCACGTGGTTCCACTTCTTGCGTTTGCTCACGAGTGTGCCACTAACTCTGGATCAGCCACAGGTTACAAACTAGATGTCATGGACTATATTTATCATGAGATGACGGATGCTATGATCAATAGGCTCTCTATTCCTTATGCTCCGTTCATAATGATGCTCGTCAAGCATATGTTGCCACATGAGGATTTTGGCACTGCTCTGGATGGAATTCACAAGCCCAATAAAATCTACAACAAGGCTCAGAAGACCCATCACCCTTCCACTGCCCCGGAGTCCTTCATGCGTGATGCTCGGGATAGTGGTCGTCGTTCCACGGTGTCCCCAATGGCACGCGAGGTTAAGCAGCTTACTTGGTTCCAGCGGAACATTCTTTGCATGGGTATTGACACTCACAAGGGCCAATATGAGGCGTACCACAGGGATCATGAGAGGGATCACACGCATCAGCTTATTCTCCACCATGTCTCAGGTGCCACTGGCCATCCACCTCCTCCCACTGCTCCGGATCCGTATGCTCAGTGGAACACCTCAGGGATCAACTATGGCGAGCTCGAGAGTTGCCTCTTTCCTCCTCACCGAGGGCACCCACTCCTCCAGATGATGACGATGGTGATGAGTATGATGAAGAGGAAGGGGACGGGAATGACTACGACGAGGATGAGGAGGAGTGATCTCTAGGGGCGTTAACATCGCTCTTCTTCATTTTTGGCGTTTCGATGCCAAAGGGGGAGAAGTAGTTCTATTAGGTCTCGTGGATTTGCAAGGGTCGGGCACAAGCTTTTCTCTTTTAGTCGTTTTTATTTGCTTGCTTGTGCCTTTTCTAGCGTGAACTCATTTGCTATTTGTGTTTGTTTATGTAAGACTATGTCGTACTCCACTATGTTTGGTACTATGTTTGGTATTCATGGAATTCTAGATTTATCTATTTTGGACCCCATGGAATTCTGGAATTATGGAGCATATTTGATGGCATATGGATTCATGGGATTATCTATGTATGTATTCTCATCCCGGTGGTATGACCTTGTTTCCCAAACCACCTTGTTTCAATTATCTTGGTTATGGAAGTAGTGTTCTCTCTAGTATGTGTATTTGTATTCAAATGCAAATCTTTTAAATATGCACACATCTAGGGGGAGCGTCTTTCATTATTTAAGGTGGCATTTGCCGGTTTCATTGCAAATCCTAATATTGTCATCTAACACCAAAAAGGGGGAGATTGAAAGAACATTTTATAATCCGTAGTGTTTTGTGTGTTAGATAACAATATCAAGGATTATTTAATGTGTGTTGAAGTGTTGCAGCTACCTATGAGAAAAAGGGAAAGGACTCTGTTTTTGGGGGGCGGATTATCCGCCCCCACCAGGGGCGGATAATCCGCCCCTCCCTCTTCCCAAGTAGGCGCAATCCCCAGAAGGGGGGCAGAATTTTGGACGGATATTCCGGCCCCGCCGGATAATCCGCCCCTCAGGGGGGCCGGATAGTCCGTCCCCCTGCTCATCGCCAAGGCGCGAGCCCTAGATAGGGGGCGGAGTATTGGCCGGACTTTCCGTCCTGGCCGGATAATCCGCCCCTCAGGGGGGCCGAATTATCCACCCCCCCAAGATCTTCACCAAGTTCTGCAGGCGCCAGCCCCAGAGAGGGGGCGGAGTTTCCCCCGGAGAATCCGCCCTTGGGGCGGAGTTTTCCCAGGGGCGGATAATCCGCCCCAAGTGGGGGGCGGATAATCCGCCCCCAAAGTTGTGCAACGGCCAGATCTGGGGAGGGGGTATTTAAGCCAGCCTTCCCCCTCCTGCCAGAACTCTTGATTCATCTCGAAAAAGACCAAATCAGATCTGAAAGATTCATCCAAGGGAGCTCCACCTAGATCCACCCAAAGGGCCCATCCCTTTGGGAATCGAAGGAGGAGAACTCGATCTTCATCATCAGCAATCAAGCGCTTCATCTCCTCTCCATTCATTTGGAGAACCCCCGATCTAGTATTTCTTGCAAATACCTAGATCCTTGTTTTTGTTTATATTGATAAACCTTGTTCTTGTGGCAGCTTGTTGTCATCTCGGGAGCCCCCAATTCGGTTGTGGGTGTGTGCCCTGATAGTGTTGTAAAAGGCACCGGTTCCCGCCTCGAAGGGATCCAATAGTGGAGAAGGTGGATCAGGCCTCTCGTGGCGAGATCCATCGGAGAATAGGGTGAGGCCTATTGTGGCGTGGTGGTCTTAGAACCGTCCACCCCTCCAACGCAGATGTACTTCCCTTAACAAGGAAGGAACTGCGGTAAAACAAATCCCTGTGTCTCCGCGTGCTCCGCTACGGTTTCCTCGCTCCTCTTTTACGTGCTTAGTAGTTAGGTTTACATATAGGGAAATTCTCGTAGTTGCATATCTAGAGAATTTACTTTGTGTCAAGCCTAAAATTGAAAAAGTATTAAAAATTGGTTAGCACCTATTCACCCCCCCTCTAGGTGCCCATACGATCCATTTCAGGCGTGCCAGGGTAGCCACACCCCCCTAGGCGTGGGTGGGCCCTGCCCCGTGCCTAGGCAGGGTGTGGGGCCCCTGGCCACGACCTCGGCCTCCCTCTTTGCCTATAAGAAGCCCCAGATGCATAAACCCTAAGGACCCTATCAATATTCCACAAAACTTTCTATAGCCGCCGCCACCGTCGTCCCTAGATCGGGGGGGGGGGGGTCTGAAGTTATTCCCGGCACCCTACCGGAGGGGAGATCATACCGGAGGCCTTCTCTCAGGTATGATGCGTGAGTAGTTCCACCTTAGATTATGGGTCCATGTAGTAGCTAGATGGTTGTATCTCCTCCTTGTGCTTTCATGTATAGATCTTGTGAGCTCCGTTCATGATCAAGATCTAATCTATTTGTAATCATGCATGTTGTGTTTGCGGGGATCCGATGGATATTGAGATTATTATGTTGGTTTGATTAATGGTATTGTCTTTATGATTCTATCATGTATGTGTTGTTTGTGATCTTTGCATGCTCTCCGTTGTTAGTAGCTATCTTGGCCAAGTAGTTGCTAGTGACTCCAAGAGGGGGTATTTATGCTCGATAGTGGGTTCATGCCTCTAGTTTCCAAGGGAAGTGACAGAAATCTCTCCGGTTGTAGATGTGTTGTTGCTACTAGGGAGAAAACAATGGTATCTTGTTCATGGAATATGTGGACTGTTTACCTTACACACTTTGCTTAAAGTAGTTGTCTGTTGCTTGCAACTTAATACTAGAGGGGGTTCGGATGATAACCTGATGGTGGTCTATGTATCTTGTTGTATTGCCCAATCGAATCTCATAGGATCTTTCTGACTAGTAATTGCATTGTTATGCCTTGCTCAGTTCCTGTCAATTGCCCTGCTATAATTTGTTTACCCTTCATGCCATGTTGTTTATCTAAGGAGAGCACCTCTAGTGAACTATGGACCCCGGTCCAATCTTTACCATTGATACATCTTCCACTGTTACTTGTTTACTTGCTGCAAACCACCATTACCTTCCACACCATACGTTTAATTCTTTGTTACAGCAAATCGGTGAGTTTGACAACCTCACTGATACGTTGGGACAAAGTCTTGAGTTTGTGTTGTGCAGGTATCCACGTTGTTTGCAACACTTGTGTGACGTTTCTTTCCTCCTTCTGGTTCGATAGTGATGGGGGAATACCAATCGGGGTATACCCACGAAGCGGATTCGCCAGATGGACCGAGCCGACTGGAACCTGGCCCAGAGCGGGTCGACTCGCCCAATACGGCGACTGGCGCATACTGGATCCAGACGAGTGGCGCCGACTGGAGGCCCAAGACGGCGACTTCAATACAAAGCCTACCAAATACTTGTAAACCCTAACTGGCTGCATATATAAAGCTACCAGGGGCACCCCACGGGGTATTCTCTCCCACAATAGATTAGATCTAGTCTCTCCCTCCGCCTACGGCGGCTCCCATGTAAACCAATCTATGATCATATACTGGATTGATAGCAGGACGTAGCGATCCTCCACCGAGGGGACGTGAACCTGGGTACATCGTGTGCCAATCTCGCTCCCGGATTCTCCTACGTCGCCTTGCTCCCTCTACGTAAGCTACCCTCAGTAGCATCTGCCGTGCAATACCACGACAGTTGGCGCCCACCGTGGGGCTCGCGGTGCTTGGAGGGTGATAATCCGGACGGGGTCCCTTATAGTCAACGTCAGCTAAATCGCATGTGGCGCGCCGTCCGATCGCTGTCCGTCGTGACATTGCTAAACTCGCATGATCCTGAAGAAAGAATTCCGGCACACGTACATGCCAATCGGTTGCGTACTCTTGTGTTTTCCGTTCAATCTCTTTATCCTTTTTAGTATTGATTACTTTGCCAACCAATTATTTTATTTGGAACTAATCTGCTACCCTACGTACGACATGTACCAATCGATTGGAGAATTGGATCCTGGATGGGAAGTTGAGCTATACGTACATCCATGACGATCCGTTTCCATGGCCATGAGCCACGCCTTGTGTGCAGGAATTCAGATGCAGAAATTAAAATTATCTATCGACAAAATTGAAGATCGGACAGATCCAATATCGCAGCCGCCATGGCCGTTCGTCAAGAATGCGTCTACATGGAGTCGGCGCACTGCTGGTGGCGAGTGACGAGCTCGTACCATCGATCAGCTGAGTTTAATCTAATCCCGTCTCTCTTCTGATTATTTTCATCAATCAATTATTTTGTTTAGGACTTGATCCCGAAAGCGGTTCAGGCTGATTGGGTTGGCACCCAACGCAGCACTCCGTGAAAACATCAGATCGGTTCCATGTCAAAAATAACTTTCTCTTCACCTCCGATTCTCTGTCTCAATTATTGCTCTGTCAGTTTATTATCTTGTTCTGATCTGATATCACGTACATGTTGCACGTATGCATCAAAAGGGATTAATCTATCTACACGATTGCATCATTACTGAGGGATCCGAGCCATCAGGTCATGTTAACATTTTATATTTTATTGTTTCCGTTTGCTAATCTTTGGCATACGCAAGCATCCGGAGAATTACGCTGCAGCCTAAAGTCGTGGAACAGACACGGTACTCGCCCCACGTGGAAACTCTCCACGGACACAGGCCACGCTTGTAAACGGAGAATTGGTCCATGGAGACGAGCGATCTGTCGTTTGTCTTTTGCGTCGGTTTCAATTGCCCGTCGTTGCGACTATGTTGACTCGAGCCGCTTATCTCCAAAAGGCTGATTTGCGACCATCGTCGCGCAGTCACCTGACACGAATACGTCATGCTCCGGAACTCGCCTAAACGCGGACACGCTTAAACGCGGACTCGCTAGGTTTGGAGACTCGTCTAGCACGGACTCGCTAGGCTCGGGGACTCGCCAACGCGGACTCGCTAGGCTCGGGGACTCGCCCATAGCGCGACCTCTGTCTGCCGCGTCGACACCGCCATAGCGCGACCTCCGTCCGCCGCGTCGACTTCGCCATAGCGCGACATCCGTCCGCCGCGTCGACCCCGTGTCCGCCGCGTCGACTTCGCCATAGCGCGACCTCCGTCCGCCGCGTCGACCCCGTGTCCGCCGCGTCGAACTTCGCCATAGCGCGACCTCCGTCCGCCGCGCCGACCCCGTGTCCGCCGCGTCGACTTCGCCATAGCGCGACCATACGTCTACCGTACGACCCCATCCGCTACGTCGAATGCGTACGCCGTGCCTACTAAGGGACCTTTATCGTCCGAGTCGCCAGAGAGGGTCGCATGCCATGCTGCATGGACTCACCACTGGGTGTCTCTTCCCCCGGGAAAAATCTATTCGCCTTTGTCAACCTTTGAAAGAGCGACTCGCAATGGCCAAGTAGTGCGGACGAGTACTCGCAAACCGAGCCTCGGATCGTCCACGAAAAACGCTAACCGAGAGCCATCATTGGAGTCGCCTTGCTCGACTGGCCTTCCGGGCCAAGACAAATGGTAGTGCTACACAAACAACACCATGTCCTCCTCAACCTTAGACAGTGCGACTCGCACGGCCAAGTACTGCGGACGAGGACTCGCAAACCGAGCCTCGGATCGTCCAGGAAGAACGCCAACCGAGAGCCATCTTTGGAGTCGCCATGCGACTGGCCCCCCGGGCCAAGACGAGAGACTCGCTAATAGAAACAGCGCAATCAACATTATCGCGGACACGCAATCATCGCGGACTCGCCATGCTCGGGGACTCTCCCCTCATGGACTCGCAATCATCGCGGACTCGCCACACTCGGGGACTCTCCCCTCGCGGACTCGCCACACTCGGGGACTCTCCCCTCGCGGACTCGCCACGCTCGGGGACTCTCCCCTCGCGGACTCGCAATCATCGCGGACTCGCCACACTCGGGGACTCTCCCCTCGCGGACTCGCCACACTCGGGGACTCTCCACTTGCGTACTCAATGCACCGCGGACTCGCCACCGTGGACTCTCCCTCGCGTTCTCAGCGCGCTTCAGACAGCGTCACTCGCCGGTCGGTCGACCTCGCCACTCGCCATGATCGGCAGCAACAACTACTATTTTCAGAATATGCATCTCTAAAGAGCCTCGAGTCGCCTCTACAAGCCAACTCGAGCCTCGGGGACTACTCATAGGCATGCTGCGTGTACACGTGGTTCCATGACCGCGGCTCGTCCTCGTCGACTTGCCACCGCAGACTCTCCACTCGCGTACTCAACACGCTCGGGGACTCGCCACCGCGGACTCTCCACTCGCGTACTCAACGCACCACGGACTCGCCACCGTGGACTCTCCCTCGCGTACTCGGCGCGCTACAGACAGCGCCACTCGCCGGTCGCCCAACCTCGCCACTCGGCGCGCTCGAGGACTCGACACTCGCCGGTCGCTCGACCCCGCCACTCGCCGCGCTCGGGGACTCAGCACGCTCCATGTACGGGGACTCGCCGCAACTGGCGGCTTCATCGACACCCCGCGTCTATCGCCAACTGGCCATCACCGACTGGCTTACACCGACCGCCTCCCGCTTCATGGTTCTTTTCTCTGTTCAGGAGCTCGTCGCCGATTCGCTACGACCCATCGTCAAGACTCTCCGCGCCCTGCCTCAAGCCCGCGTCGAATCGACAACGCGCTCGGGGACTACTGATGGGGGAATACCAATCGGGGTATACCCACGAAGCGGATTCGCCAGATGGACCGAGCCGACTGGAACCTGGCCCAGAGCGGGTCGACTCGCCCAATACGGCGACTGGCGCATACTGGATCCAGACGAGTGGCGCCGACTGGAGGCCCAAGACGGCGACTTCAATACAAAGCCCACCAAATACTTGTAAACCCTAACTGGCTGCATATATAAAGCCACCAGGGGCACCCCACGGGGTATTCTCTCCCACAATAGATTAGATCTAGTCTCTCCCTCCGCCTACGGCGGCTCCCATGTAAACCAATCTATGATCATATACTGGATTCATAGCAGGACGTAGCGATCCTCCACCGAGGGGACGTGAACCTGGGTACATCGTGTGCCAATCTCGCTCCCGGATTCTCCTACGTCGCCTTGCTCCCTCTACATAAGCTACCCCCAGTAGCATCTGCCGTGCAATACCACGACAGATAGCCTCGGTCTCAACTTAGGGAAAACTTGTTGTTGTGCTCTTCACACCCTGCGCTTGGGGTTACCAACGAAGTGCCACGTCAAGCACCGTTAAGTCTTTCTGGCGCCGACCGCGATCACATCAACCTTTGATCCGTTTCCAACGCGCATCGTCACCTCGTTCTTCGCTAGCTTCCGTTTATTCTGCAGCACCTGTTTCAAGTTACAAATATGAGCAACCGAACCAGTATCAAATACCCAGGCACTACTACGAGTACTAGTGAGATACACATCAATAACATGTATATCAAATATACCTTTCTTCTTGATGTTACCGTTCTTCAAATCCGCCAAGTACTTTGGGAAATTCCGCTTCCAGTGACCTTCTCCCTTGCAGTAAAAGCACTCAGTATCAGGCTTAGGTCCAGCCTTGGTCTTCTTCGTTGGCGTGGTAACTTTCTTACCACCCTTCTTGAAGTGTCCCTTCTGCTTAGACTTGCCTTTCTTGAATTTGGTGGTCTTATTGACCAACAACACTTGGTGCTCTTTCTTGATCTCCACTTCTGCAGATTTCAACATGGCAAAGAGTTCTGACAACGTCTTGTTCATGTTTTGCATGTTGTAGTTCATCACAAAGTTCTTGTAACTTGGTGGTAGTGATTGGAGGACACGGTAAATCCCCAAAGCATTAGGAATCACTATACCCAAGCTTTGAAGTTTGTTTGCGTGCCCAGACATCTTAAGCACATGCTCACTGACGGAGCTGCCCTCTTCCATCTTGCAGTTAAAGAACTTTTCAGAAGCCTCATAGCTTTCAGTTGCCGCATGAGTCTCAAAGATCAATTTGAGATCCTCGACAATATCATATGGGTCTGAATTCTCAAACCTTTTCTGAAGATCCGATTCTAAACCATACAAGATAGCACACTGAACTGTGGAGTACTGAGTCTTCCGAGTGAGGTAAACATTCTTTACTTCATCGGCAGCATCAGCTGCAGGTGGGTCACCCAGCGGTGCATCCAGCACATAGGTCAAATTACCAGCTGTGAGGATAATCCTCAAATTGCGGAACCAATCCGCGAAGTTGCTTCCATTGTTTTTCAACTTTTCTTTCTCTAGGAACGCATTAAAATTGATGGTAGGGGCTGCCATTGATCTACAACATATTTGCAATAGTTTTAGACTAAGTTTATGACAAATTGAGTTCAAATTAATAATAAAATTAATCTAGGTGAACTCCCACTCAAAACAATATCCCTCACATTGTTTTAGTGATCACACGAACCAAATCCACCACATCAACACCGATCATCACGAGAGCTGATATAGTTTCAATGGCGAACAATCGACATGTTCATCATATCTACTATATGATTCATGCTTTACCTTTCGGTGATCCGTGTTCCGAGACCATGTCTGTACATGCTAGGCTCGTCAAGATCAAACCTTAGTTTCCGCATGAGCAAATCTGGCTTGCTCACGTTGTATACACTTGCGGAATCTAACACACCCGATCATCACGTGGTGCTTCGAAACAACAAGCTTTAGCAACGGTGCTAACTAAGGGTGAACACTTTATGATTTGAAATTGATGTGCATGAGGGATCATCTTATAATGCTACCGTCGTCTACTAAGCAATACAAGATGCATAAAGGATTAACATCACATGCAATTCATAATATGTGATATGATATGGCCTTTCTTCTTTGTGCTTCCGATCTCCATCTTCTAGCACGAACATGATCTCCATCATCACCGGCATTGCATCAAGGTCAATGACGCTTCTCCATGGTTGTCGTCCACCGGCTTCAACTATTACAACTACTTTGAATAGACACGCGGGTCTTAACATAAATTAAAGACAACCATATGGCTCCTGCCGGTTGCCAACTTACAATAAGGAACATTGCATACATCAAATATAATCACAATCATGGCCATATCACATCACTGCACACCCCTGCAAAACAAAGTTAGACGCCTCTACTTTCTTTGCATATTTTACGTGGTTTGGGACTTTCAATAAGTGTCGTTCTAACTTACGAACAAGAACCACAACATTGATACTAGCATTGTTAATCACCCGTTGTAATTTGAATCTTAACTATGCTAGGAGAAACAGGCACCCGCAAAGCCACTTATGCAATACAAGTTGCATGTCAAGCGTGGAGCAAGTCTCATGAACGATGTCATGTAAGGTTAGCCCGGGCCGCTTCATCCCAACATACCGCAAGATGCAAAGTACACAAGAAGCAATCGACAATAAAAGCATCAACGCCCACAATGACCATTGTGTTCTACTCGTGCAACAGATCTACATATAGACACGGCTCTGATACCACTGTAGGGTTTCGTAGCATGGAAAACAAAAATTTCTACCGCATACAAACAAACAAGCCAAGATCTATCTACTAGATTGTAGCAACGAGTCGATAGAATAACTCACCCTCAAAGATTCCAAAGTGTTTAACGAGAGCGGATTCTCGTGGGTGATGTAGTCGTACTCTTCCCGATCTCAAGATCGCGTAGATGATTCTTCCGGCGCTGCGTTCCGGCAGCGCTCCCGCAGTCGGTCACATGTTCGGTACTCGACGAAGACCTTCCTCTCCCTTGTTCCAGCAGGCAGCAGAGGTTGTAGCACTCTCCTCGCGATTCCGGCAGCACAACGGCGTAGTACTGGAAGTAGAGGGGAGATCTCGCAGGGCTTCGCCTTAAGCCGGAGCGAGTATGGTGGAGTATGAGAGAGTCCCTCGAAGATCTAGGGTTTAGACACGTCGAGGAGGAGGCTAGGCCGGCGGCTAGGGTTGCTAGGCGGTGGCGGCGGTTTGCCCTAGGGCGGCAGCGGCGGCGGCAGCAGGTGGCGGCGCCGGTGGCTTAGGAAGGGAGCCCTGCCCCTCCTTTTATAGGTGGAGGGGGCCGGCCAAGGGTAGGGGAGTTCCTCCCCAACTCGGCTTGGAGGTGGGCCAGCGGTGGAGGAGGGAATCCTCCCCAACTCGGTTTCCTCCTCCTTCCCCACTTCCCAAAAATAGCCGTTTGACTTTCAAACTAGCCGTTTGACTTTTCAAACTAGGATTTGAATAAACCCTCTATTTTGTTCAGCGATGACACCGAGTACATGATGCAATCATACCAACTTGATATAACACATTCATGTACCCTTCCCCTCCGGAGTGCCGGACATTCCGGAACCTTCTAGAACATTCCCGATGAAAACACCGGAACCATTCTCCAACTCCGAAACGGGACTTTCCTTATATGAATCTTATTCTCCGGATCATTCCGGATCTCCTCGTGATATCCCGAATACCATTCGAGACTCCGAACAACATTCGGACTCTTTCTCATCATTCCATAACTACTTAAACAACGTCGAATCCTTAAGTGTGTCTCCCTACGGTTCGTGAATTATGCGGACATGATCGAGACACTTCTCCGATCAATAACCAATGGAGGAATCTGGAAATTCATATGGCTCCCACATATTTCTACGATTACTTTGCGATCGAATGAACCACTTAATACGATACCAATTTCCCTTTGTCTCACGATAGTTTACTCATCCGAGGTTATGATCGTCGGTATCTCTGCATACCTAGTTCAACCTCGTTACCGATAAGTACTCTTTTCTCGTTCCCGTGATATGTGATCCCTTGTGAGCCAGTCACATGCTTGCAAGCTAATTGGATGACATTTCACCGAGAGGTCCCAGAGTATATCTACCCGTCATATGGATGGACAAATCCCACTCTTGATCCATGTGTTTCAACCAATACTTTCCGAACACTCAATGCCACCTTTATAGCCACCCAGTTACGGTGTGGTGTTTGATGTCATCAAAGCATCCATCCGGTAAAGGTTATATGCATGATCTCATGGTCGAAGGAATTAGGTTACTATGTATCAGAAAGCATATAGCAATTGAACTATTAAAATGACTTGATCTTTATGCTACGCTTATCTATAGGAGTATGTCCACCATATCATTCTCCTAACGATATGATCTTGTTGTTAATAACATCTCAATGTTCATGATAGGGAAACCACAATCATCTATTAACCAACAAGCTAGTATTATATAGAGGCTTTACTAGGGACTCTTATTTTAGTCTACAAATCACACAAGTATTAATGTTTCCTTGTTAATACTATTATAGCATGAATGTAAACATTTATCATAAACACAAAGATATAATAATAACTACATTTATTATTGCCTCTAGGGCATATCTCCAACAGTCTCCCACTTGCACTAGAGTCATCTAATCTAGATTACATGGTAATATACCGAACACCCATGGCAGTTTGGTGCTGGTCATGTTTTGCCCTCGGGAGAGGTTTAGTCAACGGATCCGCCACATTCAGATTTGTGTGTACTTTGCAAATCTTTATATCCCCATCGTGGATATGTTCTCGAATAGCGTGAAAACGTAGCTTGATGTGCTTCAGCTTCTTGCGTGACCTTGGTTCTTGCGCATTGGCTATGGCACCCATGTTATCACAGTAGATAGACATTGGGTCCAGCGCACTAGGAACCACACCCAGCTCTGTAATGAACTCTTTCATCCATATCGCTTCTTGTGAAGCCTCCGACGCAGCCATGTATTCCGATTCAGTTGAAGATCTCGCCACAACGCTTTGCTTTGCACTCCTCCAGCTAACTGCTGCACCATTCAAAATAAATACGTATCCAGATTGTGATTTAGAATCATCCGGATCGGTGTTCCAACTAGCATCGGTGTAACCATTAACAACGAGCTGTTTATCACCTCCATAAGAAAGAACCATATCCTTAGTTCTTCTCAAGTACTTAAGGATGTTTTTGACCGCTGTCCAATGATCCACTTCTGGATCACTTTGATATCTGCTAGTTAAACTAACAGCAGATGCAATGTCGGGTCTAGTACATAGCATGGCATACATTAGAGATCCTATGGCTGAGGCATAGGGAGTCTTACTCATCCTTTCTCTATCTTCTGCCGATGTCGGACTTTGAGTTTTACTCAAGGTCGTATTGGGCAACATGGGCAAGAACCCTTTCTTGCTATCTTCCATTCCAAACCTCTTTAGAACTTTGTCCAAATATGTACTTTGTGACAATGATATTTGGCGTCTCGATCTATCTCTATAAATCTTTATGCCTAATATGTAAGCTGCTTCGCCAAGATCCTTCATTGAAAAACTATTATTCAAATATTCCTTGACACTATTAAGAAGGTCTACATCATTCCCAATCAACAATATGTCATCTACATATAGTATTAAGAATGCCACAGAGCTCCCACTCACTTTCTTGTAAATACAAGCTTCTCCATAAGTTTGTATAAAACCAAAACTTTTGATCACCTTATCAAAACGTTGATTCCAACTACGGGATGCTTGCTTCAATCCATAGATGGACCGTTGAAGTTTGCATACCTTGTTAGCATCTTTAGGATCGACAAAACCTTTGGGTTTCATCATATACAACTCTTCATCAATGTCTCCATTGAGGAATGCTGTTTTGACATCCATCTGCCATATCTCATAATCATAATATGTAGCGATTGCTAACATAATCCTCTCAGACTTTAGCTTCGCTACTGGTGAGAAAGTCTCATCGTAGTCAACTCCTTGAATTTGTCGAAACCCTTTTGCGACAAGTCGAGCTTTATAGACAGTAACATTACCATCAGCATCTGTTTTCTTCTTGAAGATCCATTTGTTCTCGACAGCCTTCCGGCCATCCGGTAAGTCCACCAAAGTCCATACTTGGTTTTCGTACATGGATCCAATCTCGGATTTCATGGCTTCTTGCCATTTATTGGAATCTGGGCTCATCATCGCTTCCTCATATGTCTCAGGGTCATCGGTGTTGTCCACCAACATGACACTCATAACGGGATCATACCAATCTGGAGTGGTACGAGTTCTCGTTGACCTGCGAGGCTCTGTAGCAACTTCAACCGAAGTTTCATGATCATCATCATTAGCTTCCTCTCTAACTGGTGCAGGCACCACAGGAACTTCTTCCGGTGCTGCGCTACTCGCAATTTCGAGAGAAGGTTCGACAACCTCGTCGAGTTCTACTTTCCTTCCAGTCACTTCTTTCGAGAGAAATTCCTTCTCTAGAAAGGATCCATTCTTGGCAACAAAGATTTTGCCTTCGGATCTATGATAGAAGGTATACCCAATAGTTTCCTTCGGGTATCCTATGAAGACGCATTTTTCCGCTTTGGGTTCAAGCTTGTCCGGCTGTAACTTCTTTACATAGGCTTCGCACCCCCAAACTTTAAGGAACGACAATCTAGGTTTCTTCCCAAACCATAATTCATACGGTGTCGTTTCAATGGATTTAGATGGTGCCCTATTTAAAGTGAATGCAGCTGTTTCTAATGCATAACCCCAAAATGATAGCGGTAAATCTGTAAGTGACATCATAGAACGAACCATATCTAAGAGAGTTCGATTACGACGTTCGAACACACCATTACGCTGTGGTGTTCCCGGCGGTGTCAATTGTGAAAGTATTCCGCATTTCTTCAAATGCTCGCCAAACTCGTAACTTAGATATTCACCTCCACGATCAGAACGTAGAAATTTAATCTTCTTGTTACGTTGATTCTCTACCTCACTTTGAAATTCCTTAAACTTCTCGAAAGTTTCGGACTTATGTTTCATGAAATAGATATACCCATATCTACTCAAGTCATCCGTGAAGGTAAGAATATAACGATAACCACCGCGCGATGCTACACTCATTGGACCACACACATCGGTATGTATGATTTCCAACAAGTCCGTAGCTCGCTCCATCATACCAGAGAATGGAGTCTTAGTCATTTTACCCATCAGACATGCTTCGCATCTTTCAAGTGATTCGAAATCAAGTGATTCAAGAAGTCCATCGGAATGGAGTTTCTTCATACGCTTCACTCCAATGTGACCAAGACGACAATGCCATATATAGGTCGAGTTATCGCTCGATTTCAAACGTTTAGCCTCAATGTTATTAATATGTGTATTTCCACTATCGAGATTCAACAAGAATAGACCATCTATCAAAGGTGCATGTGAATAAAACATATTACTCATATAAATCGAACAACCATTATTCTCGGACTTAAGCAAGTAACCGTCTCGCAATAAACAAGATCCCGATATAATGTTCATGCTTAACGCAGGCACCAAATAACAATTATTTAAGTATAAAACTAATCCCGATGGTAGATGAAGGGGTAGCGTGCCGACCGCGATCACATCAACCTTTGATCCGTTTCCAACGCGCATCGTCACCTTATTCTTCGCTAGCTTCCGTTTATTCTGCAGCACCTGTTTCGAGTTACAAATATGATCAACCGAACCAGTATCAAATACCCAGGCACTACTACGAGTACTAGTGAGATACACATCAATAACATGTATATCAGATATACCTTTCTTCTTGATGTTGCCGTTCTTCAAATCCGCCAAGTACTTTGGGCAATTCCGCTTCCAGTGACCTTCTCCCTTGCAGTAAAAGCACTCAGTATCAGGCTTAGGTCCAGCCTTGGTCTTCTTCGTTGGCGTGGTAACTTTCTTACCACCCTTCTTGAAGTGTCCCTTCTGCTTAGACTTGCCTTTCTTGAATTTGGTGGTCTTATTGACCAACAACACTTGGTGCTCTTTCTTGATCTCCACTTCTACAGATTTCAACATGGCAAAGAGTTCTGGCAACGTCTTGTTCATGTTTTGCATGTTGTAGTTCATCACAAAGTGCTTGTAACTTGGTGGTAGTGATTGGAGGACACGGTAAATCCCTAAAGCATTAGGAATCACTATACCCAAGCTTTGAAGTTTGTTTGCGTGCCCAGACATCTTAAGCACATGCTCACTGACGGAGCTGCCCTCTTCCATCTTGTAGTTAAAGAACTTTTCAGAAGCCTCATAGCTTTCAGTTGCCGCATGAGTCTCAAAGATCAATTTGAGATCCTCGACAATATCATATGGGTCTGAATTCTCAAACCTTTTCTGAAGCTCCGATTCTAAACCATACAAGATAGCACACTGAACTGTGGAGTACTGAGTCTTCCGAGTGAGGTAAACATTCTTTACTTCATCGGCAGCATCAGCTGCAGGTGGGTCACCCAGCGGTGCATCCAGCACATAGGTCAAATTACCAGCTGTGAGGACAATCCTCAAATTGCGGAACCAATCCGCGAAGTTGCTTCCATTGTTTTTCAACTTTTCTTTCTCTAGGAACGCATTAAAATTGATGGTAGGGGCTGCCATTGATCTACAACATATTTGCAATAGTTTTAGACTAAGTTTATGACAAATTGAGTTCAAATTAATAATAAAATTAATCTAGGTGAACTCTCACTCAAAACAATATCCCTCACATTGTTTTAGTGATCACACGAACCAAATCCACCACATCAACACCGATCATCACGAGAGCTGATATAGTTTCAATGGCGAACAATCGACATGTTCATCATATCTACTATATGATTCATGCTTTACCTTTCGGTGATCCATGTTCCGAGACCATGTCTGTACATGCTAGGCTCGTCAAGATCAAACCTTAGTTTCCGCATGAGCAAATCTGGCTTGCTCACGTTGTATACACTTGCGGAATCTAACACACCCGATCATCACGTGGTGCTTCGAAACAACAAGCTTTAGAAACGGTGCTAACTAAGAGTGAACACTTTATTTTTGAAATTCATGTGCATGAGGGATCATCTTATAATGCTACCGTCGTCTACTAAGCAATACAAGATGCATAAAGGATTAACAACACATGCAATTCATAATATGTGATATGATATGGCCTTTCTTCTTTGTGCTTCCGATCTCCATCTTCTAGCACGAACATGATCTCCATCATCACCGGCATTGCATCAAGGTCAATGACGCTTCTCCATGATTGTCGTCCACCGGCTTCAACTATTACAACTACTTTGAATAGACACGCGGGTCTTAACGTAAATTAAAGACAACCATATGGCTCCTGCCGGTTGCCAACTTACAATAAGGAACATTGCATACATCAAATATAATCACAATCATGGCCATATCACATCACTGCACACCCCTGCAAAACAAAGTTAGACGCCTCTACTTTCTTTGCATATTTTACGTGGTTTGGGACTTTCAATAAGTGTCGTTCTAACTTACGAACAAGAACCACAACATTGATACTAGCATTGTTAATCACCCGTTGTAATTTGAATCTTAACTATGCTAGGAGAAACAGGCACCCGCAAAGCCACTTATGCAATACAAGTTGCATGTCAAGCGTGGAGCAAGTCTCATGAACGATGTCATGTAAGGTTAGCCCGGGCCGCTTCATCCCAACATACCGCAAGATGCAAAGTACACAAGAAGCAATCGACAATAAAAGCATCAACGCCCACAATGACCATTGTGTTCTACTCGTGCAACAGATCTACATATAGACACGGCTCTGATACCACTGTAGGGTTTCGTAGCATGGAAAACAAAATTTTCTACCGCATACAAACAAATAAGCCAAGATCTATCTACTAGATTGTAGCAACGAGTCGATAGAATAACTCACCCTCGAAGATTCCAAAGTGTTTAACGAGAGCGGATTCTCGTGGGTGATGTAGTCGTACTCTTCTCGATCTCAAGATCGCGTAGACGATTCTTCCGGCGCTGCGTTTCGGCAGCGCTCCCGCAGTCGGTCACACGTTCGGTACTCGACGAAGACCTTCCTCTCCCTTGTTCCAGCAGGCAGCGGAGGTTGTAGCACTCTCCTCGCGATTCCGGCAGCACAACGGCGTAGTACCGGAAGTAGAGGGGATATCTCGCAGGGCTTCGCCTTAAGCCGGAGCGAGTATGGTGGAGTATGAGAGAGTCCCTTGACGATCTAGGGTTTAGACACGTCGAGGAGGAGGCTAGGCCGGCGGCTAGGGTTGCTAGGCGGCGGCGGCAGCAGGTGGCGGCGCCGACGCCTTAGGGTTTGGAGGAGAGGATCTTGTGTGTCTAGGAGGGGAGCCCTGCCCCTCCTTTTATAGGTGGAGGGGGCCGGCCAAGGGGAGGGGAGTCCCTCCCCAACTCGGCTTGGAGGTGGGCCGGCGGTGGAGGAGGGACTCCTTCCCAACTCGGTTTCCTCCTCCTTCCCCACTTCCCAAAAATAGCCGTTTGACTTTCAAACTAGCCGTTTGACTTTTAAAACTAGGATTTGAATAAACCCTATATTTTGTTCAGCGATGACACCGAGTACATGATGCAATCATACCAACTTGATATAACACATTCATGTACCCTTCCCCTCTGGAGTGTCGGACATTCCAGAACCTTCTAGAACATTCCCGATGAAAACACCGGAACCATTCTCCAACTCCGAAACGGGACTTTCCTTATATGAATCTTATTCTCCGGATCATTCCGGATCTCCTCGTGATATCCCGAATCCCATTCGAGACTCCGAACAACATTCGGACTCTTTCTCATCATTCCATAACTACTCAAACAACGTCGAATCCTTAAGTGTGTTTCCCTACGGTTCGTGAATTATGCGGACATGATCGAGACACTTCTCCGATCAATAACCAATAGAGGAATCTGAAAATTCATATGGCTCCCACATATTTCTAAGATTACTTTGCGATCGAATGAACCACTTACATACGATACCAATTTCCCTTTGTCTCACGATAGTTTACTCATCCAAGGTTATGATCGTCGGTATCTCTGCATACCTAGTTCAACCTCGTTACCGATAAGTACTCTTTTCTCGTTCCCGTGATATGTGATCCCTTGTGATCCAGTCACATGCTTGCAAGCTAATTGGATGACATTTCACCGAGAGGGCCCAGAGTATATCTATCCGTCATATGGATGGACAAATCCCACTCTTGATCCATGTGTTTCAACCAATACTTTCTGAACACTCAATGCCACCTTTATAGCCACCCAGTTACGGTGTGGTGTTTGATGTCATCAAAGCATCCATCCGGTAAAGGTGATATGCATGATCTCATGGTCGAAGGAATTAGGTTACTATGTATCAGAAAGCATATAGCAATTGAACTATTAAAATGACTTGATCTTTATGCTACGCTTATCTATAGGAGTATGTCCACCATATCATTCTCCTAACGATATGATCTTGTTATTAATAACATCTCAATGTCCATGATAGGGAAACCACAATCATATATTAACCAACAAGCTAGTATTATATAGAGGCTTTACTAGGGACTCTTATTTTAGTCTACAAATCACACAAGTATTAATGTTTCCTTGTTAATACTATTATAGCATGAATGTAAACATTTATCATAAACACAAAGATATAATAATAACTACATTTATTATTGCCTCTAGGGCATATCTCCAACACTACGTTCTAATGAGAGTAACTCTTTATCCCTTACATTATTTGATTGTCCCCCATGCTTACCAAAGAAGGATGAATGTTATGTTCTTGTGGATCCTATTGAAATATCTAGTTTGGATAAAACCTTGTGGAGGTCTTAATCCCATTGTTTTTAATCTTGATAGAAATTATGTGTTCGTAGATCATGAAAAACATGCTTTATGTGATAGATATATTGTTGAGTTTATTCATGATGCTACTGAAAATTATTATGAGAGAGGAAAGTATGGATGTAGAAGTTTTCATGGTACTGAAACACCTCTCTATGTGCTGAAAGTTTTGAAGTTGCTCTTGTTTCATCTTCCTATGCCTGTCACTTTCTTCTTTGTGAATTTATTTGCATATAATATTCCTATGCATAGAAAGTGGGTTAGAATTAAATGTGTTTTGAATTTGCTTCTCGATGCTCTCTTTTACTTCAATTCATATTTCTTATGTGAGCATCTTCTCAAACTATCATGCATAACTTAAAGGCGTTAAAGAAAAGTACTTGTTGGGAGATAACCCAAGAGTTTTCTTGAGTATTGGAAGTTATTACTTCAATAATTACCTCTCCTTATCCTTTTTGTTTGCTTTTTGTGCCAGGAATGACCTCTAATAAGAGGGAAGTAAGATTTGGGGAGTTGCTATCCCGAAACAGATTTTTGTCCTCCACCATAAAAATTCGTGAGAAGTCTCTGTAGGTCGGATTGAGCTCAACATTTACGAATAAATCCCCCAGTATGTTAGGTAACTTTCGTTAGTTCAATACTTTTTGATTTGAACAACAGAAGATGTTAGAAAAAATCGGTTTCTACCTGCTGGTCAGTTTTGACAGATTTCTGCTATTATTTGCATTTGCTTCTTATTGATTCCTTTTTGAGTTCTCTTTGGGTGAATTGAGATTTTTGAAGGAGTTACTATAGTAGCTTGTGTTTTTAGTGAAAATCCTTGCTATTCCAAAGCTTTGCCAAAGGTCTAATATATTTTGAATACACTAATGTTGCTAATGAAGATTGTGTGAAGTTTTGTATGAAGGAAAAATTTCAGGTGTAGAGAGAGAATGATGCAATGAGATGAAGAATGGACAAAAGCTCAAGCTTGGGTATGACACCATGGTGTCACCCAGAGAAATATCCAAGAGGTACAAGCATCGAAGCTTGGGGATGCCCAAGGCATCCCCTTCTTCATCAATAAAAAGCTCAGGTCTGTTTAGACACTTCATTTTTTATTGTTTCATGCACAGTTGTGTTGTTCTCGGAGCGTCTTAGTTTTCGTTTTCTTTGCTTGGTTTGTTTAGTTTGCTTGAATAGTTTGAACCCCCGTTCTGGCGGTGTTGTTTTGCAAATAAGTTGCTCGGTGTTGGAAAGGAGTAGTAAGTTCTTGCTTGAAAGTGCAAGAGGAGCTTGCATTGACCGTGACTTAGACTTTAGCATGACATGCTAGTTGTTGTTTTGACTTTATGCTTAGTGATTATTGCTATAGCATGTCTTGTTACAAACAATTGGAATTGCTTAGTGTGCCTTGAAGAAATTATGCGTTGTTTTAGCATGCAAAAGCATAGTATTGTGGTATTCTCCTTTCATGCTTTGCTTGGGTTGACTTGGCACATGCTCACACCATGTTATGACTATGACAAGTCACCATAGCCTCTATGATCATTTAGTCCTTGACTTGTAGTACCACTCTATGCCTTGATTAGTAATGCTTTGTTGCTCTGCATGATTATGGCCATTATGCTCTCTTAGTTGGTTGCTCCCAGTCTTTTGCTAGCCTCCACTTGTATGGGTAAGTTCTACTCATACTTCCAACTCCCAAGAAACCAAGTTTTTTCAAAGTGTACACTATAAACTCCTATGCATGGTGTGTTACACCATTTCAAGTATATTCTTGTTTTCAGCTATCTTCCAATTAAAAACTATTTTGTTATGTGAAAACTTAGTGATTAAAGCCCTCACAAACTTGATGGCACACTTTATATTCTTTGCCCCTAATAAACTTGAACCATTGTGTCATCTATGTTGTATATGCTTGCACTTATATTTTGGAATTAGTAGAACCGTGCTGTAGCACCCCGGGTAAAACCACTACTAGAAAATCGCATGTTAAATAAAACTTTGTGCATCATCATGGCATCATGCATCTTTGGCTCTCAGAATATTTTAGCTAAAAACTATTTTTGTCTGATACAATACCTCTTCTCTTATTTCAAAACAAGTCTTATAATTATCTGTTAAATTAATTGCCTAAAAATTATTTGCTAAAAAGATTTAAAACAAAACAACACCATAAATATTTTACAAAATAATAAAACCCAAAACCCAAAATCCCTTTTCTACCCAGTCCTAGTCTACCCACTCTGCCTCCACTTCACCCTCTCCAATCCCTGATCGACACCTCACCTTTTCCTTTCCCCCCACCCTGTCACTACCCGCCACCTGTCCCTACCCCACCACCCACAACCACACACACCGCACCCACCTCTCTCTCTCCCCCTGACCCGGTCCAACCACCCACACACGCACACAGCGCGCAGCAGCCACACACCCCGCTTCCTCTCCACCCGCCGCCTGGCCCCACCCCGCCTGGGCCCCACCCCACCCCGTCTCCTTCCTCTCCCCCCGCATCCTCTTCCTCTGCTCATCACTACCAACCCCGCCGGCCTCAGACCCCCTTCGCGACCGCCCTGCTTGCCCACCGTCCCGCCAAGGACTACCCCGCCGCCTCGCCTCTCCTCCCTCCCCTGGCCTCTCGCCTCGCCGCATCGCTCCCACCAAACCGCGGCGTCGCCCTGGACCTCCTCGCCTGCCGTGGCCGCGCCCCGCTTCCCCGACGTGCACCCCTCCCCGTCGCCGTCCCCGCCTAGCTCCTCCTCGCCGGACGCCCGCGACCGCCTCGCCGCCTTTTCCCCTCCTCGGCGCCGGCCTCCTCCGCCCCGCCGCCGACGCGCCGCCCTCGTCAACCTCCTCGTCCTCCGCCGCCCCTGGAAGCCCGCGCCGTGGCTCTCTTCCCCGCCACCGACCGCGAACCGCCGCCTCCTCCGCGTCCTCCGCCGCCCCTGGAAGCCCCGCGTCGCTCTCCCTCTCGCGCCACCGCCTCCCCGGAGCCCGCCCGCAGCCTCCTTCCTCCTCAGCGTCGCTGGCCACCTCCACCAGAGCTTCTCCCCGGGGCCCCTTCCTCCTCCTTCGGTGCCCGGACCCGAAGACCATCGGTCAAGTTCACCCCCGACAAAAGACGGACGACAAGACTCCAACCGAAGTTCGGATGTGATGGTGTCGGAACGACAAGTTCTACTTCACGGGCACCGAGCGTCAAGATCGCCTTCACGGGAAACCGCAAGACATCCTTCCCGGGATTGAAGACCGAACCCTCGACACGCCAAGACCTACTCCGTTATCCGAGAACAATCCCATCGAACCTCGTCCCCGTCGAACCCTGAGACCAACCCCGAACCCCGGAACCCCAAGATCTGCCTGCACGAGACAGGGGCCTCCTCGCAGATGCCAAGAACAACCGTATCCGATGGCCGAGACCCGAAGATTTCACGGCACGCCAAGATCTTCTACTCGATCCACAAGGCCGACCCAAGTTCTTCTCTCGGACCCGTCAAGATCCCCGTCACCGAACCCTCGAGGCCTTCCACACGGAACACCGAGAACTCCTCCCTGAACGCCAAGGTCATCGACACAGATACGCCATGTTCTTCTTCTCGGACCCGAGGACACCGAGACCCGGATGCGACAAGTACTCCTTCCCGGACGCCGAGCTCGCCGAGAACCCGGATGCGACAAGATCTACTCCGTTGTTCGAGAATGTTTCTGCCGAGACCGATTCCGTCGAACCCTGAGCCCCTGTCGAACCCCGAACCCCCCGGAACCAAGATCGCCGAACCCTAATGTGTGACCCCTTTTCCTCGAGCCCTATTTTATAAATGAAATATAAACTTGTTGCATATTAAATTATCATGCTTGCACGCATATCATGTGGGTTTGGGGGCCTTATGCCGATTCACCATATAATTAAATATGGGGCCCATATGCGGACAAATCTAGTCTTATATTGGCCTCATTTAAATCTGAGTAGCGAACCAATGCTATATTTTGCCTTGTTAAGACAACATTTAAATTGCGGGGTACCTAAATAACTTGAACCATCTAAATATTGTCGGGACCCCGGTTCCGCTTAATATTGCCCAATTGCATCGCATCTTTGCCATGTCATGCATCATACATGCATCATGCCCGATCTTCTGCCGTTGTATTAAATAGTGCATCCGGTGTTTATTCTAGTGCTTTGCTTCTTCACGGATTAGGCCGTTGAGTTGATGCGAGTGTCGACCCGATCGTCGGTTGAACCTTCGACAATGTTTTCAGGCGAGCATCTCCCCCTTTCTACCTATCTTACTTTTATAGTATTTATTCCCTCCTGTTGATCTATTGCTATCTGTGTTGCGTTGCTCTAGTTTTCGTACCCGTGATATCCCTTGCAGCCTCATATTGCCTTGGACACCTCCTATTACCTGTTGTTTTGGTAGATAGTTGGACCTGCGCGTCGTAGTCGCTTGCTCAAGTGCTGTTGCGTGTCGTCAAGTACCACAATTGTTGGAGTATTGCCGTGTGTTTATTGTTGGAGATGATCAAGACTTTAATTATTGTTTAATAACTAAAATTGAAGTAGGTAAATGCAGAGGCACAGGTGGGCAATAGATGTTATTTGGTTTTTAACCGTCCACTTGTGTCCCGTAGGACCCCGAGTACTTGATACCTGTTCCTTGAATATTCGCGCTATCCACATCCGGGAGGATTATGGGACCCCCCTGAGCCAGAGCTTGATTCATTCTTATTTCTTGGGGCCACAAACTAGTTTGAGGTTTTATTTACTATCCTGTACTTATGCCATGCTTTACTGCTTTATTACGATTGTGCAAGGAGCACCTGTACTGTTTAGGGAAGCGGAGTGTTTTCGCAGTATCGACAAGCCTAGTTTTGGGTTCCCAGTCGTTTACAGCCATTGACGCAAACCTTGGGTCCGTCTCGGAGTCAGCTAACTTCGTTGCGGGTGTACTCAATGGGGTGGCCCCCTGAAATATTTCTGAATCCTGTGATTGCTTTGTCGTGAAGGCCTCGTTGGGTTTTGATTTGGTTTTTCCGAGGTTGATCGAGTGTGTGTTGCTATTTGTGCACCCCTGCAGGGTAAAACTTTCTGAAAGCCGTGTCCGCGATTATGGACGACTTGGAGCACAGTATCTCGATCATAGACAACTATAACTAAAGTAGTGCTATAAATTTGACTTTATAATGACTAGTAATCAGCTTCACTATAATGGAATGGCTAAATAAAACTGCCAACAATTGCTTGTTTGGGTTGTCGCTTGCGACCATTGTATCTGACTAGTAAGTATTGCAACTACAACGGAATGGCTAAATAAAAGAACCAACAACTGTTGGGTTTTGGGATATCTCATGCTAATTGTATCTGACTAGTAAGTGTCGCAACTACAACGGAATGGTTGAATAAAATTGCCCACTACTTATTATATCAGGATGATTATCTATACTTGACTAGTAATTGCTGCAACGATAACTGGATAAATAAAACTGCCAACTGTGTGAGTTCCTCGGTTGACTTCCTCGTTTGGTCTCGAGGGGGAAACCCCAGGATGGGTTTGTTTGGTGGTAGTATCAGGTTGGTTCCGGATAGGTCTTTCTTACCCCTCTCTGATAGCCGTCAGTTGTTTCGAGTCTCTATAGGTTGTTTAGTGCATGCTGCCGCTGCCGCTTTAGTCCACCATACCTATGTAGGAGAGGACCGCCGAATTCTAGTCTCGTCGTGTACTGGCCTCAGTACTGACCGCTCTCTCTTTTTCCTTTGCCCTTTGTCGGCACCCCTTTTGTTAAGCAGGTTTTGAGATCGACGTCGTTAGCAGGGTTACCCTTCCGGCTTGGCCTGGGCAGGGTTATGGACGTCATTGGTTATTCTTCAGGGCTCTTAGCCCCATTTGCATCTTGTCCATAGTCGGACGCTCTATCATTTTCAAGGTGATTTGGATCTTTGTATATTATATCTGTGTTCTTGACTCATGGAGTCGTGTTGTATATATATCTGTTCTGTGGGTCCCATCGAGGACTGTTGTGTAATGTTATTACTTCATTTTCCACCCGCACGAAAGTGCCTGGTGGGCACCTTTGAATCGTTTCTATGTGGGTTTGGCGGGTTTCGCTAAAACTTGCATAGGGCCGATTCTGAGGGTGTTACAGAGTGGTATCAGAGCTCAGCAGTTGCGATCCCCACAAGTCCAGCCTGTAGGATAACCTAGCTAACGGCTGAAGCAGAGTGTCAAAACTATTTTTGCAAAATCGGTTGGATAGTTCTGATTAGGTCTGATTTTACTCCTTACCCCTCTGCTGCTCTCCTCTCACCTCTGCGTGTTTTGATTATGCTCTCTTACCTTCTTCTAGTCCAGGAATTCTCGTGGTTGGGTTTTCGTCGTACCTTCAGGGTTTTCGCTTCCTCTTTGGTAACGGCGTTGCTACATCTGGTCTTCATGCTATCCGAGGAATCCTTCGTCTGATGGACTTCCCTTTGTTCCTTCTCGTGCCTTCCGGTGTTTTCCGACGCGACGACGTCCTCTACGCCAGATCCGATGCAGAGTCTGCATCACTCCTTTGTTTCTGAACCTCGATTGTCAAGATCTTCAGTCTGATTCTGAGAGTGGGTTGCATAGTTCTCTTATTCGTGTACATAGTAATGCTTTGAGTGCGGGATGGAGTCGCGACCATACCACTACTCTTATCATTTGCTTTTGTATATTGAATGGTGGATCGATGCAACTCTTACTCCTTCCATGAAAGTTAGAGGTGGCCTTACCTTTAACTTCGTCCGTTGGTTATCCGGAGTGTTCTCTCGACGAACGGGATAAACAATCCTTTGTTGGTGGTGTCGCTGATTTCAAGATGAAGAAGGAACCCTCGTTAGTGGTGTCGCGAGGATCTACACGATGCGAGAAGATTCGGATCGCCGCCCTTCTTTCCGGTACCATGAGGCGGATCTCGAGGGCGAGATCCATTGTTAGTGGTGTCGAATTGTAGCACCCCGGGTAAAACCACTACTAGAAAATCGCATGTTAAATAAAACTTTGTGCATCATCATGGCATCATGCATCTTTGGCTCTCAGAATATTTTAGCTAAAAACTATTTTTGTCTGATACAATACCTCTTCTCTTATTTCAAAACAAGTCTTATAATTATCTGTTAAATTAATTGCCTAAAAATTATTTGCTAAAAAGATTTAAAACAAAACAACACCATAAATATTTTACAAAATAATAAAACCCAAAACCCAAAATCCCTTTTCTACCCAGTCCTAGTCTACCCACTCTGCCTCCACCTCACCCTCTCCAATCCCTGATCGACACCTCACCTTTTCCTTTCCCCCCACCCTGTCACCACCCGCCACCTGTCCCTACCCCACCACCCACAACCGCACACACTGCACCCACCTCTCTCTCTCTCTCCCCCTGACCCGGTCCAACCACCCACACACGCACACAGCGCGCAACAGCCACACACCCCGCTTCCTCTCCACCCGCCGCCTGGCCCCACCCCGCCTGGGCCCCAACCCACCCCGTCTCCTTCCTCTCCCCCCGCATCCTCTTCCTCTGCTCATCACTACCAACCCCGCCGGCCTCAGACCCCCTTCGCGACCGCCCTGCTTGCCCACCGTCCCGCCAAGGACTACCCCGCCGCCTCGCCTCTCCTCCCTCCCCTGGCCTCTCGCCTCGCCGCATCGCTCCCACCAAACCGCGGCGTCGCCCTGGACCTCCTCGCCTGCCGTGGCCGCGCCCCGCTTCCCCGACGTGCACCCCTCCCCGTCGCCGTCCCCGCCTAGCTCCTCCTCGCCGGACGCCCGCGACCGCCTCGCCGCCTTTTCCCCTCCTCGGCGCCGGCCTCCTCCGCCCCGCCGCCGACGCGCCGCCCTCGTCAACCTCCTCGTCCTCCGCCGCCCCTGGAAGCCCGCGCCGTGGCTCTCTTCCCCGCCACCGACCGCGAACCGCCGCCTCCTCCGCGTCCTCCGCCGCCCCTGGAAGCCCCGCGTCGCTCTCCCTCTCGCGCCACCGCCTCCCCGGAGCCCGCCCGCAGCCTCCTTCCTCCTCAGCGTCGCTGGCCACCTCCACCAGAGCTTCTCCCCGGGGCCCCTTCCTCCTCCGCCGCTCAGGCCCCGCACCATGGGGGTCTCGTCGTCGTCCTTGGCACCGCGTCGCACCGGTCGACGCCCTCGCCTTCCGGCTTCGCTGCCTGACCTCGCTGGGCCGCCCGTGGTCGTCGGCCCCGCAGGCCCTGCCTCCTGCCCGGCTGCAAGACAACCTCGCCGGGGATCTCCTTTGTCCGCTGCCTCGCTCGCAGGTCCACGGCGGCCAGGTGACGCACGTTGGTGTGTGCGCATGTATCTGTTGGTGCCTGTGTGTTGTTGTAACAAAGCAGTGACCAAGAACTACGCTCACATTCCAGGACCTCGGACTAGATCCCTTCGACGCCATCAAAATCCCCGTACCCCGAAGGTGCTCGAAGAATCACGGACAAGAACTCCCTCTCGGACCATCAAGCACTCTTACACGGACATGAGAACCGATCTTCAGATCTGAAGGAGCCAAGTGTGCCGGCATGGACCCTCAAGATCTCCGTCATGGAACCGAAGACCGATCCCGTACCCGGCGCCACGCCAAGTGCTCCTTCCCGGACCCGAAGACCATCGGTCAAGTTCACCCCCGACAAAAGACGGACGACAAGACTCCAACCGAAGTTCGGATGTGATGGTGTCGGAACGACAAGTTCTACTTCACGGGCACCGAGCGTCAAGATCGCCTTCACGGGAAACCGCAAGACATCCTTCCCGGGATTGAAGACCGAACCCTCGACACGCCAAGACCTACTCCGTTATCCGAGAACAATCCCATCGAACCTCGTCCCCGTCGAACCCTGAGACCAACCCCGAACCCCGGAACCCCAAGATCTGCCTGCACGAGACAGGGGCCTCCTCGCAGATGCCAAGAACAACCGTATCCGATGGCCGAGACCCGAAGATTTCACGGCACGCCAAGATCTTCTACTCGATCCACAAGGCCGACCCAAGTTCTTCTCTCGGACCCGTCAAGATCCCCGTCACCGAACCCTCGAGGCCTTCCACACGGAACACCGAGAACTCCTCCCTGAACGCCAAGGTCATCGACACAGATACGCCATGTTCTTCTTCTCGGACCCGAGGACACCGAGACCCGGATGCGACAAGTACTCCTTCCCGGACGCCGAGCTCGCCGAGAACCCGGATGCGACAAGATCTACTCCGTTGTTCGAGAATGTTTCTGCCGAGACCGATTCCGTCGAACCCTGAGCCCCTGTCGAACCCCGAACCCCCCGGAACCAAGATCGCCGAACCCTAATGTGTGACCCCTTTTCCTCGAGTCCTATTTTATAAATGAAATATAAACTTGTTGCATATTAAATTATCATGCTTGCACGCATATCATGTGGGTTTGGGGGCCTTATGCCGATTCACCATATAATTAAATATGGGGCCCATATGCGGACAAATCTAGTCTTATATTGGCCTCATTTAAATCTGAGTAGCGAACCAATGCTATATTTTGCCTTGTTAAGACAACATTTAAATTGCGGGGTACCTAAATAACTTGAACCATCTAAATATTGTCGGGACCCCGGTTCCGCTTAATATTGCCCAATTGCATCGCATCTTTGCCATGTCATGCATCATACATGCATCATGCCCGATCTTCTGCCGTTGTATTAAATAGTGCATCCGGTGTTTATTCTAGTGCTTTGCTTCTTCACGGATTAGGCCGTTGAGTTGATGCGAGTGTCGACCCGATCGTCGGTTGAACCTTCGACAATGTTTTCAGGCGAGCATCTCCCCCTTTCTACCTATCTTACTTTTATAGTATTTATTCCCTCCTGTTGATCTATTGCTATCTGTGTTGCGTTGCTCTAGTTTTCGTACCCGTGATATCCCTTGCAGCCTCATATTGCCTTGGACACCTCCTATTACCTGTTGTTTTGGTAGATAGTTGGACCTGCGCGTCGTAGTCGCTTGCTCAAGTGCTGTTGCGTGTCGTCAAGTACCACAATTGTTGGAGTATTGCCGTGTGTTTATTGTTGGAGATGATCAAGACTTTAATTATTGTTTAATAACTAAAATTGAAGTAGGTAAATGCAGAGGCACAGGTGGGCAATAGATGTTATTTGGTTTTTAACCGTCCACTTGTGTCCCGTAGGACCCCGAGTACTTGATACCTGTTCCTTGAATATTCGCGCTATCCACATCCGGGAGGATTATGGGACCCCCCTGAGCCAGAGCTTGATTCATTCTTATTTCTTGGGGCCACAAACTAGTTTGAGGTTTTATTTACTATCCTGTACTTATGCCATGCTTTACTGCTTTATTACGATTGTGCGAGGAGCACCTGTACTGTTTAGGGAAGCGGAGTGTTTTCGCGGTATCGACAAGCCCAGTTTTGGGTTCCCAGTCGTTTACAGCCATTGACGCAAACCTTGGGTCCGTCTCGGAGTCAGCTAACTTCGTTGCGGGTGTACTCAATGGGGTGGCCCCCTGAAATATTTCTGAATCCTGTGATTGCTTTGTCGTGAAGGCCTCGTTGGGTTTTGATTTGGTTTTTCCGAGGTTGAACGAGTGTGTGTTGCTATTTGTGCACCCCTGCAGGGTAAAACTTTCTGAAAGACGTGTCCGCGGTTATGGACGACTTGGAGCACAGTATCTCGATCATAGACAACTATAACTAAAGTAGTGCTATAAATTTGACTTTATAATGACTAGTAATCAGCTTCACTATAATGGAATGGCTAAATAAAACTGCCAACAATTGCTTGTTTGGGTTGTCGCTTGCGACCATTGTATCTGACTAGTAAGTATTGCAACTACAACGGAATGGCTAAATAAAAGTACCAACAACTGTTGGGTTTTGGGATATCTCATGCTAATTGTATCTGACTAGTAAGTGTCGCAACTAGAACGGAATGGTTGAATAAAATTGCCCACTGCTTATTATATCAGGATGATTATCTATACTTGACTAGTAATTGCTGCAACGATAACTGAATAAATAAAACTGCCAACTGTGTGAGTTCCTTGGTTGACTTCCTCGTTTGGTCTCGAGGGGGAAACCCCAGGATGGGTTTGTTTGGTGGTAGTATCAGGTTGGTTCCGGATAGGTCTTTCTTACCCCTCTCTGATAGCCGTCAGTTGTTTCGAGCCTCTATAGGTTGTTTAGTGCATGCTGCCGCTGCCGCTTCAGTCCACCATACCTATGTAGGCGAGGACCGCCGAATTCTAGTCTCGCCGTGTACTGGCCTCAGTACTGACCGCTCTCTCTTTTTCCTTTGCCCTTTGTCGGCACCCTTTTTGTTAAGCAGGTTTTGAGATCGACGTTGTTAGCAGGGTTACCCTTCCGGCTTGGCCTGGGCAGGGTTATGGACGCCATTGGTTATTCTTCAGGGCTCTTAGCCCCATTTGCATCTTGTCCGTAGTCGGACGCTCTATCATTTTCAAGGTGATTTGGATCTTTGTATATTATATCTGTGTTCTTGACTCATGGAGTCGTGTTGTATATATATCTGTTCTGTGGGTCCCATCGAGGACTGTTGTGTAATGTTATTACTTTGTTTTCCACCCGCACGAAAGTGCCTGGTGGGCACCTTTGAATCGTTTCTATGCGGGTTTGGCGGGTTTCGCTAAAACTTGCATAGGGCCGATTCTGAGGGTGTTACATGTGCTGTCACGGGGAACGTTTTCAACATTGCACTTGTACTTTGTACTCAGTTGATATCTTGCTCTTTTGTCTATGGATGTCACCGGTGTGAAATAAAGAGGGAATTTGTAAGTCCACGGAGTTTGTAATCTGTGTTAGAGAAATGCCTGGGGCCGCTAGCCTAAGCCATGCCTAATCATGGTGGAAACTTGCAGCATCACCATAGTGAGCTATCTATGTAGCATCCTCAATAAAAAGCTATGCATATGGTAATAAAAAGATTGCTGAGATGCTCATTGTCTGCTTTCCTTGTCATTTTGGTTATGGAAAGCTCCTGTACCATGTGCAAGGGGTACCCGTTGGCGGTTCTCTATGATATGCAAATACTTACAATGACAAGAACTTACAAGTGACTAAAGTTGAGTAGCATGAGGTGTGGCCCTCATATTCAAGGGACTTGAGATTGCCAACTTATACTTCGTCAAGCACATACTCCAACTTTGTTCACTTTAACCTTAATCACTTCAAGATGCTTATGATAGAGGCAATGAGGGCTGAAAGCTAACAAGTACCAGAATTTTTGTAAGCTCTTTTTGAAATTTGAAATCCCTGCTTCCTTTATAAAAGGCTTTTCTTACACCATTATTTGAGTCTCCACCTTCTACCTTTAGGCACAGCATAGTTGTCATTCTGTGTGCAGTGCCCCAAAGCTTATTGATTGATGCATATTGTGATATTACTTGTTCTTGTGCTATTTGTTTCTAGTCACCCTTGTGAACCTTGAAGGTGTCCTATGCATCTATTTGCTACTCTTTGAGGGACAAGCTGTTGCCACTATGCTATGTTTTCTGTATGTGAAACAAACAAACATTTTTCAATGCATGTTATTCATGATCTTTGTTTGTAGCCTTTCATGTTGCATGCATAGTTAATATGTCCTATTGTTAGAACTCCATCTTTCATGCACATGTTTAGAGTTCTTTGATCCTAGCTTTCAATGCTTGCAAATGGTTTGATCTTTATTATGAGGGTGCATGTCACCTCAAAAATTATTCTTTTATCACTTACCTGCTCGAGGACGAGCAAGAGTTAAGCTTGGGGATGCTTGATACGTCAGAAACGTATATATAATTTTTGATTCTCCATGCTTGTTTAGTATCTACTTTGCTTTTCTTTGTCTACACTTTGAGGTGCTTTTTACATGTTTTCTGGTACTAACCTATTAACAAGTTGCCACAGTGCCACTTGCCTGTTTTCTGCTGTTTTTGGTTCCAGAAAAGCTAGTAAGGAAATATTCTTTGAATTGGACGGGACAAACATCAAAGTCAATAACTTTCTGTGGGGAACAAGAAGTCCAGAGGGGAGACAGAGAGGCATGCCAGGGAAGCTACACCCTCCTAGGCATGGGTGGGCCCTGCCCCGTGCCTAGGCAGGGTGTGGGGCCCCTGGCCACCGCCTCGGCCTCCCCCTTCGCCTATAAGAATCCCCGATGCATAAACCCTAGATACCCGATCAAAACTCCACGAAACCATCTGTAGCCGCTGCCACCATCGTCCCTAGATCGGAGGGATCTTGTCACATCCCAAGATTTTCCAAATCTTGTAATGTGAAAAAATAAATGAATAAAATAAAACTTTGTTGATTTTTCAGGGTGAGAAGAAACTTTTTGATTCCAATTGGAAACCTTCAAACCTTTTTGATCAAACAAATCCTAAAGGGATTTGAAAAGTTAAACAATTAATAAAGAAAATATTTTGAATAAGTGAAATTACTATTTTTGGATCTTTTAAATAAAAGATTTGCCTTTCAAAAGAAAAGGTGGATTTATAAATAAAGATTATTTTATAGAGCCAAATTAAACCTTGGCCAAGTTTTTGAAATAAAATGTTTTGTTTTGATAAAAATAGTAAAGGTTTATTTAAATAAAATAATAAGGATTTAATATTCAATTTTATTTAAGTAAAGGCTTTTCCCATTTTAAATAAACACTAAAACTTATTTATTTATTTTAAATAAGTTTTCCAAGTATTTTATATTCTCAAATAAAACCTACTGAAGTGTTTTGGTTTTATTTTAGATTTCAAAATAAAGATTTTAATAAAACAAATCCTATTTGATTTAATAACTAAGGTCCATTTTATTTAATTATTAATGCACCCTAAAATAAAATGTTATTTTATTTTAAACAAGTTTTCCAAGTATCTTATATTTTCAAATAAAACCCACTGATTTGGTTTTGTTAATATTTAGTTTTCAAATGGAGATTTTATTAAATAAATCAAAACCTATTTGAATTAATAATTAAGGTCTATTTTATTTAATTATTAAATAGATCCTAAAAGAATAAAATTATTATTTTATTTCGGACTTGTTTTGTGTTGTTAAACAAAACTAACACAGTACAAAGTTTGGTGAATGTTTTGTTTTGATTTGTGGATTGATTGGTTTGACTGAATTCAAAACAGAAATTAGAATTAGAAAAAGAAAAAAAAATCAGGAAGAAAAACAAATAGAATCTGGTCGACCCAACCCAACAGCCCAACTAGGCCCAGCAGCCCATTTCCCTCTCTCCCCCGAAGCGTTTTTCTCTCACTCACCAGACGACCCGCTAAGCCAATGACTGGTGGTCCCTCGTTCCCTCTCCTCTCTCTCGCTGACCAGCCGACCCCACCCCTCCTGTTCATTGTCCTCACCCGCGGTGACAGCGCCTCCCTCCTCGACCGTTTCTGGCAGAATTCATCGGCGTCAATTCGCGTTAACGCAGAAGTTAAATCAGCCCTGCGACCTCGCCCTCATAATCGCCTCTGTCTCCTCCCCATTTCCCCTCGCTCACTCCTCTCTCCCGGCCACAAGGCTGCCACGATTTCACGCATGAATCCATTCTGCTCCGACGAGCTGCAGCACAAATTCCGGTGAAGCCAGACGACCCCATTGCCCCTGGAGCACACGAGCTCGCTCCTTACCTTCTGGCGCATCACCCTGAGCTTTCCGTTCATCTGCGCGAGCACCGTGAGCTCGGCAACGACTTCCCCGAGCCAGCGCCGCCGTCTGTCCCAACTACGGCGACGTCTCCCCGGTAAACCCGACCACCCCTCTCTTCCCCGTGGACACTATATTGATCACCATGCCCTTGCGAACCTAACGGTGCCTCCCGTTTGTCCTAGGGTGCCCTCCATCCTCGCCCTCGACGATCTCCAGAGCACGCCCGCCGCCGTGTGGACTCCGGTGAGCAATCCACGTCGGACCAGAGCGCCCCTCGACAAACGAACCACACGTTGAGAATCGGCACGACGCCACGGACACTATGAGTATCTCCCCAGCCACCCTTGCTTCCTGTATCGCCGGCAACACCACCGCCAGGCCGCTCCGCCGCCAGACGCCGCTGCCAGCGCCGCCAGTTCTTGGCAGGAAGCTGTGAGCCGTCTGATTTTGATCCGAGCGCTGCGATAGTTTCATTTAGCGAATCGGTATGGAGCGTTCTGTGCCGCTCGATCTATTTTAATCCGACGCTCCACAGAGCTCAATCCTTACGAAACGTTTTCGGCCAATCAAAACATTCCACGTGGCCTCTGTTTGATTTAAAAGCCAGAAAACTTTCTATTAGATGTCCATTTTGTAAATTCCATAACTTTTGTTCCACATGTCCAAAAATTACAAACTTTATATCAATAGAATTAGTGGAACAAGCCCTAGCCAACCATGCCATTTGTTTAGTAAAAAGTTTCTATTAAATGGGTTGTTTTTGCAGAAACATTTGTATGCTTGTTTAGATTATAAAAATTATTCAAAAATGATTTTGGGGATAAAATCTTTGGCAAATGGTGTGATTTGAACCTACTGACCATAGGAAACACTTTGTGGTTTCAAAAATGTATTGGGTGAAACAAAAGAATGATTCTTTGATTTAAAACCAATTCTAGTCAAATGAAAATATGGTTTATTCATTAAAAATAGTTTTGGAAGAAAACCTTTGGGAAATGATTTATTTTTAAACTCTCTGACCCCAAACACCAAGTTTTATGATTTGAAAATGTATTTGGTGAACCCTATAGATTAATGCCTTAGTAAAAATATTTCTACACCACATAAAACGATGCCTTGTTTTGAAAATGGTTTGTGAAGTGAAACCTTTTGCAAATGACTTTGCCACTTTACAAAATGACCAATAGGTGTTTTCAAAATGTTTATGACCCATTAGGAACCACTTTTTCAAACAAAACAAAGCTTGGAATGCTTGCATGCATTACTTTGACTTTATGATTTTATGTGATGTTTTGCTTGAATGGTAGTTTGAACTTGTGCCTTGCTTGATTGAATTGTAGTGACTTGAAGAGTGTGATTGTAGCAAGAACAAGAAGTGAACCTATACCCTACCAAAAAGGCAAGTGATGCTTCATACTTTGTCCCATTACTTTCACTATGCATTAGTAATTTTTCTAAGTAAAACTTGCATGGAATTTTGCTAAGCATAAACCTTGCTATAGGAAATCCTAGTAGATGAAACCTTAGAGAAAATTTCCTAAGTTAAGATTCCTACTACTATCAAGCTTAGCTTAGCTATTATAAAAGAAGGGTGGAATATATATTCATACTATGGAAAAATTTCTAAGTCTGAGGACTTGTGTTTTGTTTAATAAAACAACTAAGTTAATGAATCACCTGGGTGGAATGGTAATTGCTTGGTGGTTTTTGGTTGAGTGGTTACACAAGGCCCATGTTTATGGTTGACGTTGTGTATCTCACTTGTGGATGGCCACCCAGGAACAAAGAGATTTGAGATGTCAAATGTTGAGAAGCTTCAAGTGCAGCCACTTGGCATTATGGGCTCTGCCTGGATCATATAGGTTGCAAGAACTTAGCCATATGGACAGTTGGTGGTAGAGTTTGATAGGTTGGAGCGCGTCCATTTTGGTCTAAGGGAAGGCTTCTGAAAGATCTTGTCTTGGTGAAACCAAGTCTTGTGGGGAAAGTGCACCACCTCTGCAGAGTGTAAAATCTAAGTACTTAGCCATGTCCCTGGTAAAGGACAATTTGAGCATCAAGACATGGAAGCTATCAAGAATCTCATCATCCAAATTTCTAAGTTAAAAACTTGTGGTTGAACAAGTGTTAAAGGATCTTCAATCTTTGATTGAGAAAAATGATTTTGTCAAGCAAAAACTTAGTGTTTTCAAATGATAAGGAAAAATCTATTTTTGAGCAATGCAAGCCTCAACTCCACTTAGCCAAATGCATATAAATGATAGACTCCACTACACTACCATAGTATCACTTGCGAATACAATTCAAATGTATTGACCCTTGTGGCTGTAACTTGTTATGTTGCAGGTTTGATTGATATTAGTAAAGTTGATTGATTAGGATTACAAGTCTACAACCAACATGTCTGCCTGTGGCACTTTGAAGATGAAGGACCCCATGCTTATAGATATTCTGCTGCAATGTAATGTAATAGCCAAATGAGCTATGTAAGATGTAATAAAATTATGTTATTCCTGGTTATAAAGTTGTATTATGACCTTTGTTTCTTGATATTACATCTTAACTGTGGATGCTAGCTATTGATCCAGGGACTAGCATTATAAACACAGGGGACTCTACCTTATTAAAGGTTGGGACCCTTACAGATCTGAAGTTCTTCCCGGCACCCTGCCGGAGGGGAGATCATCCAGAAGGCCTTCTTCTACGGTATGAAGAGTGAGTAGTTCCACCTTGGACTACGAGTCCATGTAGTAGCTAGATGGTTGTATCTCCTCCTTGTGTTTTCATGTATAGATCTTGTGAGCTCCGTTCATGATCAAGATCTAATCTATTTGTAATCATGCATGTTGCATTTGCGGGGATCCGATGGATATTGATATTATTATGTTGGTTTGATTAATGGTTTTGTCTTTATGATTCTATCATGTTTGTGTTGTTTGTGATCTTGCATGCTCTCCGTTGTTAGTAGCTATCTTGGCCAAGTAGTTGCTAGTGACTCCGAGAGGGGGTATTTATGCTCGATAGTGGGTTCATGCCTCTAGTTTCCAAGAGAAGTGACAAAAATATCTTCGGTTGTAGATGTGTTGTTTCTACTAGGGATAAAACAACGGTCTCTTGTTCATGGAACATGTGGGCTGTTTAGCTTACACACTTTGCTTAAAGCAGTTGTCTGTTGCTTGCAACTTAATACTGGAGGGGGTTCGGATGATAACCTGAAGGTGGACTTCTAGTCATAGATGAAGTTGGATGGCGGTCTATGTATCTTGTTGTATTGCCCAATCGAATCTCATAGGATCTTTCTGACTAGTAATTGCATTGTTATGCCTTGCTCAGTTCCCATCAATTGCCCTGCTGTAATTTGTTTACCCTTCATGCCATGTTGTTTATCTAAGGAGAGCACCTCTAGTGAACTATGAATCCCAGTCCAATCTTTACCATTGATACATCTTCAACTGTTACTTGTTTACTTGCTGCAAACCACCATTACCTTCCACACCATACGTTTAATCCTTTGTTACAGCAAACCGGTGAGCTTGACAACTTCACTGATTCGTTGGGACAAAGTCTTGAGTTTGTGTTGTGCAGGTCTCTACGTTGTTTTCAACACCCGTGTGACGTTTCCTTCCTCGTTCTGGTTCGATAACCTCGGTCTCAACTGAGGGAAAACTTGATGATGTGCTCTTCACACCCTGCACTTGGGGTTACCAACGAAGTGCCACGTCGAGCACCATCACTAGCAACACCTTTGAGTTGTTTCCTTCCTCCTACTGGTTCGATAACTTTGGTTTCTTTCTGAGGTTAGACTTGCTGCTGTGCTCATCATACCTTCCTCTTGGGGTTTCCCAACGAAGCTCTATAGTGATCCGAGCCGCATCATTGCCCATTACAGAACCATTGATTTTATCATTCGACCTTAGTTGGGATTTCATCACATTTTGGTAGTATAAGTGGTTTGGATGCGAAAATCCACACTTCGGCCATGGAGAAAAACTGTGACGGAGAGCACATATCTTATAGTGGCAACAAGTACAATTGCATCAGTTACCGAGAGGTTTAAGTATATGCCCGGTTTGTGTCCAAAAAAATTACCAAGTTGTAGTGGCAAAATCCTTACTTTGATGATTTATTTGGCATGTGCTTGCTCATTTGCTCATCTTAATTCAGTTTTCTTGGCAAAGGTTGGCCAAATTATAGAAAGGTGGCCAAATTTTAGCATGCTAAAATTTTAGGGAGGTAACCATGAGTCAAAAACCAACACCCTCAGAGATGAGTAAGCCCATTGGATTTCCATTTAAGGGCATGTTTGATTCAAAGGATTTTTAAAGGAATTCTATATGATATCCATAGGATTTTTTTTCTATAGAGTTCGTTTATTTCAAAAGAATGAATCCTACAAAATTCTTATGCATTGATTTCCTACACTACAATCCTATAGGATTTCTAACAAGAGGTGAGACCTCTTGAAAAAAATTCTATGTATCTATGGAACTATACTAAACCCTGCAAAAAAATTCTTTGTTTTTTCTGCGATCAAACAACTTATTTTACCAACTCCTACATTTTTCATTCCTTTAGGATTCCAAGTGCCATGACATTCTATTCCTGTATTTTTTCTATTCCCATGGTTTACAAATCCTTTGAATCAAACAGGCGCTAAGTGTGTTACTTAACATGTGTGCGGTGCGCACTCCAGTCTGCCCAAAATACATTATGCTATATATGCTGGATACAAATAAACAATATTAGTTGTGAACAAAACAATGAAAGACGCATCAAGTTCAATAAATCATTCATGCATGTGCATAGGAGAATACATAATTCCTCCGTTCTAATAAATAAGGCTTACAAATTTAGTCTAGACTCGACGGTTTCTAAGTTTGACCAATGTCCTGGACAAAATATAAAGAATTACAATATGAAATTAATGTCAATAGTTTCACCATAAAATATATTGTCATAATATATTTATTTTATATTGTAAAAAATATTCATATTTTCTTCTATGCTTGTTCAAACTTAATAAGGTTTAACCTTTTATTAAATTTATAAGTTTTATCCATGGGAATTTATAGAGGGAGAATCGTGTCGCGCTGGCAAGTTCGACCGAAAACCAAAGTTGCTAGGGTAATTTCAACATGTGCTCTGACAAGTTTGGTTTTCTTTTTCAAAAAGTTTATCGACGTCGGTCACCTTGGATCCCTGGCTAGGATCCTATCACACTATGGTCACGTCCTTAATCCTTATTCATTGGAGTGGAGATACTAATTAATTATTTTGCCAGATGAGATTATTTTTTAAATGGGTAAGGCCTACAAGGGCCTAAAAACTACATAGTAAAGAGGTGAGTACCGAATTACAAGGAGGACCCTGAAGGGAAAAATTTACATTACAGTCCCCCAACACTGCAAACAGGACTCTAGAACAATGATACGTCCAAAACGTATCTACTTTTTCGAACACTTTTGCTATTGTTTCTCCACTAATTTGTGTGATTTGGATAAAACTAACACAGACTGACGCCGTTTTCACCAGAATTGTTTTGGTGTCTCGTTTGTGCAGAAAATCAACTTTCAGGAAAAATCCCAGAAAATATCGCAAAATTCCTATTTTACTAGAAGACTCACGGAGCCAGAAGACGAGACGTAGGAGGGCCACGAGGGGCCCACACCCCTGGCCGCGCAGGCCAGGCCAGGCCAAGCCTAGGGGTGGTGAGGCCACCTCGTGCACCCCCTCGGTCTCCCCCTTCGCCTACACAAGCACTCTGACCTAAAAATAGAGGAGGGTTCGACGTTTTTCCAGATAGAGTTCCGATGCGCCGCCACCACCAGAAACCGAGATTCGGAACCAGAAACTCCGTTCTGGCACCCTGCCGGGACGGGGAATTGGAGGAGATCATCGCCATCATCATCATCATCGACGCCTCTCCATCAACCATCCATGTTTCCCCCATCCATGAGTGAGTAATCCCCCGCTGTAGGCTATGAGGATGGTAGGGATTGGAGGAGATCTATCATGTAATCGAATAAGATTGTTAGGGCATGGTGCCCAGTATCTTTGTTAGTGCTTTTTGACATTGTTGCAACTTGTTATGCTTAATGCTTGTCACTAGGGCCCGAGTGCCATGATCTCATATCTAAACATGTTATTGATTCATGCTAATAGTATTGTTTGTGATCTTATCTGCAAGTTTTTTACACATATTATTGTCCGGAACCGAGGGCCCCGAAGTGACAGAAATTGGGACAGCCAGAGGGGATAGCTATGATATGAGGATCACATGTGTTCATGGAGTGTTAATGCTTTGCTCCGGTACTCTATTAAAAGGATACCTTAATTGCCAGTAGATTCCCTTAAGACCCCGCTGCAACGGACTGGCAGGATAAAAGATGTTGTGCAAGTTCTCATTGCGAGCACGTATGACTATATATAGAACACATGCCTATGTCTATTTAGTACTTGGATGTTTTACCTTATTTATCTGCAAGTGCCCTACATCTTGGTATTATATGAATAGTCTTGTCCATGCAACGTCCGTCCATCCATCCCTATGCCTACCGCACTCAAATCCTGCTGTTTGCTACTATTGTTACTACTGCCTTTGTTTTACTGCTCCCGTTACTTTGCTATTGCTACTACAAAATTGTTGCTACTGATAAACTACTGTGAGCAAGACTATTTCCAGGTGCAGCTGAATTGACAACTCAGTTGTTAAGGCTTATAATTTTTTTGGCTCCCCTTGTGTCGAATCAATAAATTGGGCTTTACTACCCACGAAGACTGTTGCGATCCCCTATACTTGTGGGTCATCAAAACTATTTTCTAGCATCGTTGCCGGGGAGCATAACTTTATTTGTAAGTTCACTTGGATTTATTATTGTTCGCTGCTATCCTTTTCATCATGGGAAAGTCTCGTGATGGAAAATTTCCTATTTTACCATCCACTACAAGAAGAGGTATAGTTCTAAACACCTCTGCTGCTCTTGATTTACCATCTGTTATAAGTAAGCTTGTTACACCACCACCAGATACACATGCTACACACACTTCTATTACTGCTGAATTTGAAATTGCTTCTGATGCTCATGACGTTACTTCTACTGTGCTTGATGAGAGTGGTTCATTAGGTCCTTTCCTAGATGCTACAATTGCTAGAACTATATTGGGAAACACTGAAACTCCTAGTGAAGACACTATTACTCCTGTTAGCTCACCTGAGTCTAGAAAAAGCTATGATATTAATGATGGTTATATTAAAATGACTGATGAATTTATTGAAGAATATCGAAACACACGTGGTGCTAGTGCTATTAGGAGTCTCCTTGAGAAACGTACTATTATACCTAAACTATCTCCTAATGCTAAGTTTGCTACTTCTCCCATAAATATTAAACATAAAGATTATGATTTCTCTCTTGATTTATCCTATATAAACATTATTGAGAAAGAACCTTTTTGTGGGACTGAGAATGAAAGGACTGTGGCACATATGACTGATCTTTCTACTATGAGTGCCTTATTTTCTGATGATGTTAAGATGCGCACCTACTTTGTTGCTAAAAGTTCTCCTTTTTCACTAAAAGGAGAAGCTAAAGCTTGGTTTAATAGTTTACCTCCTGGATCCATTGATAGCCCTGATTGCTTGATTGCTACTTTCTTTCAAAAATATTTTCCTCCTAGTGCTAGACATGCTGTTTTGCAGAAACTTTTTGATTTTAAACAGGAAGAAGAGGAGAAATTGCCTGATTCATGAACAAGGTTCTGTGTCTTGATTCATGCACATCCTGGATGTCCATTACCTAAAAATGAGCTTCTCGATATATGTTATAATGGACTAACTGATAAATCTAGGACATACCTGGATAGTTTTACTGATTGTGTTTTCAAGAAAATAACTCCTGTAGAAGCTGAAGAATTAATGGCTAAAATAAGAAAGAATTATGATTATTGGACTACAACTGAGCCAATTACACTTGAGCCAACCACACCTGGACCAATTGTGCCTGAACCAACCCCAACACCAACACCAAAGAAGAGGGGAGTGATTGAATTAAATGATGAAGTGACAAAAGAAGCTAAGAAATGTCTTAAGGAGAAGGGGAGTAAAGCTAAAGATGTGAAGAATTTACCACCTATAGAAGAATTATGTAAGCCAATCTCCCACTCATCCACTATTGAGGTACACTCTCTCCAACATTTTTATGAAGGTGATATTCCTTATGGTAAACCTCCTGATCAATGCTTAGAGGATCTTGATACTTTTATTGTTAAACAAGGTAATTTTAATAAACAAGTTCAGAATCATTTATTGGAAAACTCTAGAGATATTAATGAGTTGAAAGATATTGTTGAAAGAACTTCTAATGATGTTAAAATGCTTGTTAAACATTTCCAAATGGTTCAAACTCAAATTGATCAACTTGCTAAAGTACAAAAGGATATGATGGTTAATGCTTCTGGAAATAAACATGCTTATGAAATTAGAACTAGGAGTGGTGCTACCACTTAGGATCCCATATATCCAGAGGTACATCCTAAAAGAATTGAGCAGGATTCTCAACAAGCTGAAAGTAGATGTACTTCTTCTAATGGAAAGAAAAAGAAACACAAAACAGTTGAGGAACCTTCTAAACCTGCTATAGATCATAATAGTATATTTGTCTGTGATGCTGAAACTGAAAATGGTAATGATAACAATGATGCTCCTGATAAGGAAGAAATTGAAGAAGAGTCTGAAAAGCACACTAAGAACACTAAGTGCACTAAGGAAGATTATGTTGCTAATAAACATGGTAGTGAAAGAGAACCTTGGGTGCAAAAACCAATGCCTTTTCCTAATAAGAAACACAAGTCAAAGGAGGAAGAACACTATAACAAGTTTTGTGAGTGGATGAAACCTTTATTTTTCCAAATTCCTTTAACTGATGTTATTAAGTTGCCTCCTTATTCAAAGTATATGAAGGATATTGTCTCTAATAAAAGGAAGATTCCTAATGAGAAAATTTCTACTTTGCTTGCTAATTATTCCTTCAATGGTAAGGTTCCAAAGAAACTTAAGGATCTAGGTATTCCAACTATTCCTTGCTCTATTAAAAATAATTATATTAGAACTTCTTTGTGTGATTTGGGAGCTGGAGTTAGTGTTATGCCTTTTTCTCTCTACAAGAGACTTCAACTAGAAAAATTGATACCAACTGATATATCTTTGCAAATGGCTTATAAGTCTACTACTATCCCAGTTGGTATATGTGAGGATGTTCTTGTTCAAGTGGCTCATAATTGCTTGGTATTAACTAATTTTGTTGTGCTTGAGATGCCTAAAGATGATAATATGTCTATTATTCTTGGGATACCTTTTCTTAATACTGAAGGTGCTATCATCAATTGTAATCAAGGAAAAGTAACTTCTAATATTAATTACAAAGAGCATACTGTCTATTTCACAAAGAAGATTGACAAGAGTTATGGCCTGAATTCAGTTGAAAATATTGAGGGCATCAAAGTTGGAGAAATATATTGTCCCATACCACAAGAAAATTTTGAAACTGTTATGATCGGAACTATTGCTATCAAGATTGAAGTAACATAATCATTTAGTGAAATGCAAAGTTCTGTTTCATATAAAATTGTTTTGGTAACAAGACTTGATCAACCTTGTTAACAAAGGGATTTTAATGGACAAAACAATGCTTTCACAATGATTATCCTTGCTCCCTTTTATCTTTCTCCATTCCAATCTTTGTTTTTCCTCTTGTTAGTCTTAGTTTTGCTAGTTGCTTGCTTGTTAGAGTGTCTTAGAACTTATATAGGTTTAGTTTTGGTTTGCTTTTGTGTCTTTCAAAAATCTTTTTCTCAGAGAAAATCAATTTTCATAACCTGAAAATTGGTCAAAAATAAAGTTTCCCGAAAAATTCCAGAAAATTCATATTAAATTTTTTCATGAAAAAAGGGGCAGAGGGGCACCTGGAGTGACCCTGGGGGACCCACCAGGCCGCCACACCCCGTGGTGGCGCGGCTAGCCCAGGGGCGCGCCTTGCCTAGGTGTGGGCCACCTCTAGCCCTCCATTTAGCCCCCTCCTTGCCACTTCTTTCTCTCTCCCGAAAAACACTAGAAAACTTCTCAAAGCTCGAGTTCCTGCTGTTCTTGCTCCTGATTTTTGGTCTCCTTGCCCAGCCCATCTTTGGTGCTATTTTTTGGAGGGATTGCTCTCCTGTATGTGCCTCCTCTGTTTGTCCAATTAGATTTTTGATTGGTGGATTGTATCTTTAGTATTTTGCTACTGTAGGTGACAGGTTATGTGAGCTTGCATGCTTGTTCTATGCTTAGAAATTTCATTTTGATGCATGTTTATCCCTCTAGCAAATTCCTATAGTAGTTCCTCACCATTTACTAGCTTGGAAATCACTTAGTTTGATGTTTGTCTAAAAATTTCAAAAAAAGGGTCATGGACAACCATACCTTTGGAGAAGTGTTTGAAAGTGGTGCACCTAGGAGGACAAGGCCTTCGAGATCAACCTCTCGAGCTAGGCCATCATACAATGAGGATCTTATTGCGCCGCGCTTTGGCAATGACGGAGATGAGGGAGATGCGCACCCTTCTACCTTCCCTTGTTTTGCCTTTTTGCAAGCTACAGGATCCTCAATGATTTATTAACTCTTATTCAGAGGGTTGGTCTAACCGATTATATGCAGGATGAGAGTGAGCAATATGGTTTGCTCACCAAAACTTTTGTGGAGAGTTTCACTTTAACTAACACCCCTTTCAGGACACATGTTTCATTCAAAATCTATGATAGGCCTATCACCATGACATTGAAAAGATTTTGCAGCATTATAGGTATTGGCATGGCTGGGGCGATGAAGAAGATTCAAGGTCGACCCGCTGATTTGATGGAGCTCTACCATGGGGTAACAAATGATGATGACCGCACAGCCCAGCGCGGGAAGATAGGAAATATTCAACTCCCAGCTCTCAGATATTTTGCTTATTATCTTGCCACTAGAATTCTTGGTAGGGAGAACACTAGCAATATTTCCAACTATCATTTGGCTTTCCTAGCTGCCGCACATAACAATGAAACCAGGTATAATCTTGGTTCTCTCATTGCTCGCCGCCTAGTTGCTAAAGGATCCATCTATGGGGGTGTTATTGCTGCACGTGTATTTGCTGCCTTAGACCTTTCTGTTGATCTGAATGATACAGTGCTGGCACCATAGAGGCTTGATCCAGCTGTCATGAAAGCACATCACTTTGTTACTGGTATCTCTAGCCTTGAGAGTTTAGTTTACATGACGATGTTTACTGACGGGGATGATAGGAAAATTCCTTTGCCACAGGCTACTTTGTTCAGTATTTGCAGGGGGCCTTGGTCACGCTCCAAGGAGGAGATGGACGATCAGCTCCGCGTGCTTGGTTTCCACGAGCACTACCAGGGGATGCGCCCTCTTATGACCACTCTGCGCACTACACATGGGCTTCCTCGAGCACGTACCAGGACGAAGGCGCCTCTTCGTCGCATTACAGAGGCACTCCTTCTTGGCCAGGCTGGGATTGATCTCCACTTAGGCCAAAAGCCTAAGCTTGGGGGAAGGTATACCGACACCACACTCATCTATATATCATGTTCTGCTGGTACTTTGTATATCCATGTTTTTCTTTCTTTTTAGTTTTTCTTCTGCTTTCCAAAACACAAAAAGACCAAAAATATTTTCGTTGTTTCTCTTTGTTTGTTTCTTTGCATTTTAGTTTTGGTTTGTTATAAGAAAAATCCAAAAATATTTTTATTTGTTTGCTTTTGCTTTGAGTGCTTGCTTTAAAAAATCGAAAACCCAAAAATATTTTTTGTTCTTCTTTGTTTTGTTAAGTTCGTTGCAGGGTTCAGCGGTCCTCATGACTCCTTTGGAGTTTGGTTTCATGTTATTATTCAAGTCACACAAGTGAAATGCAATAATGATGATTAATGACAACTCGAGGTGTGGTAAGAGGCTGGTAATGAACTCTATTTGTCTTCATTTTGTACATATACTCATCATTATGGGCATGCTTTGTCTGTTCATGTAAGGTGTATGTTATTTATTGGATGCTTAGTAGTTCTTGCTCCCTTTTGATTAGTTCCTACTTGCTAATAGTTTGTAGCATGTCACATGAATGTTTGCTTGCATTGTTCTATTCATAACTTGGTATGACATTGTGGTATCCTCCTCTGAATGCTTCATTTGAATCGACTTGGCACATGCTCACGCATGCATATGACTGAACCAAAGTCAGTTAAGCCTCGATGATTTATTTTGCCTCAGAGTTCTTGCATCACTTTTATGCCATAATTAATTTTGTTTTGTTGCAAGCATGATTATGACAGTTACTGATCTCTCGTTTGTCGCTCCCTTTCTATTGCTAGCCTTCACTTGCACTGAGTATGATCTCTACTCGTGTTTCCAAACTCCCCAGAACCAAAATTGTCAAAAAGTGTCCACCATATCTACCTATTAGCATCATTTGTTATTTTGTGCATATTTATTATGCCTCGTTTTCTTCCAAATAAAATGTTTGCTTGTTATGAGAAAATTATTTAGTAAAGCTCTCACGAACTTGAAGGCACACTTTATTTTCTTGCACTTAATAAACCCGAACCATTGTGATTGTCCATGAAAGTTATATGCTTGCAAATTATAGGCTGAGAGTTAGCAGAACCGTGATGTCACAGGGAACGCTTTGAACACCTGTAAATACTTATCCAGTTGATATCATGCTCTTTTGTTTACGGATGTCGGCGGTGTGAAATAAAAGGGGAGCTTCTAAGTCCATGGAGTTATGTATATGTGTTAGAGAAACGTCTGGGCCACTAGCCTAAGCCATGCCTAATCATGGTGGAAACTTGCAGCATAACCATAATGACCAATCTATGAAGCATCCTCAATAAAAACTATGTAAATAGCAAATAAAAAGATCGCTGAGATGCTCATTGTCTGTTGCCCTTGTCATTTTGATATGGGATAGCTCCTGTATCATGGGGCAAGGGGTACCCCGTTGGCGGTTCTCTATGATACACATGTATTTACAATGACAAGAACTTACCGGTAACTAAAGTTGAGTAGCATGAGGAACGACCCTCGTACTCAATTGACATGAGATTTCCATATTATGGTCTGTCAAGCATATAACTCATATTGGACCTCACTTTAAACTTAACCATCTAAAGATGCCTATGATAGGGGCAATGAGAGCTCAAAGCTAACGAGTACCATACTTTCAGCATTTGGAAGCATTTCAAACTTTTCAAAACCTTTTCACTTCTTTGTTGAGTCACCACTTATTCTATGAGCACCTTCTTGAGAGCACAATTGTCATTCTTAGTGTAATGTGCTTATCTCAAAACTTGGTTAATTATGACATAACTTTGATGCTTGTATGTTTGATATCTTTACTTCTAGTCTTCACTTGAACTTCGGAGGTGCCTTGGCATTTACGTTTTGCTCCACAATCAAAGGCAAGCGAGATACCACTCTATCATACCTTCTTATGAGCACTGCAATGTTGCTTATGTTTATGTTTCATGCTGCTTATTGTTATTGTGTTGGAATCTCTTCATTGCTTGCACGACTATTGAGTAGACTTAGTTGCATACTTCTTATTATGAGTTGCCTAAGTACTGATCATATGTTAAGAATATATACATCACATGAAGCAAATGTGTTCATGAAAGTTCTTTTATCGCACTCAGTTTTCAATTGAATTACTTGAGGACAAGCAATAAGCTTAGCTTGGGGGAGTTGATATGTCGAAACGTATCTACTTTCCCGAACACTTTTGCTATTGTTTCTCCTCTAATTTGTGTGATTTGGATACAACTAACACGGACTGACGCTGTTTTCATCAGAATTGCTTTGGTGTCTCGTTTTGTGCAGAAAATCAACTTTCAGGAAAAATCCCGGAAAATATCGCAAAATTCTTATTTTACTAGAAGACTCACGGAGCCAAAAGACGAGACGGTGGAGGGCCACGAGGGGCCCACACCCCCTAGACGCACGGGCCAGGCCAGGCCGCTCCTGGGTGTGGTGAGGCCACCTCGTGCACCCCCTCGGTCCCCCCTTCGCCTACATAAGCCATCTGACCTAAAAACAGAGGGGGTTCGACGTTTTTCTAGACAGAGTTCCGCTGCGCAGCCACCACCAGAAACCGCAATTCGGAACCAGAAACTCCGTTCTGGCACCCTGCCGGGACGGGGAATTGGAGGATATCATCGCCATCATCATCATCGACGCCTCTCCATCAACCATCCAGGTTTCCCCCATCCATGAGTGAGTAATCCCCCGCTGTAGGCTATGGGGATGGTAGGGATTGGATGAGATCTATCATGTAATCGAATAAGATTGTTAGGGCATGGTGCCTAGTATCTTTGTTAGTGCCTTTTGACATTGTTGCAACTTGTTATGCTTAATGCTTGTCACTAGGGCCCGAGTGCCATGATCTCAGATCTGAACATGTTATTGATTCATGATGATAGTATTGTTTGTGATCTTATCTGCAAGTTGTTTACACATATTATTGTCCAGAACCGAAGGCCCCGAAGTGACAGAAATTGGGACAGCCGGAGGGGATGGCTGTGATATGAGGATCACATGTTTTCATGGAGTGTTAATGCTTTCCTCTGGTACTCTATTAAAAGGAGTACCTTATTTCCAGTAGATTCCCTCGAGGCCACGCTGCAATGGGCTGACAGGACAAAAGATGTTGTGCAAGTTCTCATTGCGAGCACGTATGACTATATATGGAACACATGCCTATGATTATTTAGTACTTGGATGCTTTACCTTATTTATCTGCAAATGCCCTAGATCTTGATATTACATGAATAGTCTCGTTCATGCAACGCTCGTCCATCCATCCCTATGCCTACCGCACTCAAATCCGTCTGTTTGCTACTATTGTTACTACTGCTGTTACTTTGCTATTGCTACTACAAAACTGTTGCTACAGATAAACTACTGTGAGCAAGACTATTTCCAGGTGCAGCTAGATTGAAAACTCAGTTGTTAAGGCTTATAAATATTCTTTGGCTTCCCTTGTGTCAAATCAATAAATTAGGAATTACTATCCTCGAAGACTGTTGCGATCCCCTATACTTCTGGGTCATCAAACAACAAGCAAGAAAGCTATTGGGTCCAACGTCTTCACGACCATAGCCGATTGACCTCAAGGTCCGAGCACCAGCGCCGCCACCAGGGACGCTACCACTTGGGGCGACACTAGCGAGGAGCTCCGCACCAAGATCCAAGATCCCATGCTTTGGAAACAATGCCTAGAGGAAGAAAAGGCTCGGGCTTCGCTTGCAACCGAGCGCGGAGTGGCTCCAATGGACAGAGATAACAACATCACCATCTTGTTGTCGTTGGGGAGCTCCACAGGACCACGTCGCAGCTTTTGGGGTTCACCAGAGCACACACACACCCTCATCCCTTGGAGCAAAAAATCCAGGAGCTTCTAAAGCCCAGATCCCCACTCCTTCATCTCTCGCACCATGCCAACCAAGAAAGAGGGGAAGCAGCTCCAGATTCCACCAAGATTTTGCTCCTCCAAGCTTATGCAAAGCCGCACCTTCAGATCCACCCCACCATCCACCTTGGATGCTCGCAGGGGAGAAGAATCTTGAAGCAGCAGTTGGCGCTTGAAATCAACCACCGTGGGTGCCTCAAGGCCTTATTGGCGGATATGACCACCACCGTAGTCGACCACTCCAACCGCTAGAGCAGCACAATTACGAAGATGATCACCAGAACGTGTTGGATCTGGCCCGCAAGATCCGGCAACCTACTCTCACATAGCCTCGAGGGACGAAACAACCTAATCCTAGACCTAGTATTCACATGAGAAGGCCGGTCTCCTCCTCCTCCCCCCCATCCCCCCAACGTCTCCGACTGGTGAGGCCGCCGGAGAGGAGGGGAGGAGGCGCCAGGACCTGGCTCTATACTCTCAAAGCAAGGGGAGGAGAGAGAAGCCAAGGGCGATATTGAGCGACGACCAAAGTTACCCTGCAATACAACTTAAGTGGCAAAGTTTGCTTTTATGTGCTTGACAGATAACTAAAATGACATAATAATAATCCATTAACAATTGCGGTTTCACAATGTACATTTTACTTCTGATAAATCCACATGGACACGACACTTATTAAGAGCCGGCACGCTATATATGCATAGGCACGTCCGTTCCTGCTCACTCTCTATCCCGGCCGGGTCGACCGACCACCTCCACATGGCATCCATGCATGACATGCAACCTACGACACACGACAGAAACGCATGCACGCAGAGTCACACGCGCAGGCAGTGACACTCCTTGTTGGATCGACCTGTCCTCCGGTAATTATTCCTCGCCTTAGAGTTACCTTAGCTCACCAAGTCCATGATGAGATCAACATGCTCGTACTGGTAGTCGCTCACCACGGACTCTTCCTCCTCCGCGCAACGGCCGCACTTGGCGTCGTCCTCGCCGCCGTCCGCCGGTAGGGCCATCAGGCTCGGCACGGTGACGGCAGCAGAAGTGGCCGCAGCAGCAGAGGCGGCGGCGGTGGCAGCGGAAGAAAATAAGGTGTCGGCGGCAAAGGCAGAGTACAGGCTCAGGAGCCGAACACTGTTCGGCGCGGCCTGCAGGGCCAGGTCATCCAACAGCTGGTCACGTGAAACAGCCGCCGGTGGCAGCGACGCCGGGAGAGCAGGAGACGGACCGCGCCGGAGTATGCGCGGCGGCGACCGCGGCATGGAGATCGTCGGCAGCGACATGGAGGCGGCGGCGATGTGGTCGTCGCCCCTGAGCTCGGCGGCGAAGTGCGCGAAGAAGCAGATCCGGCGCGGGCAGCGCGGGCCGGCCTCGCACATGCGCGTGCGGAACCGGGACGGGTGCAGCCACAGCTCGAACACGCCGTGCGCGTACCGGCACTTGAGCCCGCGCCCGCAGCTCGGCGGCGGCTGCCCGCCCCCCGCGGCGATCTGCGCCTGGGCCTGCGCGCGGTAGTCCGGGCAGGAGACGGCGACGTAGGGGAAGCGGCGCGGGTCGCGGCGGCGCGCGCGCTCGCCCTTGTGCGCGTACGGGCAGGCGGTCCAGTCGTGGCTGCACGGCTGCGGGCACCGCCGCACCTTGTACACGTACACCCAGAACTCCTCCGACATGGACGCCCACAGACGGTGCCCGTTGTGGGCCCACGCGCCCCACGTCGTCGGGTCCGCCAGGTACCCTCCGCCGCCGAAGGAGACGTTCCCCTGGACCAGCAAGGCGTACATGTCGGCAACGTCCATCGTCGATCTAGCTTGTTCACGCCAACAAAACAAATTCCAATGCTGTGGTGGATATAAATATGTGCTAGAGATATCTATTTGTAATGGCCATTGCTCTGAAATTTACCAAGATGATCTAGTGCTGGGAAACCATGGTTGCTGTGTATATGGAGATGTGTGATGTGTGTCAGTGCGAGGTGTATATATAGGCCGGGTGCAGTGCTTGGCATGGAGTGAGTGTGATGTACTTTGTCTCCTACCCATTTCCTTTTTGCATAGTAGATGGTGTAGACGTTTGGATGTTTGGATTTAGAGTCTGTAGCAAGACTCTCTAACTAACAGCTAGATTCTGGACCCTTCCTCTCTTGGAAAAGAAGACTTTGTGTGAGGGAGTAGGATATCTATGTTGTTTTGCGGTGGCCACGTAGGAGCAGTTTGTCATGTGCCAATGTGATAAGATGAGCCGTGCGGACGGTGCGCCGTGTAGCCCTCGGTGTGGCGATTGTTGAGCGAGAAAAGGTGTGTTTGGTTGTCTGTATGGATTGATTGATCTATACTTATGGACGAGTCGCTTGCGGTACAAACGGCGTCTCTTAGGTAGGCCCAAGAAAAATACATAGACATAAGACGAGTCAAGTATTATAGGATCAAGGGGTCAAATTTAATTGTGAATTTGTGAGAAATACTTGAGAGAAAGGAGCCAAGTATTATGGGAGGAAAGGGGTCAAATTCAAACACGAAGACTGCATTTTTGTTTCCTATCGGGTGTGCGGCCGGGAGAGGGGGCACATTCTCACCACCCCTTCCATCTTTGGAAATTGAATTTGGTGTTCTCTTTTTATTCTTCTTGTCGTGAACCGCAACATTGTCTGACCGACCACCGACAAATGTTGTCGTTTACAATAAAATGTTACCAACTCCCCACCTCCCGCCGTCCCCACCCATATCCACCCCCATCGCACGTCATTCTATATCATTTATTGTTATATTTTTATGTTTCGTGTTGGGCCTCGACGGCAATCTTCAGTCCATAAATGACAAATTATTTTCTACAACAATCTTTAGTCCATAAATGACAAATTATTTTCTACGACAATCTTCGGTCCATAAATGACCAATTATTTTGTCATTTACGCTAAAAATCACGAACTCTGCCAAGGCCATACTATAGATATGCTATGTAATATTGTTCTATTAACCTGGTCAACAAGTGAAACATATAGAGTACATTTGAATCAAGGATGTTTTGCTAAATTTCATATATAATGTGATGGGAGGAATGGATTCATTGAGCTCCCCTCCTGCCTTTTCCAATTGCAATTGATGTTCTCCTTTTCTTCTTCTTGTTCTTCTCATGCATCGGCGATGATGTTCAATCCATCACCGACAAATTCCTTTGTCATTTACACTAAAATCATCAAATCCCGCACATACCCACCTCCTCGCACATCATGCTATTGATATGGTATGTAATATTGTCCTTTCAAATTAATCAGCAAAGTTAAGCATCATTTGTATCAAGAGCTCTTTGGAAAATTTCACAATGTGGTGGAGGACACAAATCCTCTCAACTTCCGCCTCTCCAATTGCATTCATTGTTCTCTTTTTATTCTACTTGTCGTGGCCCCTGCGACAATCCATCATCAAAAAATCATGTTGTCTTTTAAATTAAAACCACACTAGTAGGAAAACTCTTATAGCAGTCATTTGGCCGGTGGCGTCCAATATATAGTGCGTGCCACCACTTGGAGATGAAATAATAACGGCGTTTAAATATATACGAACACCACCACTAAACTGTAATAGTGGTGTCCACGAATAACAAAACACCACAAACATAAGGGTCCCCATACGCAGTCGGGACAAAGGTAATAGTGATGTTGGCATTGGGGGGAACGCCACCAACCTGTAAACTAGTGGTGGCCTTGGATTAATATAAAAGCCATGGGTACACGATTTACTATCCTTAGTATGTCCTCCTCGCGCCACCCTCTTACATTCACACACCGTTGACACACCCCTTCTTTCTTCCCTCTCTCCCTGCCACAGCCGCCCCGCCGGTCTGTGATGCGGCTCAGATCACTGTAGAGCTTCGTTGGGAAATTCCGAGAGGAAGGTATGATGAGCACAGCAGTAAGTATTCCCTTAGTATGAAACCAAGGTTATTGAACCAGTAGGAGGAAGGAAACGACTGAAGGTGTTGCTAACAACTTGGAACCTGCACAACACAAACTCAAGACTTTGCCCCAACGAATAGTGAGGTTGACAATCTCACCGGTTTGCTGAAAACAAAGGATTAAACGTGGTGTGGAAGGTAATGGTATCTTGCATAAAGTAAACAGTAACAGTGGAAGATGTATCAATGGTAAAGATTGGACCGGAGTCCACAGTTCACTAGAGGTGCTCTCCTTAAGATAAACAACCTAACATGTTGGGTAAACAAATTACAACGGGGCAATTGACAGGACAGAGCAAGGCATAACAATGCAATACTAGACATTCATGATCCTATGAGATTTGATTGGGCATTACCACAATATACATAGACCGCCATCCAACTGCATCTATAACTAGTAATCCACCTTCAGGTTATCATCCGAACCCCCTCCAGTATTAAGTTGCAAGCAACAGATAACTGCTTTAAGCAATGTGTGTAAAGTAAAAAGTACAATTGTTTCATGAACAAGAGATTGTTGTTTTCTCCCTAGTAGCAACAACACATCTACAACCTTAGAGATTTCTGTCACTTCCCCAGATTCAATAGAGGCATGAACCCACTATCAAGCATAAATACTCCCTCTTGGAGTCACTAGCATCTACTTAGCCAAGATAGCTACTAGAAACGGAGAGCATGCAAGATCTCAAACAACACAGACATGATAGAATCAACAATCAAGAAGACAAGATAGAATCATTAATCAGTCTGACATAGTAATCTAAATATCCATCGGATCCTCGCAAACACAACATGCATGATTACAAATAGATGATCTTGATCATGAATGGAGCTCACAAGATCTAAACATGATAGCACAAAGGAGGAGAAACAACCATCTAGCTACTGTATGGACCCGTAGTCCAAGGTGGAACTACTCACGCATCATACCGAAGGCTGGCATGGTGATGAAGAAGGCCTCCGGAATGATCTCTCCCCTCCGGCAGGGTGCCGGGAAGAGCTTCAGACCCCCCTGATCTAGGGACGATGGTGGCGGTGGCTACATACTGTTTCATGGAGATCTGATCGGGTACTTAGGGTTTTGGCATCGGGGGGCTTTAAATAGGTGAAGAGACGAGGCATGAGGGTGGCTAGGGGGCCCACACCCTTCCCAGGCACGGCCCAAGGCGGGCCCACGCATGGGGGGTGGGGGTGGCTACCCTGTGGCACCCCTCCGGTCGCCCTTTGGTCTCCGTGTTCTCCTCGGTGAAATATTGACTTTGGCTTTTGTCCCGTCCAATTCCGAGAATATTTCCTTACTAGCTTTTCTGAAACCAAAAACAATAGAAAACATGCAACTGGCACTGTGGCATCTTGTTAATAGGTTAGTCCCAGAAAGTGTATAAAAATACCTCAAAGTGTAGAAAAAGCATAGCAAAGTGGATACTAAACAAGCATGGAACATCAAAAATTATAGATACGTTTACGATGTATCAAGCATCCCCAAGCTTAACTCCTACTCGTCCTTGAGTAGGTAAGTGATAAAAAGAATACTTTTTAAGGTGACATGCACCATCACAATCAAGATCAAACCATTTGCAAGCATTGAAAGCTGGGATCAAAGTACTCTAAACATGAGCATGAAAGATGAAGTTATAACAGTAAGACATAGTAACTATGCTGCAACGTGAAAGGATAAAAACAAAGATTCATTAATAAAAATGCATTGAAAGACGTTTGTTTGTTTCACATATATAAAACATAGCATATTGGCATTCAACTTGTCCCTCATGGAGTATCAAAACATAAATGCATAAGACACCTTCAAAGTTCATAAGGGTGACTAGATACAAATAGTTCAAGAGCAAGCAATATCAATAATATGAATCAATCAATAAGTTTTGGGACAATGCACATAGAACTAAGAATGAAAACTATTCTCTCTTAATTGGTGCCTAAGGATATAAGGTGGAGACTCAATATAAAAGTGGAAGAAAGGCCCTTCAAAGGGAAGAAGGGATTTCAAGTTTCATAAAGAGCTTCCAAAAATTATGGTACTTGTTAGCTTTCAGCTCTCATTGCCCATATAATAAGCATCTTGAAGTGATTAAGGTTAAAGTGAACAAAATATGGAGTATATGCGTGACAAAGTATAAGTTGGCAATCTCATGTCCCTTGAGTACGATGGCCTGATGGCTGTACACGTGGTTGACGTGGAGCCTGTTGGGAACCCCAAGAGCAAGGTGTGAAGCAGCACAACAATAAGTTTTCCCTCAGTAAGAAACCGAGGTTATTGAACCAGTAGGAGGAAGGAAATATCACACAGGTGTTAGAAGCAACGCGGAGACCTGCACAACACAAACTCAAGACTTTTCCCCAACAAATCAGTGAGGTTGTCAAGCTCACCGGTTTGCTGTAACAAAGGATTAAACGTATTGTGTGGAAGGTAATGTTTTGCAGCAAGTAAACATGTAACAGTGGAAGATGTATCAATGGTAAAGATTGGACCGGGGTCCATAGTTCACTAGAGGTGCTCTCCTTAGATAAACAACATGGCATGAAGGGTAAACAAATTACAGTAGAGCAATTGACATGAACTGAGCAAGGCATAACAATGCAATACCAGACAAAAAGATCCTATGAGATTCGATTGGGAAATACAACAATATACATAGACCGTCATCCAAATACATCTATAACTAGAAGTCCACCTTCAGGTTATCATCCAACCCCCCTCCAGTATTAAGTTGCAAGCAACAGACAACTGCTTTAAGCAAAGTGTTTAAGGTAAATGATCCACTTGTTCCATGAACAAGAGACCGTTGTTTTCTCCCTAGTGGGAACATCACATCTACAACCGAAAAGATTTCTGTCACTTCTCTTGGAAACTAGAGGCATGAACCCACTATCGAGCATAAATACCTCCTCTTGGAGTCACTAGCAACTACTTGGCAAGGATAGCTAGTAACAACGGAGAGCATGCAAGATCACAAACAACACAGACATGATAGTATCAAATAGACAAAACCATTAATCAATCTGACATAGTAATCTCAATATCCATCGGATCCCCGCAAACACAACATTCATGATTACAAATAAATTAGATCGTGATCATGAACGGAGCTCGCAAGATCTATACATGAAAGCACAAGGAGGAGATACAACCATCTAGCTACTACATGGACCCATAGTCCAAGGTGGAACTACTCACGCATCATACTGGAGAAGAAGGCCTCCGGGACGATCTCCCCTCTGGCAGGGTGCCGGGAAGAACTTCAGATCCCCCCGATCTAGGGACAACGGTGGCGTCGGCTACAAAAGGTTTTGTGGAGTTTTGATCGGGTGTCTAGGGTTTCTACATAGGGGGCTTCTTATAGGCGAAGAGGCGAGGCTAGGAGGCGGCCAGGGGGCCCACACCCTACCCAGGCGCGGGGTGATCCCACCCGCGCCTAGGGGGTGCGGCGGCCCTGGTTCACCTCTCCGTCTCTCCTCTGGACTTCGTGTCACCCACGGTAAAATATTGACTTTGGCTTTTGTCCCGTACAATTCCGAGAATATTGATTTTTTGCCTTTTTGGAACCAAAAACAGAAGAAAACATGCAACTGGCACTGTGGCAACTTGTTAATAGGTTAGTTCCAGAAAAGATATAAAAACACCTCAAAGTGTAGACAAAGCAAAGCAAAGTAGATACTAAACAAGTATGGAGCATAAAAAAGTATAGATACGTTTCCGACGTATCAAGCATCCCCAAGCTTAACTCCTGCTCGTCCTCGAGTAGGTAAGTGATAAAAGAATAATTTTTGAGGTGACATGCACCATTAAAACCAAGATCAAACCATTTGCAAGAATTGAAAGCTGGGATCAAAGAACTCTGAACATGTGCATGAAAGATGGAGTTCTAACAATAGTACAAAGTAACTATGCATGCAACATGAAAGGCTACAAACAAAGATCATGAATAACATGCATTGAAAAACGTTTGTTTGTTTTACATACAGAAAACATGGCATAGTGGCAATCAGCTTGTCCCTCATAGAGTAGCAAATAGATGCATAAGACACCTTCAAAGTTCACAAGGGTGACTAGAAACAAGTAGCACAAGAACAAGTAATATCACAATATGCATCAATCAATAAGTTTTGGGACACTGCACACAGAAAGGCAACTATGCTCTCTTAATGGTGCCTAAAACTAGAAGGTGGAGAATCAATAATGGTGGAAGAAAGGCCCTTCACTGGGAAGCAGGGATTTCAAATTTCAAAAACAGATTCCAAAAATTATGGTACTTGTTAGCTTTCAGCCCTCATTGCCCCTATCATAAGCATCTTGAAGCGATTAAGGTTTAAGTGAACAAAGTATGGAGTATATGCTTGACAAAGTATAAGTTGGCAATCTCAAGTCCTTTGAATATGAGGGCCACACCTCATGTTACTCAACTTCAGTCACCTGTAAGTTCTTGTCATTATAAGTACATGCGTATAATAGAGAACCGCCAACGGGGTAACCCTGGCACATGGTACAAGAGCTATCCCATAACCAAAATGACAAGGCAAGCAAACAATGATCATCTCAGCGATCTTTTTATTTACTATATGCATAGATTTTTAGTGAGGATGCTTCATAGATAGCTCACTATGGTGACGCTGCAAGTTTCCACCATGATTAGGAATGGCTTAGGCTAGCGGCCTAGGAGTTTCTGTAACACAAAATACATACTCCATGGACTTACAAGTTCCCTCTTTATTTTACACCGGTGACATCCATAGACAAAATAGCATGATATCAACTGAGTACAAAGTACAAGTGCAATGTTGAAAACGTTCCCCATGACAACATGGTTATGCTAATTGCAATGTATAAGTGCAAGCATATACAACATAGATGACACAATGGTTCAAGTTTATTAGGGTAAAAGAATATACAGTGTGCCATCAAGTTCGTGAGAGATTAAATCACTAAGTTTTCACATAACAAAATACTTTTTAATTAGAAGATAGCTGAAAACAAGAATATACTTGGAATGGTGTAACACACCATGCATAGGAGTTTATAGTGGACACTTTGGAATAACTTGGTTTCTTGGGAGTTGGATGTAGGGGTTCGTAGCATGGAAAACAAAAATTTTCTATCGCATACAAACAAACAAGCCAAGATCTATCTACTAGATTGTAGCAACGAGTCGATGGAATAACTTACCCTCGAAGATTCCAAAGCGTTTAACGAGAGCAGATTCTCGTGGGTGATGTAGTCGTACTCTTCCCGATCTCAAGATCGTGTAGACGATCCTTCCGGCGCTGCGTTCCGGCAACGCTCCCGCAGTCGGTCACACGTTCGGTACTCGACGAAGACCTTCCTCTCCCTTGTTCCAGCAGGCAGCGGAGGTTGTAGCACTCTCCTCGCGATTCCGGCAGCACAACGGCGTGGTACCGGAAGTAGAGGGGAGATCCCGCAGGGCTTCACCTTAAGCCGGAGCGAGTATGGTGGATTATGAGAGAGGGCTATTAGTGGTCTAGAGATTAGACACACCAATTAGAAGGATCTAAACCGCAGGCTAAAGCAATTAGAAGCTCTAAACCAAAACGGCTCTAAACCGGAGATTAGAGGTAGAAACTTGTGTGTCTAGAGGAGGGGGCCCTGCCCCTCCTTTTATAGATGGGGAGGCGCGGCCAGGGGAGGGTAGTCCCTCCCCAAGTCGGCCTTGGTTGGCGCGCCGGCTTGGGGAGGAGACTCCTCCCTCAAGTCGGTTCCCAACTCCTCTTGCTTGTTTCCCACAGTTTCTTGTTTTAGCCGTTTGACTTTCAAACTGGACATTTGACTTTTCTGTTTTAGGATTCAATTTAATCCTTTATTTGGGACAGCAAGAACACTTAGTACATGATGCAATCATTCCAATATGTAATGACACATTCATGTACCCCTCCCCCCTCCCGGAGTGCCGTACATTCCGGAACCTTCTAGAACATTCACCGGAATCATTTCCGAACTCCGAAACAGGAATTTCTTTATATGAATCTTATTCTCCGGACCATTCCGGATCACCTCGTGATATCCCGGATCCCATCCGGGACTCCGAACAACATTCGGTCTCTTTCTCATAATACCATAACTACTCAAAACAACGTCGAATCCTTAAGTGTGTCTCCCTACGGTTCGTGAATTATGCGGACATGATCGAGACACTTCTCCGAACAATAACCAATAGAGGAATCTGGAAATTCATATGGCTCCCACATATTTCTACGATTACTTTGCGATCGAATGAACCACTTACATACGATACCAATTTCCCTTTGTCTCACGATATGTTACTTATCCGAGGTTATGATCGTCGGTATCTCTGCATACCTAGTTCAACCTCGTTACTGATAAGTACTCTTTTCTCGTTCCCGTGATATGTGATCCCTTGTGAGCCAGTCATATGCTTGCAAGCTAATTGGATGACATTTCACCGAGAGGGCCCAGAGAATATCTATCCGTCATATGGATGGACAAATTCCACTCTTGATCCATGTGTCTCAACCAATACTTTCCGAACACTCAATGCCACCTTTATAGCCACCCAGTTACGGTGTGGTGTTTGATGTCATCAAAGCATCCATCCGGTAAAGGTGATATGCATGATCTCATGGTCGAAGGAATTAGGTTACTATGTATCAGAAAGCATATAGCAATTGAACTATTGAAATGACTTGATCTTTATGCTACGCTTATCTATAGGAGTATGTCCACCATATCATTCTCCTAACGATATGATCTTGTTGTTGATAACATCTCAATGTTCATGATAGGGAAACCACAATCATTTATCAACCAACAAGCTAGTAAAGTATAGAGGCTATACTAGGGACTTCAAATTAAGTTTACAAATCACACAAGTATTAATGTTTCCCTGTTAATACTATTATAGCATGAATGTAAACATTTATCATAAACACAAAGATATAATAATAACTACATTTATTATTGCCTCTAGGGCATATCTCCAACAGTCTCCCACTTGCACTAGAGTCATCTAATCTAGATTACATGGTAATATACCGAACACCCATGGCAGTTTGGTGTTGGTCATGTTTTGCCCTCGGGAGAGGTTTAGTCAACGGATCCGCCACATTCAGATCTGTGTGTACTTTGCAAATCTTTATATCCCCATCCTGGATATGTTCTCGAATAGCGTGAAAACATAGTTTGATATGCTTCAGCTTCTTGTGTGACCTTGGTTCTTGCGCATTGGCTATGGCGCCCATGTTATCACAGTAGATAGACATTGGGTCCAGCGCACTAGGAACCACACCCAGCTCTGTAATGAACTCTTTCATCCATATCGCTTCTTGTGAAGCCTCCGAAGCAGCCATGTATTCCGATTCAGTTGAAGATCTCGCCACAACGCTTTGCTTTGCACTCCTCCAGCTAACTGCTGCACCATTCAAAATAAATACGTATCCAGATTGTGATTTAGAATCATCCGGATCGGTGTTCCAACTAGCATCGGTGTAACCATTAACAACGAGCTGTTCATCACCTCCATAAGAAAGAACCATATCCTTAGTTCTTCTCAAGTACTTAAGGATGTTTTTGACCGCTGTCCAATGATCCACTCCTGGATCACTTTGATATCTGCTAGTTAGACAAACAGCATATGCGATGTCGGGTCTAGTACATAGCATGGCATACATTAGAGATCCTATGGCTGATGCATAGGGAGTCTTACTCATCCTTTCTCTATCTTCTGCCGATGTCGGACTTTGAGTTTTACTCAAGATCGTATTGGGCAACATGGGCAAGAACCCTTTCTTGCTTTCTTCCATTCCAAACCTCTTTAGAACTTTGTCCAAATATGTACTCTGTGACAATGATATTTGGCGTTTCGATCTATCTCTATAAATCTTTATGCCTAATATGTAAGCTGCTTCGCCAAGATCCTTCATTGAAAAACTATTATTCAAATATTCTTTGACACTATTAAGAAGGTCTACGTCATTCCCAATCAACAATATGTCATCCACATATAGTATTAAGAATGCTACAGAGCTCCCACTCACTTTCTTGTAAATACAAGCTTCTCCATAAGTTCGTATAAAACCAAAACTTTTGATTACCTTATCAAAATGTTGATTCCAACTTCGGGATGCTTGCTTCAATCCATAAATGGACCGTTGAAGTTTGCATACCTTGTTAGCATCTTTAGGATCGACAAAACCTTTGGGTTGCATCATATACAACTCTTCATCAATATCTCCATTGAGGAATGCTGTTTTGACATCCATCTGCCATATCTCATAATCATAATATGCAGCGATTGCTAACATAATCCTCACAGACTTTAGCTTTGCTACCGGTGAGAAAGTCTCATCGTAGTCAACTCCTTGAATTTGTCGAAACCCTTTTGCGACAAGTCGAGCTTTATAGACAGTAACATTACCATCAGCATCTATTTTCTTCTTGAAAATCCATTTGTTCTCGACAGCCTTTCGGCCATCCGGTAAGTACACCAAAGTCCATACTTGGTTTTCGTACATGGATCCAATCTCGGATTTCATGGCTTCTTGCCATTTATTGGAATCTGGGCTCATCATCGCTTCCTCATATGTCTCGGGGTCATCGGTGTCGTCCACCAACATGACACTCATAACGGGATCATACCAATCTGGAGTGGTACGAGTTCTCGTTGACCTCCGAGGCTCTGTAGCAACTTCAACCGAAGTTTCATGATCACCATCATTAGATCCCTCTCTAATTGGTGCAGGCACCACAGGAACTTCTTCCGGTGCTGCGCTACTCGCAATTTCGAGAGAAGGTTCGACAACCTCGTCGAGTTCTACTTTCCTTCCAGTCACTTCTTTCGAGAGAAATTCCTTCTCTAGAAAGGATCCATTCTTGGCAATGAAGATTTTGCCTTCGGATCTATGATAGAAGGTATACCCAATAGTTTCCTTCGGGTATCCTATGAAGACGCATTTTTCCGCTTTGGGTTCAAGCTTGTCCGGCTGTAACTTCTTTACATAGGCTTCGCATCCCCAAACTTTAAGGAACGACAATTTAGGTTTCTTCCCAAACCATAATTCATATGGTGTCGTTTCAACGGATTTAGATGGTGCCCTATTTAAAGTGAATGCGGCTGTTTCTAATGCATAACCCCAAAATGATAGCGGTAAATCTGTAAGTGACATCATAGAACGAACCATATCTAAGAGAGTTCGATTACGACGTTCGGACACACCATTACGCTGTGGTGTTCCCGGCGGTGTCAACTGTGAAAGTATTCCGCATTTCTTCAAATGCTCGCCAAACTCGTAACTTAGATATTCACCTCCACGATCAGAACGTAGAAATTTAATCTTCTTGTTACGTTGATTCTCTACCTCACTTTGAAACTCCTTAAACTTCTCGAAAGTTTCGGACTTATGTTTCATGAAATAGATATACCCATATCTACTCAAATCATCCGTGAAGGTAAGAACATAACGATAACCACCGCGTGATGCTACACTCATTGGACCACACACATCGGTATGTATAATTTCCAATAAGTCCGTAGCTCGCTCCATCATACCAGAAAATGGAGTCTTAGTCATTTTTCCCATCAGACATGCTTCGCATCTTTCAAGTGATTCAAAATCAAGTGATTCAAGAAGTCCATCGGAATGGAGTTTCTTCATACGCTTCACTCCAATGTGACCAAGACGACAGTGCCACATATAGGTCGAATTATCGCTTGATTTCAAACGTTTAGCCTCAATGTTGTTGATATGTGTATTTCCACTATCGAGATTCAATAAGAATAGACCATCTATCATAGGTGCATGTGCATAAAACATATTACTCATATAAATCGAACAACAATTATTCTCTGATTTAAACAAGTAACCGTCTCGCAATAAACAAGATCCCGATATAATGTTCATGCTTAACACAGGCACTAAATAACAATTATTTAAGTATAAAACTAATCCCGATGGTAGATGAAGGGGTAGCGTGCCGACCGCGATCATATCAACCTTTGATCCGTTTCCCACGCGCATCGTCACCTCGTTCTTCGCTAGCTTCCGTTTATTCTGCAGCACCTGTTTCGAGTTACAAATATGAGCAACCGAACCAGTATCAAATACCCAGGCACTACTACGAGTACTAGTGAGATACACATCAATAACATGTATATCAGATATACCTTTCTTCTTGATGTTGCCGTTCTTCAAATCCGCCAAGTACTTTGGGCAATTCCGCTTCCAGTGACCTTCTCCCTTGCAGTAAAATCACTCAGTATCAGGCTTAGGTCCAGCCTTGGTCTTCTTCGCCGGCGTGGTAACTTTCTTACCACCCTTCTTGAAGTGTCCCTTTTGCTTAGACTTGCCTTTCTTGAATTTGGTGGTCTTATTAACGAACAACACTTGGTGCTCTTTCTTAATCTCCACTTCTGCAGATTTCAACATGGCAAAGAGTTCTGGCAACGTCTTGTTCATGTTCTGCATGTTGTAGTTCATCACAAAGTTCTTGTAACTTGGTGGTAGTGATTGGAGGACACGGTAAATCCCCAAAGCATTAGGAATCACAATACCCAAGCTTTGAAGTTTGTTTGCGTGCCCAGACATCTTAAGCACATGCTCACTGACGGAGCTGCCCTCTTCCATCTTGCAGTTAAAGAACTTTTCAGAAGCTTCATAACTTTCAATTGCCGCATGAGTCTCAAAAATAAATTTGAGATCCTCGACAATATCATATGGGTATGAATCCTCAAACCTTTTCTGAAGCTCCGATTCCAAACCATACAAGATAGCACACTGAACTATGGAGTACTGATTCTTCCGAGCGAGGTAAACATTCTTTACTTCATCGGGAGCATCATCTGCAGGTGGGTCACCCAGCGGTGCATCCAGCACATAGGTCAAATTACCAGCTGTGAGGACAATCCTCAAATTGCGGAACCAATCCGCGAAGTTGCTTCCATTGTTTTTCAACTTTTCTTTCTCTAGGAACGCATTAAAATTGATGGTAGGGGCTGCCATTGATCTACAACATATTTGCAATAGTTTAGACTAAGTTTATGACAAATTGAGTTCAAATTAATAATGAAATTAAACTAGGTGAACTCCCACTCAAAACAATATCCCTCACATTGTTTTAGTGATCACACGAACCAAATCCACCATATCAACACCGATCATCACGAGAGTTGACATAGTTTCAATGGCGAACAATCGACATGTTCATCATATCTACTATATGATTCATGCTTTACCTTTCGGTGATCCGTGTTCCGAGACCATGTCTGTACATGCTAGGCTCGTAAAGATCAAACCTTAGTTTCTGCATGAGCAAATCTGGCTTGCTCACGTTGTATACACTTGCAGAATCTAACACACCCGATCATCACGTGGTGCTTCGAAACAACAAGCTTTAGCAACGGTGCTAACTAAGGGTGAACACTTTATGATTTGAAATTGATGTGCATGAGGGATCATCTTATAATGCTACCGTCGTCTACTAAGCAATACAAGATGCATAAAGGATTAACATCACATGCAATTCAATATATATGTGATATGATATGGCCTTTCTTCTTTGTGCTTCCGATCTCCATCTTCAAGCACGAACATGATCTCCATCATCACCGGCATTGCATCAAGGTCAATGACGCTTCTCCATGGTTGTCGTCCACCGGCTTCAACTATTACAACTACTTTGAATAGACACGTGGGTCTTAACATAAATTAAAGACAACCATATGGCTCCTGCCGGTTGCCAACTTACAATAAGGAACATTGCATACATCAAATATAATCACAATCATGGCCATATCACATCACTGCACACCCCTGCAAAACAAAGTTAGACGCCTCTACTTTCTTTGCATATTTTACGTGGTTTGGGGCTTTCAATAAGTGTCGTTCTAACTTACGAACAAGAACCACAACATTGATACTAGCATTGTTGATCACCCGTTGTAAATTGGATCTTAACTATGCTAGGAGAAACAGGCACCCGCAAAGCCACTTATGCAATACAAGTTGCATGTCAAGCGTGGAGCAAGTCTCATGAACGATGTCATGTAAGGTTAGCCCGGGCCGCTTCATCCCAACATACCGCAAGATGCAAAGTACACAAGAAGCAATCGACAATAAAAGCATCAACGCCCACAATGACCATTGTGTTCTACTCGTGCAATAGATCTACATATAGACACGGCTCTGATACCACTGTAGGGGTTCGTAGCATGGAAAACAAAAATTTTCTATCGCATACAAACAAACAAGCCAAGATCTATCTACTAGATTGTAGCAACGAGTCGATGGAATAACTTACCCTCGAAGATTCCAAAGCGTTTAACGAGAGCAGATTCTCGTGGGTGATGTAGTCGTACTCTTCCCGATCTCAAGATCGTGTAGACGATCCTTCCGGCGCTGCGTTCCGGCAGCGCTCCCGCAGTCGGTCACACGTTCGGTACTCGACGAAGACCTTCCTCTCCCTTGTTCCAGCAGGCAGCGGAGGTTGTAGCACTCTCCTCGCGATTCCGGCAGCACAACGGCGTGGTACCGGAAGTAGAGGGGAGATCCCGCAGGGCTTCGCCTTAAGCCGGAGCGAGTATGGTGGATTATGAGAGAGGGCTATTAGTGGTCTAGAGATTAGACACACCAATTAGAAGGCTCTAAACCGCAGGCTAAAGCAATTAGAAGCTCTAAACCAAAATGGCTCTAAACCGGAGATTAGAGGTAGAAACTTGTGTGTCTAGAGGAGGGGGCCCTGCCCCTCCTTTTATAGATGGGGAGGCGCGGCCAGGGGAGGGGAGTCCCTCCCCAAGTCGGCCTTGGTTGGCGCGCCGGCTTGGGGAGGAGACTCCTCCCTCAAGTCGGTTCCCAACTCCTCTTGCTTGTTTCCCACAGTTTCTTGTTTTAGCCGTTTGACTTTCAAACTGGACATTTGACTTTTCTGTTTTAGGATTCAATTTAATCCTTTATTTGGGACAGCAAGAACACTTAGTGCATGATGCAATCATTCCAATATGTAATGACACATTCATGTACCCCTCCCCCCTCCCGGAGTGCCGGACATTCCGGAACCTTCTAGAACATTCACCGGAATCATTTCCGAACTCCGAAACGGGAAATTCTTTATATGAATCTTATTCTCCGGACCATTCCGGATCACCTCGTGATATCCCGGATCCCATCCGGGACTCCGAACAACATTCGGTCTCTTTCTCATAATACCATAACTACTCAAAACAACGTCGAATCCTTAAGTGTGTCTCCCTACGGTTCGTGAATTATGCGGACATGATCGAGACACTTCTCCGAACAATAACCAATAGAGGAATCTGGAAATTCATATGGCTCCCACATATTTCTACGATTACTTTGCGATCGAATGAACCACTTACATACGATACCAATTTCCCTTTGTCTCACGATATGTTACTTATCCGAGGTTATGATCGTCGGTATCTCTGCATACCTAGTTCAACCTCGTTACTGATAAGTACTCTTTTCTCGTTCCCATGATATGTGATCCCTTGTGAGCCAGTCACATGCTTGCAAGCTAATTGGATGACATTTCACCGAGAGGGCCCAGAGAATATCTATCCGTCATATGGATGGACAAATCCCACTCTTGATCCATGTGTCTCAACCAATACTTTCCGAACACTCAATGCCACCTTTATAGCCACCCAGTTACGGTGTGGTGTTTGATGTCATCAAAGCATCCATCCGGTAAAGGTGATATGCATGATCTCATGGTCGAAGGAATTAGGTTACTATGTATCAGAAAGCATATAGCAATTGAACTATTGAAATGACTTGATCTTTATGCTACGCTTATCTATAGGAGTATGTCCACCATATCATTCTCCTAACGATATGATCTTGTTGTTGATAACATCTCAATGTTCATGATAGGGAAACCACAATCATTTATCAACCAACAAGCTAGTAAAGTATAGAGGCTATACTAGGGACTTCAAATTAAGTTTACAAATCACACAAGTATTAATGTTTCCCTGTTAATACTATTATAGCATGAATGTAAACATTTATCATAAACACAAAGATATAATAATAAATACATTTATTATTGCCTCTAGGGCATATCTCCAACATTGGAAGCATGAGTAGAGCTTACTCATACAAGTGAGGCTATCAAAAGACTGGGAGCAACCAACTAAGAGAGCAATAATGACCATAATCATGCAGAGCAACAAAACATTACTAATCAAAGCATATAGTGGTATTACAAGTCAAGGAATAAATGATCATAGAGGCTATGGTGACTTGCTCATAGTCATAACATGGTGTGATCATGTGCCAAGTCAACCCAAACAAAGCATCAAAGGAGAATACCACAATACTATGCTTTTGTATGCTAAAACAACGCATAATCTCTTCAAGGCACACTAAGAAATCCCAATTGTTTGGAACAAGACATGCTACAGCAATAATCACTAAGCATAAGGTCAAAACAACACCTAGCATATCATGCTAAAGTCTAAGTCACAGTCAATGCAAGATCCTCTTGCACTTTCAAGCAAGAACTTCCTACTCCTTTCCTACACCAAGCAACTTATTTGAAACAACACAACGAGAACGGGGTCCAAACTACTTTATTCAAGCAAACTAAACAACTAAGCAAACCAAACGAAAACTAAGACGATCCAAGAACAACACAACTTGTGCATGAAACAATAAAAACGAAGTTTCAAGACAGACCTGAGCTTTTTATTGATGAACAAGGGGATGCCTTGGGCATCCCCAAGCTTTGACGCTTGTACCTCTTGGATATTTCTTGGGATGACATCGGGGTGGAATCCCCAAGATTGAGGTTTTGTCCATTCTTCATCTTATTAAATCATTCTCTCTATACCTGAATTTTTTCCTTCATACAAAACTTCACACAATCTTCATTAGCAACATTAGTGTATTCAAAAGATAATAGACCTTTAGGCTAAGCTTTGGAATAGCAAGACTTTGCACTAAAAACACAAGCTACTGTAGCAAATCCTTCAAAAAGCTCAATTCCCTTAAAGAGAACTCAAAAAGGAATCAATAAGAAGCAAATGCAAATAATGGCAGAAATCTGTCAAAACAGACCAACAGGTAGAAACCGATTTTTTCGAAAATCTTATGTTGCTCAAATCAAAAAGTGTTGAACTAAAAAAAGTTATATAACATACTGGGGGATTTATTCGTATATTTTTAGCTCAATCCGATTTACAAAGACTCCTCACAAATTTTATGGTGGAGGACAAAAATCTATTTCGGGACAGCAACTCCCCAAATCTTACTTCCCTCTCATTAGAGGTCATTCTTTGCACAAAAAGCAACAAAAAGGATAAGGAGAGGTAACTACTAAAGTAATAACTTCCAATACTCAAGTAAACTCTTGGGTTATCTCCCAACAAGTACTTTTCTTTAACGCCTTGAAGTTAGGCACAAGAAGCAAGAAGAATCAAGTATTTTCAAATGAAGAAGCATTAACATCAAACCTTGCTTTCAAAGGAGGAGCAAAATGCAACTTATCTCTCCTCATGGGGAAGTGTTCAATACCTTTCTTAAATGGAAATTAATATTTAATGGTGCCTTCTTTCATATCAATGATGGCACCAACAGTTCTAAGAAAAGATCTTCCCAAAGTAATAGGACAAGAGGCATTGTATTCAACATCCAAAATATAGAAATAAACAGGGACATAAGCATTTTTAGCCATGATAAAAACATCATTAATACTCCCCATAAGTTTCTTTTTAGCATTATCATTGAGGGTTGCATCCAAATAACAATCTTCCAAATGTGGCAAATCAAGCATTTCATAAATCTTCCTAGGAATAATAGAGACACTAGAACCAAGATCACATGAAGCTTTGAGATCAAAGTCATTCACTTGCACATTAATAATGAGTTCCCAACTATCTTCTACTTTCCTAGGAATAGAAGCTTTGTGTTTTAGCTTCTCTTCCTTAATCTTAACAAGAGCATTTGTAACGTGTTTAGTGAAAGCAACATGCATATCACTAGCATCAGGACTTCTAGCAAGCTTTTGCATGAACAAAATCACTTCAGAAATATTGCAACCATCTATGTCAAAATCAAGCTTAGCATCACTAGTAGTAGACTTAATAGGCTTAGGCATTGTACGAGGAGGAATAAGGACTTCTTGTGGTTTAGTGGTATTCATTCTAGTGATGGTGCACACACTATGTTTCTATCAATTTCAGCTTCCCTTTCCCACTTAGCATGAAGTTGGGCTAACAGTCTAACATTTTCATCAATAGTAACTTGTATGGAATGAGTAGCAGCAAAGGTACTTTCCATGGTTTCAGGTTGAGCAGCCATTTTATTAGTCAAGGAGGACTGTGCTTCAGACAAAGAGGATATATTTTTCTTAACATTCAATTTTTTTCCTCTATAGTCTTGTTTAAAGTGGTTTGTTTACTAATAAAGTCTTTGAGCATGACTTCAAGTTAAGAGGGGGCACTTCTAGCATTGTTTTAGGAGTTTCCATAGGTATTGCGATTATTAGGAGGATAAGGCCTATAATTGTTGTTACCACCAAAATTATTCCTATAGGCATTGTTGTTGAAATTGTTGTTTCTAATGAAGTTCACATCAACTTGCTATTCTTGAGAAACCAAATAGGCTTAGGGAACACTATTAGGATCTAGAGGAGGTTTCCCATTAACAAGCATAGCCATAAATAACATCAATCTTATCACTCAAAGAGGAGGTTTCTTCAACAGAATTTACCTTCTTACCATGTGAATCTCTCTCAGTATGCCATTCAGAGTAATTAACCATCATATTGTCAAGGAGATTTGTTGCAGCACCCAAAGTGAGGCCCATAAAGGTACCTCCAGCAGCTGAATCCAATAGGTTTCTTGAAGAGAAGTTCAAACCTGCATAAAAAGTCTGGATAATCCTCCAAGCAGTGAGTCCATGAGTGGGACGATTCTTAACCAAAGACTTCATTCTTTCCCAAGCTTGAGCAACATGTTCATTATCAAGTTGTTTAAATTTCATAATGTCACTTCTCATAGATATAATCTTAGCAGGAGGATAGTAGTTTCCGATAAAAGCATCTTTGCACTGAGTCCAAGAATCAATACTATTTCTAGGCAAGGATAGCAACCATTCTTTAGCTTTTCCTCTCAAGGATAAAGGAAACAGCTTAAGCTTAATAATATCTCCATCTACATCCTTATACTTTTGCATCTCACAAAGTTCAACAAAGTTATTGAGATGGGCAGCATCATCATCAGAACTAGCACCAGAAAATTGCTCTCTCATCACAAGATTCAACAAAGCAGGCTTAATTTCATAAAAGATAGCATCAGGAGCAGGTGAAGCAATAGGTGTGCTAAGGAAATCATTGTTGTTTGTGCTAGTGAAGTCACACAACTTGGTGTTCTCAGCGGAGTTCATTTTGGCAAAGGTGGGCAAGCCAAAAACAGCAGCAGCAGCTAGAGCAGGAACTAATTTTTTGTATTTATGAATAAAGAAAGAAAACCAAACTAAACTAATATTTTGGAGTTTTTGAAAAGAGTAAAACAAAACAAAGCAAACTAAAAACAAAGTAAAGAGAAAGGAAGTGGAGGACTCCCCTTGTGAAGACGTCCTTAGCCTCGCCGACAACGGCACCAGAAAGACTTGATGGATATACACATGGTTCACGTGGAGCCTGTTGGGAACCCCAAGAACAATGTGTGAAGCAGCACAACAGCAAGTTTTCCCTCAGCAAGAAACCGAGGTTATCGAACCATTAGGAGGAAGGAAATGTCACACAGGTGTTGTAAGCAACGCGGAGACCCGCACAACACAAACTCAAGAATTTGCCCCAACGAATCAGTGAGGTTGTCAAGCTCACCGGTTTGCTGTAACAAAGGATTAAATGTATTGTGTGGAAGGTAGAGGTTTGCATCAAGTAAACATGTAACAGTGGAAGATGTATCAATGGTAAAGATTGGACCGGGGTCCATAGTTCACTAGAGGTGCTCTCCTTAGATAAACAACATGGCATGAAGGGTAAACAAATTACAGCAGGGCAATTGACAGGAACTGAGCAAGGCATAACAATGCAATTACTAGTCAGGAAGATCCTATGAGATTCGATTGGGCAATACAACAATATACATAGACCGCCATCCAACTGCATCTATGACTAGAAGTCCACCTTCAGGTTATCATCTGAACCCCCTCCAGTATTAAGTTGCAAGCAACATACAACTGCTTTAAGCAAAGTGTGTAAGGTAAACAATCCACTTGTTCCATGAACAAGAGACCATTGTTTTCTCCCTACTAGCAACAACACATCTACAACCGAAGAGATTTCTGTCATTTCCCTTGGAAACTAAAGGCATGAACCCACTATCGAGCATAAATACCCCCTCTTGGATTCACTAGCAACTACTTGGCCAAGATAGATACTAACAATGGAGAACATGCAAGATCACAAACAACACAGACATGATAGTATCAAATAGACAAAACCATTAATCAATCTGACATAGTAATCTCAATATCCATTGGATCCCCGCAAACACAACATGTATGATTACAAATAGATTAAATCTTGATCATGAACGGAGCTCACAAGATCTATACATGAAAGCACAAGGAGGAGATACAACCATCTAGCTACTACATGGACCCATAGTCCAAGGTGGAACTACTCACGCATCATACCGGAGAAGAAGGCCTCCGGGATGATGTCCCCTCCGGCAGGGTGCCGGGAAGAACTTCAGATCCCCCCGATCTAGGGATGATGGTGGCGGCGACTATAGAAGGTTTCATGGAATTTTGATCGGGTTTCCAAGGTTTCTGCATCGGGGGCTTCTTATAGGCGAAGAGGCGAGGCTAGGAGGCGGCCAGGGGGCCCACACCCTACCCAGGCGCGTGGTGGGCCCACTCGTGCCTAGGGGGTGCGGCGGCCCTGGTTCGCCTCTCCGTGTCTCCTCTGGACTTCGTGTCGCCCACGGTAAAATATTGACTTTGGCTTTTGTCCCGTCCAATTCCGAGAATATTGGTTTTCTGCCTTTCTGGAACAAAAAACAGAAGAAAACAGGCAACTAGCACTGTGGAAACTTGTTAATAGGTTAGTTCCAGAAAAGATATAAAAACACCTCAAAGTGTAGACAAAGCAAAGCAAAGTAGATAATAAACAAGCATGGAGCATCAAAAATTATAGATACGTTTCCGACGTATCAGGGTCGTTCCTCATGGTACTCAACTTTAGTTACCGGTAAGTTCTTGTCATAGTAAGTACATGTGTATCATAGAGAACCGCCAACGGGGTACCCCTTGCCCCATGATACAGGAGTTATCCCATATAAAAATGACAAGGCAAGCAGACAATGCGCATCTCAGCAATCTTCTTATTTACCATGTGAAAATGGTGTTTTTTATCTCTTTCCTCTTTTCTCATATCTTTCATTTTTTTATAAGAAGAAAGCTTCATAGATTTATCACTATGGTGATGCTGCAAGTTTCCACCATGATTACGCATGTCTTATGCTAGCGGCCCAAGCATTTCTCTAACACATATACATGACTCCATGGACTTACAAATTTCCCTTTTATTTCACACTCTCGACATCCGCAAAAAAAAGATCATGATATCAACTGGGTAACAAGTACACGTGCAATGTTGAAAGTGTTCCCATGACAGCATGGTTCTGCTAATTCCCAACTTATAAGTGCAAGAATATACAACATAGATGACACAATGGTTCAAGTTTCTTAAGGGCAAGAAAAATAAAGTGTGCCATCAAGTTTGTGAGAGCTTTAATCACTAACTTTCTCATAACAAGTTTAATTTGGAAGATAGATAAAACAAGAATATACTTGGAATGGTGTAACACACCATGCATAGTAATTTATAGTGGACACTTTGGAATAACTTGGTTTCTTGGGGGTTGGATGCATGAGTAGAGCTTACTCAATACAAGTGGAGGCTAGCAAAAGACTGGGAGCGACCAATTAAGAGAGCAATAATGGCCATAATCATGTAGAGCGACCAAACATTACTAATCAAAGCATAAAGTGGTACCACAAGTCAAAAGTATGAGGATCGTCACGAGGGCCGAGGAGAGGGATCACCGATAGGAAGAGAGGCAGCTGGCGCGCCACCGTCGCGAGGAGGATGACCCCTTGGTCAGCGATCTCCTACTTGATCCCCAAGTGATGGCAGTCCAGTACGAGGTCCTTAGCGAGAGCCGACAGCGGCAGAAGCACGGTCAGGACGAGGCTGGCCCCTCCGGCACATAAGAACAATGTCAGCCCGGCCCCTTTAGCACGCAGCAGGACGACTATACCAGCCTGTCGCCCTCGTTCTAGGACCGCTTGGGTGACGACGACATCACTGACACTTGGTATACTCGATTTTAGTATGCTCTCATGTGACTTTTATGCTACCTATCATACTACTTATGTGTTATGCTAATATATTGTGCTACTCATGATGCTAGCTAATCTTACTTATGTGTTATGTTGATATATTGTGCTACTTATGATGCTAAAATGGTCTATATAACTAAGTTTTCATGATCATATATAGGTATAATGAATGGTGATGGGTGTGAGCATTGTGGTTTCCAAGGGTGCAAGAACAAGAAGGTTGTCATAGTGCTCCCTTATGACTGTGAAGTTAGTATGGTATGTCTATTCATAAGCAATCAAACTATATGTACCATGCAACTTAATTATGTGCTAATTGTTGCTTTCTTATGATTTTATATGCAGAACATACCCTGCAAGTTTAGAGTTGAGTTCCTGGACCATTTTGATTGGCCGTTGTGGCAGCAGGGACAGTTTCAAGTCGATCGACTGCCTCTGAAGCAACCTGCATAGACCTACACGGTCCAAGTCACGAAACAAGGTGAATCGTACCTGTTTTGGTGGTCCGAGGTGGACTGAGATGGTCGATGCCTATAAGATGGACGCCTAGGAGAAGTTAGTTTTCCATCTCTGTGATGATCGTATGATCTACTTCAACTACCTATGCCTTGAATCATTGACAGACTCTAATGCTTCTTCAGATGACGAGATTCTTGTTGCTACCATTACGTATGGCACGAACGTTGACGATAATCCTTTTAAGTACTAATAGTTAGTGCTATGTAGTTAGCTTGCTCAACTTTATGTAGTTGACTGTAATGATGTGCTACTATATGTAGTTGACTGTATGACTCTATCTTGTTATGCTGTGAATATTCAATTAGATGTACCTTATTTTTTTTAAAATTTTGAAAAATTAATTGTGGCGCTCAAAATAATAAGAACACCACAAATAGGTATATAATGGTGGCTCTTACAAGAAATGCCAATTATGATATATAATGGTGGCATTTACCAGAAACACCACCACTAGATAAATTACTGGTGGTGTTCGCTGGAGACACCACCACTACTTCTTACAGTGGCGTGAGATTAGTGGCGTGCGGGTTCAACGTCACTCATGGCTGTGAAATATAGACATCCACATTCACATTTAAACTAGATATTATTCATACTTTTGATGAAATATCGCTCTAAATCCTGCCACTAATGCCTAATGATCAAAGGGTCTGCAATCCTGTCTTTCCATTTTTCCTTACACAGGAAATAGCGTTTGATGATGGCAATTACAATATTAAAGTCAAAGATACGAGATTTCCAACAACCCAAAGAAACTAGGGTCGTGAAGAGGAAACAGTGTCTTTAACGACCAACTATACGGCGGTAATATTTTTCCGGCCGTATAGTTTCCATCGATATCGCAAGGTCAAACAGAACAACTTTTGTGAAGGGACCCCTATATAAAGAAACCTCTTGCAACGAGAAACAAGAGGACGAGACACGAAAACACAACACCGAAGAGCCACCAGAGGAATAGATCTAGATCCAATCTCATAAACCTTTCTCCACCACCATAACCATAGTCCACCGCTTGTAATAGTAGATCTCATCTCCAATTGGAGACATTGTAAGACTATTACTATCGATCTCATGATTTCCAATACAATGTTTATGATTGTTGATCTCATCTCTGTGTGAGTAACTCTCCTTTGGCTAAGGGATTCGTCCTAGCCATGTAGTTTGTGCATGATATTTATCATAGATGGGACCGTGTATTAGTTTGTATGACATGATGATTATTGTATCCTCTCTTGCCTCAGTATAAGGACTTGTTAGGTACCCAAGACCCTGAGGATTGATCTAGGTTTAGGGAGTATGAGTAATGACTAATCTGTAGGATGGGAATCCTAGTGGAAGAAAGGGTTGTACGGCTATATGTGAGGGATTTACTTGGGATTAATGGTGATGTCACCGCGCGTATCATTAGCTCTCTTTCTTCTATGGATGAGACTAATAGGATATTGCTATAAGCGGTTGCGGAGGCAATAGAAGTTATGGATGCACTGTCCACATATAATTATCTTGCTCTAACAATTACATGCGTACTTTATTATTATCTTTTATTCCAATCAGATGTTTTGCATAGCTACATGTGAAACCGAATCCCCCAGGCCCTCTCTCTCTATCATAGACAACAACAAAAGATCGCAAACTCTTGATCCGATAAAACACTAAAATAATTCTAAAACTCCCGAAGGTCCGTTAAAGTAACTTCACCAAGCTTTCTGCTTCCTGAGGATTCGATAACCTAGGTCTACTAGGGAAAAAAGGCTATACTACATCCATAATCCGGATTGAAGGTATCAACCCTTTTTCTGGCACCGTTGCCGGGGAAGCAATAGCTACCCTGGTACGGTTATTAGGAACCTTGCTAATTTTAATTCATGTTTTTTATTTTGTTTGTTTGCTTTCAACGTTTATTTGAAAAAACAAAAAAATAGTTAGTCTTTAAATTCTTGTTTTTATTATCATAAGTTTTTGTTTAAGAAAACCCAAAAACATAAGTACTATGGATGAAAAGAAACTTGGAGAGTTTGCAACTCCCACTAATGATTATTTGCATACTCTTATTACCCAGCCAGCAATTACTGCCGAGGACTATGAAATCAAGCCCCACTATTTAAGTTTGGTTCAACAAAATCAATTTGAAGGCTCTACTGCTGAGGACGTAAGTATGCATGATGAAGTGTAGCTCAGATCACTATAGAGCTTCGTTGGGAGACCCCAAGAGGAAGGTATGATGAGCACATCAGCAAGTTTTTCCTCAGTAAGCAAGGTTATCGAACCAGTAGGAGGAAGGAAACGACCCAAAGGTGTTGCTAGCAACTTGGAAACCTGCACAACATAAACTCAAGACTTTGCCCCAACGAATAGTGAGGTTGTCAATCTCACCGGTTTGCTAAAAACAAAGGATTAACTATATGGTGTGGAAGGTAATGGTGGCTTGCAGAAAGTAAACAATAACAGTGGAAAATGTATCAATGATAAAGATTGGACAGGGGTCCATAGGTCACTAGAGGCGTTCTACTTAAGATAAACAACACAACATGCTGGGTAAGCAAATTACAACGAGGAAATTGACAGGACAGAGCAAGGCATAACAATGCAATACTAGAAATTCATGATCCTATGAGATTTGATTGGGCATTACAACAATATACATAGACTGCCATCCAAATCCATCTATGGCTAGTAATCCAACTTCAGGTTATAATCCAAACCCCCTCCACTACTAAGTTGCAAGCAACGGATAACTACTTTAAGCAAGGTGTGTAAAGTAAACAATCCACTTGTTCCATGAACAAGAGATCGTTGTTTTCTCCCTAGTAGCAGCATCACATCTACAACCTTAGAGATTTCTATCACTTCCCTAGATTAAGTAGAGGCATGAACCCACTATCGAGCATAAATACTCCCTCTTGGAGTCACTAGCATCTACTTGGCCAAGATAGCTACTAGAAATTGAGAGCATGCAAGATCTCAAACAACACAGACATGATAGAATCAATAAGATAGAATCATTAACCAATCTGACATAATAATCTCAATATCCATCGGATCCCTGCAAACACAACATGCATGATTACAAATAGATGATCTTGATCATGAAAGGAGCTCAGAAGATCTAAGCATGGTAGCACAAAGGAGGAGAAACAACCATCTAGATACTACATGGACCTGTAGTCCAAGGTGGAACTACCCACACATCATATCAGAGGCTGGCATGGTGATGAAGAAGGCCTCCGGGATGATCTCTCCCCTCCGACAGGGTGCCGGCAAGAGCTTCAGATCCCCCCGATCTAGGGACGATGGTGGCGGCGTCTACAAACTGTTTCATGGAAGAATGATAGGGTCCTTAGGGTTTAGGTATCGGGGGCTTCTTATAGGCGAATAGGGAGGCCGAGGGGTGCCCGAGGCGGACGCACCCCCCAGGCATGGGCCAGGCCAGGCCGCGTGGCCAGGGGTGTGGCCCCATCGAGGCCCTCCTCGGTCTCATCTTCTGGCTCCGTGTACCCCACGGTAAAATATTGACTTTGTATTTTCTCCCGTCCAATTTCGAGAATATTCATTTTTTGACTTTTCTGGAACCAAAAACAATAGAAAACAGGCAACTGGCACTGTGGCGTCTTGTTAATAGGTTAGTCCTAAAAACATATAAAAATACCTCAAAGTGAAGACAAAGCAAAGCAAAGTAGATACTAAACAAGCATGGAACATAAAAAATTATAGATACGTTTACGACGTATCAAGCATCCCTAAGCTTAACTCCTGCTCATCCTCGAGTAGGTAAGTGATAAAAAGAATAATTTTTAAGGTGACATGCACCATCAAAATCAAGATCAAACCATTTGAAAGCATTGAAATCTAGGATCAAAGTACTCTAAACATGAGCTTGAAAGAAGAAGTCCTAGCTAACAGTAAGACAAAGTAACTATGCATGCAACATGAAAGGATACAAACAAAGATTCATGAATAACAATACATTGAGAGATGTTTCTTTGTTCCACATATAGAAAACATATCATGGTGGCATTCAGCTTGTCCCTCATGGAGTAGCAATAAATGCATAGGACACCTTCAAAGTTCATAAGAGTGACTAGATACAAATAGTTCAAGAGCAAGCAATATCAACAATATGAATCAATCAATAAGTTTTGGGATAATGCACATAGATCTAAGAATGGAAACTATGCTCTATTAATTGGTGCCTAAGGATAGAAGGTAGAGACTGAATATAATGGTGGAAGAAAGGCCCTTCATAAAGGGAAGCAGGGATTTCAAGTCTCATAAAGAGCTTCCAAAAATTATAGTACTTGTTAGCTTTCAGCTCTCATTGCCCCTATCATAAGCATCTTGAAGTGATTAAGGTTAAAGTGAACAAACTATGGAGTATATGCTTGACAAAGTATAAGTTGGCAATCTCATGTCCCTTGAGTACGAGGGCCGCTCCTCATGCTACTCAACTTTAGTCACCAGTAAGTTCTTGTCATAGTAAGTACATGTGTATCATAGAGAACCGCCAACGAGGTACCCCTTGCACATGATACAGGAGCTATCCCATATCAAAATGACAAGGCAAGCAGACAATGAGCATCTCAACAATCTTCTTATTTACCATGGGAAAATGGTGCTTTTTCTCTCTTTCCTATTTTCAATGTGTCTCTTTTTTTATAACAAGAAAGCTTCATAGATTGCTCACTATGGTGATGCTGCAAGTTTCCACCATGATTACGCATGTCTTATGCTAGCGGCCCAAGCATTTCTCTAACACATATACATGACTCCATGGACTTACAAACTTCCCTTTTATTTCACACCGACAACATCCGCAAACAAAAGATCATGATATCAACTGGGCATAATGTACAAGTGCAACGTTGAAAGCGTTCCCCATGACAGCATGGTTCTGCTAATTCCAACGTATAAGTGCAAGCATATACAACATAGATGACACAATGGTTCAAGTTTATTTAGGGGCAAGAAAAATTAAGTGTGCCATCAAGTTTGTGAGAGCTTTAATCACTAAGTTTCACATAACAAGTTCAATTTGGAAGATAGATTAAACAAGAATATACTTGGAATGGTGTAACACACCATGCATAGGAATTTATAGTGGACACTTTGGAATAACTTGGTTTATTGGGAGTTGGATGCATGAGTAGATCTTACTCATACAAGTAGAGGCTAGCAAAATACTGGGAGTGACCAACTAAGATATCAATAATGGTCATAATCATGCAGAGTGACAAAACATTACTAATCAAAGCATAAAGTGGTACCACAAGTCAAAAACTAAAGCATGGGGGTTAATCAAATAATGTAAGGGATGAAGAGTTACTCTCATTAGAAGGTAGGCATGGGTAGATCCATTCTTCATCCTTTTGTTCATCACTCTCCTCCTCTTTTTCATCTAATGAGCTTTCAGGTTCAACAATTTCTTCTTCCATAAGCTCCTGCAAGGCATTAGTCTCTTCTGTTTGTGGAAAGTATCTATTAAAATGTTCAAGAATATAGCCATTTTCTTCCTTGTAATTATCAAAGCAAAATTTAAGTATATCATAAACCTCATATTCATAAGGTGAATCATCAGTATTTTCAAGCAAACTAGCAAGTTCAAATGAACCCTTCCAAGCCATAAATTCTTCAATTTGTTCCACATCATAAAAGTCATAATTTCCTTTAACATAAGAAGATATGGTAACATTATCATTATACTCACATTGAAAAGGGAGGTGTTTATACCTCCTGCAGCAACAAGATTTATCAAAGAAATAAATAACATTATAAGTAGAGCACACGTCTCTAGCAATAGTATTCAATTTATCAATTTGTTCCCATAAGTTTTTCCCTTTTTTGTGACAAGCGGTGTTCCTTATAATAATAGTTTTGTTCTTCCGTAAACCCACCTTGCCAATAAGAACTAGTTTCAAGGAAACCATCCATTGATATAAAGCATGGCAAAGTAAGGCAAAAGAAACTAAGCAAAACAAAAACAAAGTAAAGAGAAAGGTCGTGAAGGACTCCCCTTGTGAAGCCGTCCTTAGCCTCCCCGGCAACGGCGCCAGAAATAGCTTGATGATGTAGCTCAGATCACTTTAGAGCTTCGTTGGGAGACCCCAAGAGGAAGGTATGATGAGAACAGCAGCAAGTTTTCCCTCAGTAAGAAATGAAGGTTATCGAACCAGTAGTAGGAAGGAAATGACCCAAAGGTGTGGCTAGCAACTTGGAAACCTGCACAACACAAACTCAAGATTTGCCCCAACAAATAGTGAGGTTGTCAATCTCACAGGTTTGCTGAAAACAAAGGATTAACTGTATGGTGTGGAAGGTAATGGTGGCTTGCTGAAAGTAAACAGTAACAGTGGAAAATGTATCAATGGTAAAGATTGGATCAGGGTCCATAGTTCATTAGAGGTGTTCTCCTTAAGATAAACAACACAACATGCTGGGTAAATAAATTACAACGGGGCAATTGATAGTACAGAGCAAGGCATAACAATGCAATACTAGACATTCATGATCCTATGAGATTTGATTGGGCATTACCACAATATACATAGACCGCCATCCAACTGCATCTATAACTAGTAATCCACCTTCAGGTTATCATCCGAACCCCCTCCAGTATTAAGTTGCAAGCAATAGATAACTGCTTTAAGCAATGTGTGTAAAGTAAAAAGTACAATTGTTTCATGAACAAGAGATTGTTGTTTTCTCCCTAGTAGCAATAACACATCTACAACCTTAGAGATTTCTGTCACTTCCCCAGATTAAATAGAGGCATGAACCCACTATCGAGCATAAATACTCCCTCTTGGAGTCACTAGCATCTACTTGGCCAAGATAGCTACTAGAAACGGAGAGCATGCAAGATCTCAAACAACACAAACATGATAGAATCAATAAGATAGAATCATTAACCAATCTGACATAGTAATCTCAATATCCATCAGATCCCCGCAAACACAACATGCATGATTACAAATAGATGATCTTGATCATAAACGGAGCTCACAAGATCTAAACATGCTAGCACAAAGGAGGAGAAACAACCATCTAGCTACTACATGGACCCGTAGTCCAAGGTGGAACTACTCACGCATCTTACCGGAGGCTGGCATGGTGATGAATAAGGCCTCCGGGATGATCTCTCCCCTCCGGCAGGGTGCCGGGAAGAGATTCAGACCCCCCCGATCTAGGGACGATGGTGGCGGCGGCTACGTGTTATTTCGTGGAAGATTGATCGGGTCCTTAGGGTTTAGGTATCGGGGGCTTCTTATAGGCGAAGAGGGAGGCCGAGGGGGTGCCCGAGGCGGCCGCACCCCCCAGGCACAGGCCAGGTGGTGTGGCCCCCTCGAGGCCCTCCTCCATCTCGTCTTCCGGCTCCGTGTTCCCCACGGTAAAATATTGACTTTGACTTTTGTCCCGTCCAATTCCGAGAATATTCATTTTTTGAATTTCTAAAACCAAAAACAACAGAAAACAGGCAACTGGCACTGTGGCATCTTGTTAATAGGTTAGTCCCAGAAAACATATAAAAATACCTCAAAGTGAAGACAAAGCAAAGCAAAGTAGATACTAAACAAGCATGGACCATAAAAAATTATAGATACGTTTACGATATATCAATACACTTGAACACTTTCACTGAAATATGTGATATGATGCGCATTAAATATGTTGACCCCGATACGGTCAAACTACGCTTATTTCCTTTCTATCTTAGAGGAAGAGCAAAAAATGGTTTCTATCTTTACCTAAAAATACTATTGCATCATGGGTGGAATGTACTTCTTTATTCATGACTAAATTTTTCCCACCTGTAAAGACTATGCAACTAAGATCTAATATTACTGGTTTTAGATAGGAAGAGCGTAAGCCACTAGCGCTTGCATGGGAGAGAATGAAAGAATGCATGAGAAATTGTCCCAGCCATGGGATAGAAGATTGGTTAATTGTCCATTTATTTTGTATTGCTCGTAACCCTGTGTCTAGGTCTATGCTTGATAATGCAGCTGGAGGAACATTTATGGGCAAATAATTGCCGAAGCAATGCAGCTGTTAGACAATATGCAAGACAACCATGCCCAATGGCATGTGGAAAGATCAAACACAAATAAGGTGGACTCCGTCACACCGCAGGAAAATGAAGAACTCACTTCTAAGATGGATGACCTCATATTAGCTGTCAAGGGTAAGGAAATCCAGGTAAGATCTGTCCTAGAATCAAATATTGAAGAAATAGACTTTATAGCTCATAATGATTATAACTCTGCTTGGAATAAGAACTATAATCCAAATTTTCAAAAACATTATTCTACCCTGCAGGTAACTCTAATAATAATATTGGATCAAGTAATGGTAGTCTCCAAGGATCACTTAAGTCATTTATGGACTCACAAACTAAGCAAAACAATATCCTTGTTAAGATAATGGAGAACCATGATAATATGGTTGGAAAATTTTCTAACCAATCTGTGAGTTTGAGGAATGATTTGCAGGCCCTCCAAGAAAGAATAAGGATTGTTGAGGCACAACTAGATAAGATAACCGAGAGTTAAACTCTCATTCTAGCTAAATTTGCAGGTAAATCTGAGCCCAATCTCGTTGAAGACCTCAAGATGATAAGAATCCAAAGGGAGGAGCCTGAAGAACTTGACTATATCAATGCCCCTTTACCAAATTACACGGTTGAAGATCTTGTGAAAAGGATCAATATCAAGATTCCCGTAAGTGAAGGAAATGATGAAGGTATGTATCAAAGTTTCATTAATCAGGTAGCAATAAAGGTATGTGAGATTGAGGATGAATATAAGAAAATTGCTAAAAAACTACCCGTTAAGCTTGATGATATATTTGAGCCTAATATTAAAATTAAAATTGGGACTAATGATATAGCTGCACTTTGTGATTTAGGTGCAAGTGTTTAAACAATTCTAAAAAGTCTTTTTGATAAGTTAAATCTTGGCTATTTTTAAATCACTCAGTTAAAATTACATTTAGCAGATTCTACGTACAAACAGGCTATAGGAATTAAAGAGAATACTTTAGTATACATTAAAGGTTGTCCTGCTCCTATTGATTTTGTTATTGTTGACATGCCTGAAGATGCTACTGCTCCTATCATATTAGGCCGTCCGTTCTTAAAAACTATTAAGGCTTTGATTAATCTATATAAAGGGAACGTGAAGCTTCAATTGCCTTGGCGGGATCTTTTTGTTGTTTATTTTCCTAGGAAGAAGAAAGCCAAGTATGATGAGAAGGAGACCATTACTTTGAGGGCCAACTATTTTGGAGTGGGTGTTCCACTCACTTGGCCTAATTGAGCAATATCATGACCATACAAGAGCGCTTCATAGGATGCAACTCATGTGAAATAAAGTTTTGAGTAAAATTTTAAAGTTTTAGTTTAAGTTTCATGATGAATAAAGAGTGCTAGAAAACTCCAGTTGAGGAGGTGAAGTTCGGTGGTACTGAAATACCTGTCTTATACATGCTATTGTTGGTCAAAAATTTAAGCTATCATTTTTCTGCAAAACATGGTGTTTCACAAAGTTTCAGGTTAATAAAGAATTCTCGAAGAAATGGGAAAATTTTGGCAACTCCAGAAGGTCTAACGACCAACTATACGGCAGGAATAAAATTCCGGCCATATAGCTTCGGTGGTATAGTTGTTTTGACATCACCCCTTCAGTTTTCAAAAGTTATTGTAAGTTTAATGACCAACTATACGACGGGAATAAAAATTCCGGCCGTATAGTTGCGATCATATAGATATTAATGTCTTCATCAAATTTCTAATCCAGGGTATCCAGAACTTAACGACCAACTATATAGTGGAAATAAAAATCCCGGCCTTATAGTTCTGGCCATATAGTTTGCGCCGCCAGGAGAAAACCCTATTTTTTTGAAGAAAACCTAAAATATTGACGTCAGACCAACTATACGTCGGAAATAAATATTCCGGCCATATAGTCCGTGCGACCACAAAAACTCCACGGGAAGGTACCCCTAACACCAAAATTTCAATCCTTTTTTCTCTCTTCTACCTCCAAACTCTCTCAACACCTCAAGAGATCTTTATCTCTACTCAATTTCATTCGATTCCCTTGCACACAAGTGATCTACGGTATGTTTCTCCTCTGATCCTTTAATTACTTTTTGCAAATTCATCTCCAAGCTATTGTCATTATCAATCTAGGGTGAGGCATATTTTTAACTAATTGCCATGTTTCTCTTGCCAATATTATTATTTTCAGGAGATTCTTTAGTGTGCTATGATGAGGAATATGTTATGTTTATTACTATTGGATCAAAATTTTTTTTTGTCTTTCTTATTATTTTAGATGATGAACACAAGGAACCAATTGCGTGCTGCCGTTGCAGCTCAGGACCGCATGGGAATACGGTTTAGGGATGAGCTCCAACGTGATCGCTTCAACAATATCAAGAACCGAGAAGTGAAGACAACCAAGTGGGATTGTCCCATTATATCGAATCAACTCGGTATTTCTAATGACTTCTATTTACTTTGCAATAGAGTTGGCCTGCAAAACTTTATATTCTAAGATGTGCTACTTATCGTCGGTAAACTCTTGATTTTTTAAGTTCTTTGAAAAGCACCGTTAAAACATGGGAATGAGAGGACATTTCTTTCCGACTTATGAACAACAATTATAAATTATTACTTGATGAATGGTGCAATTATTTTAATTTACCAAACAATGATGCTAATGCTTTACATGCATCTTTTGCTAGCATGCGCCCTTCCCCGGATGATTATTATAATAGAATGAGTTTCACCTCTAGAGTTAACAAGGGGAAGAATATTCATCATCCTGCTATTTGTTCTATGTTATTGCTAACACCTTATAGGCATGGAATGAGTTTACAAGACTCAATGAGGAGGACATCTTGGTCCTCGCAAAAGCTGCTTTGAATAACAACTTGTCACTCAACTTGGGCGCAATTCTTGTGCCCTACTTGGAGCATCAATCCTCCCAAACCCAAGGGCCAATCGCATGTGGAGGCGTCATCACCATGCTTGCCATTGCCTTGGGCGTAGTCCTAGGTGAGTTGCAACCATTGCTAGGTGAGAGACGCATTGCTTTCTCTACTCTAAAAGCTTGTGGAATGATCACTAGGAGAGGTGATGGTTATTACTTGCATATTGCTGGAGCTGGGCATCTCTACCCCGCTCCTTTGCCTAATGGTCTTTTCTCTATCGAGAAAGGACGTTATATGATTTGCAGTTTGAACAACACCAACCCAAGGAGGAGATTCCGGATGAGGATGAAGACCAAGAAGAGGAGCAAGAAGTTCCTGATCAAGAGGAGTAGCCACCAAACATGTTTGCTACATATCAAGATTTCCAAGAACTTGGAGGAACTGTGGAGGGTATGCATAATCTCGCCCTGAACCTCCGATAAACCACTAGTAATTTATCAACTCAATTTGCGAATTGGAGCCACAAATTTTTCCCGCCACCACAATGATTTGAAGGGCTTGCAAAATCCTAAGCTTGGGGAAGTCTCTCCATTATCTTTATTTGGTGTTTGTTTTTAAATATTTCAAGGAATGCTTTTAGTTTGAGTTTATAAGCACTCATGTTGATATCCCCAACACTTTATCTTTAGTAATTTTCATTTGTTTTTGAGATTTTCTAGATGAGATTTGTTGCCAATTTTCTATTCTTTAACTCCCTCTCTTAAAAAACAACAAAAATATTTTTCCATTTATCTTTATTTTTCCTCTACCTTTTTCTATTCTCCTCGTGGTTCTCGCATATTTGCAGGAGAGTGATCGACTTAGAGTTTCCAATAAATGAATAAAAGGGGAAGAGAGAAGTGGAACCAATCATGAGAGGTATGCCTTATGACTCCCCACTTTTGAAGTTTGAGAAATCCATGCTAGTTAGTAGTAAATGTTAAGATATTATATTTGTGGAGTGAGTCTTTATATTGGAGTAAATTTTTTTGCATGGGTATTTAGTTGAGTATGTTTTGTTCCAACTCTTGTAGTTAACCAAGTCTTTCCTAAAAATTTGCTAAATAATGGTAATAAGAAAAATTCTCACAATTGAAGGATTGAGTGTTGTAGTGTTTAGTCTTGAAAGCTTATTTCTAGAGACACTCAACACCATGGAAATAATGATTGACTTGATAGCTCTCTTTGAAAGGATTTGTTTAATAGAATTAATGTTTAGCGGTTTTTGTGAGCATGCCAAAGTTTGACTTGTGAATCATAAGAATGATATATCTTTATGCGTGTCAAACTTCATGAGATGCCAACAACTCCGCTAGCCTATGAACGATCTTCATGGGGTAAACTCCTAGATTTCGGCTATACGTTGATTAAACATTTGTAGCAGCAATGCTATAATGGGTAAGATTCTTGGCATCCTCGTGTAGATGTGTTCATGATGGAATCACTCCTCTGGCTAATATGAGTAATCATTATGCAAAGGGAACAAAAACCTTGGTAATGCCATGGGTGTCCATCACAGTCCGATGAACTAATTAATTTTTTTTGGCATGCTCTCAATTACTTAAGAACTGAAATCCTTAAAGGACAATGAATAGAAAAGTAGTGCTTGAAAAGTCTTGACTTATTGATGTGAGAGAATTGAGATACTTTAGTGTATATGCTTTTCATGACAAACTCTCACACTCTTAATTTTACATGATTATACTTTATTGTTCAAAAGTAAGCTTATGAGTTGATTACATGACATGGAATAGAGTTTACTCATTTGAATCATTCATGCTAACAATAATCTTGCTGCTCTATAAGGATTCAATAAAACCCGTATGATATGCTTGACATTACTCTATCTATGTTGAGTTTTTCAGATTAATAAAGTGGAGGAAACATGAGACTACCTATCATGAGTAAGATCATCATCTCGTTATTTCAGTTTAAATGTTGAGTTCCTTTTTGATTTTGGTTTTCTGGCTCGAGGACTATCAAGTTTAAGCTTGGGTAGGTTGATGGCTGTGAAATATAGCCATCCACATCCACATTTAAACTAGATATTATTCATAATTTTGATAAAATATCTCTCTAAATCCTGCCACTAATGCCTAATGATCAAAGGGTATGCAATTCTGTCTTTCCATTTTTCCCTGCGTAGGAAGTGATGTTTGATTATGGGAATCACAACATTAAAGTCAAAGATATGATATTTCCAAGAACCCCCAAAAAACCAGGGGTCGTGAAGAGGAAACAGTGGCTTTAACGACCAACTATACAACAGAAATATTTTTCCGGCCATATAGTTTCCACCGACATCGCAAGGTCAAATAGAACAACTTTTATAAAGGGACCCCTATATAAAGAGACCTCTTGCGACGAGAAACGAGAGGAGGAGAACACGAAAACACAATATCGAAGAGCCGCCGAAGGAATAGGTCTATATCCAATCTCACAAACCCTTATCCACCACCATAGCCATAGTCCACCGCTTTTAATAGTAGATCTCATCTCCAATTGGCGATATTGTAAGACTATTACTATCGATCTCATGATTTCCAATACAATGGTTATGATTGTTGATCTCATCTCTATGTGTGAGTAATTATCCTTGGGCAAAGGGCTTCGGCCTAGCCATATAGTTTGTGCATGATATTTATCATAGATGGGATCGTATATTAGTTTGTATGACATGATGATTATTATATCATCTCTTGAATCAATCTAAGGACTTGTCAGGTACCCGAGACCCCGAGGATTGATCCATGTATAGGGAGTATGAGTAATGACTAATCTGCACGATGGGAACCCTAGTGATAGAAAGGATAGCACAACTGTATGTGAGGTATTTACTTAGGATTAACGATGATGTCACCGTGCATATCATTAGTTCTCTTTCTTCTATGGATAAGACTAATAGTCTATTGCTATAAGTGGTTGCAGAGGCGATAGCAGTTATGGATGCACTGCTCACATATAATTATCTTGCTCTAACAATTACATGCGTACTTTATTATTATATTTTATTCCCATCAGATGTTTTGCACAGCTACAGGTGAAACCGAACGCCCCATGCCCCCCCTCTCTCTCTCTCTCTCTCTCTCTCTCTCTCTCTCCATAATCGACAACAACAAATGATCGCAAACTCTTGGTCCCAAAAAATACTAAAGAATATAAAACTCCTGAAGGTCCGTTAAAGTAACTCCACCAAGCTTTATGCATTCTAAGGATTCGATAACCTAGGTCTACTAGGAAAAAAGAGTTATACTACATCCGTAATCCGAATCGAAGGTATCAGCCATGAACCTCCTTTTCAGAACGCCGCCACTAAGCCTTTTACTACTAGTGTTGTGTAAGGGAGTAGGATATCTATGTTGTTTTGCGGTGGCCACATAGGAGCAGTTTGTCATGTGCCAATGTGATAAGATAAGTTGTGCAGACGGTGTGCCATGTAGCCCTCAGTGTGGCGATTGTTGAGCGAGAAAGGGTGTGTTTGGTTGTCTGTATGGATTGTTAGGTCTATACTCATGGCCGAATCACTTGTGGTGCAAACGGCGTCTCTTAGGTAGGACTAAGAAAAATATTCAAGACATAAGACGAGTAAAGTATTATAGGATCAAGGGGTCAAATTCAATTGTAAATTTGTGAGAAATACTTGAGAGAAAAGGGGCCAAGTATTATGGGATCAAGGGGTCAAATTCAAACATGGAGAATACATTTTTGTTTCCTATAGGTTGTGCGGCCGGGAGAGGGGGCACCCTCTCACCACCCCTTCCATCTTTGGAAATTGAATTTTTTGTTCTCTTTTTATTCTTCTTGTCGTAACCCGCAACATTGTCCAACTAACCATTGACAAATAAATTTGTCGTTTACAATAAAATGTTCCCAACTCCCCTCCCCCACCCCGCCGTCCCCGCCCATATCCACCGCCATCGCACGTCACTATATATCATTTGTTGTTATATTTTTATGTTTCTTGTTGGGCCTCGATGGCAATCTTCAGTTCATAAATGATAGATTATTTTTTATGACAATCTTCAGTCCATAAATGACAGATTATATTTTATGACAATCTTCAGTCCATAAATGACAAATTATTTTCTACGACAATCTTCAGTTCATAAATGACCAATTATTTTGTCATTTACGCTAAAAATCACGAACTCTGCCAAGGCCATGCTATAGTTATGTTATGTAATATTATCCTATTAACCTGGTCAACAAGTGAAACATATAAAGTACATTTGAATCAAGGGTGTTTTGATAAATTTCATATATAATTTGATGGTAGGAATGTATTCATTGACCTCCCCTCCTTCCTTTTCAAATTGCAATTGTTGTTCTCCTTTTCTTCTTCTTGTTCTTCTCATGCATCGACGATAATGTTCAATCCATCACCGACAAATTCCTTTGTCATTTACACTAAAATAATAAACTCCCACACATACCCACCTCCTCGTACATAATGCTATTGATATGATATGTAATATTTTCCTATCAAATTAATCAGCAAAGTTAAACATCATTTGTATCAAGAGCGCTTTGCCAAATTTCACAATGTGGTGGAGGACACAAATCCGCTCAACTTCCGCCTCTCCAATTGCATTCATTGTTCTCTTTTTATTCTTCTTGTTGTGGCCTCTACGACGGTGTCCAATCCATCACCAAAAAAATTGTGTTGTCTTTTAAATTAAAACCACACTAGTTACCCAAATTATCTACCCCCTCGCACACCATGCTACAGACATGTTATGTAATCTTCTTCTACTATTGAAATGATCAACAACTGAAACATAATATATTTGAATCAAAAGAGTTTAAATATGGGGACACGTGTCGCCTTAGCTATCTTTCTGTTGCCTCGAATTGCATTTATCGATAACCTATTATTCTATTTGGTGTGCCCAGAGGATAATGTCCAATCATACACAAACACATAATGCTGTTGCGTACACTAAAAGATCACCAACTCCCCATTTATCCACCCCCTCATCGTACCATTCTATAAGCATGATATGCATTCTTGTCCTATTCACTATATCTACAAGTGAAACATATTACTTCAGAATCAAAAGTTTTGCTATATTGTGCAATATGGTGGCTCTCACCTCCCTTCCCACCCATCCAAATTGTATTTGTTTTCCTATTTTTTTTATTAATCCAGCTACAAATGAAAGAGTAAAGCGCATTATCTTCATTCCACTTCCAATTAGATGTGTTATGCATAGTGATATTTGAGTTTCATGTTAGGAAGAAATGGAAACTAAAATGGACAGATATTTCCATTTCTCAAGACTTCCACGAGCTCTCTCTCTCTTTCGTAAACCGCCTCTTAAGGTCGAAGATATCAAAAATCATACTAAATATAGTAGACAGAACCAACCATTAGTCCTATCTCTTGCTATGATTCTATTCCCAGCACCAAGCCAAGAAAAAAAAGCAAGTAAAGAATTAGCTCAAGTAAAAAGAAACACAAAGAATCAAAAGAAAAAGAGCAGCACCGCTGGAATGAGCGTGGGACGAATTGATAAGTTCTGAATGCAGGAAGGGAAACCTTAGAGCTTTCTTCGCTTATCTTCCCAAGCATACCATATTCTTGTTGTACATCAACAACAATATCCAATCCATCACGAAAGCATGTTGTAATTTACGATAAAACATCACCAACTCCACCACATACCCAACCTCATGTGCCATGCCATATACATTCTACGTAATCATATCATGTTAACTTGACCAAAAAGTGAAACATAGTACATTTTAATCAATATGTTTTGCTAACTTTCGCATGCAGTGTTGATTTTTGTTCCAACAGAGATGTTATATGTGTTTTCTTGATTATAAGATCTGTCGATATTGTCATCTTCAGAAAAAAAAAGTATTTTAAACTGGTATAGTTATGTTTTGTATGCAAACTCTTTGTCAATCATGATGTTAAGATGTCTAGGTAAGGGTGGGCTTAGATTTTGTGGCACAAGATAAAGGGACATATCCTAAGTTCGCTTTAGTATGGCAATAAAACTGACACCACCCCCAACACGGAAATTGTAACTTCTTTGTTGCCCTTGTTTCTTTTCTATTCTTTTTGCCTTGCCCTGAGACAATGTTAACACCACTACACAAAAAGTATAGTTGCCAGTTATTGTAAAATGAAAAATCATCATGCCGAATGCCCCAACTCATTGTCTCACTTGTTTTTATTCATTCAAGTGTGTGGAACATCATATTCAGGGTAAAAGGACATAGAGTTAATTTTACCAGCCATGCACACCACCTTGCTACTTTAGCGCTTGAACCCACAAGAATAACCATATGATACCATCACCAACAAATACTAGTAGGTCGGATAATCACCACCAGAGCTCCAACACCAACTCCCAATCCCAAAAACTCCATCACATCTCCCTAAAAAAGTTCTCGGAGAACGGAGCAGTAACCTAATGGTTGGGTTGTGGTTGGTGCATCCTAGCGACCGGAGTTCGATCCATGTCACTGATAAATGTTCGGAATTCTCACGCCGTTCCGTTTCTACTATAACAAAAAGTGTCTAGTTCCTCCTAGAACTGTTTTTTTTTATAAAAAGTTCTCGGGATATCCTAGAAGCACATCTTATCCCTTCCATATTAAGGTCCCAAACACAATCCCAATAGCCAAAACCATGTGCGGGGATGCCAAATCCATGTGTGGAAAGTTTGGGCCACGCGTGCGTATCCTCTCGGCAGTTCACCGAACCACCGCCATGTCGTCCTTGCCCGAGACCTCCGCCATTTACTCCTCCTCCCACGATTACGGGCTTATAGCTCCTATGCGACGTCTTTACATGGAATTGGAAGGAAAACGACATCGTTGAAAAGAATAGCTCGCATGCGACGGTTGTGAGGCAGCTAATATCCCAGGGCCACACGGGCCTTAAAACGGTCGTAAGGACACATTTAACTTTGTTCCAATATTAGGGTTAAGCCAAACCGGTTGGTTGGGACAGCCAGTCAAACCAACCGCTTCCGACCGAGAGCGCGCGTAACACTGACTGTAGCTTCCTCGACGGCGGCGGCGGACCTCACCCATCGTTCTCGGCGCCGGCGGCGGCGGCACGGCAATTAATTTAGGCGGCGACGCTTTCGTTCGACGACGAAGGTGGTGAGTGCCATTTGAAAGCTAATTCCTCTCCCATTCTTCTCAATTCGAGATCTGAGCGTGCCCATTGATGCTAGATTGTGGAGGCGAGGGTGTGCTGAACGGGGCGAGGGGAAACGATATGGAGCATGGAGAGGGGACTTCTAATCGGTATATCCCGTATCTCTGCACTTAATTTCTCTAAGGTTGAGCTCTTTGTTCGCTTCCGCTAGCTCACAGTGCCCGCCAAAAACAGGGGAGACGATGTTGCGCGCCAAACCTTCGAATTTCGCATCAATTTCTTTCCCTCTAGGGCTATTTTAGTTGATGGCAGCACGCAGATCATTGAGAGAGACACGGTTGTTAAATGGGAGGTGGAATTAGAACATGTTGATCCCCAAGAGCTAATAAACATGGGAGAGGAGGCAGTAAGGAAAATGGTGGAAAAAATTGGGGATAGTGTGGTTTGGGGGCCAGAGCAAGAAGTTTCTTTGTTACGATTTGATGATTGCAAATGTGACTATGTTAGGGTTGAGACAGGGGAACATATAGTTGATGAAATCGATGAGAGAAACGGTTGGACAAGCAAAACTGTTCTGTTTTTAGCAGAGCTCATTGATCTAAAACCTGATTCGAGGGTTGGATATGTGGCCTCGAAGCTGGCTGCTCAGATGGTCGAGGATGATTGGGCTGCACAAAGGCAAGTAATGCCTATACTTACTGAGTTGGAAGTGTTAACAGTGGAGGATGATGATGCTAATGCACAAGGGGAGGCTGCAGATGGTAATGCACAAAGGATTGTAACTGTTGATTGGAATTCAGTTGAGATACATGACCGCACTGATTTGGTCATTGCACCAATAGATGACATTGAAATGGCAAAGCTTTTTGGCATTCCTATAGATGACAGAGACAAGGAGAAGAAGAGGGATGAAGCTGCAAATGATGGTGACAACCATTTAAGAGATGAAGAGGCAGATATAGATCTAGAGTTGTTGGAAAATGCTGCAGTTCATGTAGATGATGCACATGATGATGAGCTAGCAACAGTTTATGACAAAGAGGACCCAGTTATTGAAGTTGGGAGATTGTTTCCAAGCATGGATGAATTCAGGATGTGTTTCAGGACATATGCAGTCAAACGTGAGTTTGCTACCAAGACTATGTGGACTGATAAAAAGAAGTTCTATGCAAAATGCATAGGTTATGATGGTGGTGCCAAGCCTTGCAAGTGGTATATATCTGCTAGACGCCAACCTGATGGAAGGACAATAAGAGTGAATCAAATTCCAAAACCTCATACTTGCATTACAAGTTCTCAAACAGTTACAAAGATGACATCACAATTATGGGTTTCAGAAAAGATCAAGCCCATTTTAGCCACAACACCAAAAAGCACTGCAAAGAGACTGAAAATAGACTTGGAAAATCAGTACCCCATTAAGCTGAATTATACTACAGTGTGGAAGGCAAAGCAAAGGGCAATGAAAGAGCTATATGGTGATTGGGCAAATACCTTTCGAATGCTTTATAACTTCAAAGCAGAAGTAGAGAAGAGGTCACCTGGCAGTGTTGTGGAGATAGATACTGAGGTAACAGCTGATGGGAAAGTCTTCTTCTCTAAATTCTTCATGGCTTTAAAGCCTTGCATCGATGGCTTCAAAGAAGGTTGCCGTCCATATTTGAGTATAGACTCATCTTTCTTGACTGGAAAGTGGAATGGTCAACTAGCAGCATGCAATGCTTTAGATGGACACAATTGGATGTTCCCTGTAGCTATTGGCATGTTTCAGTCTGAGACAGAGGCATCATGGACATGGTTCATGATGCAGTTGAAAAGATGCATAGGGCCAGTCTCTCCATTGGCAGTGCACACAGATGCATGTAAAGGTTTAGAAAATGCAGTGAAGATTGTTTTCCCTCATGCTGAGCAGAGGGAGTGCTTCGGCCATATGTGGATGAATTTGATCAAAAAATTCAGAGGAGATAATTTTGGACGCATGTGGCCAGCAGCAAGATCTTACACCAGGCAGACACATTCATATCACCTTGAGAAGATTAAGGCGGCATGCTCTGAGGAGGATAGGGTCAAGTTTTGTACATGGTTGGAAACCTACCATTCTCTTTTATGGTACAGGTCTGGTTTTAACACTGCCATCAAATGTGATCATATCAACAATAATTTGGCAGAAAGTTTCAACAACAAAGTGAAGGAGTTAAAAGACTTGCCTGTCCATGACATGGTTGACCAGATCAGGATCATGATCATGAGGTTGTGGGAATTGAGAAGAAGGCTTGGTGATGTTCTTCAAGGAGATAAGCTTCCTGATGTTGTGCAGCAGGTGGTCAACAGGAGCAGAAATCTTGCACATTTGCGTGTTGAGAAATCCTCATTGTGGGGTGCTGAAGTCAGAGATACAAAGACTGGCAGGAGGCATGTTGTTGACACTCAATTGCATGAATGCACATGCCTTGAGTGGCAACACACTGGGAAGCCTTGTGAGCATGCCATACTTTTCTTGGCCTCCAAACACAAGCTAAATATGCACCCATATTTGCATGAGTATTATTCTGTAGCAAAATTCAAGGCTGCATATGGAACACCAATTCCAGCACTTACAGATCAGTCTCAGTGGCCTGAAGTGGACATTCAGTTCTCTTTGTGTCCTCCTTTGATGAAAAGAAAGGCTGGCAGGCCCAAGCAGAGTAGATTCAAGGCTTGGTTTGAGAAAGGTGGGAGCAGCAAGAAGGGAAAGAAAGATGCCAAGCCAAAAAGGGCCCAAAAAGGTAACAAGAATAGATGCAAACTCTGTGAAGAACTTGGACACCGAGCTGGCTCTACCAAGTGCAGATACACTGCTGAAAAGCCAAAGTATGTTCATCCAAAATCTATCCCATTTCTTGTTGATGATTTTTCTCCCCCAGCTAACTTGCTTGTTTTCAGGAGGAAGCGTGGAGAAAAAGGCCCACCTCTTGTTGTTGACGAATGCTGGCCAGTGAAAAGGGCAAGAATCAATGGCCAAAGAAAGAAGAGAACTAACCAGATCATGTTTGGTGCTGCTGAGGTGCAATCTGAACTTGTTTTGGAGGATGATGTGCAAACTGTTGAGGCTTTAGGGCACACCGTTTCTGATTTGGAAGCTCTGGTGCAAAATGAGGGGCAAAATGAGCCTGTTGTTGAGGCTCTAGTGCAAAATGAGCCTGTTGTTGAGGCTCTGGTGCAAAATGAGACTGTTGTTGAGGCTCTGGTGCAAAATGAGCCTGTTGTTGAGGCTCTGGTGCAAACTGACCAAGTTGTTGAGGCTCTGGTGCAAAGTGACCATGTTGTTGAGGCTCTGGTGCAAAGTGACCATGTTGATGAGGCTCTGGATCATGATCATGAGGTTGTTGAGGAGGTGCAGGAGGTGAAGGAGACTCTTGGACGTGCTGTGGGGAGGCCAGATGGTAATGGTAAGAAAAAGAAGAGCATAAACCTATTGTGTGGTGTGAAACTTGTGAAGGAGAAGAAAACGAGGGGTAAGAAGAGCCAAAAGAAATAGACATTTGTTATTGTAAACATTTGTTATTGTTGTAAACATTTGACACTTGTTGTTGTAATAATTTGGCACTTGTTGTTGTAAACATTTGTTATTATAATAATTTGTCACTTGTTGATAATTTGGACAAAATTCAAATATGATGGTAAATTTGAATTTCAACATATGTAGCTATGTCACTTTTCTATGTTTGTATGATCTTCCAACGTTTTTATCATATGTACAATACAACTCATCCTCACCCTGATCCCTTTTGTGAAGTACAACTCACCCTCACCCAAAATGGGGTAGAAATGGGCTCCAAAGCTAGGGTAAACCACCCCATTTCTAAGCAAGTTTTTTTTTGACCATTTCTAAAACCAAGTTAGATATTTTTCCTCAGAACTATGTCACATAACATGACACCATGCGAAGGTTTTGTATTTTTTTGATTTTTTTGAATTAGTTATGCACATTTGAATGTCTGGTCAAACTTGAAGGGTTTTCATAAATATTCTTAGCTAGGGGCTGAGGCTCGCAAAACTAGCATTGGATCTCTGATGAAATAGCATGTTGTGAACCTAAAAATTATTTTTACAAAAAATCATCAGCATGGAATCATGTACCTGCAGTTCATATCTTACCCACTTCCAGCCGATTCGGCAGGATTTGTCTTTTTCACCAGGGATGGAATAAAAGGTTTGAGATACTCAAGTTGGGAAATTGTACATTCTAGGTGGTCTAGTATTTTTGAAAAATAGGATGTTACCATTTTGAAACTTTAATTTGGTGGTTGCTTCACAAATCCCCCCTCTTTCGGCACTTAGAAAATAGAAAATGATTTTTCTGTGCGTCGAAAAGGAAAACTTTGTGCTACAACATTGTTAGTCATCCCATTATAGACATGCATGCCAAATATGGGCACATTATCACAAACTATGCCTTGATTCTAGCCATATCATTGGTCATTTGACCCGAAAGCCAGAAAACCTCGGAGGAGATAGGTCATTTTGTGAAGGGTTTTTTGAAATATGATCAATAGACCAAGTTTGATATTTTTCCTCACAACTATGTGACATAACATGACACCATGCGAAGGTTTTGTATTTTTTTGATTTTTTTTGAATTAGTTATGCACATTTGAATGTTTGGTCAAACTTGTGAAACCCCGTTGACTGCATCCTAAACCCCGCTAACCCTAAGGCCGAATGAGGACCGTAGATCTAACCCTAGCGCGACACTGTGGCCGTCCGATCGCGTCTTCTAGAAGGATTCCGCGGGTGGCTCTGTGCGATCCGTGGAAGGGCTTGTTCTGTAACCTGATTGGTTGGCGTCTCTTAGAAGAATTTCGTGGCTAGCTCTTGGCGATCCGTGGGATGGATGATTCTGGAATCTGATTGGCTTCATCGTTTTTACGTGCAACAGCGTGGCATGCGAGTGTGGCATGCGAGGGCGCTGGGCGGGGCGGGCTGCACCATGCGGGCATGCAGCTGCCCCTAGCGTCGCAGTCTAGCTATTTTACGTCCAACAGCGCTGCAGCGTATTTACTCCCTCCGTCGCATTAAATAAGTTTACGTGTAACAACTTTCTCCAATCAAACTTACTCCCCTCAGGTTCATTGTAATAAATGAGACTTTGCATGATACCACATCTATGTTATTTTGCACTATGTAGTAGTAACTTAGACTAGTAACATATGCACGATACCACATCTATGTTTATTGCTTGTGGACAACCCATAAGCTTGTAGGTCACCCTTAAGGAAAATCTTCTAAAGTAAACCTCCACTATGTATATGGATAGCCATATGGACTACTTTTTGGCTTGTGGATAGCCTTATGGACTACATAGTGGATGCCCAGGTGCATTGGAAAGGTAGAAGTACATTTTTTGTGGACAAATTTTGAAGCCAAACGTACACTTATTTGTGGACAGAGGGAGTATGCATGTCACTATGACCAGCAGAAAAAATATCAAAATCTAAAATATGTAATAAATATAACGTACAGCGTTGGCACACTCCAGACCGTTGGACCGAGCGTGGCATGCGAGGGCGCTGGGCGGGGCGGGCTGCACCATGCATGCAGCATGCAGGGTCGGGGGCGGCGGTGCAGGGGTTACAGTACGTCGCATCCTAGCTATTTTTTTCTCTCTTTCGCATTGATCATGCCCGCTTCCCACACGCAACGCAGCGCACGCGTCTCGTCTCGACGTCTGAGCGGGCTGCACCATGCATGCAGCAGCTGCCCCTAGCGTCGCAGTCTAGCTATTTTGCGTGCAACAGCGCTGCCCCATTAAATAAGTGTACGTCGAACAACTTTCTTCAGTCAAATTTACTTCCATCTGGTTCATGCGCCATACAAAAAGTCAATATTACTCCCACCGATTTTTCTTGCGTGTGTAAAAACGAACGAGTACCTTGGTACTAGATTCCTGCATTTATTACCGAAGTAAATCAAGGCCAAATTATATTTTCCCTTTTATTTTTCACTGCCAATGAACAACTACCTTGGACGTTTTTTTCTCTCTTTCGCATTAATGCATATGCATGCATGCAGGGGCGGGGGCGTCGCATCCTAGCTATTTTTTTCTCTCTTTCGCATTGATCATGCCCGCTGCCCCGCTTCCCGTCTCTTTCACATTGATCATGCATGCAGGGGCAACGCAGCGCACGCGTCTCGTCTCGGCGTCTGCGCCAACGCGACGCTGGATTCCCACGCCGCCCTTCACGCTCCGCCCTCAATAAATAGGCAAAACGCCTTTGCCTCCTCATCTCATCTTGCCCCTCATCTCTTCAACCTCGAGCCCGTCCCTTTGCCTCCTCCCAGCCGCCCCCCAAACACTCCGACCATGGCGACCTCCCTCTTCCGCCTCCCTTCCGACACCGAACTAAGCGACGAGGACAACCACCCGGACCACAAGCAGTGGTGGGAGCAGCGGGCGCCCACGCGCCCCAAGCGTGGCAAGAAGAAGGAGAAGAAGTCCCCGCCCTGCCCCTGGGGAGACCAGGGCCCCATCGTCCATAACCCCGTCCCCAACCTCCCCGGCGGCGGCGACCTCCCCTCCGAAGCCTACTGGGCTAAGGCGGCGAAGGAGGAGGCAAGGCAGGAGGCTGCCATCGCCAGGTGGGAGGAGAAGGAGGCCCAGCGCTCCTTGAAGAAAAGGCGCAGACGACAGGAGGAGGAGCAACGGGAGGCCAATGGCCGGGCCTTCCGGGAGGAGCAACGGAAGCGGGACCAGCGGGAGAGGCTGGCGGCGTGGAATGCGGCTGCACCGGCACCGCCTCCACCGCCGATGGAGTAGGGGGTTAGGGTTTAGGGGCTAGACCAGGGTTTAGGCGGGGCGCCTATTCCGCCCCTTCTATATTATTGTACCTTTTTATTTTTATTGTAATGTTATCGATCCCCCCTATCTAATATAAGTAATGTTATCTGTGTTTTATTGTAATATTATTGCGCCTATTCCATCCCTTGTTTCATTGTAATCTGTGTTTTATTGTATTGTCATTTGTCAAAACACCCAAAACAACAAGTGTATAAAACAAAAGACACAAAAACAAGTTCATATAATACTCGTGCAATATTTATATATTTACAAGTGTATAAAACAAAAGACACAAAAACAAGTTCATACAACACATGGTTCATTTTCAAATAAGACATTTACATATTTACATAACTTAAAGGAGCGCCCAAGTTATGTTAGTTAAATGGATGTCCTTGGACTTCATTTATATATTTACTTTTGCAAAAAAAAAGATTGCAACCTGAGCACGAGTATCTGCAGATCCACACGTTCCTATTTAGATTGTAACGTGAGTGCCATTTTTTTTGCCCAATCAACATATAGTTACTATTGGGCCTGGATACGTCCATTTTGGCATGGCTAAGTTATATTTGGGCCTGGCCTTTTTAATACTCGTCAATTGTTTTTTTACTTTTCAACCCCTCCCCCTCCCCTGCACACGGGCGCCCCCTGCACACTGATAAAAGGAACACTGACAAAACTGACGAAACTGAAGAAACACTGATTTCGAAAACAGAGCAGCTCAAAATTAGCCCGAATTTGTGTTGCATTTTATTCAAGCCAAAGACATAGACCATTACATCCATTACAAAGCATCACTCGAACACTGACTGCGCTGTCTAATGACTAACGATGAGGAGATAAACTAATCCGAGAGAAATTACACAAAAAAAAAAAAAAACGGCCATCAGATTGTCCTGCTTCTTCAATTCGATGATTTTCCTTAGCTGCTTGTTCATCTTCTTTAGCTCGGCCTTCACTTCCGCATCCACCGTAGTACCAGTGGAAATGGGGTTGCCACATCCCAATTGCTCCACCACGGACGGGTTTTCGAGCTCCCGGGATGCTACCTCCACCCCAATTCGCTCGATGTACTCATCAAGCCACTCAAAATGCCCACATTTTGGCAGTTCCTGAAATCGCAGAGATGAACCCTAAATCCCAAATTCGATGAAATGCATGAAATTTCGAAAGAAAAGCGAGAAATTGGCGCTCGGAACACTCAGATCTCACCTTTCCCGGCTCGGGCTTGCTCTCACACTTCACAAATTCCCGACCAATGTTGTCGTTCTTGTCGGTGGATGTGACAAGCCGCTTCAGGGGCGCGGTACGGGGGCAATCGGGGCACCTCCTCATCGGCACCGCACCATACCGAGGCCATGAGCGGTGGGAGGAAGTAGAGCTCGACATCCCTCGCCGGCGTTGCCGCACTTGCTCGCCGGAGAAGAAAACAGAAGGGGATGAGATGCTGGAACGGTGGCGGGAGTGCTCGGGTGCGGGGACGGATCGGGGCCAACGGCTCTCTTCAACCACAGGGTGGGTCCCACGATATGAGGTGGACATCAGGTGAGTTCCGCCGTGACGTGGAGAGGCTGTGGGTCCTACTGTGCTCAGCTGATTCGAATTCGTTGACGGTCTCGTGGGGTTAAGTGGAAGTGTCGCACGGGAGCTATTTGCCGCTTCAGAAGTGTCGCGTGCGAGCTATTCTTTTCAACGATGTCGTGTTCCTTCCAATTCCATGTAAAGACGTCGCATAGGAGCTATAAGCCCCACGATTACACCTACGCCTTTGTATTTTTCACATCGGCTCCAAATAATCCCACCCTCCTCCTAGGTTTGTCATTGTCACCTGTACAAGCATGTCCATGGAACCGAATCAGACTAGGGTGGTGATTGGGGCGCTCACGATTGTGCCCACAGTTGGGCCAGCTGCGCCAACATGCTAGTCGCCACTTTACTGACATCCAAGGAGGAATCTATAAGACGAATTAAAAGTGGGTCAAGTTTTCCATGGGAGAGACACCACCACAACTCATGTCCTCTCTTTCCCATTGTGGCACCTTCTTGGTGGTGGCGACACCCTCCCCTTTTCTGCCCTCAATGGTAAACTCGATGTAGCCAAGGTGCTTGATACAATGACAACAAGGTAAAATATTTTTCCCTTTTAGTTTTTAGTTTATTGATAATTTGAGATGATCTGTATGTCATTATTTGTCTATGAACAAGAGTATGGAAGTTAATTTGAGGTCAAGTATATGTGCCAAGGTGAATTTGTTAACTGAGTTTTTGTTTAATTTTTTAAGTTTGTAAACCAGGGTTTCACGATGACTACCATGTGGGTAGTCACTTATGCTTATGTTGATGTTGATGTTTTCATCAACGTTGATCTCTTACAAAAAAGAGAACTTTGGTGATCTAGATAGAGTGACCGGAGAGCTGCCAATTACACTTTTAATTTGGATAAGGCCTTGTTCTTGGCATGTGAAGCCATAATTCTAGATGCTATTTGTGGATTTGAACAACACAACGCCAGATATTGCCAAAAAGTCTATGATTATTGTCACCGCAACAACAAGAGTGGAGAATATCAATCACAAAATTACTCTCACATAAGTGGCATCTATTTTAGAACTATTATCAAGTGGTTATCAGCATGGGACCAAGTCAAGTGTCTCAATATCCTAGTGGGGCAAATGAACAAGATAAGGTAAACTTGCATTCTATGAACTTTTTCTTGCATTATACAATTTATATTTAATTATAAACTTGATTTGTTCTTATACTATTGCATCTCAACCTTGCTCAACAATTTTATAGGAAAATGACGAAGCGCAGGAATGGAAAGTTGGAAACCATTTATTCTGCACCATGATGCACACTTGACTATGAGCCTGCTGAGAAGTGGAAAACTATAAGTGAGGATGCACCGGTGAAGAAGATCAAGTCAAGCTACATCTCCTCTCTGGTGGTTGATGATTTGTTTCTTATTTCCGATGATGATGATAACGGAAAGAGAAGAATCAGCCCAAACTCTAAGAAGAGGCTGATGAGAGGAAGGCAAATAATATCAAGTAAAAGAAGGGAGAGGTTCTTTCATGTAAGGAGTTAGATGATAATTTGGTTCCAACATGAAAGGAACTTGCCATTAAAAAACAGTAAGACTCACCTAGCTAGGAGCAACCAAAACCATCTGAGGTTCTTGTCATCCGATCAGCCTCGTGTACGAACCAGATCGTACGGCCTCTTAGGGCACTTGATGCGGGACCCAAACAGGCCAAGCTGGTAGGACAGCTACTCCACGAGTTGACCCTGGTGAAATCTCGTGAATCTGGGCCAACTTGGGGCATTGTGATGGGCCATACAAAGTCTAGGAATTAAATTGACCGAGACAACAAAGGAACAGGCCAATGTGGAGTGATTTGGATTTGGGAAGGAGTCTGAGGTGTGGTGTGGCGGCTTCAGGGCACGACTGGAAAGGTCAGGTAGCGACGCAATTAAGTTCTAGCTGCAGGGTCATGCGAGAATTGAGTGCACGCACCGCTGTAAAAGGCAAAAAATATCTCGGACCGTTTCTACAAGCCAATAATGGAGCGGCGGCGGGTGGAGGTCAGTTGCAATTTCACTCCTACCGTCATACTGGCTCTGTCCTCCTCGTACCTCCAACAAAGGTGCCCATCCAGCTAGAACTTTGTTGTAGATTAATTTTTCCTTACATCTATAATCCCTTCTCCCTTAAGTGACCGTATATTCAGTTCAGAATCCTCTAATGTTGTTCTCCACTTTTACATGTGTTTGCATATACTGTCACCCAAGTGCTCTTTAGTGGTTCTGGTATTGGTTCAAGGATTTCCTAGAAGCTGGTTCTTGATTTTTTTTTTCAGCAGTTCAGCCAGTGACGATCTCCCGTGGGCCGTGGTTGTTGGCCAGGTTTGTTCATTTGGAATGCCATATTTTATCCAATGTCCGATATCCAACTCTGCGTGCCTATGTTTGCTGAGTTTTTGAAGTTACACGACAATATCTTATTACACTTTCTAAAACCAAAAAGTCGGTTGATTGACAGCAAAACTACAGTAAGACTCAGCGTAGTTTCATCGCCAACCGTGTTAGCTCTGAATTTCGTAACAATTTACACCACTCTTTATCCCCATCGATGTTAAATAAATCGCTTGACAAATGTGTTCATTTTACTAATTTCTTTTATGTTCAGTCTTGCATTTTTTCCTTATCATATTGTGACTGAGTTAAATTTAGAAAGGTGAGTGCATTACTCATACCTTCTTTTGCGTACGCCTGATTAGTTGCCCAATTCTATTTTCGAGTTTGTTTACCTAAATTTAATTTTATCAATATATTTTGCAAAAATCCGATTACTACATCAGTTAACAGACGGACGCGGCTAAGCGCGCAATCATGGTTTAGTAGAAAATAAAGAAGAGAAGGCATTGAAGTGAATGTCACTCAAGGAAATGGAGGAGCACCAGGTTGCCTAAGAGGAGCGAAGGATGCCAATGGCCGAGCGGCAAGTCATGATGGAGGAGCGTAACGTTGCTATTGATTTTTTTGAAATGGAAGCATCGCCCCGGCTCTGCATCAAGCGATGCACACATCCCCTTTATTACTCAAATTTTGAGATTCAAAGTTTACAAATCATGAATCGGAAAGTGTGGATACATGGATCAGCCAACGAAACAAAAACGAAATAAATCTATGCATCTTGAAGTCTTCTAGTAGGCTGCCACCCAGCCTGGCAGTATATAGCCCGAGCAACCGCCTCCAGCCGGGTGCATCCAGAGTGCATAGACGCCCTCTGTGCCTCCGGGAGTAGAAGAGACCAATCATGCATCCAATGGGTAACCATACGGATAACCTGTAAGAAGTGAGAGTTTGTACTCTTGTTAAAAACAATATCGTTTCGACAGTTCCATATAGCTCATAGCAAAGCGCAAATACCAATTCTAATTCTTTCTTTAGAGTCCTTATCTACTCTGTTCAACCAATTTCCGAACATATTCGTAACATTTGTTGGAGGAGAGATATTAAAAGTGAACTAAATAACTCTCCAAACTAATTTTGCGAAGGAACAATCGAAAAATAGATGGTTGATTGATTCGTTGGAATCGCAGAACGCACATTTCTTACAACCATTCCAGTTTCGTCTAGCCAAATTATCTTTGGTGAGAATAACTCCTTTAAGCACGAACCACATAAAGATCTTAATCTTTAGTGGTACTTTGATCTTCCAAATATACTTTCGAAGAAAACTGTATGACCATTCATATAGTCCGCATACATAGATTTAACCGTAAATAAACCTGATGTATTTAGCTTCCAAACAAAAATATCATTCTCGTCCGAAAGAGTAACGTCTAACGCTACACTAAGTTTAACCATGTGGCCCACTTGTCGCCCGTTAAAGATCTTCTATGATACTTAGTGGAACCGTAGTAAGAACATCAGCGACCAGGACGTTTTTCCGTCGCGCGATATTATACAGATTTGGATATTGATTTGCTAGAGAGCTCTATCCTAGCCAAGTGTCCTTCCAAAACCGAGTCTGCTGCCCATTCCCAACATTGAAGGATCCTCTCTCGAAGAAATCATCCTTAACACTCATGATACCTTTCCAGAATTGGGAGTCGGTTGGTTTCGCTATTACTTGTGACATGGTCTTGTTTTGGAGATATTTGTTTCGAAGGAGCTCCTGCCATACCCCTTCTTCGTTTAGGAGTTTATATAGCCATTTGCTCAGTAAGCATCTATTCTTAATCTCCAAAACTTCCACACCGAGGCCCCCTTGTTCTTTCGGTCTACATATAATGTTCCACTTAGTCAATCTATATTTTTGTTTGAACTGATCATTTTGCCAGAAGAAACGAGATCGATAGAAGTCGAATCGTTTCTGTACCCCTTTAGGTACTTCTAAGAAGGACAACATAAACATCGGGAGGCTGGTTAAAACAGAATTTATCAAGACTAGCCTATCTCCGTATGAGAGGAGCTTGCCTTGCCAGCAACCAAGCTTCCGTTCGAAGCGGGTTTCTACTGCGCTCCATTCTTTGTTCAAAAGCCTCCTATAGTGGATTGGAATACCGAGATATTTAAAAGGTAGATTCCCAGCTTCACATCCGAAAATATGTTTGTACTGGGCCTTTGCATCTTTAGCTTTCCCGAAGCAGAAAATTTCACTATTGTGAAAGTTAATTTTCAGCCCAGAGAGTTGCTCAAAGATACTCAATATCAGCTTCATGTTGACAGCCTTCTCAAGACCATGTTCCATGAAAAGGATGGTATCATCGGCATATTGAAGGATAGATATTCCGCCCTCAACGAGATGAGGAACAAGACCTCCAATTTGGCCATCTTCTTTTGCGCGTGCAATTAAGATGGCAAACATATCCGCTACAATGTTGAAGATTAATGGTGACAGCGGATCTCCCTGTCTCAACCCCTTTATAGTCTGGAAAAAATGGCCAATGTCGTCATTGACCCGTATTCCCACAGACCCTCCTTGGACAAAATCCTTAATTAGGTTACACCATTTCTGGGAGAAACCTTTCATACGCATGGTTTGCTGGAGAAAAGGCCATTTAACCTTATCATAAGCCTTTTCAAAATCAATTTTAAACAAAACCCCATCCATTTTCTTCCGATGAAGTTCATGAATGGTTTCATGGAGTACAACCACCCCTTCGAGAATGTGTCTGCCAGGCATAAAAGCAGTTTGAGAAGGCTTGATAACATTGAGGGCGATATCAGCAATTCTAATTGTACCCACCTTTGTGAAAATCTTGAAACTTATGTTAAGTAAACATATGGGTCTATATTGTTGAATTTGTGTAGCATCTTCCTTTTTCGGTATCAAGGTAATAATCCCGAAGTTGAGCTTATACAGTGGCAAATCACCATTCTGAAGCTGATTAAAAAGTTCCATTAGATCTTTTTTAATCACTTCCCAAAAGCATTGATAAAATTCAGCAGGAAACTTGTCTGGTCCTGATGCTTTATTATGCTCCATTTGCGATATTGCCTCGAAAACTTCTTTCTCCGTAAACTGTGTTGTCAACAAAATATTCTCCTCAGGTGTTACTTGAGGAATATCCGCATTAACCTCCCCTCTAAGACTAAAGCTATTCTTGGCCGGTGCCCCAAATAGCTTCTTATAATATTCTGATATATAAATTCTTAAGTTTTCCTGACCAATAATTGTCCCTTCGTCTTGTTCTAATTGAAAAATTCGTTTCTTCCTATATCTACCATTCGCCATTAGGTGGAAATATTTCGTATTATCCCCCACCCCCTCTTGAATGAATTTCACCTTTGTCCTTTGAGCCCATTTAGATTTCTCTTCACGTCTAAGTTTTCCTAAATTCTCATTAGCTCTCTTAAGTGATTCCCGTTCCATTGCGTTTAATGGAACTGTTTTCGCTCGAATATCTAGCTCCTCGATAAGCCTGGTGAGTCTATCTCTCTCTGATTTGTAAATACCACTTTTGTTTTTCGCCCATCCACGAAGGAGGCGACGTAGATGACGATTTTTTTTTGCCAAAGATCAATTGGGCTAACCCCCAAAGTGACCGATTCCCATTCTCTCGTGATCATATGAAAGAAATCTTCTTCCAGTAACCAAGATAATTCAAACGAGAAAAGAGATTTGTTCCCAGGTGAGCTTGTTCTCCTGAGTCCACAAACAAGGGTGTGTGGTCCGACCCCGTACGGGCCAGCGCTTGCACCGAGACCAACGAGAACTTTTGTTCCCACTCTATGCTTGTTAGCACCCGGTTTAACTTTTCATAGGTGGGCGTTTCTCTACGACTTGCCCAAGTATATTGTCGTCCTGACAACATAATCTCCCGTAAGTTTAAACTCTCAATTATGGCATTAAACATAACCGTCCATCTAGGATTATAATTATTGTTATTCTTTTCTAACGGACTACGTATAATATTAAAATCGCCGCCCAACATCATTGGAGCTCCTGGGCTATCGCACATCCTGGCTAGTTCAGCTAGAAAATCAGGTTTATGCTCCTCTTGATGAGAAGCTATTAAAGAATAAGCAAGAGAAGCGAGAGAAAGAGGTCGTGTTCATGAATCCAACTGATCTTAGTTAGAAGGGAAAGTCATAATTGTGAGTACATGAAATTTTATGTACTATTCTTCAAGGCGGTGGGAGGCTTTGGTGGTGGCTTTGTCTTCAGCTTCAATGGTGGCCATGGTGGTGGCAGCGACTTCAATGGTGATGGTGGCGCCGACCTAGGTTACATGGGAGGAGATGATGACAATGATAGCTCTATCGCTTCCTCTTTTTTATTTGTACTCATACAAAACATCTGGTCTTTTTGATTACTCATGTTTGAACTATGTTATCGTTTTTATTTGAACTATCATGCACTATTTTGTTTAAACTATGGTATCAGTTTTATGTTGAATAGTGTTTGTGTTGATATGATGAAATAATATGTATTTGAAATGATACGGAAAGTAGTGACACACACATATATATATATATATATATATATATATATATATATATATATATATATATATATATATAGATAGATAGATAGATAGAGAGAGAGAGAGAGAGAGAGAGAGAGAGATAAAACTAGTTGAAGGATCGAGTTTTAGGGTCTCTATTGTAGGTGCGCAGTTTTTTCTCCCAAAATTCTCCTGTCCTCTCTAAAAATCTGCCTTTTGGGACAAAATTATTTGGGCTCTTGCCGAGATGCTCAAATATATTGCACATATCTCCTATATCATCATCCCCTCCTCTCTCTTGACATGCTACACAAACATGCTACTATTTTCTTACTAACTCGACCAAGAATATAGAGTGTTTTGCTAAATTTGGCAGTGCAATGTGTTGGTTTTTTCCTCTACGTGTAGAAATGCTAAGTTTCCTTAACTAGAAGGTGGTCTATCAATAATAAACTTTTTTATAATCTTAGAAAATGCATATTTAGTATGTTACATGAAACATAAAAACTTGTAGATACATAACATCAATCATGTTGCCTGTCGAACCAATAGGATATTGCTACCATAAGATAGAACGTATTCTTACATATATTGCATATACAACACTAAGAGAATATCTAGCACATACCCCAAACGCTGTCCGTCCGGGCACATGGGGGCGTCAACACATGTTGCCGTGTTTTGAGGATGTGTTTCCTTAGTCGCGCCGTGTTGGTCATAACCATTGTTTTTTAACTGAGTTTATCATGAAAATTATGGAAATCTTAAAGAACATAGTATCGGCTATAAATTCAAAGTATATATTACAAGACCATATACATAAGAAGTTAAATTGAAGGCATTGGATCTGTCATTGACGACGGCTGGTCCAATATCTCTTGCTTCTCCGGTTTTGGCATCTCCTGCCCTTCCATAGCTGCGGGTGTTAATATTTCCACCTCTCGGCGAATGCCCGTTTCTTGCAAGATGGTGTCACAGAGGAACATAGGTGCCACCTTCACCTCTGGATCCATGTTCGATGTGTCGATCGTCAAGATCACAAAGTCCTCTTTCCTTTTCTCACTGAAACTTTTGTCATCTCGAGCTCGGTCTTATTGTCTTTCTTCGACATCAAGGACTCCACATTTCATCACTCTTTTGAGCTCTAATGATCGAGTTTGATGAGACCTCAGAGAGACACTTGCCAATTCATATTTACACCCTCTTTGATGATGTCATCTCAAGAACGACTACCTTGGCCTCTTGTTGCCGATTGGGCGTCCCGTCGAGGTCGCCAAGGGCGCATCTAAATCAACGACACTCCCAAGGACACACCTCTTAAGCTGTATCCGCATGAGCCTGCATTTCTCGCACTTTTTGAGTTTCGTAAAATAATGCATCAAGTTGAACCCCATTTCCCTCATTGTTCGCTCGAAACATGTCTAATGCATGGTCCGACTAAGCAAGAAGAGACACAGCAATACATAACCGAAGTCTAGTATTCCAAATTGAATATTTTGATTACTTAATTGACCATTCAAGGAAACGCCACACTCTGGTCTTGCATGAATATTCCCATAATATCCATGGAAAGTTGTGCCAGTGACAAGTTTGTCCTGGCTGACTGTCGGTATCCTACATGGCGTGGCTTGCCGCTTGTGTCCGGAGCGCCCACAACACGCCATGTGGGTAGGGTATGTTCTAGGAGCGCCGAACACGCTATAGTTTCGGCTATAAATTCAAAGTACATGCCAAAAAAAACTCTGAAGTCCGGTCACAATATCACAACACCATATGGAAAAGAAATCAAATCGAAGACTATGGATTTTTCGTTGACGATGACTCCTTCGCCGTCTCCCGCTTCTCTGGTGTGGTATTATCCTGCTCACCGTAGCTGCCAGTTTTGACGTTGTCGCCGTGCTAAGAATTCCCATGTCATGCAAGATGGCGTCACAGAAGAACATATGGGCCACATTCACCTCTGGATCCATGTTCGATGTGTTGGTCGTCAAGATCACAAAGTCTCTTTCCTTTTCTTAACTGAATGTTTTGCCATGTCGAGCTCAGTTTTCTTGTGTTTCTTTGACATCAAGGACGCCATCATTCATCACACATTTGATCTCTAATGATCGATATTCTCGGATAGACACTTGTCAATTAAGACTTGCACCCTCTCCGATGATGTTGCCTCAACAATGACTGCCTTGACTTTGCCAATAGGGCATCCCGCCGAGGTCACCAAGGGCACATCTAAATCAACGACACTCCCATGGTCACCCTTCTTCAGTTGTATCCGCACGAGCCTCCATTTCTTGCATTTTTGAATTTCGTGAAACAATGCATCAAGGTGAACCCTTTTCCCTCATTGTTCACTTGAAGCATGTTGCATGGTCCGACTAAGCAAGAAGAGACACATCAATATATAACTAAGGTCTACTATGCCAAATTGAACATGTTGAGTACTTAGTGGACCATCCAAGGAAATGCCACCCTCCAATTTTGTGTGAATATTCTCATAATATCCATAGAAAGTTGTGCTTGTGATAGGGTTGGACTGGCCCACTGTTGGTATCCTACATGTCGTGGCTCGCCGCTTGTGTCTGGCGCCCGCACAACGCGCCATGTGGGTAGGGAATGTCCTAGGAGCGGCAGACACACGCTATTGGCTCATGCTAGACGGGTCGACTCTTTGGAGGTAAGGTGGAGGGTGTTTTTTTTGTTTGACGCGTCTATTAGACCTTTGGGATTTGGGGGGCACGAGGCGGAAAGCTCTAATCGCAGCTATGTATTGTACTGCGTAAATCCTCTGCTATTAGGTTTGGTGGATATTTCAAGATATATACCAGCGGGAGTTGATCCTTTCATTGTAATGACTTTTGATATAATACATGTTAGAGTATACCACGGTTTTGCATTAGAGCAGGTCACAATTGTTATATTTGGTAGTTCTCCGCTAGGTTTCTTAGCTCCCGGTCTTGTACTTCTATATAAACGACCCAAAAACTCACAATGTAACCACACAATATCGATCTATCAATACAATCAACTATTATTGTCTTTAACACCTGCATTCGGAACCTTTCCTCGCCCAACGCGACTCGGGGGTGACCTCCAAACCCTAGCCCCCAGCCGCCGGTCCCTCTCCTCCCCCACGCCGCCGCCGGAGGAAGCCGTCGGGCGAAGCCACTGCGGCCGACGGCGGCGGGGGCCTCTCCTCGCGTCCCTCTTGAGCGCCTGGGCGGAGGTCCTCGGGAGGGTTCGGTGACGCGCGCATGGGCTGCCTCCGGCGTGGCGGACGGGGTCTGGCGCACGGCGGTGCGACCTGGCGAGCGGTGGTGGGGTGGAGTTCGCCGGCACTGGATGGGGCCCCCTCGCCATCATGGTTCCGGCCGGTGGTGGGAGCTCGGATCTGGAGGCGGCGGCCTCTGCCGGAGTGGGGCAGGTGGCGATCTGGTGGAGGAGGTGCCGGCGATGGGATTCCGTTGGAAGGCCTAGATCGGCTCTCTTTCCCTAATTGCCTGCTCGATCCGTTCTACAAAAACCGGCCGACTGTGTGGGGATCGCTGTGTCGGGTCTAATAAATGTGGTGGTCCTTTGGTTTCTTCCGCATGAAGACGAAGATCTGCTTGATGTCTGCCCTCGTTGATCTGGTCTGGAGAGGCGGGTTCCGGAAGGCTCCGCCGGCGAACTCCCATGGGCGTATCATGCCTGGAGATTACTGGATCGGAAGGTATTCGGTCGTGCACACCTTGTTTTTCTGGCCGTTTGGTTCCAGCGTGAGCGTTGCGAAGCTCTGTTGTTTGTTCCCACCAAGCGCCATTCTTAGAGCCATGCTGAAGTCAGATGCGGAGAATGTCAGGATAGCGGAAATATGAGGGTAGCGATGGTGATTTTTGTTCTTGTGGCGACGGAGATCTGGCTGCGTGATCTGGGACTCGTTGCAGCGACTGTTAGTGCAGGAAGACAACATAGGGGGAGTTCCCAGTCTTATCTTGCAGGGTGAAAATCCAAGGTCTCGCCTTAACTGGTTGTGCCTGGCAATGACCTTCTTGAAGGCATTGTTATTGGAGTGGAGGACTTCTGGTGTTGTTCTGATGGTGTTAGTATCGTTACTTTGTGGACTAGTTCTCTGTAGCGGGACTTTTCTTTTTTTATAATTGTTTTTTTTTGTTGTGTGCATCCGTAGAGCGGCTAGGGCATTTGTTGTTGTAGAGGCTGTGTGTAATTGGTATTCATGTGATATTAATATATACTCTTTTCTAAAAAAAAATCATAACCTTTCCAAAAAAAAAGTGAATAAAGAAATAAACTCATCAAGAAATGCGTTTCTTGCGAATTTGCAATTCCGGCTATAGATACACGTTCCACCATTAATCATCAACAAGCAAGCATCCCATCCTCCTCAAGTAATTAACCTGCTTTATCGAGCGAGTTATAGCTAGCCAGCCCCTACCTGCCGGCTTGTCTAAAAGCTCACATCAAACCTGCGTTACAACAATGCATCGATGATCGCTCAAGCTAGGCATGCAGCACAGCAGGTTCGCGCGAGTGTTTCCGTGCGGTCGATGCGTGGAACTGGAAACAAGACATACGCAAGCAATGCTTGCCCATACGTCGGCCTCCTCGTCGCTCGGCGCCGGTGGCGTCCACGCGAAGGCCGACGTCAGCTCCACTTCGTCGTCGCGCGCGGGGCCGGCACACGCACACGGATGCGCGCGCGTCACGCGGCCGTGGCGTGGCTCGCCCGCCGATCGGTTCGGTGGCTGGACGACAAAGCCCACCAGCTCCGCTTCCTGCCGCCGCGCGCCCGCCCGCCCGCCCCCTGTGGACGCATGCGTGCGGTGCGGTGCAGAAAAGGCTAGGCTACTGCAGTGCAGCGCGGGCGACCTCCGGTAACTCCATGGCGTGGCACGCGGGGCTGCACGCGCGCGCGCGCGCGCGAGCGGCAGTTCCCATGCCAGCTGACTACTTTCCACCCGTGGGTACACGTATATCTGCGAGAGGAGGTTGATTGCCAGGAGTGGCACGAAATCGATGGAGTGACCGCTCATCCACACCTCTCATCTCAAACACATTAGTGACATAGTATGTGATATGACAATATTTTCAGCAAACATCGGCAGTTAGAGTGTAGGTTCAACTTGGATCATACAAAAAAAATCTTCAAAGGCTGTACTTATAGCTCGTAACGATCCCGAGTCGGTCAGGAGCTACTTTCGAGCTAAGCAAGACAACAAAAGTTTTAATATTCCAAGTTACACTAGTGGAAAAAGAGCCATCCGTTCGCGACCCCTCAGAGTATTAGTGCCGGTTGCGCCACCAACCGGGACTAATGCTGGTACGCGTCCCGGTTCGAGCGGGCACGGGGCCAGGGGCATGCGTCCCGGTTGGTAAAGGGGAATACGTCCTGGTTGGAGCCACCAACCGGGACTAAAGGTTTGGCCACAGCCACGTGGCGTGGCACACACCTTTAGTCCCGGTTGCTGGCTCCAACCGGGACGTATTCTCCTGCCCTCTATAAATGCAACGCCCCAGCCCCCTCTGCCTCCACTCTGTTTTTTCTCTTGGTGGAAGGTGCGAGGGGTGTGCTAGTTTTTTCTCTTCTATGCATGCATTGAAGGTGTTTGATGAAATGTTTGAGTGAATAATCCCGTTGAATTTCTCATAGAACAAAAATATAGAAGGTGTCCGAGACGCACTTGAGCTTTCTCCTCTTTATTTTCCTCGATCGAGGTTAGCAATCTTATCTTTTCTCTGTCATTGATACAATTCATGTGTCGATGCGAATTGGTTATTTCACTATTTATGATGTCCTGTTTTTTGATAAACTTACTTATATGATGTAGATGAACGGTCGGGAATGGATGTACGGTGACTGGCGCGTAGCCGGGTATATGAAAGGCGTGGATAAATTTATCGATGTGGCTACGGCAAACAAAGAGAATGGTTTTATACGTTGTCCATGTGTTCAATGTCGGAACAACAATGAGTACTCTTTCTCGAAAATCATTCGCTGCCACCTGATTATGAAAGGTTTCATGCCCAACTATAATTGCTGGACCAAGCACGGGGAAAGAGGGGTTATGATGGAAGATGGTGAAGAAGAATATGATGATAACAACTATCATCATATGTTTCCTGAATACAGTGATACTGCAATGGAAGACAATGGAGAGGAAAGAGGTGAAGAACGGGCATCAGATGAGCCCGCTGATGAACTTGGTAGGGTCATTTCTGATGCAAAGCGAGACCGTGAAACAGAAAATGAGAAGTTGAAGTTAGAGGGCATGTTAGAAGATCACAAGAAATTGTTGTACCCAAATTGTGAAGATGGCAGCACAAAGCTCGGTACCACACTGGAATTGTTGCGATGGAAGGCAGAGTGTGGTCTAACTGACTCCTCATTTGAAAAGATGCTGAAAATAATGAAGCCGAAGTTTCCAAAACATAACGAACTTCCCGAGAGTACCTACGAAGCAAAGAAGACTCTCTGTCCTCTGGGATTAGATGTGCAAAAGATACATGCATGCATTAATGACTGCATCCTCTACCACGGTAAGGAGTATGAGAATTTAGATAAATGGCCGGTATGCAATGCGTTGTGGTATAAGATCAGACGAGATGACCCTGGTGATGTTGAGGGAGAGCCCCTCCGGAAGAGGGTTCCTGCTAAGGTTATGTGGTATGCTCCTATAATACCAAGGTTGAAACGCATGTTCAGAAACAAAGAGCATGCCAGGTTGTTGCGATGGCACAAAGAAGACCGTAAGAAAGACGGGAAGTTGAGACACCCTGCTGATGGGTCAAACTGGAGAAAAATCGAGAGAGACTTCCCAGACTTTGCAGGTGACGCAAGGAACTTATGGTTTGGTCTAAGTACGGATGGCATGAATCCTTTTGGGGAGCAGAGCTGCAGTCACAGCACCTGGCCCGTGACTCTATGTATCTACAACCTGCCTCCTTGGTTGTGCATGAAGCGTAAGTTCATTATGATGCCAGTGCTCATCCAAGGCCCGAAGCAACCGGGCAACGACATTGATGTGTACCTTAGGCCATTAGTTGAAGAACTCTTACAGTTGTGAGGCAAACCAGGTGTACGTGCGTGGGATGAGAACAAATAGGATCCATTTGATCTACGAGGGTTGTTATTCGTAACCATCAATTATTGGCCTGCTCTTAGTAACCTTTCAGGACAGACAAACAAGGGATATAAGGCATGCACCCACTGTTTAGATAAGACTGAAGGTACATATTTGCATAAATGCAAGAAGGTTGTGTACCTGGAGAATCGACGATTTCTTCCGACCAATCATCCCGTAAGAAAGAAAGGCAAGCATTTCAAAGGTGAGGCAGATCACCGGAAGAAGCCTGAACTCCCTGCTGGTGATGATGTATTTGGTATGGTCAAGGACATAGAAGTAATCTTTGGAAAGGGTCCCGGCGGTCAATCAGTTCCGAACGACGTCGCTACAGGACACGCACCCATGTGGAAGAAGAAATCTATATTTTGGGAGCTGCCATATTGGAAAGTCCTGCGTGTCCGCTCTTCAATCGACATGATGCACGTGACGAGGAATCTTTGCGTGAACCTGCTAGGATCCCTAGGCGTGTATGGGAAGACAAAAGATACACCTGAAGCACGGGGGGACAAAAAAATTATGGAAGACCAAAGAACATGCATACACATAACAAGACGAATAAATGGCGTCACTTAAGTCGTGTCAGCTATGCTCTTACCAAAGCAGAGAAGGAAATCTTTTTTGAAGTCCTTTACAGTATCAAGGTGCCGTCGGGCTTCTCATCTAATATAAAGGGGATAATAAATATGGCAGAGAAAAAGTTTCAAAACCTGAAGTCTCATGACTGTCACGTGATTATGACGTAGTTGCTTCCGATTGCATTGAGGGGGCTTCTACCGGGAAATGTTCGAGTACCCATTGTGAAGCTGTGTGCATTCCTCAATGCAATATCTCAGAAGGTAATCAATCCAGATATTCTGCCAAGGTTACAGAAGGATGTGGTACAATGTCTTGTTAGTTTTGAATTGGTGTTCCCACCATCCTTCTTCAATATTATGACGCATCTCCTGGTTCATCTAGTGGAAGAGATTTCCATTCTCGGTCCGGTATTTCTGCACAATATGTTCCCCTTTGAGAGGTTCATGGGAGTCTTAAAGAAATATGTTCATAACCGTGCTAGACCAGAAGGAAGCATCTCCAAGGGATATGGAACAGAGGAGGTCATTGAGTTTTGTGTTGACTTTATTCCTGACCTTAAGCCGATTGGTGTTTCTGACTCGCGGCATGAGCGAAGACTAAGTGGAAAAGGCACGCTGGAAAAGAAAGCAATGATATGTAGGGACGGGGATTCTTTCACTAAATCACACTACACAGTTCTACATAATTCCACCTTGGCAGCTCTGTATATCGAGGAACACAAGAATATTGTACGCTCCAAAAACCCGGGGAAGCCTGAATCATGGATTACAGATGAACACATGAAGTCTTTCGGTGGTTGGATGCGGACACATCTCTTGAATGACACCACTGTTGGAGATCAGCTATACTTGTTGGCCGCGTCACCATCTTCTAGTGTATTGAATTTCCAAGGGTACGAAATAAATGGGAATACATTCTACACGATCGCCCAAGATAAAAATAGCACCAACCAAAATAGTGGTGTCCGCTTTGATGCAATAGACGAGAATGGACAAAAGGACACATATTATGGTTACATGGAGGAGATATGGGAACTAGACTATGGAGTCTCTTTTAAGGTCCCTTTGTTTCGCTGCAAATGGGTCAACCTGAATGGGGAAGGGGTAAAGATAGACTAGTTGTACGGAATGACAACAGTGGATCTCAACAATCTTGGTTATAGAGATGAACCATTCGTCCTAGCCAATGACGTGTCTCAGGTTTTCTATGTGAAGGACATGTCCTCCAGACCGAAAAAAAGAAAAAATATGCAAACGAATACATCATATGATGAGCCAAAGCGTCACATAGTTCTTTCAGGGAAAAGAAACATCGTGGGAATCGAGGACAAGACAGACATGTCAGAAGATTATAATAAGTTTGATGAAATTCTGCCCTTCACAGTGAAAACTGACCCAAGCATTCCGTTAAGTAAAGAAGATGCTCCATGGTTACGTCTGAAGCGATCATAAGGAAGGACATATGCCAAGAAGTTCATGCTCATATTATGTAACTCTAGTTCATGTCTTTCGCGGTTTGTGGCTTGACCGAAGGATATCTTTCGCGGTTTGTGGCCTTTAGTCCCGGTTTTGTAGTCTCAGTTTTTAATATTAATAAATGTCTTGAGTGTTAGTCCCGTTTTGTGGCTGGACCGGGACTATGATGAAGTTGTCCCGATTCGTACTTACCATTAAGATCTGATCTCCAAACGCGCGCAGTCACATATTAGGGAGTGCCTCTATGACCAGTTTCTTGGAGATGCCGGAGGACTGGGATCCGGCGGCATCTCCCTGAAACTGGTCGTAGTGGTGTCCCTGCTCTCGAAAACCATCTTGCAGCTTGTAACTTCTCTAACTAGATCAATACGCCTCGGAGCTAACTAATTTCACATATTAGGGAGTGCCTCTATGACCAGTTTCTCGGAGATGCGGGAGGACTGGGCTCCGTTGGCATCTCTCTGAAACTGGCCGCAGTGGTGTCCCAGCTCTCGAAAACCATCTTGCAGCTTGTAACTTCTCTAACTAGATCAATACGCCTCGGAGATAACTAATTTCACATATTAGGGAGTGCCTCTATGACCAGTTTCTCGGAGATGCCGGAGGACTGGGCTCCGTCGGCATCTCCCTGAAACTGGCCGCAGTGGTGTCCCTGCTCTCGAAAACCATCTTGGAGATGCCTCAAACTGGCTGGAGGACTGGACTCGCAAGGATGTCTATTTATAGTACAAGCAGCTCGGCATAGTGTCGACACATACGAAATAATGTCGACACTCACCCCTATCATTAGTGCTGACTCGTGTTTTGTCCCGGTTGGTGTCTCCAACCGGGACTACAGGTTGATCTTTAGTCCCGGTTGGGGTGACACCATCCGGGATAAGGTACACGCCGCACGACATAATGTCGACATAATGTTGTGCCCATATTATGAATGTGTGTGGACATTGGTATGGAGAACAATGTTGCAGGAGGAAGTTTTCCTTTTTGTCGCACGAAAAAACCCTTTTCCATTTTTCCTAGCGCAAAAAACGGGTTGTTTTGTGAAGTAACCACCAAAATTCCGTTTCAGAATGCTACCGTCCCATTTTCCTAAAATACTAGACCACCTTACATGGACTATCTCCCAACAGGGACATCTCAAACCTTTTCGTCCATCCCGGGTAAAAAGGACAAATGTCTGCCGAATCGGCAAGTGGGTCCGGTTTGTACTACAGGTACATGATCTATCGCCCGTGATTTTTTGAAAAAATCATTTTTAGACTAGCAATATGTGGTTTATTTAGAGATCCAATGCAAGTTCTAACAATGCCCGTCCCCTATCTTCATGCACACCGGTTCGACCATAGTTAGAAATTCAGATAATTCAAAACGGGCATAATAAATTCAAAAAAAATCCGAACAATGAAAATCCTTCGCGTGGTGTCATATTATGTTACATAGTTGAAAGGAAAAATACCAGACTTGGTATATTGATCATGTTTCGAAAAAACCTTCACAAAATGACCTATCATGTTCGAGGTTTCATGGCTTTCGGTCCAAATGACCGATTTTATGTGCTGAATCACGGCATAGTTTGTGATATTGTGCCCATATTATGCATGTGTGTGGAAATTGGTACGGAGAACAATGTTGTAGGAGGAAGTTTTCCTTTTTGTCGCACGGAAAAGCCCTTTTCCATTTTCCTAGCGCAAAAAACGGGTCGTTTTGTGAAGTAACCACCAAAATGCCGTTTCAGAATGCTACCGTCCCATTTTCCTAAAATACTAGACCACCTTACATGGACTATCTCCCAACAGGGACATCTCAAACCTTTTCGTCCATCCCGGGTAAAAAGGACAAATGTATGCACAACTCCGGTGAGGGTGATCCTCTTTTTACCGGAATAGACGACTTGTTTGAGATTGAAGGTGTTGCCTTCCGCGAGGGAGAAGGCGATGCCTTGTGTAATCGAGAAGACGACCGCTCCGGCGAGGTGCATGTAATATAATCAATTCATTAATTAATCATCTGCTATCTATATAGAAATAGTAACGATGATCTTTCTTCTTTTAGCCCCCCGGATCGAAGGAATCTACTGAAAAGAGCAGACGAGGCCTAACCAAAAAGTTGCAAGACTATGAGAGGTTCAGGATCGAAGATGTCGCTGAAGACGGCAAACCGATGGCTCCCGAAGTTGTCGCAAACAAATTTGTGGCATAATACGGAGTAATCGTTAGGGACTTAATCCCGATCACCATTAGAAATTGGAATAGGCCTGCTAATGCGGATGAAGAGGGAACATGTTTATTTGTCCCTAACCACGCCAAAGATTTACTGTGGAAGAGGCTCATGGTTAATTTCAAACTACCGAAGGATCCAAATGCGGAGGATCCAGTTGAGGACGCCTTACAACATGGGAGAGCCATGGAGGCTAAGGTCAAGGAGTGGGCTTTGAAGAAGATGGCCCAGTGTTTCACCAACTGGAAGAAAAGATTGCACCTTGACTATGTCGTGAAAGAGAAGACTCCCGATTTCAAGAATATTCAGTTTGAGAAGATAAAACCATTCTGGGCTGAGTTTGTGGAATACAAGACATCAGAAAAAGCTAAGAAAATGTCTGCAACGAATAAGCTGAATGCTGCTAACAAGAAGTATCACCATACTATGGGGCAATGTGGCTACAGAGCTGGCATTCCTAAGTGGGAGAAACTTGAGAATGAACTGCGTGCTAAAAAGATCACCCCAGAGACAGAGGATTGGGTAGAACGTGGAAGGAATTGGTTTTACGGGCATGGGGGCACGTTGGACTCGGAAGGGAGGTGTATATATAACATACGACATAAAGAAGACCCCTTGCCAATCGAGAGGATGAGAAAAGCAGTAAAGGCTGCTAAAGATGGGGACTTCATTCCCGATAGAGAGAATGATGAGCTCACACTCGCCCTTGGAAATAAGGAACATGATGGACGAACACGAGGCACAAGAGGCTCCCAACCATGGAGGACTGGGTTTCCCGAAGAGAGGAAGAAATATCCTGATAGAAGCCGTCAGAGGAGAAAGGACAGGGCGGAAGTTGAAGCAGATAGTCAGAAAGAGCGAATGCGTTTAATTGAAGAACGATTAAAGCAACAACAAGATGAAATTAACGCACTTAAAGAGCAAAGTACTACCGGCCCATCTCAGCAGCACACTACATTCGATGTTACCGGCCTATCGAATAATCGAAAAAGCAGTGTGGCTTCCACCGAGGTCCCGGGTGATGACAATGGCGATGACGATGGTGCACCGACGATGGCTCCTGTTGGCTACCCAGTGGATGATATCACAGATATGACACACTGCGAGCTACATGTCAAAGTTGTGAATATATCAATGAAGGTGGCGGTCGGCTATGCCTTACCAATTGGACCCACACCAACTTACCACTGTCGTCCGGTTCTAGAGGGCTACGCTGTTGTCGGGGTGGATGAAATCATGCTCACCTTTGAAGTTTTGGATCTTCACTACCCTGCAGGTGAAGGGGATGTGACTGTACTGGGAGACGCAAAAAACGTCACCATTCTATGGCCGAAGGAATGTATCGTGCTTCGAAATCACACGCCAAGGCCATGTTCGCCGCCGCCTCACCCGTCTCCAGCGAGGTCGTCGCCGCCGCGGCAGCCGTCTTCGTCGCCTCACCCGGCTACGTCGCCTCACCAATCTCCGGCGCAGCCATCGCCGCGGGAGCCATCGCCGGCGCCTCAGGATAAAAAGCGTAAGCGTACCGCTACTGTGCGTCATGGTAAGCGATCGCCGAAACGTAAACAAGAGCCTCTTCCAAAAGTACCAAAGGTTCCTCCCAAGAGAGCTTATGACTGTACTGAAGAGGAGACTGCGGCGATCGTTGATGCGGAAACGACAGCGTTTTTCGCTAAGCTGAGGCGGCAGAAAGAGTTCCCCAACACCAAAGAAGAAAAAGCCAAAGTGTTGAAATGCTAAAGACTCTTCATCAACCCGAGCCAAAGCTATCATCAGACTATGAGCGTTCTATTCTCAAGTCACATGCGGCACAAAAAGCCTCGAAGAGCAGTACTGATGCAAGCGAGAAATCTGTTGCCCAGCTCGGAGAACAAGCAAAACAGACTTGCGCCCCTCTCGAGGTGATTTCCCAAACCAATGTGGGGTCGAGCAAATATGGGGCCGAAGAGCAGTATGATCCAGAGGTAGTTGCACAATACGGAGAAGCTGTCGCTGCTCAAGGTATGAGTATTGCCCAGTACTTATCCCAGTTAGAGTTTTTCCCCATGAGTGAAGTAGCATACAAATACCAGTACGACAAACCTCTCGTCAAACATGAGGAGGTAAACAATCTTACAACAAAAATGCGAAGATTGCATAACTGGTACATGCATGCCACAAGGGCCGGGGCTAACTGGATAGTGCTGAGGGTTACCAAAAAGCATCATGGGAAAGAAAAGGATGACATGATATCCATTGAATTTGATGAACTATTTCAATTATTCAATCAAGACGCTTTGGACAAATTGATCATCAGTGCCTATTGTCTGTAAGTACTAATTCTGTAATTAATTTAGTCTCCAGCTATATTATTTTGTTTATTGCATGTATATAATCATACTGTAATATGCAGAATGAAGATTCTCGAATGCAGCAGAGGACAAATCTATGACATTGGCTTCATTGACCCATATTGGGTTCATGAAGCTAATCTCAAAATAAGCCCCCAGGATAGGGAGGATAATATAGTACACGCGTTAAGGTTTCAAGAAACCAAAAGGGAAATACTATTTCCTTACAACTTCGAGTGAGTGTTATTGTCTTGTATACACTTTCTATTTCGCTTACTCGATGTTAAGTATATAATTGATTAGTTATGCATTTACAACTTCCACTATATTCTGTTAATCATTCAACTTGACAAAGGGCGTGTACTAGTCATGGAATCGAAACATAAACCCCTTGAGACGTGGAAGGACATGCATATACTTCTCCAGCGGTAATTCTAATCATTACGACACTATATCGACAACGTTTGTGCATTTTATGATATCAAGTACTTAATAACTTATTTTATTCGTTTTCTACGCCGGGCAGCGCTTGGAAACGATTCACCAACAAGGCTAGGGGTGTTTGAAAAGAGGAGCTTACATTTCAACCACTAAATGTAAGCACCACTAGCTATATCCGCGCATCTCTTTGATTCTAGTTTTGATACAGTTATTATCATGCTTGATTATTATTTTGATTGAACTTTGTTCTCGTAAAGTGCCTGACGCAGGGACCAGGTAACAATCTATGTGGATACTATGTTTGCGAGTTCATCCGGCAGACGTACGATGAGAAGGGCAGAAATTTAGAGCAACTCCACATACGTAAACAATTTCTATAGTTTTTAATTACAATCAAATTGTGTTTAGTTTTATTCATATAGGCTGACTCCTTTTTTAAATCATATCGAACGTCTACGGGACGGTCTTCTGCCAAAGGATCGCGTACGAGCAATTCAGGAGGAATTGGCGGGATTCTTGGATGCAGAAGTCCTAGACCCAAAAGGGGATAACTATTCGGCTGTGTATAGACAATAGGGATTGTAAAAATAGCAACTTTGAAGGAATTGGCCGGTAGCATCGAATAGCAACTTTTGTATGTAGTGCATGAACTCGATCCATGTATTCAATGTAATATTGTCATGATATTCATGATGTAATATAAGGTTCCTTCATTGATAAATGCAAATCACTAAATAAACAATAAAACAACCTAAATGAATTCTCTGCCGCGGCACAAAAAGTGGCGAAAATGCTGCCGCGGCAACAAAGTGTGCCAAAATAAATTCTCTGCCGCGGCAGAGAAATGAGCCAAATCTCTACCGCGGCAGAAGGTTATTAGTACCGGTTCGTGTTACGAACCGGGACTAATGCCCCACCCCCCTCGCCCTCTGTCGCTGCCACGTGTGCACCCTTTTGTCCCGGTTGGTGGGGCAACCGGGACTAAAGGTTAGGGCTTTAGTCCCGACTGCCCTGTCCCGGTTGGGCAACCGGGACTAAAGCCCCGTACCAACCGGGACCTATAGCCCCGTTTCCACCAGTGTTATTCTTCTATCCGGCTAGACCATACCAACATCGTAACATACCCCCCTTCTCTCCTCTCCTCCCCCTCTTTCGTTTGAGAGTCGCCCACCGTCTCCCGGGCCAATCCCGACCCATTTCCGGCGGCATCGCCGGCCGGAGATGGCGAAGGAGCGGCGCCGGTGTAGGTTTTAGTTGTAGTTGTCGGTGTTCTGCCGTGGTTTGGGGTGTTCCTGGGGCTTGCGAGCAGCTGCCAGGGGGTGAAGCTCCGCGATTCTGGTGTCCTTCTGAGGTGGGAGGCGGTGGAGGTGCTGGAGAAGAAAAGATCCCGTCTAAATAAGCTCGTTTGGCTGCCAGATCTGGCAGTTCCTAGTGGGGTCAGCGGTGACCTGGCTCCCTCGGATTCGTGTGTTCATGCTAGCCATGGTGGTGATGCAGCTCCTGATTTGGGTGGAGGCGGATCTTCAAGGTTGGCGCTGCAACAGGGGAGAAGCGCTGCTTCTCGAGGGAGATCTTCAACGCCGGCGATGGATTCGTCGGTGTATCTGTCAGCCGAACGGCGGCCGCTCCCTCCGTCTTCGCCGGTGTCGCCGGTCTTGTGTGCAAATAGCAGGGGCTTGGTTGTAATTTTCTTTATTCTGGAGTCCCTTTTTGTAAATTGTACTGTCACCGCTGATAATGGATGATGCTTCTCGGTCCTTCGGGACCGGCCCCTGTTCAAAAAAAACATCGTAACAGAAAAGAAAGAGCAAGGCCGGCCCATAGGGCGGGGCAGAGGGCGCTCGCCCTGGCCCCGGCCCACGACTTGTCTATATATCATGATATATAGTTGTCTAAAACAAACAATGTATAATAATTTTAGAAAATATAAATGATTATCTAAAAAAATATAGATGGTTTAAGTTATAGTCTATCACGACCCTACTCTTACTCCTATTTCTCAAAAAAAATACTCTAAAATTACCGTATATTTTTTCTTCATGCTACGATTTTGTTGGCCTCTCCAAATATGAAGAATAACATCGGTCCTCAAATTCTTGTACAAGGTTGTGAGTACATTTATTAGTGAAGACTAATGACACAATCACATAAATATATCATTCTAGAAGCAACTCTCTTTTGATTCCCAACAATTCTATTTGTCCCTATCTTTTATGTTTGAGAGACTATTTTATCCTCTTATTAATTCAGTGCCTAATATGTTTACTCATTAACTCATTTTCTGCACAGGCATATGTACACAAGTCGAAATTGATAAAATTAATATCATGATATATAGTTCGCTCGATCAATAGAAATAAGTGGTTTCGAATGTCTTCATCGAGATTTCGAAGATTATGGATTTATCAAATGTACAGATTATTTAATTTTCTATTGTATTACCATAATTTCTTTTATGAATTATTAATATTTTTAAGCCTTTTTGTGTGAACAAGTGGCGGAGGTTGCATGCATTGTTGAGATGTCCAAGAACTCTAATCATGATACACTTTAAATAATCTTTAAGTTTAGCATAAATATTAAATATATCTCTAATTTATTTTTTGGAGTAGGGGGCCAATGGCCCCCTTGACCCTAGGAAATCTCTAACATATTAAATAAGAAGCCCTTGGTTTCATATTGCCCTAGGCCCCCAAATTCTATGGACCAGCCCTGAAAGAGTAGCAGAAAGAAGAAGAACCCTTTGGCTCGGTTATTCACAAAACAGAGGGCTACAGATAAAATTCAAGAGATCCACGCTGTACTCCAAAGTTGGAGCGGAGGTCTCTTCGTTGACGCTTGCATGCAACTCCACCTGGCCAACGAGATAATCCTCATGATGAATTGTCTTCGCTCCCTACCAGACCTCTGGTATGGCTTTTTTTTACAGCCAGGAAGTCTTTGTGCATGTATCGTGTCCCTAAGGACCACTGCACCTAACATGAAATACACCTAAACAAAGTGTAACATCCCAGCATTAGAGCTTGGAAATAAGCTGAACTCAGATGTGTGCATTGCATTCATGCATAGAAAATCTGAATAATTTTCGCGCTTTTGAACAAAACTTGTCAAAGTGATTGAAGCTTCCCTTAACTTGATGGAATTGAAGTAGATCATCAAGTTGACTACGATAAGTTTCAATGTGACCCTTGCTAAAACCTTATTTTGGGTAAACATGATTTGATCTAAGGGTAGATCAAATGCAAAAAAACTAAACCACAACATTTTACTTAATGATTGATACCTGATCTTTTAGAGATTATATCCTAGTATTCATTACACAACTCATGAATACCAAGTTAAGAATACAACTCAAGTAACCAGAATCCAATAACCACAATATTTATTTATCAAATTCTCATCCATTCCTACCATGAGCACCATGGTAGTTCTTTAACACTAATTCATTATCACTTGTTGAGTTGGAAGGAAATCAATTCAAGACCATTCACCATATATCCTTCTTTCCATAATAATCTTTATCACCTCTATTGAACCACATCCATGTATTTGTTGTTAATCAATGTTGAAGGATCAACTGTTGATTTATCAATCCTTGATCTATTCACTCTTGTCCTTATTATAGCATTCACTAAAGCTTATAAAGAAAGAAGTAAGATTAGGTTAATAGTAATACTAGCTTTAGATATCATCTGTAGATGGGAATGTTTGAAGAGAATCAAATTAACAAAACACTTGATGGAGTTAATTCACTCATGAATAGATAAAAGAGTTGTCCTAAATAAAGGTATATATGTATGGTAAGCAAAGAAGATTATAAGGATGAATTCTGAAGATAGTTACTAGGAGTAACCCTATTGGATCAAGTAGGTATAGTCAATGAATCCATGTCCTAGTCAAATAAAGATACTAGAAGATAATTAGAATACAATATAATATTGTATTGATAAAGCCTTAATTAGCCAACTGGAAATCTAAGCCATAAATGATACAAGGACTATAATGATCATGCTTATGACATTAAGAGTGTATGATTATATCATGTATAAGTGACATTGGTGGATAGAACATAACTACACTCTAATGTGGAAATGTTATCCTAGGTTAGTCTTGACAAATCACAATGGTATAATGAGAAATTAGTATATGATTTACTGAGGCAAGTAAAGGATAAGATAGTATGATTAAGTTAATGTCAGAACAACATTGAGTTATTTCTCTTACAGGATATTAAACACTTGAGTAAAGTAGATTTTGATAGGTACATCTCTTGGAGTAATGTTAGTAATGGGGGATAAAGAAAGTATATAAAGGGAGTTTGAAGCAACTACTAAATGAATTAGAGGGTGATCATTCTAGTGGAATTAGGTTCATAAGAAGTATTATAAAGATGAGAATGATCTCTATGGGGAGATCATGTTGAGCTTAGCGTCAAGCTCATTGGATTTACAAATGGATTTAGAAGGAGGGAGCGATGGTAAGAATATTCTTGTGAAGTAAAGTTCATCATGTTAACACATGATGATGGATATGAAGAAGAAGAATATCTAGGAAAAGAATTCCTTAATTAGGAGTCCTGAATTATGAAGTATGGAAGCTAGGAAATTCTTGGTAAGCATTCAACTTAAATCTATAATCAAACTCAATATCTATTCATCTGTATGATCAACCTTTTTTTTCCACAATGGCCTATAGGAATATTTTCCTATAGCAAATCACTGAAGTATATCTTGCCACTTCACAACATTAAAACAATAAGTGCCTAGGAACTGTAATTGTTAACTTTACTTTTAAGCCATTCTAAAAAGAACAACTCTATTACTTAACCTTAAATAATGGTATCATTTCCAGTCATAAGCATAAAGACAATATATCTTAAACCTTAAATGTTATTCCTTACTCTAAGATCATATATAAAATTAAAGCCTTCTGAAACTAATAGTAAACAGTTATAACCTTAAACCTAAATTCTATGCAAGTTATAACAAATCAATTATCTTAATATCATTTAAGTATATGAGAATAGCACTAACCATTTTTAGTTCTCAAGAATTATATGTGTCAGATAATAAGAGGGATTACTATATAAAAATTTCTTAAATGATAAGTTGATAAGAATTAAATCTCATGAATTAATAGTAATGCATTCCTTAATAAACTATGGTTTATTTAGGTAAACAAACTTATAACAAAAAAAACCTCTACCAAATATTAACAGAAAAAGGATCTAAATAAAGGTAATAAAGAAAATATACACCTTATATAACAAAGGTTCACTAAAAGTATCCAAATATATTTTATTTGTTGCTGCAAGTATTTAGCTAATAAAATTCTATAAGGAATATTCCAAACAATTGTTAAAATAGAAAATCTAGAAAAGTAAACAGAATTTGAAAAGAAATAAATCAAATAAACAGCTTAACTTGGAATCTGGCCCGAGGCCCACTTCCTAACCTTCTATCTGCTGCTCACGCGCAGTGCACCTGGGCCCAATAACGAGCTCAACTGGTCAACCACGGTGAATGACGAGTGGGGCCAGAGGAGGGATCGTGGGTTGAGAGGAAAGATTTGCTAGGGGGTTTTCTACAAAACTGCCTTCGTCGTCATCCTCACGCACACAGGCAGCTGCGTGCGCCCCGCCGATGCCGTCCGCTGTCGTCAGCACGAATCGACCGCCGTGATGCTCGCCGCCAACCCTGAGAGGAGTAGATAAGACCGCAACGTCCTCCTCTATCTTCTCATACCAATCTTATCTTCTATCTCGCCCTCTATACCTATCTATCTTCCTCACCCGAAACCCTAGCTCACCGGAGATCGTCATTTCGGTTAGGTCCGACCACCCCTCGCCTCGTTGAAGCCACCGCTGGACGCTCCGTCGTGGTCTTGTTCGCCTAGGAGCAAGCACGGGAGCTGACGCTCCATGAATCATGTGAAATCGAGTGTTCCCTTTCATCGGCCACCGTGGCCATTGTCGTCGATTCGTCGCCGTCACGCCTCCCCTTGCTTTCCCGAGCATGATATCGTGACCAGGGTGAGTCCCTCTACCTCCCAGTGGTCTCCGTTGTTTCAATTGCTTCCTAAATCAACGCTACTATGATCGACTCCAAGCACCGTCGCACGGTCTCGTCGCTGATACGCCCAATTTGCATGACCTTTCTATATCATAATTTACCTCTATTCATTGATATTTGTCTTATTATGAGGTATTACTTATGGATTGTTATCTGTTTATGCATGTTAGATGATTCTTGGAGGATGAGCTGCCGGAGTCTGGATTCTGATGGAAAAGAAGGCGTTTCAGTGCAATTTCGCGAAGATAAAAAAATACCAGAAAAATATGGAAACATATTATTTTACCAGAGGATGAATGGAGCCAGAAGGAGGAGCGAAGGGGGGCCGCAGGGGGCCCACACCCCCTAGGCGTGGGCCCACCTGAGGCCGCACCTAGGGCAGGTGTGGCCCACCTGCCTGGCCTCTGACTCTCCCCCTTCGCCTATATCTTCCCTTCGGATCCCTAACATCTGGGGGCGACCACAGATAGATTTCCGCTGCCTCCGGGGGCAGAAAACACCGAGAGAGAAAGATCTCTCCGGCAGACAGATTTCTGCCGGGGGAATTCCTCCCCGGAGAGGGGAGACCGTCTCCATCAACACCATCGTCAAGCTAGGCTTCATCGGGATCAACATCATCATCATCCACACCATCATGTCCATCAGCACCATCATCACCACTCCGTCCCGATGTAACAATTGTGTTGGATATTGCTTTAGTTTTATGGGAAACTTTCCTGGTGTTAATTACTATTGTAGTTGATGCTTGTGAGTAGAACCATTGGATTATTGTTTATGTTCGGATTGTTATCCATCACCATATCATCTTTGATCTTGATCCATATGATGTCTTGTGAGTAGTTCGTTGTGTTATTGAGGACATGGGAGAAGTCATGTTGTTAGTAGTGAATCTGTGATGAGTTATTATTCAATGGTTTAGTATTTAAGTTATGGTGCTATTCTTCTAGTGGTGTCATGTGAACGTCGACTACATGACACTTCACCATTTATGGTCCTAGGGAGATGCATTGTGTATTTGTCTACTAATCGCGGGGTTGCCGGAGTGATAGAAATCTGAACCCTCGTTAGGACACCTTTGCACAAGGGAGTGTAGGATCTCAGAGTTTAAGGCTGTGGTTAGATTTATATCTTAATTACTTTCCTGTAGTTACGGATGTTTGCAGGGGGTTTAATCACAAGTATGTATTAGTCCTAGGAAGGTCGATATGTTAGCAAAGGTTCACCCACACAACACTTACAAACACTAGAGAAGAGTACTCAGCTATTTGCAGCGAAAGCACTTGACAGAATTCCCATGTGTCCTCGAGAACATTTGGTCCTTATAAGTATTTCCACCGGCTTGTCCTTTGCTAAGAAAGGATTGTGCCACTTGCTCCGTTTGTTTACTGTCTTTGTTACTTGCTCCTTGTTTTGTTGCCTTGTCAGAAAACCACTAAAAATCCGTTTTCTAAGTATTCACAGGAGTTTCCTACTCCATACCACTATTCAGCACCTTCTTCTCCTCGTTGGGATCGACACTCCTATTTATCGAAAGTACTGTGATACACCCCCTATACTTGTGGGTCATCAAGACTATTTTCTAGCGCCGTTTCCGGGGAGTGAAGCGCTATTGAAGAGTGGAACTGGTAAGGGAAAAAATTTCTGTGAGTATTGCTTTTGCTACTGCTTGTTACTTTGTTTCCAATATGGATAACCCACTTGGTTTTCTGTTTGGGAAAACTACTACCACTGCTAGGGTAGTAGATGAACCACCACCTGTTGAGATAGATCCTTTTAAGATATCTACAAGTATTATTGATCGTGTTATGGATATTTATTATTTTGGGGATCGAACAATCCATCCCGGTGATCACTTGCCTTTTATCCATGAATTATACGGGTTGTTTAAGTGTGCAGGTATCACAACTAAACAGGTAAAGAAGAAGTTACTCTCCATATCCTTGAAAGGGAGAGCTGAAGAATGGTATAAGTTGCTGAAGAATGGACAATCCATGGAATGGGAGGAGATGGCATCTCTCTTTTACTCTAAATTTTATCCTTCCAGTGAGATTCATAAGGATAGAAATCTTATATATAACTTTTGGCCTCTTGATGGAGAGAGTACATCTCAAGCTTGGGGGAGATTGAAGTTACTAATGCTTAAATGTCCTATTCATGAACTCCCTAACAATATTATTCTCAATAACTTTTGTGCTAGACTTTCTGAAAGGATAGAGATTTCGCCTAGAGTGGGGTGAATATGCAATTTCAAAACTATTACGGTTTTGGCTTGATAGAATGCGGAATTAAACTAACGTTTATTTTACAAGCAGAAAACCTAAATACACTAGGCTCAACTAAGTGCACCAACAACAAATTAAGCTAAGCAAGATAGCACAAAATATACCACAAGTCATAAGCAATATATAAGTACTTCAAGCTCGATGGCTATCACAAGGAAAGTAAGCTCGGATATAGAGATAACCGAGGCACACAGAGACGAAGATGTATTCCCGTGTTCAACACCTTTGGGAAGGGGGCTACGTCACGTTGGAGAAGTGTGAGCTTCCACGAAGGATTCCTCACACGCCACAAATGCTCACCTTCTTCCCCGAGTCTATCCCACGAAGGAATAGTCCCTTTCCTTATGGCTAGCTTTTCCTCCACTCCGGAGATGGAAAGCTCCACACCACTTCACAAGCTCCGGAAATGACACACTTCGGGGCCTTTGGATCCGGACAATTGATATGTGTACACAACTTGCAGATAAGATCACAAACAATACTATCACAATGATTCAATAATAAGTTCAGATCTGAGATCATGGCACTCGGGCCCTAGTGATAAGCATTAAGCACAACAAGTTGCAACAAAGTCAAATGGCACTAATAGAGATACTAGGCACTATCCCCTAACAATCTTATTCGATTACATGATAGAACTCATCCAATCCCTACCATCCCCATGGCCTACTGCGTGGGATTACTCACTCATGGATGAGGGAAACATGGATGGTTGATGGAGATGCGTTGGTGATGACGATGGCGATGATCCTCTCCAAATTCCTCATCCCGGCAGGGTGCCAGAACGGAGTTTCTGGATCCGAATCTTGGTTTCTGGTGGCGGCGGCGCAGTGGAACTCTTTCTGAAAAAACGTTGAACCCCCCCGTTTGTTTTTAGGTCGAGAGGCAACTTATAAGCGCAGAGGGATCCCAAGGGGGTGCCTAGGGTGGCTGCACCCCCCTAGGAACGGGCAGGGCCCACCCGCGCCTGGCATTTGTGTGGGCCCCCCAGGCCTCTTCTCCGTCTCGTACTCTGGCTCCGTGTGTCTTCTGGTGAAATAGGATTTTTGGCATATTTTCCCGGATTTTTCCTGATAGTTGATTTTCTACACAAAAACTAGACACCAAGGTAATTCTGCTAAAAACAGCGCCAATCCGTGTCAGTTGCATCCAAATCACATAAGTATAGAGGAGAAACAATAGCAAAAGTGTTCGAGAAAGTAGATACGTTTTGGACGTATCAACTCCCCCAATCTTAGCTTATTGCTTGTCCTCAAGCAATTCAATTGAAAACTGAGTGCGATAAAAGAACTTTCACGAACACATTTGCTTCATATGATGTAAATATTCTCAGCACAGGAGTATATGCTTAAACTATTCATAATAAGAAGTATGCAACTAAGTCTACTCAATAGTCATTTCAAGCTATGAAGAGAAACCAACTCAATAATAAGTAGCATGAAACATAAACATAAGCAACATTGCAATGCTCATAATAAGGTATGATAGAGTGGTATCTCGCTTGCCTTTGTTTGTAGAGCACAATAAAAATGTCAAGGCACCTCTGAAGTTCAAGTTAAGACTAGAGATAAAGATATCAGAGATAGAAGCATCAAAGTCATGACATAATTAACCAAGTTTTGGAACAAACACAAGCATGTCAACTATGCTCTCAAGAAGGTGCTCAAAGAATAAGTGGTGACTCAACAAGGAAGTGAAAAGGTTTTGAAAGGTTTGAAAGGCTTCCAAATTCTGAAAGAAAGGTACTCATTAGCTTTGAGATCTCATTGCCCCCATCATAGGCATCTTTATATGGTTAAGGTGAAAGTGAGGTCCACTCTGAATCATATGCTTGACAGACCATAAACTAGAAATCCCATGTCCCTTGAGTACGAGGGCCGCTCCGTGTGCTACTCAACTTTGGTTACCTGTAAGTTCTTGACATTGTAAATGCATGCATATCATAGAGAACCGCCAATGGGGTACCCCTTGCACATGATACATGAGCTATCCCGTGATCAAAATGACAAGGCAAGTAGACAATGAGCATCTCAGCGATCTTTTTATTTACTATGTGCATAGCTTTTTATTGAGGATGCTTCGTAAATGTTCATTATGGTGATGCTGCAAGTTTCCACCATGATTAGGCATGGCTTAGGCTAGCGGCCCAGGCGTTTCTCTAACACAATGTATAGACTCTATGAACTCACAAGCTCCCCTTTTATTTCACACCGACGATATCCGCAAACAAAAGAGCAAGGTATCAACTGGATATGTATCCAAAAAGTGTTGAAAGTGTTCCCCGTGACAGCACGGTTCTGCTGACTCCCAGCGTATAATTTGTAAGCATATAACTTTCATTGATAGGTCACAATGGTTCAGGATTATTAAGTGCAAGGAATAAAGTGTGCCATCAAGTTCATGAGAGCTTTACTAACTAACTTTCTCAAACCAGACAAACATTTTATTTGGAAGAAAACAAGGCATATAAAATATGCACTAAAATAGCAAACGATGCTAATAGGTAGGTATGGTGCACACTATTGGAAATATTGGTATTGGGGAGATGGAAGCACAGTTAGAGCTCATACTCAGTGCAAGTGAAGGCTAGCAATAGAGAGGGAGTGACAAATGAGAGAGCAATAACTATCATAATCATGCTTGCAACAAAACAGGACTAATTATGGCATGAAAGTGATACAAGAACTCTGAGGCAAAATAAATCATCGAGGCTTACTGACTATTGTTTAGTCATATGCATGCGTGAGCATGTGCCAAGTCAATTCACATGAAATGTTCAGATGAGGATACCACAATATCATACCAAGTTATGAATAAAAAAATGCAAGCAAACATTCATATGACATGCTACAAACTATTAGCAAGCTAGAGCTAATCACAAGCAAGCAAGAACTACTAAGCATACATAATAACATACACCTTACACGAACAGGCTAAGCATGCTCACAATGATGAGTATATGTACAAAAATGAAAACAAATAGAGTTCGTTACCAGCCTCTTACCACACCTCGAGTTGTCTTAATGTTCATTATTGCCCTTCACTTGTGTGACTTGAATAATAACATGAATACCAAACTTCACTGAAGACGGCTGAACCCTGCAAAGAACTCACAAAACCAAAGAAGAACAACAAACATTTTTGGTGTTTTTTATTTTTTTAGAAACAAGCAAACAAAGAAAAACCAAACAAAGAAAAAGCAAACAAAGCAAAATCTTTTTGGATTTATCTTTTAAGGCAAACTAAGACCAAAAAGCAAAGAAACAAACCAAGAGAAACAACAAAAATATTTTTGGTATTTCTGTGTTTTTGAGAAAGCAGCAACAAGAACCAAAAAGAAAGAGAAACATGGATATACAAAGAACCGACGAAACATCATATATAGATGAGTGTGATGTTTGTGTACCTCCCCCCAAGCTTAGGCTTTTGGCCTAAGTGGGGCTCAATAGCGTGGGTAGTAACCCCAAGCTGGTGGGTCATCATAGGAATGATCGTAGTCAGGCACTTGCGATGAAGAAGAAGACGCGCCCCGATCATAAGAAGGTTGCTGGTATGAAGACTCTCCCAAGTTGGAGGGCTGAACCGAATCATCTTCGGCATCCACTCCATCATTCTCATGCTAGGAGACCTCCGCCACGTATGTGTCAAACTCCTCCTCCGTGAGCGACCATCCTTGCCTGTTACCAAAATTAAACAAAGCAGGTGCAGGCAAATAAACTACTTTCTTAGTCCTACCCCCTCTCTAACCACGCTAGGCAAAAGATAATTCATACGGTAAACTTCTCACACTAGCCCCCAAAGAAACAAAATTATGCGGAACCATGGAATCAAGTATCTCAATGGGTAACTGATAATCTGAATGGTGAGGCTCTAAACCATGGAAAGCTATCAACCTAGAGGCGATGAGACCTCCACAAAATCCACCCTTCTCGCGGTTGGTAGTATGACGGTAAGCTATCAAAGCACCCAGGTTATAAGATCTAACCCTATTCAAAGCAGCTGAGCTAGATCAAAAAAAAAGATAACTTTCTAGCAATCTTTCTAGCAAGAACACACTTGGTAATTCAAAGGATCGTATGGGCACCTAGAGGGGGGGTGAATAGGTGCTACTTCAAATTTTACTCTTTTTCAAATTAGGGTTTGACAAGAAAGGTAAATTCTCTAGAATATGCAACTATGGTGAATTTACCTATATGTCAATCAAGCACAAACTAACACAACATTAAGCAAGAACAAGTAAGTAAAGTGCGGTAAAGGATAGAAGTAACCAAGGGAGTGGACGCGGAGACACAAGGATTTGTTTCCCGTAGTTCCTTCCTTTTGAGGGGAAGTACGTCTACATTTGGAGAGGGGGTGGTTTCAAACCACCGACTCCACGAGAGGCCTCCCTTGTTCTCCGATGAACCTCACCCCAACGGGCTCGATTCACCTTCCACTATATCGGCAACCTTCGAGGTGGAAGCCGGCACCTTTACAACAAGTTCGGGGCACACATCCACAACTGAATTGGAGGCTCCCAAATACAAGCAAGTTGTCAAGACAAATCAAAGACAAGATTGTAAGAACCAAATAAAAGTTAGGGTTTCCAAAGAAACACTAGAGCTTGGTGGCCCTCAAGTGAATGAGGGGGAAATGAAGATCTCTCTTGGTGAAGATGTAAATCAAGGCCTCCTTTGATTCTCCAAGGATCAATGACTTTGGATGGTTGGATGAAGAGATCTTGTAGATTTGGTGGCTCTAATGGGGTTGGTGTTCTTGAGTAGCTCGAGCAGCTGGAGGAAGAAGATAAGGGTCCCTTTTTATAGGCAGCCCCCTCCACGAACCGTTTTCTGATCGTTGTAGAAAAGTCAGACCGGAGACTCCGGTCTTGAGACCGGAGACTCCGGTCTACACCGGAGACTCCGGCCAATCTCCGGACTGTCCTTCTGACTGACCCAGGCCAATTCTGCACCAGCAACACCGGAGACTCCGGACTGAACAAAGTCCGGAGACTCCGTAGTAACCTCCGGTGCAGCCTCTGGACCACTAGTCAGACTGTCCCAGCCAGGTCCTGGGAAGCACCACCGGAGCCAGAACCGGAAACTCCGGACCACACCGGAGACTCCGGTCTTGGCAGATCGGAGACTCCGGTCTGGAGTTTCCAGATCAGTGACAAATGAATGTGGTCTTTTCCCAAGAATATCTGTGCAGTTTATCAATGATAATACCAACCTGTGGACAATAACAAACAGTAAAATGATCTACTTGTTGTTAACGAACACCAAAAGTGATTATGACAATAAATGCCCTTTCAATCTCCCCCTTTTTGGTGTTCGATGACAACAAGTGATTTGCATGGAATAACATATAAATGTGGCTCCCCCTGACTATGTGCAGCAACATAATGAAGTAAATCATGTAAGGAAAATAATATCAACGATAGCACACATAGATCTCACATGAGTTACAATAGGTGTTGCATACAAGCACATAGTCATAGACACATATAAGAAAGATAACACACATAAAGTTCAAGTTCGAATATCCAAATAAAAGGCAAATAAAGGCAGATAGTCGCAAATCCCAAGTCCCATGCAAAGCGATGAGAATGTCTTCTCCCCCTTTGGCATCGAAATTCCGAAAAAGGGAAAAGACCTATACTAGCGCCCCAATAACTTAGTAGTCACCGTCATCCTCATCCTGGTCATCCTCATCCTGGTCACCCTCATCCTGGTCATAGTCATCATCATCATCATCCTCGGGGACATCAGGCCCTTTGCCATGAGGGCGAGAAGAGGACGTACCCTGGTATCCAAACCCTGAGGTGACATCAGCAAACGTCTTCCAGTCCACCAGACTATCCTGTTGGGCATTCCATGCCCCAAATGAGAGTGTGATCAGACTCTGTGGACTGCTGAGCCCTATGCTCATCATTGTATTCATCTTCACCTTCCTCAGTATCCGCAGCACCCTGGTCCTTGATCTCTTTGAGAAGCTTCTCAATGCGGCGGTTGCTTTGGTAGGATGCATGCTGTTGCTTGCGAATGTCAACGTTCATGCAACAGAGGGTCCTCTCCCAAAAGCTGGCCTTCTTGACCCTCTCATGCACATAGTCTCGAGTCATAGTAGGCATAGGGGCATTGGAGGCATTCTTCCTCCGAACTCTAGGTGGAGAGGGAGCCCTCTCCATCTCAATCTCCTCATCATCATCATCATTCTCATAGCGACGCCTTGGAGCAGGCCCCATGTGCCCCTTCTGCTGCAGAGAGACCAGAGTGTGCACAGTGATGTGTGGTGGTATGCCATGTGGAGAATCATGCTCCTGGGAGTTGATGAGCCTCATAACCAAGGGTGCATATGGAGGAGATTTCTTGTAAAGAATGGCATGGAACATCTCCTCGAAAATGAAGTCCATCACATCAATGGGTGCAGCATCAGCCTCTGGTCCAGCATTGAAGGTCCGGTGAGTATGGTACAGGAGGTTGACAAGCCCACCCCTGATAGCATCATCATTTCCAGCACTTGGAGCAATAGTGTGACGGAAAAATCCTCAGCATAAGGTTGTAGAGGGTCTTGAGTCCCTTGGAGCCCCCCACAACACCACCATCATACAGAGGTGCCGGCTTCAACTTGTTCTCACCCAAAGCTGCTGAGTGCATGCGCTGTCCCACAGGAGTAGATACTCCGTGAAAGGTCTCAAATATGACATTGGCAAAGTCATGAAAGGTAGCCGTGCAGCGAGTAGTGCCAGTCATCCACACCATGGTCCTGTCAAGATTAGACCCAAACACCACTGTGGCATAAAACCGCTGAACAAGGTGCACATTGTAGTCTTCGCGCAGCTCCGTCAAGTTGTAGAGACCCAGCTTCTCACAGATCCACAGGGCATCATTGAAGTAAGGGCTCTGGCGCATTTGCTCAATATTCATGAACTTCTGAGGGAAGACAGGTGATCTGGTGAGTACACCATACACATCCTTCATGAACACAGCCTGTTCTTTCCTCCAGAAACGAGGGTCATCACTGGTACGAGGCAGCGCATAGAAATCTGTCTTTCTCAGCTCACGGTACTCCTCTTTAGACATCTTGTCTAGGGACTGGAGGTTGTCATACTTGGCTCTCTTTGCACGTTCCTCTCGTTCAGCCCTCTCTTGATCCCTCTTCATGTAAGCTGCATCACGTGCCCGCTGTTTCCAGTTGGACGGAGGCACGATAAACTGAGCCTGAGCTTCATCATAGCGAGGATTGCCCCTTTGGGACTTGGCCTTGGTACGACGAGGACGACTAGAACCATCACCTGTGAACAGCAGTGAGCGAGATAGCATGGAGATGAGTATATATGTCCCAAAGATACAGTACAAGAACTTTGATGCATTTCTGGACTACTTGGATTAACCCAACACCAAAGTCTCCGCACCTTATACCGGAGTCTCCGGCTCAGACCGGAGTCTCCGGACCTCAGTCCGGAATCTCCGGTCAGGAGGCTCGGGTATGCGATGGGGAGATGCTGGTGAGGGTGAATCTAGTAGATCGGGCAATGCAACAAGGCTAAAGTAATAGAGTGCATGCAAACAAGTGATTCCAATGGACAAATCAGCAACAATCCTCAAAAACACATCTAGGGATGAACCCTAGGAGAAAAAGGATAGGAGAGGTACCAGATTTGTCCATGGGATCAATTCCTCCGGTGGGAGTGACCCAATGGAGGAGAGGGGAAGGTTGGCCGGCTGCACGGCGGATCCCGGGGGCTTCTTGACCTCCGGGGAGGATTTTTGGAGGAGGAGGCGACGGGTTTGGAGGTAGGGGACGGGGTGAAGAATGAGGAACTGTTGTTCCAGTTCACCCTGTGCCCCCTTCTTTAAGTGATAGAAACCGTCCAGACCGGAGACTTCGGTCTACACCGGAGACTCCGGCCTACACCGGAGATTCCGGTGTTTGTACACCGAAGACTCCGGTCCTCCTCGACCAAAAGTTCCAGGAAAGGTGTTTGGGGACATATATGAGAGATAGATGGTTTTTAAGATAGGGAAAAGGCTTGGGTTGAGACATCAAACTGTGAAGAACCAACAAGAGCCATAGGGATTCAAAAAATGTTCAGAAAAGCTTCAAGAGACTAGAATCAAGCAAATGACAAACATGAGTAAATGCCAACCTCTCAAATGAGAGAGGGCGGTGGCCTAGGCCACCATATTTGAGTATACTTGGCTTGGCACCATGAAGATATATCTTGGGTCCATTACCAAAACTCATCATTAAGCTCACACATCACTAAATGATATTAATAGGAATGATTTTGATTGCTTTGGGCATAATGGGGGGAGGGATGGTCCAATCAATTAGGACCGCACTCCCCCTATATCCATGCTTACACCTAAACCAAATATGAGATGAAACATAGGTGAGGGTGCAAGAATATCAAGTCAAGATCCTTAAATCTACGATATTTAGTTCATTCCTCAAGTAGCAAAACCTTGCTTCATCAAGTGGCTTCGTGAAGATATCGGCAAGTTGATCCTTGGTTGATACATATGATAGATCAATATCACCTCGAGCAACATGATCTCTAATAAAGTGATGGCGAATCTCAATATGCTTTGTCCTTGTGTGATCCACCAGGTTGTAGGCAATCTTGATGGCACTTTCATTGTCACATAGAAGAGGCACTTTGTCGCAATGGACACCGTATTCCTTTAAAGTTTGCCACATCCATAGCAATTGAGTGCAAGCACTAGCAGCTGCCACATACTCGGCTTCGGCGGTGGAGAGAGATATACAATTTTGCTTCTTGGAAGACCAACATACCAAGGACCTACCAAGGAATTGGCAAGCCCCGGATGTTGATTTTCGATCATCCTTGTCACCCGCCCAATCCGAATCCGTGTATCCACAAAGAGCAAATGTTGATCCTTGAGGATACCAAAGACCATAAAATGGGGTATGAACCAAATATCGAAAGATTCTCTTGACCGCCATTAAATGGTTTTCTTTAGGAGCCGCTTGATATCTTGCACACACACCTACACTCAACACAATATCGGGTCTAGATGCACAAAGGTAAATCAAATAACCAATCATAGACCGGTATACCTTTTGATCCACATCTTTACCATTTGGATTTTGTTCAAGATGAGTCTTTGTAGCCATGGGAGTAGGAGCTCCATTTAAATATTGCATTTTGAATCTCTTGAGCATATCTTGAGTATACTTGGCTTGATTGAAGAATGTCCCTCCTCTAACTTGCTTGATCTCAAAGCCAAGAAATACTCTCAACTCCCCCATCAAGGACATCCGGAACCTACTAGTCATAAGCTTTGAGAATTCATCATTAAAAGCTTTGTTAGATGAGCCAAAGATAATGTCATCAACATATATTTGGCATACAAAAAGCTCCCCATTGACCCTCTTAGTAAAAAGAGTGGGATCGATTTTCCCAACCTCAAAGCCACGGTCAAACAATAACTCTCTAAGGTGCTCATACCACGTGCGTGGGGCTTGCTTGAGCCCATAGAGCGCCTTATCAAGTTTGTAGACATGGTTTGGGAAGTTGGGGTCCTCAAATCCCGGGGGTTGCTTAACATATACCAATTCATTTAAAGGACCATAAAGGAATGCACTTTCTACATCCATTTGTTGCAACTTAAAGTTATGATGTGCCGCATAAGAAAGAAGGATACGGATGGACTCAAGGCGAGCCACGAGTGCATAAGTCTCTCCATAATCAATGCCTTCAATTTGAGAATACCCTTGTGCAACCAATCTAGCCTTGTTCCTTACTATAATTCCATGATCATCTTGATTGTTCTTGAATATCCACTTTGTTCCAATAACATTGTGGCAATCCTTTGGCTTCTCAACTAACTTCCACACTTTGTTTCTCTCAAAGTTGTTGAGCTCTTTGTGCATAGCTTCTAACCAATCCGAATCTTCCAGAGCTTCCCACACCTTCTTTGGTTCAATCATGGAGATGTGTGCTTGGTGTTCACTGAACCTCTTCAATTGTGCTCTTGTGGAAATACCTTTCCTTAGATCTCCAACAACATTTTGGAGGGTTTGGTCTCTTATTTCCAACATTCTTTCCTTTCTAGCTTCGCGACGAGCGTGGACCTCCGCATTATTTCTTTGAGGACCCTCTTCATCATTTTGATCCTTGTCTTAACCATCAACTTGACCTTGATCATCATTGGAATCATCCTCTACATTGGGAGGCAAAGATTGACCTTGGTCTTGATCAAGTGCTCTTCTAGCATCAATTTGAGCTTGTCTCAAAACAGTTTGGATGGATCTTCCTTGACAAATTGACTTGGCACCACTTGACAACCCATCGAATGGACCAAGCTCCCTTTGACTAGAGTTCACACAATGATCACTATGTTGAGGGTCCACATCTTGTCTTTGGCTTGAGTCAATGTCCTCTTCGGTAGATGGAGCATGTTGAGGTTGTGAAGATGAGGGCTCCACTCGAGTGGAGCATAGTTCTTCTCGATCCGCCATAAGGGGTTCCTCAACGGGGCGGATATATCCCACACCCATTCTTCCTATGGCATCCTGAGGCATTTCATCATCTGCATCACAAGCATCAACACGCACCCCTTGGGGACCATCATATTCTTCGAAGGTCACACTACAAGATTCTATGACGGCTCCGGAGAGCTTGTCATAGATTCTATAAGTGTGAGATTCGAGACCATAGCCAACAAAAATACCCTCTAATGCTTTAGACTCGAATTTAGACAAATGAACACCTTTGATGAGATAGAAACACTTACAACCGAACACCCGGAAATAAGATATGTTGGGCTTGTTACCGGTAAGTATCTCATATGGAGTCTTGTTGATTTTCTTGCGGAGGTAGAGTCGGTTTGAAGCATGGCAAGCGGTGGAGATGGCTTCGGCCCAAAAGTTGTATGGAGATTTAAACTCCGCCAACATGGTGCTAGCCATCTCAATAAGAGTCCGGTTCTTCCTTTCGGCCACACCATTTTGTTGAGGGGTGTATGCAGCGGAATATTGGTGTTTAATCCCCTCATCACTAAGGAAATCATTCAAGGTGTAGTTCTTGAACTCGGTGTCGTTGTCACTTCTTATAATCAACACGGGAACATTGTGTTGCCGTTGAACCAAGTTGATGAAGTCGATAAAAGTATTTTGAGTTTCACTCTTCAACTTGAAGAAATAAACCCAAGAGTATCTTGAAAAGTCGTCAACAATCACCAAACAATATTTCTTCCCTCCAAGACTTGCATGAGATGGAGGACCAAATAGGTCCACATGGAGGAGTTCCAAGATCTTGTTAGACTTGATTTGGTTCGTGGGCTTGTGAGGAGCGTCATGCATCTTCCCTAGAACACATGCCCTGCAAACACGATCTTTGGCAAAGGAAACATTTTCTTTTAGTACAACTATATGGCCCTCTTTATGGAGACTTTGCAAAGTTCTCATATTGGCATGGGCTAGTCGGCGGTGCCATAGCCAAACCACATCGGCCTTTCCGTATAAGCACATCGGACCTGCAGTGGATTGCCCCGAAAATTCCACCACATACAAGTCATTTTCGACGTACCCAACGAAAGCGACCTTGAGAGACTTGCTCCACATGAGGACCACAATATCATCATCAACAAAGACGGAAAAGCCCATCTTTCCAAGAGCACTGACTCAAAGTAAATTGTATCCAAGGGTTTCAACAAGCATGACGTTCACGAGTGTAATGTCATAAGCCACCACTACCTTGCTGAAACCCATTACCTTAGACTTTGACTTGTCGGCATATGTGACGGTGATTTGATCATCATTTGGCACCAAGTCCTTGACAATAGACGAGCTTCCGGTCATATGACTTGTGCAACCACTATCGAGCACCCATTTTGACCCTCCGGAAGCATAAGTCTACAAAAGATCAAGCTAGTTTTTAGGTACCCATTTTTCAATGGGTCCTCTTTTGTTAGCAACAAGGGTCTTGGGAACCCAAATAGACCAAGCAATATAACCATCATAAGGGCCAACATATTGTGCATACACATCACCATAATAATCACGCATTAAAACATAGTGAGGGTTAGCACTTCCCGCAAAATCATCATGAGACATAGTTTTACCACTTGTGGTCTTACTTTCCACAATGGTCTTGTTGGTCTCTTGTGCGGGCTTGTCCTTCTTCTTCTTATTGTTCTTCTTCTTGGTTTTGGAAACAAAACCAATGCCCCCTTTATCACTACTACGCCTTTGCTTTCTCAAAAGATCATCAATGGACTTGTTGCCTTGTGGAAATGTGGCCTTAGCAAGCTCCCCCTTCAACCTAGCATTCTCTTCAAGAATAGTTGTGCTACTAGATGGAATGAAGTTACTAGGTGAAGGAATATGTGCCAATTGAGTTTGAAGTGTTTCATGGGACTTTGTGAGTGACAAGAGTTCACTCTCCAAGGCCTTGTGAGCCTTGTTAAGCAAACTAAAGTCCTCGGCAAGTTTTTCATGAACCACACCAAACTCAACTTTGTCCTTTTTAGCCCTTTTGTATTTAGCAATAGCATGATCACGCTCTTTGATGAGTTTGTTAACAATGATGTCATTTGCCTCATCAAGCCCTTCAAGTTTTAATTCAAGTGACAACCTAGTTTCTTGTTCTTCTTCTAGAGCATTGTTTAAAGCCTCTAGCTCAATCATATGTTCATGCCCAAGTTTACATCTTACATCTAGAATCTCTTGAGTATGTGATAGTTGATCTAAGATGTTTCCAAAATGTAGCTTAGCATCACCTTCTAGGTTAGTCATAAACTCATCAAAGGCAATTAATTCTTTTTAACATCAAGAGACATCTCATCATCAATTTCATCATTATCTAAGTGAGTAGAGCGGGATGATGAAGATACCTCCGTTCCTCTTGCCATAAGGCAAGTGGCGTTCTTGGTGGGAGAGTTCTCATTTGGAGAATCGAAGAGTGAGAATGTCGGAGTAGAGGTGGTGGCAAGAGCAGCCACACCATGAGAAGTTTCCTCTTCGTCATCTTCATCATCTTCATTGTCGAAGGAGTACTCTTCATGAGTGATCAAGACAATTTCTCCCGGCTTCTTGTTGATGGGATTCTTTTTGATGAAAGGTTTCTTGTACGGTCCCTTGAGAGTCTTCTTCAACACAAGCTTACCACCATGATCTTCTCTCTTCTCATAGGGACAACTAGCCACAAAGTGGTAGCGGTCACCACAATTGAAGCAAGTTCTCAACCTTGTGGTATTCTCTCTTTTCCCATTTGGATTGCTTCTCCGTTCCATTTCCATCTTGGACTTGGAGGGGTTCTTCCAAAAGTTCTTTGCATAGAAAACCATATATTGACCATGAGCAATCTTGACTTCATCGGGATGGTCCATGGAAAGCCCTTCATCACTATCATCTTCATCCCCATGGTCCACAACTTTGTCCTTCAAAGCAACATTGACAACATTGCTCATACCAAGGGCACGAGCACGGGCATCTTTGGCATTCTTGGCGGCAACCTTGAAAGCAGCCATCTCTTGAATAACTTCATTTGAGGTCATGAGATGGTAGTTGTGTCTTCCTTGTAGGCTCTTCAAGTCAGTGGGCTCAAAAGGCATGAGTGCACTCACATATTTCCTTTTTATCCATGCATCATCCACATGTGAGGCACCCACAATTCTAAAGGCGGTGGCGGTGGTCTTGAGCCTTCGGTACATGTCTTCATGATCTTCACCTTCTTTCATGTAGAAGCCTCCGGCTTCATTGCTTAGAGCATCATATCGGTTCCTCCTCATACTCTCATTTCCAACAAACAACACAGTGAGAGCATCCCAAGCTTCCTTGGCAATGCTAAAGTGCTCAATGTGTGGGTAATCCTTTGTTCCCAATCCTTGTTGAATCATATGCAAAGCAGTGGCATTGAGTTGACTATTGACAACCTCTCTTCTTGTCAAGTTGTTTGGATCCCCAATAAAGAGTCCATGCTCGATGATGTTCCATAGTTCAATGCAAGAGCTGCGCACATGAGTTCTCATTAGTGATTGCCATTGAGCAAAAGTAGCAGAGTGTTCTAGCTTAGGTGGGTCACCTCTATTGTACACATGAGGGTGAGGGACGGGAGGATCGGGAGAGTACCAAGAATCACGGTGCTCACCCTTCCCCCCATCAAGTTGTGTGGAGGAATTAGCATTGTCTAGTTTTCCCCCTACCACCATACCCTCGGGGGATACCGAAGTATTCCCTTTAGGTACAAAGGATGGTAGATCCTCTTGAGGAGATGGGGGTGATGAGCCATCTTTGTCTTTAAGAAGTTGCTCAAGCATCTTCTTGACTTTGTTGACCAAGGAAGAGCTCAATCTTGTTTCCAAGTTTCTGAGATCTTCCATGGTCACCGGGGTCGGCTCACTACCACCATCCCCTTCTTGGCTACCCATATTCTCTTAGGCGGTAAAGCCCAAATAAAGAGCCGAGGCTCTGATACCAATTGAAAGGATCGTATGGGCACCTAGAGGGGGGGTGAATAGGTGCTACTTCAATTTTTACTCTTTTTCAAATTAGGGTTTGACAAGAAAGGTAAATTCTCTAGAATATGCAACTATGGTGAATTTACCTATATGTCAATCAAGCACAAACTAACACAACACTAAGCAAGAACAAGTAAGTAAAGTGCGGTAAAGGATAGAAGTAACCAAGGGAGTGGACGCGGAGACACAAGGATTTGTTTCCCGTAGTTCCTTCCTTTTGAGGGGAAGTACGTCTATGTTTGGAGAGGGGGTGGTTTCAAACCACCAACGCCACGAGAGGCTTCCCTTGTTCTCCGATGAACCTCACCCCAACGGGCTCGATTCACCTTCCACTATATCGGCAACCTTTGAGGTGGAAGCCGGCACCTTTACAACAAGTTCGGGGCACACATCCACAACTGAATTGGAGGCTCCCAAATACAAGAAAGTTGTCAAGACAAATCAAAGACAAGCTTGTAAGAACCAAATCAAAGTTGGGGTTTCCAAAGAAACACTAGAGCTTGGGGGCCCTCAAGTGAATGAGGCGGAAATGAAGATCTCTCTTGGTGAAGATGCAAATCAAGGCCTCCTCCTTCGATTCTCCAAAGATCAATGACTTTGGATGGTTGGATGAAGAGATCTTGTAGATTTGGTGGCTCTAATGGGGTTGGTGTTCTTGAGTAGCTCGAGCAGCTGGAGGAAGAAGATAAGGGTCCCTTTTTATAGGCAGCCCCCTCCACGAACCGTTTTTTGACCGTTGTAGAAAAGTCAGATCGGAGACTCCGGTCTGGAGACCGGAGACTCCGGCCAATATCCGGACCAGTCTCTGGACTGCCCTTCTGACTGACCCAGGCCAATTCTGCACCAGCAACACCGGAGACTCCGGCCTTCCAACACCGGAGACTACGGACTGACCAAAGTCCGGAGACTCCGGAGTAACCTCTGGTGCAGCCTCCGGACCACTAGTCATACTGTCCCAGCCAGGTCCTGGGAAGCACCACCGGAGCCAGAACCGGAAACTCCGGACCACACCGGAGACTCGGTCTTGGCAGATCGGAGACTCCGGTCTGGAGTTTCCAGATCAGTGACAAATGAATGTGGTCTTTTCCCAAGAATATGTGTGCAGTTTATCAATGATAATACCAACCTGTGGACAATAACAAACAGCAAAATGATCTACTTATTGTTAACGAACACCAAAAGTGATTATGACAATAAATGCCCTTTCAGTAATGAAATAAGCAAAATATCTTATAGATAGGAACTAAATGTTCCAAATTTTACCACTTTCCTTTGAGAAGTCGAAACCTTGGCAAATTTCAGCATATAGATCCATAAGTCGCTTAGGCCTCTCCTTGATCTTCTCACAAGATCCCCAACAAGGCACTCTAATTGCTGCACAGAAATCAGCAAATGGCAGGCCGACAACTATATTGTATATTTTATAATGGACCATGGGATTAGATGAAGACCTAGTAAACCGAAAGTCCTGCACAATAGCCATGGTTACTTAACATATTGAAAAGGTTCACCTTCTACAAAGTGTTCCAACCCTGCATTGGTAATCATAGTTTGGAAATCCTGGAGGATTCACGTGGTTCTCATAAATTCCTGGCATGGATATATGGAACGGAGGACTCCTTCCCCACGATGAACTTTCATTGGCTCAGGTACCATCAAGTCATATTGATTCAGTGGATATGCATTCATCTTCCTTGCTGGAATTTTTAGACAAACATCAAACCAAGTGATTTCCAAGTTAATAAATGATGTGGAACTACTATAGGAACTTGCTAGAGGGCTACACATGCATCAGAATGAAATCTCTAAGCATAGAACAAGCATGCAAGCTCACACAACCTGACACCTATAGCAGCAAAATACTCAAGATACAATCTACCAATCACAAATCTAATTGGACAAGTGGAGGAGGCACATACCAACGAGCAATCCCTCCAAAAATCAGTAGCAAAGATGGGCCGAGTAAGGAGATCGAAATTCACGAGCAAGAACAGCAAGAACTTGGGCTTGAGAAAGTTTTCCGGTGTTTTTTGGGAGAGAGAAAGAAGATGGCTAGGAGGAGGCACCTTGGATGGGCCTAGGTGGGCCACACCCCACCCAGGCGCCACCTGTAGGGAGGCCGCGCCTACCATGGGTGTGGGAGCCTGGGGTGGCCCCCTAGGTCACTCCAGGTGTTCCTCTGCCCCTTTTTTCGAGGAAAAATTTATTTTGAATTTTCTGGAATTTTTCGAAAAACTTTAATTTTGGCCAATTTTCAGGGTATGAAAATTGATTTTCTCGCAGAAACAGTTTTTGTCAGAAGAAGCAAAAGCAAACAAAAACCAAACTAAAGAAGTTCTAAGACACTCTAAAAGGCAAGCAACTAGCTAACAAAAGAAAGAGCAAAGACTAGGAAGGAGAAAAGTTAAAGGGAGCAAGTATAACCATAGTGAAAACATTATTTTGTTCATTAAAATCCTTTTGTTAACAAGGTTGATCAAGTATTGTTACCAAAACAATCTTAGATGAGAAAAAACTTTGTATTCCACCAAGTGATTATGTTACCTCAATCTTGATAGCAATGGTCCCAATCATAATAGTATCAAAATTTTCTTGTGGAATGGGATAATATATTTCTCCAACCTTGATGCTCTCAATATTTTCAATGGAGTTCAGGCAATAGCTCTTAGCAACCTTCTTGGGGAAATATACAGTATGCTCTTTGTCATTAATATTGAATGTTACTTTTCCTTGATTACAATTGATGACAGCACCTGCAGTGTTAAGAAAAGGTCTCCCAAGAATAATAGACATATTATCATGTTCAGGCATTTCAAGCACAATAAAATCAGTTAAAACCAAGCAATTATGAGCCACTTGGACAGGAACATCCTCACATATACCAATAGGAATAGTAGTTGACTTATCAGCCATTTGCAAAGATATATCAATTGGTATCAACTTTCTAGTTGGAGTCTCTTATAGAGAGAGAAAGGCATAACACTAACTCGAGCTCCCAAATCACATAAAACAGTTCTAACATAATTGTTCTTAATGGAGCAAGGAATAGTTGGTATATCTGGATCACCAAGTTTCTTTAGAACCTTACAATTGAAGGAATAAATAGCAAGCAAAGTAGAAATCTCCTCATTAGGAATCTTCCTTTTATTAGAGACAATATCCTTCATATACTTTGAATAAGGAGGAAACTTAATAGCATCAGTCAAAGGAATTTACAAAATAAAGGTTTCATCCACTCACAAAACTTGTTGTAGTGTTCTTCCTCCTTTGACTTGTGTTTCTTACCTGGAAAAGGCATAGGTTTCTGCACCCAAGGTTCTCTCTCTTTACCATGTTTATTAGCAATAAAATGTTCCTTAGTGTACCTAGTGTTCTTAGTGTACTTCTCAGGTTCTTCCTCAATTTCCTCCTTATCAGGAGCATCATTCTTATCATTACCACTCTCAGTTTCAGCATCAGAGACAGATATACTATTAGGATCTACAGTAGGTTCAAGGGGTTCCTCAACTATTTTGTGTTTCTTTTTCTTTCTCTTATGAGGACTACCACTACTTTCACCTTGTTGAGAATTCCGCTCAATTCTTTTAGGGTATCCTTCAGGATATAAAGGATCTTGAGTAGCTATACCACTCCTAGTTCTAATTCCATAAGCATGTTTATCTCCTGAGGCATTAACTAGCATATCCTTGTGTACCTTAGCAAGTTGATCAAGTTGGGTTTGAACCATTTGAAAGTGTTTACAAAGCATTTTAATATCATTTGAAGTTCTTTCCACAATATATTTAAACTCTTTGATAGCTCTAGAGTTTTCCAATAAATGATTCTGAACTTGTTTATTAAAAGTACCTTGTTTAACAATAAATGTGTCAAGTTCCTCTAAGAATTGATCAGGAGGCTTACCATAGGGAATATCACCTTCATCAAAGTGGAGAGAGTGTACCTCAATAGTAGATGAGTGGGGAATTGGCTTACATAATTCTTCTATAGGAGGTAGATTCTTCACACCTTCAGCTCTAATACCTTTCTCGTTTAGACACTTCTTAGCTTCCTTCATCACTTCATCATTTAATGCAATAACTCCTCTTTTCTTTGGTGTTGGTATTGGAACTAGTTCAGGAACATATGGTTCAGGAGTAATAGGCTCAGGTGTATTTAGCTCAGTTGAAGTCCAATCATCATAATTCTTGCTTATTTTAGCCATTAATTCTTCAGCATCTATAGGAGTTCTTTTCCTGAAAACACATTCAGCAAAGCTATCTAGGTATGTCCTAGAATCATTAGTTAGTCCATTATAATAAATATCAAGAAGCTCATTCTTAGGTAATGGACATCCAGGATGTGCATGAATCAAGGCACAGAACCTTGTCCATGACTCAGGAAATTTCTCTTCTTCTCCCTGTTTAAAATCAAAAAGTCTCTGCAAAGCAGCATGTCTAGCACTAGGAGGAAAATATTTCTGGAAGAAAGAAGCAATCAATCAATCAATCAGGGCTATCAATGGAACTAGGAGGTAATCTATTAAACCAAGCCCTAGCTTCTCCTTTTAGTGAAAAAGGGAAGATCTTAGTAACAAAGTACTTGCGCATCTTAAAATCATCAGAGAATAAAGCACTCATAGTAGAAAGCTCATTCATATGAGCCACAACACTCTCATTTTCAGTCCCACAAAAAGGTTCTTTCTCAACAATGTCCAAATATGATAAATCAAGAGAGAAATCATAATCTTTATCTTTAATATCTATGGGAGAGGTGGCAAACTTAGGATCAGAGGACAACTTAGGAATACTGGTGCGTCTAGCAAGGAGACTCTTAATATCACTAGTACCATGTGTGTTTCGGCACTCTTCAACAAATTCATCAGTGAACTCAATGTAACCATCATTAATATCATAACTCTCTCTAGACTCAGGTGAGCTAAAAGGCGTAACAGTGTCTTCACTAGGAGTTTAAGTATTTCCTAGACTAGCCATAGTAGCATCTATGAAAGGACCTAATGAACCACTCGCATCAAGCACGGTAGAAGTAACATCATGAGTATCAAAAGCAGTTTCAGATTCAGCAGTAGTAGCAGTGTGTGTAGCATGAGTATGTGGTGGTGGTGTAACAAGCTTACTTATAACAGAAGGTGAATCAAGAGCAGCAGAGGTATTTAGGACTGTACCTCTTCTTGTAGTGGATGGTAAAATAGGAAACTTTCCATCGCGATACTTACCCATGATGAAAGGAGTAGCAGTGAACAATAATAGATCCGAACTTACAAATAAAGCTATGCTCCCTGGCAACGGCGCCAGAAAATAGTCTTGATGACCCACAAGTATAGGAGATCGCAACAGTCTTTGCGGGTAGTATTACCCAATTTATTGATTCGACACAAGGGGAGCCAAAGAATACTTGCAAGCCTTAATAACTGAGTTGTCAATTTAGCTGCACCTGGAAATAGTTCTTTCTCACAAAAGTTTATCAGTAGCAATAGTTTGTAGTAGCAACAGCAATAGTAACAGTAACAGTAAATAATGGGATTCGAGTGTGGTAGGCATAGGGATGGATGGACGGGCGTTGCATGAACGAGTCTAAACATGTAACTTCAAGATCAAGGGAAATTGCAGATCAATAATAACAAGCATCCAAGTACTAAACAATCATAGGAAAGTGCTCCATATATAGTCATACGTGCTCGCAATGAGAACTTGCACAACATCTTCTGTCCAGCCAGCCCGTGGCAGCGGGGCCTCTAGGGAACTACTAGCAATTAAGGTGCTCCTTTTAATAGAGCACCGGGGCAAAGCATTAACTCTCCGTGAACACATGTGATACTCACACCACATCCATCCCCTCTGGTTGTCCCAATTATTGTCACTTCGGGGCCTTTGGATCCGGACAATGATATGTGTACACAACTTGCAGATAAGATCACAAACAATACTGTCATAATGATTCAATAATAAGTTCAGATCTGATATCATGGCACTCGGGCCCTGGTGACAAGCATTAAGCACAACAAGCTGCAACAAAGTTAAACAACACTAATAGAGATACTAGGCACTATGCCCTAACAATCTTATTCGATTGCATGATAGAGCTCATCCAATCCCTACCATCCCCATGACCTACTATGGGGATTACTAGCTCATGGATGAGGGGAACATGGATGGTTGATGGAGAGGCAGTGGTGATGACTACGGCGATGATCCTCTCCAAATTCCCCGTCCCGGTAGGGTGCCAGAACGGAGTCTCTGGATCCGAATCTTGGTTTCTGGTGGCGGTGGTGCAACGGAACTCTTTCTGGAAAAAACGTCGAAACCCCCCGCTGTTTTTAGGTCGAGAGGAAACTTATAGGCGCAGGGGGATCCTGAGGGGGTGCCTGGGGTGGCTGCACCCCCTAGTCACGGGCAGGGCCCACCCACGCTTGGCATGGGTGTGGGCCCCCCAGGCCTCTTCTCCGTCTCGTACTCTGGCTCCATTTGTCTTCTGGTGAAATAGGATTTTTGGCATATTTTCTCGGATTTTTCCTGATAGTTGATTTTCTGCAAAAAAACTAGACACCAAGGTAATTCTGCTAAAAACAGCGTCAGTCTGTGTTAGTTGCATCCAAATCACATAAGTATAGAGGAGAAACAATAGCAAAAGTGTTCGATAAAGTAGATACGTTTTGGACGTATCACCCACATGTTTGTGACTTAGGCTAGAACCAGTCTGAGTATGAAAAGTTATTTCCTATATAGGAAATAGAATAAACATTATAAGTCTAAATATAAATATTTCTAGAAAATAAATAAAATTATTAAACATTGTAAATTCAATAACTTTTATTTTATAATTCAGAAAAATATGTGTAATATATGAAAATGTTTAGAAAAATAAAATCTATAATTTAATTATATCATCCAACATCATTATGTTAATTATTTAAATAAATATTATTTAATAAAGATTTTATAAGTAATAAAACTTTGATAATTCATATTTTAATTATGGTAATTAAGAAAAATATAAATAATATACCAAAATTCTTAGAAAAATAAGAATTAAAATTTAATATTATAATCATGTATTATTATTTCACTTAATTAAAAATCTATTATTTAAGTGTTAAAACTTATAAAAATCATACCTTATTATTTATAAATCACAAAAAAATATAATATACCAAAATAATCACAAAATAATACATATATGTTAAAAATATAACATCCCACTTTTGAAGTAAGTAAAAGTCTAATAATCTAATAAATTGAGTTTAAACTTATTTCCTTAATTAATAATTCTTAACAGGGTAAATAAAAATTGCTAATATTTTAAGATTAGCTAATTGAGGTCTAATAAATAGTATTAGTCTTAAATATTGATAATATATGAACACAAAATGGTTCAACACATTTTAAACATAATTTTATTGAATATCATTCCACCAAAAGTGTAGAAATATCTTTAAATAACATCCTTGTCAAATATAAAATCTTCAAGAATAAATTGTGGCTAAATAAAACTTATTCCTTTACTTAAACCACAAGTTTTCAACATACCAAGACACTATAATGAATTCATAAGTAGATAAAATTTTCTAGTCCATTATAATATTAAGAAACCACTACTCAAATAAAAGTAATTTCAATAAAATTGTGTTCTTAAAGCTAGCTACAAGTCTACAAGACTTTAAATATACTGCTAAAGAATTTGTTATGTGTTTTATAGTTAAATTTTGTCTATGTTAATTAAGTTGTAAAGCATCTCAAATCCAAACTATTCAACCATCTATGTTCTTAAAGCTAGCTACAAGTATACAAGACTTTAAATATACTTCTAAAGAATTTGTTATGTGTTTTATAGTTAACTTTGGTCTATTTTAATTAAGTTGTAAAGCATCTCAAATCCAAACTATTCAATCAAGCGTAGAAAACATCAACCACATTCTATCAATCATATTCTAAAGGCTATCAGGATTGTTTAAACCTTAGCAAAGAAATATTTTCTTCAAATGTTATTCTTTTTGCCACTTCAATCAACAAATCTTATGATAATATCTCCAACACTTAACAACTAAACTCAAAGACTTTCATCATAGTCAAATAGATGAAAATTAATCATAACCATATTATTTTAAACTTTACTTGTATACTTAGGATTGTTAACACCTTAGTTCCTTATAAATGTCATTAATTGTAAAGTAAAGTTCAAAGATAGAACAATTCTTATATGAATAGCCTTGCGTAGCATTCCTCATTTGCATACCTTATTGGTTGTATAGTATTTTAATTACACATTGTTTCACACCCTCAACAACCTTAATAAGAAGCACAAGTGTGAAGTTTATCTAAAATTACACATTCTAAAGAAACCTTTTCCAGTTTCCAAACCCTAGATCAACGCTTATTCTGGGGATACGAACTTACCAAATTGCATTTGTAAGGTTCCCAACCTTTAATAAGGTAGAGATCCCTGTGTTTACAATGCTAGTCCCTGGATCAATAGCTAGCATCCACAGTTAAGATGTAATATCAAGAAACATAGGTCATAATACAACTTTATAACCAGGAATAACATAATTTATTACATCTTACATAGCTCATTTGGCTATTACATTACATTGCAGCAGAATATTTATACGCATGGGGTCCTTCATCTTCAAAGTGCCACAGGCAGACATGTTGGTTGTAGACTTGTAATCCTAATCATTAAACTTCACTAATATCAAACAAAACCTGCAACATAACAAGTTATAGCCACAAGGGTCAATACATTTGAATTGTATTGGCAAGTGATACTATGGTAGTATAGTGGAGTCTATCATCTATATGCATTTGGCTAAGTGGAGCTTAGGCTTGCGTTGCTCAAAATAGATTTTCCTTATCATTTGAAAATACTAAGTTTTTGCTTTGACAAAATCACCCAAGGAACCACCAATAGAAATTGGTGAACCTTAAACCCTTGTTCCACCACAAGTTTTTAACTTAGAAATTGGGATGATGAGATTCTTGATAGCTTCCATGTCTTGATGCTCAAATTGTCCTTTGCCAGGGACATGGCTAAGTACTTAGGTTTTACACTCTGCAGAGGTGGTGCACTTTCCCCACAAGACTTGGTTTCACCAAGACAAGATCTTTCAGAAGCCTTCCCTTAGACCAGAATGGACGCATTCCAACCTATCATTCCCCTACCACCAACTGTCCATTTGGCTAAGTTATTGCAACCTATATGATCCAGGCAGAGCCCATAATGCCAAGTGGCTGCACTTGAAGCTTCTCAACATTTGACTTATCAAATCTCTTTGTTCCTGGGTGGCCATCCACAAGTGTGATACACAAGGTTCACCAGTCCCCTGGACTTGTGTAACCACTCAACACAAACCATTCCTTCCATTCCACCCAGGTGATTCATTCACTTAGTTGTTTTATTAAACAAAACACAAGTCCTCAGACTTAGAAATTTTCCATAACATGATCATATATTCCACCCTTGTATTCTATTAGCTAAGCTAAGCATGATAGTAGTAGGAATCTTAACTTAGGAAATTTCTACTAAGGTTTCATCTACTAGGATTTCCCATAGCATGGTTTATACTTAGCAAAATTTCCATGCAAGTCTTACTTAGAAATATCACTAATGCATAGTGAAAATAATGGGACAAAAGTATGAAGCATCACTTTCCTTTTTGGTACAGAGTATAAGTTCACTTCCTTGTTCTTGAAATGTTCACTCACTTCAAATCACTACAATTTAATCAAGCAAACAATATTTCAATCTACCATTCAAGCAATTCAACACATAAAATAATAGTAACAAAACCATGCATGCAAGAAGATTGTTTTATTTGTAAAAGTGGTTTCTAATGGTTCATAAACATTTGAAAACACCTAATGGTCATTTTATAAAGTGGCAAAGTCATTTGCAATAGGTTTCACTTTATAAACCCTTTTTAAAACAAGGTATCATTTTATGTGGTGTAAAAATGTTTTTAATAAGGCATTAATCTATAAGGTTCACAAAATATGTTTTCAAACCATAAAACTTGGTGTTTAGGGATAGAGAGTTTATTTCTAAAACATTTCTCAAAGGTTTTCTTCCAAAACCATTTTTAATAATTAAACCATATTTTTATTTGACTAGAAATGGTTTAAATCAAAGATTTATTCTTTTGCTTCACCAAATACATATTTGAAACCAAAATTTGTTTCCTATTGTCAGTAGGTTCAAAACACACCATTTTCCAAAGATTTTATCCCCAAAATCATTTTAAAACAATTTTTATATCCTAAACATGCATACACAAGTTTCTGCAAAAACAGACATTTTAGCAGAAGCTTTTTACTAAACAAAGCGCATAGTTGGATAGGGCTTGTTTTCTGAATCCATTGATATAAAGTTTGTAAAATTTGGACGTGTAGATTTAAATTTATAGATTTTACAAAATTGAATCACAAATAGATCAAATCCTGTTTTTAAATCTGACTTTGTGACACGCGGCGCATTTCTATTCGTCGGTACCGCTTCGGCCGGATCAGCAACGCGAGGCGTTGGATCAAGTTACATCGCACGGCTCAGGTTGCGTACCTCTTCGGCGTTAAGTGATTCTATCCTAATCGTCAGATCAAGATCAGACGATGCTGAGCACACTTGCCAACTAGTGGCGGCGCTAGCAGCGGCAGGTGGCGGCGGCGTGTCTGGCTACGGCGGAGATGGCGCTAGAGGAAGCAAGGAAGAGTAAGGATATGCTCACTAGGTTCAGGAGATCATGGCGAAGCTCAAGGTACCAGCGGGAAGGCAAGGGGCGCACGAGGTTGCTGTCAATCTCTCGCTGGAGCTGCGCTGCGCCTCGGGTTCGGTCAGTCGTCGTCGAGCGCGACGCTACGATGCACAAAAAGGCAAGGCAATGACGGCATTAGCTGCACACGAGGTTGGCGATCATGCGTGCATCATCGAGAGGAAGTAGGGTGGTCAGCACTCACCGGAAAAGACTGACGGAGCGGAGGCAGACGATGGTGGCGGTGGTCGTCGTCGTTGCCGAAGCTCTGGAGCGCGCGAGGACGAGCTGGTGCTTCGAGGACATGCGTCTGGAGGTGGGGAGCAGGTGAGGGTGGTCGAGGGGGCAAGGGGCGGTGAGGGGCTGCCGGAATCGTCGTCGGAGCGTCGTCGGACAGAGGACGGTGCAGAGAAGAATTGGGCGGCCTGGGGGCACGCTTGGGTGAGGCGACAGAGGGGAAATGGAGAGGAGACGTGGGCGGTTAAGAGGGCGTCGTCAGGGGGAGGTTTAACTGTGCCATTAACGCGAATTAAGCCGAGCGTTAATCGCCTGCAACGGCCGGCGAGGTGAGGGGCGGGGTCTCTGCGGGGAGGAAGAAGATGACGTGGCTGTGGGGCCTGGCTCTCTGCGAGTGAGAGAGAGTGGGGGTGGGGTCGTTCTGTCAGCGTCGCTGCGGGTTCGATTGCGAGTGAATAACGGTTCGCTCGGGTGGGGTGGGGAGTGGGCTTGCTGGGACTTGACTGGGCTGCCGAGCTGGGCTGCTTCCTTTTCACATTTTTTTGTTCTGTTTGTTTTTCTTTTTCCTTTTTCTTTATTCTGTTTGGATTTTGAACAACCAATTCAAACACTTATTTGAATTTAAACCTTTGCCAAAATTTGTGTAGGTTTAAATATTGATTAGTAGCACATTCTGATGTCAATTTTGGGAATTTATTTTATTCTTTTTGGGGTCTTTTAATTAATAAAAAGGGCCCTTGTTTTAAATCAAAATAGGATTTAATAATGTTTTTAATTTCCATTTGACTTTTAAATTCTTCCAAAACCTTTCAGTAAGTTTTGTTTACTTAACAGGGTGTCAAATAATTCATCTTGAATTATTTGGAAAAGTTTTTAATAAGATTTATTAATCATTTAAAATTTGGGTTGTCTTTATTTCAATAGGATTTGGTCTAAGCCATTTTATTTTATTTTGGCAATTCTTTAACCAATATTTTTATTTGGATTTGGATTATAACTTATTCCACTTGTTTATGGATTTAATATTTCTTTCTTCACCTTATAAAATCCATATCTTTTTATTTAGAGATCCAAACTTGGTGATTCCAATTTGTAAAATCTTGTTTAATATTTGTTTATCCTTTTAATTCCCTTTAAGATTATTTGCTCACCATTTGGTATGGATTAATAGTTAGGTTCTTTATTAGCTTTGGAATTTTAATTTCCTTATCTTATTATAATCATAAGATTTATTTATGGTTCCAAATTAAGTGAAACCAATTTATATGGTTTTATAATATTTCTATTTGTCTTTCTTGATCATTTGTAAATGCTTGTTGACAATATTTTATATGGATCAAATCCATAGGCTTGGAGATAACATGGAAATGATTTTTATTCCAATAGGGTTTAGGGTTTGGATTTATTTTCCAAGTGTTTAAATTTCCAGATGCATTTTATGAGGAATGCATTTCTCTTGATTTGTATTTTGTTGAATTCAAACTTTAATTAAAGTTTGTTCAAGATGGGATTTTAAGTTCCCATTTAGAAACAAAAGTTTCTTTTCACCCTGATTTTCAACAATAATTTATTTTGTTTATTTATTTTTCACATTACAAGATTTGGAAAATCTTGGGATGTGATAGGCTACCACTATTAAAATAAATCTCGTCCCGAGATTTGGGGAGGCTAGGGTTTACAAGTGTCTCAAAGCATCTAGGGTACTACCACCCTTAAAAATTTTCCAACTAGATTACATCTTGGTTTGCTTGGGGTCTTGTTGAAATCTCTCTGGGCAAACATCTGCATAGTGTCCCTTGTTTCCACATTTGAAACATGTGACAAGGCTGAGATCCTTCATAGGCTTGTTTATCTTGTGCTTCATCTTTTCTGGACAATTGCTTGCATAATGTCCTTGGTTACCACAATTGTAGCATGTGATAAGATTGAGTTCATCATGTATCTTCTGTGGACAGGTTGCTACATAATGGCCTAGCTCTTTGCAGTTGTTGCACCACACTTGGCTAATCTCCTTATACTTTTGCTTCTCTGGACATTCACTGGCATAGTGTCCCATTTCTTTGCAATGACCACATTGCACATGGCTTTTGTCCTTCTTTTTCTTTGGTTTCTCCAAAGCTAAGAGTGCTTCTAATTCATGTTCTTCATATGTTATCTCAAAGGTAGGAATGTCTACTGGTCTCCTTGACCTTTTATTACTCCTTGGATAATACATATGTTTTCTCTTTGGTCCTTTAAATTGGGTCATATTGCTGGGAGGTACAAGTTGAGATTTTCCTTTGTCTTCATCCTTCTTGGTAGACTTGGCTCTCTCATGGTAGTCTATAATCAGTTGTTGCACTCCACCTTGTTTCCTTTGTTGAACTATGGAATAGATGGGGCATTGGATAGGGACATAATTATTTCCTTCACATAGGTAACAAGTAGCTTGAGATGTGGGGCATTGGTCAATTGGATGTTTCTCTTCACAATTGGGGCATTGATCTTCATGCTCCTTGGAAGTGTGATCCTTGTTTCCACAAATATTGCAGGCTTGGATTCCTTCTAGAATAACATCTTGGTCATCCTTGTTGTCATAAACTCCTTGGGAAGAGTTGTCTCCCATGTTGATCATTTGAGTAGCCATCCCTTGCAACAATTGGGATTGAATTTTCAAAATCCTTTGTATGGCTGGGTCTAATCCATTGTTGTTGGCTAAAAGCTGAGTTGTCACTTGGTTCAACTGGGTTTGTCTTGCAAGCAGTTGGTCTCTCATGTTGACCTCTTGGTTGTTGTTGTTGTCACCATCCTTGATGTTGGAATCTCTTGGAGTAGTCATCTGTTTGGATTGGGTTGGGATTAGCATAGGCAAAATATTTCTAAGGAATCAATTCTAATCACACACATCACAATTCACTCAAGTAATGTGCAAGCAATCACAAACAAACATTCCACTCAAACAACAAGTTTCAAGCATATTTTAAGGCAACCAAAAATATTTTTGTTACACCACATAAGTTGGTGAGTTTGACTTTAACTAAATATGGTGGTCCATCTATATGGTTAGCTTGAAATCTTTCCATCCTTCTTGGTTGATTCTTCTAGAACAAGATGTTTGTATCCTTAGAGAATTTCTTGCATCTTGGTCACAACTTCAAAGGTGATGATGATTCCCAAGTTGTGTTTCCTTAGTCTTCAAGTCTTGAGCAAGATTTCTTGTCTCACTTGTAGTCCTTAGTGATATCCAAGGTTGAAGTCCTTGGTGAAAATGTTGAAAATGTTGAAGTCATTAGAGTTGAACATGTTGAAGTCATTAGAGTTGATGAAGTCCTTAGCTCATGGTGAAGTCTTTGGCCATGGGGTAGGTTTGTCCATCAAGTTTGAAATAGAAGAGATGTAGAATCAAAACCAAAATGGTTGAGGAAAAAGTTTACAAGATTGTTTGTAAAGTTTTGGAACAAATACAACTCCTATTTTTCTAAGGGGTTTTGTCCAATCCTAGGGTTACAAATCCTACAAGCAACACAATGCTCTGATACCATCTGTAAGGTTCCCAACCTTTAATAAGGTAGAGATCCCTGTGTTTACAATGCTAGTCCCTGGATCAATAGCTAGCATCCACAGTTAAGATGTAATATCAAGAAACATAGGTCATAATACAACTTTATAACCAGGAATAACATAATTTATTACATCTTACATAGCTCATTTGGCTATTACATTACATTGCAGCAGAATATTTATACGCATGGGGTCCTTCATCTTCAAAGTGCCACAGGCAGACATGTTGGTTGTAGACTTGTAATCCTAATCATTAAACTTCACTAATATCAAACAAAACCTGCAACATAACAAGTTACAGCCACAAGGTTCAATACATTTGAATTGTATTGGCAAGTGATACTATGGTAGTATAGTGGAGTCTATCATCTATATGCATTTGGCTAAGTGGAGCTTAGGCTTGCTTTGCTCAAAATAGATTTTCCTTATCATTTGAAAATACTAAGTTTTTGCTTTGACAAAATCACCCAAGGAACCACCAATAGAAATTGGTGAACCTTAAACCCTTGTTCCACCACAAGTTTTTAACTTAGAAATTGGGATGATGAGATTCTTGATATCTTCCATGTCTTGATGCTCAAATTGTCCTTTGCCAGGGACATGGCTAAGTACTTAGGTTTTACACTCTGCAGAGGTGGTGCACTTTCCCCACAAGACTTGGTTTCACCAAGACAAGATCTTTCAGAAGCCCTCCCTTAGACCAGAATGGACACGTTCCAACCTATCATTCCCCTACCACCAACTGTCCATTTGGCTAAGTTATTGCAACCTATATGATCCAGGCAGAGCCCATAATGCCAAGTGGCTGCACTTGAAGCTTCTCAACATTTGACTTCTCAAATCTCTTTGTTCCTGGGTGGCCATCCACAAGTGTGATACACAAGGTTCACCAGTCCCCTGGCCTTGTGTAACCACTTGATTCATTCACTTAGTTGTTTTATTAAACAAAACACAAGTCCTCAGACTTAGAAATTTTCCATAACATGATCATATATTCCACCCTTGTCTTCTATTAGCTAAGCTAAGCATGATAGTAGTAGGAATCTTAACTTAGGAAATTTCTACTAAGGTTTCATCTACTAGGATTTCCCATAGCATGGTTTATACATAGCAAAATTTCCATGCAAGTCTTACTTAGAAATATCACTAATGCATAGTGAAAATAATGGGACAAAAGTATGAAGCATCACTTGCCTTTTTGGTAGAGAGTATAAGTTCACTTCCTTGTTCTTGAAATGTTCACTCACTTCAAATCACTACAATTCAATCAAGCAAACAATATTTCAATCTACCATTCAAGCAATTCAACACATAAAATAATAGTAACAAAACCATGCAAGAAGATTGTTTTATTTGTAAAAGTGGTTTCTAATGGTTCATAAACATTTGAAAACACCTAATGGTCATTTTATAAAGTGGCAAAGTCATTTGCAATAGGTTTCACTTTATAAACCCTTTTTAAAACAAGGTATCATTTTATGTGGTGTAAAAATGTTTTTAATAAGGCATTAATCTATAAGGTTCACAAAATATGTTTTCAAACCATAAAACTTGGTGTTTAGGGACATAGAGTTTATTTCTAAAACATTTCTCAAAGGTTTTCTTCCAAAACCATTTTTAATAATTAAACCATATTTTTATTTGACTAGAAATGGTTTAAATCAAAGATTTATTCTTTTGCTTCACCAAATACATTTTTGAAACCACAATTTGTTTCCTATGGTCAGTAGGTTCAAAACACACCATTGGCCAAAGATTTTATCCCCAAAATCATTTTAAAACAATTTTTATATCCTAAACATGCATACACAAGTTTCTGCAAAAACAAACATTTTAACAGAATCTTTTTACTAAACAAAGTGCATGGTTGGCTAGGGCTTGTTTTTCTGAATCCATTGATATAAAGTTTGTAAAATTTGGACGTGTAGATTTAAAGTTATAGATTTTACAAAATTGAATCACAAATAGATCAAATCCTGTTTTTAAATCTGACTCTGTGACACGCGGCACATTTCTATTCGTCGGTACCGCTTCGGCCGGATCAGCAACGCGAGGCATTGGATCAAGTTACATCACACGGCGCAGGTTGCATACCTCTTCGGCGTTAGGTGATTCTATCCTAATCGTCAGATCAAGATCGGACGATGCTGAGCACACTTGCCAACTAGTGGCGGCGCTAGCGGCGGCAGGTGGCGGCGGCGTGTCTGGCTACGGCGGAGCTGGCGCTAGAGGAAGCAAGGAAGAGTAAGGAGATGCTCACCAGGTTCAGGAGATCACGGCGAAGCTCAAGGTACCAGCAGGAAGGCAAGGGGCGCACGAGGTTGCTGTCAATCTCTCGCCGGAGTTGCACTGCGCCTCGGGTTCGGTCAGTCGTCGTCGAGGGCGACGTTATGGTGCACAAAAAGGAAGGCAAGAACGGCATTAGCTGCGCACGAGGTTGGTGATCATGCGTGCATCATCGAGAGGAAGTAGGGTGGTCAGCACTCACCGGAAAAGACTGACGGAGCGGAGGCAGACGGTGGTGGCGGTGGTCGTCGTCGTTGCCGAAGCTCTGGAGCGCGTGACGACGAGCTGGTGCTTCGAGGAGATGTGTCTGGAGGTGGGGAGCAGGTGAGGGTGGTCGAGGGGGCAAGGGGCGGTGAGGTGATTCCGGAATCGTCGTCGGAGCGTCGTCGGACAGAGGACGGTGCAGAGAAGAATTGGGCGGCCTGGGGGCACGCTTGGGTGAGGCGACAGAGGGGAAATGGAGAGGAGACGTGGGCGGTTAAGAGGGTGTCGTCAGGGGGAGGTTTAACTGTGCCATTAACGTGAATTAAGCCGAGCGTTAATCGCCTGCAATGGCCAGCGAGGTGAGGGGCGGGGTCTCCGCGGGGAGGAAGAAGATGACGTGGCTGTGGGGCCTGGCTGTCTGCGAGTGAGAGAGAGTGGGGGTGGGGTCGTTCTGTTAGCGTCGCTGCGGGTTCGATTGCGAGTGAATAACGGTTCGCTCGGGTGGGGTGGGGAGTGGGCTTGCTGGGCCTTGACTGGGCTGTCGAGCTGGGCTGCTTCCTTTTCACATTTTTTTGTTTTGTTTGTTTTTCTTTTTCCTTTTTCTTTATTCTGTTTGGATTTTGAACAACCAATACAAACACTTATTTGAATTCAAACCTTTTCCAAAATTTGTGTAGGTTTCAATATTGATTAGTAGCACATTCTGATGTCAATTTTGGGAATTTATTTTATTCTTTTTGGGGTCTTTTTAATTAATAAAAAGGGCCCTTGTTTTAAATCAAAATAGGATTTAATAATGTTTTTAATTTCCATTTGACTTCTAAATTCTTCCTAAACCTTTCAGTAAGTTTTGTTTACTTAAAAGGGTTTCAAATAATTCATCTTGAATTATTTGGAAAAGTTTTTAATAAGATTTATTAATCATTTAAAATTTGGGTTTGTCTTTATTCCAATAGGATTTGGTCTAAGCCATTTTATTTTATTTTGGGAATTCTTTAACCAATATTTTTATTTGGATTTGGATTATAACTTATTCCACTTGTTTATGGGTTAGGCCAAGATTTGATTTGGTCTTTAAATAATCCTTATTTAATATTTCTTTCTTCACCTTATAAAATCCATATCTTTTTATTTAGAGATCCAAACTTGGTGATTCCAATTTGTAAAATCTTGTTTAATATTTGTTTATCCTTTTAATTCCCTTTAAGATTATTTGCTCACGATTTGGTATGTATTAATAGTTAGGTTCTTTATTAGCTTTGGAATTTTAATTTCCTTATCTTATTATAATCATAAGATTTTATTTATGGTTCCAAATTAAGTGAAACCAATTTATATGGTTTTATAATATTTCTATTTGTCTTTCTTGATCATTTGTAAATGTTTGTTGACAAGATTTTATATGGATCAAATCCATAGGCTTGGAGATAACTTGGAAATGATTTTTATTCCAATAGGGTTTAGGGTTTGGATTTATTTTCCAAGTGTTTAAATTTCCAGATGCATTTTATGAGGAATGCATTTCTCTTGATTTGGATTTTGTTGAATTCAGACTTTAATTAAAGTTTGTTCAAGATGGGATTTTAAGTTCCCATTTAGAAACAAAAGTTTCTTTTCACCCTGATTTTCAACAATAATTTATTTTGTTTATTTATTTTTCACATTACAAGATTTGGAAAATCTTGGGATGTGACAGCATTACATTACTTATGCATAATAGCATCCTGCTTCTTTAAACATTAGTCCTTACCAGACCAATGATGATGATTTCAGATATTGGATCTTATATTGTCTTGAAGACCGTGAGTGCATAATCTTGCAATCACAAAAGACAAGTTCACACTTGCTCATGTCCTTTGATTATTTTCTGTAAAGTATTCTGCAAATCCAGTGTTGTCATCACCTGCATTTTAAAAAGGTTAAAAAACACTATTTTCATAATAATATGATTAAAGGAACATATTTTAATTACCATGAGGTAATCACCTACTATGAAAGTTCCGGTAGTAAAGGAACATATTATCTAGGACTTAACAACCAATGTCACGAGTGATTCTTGCGCCGTATATAACATGTTAACCATGAGATTTGGAATGGGACGGAGAAGTGATGTCTACGCACTTCTATTCTTGTAGACAGTTGTTGGGCCTCCAAGTGCAGAGGTTGGTAGAACAGCAGCAAGTTTCCCTTAAGTGGATCACCCAAGGTTTATCGAACTCACAGAGGAAGTGGTTAAAGGTATTCCCTCTCAAGCAACCCTGCAATCAAGATACAAGAAGTCTCTTATGTCCCCAACACACCCAATATAGGTGCACTAGTTCGGCGAAGAGATAGTGAAATACAAGTGGTAACGGTGCCAGAAAAGAGTTTGATGGTGAGGTAAATACTAAAGGCAACAAGAAGGAAACAAGCAAACATGCAACAGACCTAGTAGAAAACGATGTTTCAATGCTTAGAAACAAGGTCTAGGGATCATACTTTCACTAGTGAACACTCTCTCATATAAATATCCTCTCTTAATGATACTACTCTTAACTACTCTCCGGTTGAACACTCTAATCATTGGTAGGGCTATAACAGCACTCCTCAAAGTCTGCCTTCCCCAATCTAGATAACCCCATACTGTCACCTTGAGCGCTAGATGGTTCCAACAAACACCACAATTTCATAGAGACATCCAACTCCAAATATAACTCATAACAAATATTCAATCTAGCCAAAGTGCCACACACAGTATGCCCGTTGTCACTTTCACAAACGTGGGGAAAAGCATAGATCTATTAAAGCACAAAGAGTATTTATGTAGACTCAAGCCTAAGTGCCACCATGATGTGCACGCTGTCACTTTCACACACATGGGGAGAGCAGAGATCTAATGAAGCACTTGAGTAGCAAGGTAGATCTACTTGATTACAAAGCTCATGACCACAACATGATCATGCATAGAGAGAGAGATGAACACATAGCTACCGGTAGAGCCCTTAGCCCTGAGGAAGAACTACTCCCTCCTCATCATGGGAATCAGTAATGGTGATGAATATGGCGATGGAGATCGATGGAAATGGCTCCGGGGGCACTTCCCCGTCCCGGCAGAGTGTCGGAATAGAGACTTTCTGTCCCCGAATCTCCCCTTCGGTGGCGGCGTCGCAATAGAGGTTTTCGTGGATTTATTATGGATGGTTAGTGTTTTCTCATCGGGGGGATCTTATAGGCGAAGGGGGAGGCCGAGGAGGCGGCCAGAGGGCCCACACCCTCCCCAGGCGTGGTCCAGGCTTGGCCGTGCCCAGGGGGTCTGGCCACCCTCTGGTGCCTCTCCGTCCCTCCTTCTGGATTCGTGTCCCTCACGGAAAGTTATTGACTTTGGCTTTTGTCCCGTCCAATTCCGAGAATATTGATTTTCTGCCTTTCTGGAACCAAAAACAGAAGAAAACAGGCAACTAGCACTTTCGCAACTTGTTAATAGGTTAGTTCCATAAAAGATATAAAAACACCTCAAAGTGTAGACAAAACAAAGCAAAGTAGATACTAAACAAGCATGGAGCATCAAAAATAATAGATATGTTTCTGACGTATCAAGCATCCCCAAGATTAACTCCTGCTTTTCCTCGAGTAGGTAAGTGATAAAAGAATAATTTTTGAGGTGATATGCACCTTCACAATAAAGATCAAACCATTTACAAGCATTGAAAGCTGGGATCAAAGAACTCTGAACATGTGCATGAAAGATGAAGTTCTAACAATAATACAAAGTAACTATGCATGCAACATGAAAGTCTACAAACAAAGATCATGAATAACATGCATTGAAAAATGTTTATTTGTTTCACATATAGAAAACATGGCATAGTGGCATTCAGCTTGTCTCTCATGGAGTAGCAAATAGATGCATAGGACACCTTCAAAGTTCATAAGAGTGACTAGATACAAATAGCACAAGAACAAGTAATATCACAATATGCATCAATCAATAAGCTTTGGGACACTGCACATAGAACTAAGAATGGCAACTATGCTCTCTTAATGGTTCCTAAAGGTAGAAGGTGTAGACTCAATAATGGTGGAAGAAAGGCCTTTTATAAAGGAAGCAGGGATTACAAGTTTCAAAAAGAGCTTCCAAAAATTATGGTACTTGTTAGCTTTCAGCCCTCATTGCCCCTATCATAAGCATCTTGAAGTGGTTAAGGTTAAAGTGGCAAAGATGGAGTATATGCTTGACAAAGTATAAGTTGGCAATCTCAAGTCCCTTGAATATGAGGGCCACACCTCATGCATACTCAACTTTGGGCAGAGGTAAGTTCTTGTCATTGTAAGTATTTGCATATCATTGAGAACCGCCAACAGCGTACCCCTTGCACATGGTACATGAGCTTTCCCATAACCAAAATGACAAGGCAAGCAGACAATGAGCATCTCATCAATCTTTTTATTTACCATATGCACAGCTTTTTATTGAGGATGCTTCATAGATAGCTCACTATGGTGATGTTGCAAGTTTCCACCATGATTAGGCATGGCTTAGGCTAGCGGCCGAGGCGTTTCTCTAACACAAAATACAAACTCCATGGACTTACAAGTTCCCTCTTTATTTCACACCGGTGACATCCATAGACAAAAGAGCATGATATCAACTGAGTACAAAGTACAAGTGCAATGTTGATAACGTTCCTCGTGATAGCACGGTTCTGCTAATTCCAACGTATAAGTGCAAGCATATACAACAAAGTTGCCACGATGGTTCATTTTTATTAGGGGCAAAGAATAAAGTGTGCCATCAAGTTCGTGAGGGCTTTAATCACTAAGTTTTCACATAAGAAAATAGTTTTTAATTGGAAGATGGCTGAAAACAAGAATATACTTGGAATGATGTAACACACCATGCATAGGAGTTTATAGTGGACACTTTGTAAAAACTTGGTTTCTTGGGAGTTGGAAGCATGAGTAGAACTTACTCATACAAGTGGAGGCTAGCAAAAGACTGGGAGCAACCAACTAAGAGAGCATAATGGCCATAATCATGCAGAGCAACAAAGCATTACTAATCAAAGCATAGAGTGGTACTACAAGTCAAGGACTAAATGATCATAGAGGCTAATGGTGACTTGTAATAGTCATAACATGGTGTGAGCATGTGCCAAGTCAACCCAAGCAAAGCATCAAAAGAGAATACCATAATACTATGCTTTTGCATGCTAAAACAACGCATAATTCCTTCAAGGCACATTAAGCAATCCTAATTGTTTGGAATAAGTCATGCCACAGCAATAATCACTAAGCATAAGGTCAAAACAAGATCTAGCATGACATGATAGAGTCTAAGTCACAGTCAAAGCAAGCTCCTCTTGTACCACTATAAGCATGAAACTTTCTACTCCTGTCCAACACCAAATGACTTATTTGAAACAACTCACAAAGATAATAATCAATAAAGATCAGTGAGATTGCCTCACAAATCCACAAAGAAGAACTAAAAAGTTCTAAGCTGAAAGCACAAGAAAACTAAGGCTGAATGCAGTGCTAGCAAAAGTGAACACTCATAGAACAATAAGAGTCTAGAGTGTTGTAGGCAATGAAAAAAGAGTGTGTATCTCTCCAAAAGAAGTGTGGTGTAACCAACCAACTTACTCAACCAAACTAAGCAAACAAAAACCAAAAACGGAAATTAAGACGCTCCAAGAACAACACAACAATGCATGAAACAATAAAAACGAAGTGTCTAGAAAGACCTAAGATTTTTATTAATGAAGAAGGGGATGCCTTGGGCATCCCCAAGCTTTGACGCTTGTACCTCTTGAATATTTCTTGGGGTGACACGGGGTGGCATCCCCAATCTTTAGCTTTTGTCCATTCTTCATCTCATTACATCATTCTTTCTCTACACCTGCAAATTTTCCTTCATACAAAACTTCACACAATCTTCATTAGCAACATTAGTGTATTCAAAAGATAATAGACCCTTGGGTTTAGCTTTAGAACAGCAAAAAATTTCACTAAAAACACAATCTACTGTAGCAATTCCTTCAAAAAGCTCAATTTACCAAAAAGGAATCAATAAGAAGCAAATGCAAATAATGGCAGAAATCTGTCAAAATGGACCAGCAGGTAGAAACCGATTTTTTCGAAGACCTTATGTTACTCAAATCAAAAAGTGTTGAACTAACGAAAGTTAGCTAACGTACTGGGGGATTTATGCGTAAAATATCAGCTCAATCCGAGTTACAGAGACTCCTCACAAATTTTTATGATGGAGGACAGAAATCTGTTTCGGGACAGCAACTGCCCAAATCTTACTTCCCTCTCATTAGAGGTTATTCTTGGCACAAAAAGCAAACAAAAAGGATAAGTAGAGGTCATTACTGAAGTAATAACTTCCAAGACTCAATAAAACTCTTGTGTTATATCCCAACAAGTACTTTTCTTTACCGCCTTTAAGTTAGGCTTGATTGTTTGAGAAGATGCTCACATAAGAAATATCAATTGAAGTAAAAGAGAGCATCAAGAAGCAAATTCAAAACACATTTAAGTCTAACCCACTTCCTATGCATAGGAATCTTGTAAAGAAACAAGTCATGAAAGCACAAAGCAAGAAGCATAGGAAAGCAAAACAAGTGCAACTTCAAGACTTTCAACATAAAGAGGGGAAACTTAATATTATTAAGATGCATAAAACCATGTTTGCCTCTCTCATAATAACTTTTAGTAGCATCATGAATAAAATTAAAAATATAACTATCACATAAAACATTCTTATCATGAGCCACATGCACAAAATAATTATTACTCTCCACATAATAATAGTCATTCTTATTAATTGTAGTGGGAGCAAATTCAACAAAATAGCTATCATTGTTATTCTCATCACCATAATCATCAAATATAGGAGGTATATTGTAATCACAACAAATTTTCTCCTCAATAGTAGGTGGACTGAAAATATCATATTCATCATTGTAATCATCATATATTGGAGGTAAACTATCATCAAAGAAAATTTTCTCATCTATGCTTGGGAGACTAAAAATATCATGCTCATCAAAACCAGCTTCCCCAAGCTTAGACTTTTCCATAGCATTAGCAACAATGGTGTCCAAATAATTCATACTAATAACATTGCTATTAGCATGCAAACAAAGCTCCATAGGTTTTTTATTTTTCTCTTCAAACACTTCATGTCCAAGATAAATGCTATAGAGCTCTCTAATTTTGTTGTTTTTTTCCATTAAGCCTAACTAGTGAAAACAAGAAACAAAAAGACAAAATTACAGAATCTAAAGGAAATAACTTCGAGCACTCACACACCAGGATGTGAGTACCTTTTACCTTACCTCCCCGGCAATGGCGCCAGAAAAGAGCTTTCTGGCTTGCTGTTGCCGTGGGGTAACATGTGTGAGTGCCTTTTACCTTTCCTCCCCGGCAACGGTGCCAGAAAAGAGCTTGATGTCTATGCACTTCTATTCTTGTAGATAGTTGTTGGGCCTCCAAGTGCAGAGGTTTGTAGAACAGCAGCAAGTTTCCCTTAAGTGGATCACCCAAGGTTTATCGAACTCATGGAGGAAGTGGTCAAAGGTATTCCCTCTCAAGCACCCCTGCAATCAAGATACACGAAGTCTCTTGTGTCTCCAACACACCCAATATAGGTGCACTAGTTCGACGAAGAGATAGTGAAATACAAGTGGTAACGGTGCCAGAAAAGAGCTTGATGGTGAGGTAAAGACTAAAGACAACAAGAAGGAAACAAGCAAACATGCAACAGATCTAGTAGCAAACGGTGTTTCAATGCTTAGAAACAAGGACTAGGGATCATACTTTCACTAGTGAACACTCTCTCATATAAATATCCTCTCTTCTACTCTTAACTACTCTCCGATTGAACACTCTAATCATTGTAGGGCTATAACAGCACTCCTCAAAGTCTGCCTTCCCCAATCTAGATAACCCCACACTGTCACCTTGAGCGCTAGATGGTTCCAACAAACACCACAATTTCATAGAGACATCCAACTCCAAATATAACTCATAACAAATATTCAATCTAGCCAAAGTGCCACACACGGTATGACCGCTGTCACTTGCACACACGTTGGGAAAATCGTAGATCTATTAAAGCACAAAGAGTATTTATGTAAACTCAAGCCTAAGTGCCACCATGGCGTGCATGCTATCACTTTCACACACATGGGGAGAGCAGAGATCTAATGAAGCACTTGAGTAGCAAGGTAGATCTACTTGATTACAAAGCTCATGACCACAACATGATCATGCATAGAGAGAGAGATGAACACATAGCTACCGGTGGATCCCTTAGCCCTGAGGAAGAACTACTCCCTCCTCATCATGGGAATCAGCAATGGCGATGAAGATGGCAATGGTGATGAAGATGGCAATGGAGATCGATGGAGATGGCTTCGGGGGCACTTTCCCGTCCCGACAGGGTGCCGGAACAGAGACTTTCTGTCCCCCGAATCTCCCCTTCGGTGGTGGTGGCGCAGCAGAGGTTTTCGTGGATTTCTTCTAGATGGTTTAGGGTTTTCTCATCGGGGGCTCTTATAGGCGAAGGGGGAGGCCGAGGAGGCGGACAGAGGGCCCACACCCTCTCCAGGCGCGGGCCAGGCTTGGTCGCGCCCATGAGGTTCTGGCCACCCTCTGGTGCCTCTCCGTCCCTCCTTATGGATTCGTGTCCCTCACGGAAAGTTATTGACTTTGGCTTTTGTCCCGTCCAATTCCGAGAATATTGATTTTCTGCCTTTCTGGAACCAAAAATAGAAGAAAACAGGCAACTGGCACTGTGGCAACTTGTTAATAGGTTAGTTCCAGAAAAGATATAAAAACACCTCAAAGGCTAGACAAAACAAAGCAAAGTAGATAATAAACAAGCATGGAGCATCATAAATTATAGATAAGTTTCTGACATATTAAGAAGTCAGCTGTATCCTTTTCCTTTCGTATGGAGGCAAGACAACCTAAACGTGACGTTGTGATTCCTTGTGAGCACCCAACATATGGGTGGGCACCCTTAGGCCCCACGATTTTGGTGTCTAGATTATCTATTAGTGGTTGTCGGAGGTTTAGCCGGACCTATATGGTACTTGCCAGGGGCATCACCAGCTCATAGAGTCTTCGGGAAGTCATCAGGGTTTTACCCTTTCGAAAGGGGGCTTAACGAAGGTGAGCCAACCCTGAAGGATCGTGCAGACATATGGGGTCGCGGAGAGGGCAGTGATTGGCTTGGATCATCTACTGGGCCCCACAACATGGAATTGTGGACGGGTAAGCTACCCGATTGTGCAACAAGAAGTTGATCTCTCATGGGAAAAGTAACGCACCTCTGCAGAGTGTAAGAACTGTAACGTGTTACTCCCTATTCCAGGAAGGAGCTACGAACGCGGCGGGAAAGGAACTCCATAAAAGTTTTGGTAAACCCGTGAAGGCTGACGGATATAGCTTTTCAGAATAAAAGTAACCTTTGAAGAAATGTTTACGAAAACATGCATTGCCTACGACCTACGGTCTGTGGCTGTAGATATAATGCATCAAATATATTTTTAGTGAACTTGCTGGGTACGCTCATACTCAACGTATCTTCTTAACCCTTGCTAGATTCTGAAGCCAATACAGACGATGTCTATATCAAGTTATGCTCCAGGAATCATCATCAAAAGCTCAAGTTTTTCAATGAATTCAAGGAAGTCAACGTATACATCAATTCAAGTGAAGACGAAATTGCGGATTAGACAGAAATATAATTTCTAGCCATAGACCCTACTACTGTAGAGTATTGCAATAGTAGCAATACAAGCTCTATATTTATATACTAATCTTATTAGATTGAAAGTTATAAGTTGATGTACTCTGGTTCTTCTTTGTAAGAAGTTTCTTTCTCTCTCTTTAACCTAGAATGTTCTCTAGATCTTATGTAAAGAGTCTAGTTATAACCTTTAGCCATGTCTTGGACCTACTGTATTTCTGTTGTACCACTCTGAGGGATGTAATACTAGTGAACGGTGTTTCATTGATGTTATATCAACGACTATAGTATACTACATCATGCAGTGGTATGCTGGGTCACCGCACAAAGCGAGGTCCACCGCTCCAAGGAAGAGACGACCGGATGATTCCACGCCCTTCTCAACGCCGTTGAGGAAACATTATCCTTATTCCGCATGGCACCTCCGTAGCCACATCATAATGTCACTAATGGATCGACCAAACTCTAAATTTAGGGACTTGCCCACAACACCGATCGCATGTTCAAGGTCCCCTTCCCTTCCCGCGCTAGAGCGACAAGCAGACATGGACAAGACGATTGTCAGGGAATCGGGGAGACGGGCGGTGGCTAGGGTTTTTGTTTTTCTTAGGCGGAGGGTTTCCTATTTTTGTGACTTTAGTCCATGCAAGTTACGTTGATCAGTAGTACTAGTTGCAGCTTAAACTATCAAACTGAAAGATGGTTGCATCGTACTCCCTCCGTTTCAAAATATAAGATGTATTAGGTTTGTGAAGAAAATAAATCTAGACTTATTTAGTATGTAGGTTCACTCAACTTTGGGATAAATATTTACACTAAATGAAGTCTAGATTTGTTTTCTTCACAAACCTAAACATCTTATATTTTGAGACGGAGGGAGTACCAGTTAGCTAGTTGCTCCTCAAACTGATTATACTAGGACAGCCGTAGGAGGAGATCCAGCGTGCTACCGGAGTCGATTCTGGCATACGGAGTATACCCTTGAGAAGAGAGTTTTGTTCACGTTCTCGAGTTTCTGCTGGGAGCATGGCACGACCTGTAAGAAATAATGTTTTTGCTCCACCATGTGAGTTCGAGGATTTGGGGTAATTATTATGAACAGCTGTATCCTTCTTAAATACTAGTACTACTATGCAATCACGACCTCGAAACTGTTTATTATTGGTGTGTGCACGATTGAGCCACAATACTCCTCTTGTGAGCGTACAATATATAGGATAAAGCGCAGCTCGATCCCTAAACATATGATCCCATGTTGCAGGATGAAGCTATAGCATGGGTGAGCGTCAAGATGTAGTGATGCATGATTGTATATTGTATTACAGGATCATGTGTATCATCTACAACTGTCATGCATGTCCCCCGTGCTTGCCTACAATTGTATTAAAGGATAATATCACCACCACTCCGCCAGGCCTATACGCAGCGCGGTGGAAATAACTGAGACAAGATCATAAGTTTACAACTCGTCTAAGTAAGTTGAAATCCCTTTGTTTCAAAACAGTTGACATCGGAGGGTTTGTATGTGGAGTTTGACCAATCTTGTGGAACTAGTGGAAAATTGAAAAGGAAAAACTCTGTCGCTCTAGCCCGGGGCGACACAGGGCCGAGCCACTTACCCAACCCTAAGCACCACCATCCCCTCATGTCTCCTCGCGACCCCCGCAAGTCTTGGGGCGGGCAGCCTCGGCAGGATTCAGTGGTTCTACATGTATGTGTCGGCTGCTTCTAGGGCACATCGGTGACAGGGCGAGGGTGGTGGGACTCAACGGTGTGGCTTGTTGTTGGGCAGGGGTTGTGGAGGCTCGAATCAGGGGTGCAGGCCGCGACCATGGGGGTAGGGATAATGCCATACACGGTGGAGGTGGACCGCAGTGGTGCAGGGTTGGACTCTAGCAATGGCCACATCTCTGTAGGGGCTCCCCGGTAGATGTGGCTTGTGGATGGAGCGGAGGTCATTGCATCCATCGTGCTCGCCCCCCCCCCCCCCTCAACTGTTATGCACCCCATCCATAGGGGGCGTGCGTGCTAGATCTGGCGAGCGCGGATCTCGCACAATGATCTCGCGCGAGACCTTGGACGCTAGGGCGGCGACCCTCAAAGGTGGGATGTGTGGCCGACTCTCCAGGAAGCGGCATTACGGTAGTGGTGGCTCCCTCTTTGGTTATGCGGATGGCGAGGATTTGACCACCATCTGTTTGCAACCTGGGCTTGCCAGTATTTGACCATGTCGTTGACATACCCATTTAGTATTTCTTAACAGGAACCGCGAGGGTCCATGGTCTACCATGCCTCCAAGATCCCAAGGCCACAATCGGCAGAGCAGACCGGCGAGGGACGGAACCCTAGATGGGTTTTACGGTCTCTTCTCGATCGTCTCTCTCTCTCTCTCTCTCTCTCTCTCTCTCTCTCTCTCTCTCTCTCTCTCTCTCTCTCTCTGAGTCTCATACCGGTTCGGTGACTAGTTGATTTTCTTAGGGCTTTTTTAATCTTTATCTTTGATCTCCTTTGTAAAATGTTTTCCTCAGAGTTTTGTATCGGTTTGGGCATAAGGCTTTTATTTACAAAGCAGTGTGAATGTCTGTTTCGAGGAGTTTGGCCAACCTTTATAATGACATGTCAATATTTACACCATGAGATTTATCTGTTTCATTAGATCCTTCATTTTAACAAAACACGATCGTGTCTAGAAGAATTTTTACACTTTTTTGTTTCTTGAGATGGGAAATTCTTACACTTATGTCCCAATGTACGATAGCGTTTCTCGCCTAGACCAGAAATAAATAACCGGTGTTGTGAAGATATGTTGCTGCGGAATGTATATAAGTTGGAATTTTTCGTAGTTGTGAAGTCGTGCTGGAGCATATATAGTGGCGGCCTTCTATCACTGAGCAAGTGGATCCTAGAACGGAACCAATCTATATCATGCATCACAACGTATTGACTTCGGCGATTCCTTGATCGTGCACGGCACCAATTACATTCTAATTAATATCAGATCACATGCTTTTTTTACAGGACGATCACATGCATGTTTATTATTAGGCATGCTGTCATATCAAGAAGATGAACATTTGGGCGTACGAACCCAACTGCCTAGGATTATTTTGCACATGGTTCACGTGTACGTGTATAATGTATCCATTTTGCAACATAGTGCATTCTAATTTCGATTCAAGGTGAAAATGCGGATTGTAATAGTGCTTTTCATTGATTCAGACATGTGGTTGCATTGGTTAGTGCATAAATTTGACATAGTATCAGGGCCTGGGGTTTTGAGTTTGAGTCTAGACTTTTGCGGCTTATTTGTAGACAACTTTTTGTTCATGTATAGGCCTTGGAGCCATATCTTTGAGGATGTTCTATTCACTAGTTAATTTTTTTCACGTAGAGACCTTAGAGCCATCTCCGTTCTATTCATGAGTTCACTCTCCCGCATGCAGGGGGTGTTAGAGTATATGTTGATTTCCCTAGTCATTTTCATCAGTTCAGAATGTTAGTTGCATTGCTTGGCTAGTGGATGAAGCTTGAAAATCAAATGAGAAGCAACTTCATGAAAAAGATAGATAAGTCGTAAAATCCTAGTATAGAGGTGGTTGTAGGGGCGGGCGTGTGCCGAAGAGGTGGTTGCACCTCTACATGGGGGTGGTTGCACGAGACGACCTCGGACAATTACGAGCCTGGTGAAGCGACGACACGAGGAGCGGCCTCCTAAACAAGGGACGACATTGTTAGCTTATATGTATGGTATGGTAGCATAAAACATTTTCCCCGTACCTCGCAAGACCATGATCATGCTTAGGACTCCTTTTTTGAAGGAAATATGGAGGAAACATGGAGGGTTAGAAAATATTCCTAAGATGATATTGTTCACATGTTTGATTCAGAGCAATTGTGGGAGGGAAAACCAAAGGATTTTTTTTCCTACGAATTTCAGATGCAAGGCAAAGTGTGGTGGAAACAAAAAAATCTACTCAGAACACTTTCTTTGATTCCTTTACACAAGAAATGAGGCAAGGTTTGACCCACCATCCTTTCCTATTCCTATGTCTTCCCAATTTCTTAGGTTTTCCTATACTGTAGATCAAAGAGGCCCGCTAAGGGTTTGGGTTACATGCAGTGGCGGAGCTAGGACAAGATCGATAGGTGGGGGAGGCAGAGAAAAGATGAATGTTTGGGGGGCAAATGACACAAGTTTTTCTCATCCAAGTCTCTCAAATAAAATTTCTTCAGAGATTCTGCCAAGTTTTTTCTTGGGTGTGGGGGGGGGGGGGGTGCCCCCCTGCCCTACGCATAGCTCCGCCACTGGTTACATGTTTACCAGTAGACGCATAGGTAGGTGTGTAACTTGATGTAGCGTCTGAAGTGATCTAGCAATGTATGGCCATTTTTCATAACATTTCGCTTAGGTGCACAACACTTGTGGCTCCATATAGGATCATATCCTATATACTACTACATGGATTAAATTTACTCCTGTTTAGAAATATAAGACATTCTAGCTTTATAAATCGAGTGGACCTATATAATAAAAGTCATCTAGATACATTCATTTCGTAAAGCTAAAATATCTTATATTTCTAAATGGAGGGAGATATATAGTACTCATGATCAACCACGCCACACAGCTGACTTCCTAAGTAACACAAAATATACCTTTATAATTACCGAATAGCGTTTGACAAACCCTAAACAAATCGATCCACATCTCAACATCTCAACGGTAGAAATCTAGCCAAAGGGCTGTATAAACTATAAACGCAAAGTTAAAAAATATTGCACGACCAAAAGTAGAGTCCGAAATCTAGCTTTTTCCCGCACAAGGAGTGAAAAGGCCAGACCGTTTCAAGTAAAGAAAAATAGAGAAACGATGGAGGAAAAACCACTACAGGAGAAGCATAATACACCGACGGCCGGGTCCCGTCGGCCTAGTCCCTAAACCCCGTCGGCGTAGGGAGGCCCGACGGCTACCGTCGGCGTATGGCCGTCGGCATATAGACCCGTAGGCGTAGCCTCATTTCCCGTAAGTGTAGAAAAGCCGTCGGCGTATATAGCTACGCGGCGTAGACCGTATGGGTCTCACCTAGATGACTAACGGTCGTTTGGCTACGCCGACGGCCTAGATTTTTCAATTTTTTAACTTGTTAATCTCATATAGAAATTTTTCATTCTAAGTACACTTAGTCTCAAGTCAAATAGTAAAATTAGTCAAACTTTCCAATCAGTCACCCATCCTAATACTACTCTAGCCCCAACACGTTTAACTTCTCCGTTCCTTCCACATGAGCTTCCGATAAAGAAATTAGAACTTGTTGTGAATATTATCATATCAATCCTATTAACCATTAGACTATAATGTTAGACGTCTTTATTTTTTTACATTTCATATAATTATTTGAGTAAACAACAATGAATAAGTAATAATAATCTTAAATTCAAATAAAAATAAAATAAATTTTATTTATTTTGCCTTTTTCATTTAAAATTGAATAATTCATATCTACAAATCCGTAAATCATAATTTGACAAATAATATATCCAAATCGATCAGAAAAATGAGAAGAATCCAAATATTACATCCATATCATCTATTTAATTATATATTGTAACTTTTTAATCCTAGATCAACCGAAACTATGTCAGGATTCATGAAACACCCCGTTTTTGGCAATCGGAAAATAGAAATTGCCTTTTTGTTGCGACAAAAAGGAAACCTTGCATTATATATCTGATGAAATAGCATATTATGAATCTAAAAATGATTTTTACAAAAAATCATGAGCATCATATTATGTACCTATAGTTCAAATCTAACTCACTTTCTATCGATTCAGCAGGAATTTATCTTTTTCATGAGGGATGGACGGAAAGGTTTTAGATACCCCGGTTGGAAAATTGTCCATTCAAAGCGGTCTAGTATTTTTGAAATGGGGTAGTATCATTTTGAAACTTTCATTTGGTGGTTGCTTCACAAAACACCCCGTTTTTTGCACTCGGAAAATGAAAAATGATTTTTTGGTGCGATAAAAAGGAAAACTTCCTCCTGCAACATTGTTCGCCATCCCATGATATACATGTGTGCACAATATGGGCACATTATCACAAACTATATCACGATTCTAGCAATAACATTGGTTATTTGACCTGAAATCCAGAAAACCTCGATTGAGATAGGTCATTTTGTGAAGGTTTTTTTGAGACACAATCAATATACCAAGTTTGGTATTTTTCCATGCAACTATGTCACATAATATGATACCATGCGAAGGTTTTGCATTTTTTCGATCGTTTTTGAATTTTTTATGCCCGTTTCAAACTATCGCCAAACTTTCTAAATCGAGGGGATGAAGATCCTTAGATCGGGGATGAGCCTCACTAAACTTGCATTAGATCTCTGATGAAATAGCATATTGTGAATCTAAAAATGATTTTTGCAAAAAATCATGGGCATCATATCATGTACATGTAGTTCAAATCTAACTCATTTCCTATCGATTCGGCAGAAATTTGTCTTTTTCACGAGGGGTGGACGGAAAGGTTTGAGTTACCCAGGTTAGGAAATTTTTCATTCAATATGGTCTAGTATTTTTTAAAAATGTGGTATTATTATTTTGAAACTTTCATTGGGTGGTTGCTTCACAAAACACCCCATTTTTTGCACTCGGAAAATGGAAAATAGCTTTTTGGTGCGAAGAAAAGAAAAACTTCCTCCTGCAATATTGTTTGCCATCCCATAATACACTTGCGTGCACAATATGGGCACATTATCACAAACTATACCGCGATTATAGCAATAACATTGGTCATTTGACCTGAAATCCAGAAAACCTCGATTGAGATAGGTCATTTTGTGAAGGTTTGTTTGAGCCACAATCAATATACCAAGTTTGGTATTTTTCCATGCAACTATGCCACATAATATGACACGACGCAAAGGTTTTGCATTGTTTCGATTGTTTTTGAATTTTTAATGTCTGTTTCAAACTATCGTCAAACTTTTTAAATCGAGGGGCATGAAGATTGTTAGCTCGGGGATGAGCCTCACTAAACTTGCATTAGATCTCTGATGAAATAGCATATTGTGAATCTAAAAATGATTTTTTCTAAAAATCATGGGCATCATATCATGTACATGTAGTTCAAATCTAACTCATTTCCTACCTATTTGGCAGGAATTTGTCTTTTTCACGAGGGATGGACGGAAAGGTTTGAGATACCTAGATTGGGAAATTGTCTATTAAATATGGTCTAGTATTTTTGAAAAATGTGGTATTATCATTTTGAAACTTTCATTTGGTGGTTGCTTCACAAAACACCTCGTTTTTTGCACTCGGAAAATGAAAAATGGCTTTTTGGTGCGATGAAAAGAAAAACTTCCTCGTGCAATATTGTTCGTCATCCCATGATACACATGCGTGCACAATATAGGCACATTATCGCAAACTATATCACAATTCTAGCAATAACATTGGTCATTTGACCTGAAATCCAGAAAATCTCGATTGAGATAGGTTATTTTGTGAAGGTTTTTTGAGACACAATCAATATATCAAGTTTGTTATTTTTCCATGCAACTATGTCACATAATATGACACCACCCGAAGGTTTTGCATTATTTCGATCATTTTTGAATTTTTTATACCTGTTTGAAACTATCGTCAAACTTTCTAAATCAAGGGGCATGAAGATTCTTAGCTCGGGGCTGAGCCTCATTAAACTTGCATTAGATCTCTGATGAAATAGCATATTGTGAAACTAAAAATATTTTTTGCAAAAAATCATGGGCATCATATTATGTACCTATAGTTCAAATCTAACTTATTTCCTACCGATTCGGCGGGATGGATGAAAAGGTTTGAGAAATTCATGTTGGGAAATTGTCCATTCAATATGGTCTACTATTTTTGAAAAATGGGGTAGTATCATTTTAAAACTTTCATTTGATGGTTGCTTCACAAAACACCCCGTTTTTTGCACTCGCAAAATGAAAAATATGTTATACGAAAGTATTTGTATTTTTTTTAGAACAAATATGTAATATTTGAGTTCATATATATAGATCTTATTTTTCTACAAATTTTGATATATTATATGTATTTTTATGAATTTAAATGATTTAGTTATGATTTTCTAAGATTAATGTGACAAAAAAGAAAAATGGCTTGCCGTCGGCGTAGACTTGACGACGTCGCTCTGCCGTTAGCCTAATATGCTACGCCGACGGTTCCGTTTACGCCAACAGCTGCCGTCGGTTTATTTACCCTACGCCGACGGCAAAACTGGACCGACGGCCCGCTTAAGCTACGCCGACGGCTCTCACATCTTGTTATTCTAAAGAAATCACATACTAGTACTAACTTATTTTAGGACGGAGGAGGGAGTATATACCCGGCGCCGGCGGGCAACTCGCTCGCTGCCCAGCAGCGCCCGCCCGCGTCCTATAAATACCACCGCCTGATCAGATCGGACATTCCATCGCCGGCCACCATTCCCTCCGTGGGCGTCACAGGAGGTTACACAGGCGATACTTTGAGTCCAAGGTTGAGTTTCATTCTTTGTATATTCATCAGAAGATCCTCCATGGGTGATGAAAAGTGCGGCGAGGAGGTGGCTGTCGTCGCCGCCGAACCTCTGGGGCGGTGGCCGGTGCTCTCGTACGGCGTGGGCCACATGCTGAACGACATCACCTCGGCCTGCTGGCTCACCTACATCCTCATCTTCCTGCAAGATATCGGCCTCGCTCCAAGGTAGCCAATGCAGCTAGCTAATGATCTCCATCAGCCCCCCGCTGATCGATGCTGACATGATCGTTCATAAATTCGCTTGCAGGGCTGCGGCAACCGTGCTGCTTTCAGGCCAGGTCGCCGACGGCGTGATGACCATCCTCTCCGCCGAGATGATCGACCGGTTCGGCCGTTTCAAGCTGTGGCACATCTGGGGCTCGGTCCTGCTCTGCGTCTCCTTCCCCTCCGTCTTCGGCGGCTCCATCCTCGGCACCGACTCCTACCTCCTCAGGATCATCGGATACAGCTTCTTCGCCGCGGTGTTCAACATCGGATGGGCGGGCACACAAGTCGCCCACATGTAAAAAATGATCACCCTCTTTTTTCCTCTCTTTCTTTGACCCCGGCATCAGCCTCGGTCGGCATTTTCTCTGATTTGCTGTGTGTGTGCTCCCGTCAATCAGGTCGATGGTGAACTGCATGACATCCAACCCCACCAGCCGGGTGGCCTTGGTGAGCTGCAGGAATGCTTCCACCATGGTGAGTAGTACTAGTACCCCATATGCATGGCCATCTTTTTGAATTCTTTTTTTTTGAACGGTTTGAATTCTTTCTTTGCTGGATTTTTAAAGGGAGGAATAGCTTCTTAATTCTGTGAACACAAAAAAATGCAGGTGTCCAATCTTATTCTATATGGAATCGCGTTAGCTGTGCTTGGTGCAATAAAGGCAGACACCTACGCTGACATTCTTCGTCAGGTGATACTCTAGCCTTTGCCAAATCAATCAGCTTTATTTGAGTTCTGGTCACCTGAAGAAACGCCGTACATATTACTAAAACACTTGTTATTAACTGTCCTTCCACTTGGTATACTGCAGTACAAGTGGATCACCCACCTGTCCATCTTCGTGGGATGCTGCTTCCTGGTGCTGTTCCACGCCGGAACAAGTGAACCCACGTACGTATATGCTGAGACAGAAAGAATGCATGCCAGTTCCATCCAGCAGCTACCATGCGTATATTTGCTGAAATTTAGTAAAATCTGACTGCAGGTTCAAGTCTGAGCCTAATAACTGCAAGAAGCCGGCTCGGATCGCCTGGAGCTACTGGTTCAAGAAGACCCTCTACTACCAAGTTGCTCTCCTCTACATGCTCGCCAGACTCATCACGAACGTCTCTCAGGTTAGCACGTACGTTGTTTTCAAGACTTGACCGGCCGGGTGTTTTCAACATGGTCTGTGAGATATCATTTCGATCCCTGTTATTAGGTCCAATTGTGACACCAATTTCCTTGCTGTTGTTTTCAGTCGCTCATCGCGTTCTACGTCACCAGAGATCTGAAAATGAACAAATACTCGAAATCCACGGTAAGTTCCTTTCAGTTCATCCGTTACAACTTCTGCATTTGGGCACAAAACCTAGGGAGGGTCTGTGATTTCAGGCGTATTTTCAAACAGATTCCATAGGCACAAACAGTTGGTGAGACTGTTACCATTTGTGCAGATACCAGCCCTCATCAACATCTGCAGCTTCTTCGTCTCCGTCGTCCTCCAGGAGATGAAGTGGAACAGCCGACGCCTCAAGTTTTTTCTCACCATCGGCGCGACAATGTGGGTGGTCTCCGGCGCCGCCGTCTTCCTCCTCCCGAGCCACATGCACGACCTCATGTACCCGCTGGCGGTGGTGATCGGCGCGGCGAACGCGCTGGTGATGGTGACGGCGGTCGGGCTGGAGAGCGTGCTGGTAGGGGAGGACCTCAACGGCTGCGCCTTCGTCTATGGCTCCCTCAGCTTCCTCGACAAGATTTCGTGCGGGGTCGCGCTCTTCGTGCTCGAGTCCTACGACGACGGGACCACTGGCGATGACGAGCCCAGGGGGCTGAACAGCATGAGCAGGTACGGCACGGGGCTCATCCCGGCGTGCTTCGCGGTCCTCGCCATCGTCGTCACCTCCACACTCAGGCTAAAGGACGACGACGATTCTCCCAGGGAGAAAGCTCCCGCCGCCGCCGGCGCACTAGAAGCTCCCCTTCTTGTCTGATATCAACCATAAAGAAATTGTGTATGTTGTTATTAGTCATACAAAATTGGATTTTCTTGGAACCCCATCTCGGTATAGGCTATCACCATATAGGCCATCTCTTCTGTATTTTCGATGGATGCATGTAGAGGGATGGTGATCGATGCTGGCGGCAAAAGGACTAACAGGAGTTTGTGTAGAAAAAAATGAACCCTAATATGTGTTTTGTTGTTGTATTTGCTGCATCAAGATCAATTTTGACAAGAGCAAAGTAATAGTGTTGAGTTACTCTATGGAGGACCAGCAGAGGATTGCTGATAACCTGATCTGCCGACTCGTGGTGTTTCCCCTTAACTATCTGGAGATGTCAATCAGGGATATCAGGATTCTGTCTAAGGACCTAGAACCCCTTATGGGGCGGGTTAAGGCAAAATCTGAGCCATGGGAAAGAAGGTTTACCTCCAAAATGAGTAAGACCGTCCTCATCGACTCTTACCTCTCTAGCCTCCCCATGTATATCATGGGATTGTATATCTTATAGAAAGGTGTCCACGCTTTCTTCGACAAAGAGCTACCGCGATTCTTCCGGATGACTAACGATGGACACCAAAAATATAACATGGTCAAATGGGCCGATATTTGCGCCCCCAAGTATCTTGGGGGCATAGGTATTCTTTCCTCCCGCCACATGAGTGTGGATTTGATGTTAAGATGGGTGTGGCGGATCTTGACAGATAATGGTGGACTTTGGCTACAGCTAGTGAAATATAAGTACCTTCAGGGGCGGCCGATGATGGCTTGTGAGCGTCGGGAGGGGTCTCAGTTGTGGAGATCCATCCAGGATATCAAGCCGGCAATACGTGAGGGGGTGTCCATCTCCATAGGGGATGGAGGGACACCCTATTCTGGTTAGACCCCTGGGTTGGGGAGGCGCCCTTTTCGCCATGAGGTTTCTGCGATTTTCGCAATTTGCTCGAACCCGATGATTTTGGTGGCGGATGCATTCCAGGAGGGGTTCTGGAATGTTGAGTTTCGCAGAAACCTTGGTTCATAGGAGAGGGCTGCCTGGGATGGGCTTCGGGATAGGCTCTCGTTGACCCTTTCCCAATCCCCAGATAGCGTGTCTTGACACCTCGGCCCCTCAGGGATATTTACCGTGATTTCGTCCTATAGTGCCCTATTTAGCGAGCCCTGTCTTACCTGGACTTCTCCTCTATGGAAGGCCCCTTTGCCCTTGAAGATTAAAATCTTCGTGTAGCAATTGTTGTGTGACCGGCTTCCCTCAAGGGTGGAGGTGGCCAGGCGGCATGACCCTGGAAATGGCATGTGCCCCTATGTGCGGTCCCAGAGACGGGCACCCACATTTTGTTCTCCTGTCCCGCGGCTCGCTACTTATAGAATTTTAGCCGTGAGGCGTTGGGGCCTGACTGGCAGGCCTCTGACCTCGGGGAATTCCTTGAAGGCAACGTAAACCGTACTGGAAGGAGGAGGCGCCTCTTTTGGTTAGTGTTTGCGGCGATGACCTGGACCTTATGGAATATCAGGAATAAAATGTTCATAGAGTGTGTCTTCCCGCGCCGTGCTTCTAACTCAATCTTCAAATTCTTAGCTTTTGCAGCAGTGGTACCCGCTATGTCGACAACGATACAGTGAGTGGCTATGTTGACATGGTGATACGTCGTAAACGTATCTATAATTTTTGATATTCCATGTTTGTTTAGTATCCAATTTGCTTTGCTTTGTCTACACTTTGAGGTATTTTTTATACATTTTCTGGGACTAACCTATTAACAAGATGCCGCAGTGTCAGTTGCCTGTTTTCTGTTGCTTTTGGTTTCAAAAAAGCTAGTAAGGAAATATTCTCGGAATTGGACGGGACACAAGCCAAAGTCAATATTTCACCGAGAAGAACACAGAGTCCAGAGGAGAGACGAAGGGGAGCCGCAGGGTGGCCGCACCACCCCCACGCGCGGGCCCACCCTGGGCCGTGCCTGGGCAGGGTGTGGGCCCCCTGGCCGCCCTCCTGCCTCGCCTCTTCGCCCATATAAACTTCTGATGACAAAACCCTAAGTACCCGATCAGATATCCATGAAACAGTTCGTAGTCGCCGCCACCATCGTCCCTAGATCGGGGGGATCTGAAGCTCTTCCTGGCACCCTGCCGGAGGCTAGAGATCATCCTGGAGGCCTTCTTCATCACCATGCCAGCCTCTGGTGTGATGCGTGAGTAGTTCGAACTTGTACTATGGGTCCATACAGTAGCTAGATGGTTGTTTCTCCTCCCTTGTGCTATCATGTTTAGATCTTGTGAGCTCCGTTCATGATCAAGATATATTTGTAATCATGCATGTTGTGTTTGCGGGGATCCGATGGATATTGAGATTACTATGTCAGATTGATTATTGATTCTGCCGTGTCTTATGGTTATTGATTCTATCATGTCTGTGTTGTTTGAGATCTTGCATGCTCTCTGTTTCTAGTAGCTATCTTGGCCAAATAGATGCTAGTGACTCCAAGAGGGAGTATTTATATTCGATAGTGGGTTCATGCCTCTATTGAATCTGGGGAAGTGACAGAAATCTCTAAGGTTGTAGATGTGCTATTGCCACTAGGGAGAAAACAACAATCTCTTGTTCATGGAACAATTGTATTGTTTACTTTACACACATTGCTTAATGTAGTTATCCGTTGCTTGCAACTTAATACTGAAGGGGGTTCGGATGATAACCTGAAGATGGATTACTAGTTATAGATGCAGTTGGATGGCAGTCTATATATATTGTTGTAATGCCCAATTAAATCTCATAGGATCATGAATGTCTATTATTTGCATTGCTATGCCTTGCTTAGTTCCTGTCAATTGCCCCGCTGTAATTTGTTTACCCATCATGTTATGTTATTTATCTTAAGGAGAACACCTCTAGTGAACTGTGGACCCCGGTCCAATCTTTACCATTGTTACATCATCTACTGTTACTGTTTACTTTCTGCAAGCAACCATTACCTTCCACACCAAACGTTTAATCATTTGTATTCAGCAAACCAGTGAGATTGACAACCTCACTATAAGTTGGGGCAAAGTATTGAGTTTGTGTTGTGCAGGATTCCAAGTTGTTAGCAACACCTTGGAGTTGTTTCCTTGCTCCTACTGGTTCGATAACCTTGGTTTCATAACTGAGGGAAAACTTACTGTCGTGCTCATCATACCTTCCTCTTGGGGTCTCCCAACGAAGCTCTATTATTGAGCCACGTCAAGGATTTTTCTGGCGCCGTTGTCGGGGAGTTAAGGACAGCTTCATGTTGGTTGCGCTTCGTCGATGTGGGAGTGCTTCGTTGGGAAACCCCAAGATCAAGGTGTGATGCAGCACAGCAGCAAGTTTTCCCTCAGTAAGAAACCGAGGTTATCGAACTAATAGGAGGAAGGAAACGTCTCAAAGGTGTTGCAAGCAACTTGGAAACCTACACGACACAAACTCAATACTTTGCCCCAACGAACAGTGAGGTTGTCAATCTCACCGGTTGCTGTAACAAAGGATTAACTGTATGATGTGGGAGGTGAAAGTGGTTTGCAACAAGTAAACAGTAATAGTGGAAGATGTATCAATGGTAAAGATTGGACTGGGGGTCCATAGTTCACTAGAGGTGTTCTCCTTAGATAAACAAACATGGCATGCAGGGTAAAAAAATTACAGCAGGGCAATTGACAGGACTGAGCAAGGCATAACAATGCAATACTAGACATCAAGATCCTATGAGATTCGATTGGGCAATACAACAAGATACATAGACCGCCAGCCAACTGCATATATGACTAGAAGTCCACCTTTGGGTTATCATCTGAACCCCTTCCAGTATTAAGTTGCAAGCAACAGACAACTACTTTAAGCAAAGTATGTAAGGTAAACAATCCACTTGTTCCATAAACAAGAGACCGTTGTTTTCTCCCTAGTAGCAACAACACATCTACAACCTTAGAGATTTCTGTCACTTCCCTTAGATTAAATAGTGGAATGAACCCACTATCGAGCATAAATACCCCCTCTTGAGGTCACTAGCAACTACTTGGCCAAGATAGCTACTAACAACGGAGAGCATACAAGATCACAAACAACACAGACATGATAGAATCAATAGGACAAAACCATTAATCAATCTGACATAGTAATCTCAATATCCATCGGATCCCCGCAAACACAACATGCATGATTACAAATAGATGAGATCTTGATCATGAACGGTGCTTACAAGATCTAGACATGAAAGCACAAAGGAGGAGATACAACCATCTAGCTACTACATGGACCCGTAGTCCAAGGTGGAACTACTCACGCTTCATATCGGAGGCTGACATGGTAAATAAGAAGGCCTCCGGGATGATCTCCCCTTCGGCAGGGTGCCGGGAAGAGCTTCAGATCCCCTCGATCTAGGGACGATGGTGGCGGCAGCTACTGACGGTTTCGTGGAATATTGATCGGGTCCTTAGGGTTTAGGCATCGGGGGCTTCTTATAGGCGAAGAGGCGACGCAGGAGGGCGTCCAGGGGGGCCACACCCTGCCCAGGTGAGGCCTAGGGTAGGCCCCCGCCTGGGGGGGTGCGGTCGCCCTGTGGCTCCCCTTCGTCTCTCCTCTAGACTCCGTGTTCTCCTCGATGAAATATTGACTTTGGCTTTTGTCCCGTCCAATTCTGAGAATATTTCCTTACTAGCTTTTCTGGAACCAAAAACAGCAGAAAATAGGCAACTGGCACTGTGGCAACTTGTTAATAGGTTAGTACAAGCAAACATATAAAAACACCTCAAAGTGTGGACAAATAAAAGCAAAGTATATACTAAACAATCATGGAACATCAAAAATTATAGATATGTTTCTGACGTATCAAGCATCCCCAAGCTTATCTCCTGCTCGTCCTCGAGTAGGTAAGTGATAAAAAAGAATAATTTTTGAGGTGACATGCACCATCAAAACCAAGATCAAATCATTTGCAAGCATTGAAAGTTGGGATCAAAGAACTCTACATGAGCATGAAATATGGAGTTCTAATAGTAAGACAAAGTAACTATGTATGCAACATGAAAGGCTACAAACAAAGATCATGAATAACATGCATTGAAAAACGTTTGTTTGTTTCACATACAGAAAACATGGCATAGTGGCATTCAGCTTGTCCCTCATGGAGTAGCAAATAGATGCATAGGACACCTTCAAAGTTCATAAGAGTGAATAGATACAAATAGCACAAGAACAATTAATGTCTACAATATGCATCAATCAATAAGTTTTGGGAGAATGCACATAGAACTAAGAATGGCAACTATGCTCTCTTAACTGGTGCCTAAAGGTAGAAGGTGGAGACTCAATATAATGGTGGAAGAAAGGCCCTTCATAAAGGGAAGTAGGTATTTCAAGTTTCAAAAAGAGCTTCCAAAAATTATTGTACTTGTTAGCTTTCATCCCTCATTGACCCTATCATAAGAATCTTGAAGTGATTAAGGTTAAAGTGAACAAACAATGGAGTATATGCTTGACAAAGTATAAGTTGGCAATCTCATGTCCCTTGAATACGAGGGCCGCTCCTCATGCTACTGAAGTTTAGTTACTTGCAACTTCTTGTCATAGTAAGTACATGTGTATCATAGAGAACCACCAACGGGGTACCCTTTGCACATGGTACAGGAGCTATCCAATAACCAAAATGACAAGGCAAGCAGACAATGAGCATCTCAGCATTCTTATTTACCATGGGAATATGGTTCTTTTTTCTCTCTTTTCCTCTTTTCTCAATATGTCTCTTTTTATCAGTCTCTTTTTTATAAGAAAAATGCTTCATAGATGTCACTATGGTGATGCTGCAAGTTTCCACCATGATTAGGCATGGATTAGGCTAGCGGCCCAGACGTTTCTCTAACACACATACATAACTCCATGAACTTACAAGCTCCCCTTTCATTTAATACCGACGACATCCATAGACAAAAGAGCATGATATCAACTGTGTCCAAAGTACAAGTGCAATGTTGAAAGCGTTCCCCGAGACAGCACGGTTCTGCTAATTCCAATGTATAAGTGCAAGCATATACAACATAGATGACACAATGGTTCAAGTTTATTAGGGGCAAGAAAAATAAAGTGTGCCATCAAGTTTGTGAGAGCTTTAATCACTAAGTTTTCACATAACAAATACTTTTAATTGGAAGATAGATGAAAACAAGAATATACTTGGAATGGTGTAACACACCATGCATAGGAATTTATAGTGGACGCCTTGGAATAACTTGGTTTCTTGGGAGTTGGAAGCATGAGTAGAGATTACTCATACAAGTGGAGGCTAGCAAAAGACTAGGAGCGACCAACTAAGAGAGCAATAACGGCCATAATCATGCAGAGCGACAAAACATTACTAATCAAAGCATAGAGTGGTACTACAAGTCAAGGACTAAATGATCATAGATGCTATGGTGACTTGTTCATAGTCATAACATGGTGTGAGCATGTGCCAAGTCAACCCAAACAAAGCATCAAAGGAGAATACCACAATACTATGCTTTTGCATTCTAAAACAACGCATAATTCTTTAAAGGCACACTAAGCAATATCAATTGTTTGGAACAAGTTATGCTACAACAATAATCACTAAGCAGAAGGTCAAAACAAGACCCAGCATGACATGCTAAAGTCTAAGTCACAATCAAAGCAAGCTCCTCTTGCACTATCAAGCAAGAACTTTCTACTCCTTTCCAACACCAATCAACTTATTTAAAACAACACAGCAAGAATGGGGGTCCAAACTAATTTATTCAAGCAAAATAAGCAAAGCAAATGAAAAATAGGACGCTCCAAGAACAACACAACAGTGCATGAAACAATAAAAACGAAGTGTCTAGAAAGACCTGAGCTTTTTATTGATGAAGAATGGGATGCCTTGGGCATCCCCAATATTTGACGCTTGTACCTCCTGGATATTTCTTGGGGTGACACCGGGGTGGCATCCCCAAGCTTGAGATTTTGTCCATTCTTCATCTCATTACATCATTCTCTCTCTACACCTGAAATTTTTCCTTCATACAAAACTTCACACAATCTTCATTAGCAATATTAGTGTATTCAAAAGATAATAGACCCTTGGGCTAAGCTTTGGAACAGCAAAACTTTCACTAAAAACACAAGCTACTCTACAAATTCCCTCAAAAAGCTCAATTTCCCAAAAAGAACCCAAAAAGGAATAAATAAGAAGCAAATGCAAATAATGGCAGAAATCTGTCAAAACAGACCAGCAGGTAGAAACAGATTTTTTCGAAGACCTTCTGTTGCTCAAATCAAAAAGTGTTGAACTAATTAAAGTTATCTAACATACGTGGGGATTTATTTGTAAATTTTATGATCAATCCGACTTACAGAGACTCCTCACGAATTTTTATGGTGGAGCACAAGAATCTGTTTCGGGACAGCAACTCCTCAAATCTTACTTCCCTCTCATTAGAGGTCATTCTTGGCACAAAAAGCAAACAAAAAGGATAAGGAGAGGTCATTATTTAAGTAATAACTTCCAAGACTCAAGAAAACTCTTGGAGTATCTCCCAACAAGTACTTTTATTTAACGCCTTTAAGTTTGGCACAAGAAGCAAGAAATCAAGTATTTTCAAATGAAGAAGCATTAACATCAAACCTTGCTTTCAAAGGAGGAGAAAAAAGCAACTTCTCTCTCCTCATAGTTAAGTGTTCATTACCTTTCTTGAATGGAAATTGATATTTAATGGTGCCTTCTTTCATATTAATGATGACACCAACAGTTCTAAGAAAAGGCCTTCCCAAAGTAATAGGACAAGAAGCATTGTATTCAACATCCAAAACATAGAAATCAATAGGGACATAAGCATTGTTAACCATAATGAGAACATCATTAACACTCCCCATGAGTTTCTTCTTAGCATTATCATTGAGTGGTACATCCAAATAACAATCTTCCAAAGGTGGCTAATCAAGCATTTCATAAATCTTCCTAGGCATAATAGAGACACTAGAACCAAGGTCACATGAAGCTTTGAGATTAAAGTCATTCACTTGCATATTAATAATGGGTTCCCAACTATCTTCTACTTTCCTAGGAATAGAAGCTTTGTGTTTTAACTTCTCTTCCTTAATTTTAACAAGAGCATCTGTAATGTGTTTGGTGAAAGCAACATGCATATCACTAGCACTAGGAATTCTAGCAAGCTTTTGCAGGAACATAATTACTTCAGAAATATTGCAACCATAAAGATCAAAATCAAACTTAGCATCACTAGTAGTAGACTCATTAGGCTTAGGAATTATTGGAGGAGGAATAGAGACTTATTGTGGTTTAGTGGCATCCATATGGGTGGTGATGGTGCATACACTATTGTTTCTAGCAATTTCAGCTTCCCTTTCCCATTTAGCATGAAGTTGGGCTAACAGTCTAACATTTTCATCAATAGTAACTTATATGGCATGAGTAGCACTTCTAGCATTATTGTAGGAGTTTCCATAGGTATTGCCATTATTAGGAGGATAAGGCCTATAATTGTTGTTACTACTGATACGTCGGAAACGTATCTATAATTTTTGATGCTCCATGCTTGTTTTATATATACTTTGATTTGCTTTGTCTACACTCTGAGGTGTTTTTATATCTTTTCTGGAACTAACCTATTAACAAGTTGCCACAGTACCAGATGCCTGTTTTCTTCTATTTTTGGTTCCAGAAAGGCAGAAAATCAATATTCTCGGAATTGGATAGGACAAAAGCCAATGTCAATATTTTACCGTGGGCGACACGAATCTAGAAGACGAGACGGAGAGGCGAGCCAGGGCGGACAAACCCCCTAGGCGCGGCCAGGGGTGGGCCCGCACCTGGGCAGGGTGTGGCCCCTCCGGTCGCCTCCCAACCTTGCCTCATCGCCTATAAGAAGCCCGCGGGGAGAAAACCCTAAAGAATACATCATACTTCCAGAAAAACCTCTGTAGCGCCACCGCCACCGAAAGGGAGATTCGAGGGACAGAAAGTCTCTGTTCCGGCACCCTTCCGGGACGGGGAAGTGCCCCAGAGCCATCTCCATCGATCTCCACCACCATCTCCATCGCCGTTGTTGATTCCCATGATGAGGAGGGATTAGTTCTTCCTCGAGGCTAAGGGCTCTACCGGTAGATATGTGTTCATCTCTCTCTATGCATGGTCATATTGTGATCATGAGCTTTGTAATCAAGTAGATCAACCTTTCTACTCAAGTGCTTTAATAGATCTCTGCTCTCCCCATGTGTGTGAAAGTGACAGCGTGCACGCCATGGTGGAACTTAGGTTTGAGTCTACATAAATACTATTTGTGCTTTAATAGATCTATGCTTTTCCCCACGTGTGTGAAAGTGACAGCGTTGCATACCATGTGTGGCACTTTGGCTAGATTGAATATTTGTTATGAGTTATATTTTGAGTTGGATGTCTATATGAAATTGTGGTGTTTGTTGGAACCATCTAGCGCTCAAGGTGATAGTGTGGGGTTATCTAGATTGGGGAAGTCGGACTTTGAGGAGTGCTGTTATAGCCCTACAGATGATTAGAGTGTCCAATCGGAGAGTAGTTAAGAGTAGTATCATGAAGAGAGGATATTTATATGAGAGAGTGTTCACTAGTGAAAGTATGATCCCTAGGCCTTGTTTCTAAACATTGAAACATCTTTTGCATCTAGATATGTTGCATGTTTACTTGCTTCCATCTTTATTTCAGTTTCACACACGTTACCCCACGTCAACAACAAGTCAGAAGCTATTTTCTGGCACCGTTACCACTTGTATTTCACTATCTCTTCGCCGAACTAGTGCACATATACACTTGACAAGTGTATTAGGTGTGCTGGGGACACAAGAGACTTCTTGTATCTTGATTGCAGGGTTGCTTGAGAGGGATACCTTTGACCACTTCCTCCCTTAGTTCGATAAACCTTGGGTAATCCACTTAAGGGAAACTTGCTGTTGTTCTACAAACCTCTGCACGTGGAGGCCCAACAACTGTCTACAAGAATAGAAGTGCGTAGACATCAACTACCAAAATTATTCCTATAGGCATTGTTTTTGAAATTGTTTTTTCTAATGAAGTTCACATCAACTTGCTCTTCTTGAGTAACCAAAGAGGCTAAGGGAACATTATTTGGATCTAAAGGAGCTTTCCCATTAACAAGCATAACCATAATAACATCTATGTTATCACTCAAAGAGGAGGTTTCTTCAACAAAATTTACCTTCTTACCAAGTGGAGCTCTCTTAGTGTGCCATTCAGAATAATTAACCATCATATTATCAAGGAGTTTTGTTGCATCACCCAAGGTGATGGTCATAAAGGTACCTCCAGCAGCTGAATCCAATAGGTTTCTTGAAGAGAAGTTCAAACCTGCATAAAAGTCTGGATAATCATCCAAGCAGTAAGTCCATGAGTGGGACAATTCTTAATCAAAGATTTCATTCTTTCCCAAGCTTGATCAACATGTTCATTATCAAGTTGTTTAAATTTCATAATATCACTTCTCATAGATATAATCTTAGCAGGAGGGTAGTACTTTCCAATAAAAGCATCTTTGCACTTAATCCAAGAATCAATACTGTTTCTAGGCAAGGGCAACAACCATTCTTTAGCTTTTCCTCTCAGGGAGAAAGGAAACAGCTTGAGTTTAATAATATCTCCATCTACATCCTTATACTTCTGCATCTCACAAAGTTCAACAAAGTTATTGAGATGGGCAGCAACATCATTAGAACTAGCACCAGAAAATTTCTCTCTCATCACAAGATTCAACAAAGCAGGCTTAATTTCATAAAAGGTAGCATAAGGAGCAGGTGGAGCAATATGAGATATTAGGAAATCATTGTTGTTTGTGCTAGTGAAGTCACACAACTTGGTGTTCTCAGCAGAGTTCATTCTGGCAAAAGTGGGGCAAGCCAACAGCAACAGCAACTAGAGCAGGGACTAATTTTTTTTGTGTTTTTGATAAGAGAAAGCAAACCAAACTAAACTAATTTTTTTTGGAGTTTTTGATAAAAATATGCAAACAAAACCAAGCAAAAGAAACTAATCAAAACAAAAACAAAGTAAAGATAAAGGTTGAGAAGGACTCCCCTTGTGAAGACGTCCTTAGCCTCCCCGGCAACGACGCCAGAAAATCTTGTTGGTTGCACTTCGTTGATGTGGGAGCGCTTCGTTGGGAAACCTCAAGAGCAAGGTGTGATACAGCACAGCAGCAAGTTTTCCCTCAGTAAGAAACCGAGGTTATCGAACCAGTAGGAGGAAGGAAACATCTCAAAGGTGTTGCAAGCAACTTGGAAACCTGCACAACACAAACTCAAGACTTTTCCCCAACGAACAGTAAGGTTGTCAATCCCACCGGTTGCTGAAACAAAGGATTAACTGTATGGTGTGGAAGGTGAAAGTGGTTTGCATCAAGTAAATAGTAATATTGGAAGATGTATCAATGGTAAAGATTGGACTCGGGTCCATAGTTCACTAGAGGTGTTCTCCTTAGATAAACAAACATGGCATGCAGGGTAAACAAATTACAGCAGGGCAATTGACAGGACTGAGCAAGGCATAACAATGCAATACTAGACATCAAGATCCCATGAGATTCGATTGGGCAATACAACAAGATACATAGACCGCCATCCAACTGCATCTATGACTAGAAGTCCACCTTTGGGTTATCATCCGAACCCCCTCCAGTATTAAGTTACAAGTGATACGTCCAAAACGTATCTACTTTCCCGAACACTTTTGCTATTGTTTCTCCTCTAAACTATGTGATTTGGATATAACTAACACGGACTGACGTTGTTTTCAGCAGAATTACCTTGGTGTCTAGTTTTTGTGCAGAAAATCAACTATCAGGAAAAATCTCGGAAAATATGCCAAAAATTATATTTCACCAGAAGATCCACGAAGCCAGAAGACGAGACGGAGAAGGGGCCTGGGGGGCCCACACCCCTTCCAGGCACGGGCCCACCTCTAGCCGCTCCTAGGGGGTGCAGCCACCCCAGGAACCCCCTCGGCCTCCCTCTGTGCCTATAAGTTGCCTCTCGACCTAAAAACCGAGGGGGGCGATATTTTTCCAGAAAGAGTTCCACTCCTCCGCCGCCACCAAAAACCAAGATTCGGATCCAGAAACTCCGTTCTGGCTCCCTGCCGGGACGGGGAATTTGGAGAGGATCATCGTCATCACCAACGCATCTCCATCAACCATCGATGTTTCCCTCATCCATGAGTGAGTAATCCACCGCTGTAGGCTTGGGGATGGTAGGGATTGGATGAGTTTTGTCATGTAATCAAATAAGATTGTTAGGGCATAGTCCCTAGTATCTCTATTAGTGCTATTTGACTTTGTTGCAACTTGTTGTGCTTAATGCTTGTCACTAGGGCCCGAGTTTCATGATCTCAGATCTGAACTTATTATTGAATCATTATGATATTTTTATTTGTGATCTTATCTTCAAGTTGTGTACACATATCATTGTCCGGATCCAAAGGCCCCAAAGTGACAATAATTGGGACAACCGGAGGGGATGGCTGTGGTGTGAGGATCACATGTGTTCACAGAGTGTTAATGCTTTGCTCCGGTGCTTTATTAAAAGGAGCACCTTAATTGCCAGTAGTTCCCTAGCTACCACGGACTGGCTGGACAGAAGATGTTGTGCAAGTTCTCATTGCAAGCACGTATGACTATATTTGGAGCACATGCCTAGGATTTTTTAGTACTTGGATGCTTATTATTATTTATCTGCAATGCCCTAGATCTTTAAGTTACATGTTTAGACTCGTCCCATGCAACGCCGTCCATCCATTACTATGCCTACCGCACTCGAATCCCACTGGTTACCGTTACTGTTACTATTGCTCTTGTTTCACTATTGTTGTTGCTTTGTTGTTGCTACTACAAACTGTTTCTACTGATAAACTTCAATGAGCAAGAACTATTTCCAGGTGCAGCTGAATTGACAACTCAGTTGTTAAGGCTTGCAAGTATTCTTTGGCTCCCCTTGTGTCGAATCAATATATTGGGTAATACTACCCATGAAGACTGTTGCGATCCCCTACACTTGTGGGTCATCAAGACTATTTTCTGGCGCCGTTGCCGGGGAGCATAGCTTTATTTGTAAGTTCACTTGGATCTACTATTGTTCACTGCTACTCCTTTCATCATGGGGAAGTATCGTGATGGAAAGTTTCCTATTTTACCATCCACTACAAGAAGAGGTACAGTCCTAAACACCTCTATTGCTCTTGATTCACCGTCTATTATAAGTAAGCTTGTCACACCACCACCAGATACTCATTCTACACACACTGCTACTACTGCTGAATCTGAAACTGCTTTTGATGCTCATGATGTTACTTCTACTATGCTTGATGCGAGTGGTTCATTAGGTCCTTTCCTAGATGCTACTATGGCTAGTCTAGGAAATACCGAAACTCCTAGTGAAGACACTGTTACACCTGTTAGCTCACTTGAGTCTAGTGAGAGTTATGATATTAATGATGGTTACATTGAGTTCACTGATGAATTTGTTGAAGAGTGCCGAAACACACATGGTACTAGTGCTATTAATAGTCTCCTTGCTAGACGCACCATTATTCCTAAGTTGTCCTCTGATCCTAAGTTTGACACCTCTCCCATAGATATTAAAGATAAAGATTATGATTTCTCTCTTGATTTATCCTATTTAGATATTGTTGAGAAAGAACCTTTTTGTGGGACTGGAAATGAGAGTGTTTTGGCTCATATGAGTGAGCTTTCTACTATGAGTGCTTTATTCTCTAATGATTTTAAGATGCACAAGTACTTTGTTACTAAGATCTTCCATTTTTCACTAAAAGGAGAAGCTAGGGCTTGGTTTAATAGATTACCTCCTGGTTCCATTGATAGCCCTGATTGCTTGATTTCTTCTTTCTTCCAGAAATATTTTCCTCCCAGTGCTAGACATGCTGCTTTGCAGAGACTTTTTGATTTTAAACAGGGAGAAGAAGAGAAATTGCCTGAGTCATGGACAAGGTTCTGTGCCTTGATTCATGCACATCCTGGATGTCCATTACCTAAGAATGAGCTTCTTGATAATTATTATAATGGACTAACTGATGATTATAGGACCTACCTAGATAGCTTTGTTGATTGTGTTTTTAGGAAAAGAACTCCTGCAGATGCTGAAGAATTAATGGCTAAAATAAGCAAGAATTATGATGATTGGACTTCAACTGAGCCTATTACTCCTGAACCAGTTTTGCCTAAACCATTTCCAACACCAACACCAAAGAAGAGGGGAGTTATTGCATTAAATAAAGAAGTGATGAAGGAAGCTAAGAAGTGTCTAAAGGAGAAAGGTATTAGAGTTGAAGATGTGAAGAATCTACCTCCTATAGAAGAATTATGTAAGCCAATTCCCCACTCATCTACTATTGAGGTACACTCTCTCCAACACTTTGATGAAGGTGATATTCCTTATGGTAAGCCTCCTGATCAATGTTTAGAGGAACTTGACATTTTTATTATTAAACAAGGTAATTTTGATAAACAAGTTCAGAATCATTTATTGGAAAACTCTAGAGCTATCAACAAGTTGAAAGATATTATGGAAAAAACTTCTAATGATATTAAAATGCTTTGTAAACACTTTCAAATGGTTCAAGCCCAACTTGATCAACTTGCTAAGGTACAAAAAAAGATATGCTAGTTAAGGCCTCAGGAGATAAACATGCTTATGGAATTAGAACTAGGAGTGGTATAGCTACTCAAGATCCTTTAAATCCTGAAGGACACCCTAAAAGAATTGAGCCGGATTCCCAACAAGGTGAAAGTAGTGGTAGTCCTCGTAAGAGAAAGAAAAAGAAACATAAAGTAGCTGAGGAACCACTTGAACCTGCTGTAGATCCTAATAGTATATCTGTCTCTGATGCTGAAACTGAGAGTGGTAATGATAAAAATGATGCTCCTGATAAGGAGGAAGTTGAGGAAGAACCTGAGAAGCACACTAAGAACACTAGGTACACAAAGGAAGATTTTATTGCTAATAAACATGGTAAAGAGAGAGAACCTTGGGTGCAGAAACCTATGCCTTTTCTAGGTAAGAAACACAAGTAAAAGGAGGAAGAACACTACAACAAGTTTTGTGAGTGGATGAAACATTTATTTTTGCAAATTCCTTTGACTAATGCTATTAAGTTGTCTCCTTATTCAAAGTATATGAAGGATATTGTCTCTAATAAAAGGAAGATTCCTAATGAAGAGATTTCTACTTTGCTTGCTAATTACTCCTTCAATGGTAAGGTTCCAAAGAAACTTGGTGATCCAGGTATACCAACTATTCCTTGCTCTATTAAGAACAATTATGTTAGAACTGCTTTATGTGATTTGGGAGCTGGAGTTAGTGTTATGCCTTTTTATTTCTACAAGAGACTCTAGCTAGAAAAGTTGATACCAACTGATATATCTTTGCAAATGGCTGATAAGTCAACTACTATTCCTGTTGGTATATGTGAGGATGTTCCTGTTCAAGTGGCTCATAATTGCTTGGTTCTAACTGATTTTGTTGTGCTTGAAATGCCTGAAGATGATAATATGTCTATTATTCTTGGGAGACCTTTTCTTAATACTGCAGGTGTTGTCATTAATTGTAATCAAGGAAAAGTAACATTCAATATTAATGACAAAGATCATACTGTCTATTTCCCCAAGAAGGTTGCTAAAAACTATTGCCTGAATTCCATTGAAAATGTTGAGAGCATCAAGGTTGGAGAAATATATTGTCCCATTCCACAAGAAAATTTTGAAATTATTATGATTGGGACCATTGCTATCAAGTATGAGGTAACATAACCACCTTGAGTAATACAAAGTTTTGATTCATATAAGATTGTTTTGGTAACAAGACTTGATCAACCTTGTTAACAAAAGGATTTTAATGAACAAAATAATGTTTTCACTATGGTTATACTCGCTTTCTTTTACTTTTTCTCATTCCTAGTCTTTGCTTTTCTTTTGCTATATTTGGCTTTGTTAGTTGTTTTCTTGTTAGTTTGTCTTAGAAGCTCCAGTAGTTTGGCTTTTGGTTTGCTTTTGCTTCTTCTGAAAAAACTGTTTCTGCGAGAAAATCAATTTTCATACCCTAAAAATTGGCCAAAAATAAAGTTTCCCGAAAAATCCCAGAAAATTCAAAATAATTTTTTCCTCGAAAAAAGGGGCAGAGGGACACCTGAAGTGACCCAGGAGGCCACCCCAAGCCACCACACCCATGGTAGGCGCGGCCTACCTGTGGGTGGCGCCTAGGGGGGTCTGGCCCACCTATAGGCCCCTTCAAGGTGCCCCCTCACAACCATCTTCTTTCTCTCTCCCGAAAACACCAGAAAATTTGCTCAAGCTCGAGTTCTTTCTATTCTTTCTCGCGATTTTTGATCTCCTTGCTCAGCCCATCTTTGCTGCTGATTTTTGGAGAGATTGCTCCTTGGTATGTGCCTCCTCCACTTGTCTAATTAGATTTGTGATTGGTAGATTGTATCTTGAGTACTTTGCTGCTATAGGTGACAGGTTGTGTGAGCTTGCATGCTTGTTCTATGCTTAGAAAATTCATTTTGATGCATGTGTAGTCCTCTAGCAAGTTCCTATAGTAGTTTCTCATCATTTATCAACTTGGAAATCACTTGGTTTGGTGTTTGTCTAAAAATTTCAGCAAGGAAGATGAGTACTTATCCACTGAATCAATATGACTTGATGGTGTCTAATCCAATGAAGGTTCATCCTGAGGAGGCAGTTTTTCCTTCCATATATCCATGCCAGGAATTTATGAGAACCGTGGGAATCTCCCAGGATTTCCAAACTTTGATTGCCAATGCAGGGTTGGAACACTTTGATGAAGGTGAACCATTTCAATTTGTTAAGATAACCATGGCCTTTGTGTAGTACTTTTGGTTTACTTGGTCTACTTCTAATCCCATGGTCCATTACAAAATATACAATATACCTGTCGACCTGCCTTTTTCTGATTTCTGTGTAGCAATTAGAGTACCTCAGTGGGGATCTTGTGAGAAGATCAAGGAGAGACCCAAGTCGCTTATGGATTTATACGCTGAGATTTTCCAAGGTTTTGACTTCTCAAAGGAAAGTGGTAAAATTCGGAACATTCAGTTCCCAGCCATTAGATAATTGGCCTATTTCATTACCAAGTGTGTTCTTGCTAGAAAGTTGTCTTCTTTTGATCTAGCTTTTATCGCAGCTGCTCTGAATAGGAATAGATCTTATATCCTGGGTGCTTTGACAGCTCACCGTCTCACCACCAACCACGAGAAGGGTGGAATTTGTGGAGGTCTCATTGCTTCTAGGTTGCTAGCTTTCCATGGTTTAGAGCCTCACCATTCAGATTATCGGTTCCCCATAGAGAGGCTTGATCTTGAATCCATGGTTCAGCATGGTTTTGTTTCCTTGGGGGCTAATGTAAGAAGTTTACCGTATGGATTATATTTTTCCTAGCAAGGTCGAAGAAAGGATAAGACTGAGAAAATATTTTATTTGCCTGCGCCTGCTTTGTTTAATTTTGATAACAGGCAAGGATGGTCGCTCACGGAGAAAGAGTTTGACACATATGTGGCGGAGCTCTCCCAGCAAGAGAATGTTGGGGAGGATGCCAAAGATGATTCGGTTCAGCCCTCCAACATGGGAGAGTCTTCATACCAACATCCCTCATTTGATTGGGGTGCATCTTCTTATTCATCACAAGCACCTGACTATAATCATTCCTATGATGACCCACCAGCTTGGGGTTATTACCCGTGCTATTGAGCCCCACTTAGGCCAAAAGCCTAAGCTTGGGGGGAGGTATACCGACATCACACTCATATATATATCATGTTCGGTCAGTTCTTTGTATATCCATCGTTTGGCTTTGTTTTTGGTTGTTGTTGCTTCTTACTCAAAAACACCAAAATACCAAAAATATTTATGTTGTTTCTCTTGGTTTGTTTCTTTGTTTTTTGGTTTTGGTTTGCCTTAAAAGAAAAATCCAAAAAGATTTTGCTTTGTTTGGTTTGTTTTTGCTTTGCTGGCTTGTTTGAAAAATCAAAAACACCAAAAATATTTGTTATTCTTCTTTGGTTTTGTGAGTTCTTCGTAGGGTTCAGTCGTCCTCAGTGGATTTTGGTTTCATGTTATTATTCAAGTCACACAAGCGAAGGGCAATAATGAAGATTAAGACAACTTGAGGTGTGGTAAGAGGCTGGTAACAAACTCTATTTGTTTTCATTATACTCATCATTGTGAGCATGCTTAGTCTATTCATTGTAAGGAGTATGTTAATGATGGATGCTTAGTAGTTCTTGCTTGTCTATGATTAGCTCCAGCTTTCTAATAGTTTGTAGCATGTCATATGAATGTTTGCTTGCATTGTTTTATTCATATTTTGGTATGATATTATGGTATCCTCCTCTGACTGTTTATGTGAATCGACTTGGCACATGCTCACGCATGCATATGACTAGTCAATAGTCAGTAAGCCTCGATGATTTATTTTGCCTCAGAGTTCTTGTATCACTTTCATGCCATAATTAGTTCTGTTTTGTTGCAAGCATGATTATGACAGTTATTGCTCTCTCATTTGTCGCTCCCTCTCTATTGTTAGCCTTCACTTGCACTGAGTACTAGCTATACCTGTGTTTCCAACTCCCCAAAACCAATATTGCCAACAGTGTCCACCATACCTACCTATTAGCATCATTTGCTATTTCAGTGCATATTACATATGCCGTGTTTTCTTCCAAATAAAATGTTTGTCTATTTTGAGAAAGTTAGTTAGTAAAGCTCTCACGAACTTGATGGCACACTTTATTCCTTGCACTTAATAATCTTGAACCATTGTGACCTATCCATGAAAGTTATATGCTTGCAAATTATATGTTGGGAGTCAGCAGAACCGTGTTGTCATGGGGAACGCTTTCAAAACTTTTTGGATATATCATCCAGTTGATACCTTGCTCTTTTTTTTTGCGGATGTCGACAATGTGAAATAAAAGGGGACCTTGTGAGTTCATGGAGTCTAGATATTGTGTTAGATAAACCCCTGGGCCGCTAGCCTAAGCCATGCCTAATCATGGTGGAAACTTGCAGCATCACCATAATGAGCATTTATGAAGCATCCTCAATAAAAACCTATGCACATAGTAAATAAAAAGATCGCTGAGATGCTCATTGTCTGCTTGCCTTGTCATTTTGATCACGGCATAGCTCATGTATCATGTGTAAGGGGTACCACGTTGGCGGTTCTCTATGATATGCATGTATGTACAATGACAAGAACTTGCATGTAACTAAAGTTGAGTAGCATGCGGAGCGTCCCTCACACTCAAGGGACTTGGGATTTCCAGTTTATGGTATGTCAAGCATATAACTCAGATTGGACCTCACTTTCACCTTAACCACGTGAACATGCCTATGATAGGGGCAATGAGAGATCAAAGCTAATGAGTACCTTCCTTTCAGCATTTGGAAGCCTTTCAAACTTTACAAAACCTTTTTACAACCTTGTTGAGTCACCACTTATTCTATGAGCACCTTCTTGAGAGCATAGTTGTCATTCTTGTGTTTGTTCCAAAACTTTGTTAATTATGTCATGACTTTGATGCTTGTATCTCTGATATCTTTACTTCTAGTCTTCACTTGAACTTCAGAGGTGCCTTGGCATTTATATTATGCTCTACAAACAAAGGCAAGCGAGATACCACTCTATCATACCTTACTATGAGCATTCCAATGTTGCTTATGTTTATGTTTCATGCTACTTATTATTATTGAGTTAGTTTCTCTTCATATCTTGCAATGAATATTGAGTAGACTTAGTTGCATACTCTTTATTATGAATAGTTTAAGCATCTACTCCTGTGCTGAGAATATATACATTATATGAAGCAAATGTGTTCGTGAAGGTTCTTTTATCGCACTCAGTTTTCAACTGAATTGCTTGAGGACAAGCAATAAGCTAAGCTTGGGGGGAGTTGATACGTCCAAAATGTATCTACTTTCCCGAACACTTTTGTTATTGTTTCTCCTCTAAACTTGTGTGATTTGAATACAACTAACACGGACTGACGCTGTTTTCAGCAGAATTACCTTGGTGTCTAGTTTTTGTGTAGAAAATCAACTATCAGGAAAAATCCCGGAAAATATGCCAAAAATTATATTTCACCAGAAGATCCACGGATCCTGAAGACGAGACGGAGAAGGGGCCTGAGGGGCCCACACCCCTGCCAAGCGCGGGCCCACCTCTGGTCGCGCCTAGGGGGTGCAGCCACCCTAGACACCCCCTTGGCCTCCCTCTGCGCCTATAAGTTACCTCTCGACCTAAAAACCTAGGGGGGTTCGATAGTTTTCTAGAAAGAGTTCTGCTCTGCCGCCGCCACCAGAAACCAAGATTCGGATCCAGAAACTCCGTTCTGGCACCCTGCCGGGACGGGGAATTTGGAGAGGATCATCGCCATCGTCATCACCAACGCATCTCCATCAATCATCGATGTTTCCCTCATCCATGAGTGAGTAATCCCCCCCTGTAGACTTGGGGATGGTAGGGATTGGATGATTTCTATCATGTAATCGAATAAGATTGTTAGGGCATAGTGCCTAGTATCTCTATTAGTGTTATTTCACTTTGTTACAACTTGTTGTGCTTAATGCTTGTAACTAGGGCCTGAGTGCCATGATCTCATATCTGAACTTATTATTGAATCATTATGATAGTTTTGTTTGTGATCTTATTTGCAAGTTGTGTACACATATCATTGTCTGGATCCAAAGGCCCTGAAGTGACAATAATTGGGACAACCAGAGGGGATGGCTGTGGTGTGAGGATCACATGTGTTCACGGAGTTTTAATGCTTTGCTCTGGTGCTCTATTAAAAGGATCACCTTAATTTCCAGTAGTTCCCTAGAGGCCCCGCTGCCACGGGCTGGCTAGACAAAAGATGTTGTGCAAGTTCTCATTGCGAGCACGTATGAATATATTTGGACCACATGCCTAGGATTGTTTAGTATTTGGATGCTTATTCTCTGCAACGCCCTAGATCTTGAAGTTACATGTTTAGACTCGTCCATGCAACGCCAGTCCATCCATCCCTATGCCTACCGCACTCAAATCCCACTGGTTACCGTTACTGTTACTATTGCTCTTGTTTCATTGTTGCTGTTGCTTTGATGTTGCTACTACAAACTGTTGCTATTGATAAACTTATGTGAGCAAGAACTATTTCCAGGTGCCGCTGAATTGACAACTTAGTTGTTAAGGCTTGCAAGTATTCTTTGGCTCCCCTTGTGTCGAATCAATAAATTGGGTAATACTTGTGGGTCATCACAAGCAACAGACAACTGCTTTAAGCAAAGTGTGTAAGGTAAACAATCCACTTGTTCCATGAACAAGAGACCGTTGTTTTCTCCCTAGTAGCAACAACACATCTACAACCTTAGAGATTTCTGTCACTTCCCTTAGATTAAATAGAGGCATGAACCCACTATCGAGCATAAATACCCCCTCTTGGAGTCACTAGCAACTACTTGGCCAAGATAGTTACTACCAACAGAGAGCATGCAAGATCACAAACAACACAGACATGATAGAATCAATAAGACAAAACCATTAATCAATCTAACATAGTAATCTCAATATCCATCGGATCCCCGCAAACACAACATGCATGATTACAAATAGATGAGATTTTGATCATGAACGGAGCTCATAAGATCTAGACATTAAAGCACAAAGGAGGAGATACAACCATCTAGCTACTACATGGACCCGTAGTACAAGGTGGAACTACTCACGCTTCATACCGGAGGCTGGCATGATGAAGAAGAAGGCCTCCGGGATGATCTCCCCTCCGGTAGGGTGCCGAGAAGAGCTTCAGATCCCCCTATCTAAGGACGATGGTGGCGGTGGCTATATACGGTTTCGTGGAATATTGATTGGGTCCTTAGGGTTTAGGCATCGAGGGCTTCTTATAGGCGAAGAGGCGAGGCAGGAGGGCGGCCAGGGGGCCCACACCCTGCCCAGGCGTGGCCTAGGATGGGACCATGCCTGGGGGGTGCGGCCGCCCTATGTCTCACCTTCGTCTCTCCTCTGGACTCCATGTTCTCCTCGATGAAATATTGACTTTGGATTTTGTCCCGTCCAATTTCGAGAATATTTCCTTACTAGCTTTTCTGGAACCAAAAACTACAGAAAACAGGCAACTGGCACTGTGGCAACTTGTTAATAGGTTAGTACCAGAAAACATATAAAAACACCTCAAAGTGTGGACAAAGCAAAGCAAAGTAGATACTAAACAAGCATGGAACATCAAAAATTATAGATACATTTCCGACGTATCACTTCACAAGGGGAGTCCTTCACAACCATTCTCTTTACTTTGTTTTTGTTTTTCTTAGTTTATTTAGTTTTGCTTGCTTCTTTTTATCAAAAATTACAAAAAAAATTAGTTTCGTTTGGTTTGCCTTTTCTTATAAAAACACACAAAAATTAGTTCGTACTCTAGGTGCTACTGCTGTTGGTTTGCTTCACCTTTGCAAAAATGAATTCTGCTGAGAACACCAAGTTGTGTGACTTCACTAGCACAAACAACAATGATTTCCTAAGTAAACCTATTGCTCCACCTGCTCCTGATGCTACCTTTTATGAAATTAAGCCTGCTTTGTTGAATCTTGTTATGAAAGAGCAATTTTCTGGTGCTAGTTCTGATGATATTGCTGCCCACCTCAGTAACTTTATTGAACTTTGTGAGATGCAAAAATATAAGGATCTAGATGAAGATATTATTAAGCTCAAATTGTTTCCTTTCTCCTTGAGAGGAAAATCTAAAGAATGGTTGCTATCCTTGCCTAGAAATAGTACTGATTCTTGGATTAAATGCAAAGATGTTTTTATTAGAAAATACTATCCTCCTACTAAGATTATATCTATGAGAAGTGAAATAATGAAATTTAAACAACTTGATAATGAACATGTTTCTCAAGCTTGGGAAAGAATGAAATCTTTGGTAAAGAACTATCCCACTCATGGACTGACTGCTTGGATGATTATCCAAACTTTTTATGCAGGGTTAAATTTCTTTTCGGCTGCTGGAGGTACCTTTATGACCATTACTTTGGATGATGCAATAAAGATCCTTGATAATATGATGGTCAACTATTATGAATGGCACACTGAGAGAGCTCCACATGGTAAGAAGGAAAATTCTGTTGAAGAAACTTCCTCCTTGAGTGATAAAATTGATGTTATCATGGCTATGCTTGTTAATGGAAAAGCTCATATTGATCCAAATAATCTTCCTTTAGACTCTTTGGTTGCTCAAGAAGAGCAAGTTGATGTGAACTTCATTAGAAACAACAATTTCAACAACAATTCCTATAGGAATAATTTTGTAATAATAATTATAGTCCTTATCCTCCCAATAATGGTAATACTTATGGAAATTCCTACAACAACAATAGAAGTGATCCCTCTGAACTTGAAGTCATGCTTAAATACTTTATTAAACAAACTACTTTCAACAAAACTGTGAAGGAAAAGATTTTGAATGTTGAGAAGAATATTTCATCTTTGTCTGAAGCACAATCCTCTTTGATTAATAAAATGGCTGCTAAACGTAAAACCTTGGAAAGTACCTTTGCTGCTACTCATGCCCTATAAGTTACTATTGATGAAAATGTTAGACTGATAGCTAAATTACATGCTAAGTGGGAAAGACAAGCTGAAATTGCTAGAAACAATAGTATTTGTACTATTACCACCACCAATATTGATGCTAGCAAACCACAAGAAGTCCCCATTCCTCCTACAACAATGCCTAAACCCAATAAGTCTACCACCTGTGATGCTAAGTTTGATTTTGATCTTGATGGTTGCAATATTTCTAAAGTGATTATGTTCCTACAAAAGCTTGCTAGAAGTCCTAATGCTAGTGCTATGAATATGGCTTTCACCAAACACATTACAGATGCTCTCATTAAAATTAAGGAAGAAAAATTGAAACACAAATCTTCTATTCCTAGGAAAGTAGAAGATAGTTGGGAACCATCATTAATATGCAAGTGAATGACTTTGATCTCAAAGCTTCATGTGGCCTTGGTTCTAGTGTCTCTATTATGCCTAGAAAGATTTATGAAATACTTAATTTGCCACCTTTGGAAGATTGCTATTTGGATGTCCCAATTGATGATAATGCTAAAAAGAAACTCATGGGGAGTGTTAATGATGTTATTATTATGGTTAACAATGCCTATGTCCCTGTTGATTTCTAAGTTTTGGATGTTGAATGCAATGTTTCTTGTCCTATTACTTTGGGAAGACCTTTTCTTAGAACTGTTGGTGCCATCATTGATATGAAAGAAGGCACCATTAAATATCAATTCCCATTCAAGAAAGGTATTGAACACTTCCCTATGAGGAGAGATAAGTTACCTTTTGGTCCTCCTTTTAAAGCAAAATTTGATGCCAATGCTTCTTCGTTTGAAAATACTTGATTCTTACTTCTTGTGCCTAACTTAAAGGCATTAAAGAAAAGTACTTCTTGGGAGATAACTCAATAGTTTTATTGAGTCTTGTAAGTTATTACTTATGTAATAACCTCTCCTGATCCTTTTTGTTACCTCTAATGAGAGGGAAGTAAGATTTGGGGAAGTTGTTGTCCCATAACAGATTTTTGTGCTTCACTGTAAAAATTCATGAAAAATCTCTATATGTATGATTGAGCTGTAATTTTCTGAATAAATCCCCCAGGTTGTTATCTAACTTTCTTTAGTTCAACACTTTTTGATTTGAGCAACAGAAGGTCTTTGAAAAAATCGGTTTTTACCTTTTGGTCTATTTTGACAGATTTCTGCCATTAATTGCATTTGTCTCCTATCAATTTATTTTTGAGTTCTCTTTGGTAAATTGAGCTTTTTTAAAGGGAATTTCTACAGTAGCTTGTGTTTTTAATGAAATTTTTTCTATTTTGAAACTAAACCCAAAGGTCTATTACTTTTGAATACACTAATGTTGCTAATGAAGATTGTGTGAAGTTTTGTATGAAGGAAATTTTCAGGTGTAGGGAAAGAATGATGTATTGAGATTAAGAATGGATAAAAGCTCAAGATTGGGGATTGTAACATCCCAGTATTTAGGAACTAACGAAGGGTATATTTAGGAATATGGAATGTTGCATGCATTTATCTGTGAAAATGTGGGTAAATTTTTTGCCAAATAAAAACCTTAAGTGATCAAGGTTTCTTTCTTATTTTGAGATTAGGTTTAGTCTCAAAGGAGGATTGCTATAGACTTTGATATGATCTTTAAGGAATTATGTGTTTTAAAATGAATTTGAATTTTAAACTTGAGTGTTTGAATTATAATTCAAATAAATTAGGGATAAATTTTGAATCTTAATTTAATTAAGAAATAAATATTACAACTTAAATTCTATCCAAAGAAAAAAAATAATGAATATGAAACTTATTTCATATCATCAATATATAATCAAGTTACAAAATTATAACTTATTGAAATCATCCACACAATTCACAAAAGTAAATATATAAAGAATAAGAATATTCTTTATTAATAATAAGGTAATCTTTATTACAGAAGAATAAAATGAAGATTACAATATAATAAAAAGAAAATTACAAAAATATGAAGAAGATTACATTGGACTATTTACTAACTATTCTATAAAATAAAACCTAATCTAAAATCTTCATCTTTATATCTGTACCTTCAAAACAAACATAATATATATAGAGAGAAATAAAAGGTTAGAGTTAGTATTATTTTCTCTCAGACATGTCAATGAAGTGCACTAGACAAATTCATCATTGAGAAATTTATAAAAAGGGGCAAGTTTCACCAATATGAAAGAATCCATCTTTCATAAGTTTAAAGCCAGAAGTCGAATGACAGCCAAGAGGGGCAAATCCACCAGCTAGGTGAAAGTAACCAGATAATAGTAAGTTTCAAAATTCTGAACCTATCCACAAGTGCACAGTAGCACACAGGCAGGACTCTCACCAACATGCATGTGGTGTGGTGTCAACCTCACTACACAGCCCCAATCTCACAAAACCACAAGCACAGCCATGGATAGGCACTAGTGCATCTCTCCACTCCTTGCCCACAAGAACAACCAGCTTAGATAGCAGCTTACCAAGCACAACAGCCGAACCAAACCACCCAAGATCAACCAAACATCACCAGGATGGTGACATAAGGAGGGGGAAGGATCAGGTGGACAGCAAGGCCAAGTCCAGGAGCTAGGAGGAGCAGGCTAGCTCAAGAGCAAGCACAGGAGTCCAGCAGAACCAGATCCAGATCATCACCAACTTACTCCACAACCATCAGAGTGTGTGGTGAGTTTCATAAAACCTTCACATCATCTAATCATATCATCCAGAGATAAGCATATGTTGTTTTATAAAACAAACCCTCAGAAAGCACCCAAGTGGGGTGAATCCATCATAGGGATTTTAAACTCTAAAAGCAAACAACAAAGTACCAGGATCCAGACAGAGCTCAGAGCAACATCCTTGCTCTGGTTGTGAAACTATATAATACAGTTCAAGCATAAATATAGCTATGATATAATTTCTAGGCACACCCCTAAAGGAAGGGTAGCACCTTAGAAACAAATCTTTTGGATCCATAGAATGATAAAGCCTACTATCACTTTTCTTTAAGTTTTGATTCAAAGACAATAGCTGGTACCACCACTAGGACTATCTATATGAATCAATTAGATAGGATCTGAATCCCTAAGCCTCAGACCAACATCATTGGTCTTAGGGAATTCAGAAAAGAACATTTACATAATCTTTCAAAGCCAAGTTTGTCTTAAGCATAAACTGACCAAATCAATGGATTAGAACCAAACTTGTGTGCCATACCATGATGGTGTCACAAGAACAATTCTATATGAGACATGATAGACATTTAATCATCACAAATTCAGACAATCAACTTACTAATCATTTTCCTATTAACACAGGAATCATAGCTAGGATATCTCTATGTTAAACTTCACTGTGATGATCTCAAACCACATGTTAATTCCCAAGCCAACATCACTAAGACAGTGGTTTCATCCTATCATGATCATGACCATAAATCAAATAACAGTGGAAAGTTATCAAGTCATTGGCTTTACCAAGCATATTTCCCAAGCAACTATATCATCTGAATCAGATGCAATCCAAGCATAAAATCATCTAATAAGCCACCAGAAACATTATAGATCATCTTAAGCAACAAGCCTCAGGCCAATAGCCACTTAGCATGTTTACAATTCATCCAAACATGATCCAAATCATCCAGTATATGATCAATCACAGTATAGGAACCCTAAATGGATAAATCATCCTAATCAAAATCAGATAGTAATCAGAGAGGTCACTGCCAGCATCTAGAATCGAATCAGCAAGCACAGATAGCACCAGGAAAGAAGAATCGAACTCACTGTAGGTCCTCGCTGAAGACTAGAAGAGGAAGCAGAGGGGCCGACGGCCATGGAGGCACGAGGAGCACCCTAGAAGGGGCGCTGCAACCCGCACGGCGCCACGACAGCGACCCTGATCACGCCTGGAGGTGCAGAACATCACCTCGACACACGACGGCCACGGCAGCACCTGGATCCATGCCAACTCCCAAACCCTAGGGTTCGGGACGGTATCGATCCATTGCAGGAGAGCCCCAGGCTCGAATCCAATTGGATAGAACGAACGGGCGTTGTCGACAACCCCCTGTTGCACCACGGCGGTGACCAGAACGGCCTACGGCGGCGGGAATCGCCGGTGGCGGCATCGCCGGCCACAGGGTCGGGGTCAAAGGAGGAGAGGATGAACTCGAGGGAGAGAGAGAGAGGCAGTGAGGAGTGGGCCGAGTTGGGCCAGACCCTTCGGGGTGGTTCTTGTGTGTGTGACTAATGGGCTACTGGGGCCCAATAAGTATAACTAGCCCAGAAATCTTTTCATGCCTGTTTTAATAAACAGGAAAAGACCAAAATACCCCTGGACTTAACTAAATACTAGAAAATAAAATAAAAGTCCAAAAATTGTAAATAAAATATTTTTGGATTCACAATAATCCACACTATCAAAATAAATTAAGAAATAAATTTTTAGACATTTAAATTTTATTAAGAATTTTGTAAATTATATATTCCTTATGGAATTTTACAAAATTATTGAAAGGTGATAAAAATAAATAAAAATCACTTTCATTATATATTAATATTATAGTATTTTTGAAAAATACTAAATAAATATTTAATAACAATTTTTTATATTTAAGTGATAATTCCTAAAAGAATTATTAAAGTCAAATAAAAGGGAAATGAAATAAAATAAAATTCAAAATATGTTATAAATATTAAAAAGTAATATTTATAAATCCTTTATTATTAAAAAGAACCTTTTTAAATAATGGGGTAAATGCATGTCAAGTCAAAATGATGCATTACATTATTGCATAATCATTTTTGCTTCTTTAAATATTATCCTTACGGGCAATAATGATGTTTTTGTAGAACTAGAAGCTCAAGGTCCAGTGCAAGCATCAGACTTCACTACCTTGCCATGACAAGGCAAGTTCATCACTTGCTCATGTCCTTTGAAGAGTCTTTATAAAAATATTTGCAAATTGTGTGTTATCATATATACTATAAAAGAAAGAAAATATTAATTTCACAAATAAAGAAATCATAGATATCATCCTAACTGGTGATATACTAGAGAAATAGAACTTAGGGTTCTATCTACAACAATAATGATCAAGTAGGGACTTAATAGCCCCTGACATCAGTGATTCTAGCGCTGTATATTACGCGTTAGCCATGAGATTTGGAATGGGACAGAGAAGTCGGCTGTATCTTCTTCCTCTCGCATGTAGCCGGATGTGCAGGTCGTGGCTGTTATCACTCGTAGCGTGCATATTAATTGGTAATTCGCAGAGGATATGCAGCATATGGGTGGGAACCCTCATCGTCCCACGATAGTTCTGGCATCTAACGGTTTGTACAAACCATTGCCGTAATTCATTATGTGGGCATGGTGTACACCAAGGAGGCATGCGAGGTCGCAAAGGGGGCAGTGATTGGCTTGGACCAACTACTGGTCCCCACATCATGGAATTGTGGACAGGGAAGTACTCCCGGTTGTGCAACAAGGAGTTGATCTCTCATGGGTAAAGTAACGCACCTCTGCAGAGTGTAAGAATTGTAACTTGTTACTCCCTGTTCCGGGAAGGAGCTATGAACGCGGCAGGAAAGGAACTCCATGAAAGTTCTAGTCAACCTGTGAAGGCTGATTGTCATAGTTTTCCAGAATAAAATTAATCTTTGAAGAAAGATTTACAAAAATTGCATAGTGCCAAGGATTTATAATCCTAGGTGGTAGTTAGAGCATCAAACTTCCCACCTTGCATATAATGAACTTGTTGGGTAACGCTGTTACTCATTCTTTCCTTTGATCCCTTGCTTAGACTCTGAGGAACCCGAAGACGTGCCCATGTATGCAGCCGAATGTCAAGAAGATGTGTTCTATGAGGAACCCGATCTGTCTGGAGGAGTTGAAGGAGTGGATTAGGAAATCCGCTATGGTGTCGAGGATAACGAGTCCAACTAAGTACCCCTAGTTAGTAGTAACCAACGGAGCCGAGCAACATGAACTCTATAGAATAAGCTGCTGAGCTCAACTCCTAGTCGGAGTTGTTACTTTTAAATTCCGCTGAAACACTTTATATTTTGGTTTGTAAGTTGAACCTTTTGAAGTCTTGAACTTCTGGTACTGTAATAATAATAATGTGTGAATGTTTGTAATATGGACCCGCAATGTTTCTGTTGTACCACTCTAAGGGATGTGATATTTACGGAACGGTGTTCTGTGAGTGTCATGTCCACGACTATAGTGTACTACACATGCAGTGGTATGCTGGGTCACCGCAGGGATGCCATCCCGTGTCACCCCAAGAAATATTCAAGAGGTACAAGCGTCAAAGCTTGAGTATGCCCAAGGCATCCCCTTCTTCATCAATAAAAATCTCAAGTCTCTTTCTAGACACTTCATTTTTATTGTTTCATGCACAGTTGTGTTGTTCTTGGAGTGTCTTAGTTTTCATTTTTGGTTTTTGTTTGCTTACTTTGCTTGAATAAAGTAGTTGGACTCCCGCTTTCATTGTGTTGTTTCAAATAAGTTGATTGGTGTTGGAAAGGAGTGGAAAGTTTCATGCTTATAGTGGTACAAAGGGAGCTTGCTTTGACTGTGACTTAGACTTTCTCATGTCATGCTAGATGTTGTTTTGAATTTATGCTTAGTGATTATTGTTGTAGCATGACTTGTTCCAAACAATTGGAATTGCTTATGTGCCTTGAAAGAATCATGTGTTGTTTTAGCATACAAAAGCATAGTATTATGGTCTTCTCCTTTGATGCTTTGTTTGGTTTGACTTGGCACATTCTCACACCATGTTATGACTATGAACTAGTCACCTTAGCCTCTATGATCATTTAGTTTTTGACTTGTGATACCACTTTATGCTTTGATTGATAATGTTTTGTCGCTCTGCATGATTATGGCCATTATTGCTCCCTTAGTTGGTCGCTCCCAGTCTTTTGCTAGCCTCCACTTGTATTGAGTAAGCTCTACTCATGCATCCAACTCCCAAGAAACCAAGTTATTCCAAAGTGTCCACTGTAAATTCCTATGCATGGTGTTTTACACCATTCCAAGTATATTCTTGTTTTATATATCTTCCAAATTAAACTTGTTATGTGAAAATTAGTGATTAAAGCTCTCACAAACTTGATGGCACACTTTATTTTTCTTGCCCCTAATAAACTTGAACCATTGTGTCATCTATGTTGTATATGCTTGCACTTATAAGTTGGGAATTAGCAGAACCGTGTTATCATGGGGAACTCTTTCAACACCTGTAAATATCTACCCAGTTGAATCATGCTCTTTTGTTTATGGATGTCGGCGGTGTGAAATAAAAGAGGAGCTTGTCAGTCCATGGAGTTATGTATATGTGTTAGAGAAACGCCTGGGCCGCTAGCCTAAGCCATGCCTAATCATGGTGGAAACTTGCAGCATCACCATAGTGAGCAATCTATGAAGCATTCTTCTTATAAAAAGAGAGAGAGATAGAAAAAGGAAAAAAGAGGAAAGAAGAGAAAAAAGCACCATTTTCCCATGGTAAATAAGAAGATTGCTGAGATGCTCATTGTCTGTTGCCTTGTCATTTTGATATGGGATAGCTCCCGTGTCAATGGGGCAAGGGGTACCCCGTTGGCGGTTCTCTATGATACACATATACTTACTATGAAAAGAACTTACCGGTAACTAAAGTTGAGTAGCATGAGGAACGACCTTGTACTCAAGGGACATGAGATTGCCAACTTATACTTTGTCAAGCATATACTCCATATTTTGTTCACTTTAACCTTAATCACTTCAAGATTCTTATGATAGGGGCAATGAGAGATGAAAGCTAACAAGTACCATAATTTTTGGAAGCTCTTTATGAAACTTGAAATCCCTGCTTCCCTTTGAAGGGCCTTTCTTCCACTTTTATATTGAGTCTCCACCTTCTATCCTTAGGCACCAATTAATATAGCATAGTTGTCATTCTTAGTTCTATGTGCATTGTCCCAAAACTTATTGATTGATTCATAATGTTGATATTGCTTGTTCTTGAACTATTTGTATCTAGTCACCCTTATCAACTTTGAAGGTGTACTATGCATTTATGTTTTGCTACTCCATGAGGGACAAGCTGAATACCACTATGTTATGTTTTCTATATGTGAAACAAACAAACGTCTTTCAATGCGTTGTTATTCATGATCTTTGTTTGTATCCTTTCATGTTGCAACATAGTTACTATGTCCTACTGTTAGAACTTCATCTTTCATACTCATGTTTAGAGTACTTTGATCCCAGCTTTCAATGCTTGCAAATGGTTTGATCATGATTGTGATGGTGCATGTCACCTCAAAAATTATTCTTTTTATCACTTACCTACTCAAGGACAAGCAGGAGTTAAGCTTGGTGATGCTTGATACGTCGTAAACGTATCTATAATCTTTGATGTTCCATGCTTGTTTAGTATCCACTTTGCTTTGCTTTGTCTACATGTTGAGGTATTTTTTATACATTTTATGGGACTAACCTATTAATAATATGCCGCGGTGCCAGTTGCATGTTTTCTGTTGTTTTTGGTTTTAGAAAAGCTAGTAAGGAAATATTCTCGGAATTGGATGGGACAAAAGCCAAAGTAAATATTTCACCGAGGAGAACATGGAGTCCAGAGGAGAGACGGAGGGGAGCAGCATGGTGGTCGCTCCCCCCACGCGCGAGCCCACCCTAGGCCGCGCCTGGGCAGAGTGTGGGCCCCCTGGCCGCCCTCCCGCCTCGCCTCTTCGCCTGTATAAACCCACCGATGCCAAAACCCTAAGTAACTGATCAGATCTCCATGAAACAGTCCATAGCCGCCGCCACCATCGTCCCTAGATCGGGAGGATCTGAAGCTCTTCCCGGCACCCTGCCGGAGGGGAGAGATCATCCTGGAGGACTTTTTCATCACCATGCCAGCCTCAGGTATGATGCGTGAGTAATTCAACCTTGGACTATGGGTCCATACAGTAGCTAGATGGTTGTTTATCCTTCCTTGTGCTATCATGTTTAGATCTTGTGAGCTCCGTTCATGATCAAGATCATCTATTTTTAATCATGCATGTTGTGTTTGTGGGGATCCGATGGATATTGAGATTACTATGTCAGATTGATTATTGATTCTATCATGTCTTGTGGTTATTGATTCTATCATGTCTGTGTTGTTTGAGATCTTGCATGCTCTCTGTTTCTAGTAACTATCTTGGCCAAGTAGATGCTAGTGACTCCAAGAGGGAGTATTTATGCTCGATAGTGGGTTCATGCCTCTATTGAATCTGGGGAAGTGACAAAAATCTCTAAGGTTGTAGATGTGTTGTTCCCACTAGGGAGAAAACAACAATCTCATGTTCATGGAACAATTGTATTGTTTACTGTACACACATTGCTTAATGTAGTTATCCGTTGCTTGCAACTTAATACTGGAGGGGGTTCGGATGATAACCTGAAGGTGGATGACTAGTCATAGATTCAGTTGGATGGCGGTCTATGTATATTTTTGTAATGCCCAATCAAATATCATAGGATCATGAATGTCTAGTATTTGCATCGTTATGCCTTGCTTACTTCCTGTCAATTGCCCCGCTGTAATTTGTTTACCCAGCATGTTATGTTATTTATCTTAAGGAGAACACCTCTAGTGAACTGTGGACCTCGGTCCAATCTTTACCATTGTTACATCATCTACTGTTACTGTTTACTTTCTACAAGCAACCATTACCTTCCACACTATACGTTTAATCCTTTATATTTAGCAAACCAGTGAGATTAACAATCTCACTGTAAGTTGGGGCAAAGTCTTGAGTTTGTGTTGTGTAGGATTCCAAATTGTTAGCAACACCTTGGAGTTGTTTCCTTGCTCCTACTGGTTCGATAACCTTGGTTTCATAACTGAGGGAAACTTACTGCCGTGCTCATCATACCTTCCTCTTGGGGTCTCCCAACGAAGCTCTACTATTGAGCCACGTCACATGGTAAAACCTTTTCCTCTCTTTGTTGATATCTTGCATATGCATTGAGCCATTGTTGGCATCCATGTGTGTAGGTCATGAAAGCAATGGAGTATTTCAAGAAGGTGAATGATAACTATGCCCTCACATTGTCCTATTGTTGGATGTTGATCAAGGACTGCAAAAAATGGGAGACTAGCTATGCCCTTTGGAAAGAACTTGACAACAAGAAGAAGGGATAGAGAAATGCTTCAATGGGCGGTGTCGTCGATCTAGACTCGACAATGAAGAAGGCTTTGTCAACCCTGTAGGCAACGGGACTACCACCTGTGCCCACCAACTTGGAGGCCACAAGGCTACAAAGGCTGATATTGCCCGCCTGGCTGGTTCCTTGGCGTTCCACGAGACGTTGAGGAAGATCCTTATGAGACCCTGGCGCATGACTTAATAGGATTGATAGTATACCTATACCAACAAGTTGTAACTTCTTTTCCGGAAGCTTATCTGAAAAGAACTCTAAAGTTAAGCGTGCTTGGATTAGAGCAATTTGAACATCGGTGACCGACCGGGAAGTGGGTACTGGGTGCGCACGAGTGAGGACAAAGTGTGCAGAAAAGACTGGTGTTGGTATGTGGGGTTAGTCTAGAGATCCTATTGAGCTGCCAGGAGTGACAACCACTGGTCCGTAGAGGCCGGGGTGTTACAAGTGGTATTAGAGCCGACCCTCGCGGTTACACGGGCTTGTGCGGGTCAGTGGCGGACATGTGGAGCATGGCGTGTGTGGCCCAAAGTGGACACAACATGGCATATATGCCGGCACTAGACGCATAGTCGTGGGCCAAGAGGGGCGTTCCTGGCTTGTTCTTGATCGACGAGGGCATCAATCTTCTAATGGTGGGTGTATGTGAAATCCTGGCGCATGGCTTAATAGGATTGATAGTATACCCATACCAACAAGTTGCAACTTCTTTTTTCGGAAGCTCATCTAAAAAGAACTCTGAGGTTAAGCGTGCTTGGCCTAGAGCAATTTGAGGATGGGTGACCTACCGAGAAGTGGGTACTGGGTGCGCACGAGTGAAGACAAAATGCGCAGAAAAGATTAGTGTTGGTCTGTGGGGTTAGTCTAGAGATCCTATTGAGCTGCCAGGAGTGACAGCCGCTAGTCCGGAGAGGCAGGTGTGTTACATTCATGGAGAAGAAGGAAGAGGCCATCGCTGAGAGGGAACAGAGGTGGCGCAAAGAGAAAGAGGCCACTGCGAAGACCTTTGTCGATCTCCAGACAAGGTCTATCAAGGTGGAGGAGGCCAACGCCAAGGCTAGATTAATGGAGATCGAGGCCAAGGCAAAGGACAAGGAGGCCGAGGCCGAGGCCAGGTCTAGGGTGTTGGAGGCAGAGGCAAAGGCCAAGGAGGCTGAGGCCAGGTCTAGGGTGTTGGAGGCAGAGGCCAAGGCCAAGGAGGTCGAGGTCAGGTCTAGGGTGTTGGAGGCAGAGGCCAAGACCAAGGAGGCCGGAGCCAAGATCATGGTTGAGGAGAATGCCATCATGCTCACCAACCTAAATACCATCGTCGAACCCGATCATAGGGCTTGGGTCGCGAGAAGGCAGCTGACCATCCAGGCTCGTGATGCTTGAACAACAATGGCAACGGTGAATGCCAATTTTTGGGCAGAAGCTGCCATTTTTTGGACATTGTGTATAATATTATCGCTATTGCACATTTTAGACCCATTGGCCACTTGTTCGCGATCCCCAAAGGGAGATGGCATACGTCTACCATATTATTTGATATAATCAATTTTTGTATTATTTGCTTGTCACTTTGAGTGTTTAAGCTGATGGGCAAAACCTTAAACGATGGCAAAAAAAGTTAGGCGAACAGCGTTGGACATGGCTGATCATACACGATCCAAAAGTAAACGCGGTCCGACCCAAACCGTATCGTACGATCGGCCGGCGTGTTTGGGTCGGCAGATGGAGATGCCCTGAAAGCAGCCGGAGACGTGGAGAAATGCAAATTGTACATTGTTCTCGCGGGCAATTTGGACGAAAATAACCCATAAAAATAACAAATTCACGGAATGAACTCTAGCCAAAAGAAATTCACTACACTAACCCTTTTTACAACGCCATACGAGCTGGCGCCGCACCCTGAAGAGCGGCGCCGTTACGCCTGGCGCCGCGCACCTGCCAGCGTGGCTCGCCCGTGGCCTCGTGGGCCTCGGTCCCGCTAGTGCGGCGCCTTGCCGTGTGGCGCCGCACTGTGTAGTGCAGCGCCAGCTCACATGGCATCGCACATTAGGTCTAGTACTAGCGCGGCGCCAACCCCAGCCCCCGACCCTCATTCTCTCCCAGACCACGAACAGAGCAGTAGGAATGGTGGCTAGGGTTCGGTGCTCCCCCACTCAAATCAACTAGATTCGAAGCAATACTCCAAGAAACTTCCTTCCCAATCCCTCCCCAGGTATTCTCTCCCATATCCTAGCAATTTCATCCGCAATTTTTTTCCAATTTATCCTCTATTTGTAAAATCGGGTGAAACCCTAGATTCTATTGGATTTTGAAATTTATATGAATCATCGCAATGCTTATTTGAGATGTAGGTTTAGATATGGCATAGTACTCTTTGTTAGAACTCTAGTTGGTTGATTTAGCTTACAAGTATATGTTAGGTGTTTTGTTCATATTTGCAATTCCATATGGCTAGAGTAAGATGGACATATGGTAGAAATCTTGTTGGTGTTTTGATTTATCTTACAATTATATGGTAGAACTCTAGTTGGTTGATTTAGCTTGAAATTCTAGATGCTAGAACTATAGGTAGAGTAGGATGAATATGTAGGATGTCTCTATAAGATGGACATATGCTAGAACTATATGCTAGAACTATAAGATGGTTGATTTAGCTTGCAATTCTAGATGCTAGAACTATAAGATAGACATTTTGTAATTGTTCTTAATCTCTCTATTGTTTTGAATATGTAGGATGTCTCTAAACCCCCTTCTAAACAATGCTCACTATGATGTTCAACACCGTGCCTACAAGATGTCGGAGAAGAGACAGGTACTAAAAACTTCCATGCAAGTCAAACAAGATGCCATGTTTGTTTAGATGGAAATCTAACATTTGCCATTGTATGTTTGCAGGAGCTTCAACCCCTTCAACTTAGGTACCACGAGGTCTCGTCTAGCAAGATGCCTTATGATGCGCGGTACACTCCGTACATACAGCAGATAGGACTCCTCCCCTTTATCCACATGGTCACTCGGTCCACATCGGCCTTCAACCCTGCTGCTATCACCACGCTTGTGGACTGGTGGAGGCCGGAGACGCACACCTTTCACCTTAGGACCGGTGAGACTACAGTCACTTTGCAGGACATGAGCATGATCCTGGCACTCCCAATCGAGGGAAACCATGTGTGCATAAGCTCGGATTTAGACGGGTGGCGTGAGAAGATGGTCGACCTTATAGGGAAGGATCCACCCGAGGCTATAAACTCGAAGGGGGAAAGACTGAGGGTCGCTGCCGGGGCTACTTTTACTTGGATCATCCATAATTTCAAGATTTGCCCCGAGGATGCCGATGAGGAGACGATCAAGACATACACTCGTGTGTATGTGTGGTACATCATCACGAGGACTTTGTTTCCTGACAGCAGTGGGGATCGTGCTCAGTGGCATTGGCTCAAGTTGCTCCTTACTTTTGACTCTACCCTCAGTTGGGGTTCTGCGGCGTTGGCCTGGTTGTACCGTCAGGTAATGAGTTCTTTACAAATGTTGTTGTACATTTCTGCATTACCTCAAAAAAAATTGTTCTTACCAAATGGTTGTTCACTTCATCTGCAGCTGGATGATGCTTGTCTTAGGAGCGTCGCCGATTTAGGGATTGGTGGTTGTTTACTCCTTCTTTCGGTGTGGAGCTGGGAACGCTTCCCCATTGGACGGCCGAGATTGTTGACATTCAAGCCTTACATTGATAATGGCAACGACTACCTTCTCCCCACGTGGGCTTACAAGTGGGATGTGGTCTCCGAACCGCCAACGGACCCAGTGGAGGCGTACAAGAGGTACACCAACGAGTTTGAAATGATCACCATAGATCAGGTAATTTCCTCGGGTGCGGTCAATTATATGTCTTGAACTTGTAATCTTTGACCCTGACATGAGCGTGGTATGCTGCAGGTGACGTGGGAGCCATACGGTCGAGGGGACCGCTTTGGTGTTCCGGAGGACTATCGCCTTAACCCTATTTGCCTCAGAGAATCTCGTCTGTGGCTAATGCGTTGCCCCATGGTGTGTATGTGGGCTGTTGAGTATCACCAGCCATAGCGTGTCATGACCCAGTTTGGGTTATTTCAGATTGTCCTGCCTGAGTGGAAGGACACGGACTTAGGGCTCCATAGGTAAGCTATTAACTGCCTTACCATGTGATGTACTTATCATTCGCCAAATAACGCTCTAGGACTTGTTGTTTTGTGCAGCTTGGACAGGAAGAAGCAGAGGAAGGAGAAGGATTGGCCCAAGCTTCATAGGAAGCACCTTGAGAAATTTAGGAGGTGTGTGATCGAGGCTAAGAAAGCAAAAGGAACACAGGATAGGCCCTTCAGTCGGACTTCACCGTGTAACGCTTCAGGAGGTGGGGATGCCATACGGTTTAAGTCCAAAGACAATGAACTACCAACTTTCTTGGTGGCAAATAGCTCAAGAGCCTTGTCTAGTGATTCGGCCACCACCTCCTTGTATGCAAGCCAACGGGCTTCGGAGAAGATACGCATGGTATTCCAACGGACATGCATTCCCAAGCCAACATTATGTCTTCCCTCCAACTCAACATCATCCTTTGGGTCCATCCATTTCAATTCAATCCTCAATTGCTCCAAGACCTCGGCATAGGTTGGAGTACGCTCAAACACCACATCGAGCTCGTCCGGGTCCGGTTCTATGTTACCTCTCAAAAAAACATCCTTGTCTACATGATGAACATGAACAATTCTTGCCATGCCTAAGATAATCACAATAACAATACCATGGTCAATATACTCAATAGATACTCATGCTAACATTAACATAATACCCAACCCCTATGCCAATGCAACAACATTCTACCATGCATCTTACAAAATAACCTAGGGTTTGCAAGATATGGACCAAAACAAGAAATTAATGGGTGAAATCAAAGAAGAAGGGGAAAAATACCTCAAGGCACATGGGGGGATCGAACTCCACGGAGAGAGGCTTCCAATTTGGGCACTAGGAGGGGGGAGGTGGAGGGGAAATCAGAGTCGCCGCTGTCGCTGCAGCTCCTGTGTGGGTGAGAAAGAATGAGATGGGTCTGGGGACAGCTAGCGCCGCGCTGGTACTAGACCTAATGTGCGGCGTCACGCGAGTTGGCGCTACACTACACAGTGCGGCACCACACGGCAAGGCGCCGCACTAGCGGGACCAGGGCCCACGAGGCCACGAGCGAGCCACGCTCGCAGGTGCGCGGCGCCAGCCCTCATGACGCCGCTCTTCAGGGTGCGGCACCAGCTCGTATGGCGTTGCAAAAAAAGTTAGTACAGTAAATTTCTTTTAGCCAGAGTTCATTCCGTAAATTTTTTATTTTTATACTCCCTCAGTCTTAAAATAGATGTCTCAAGTTTCTCAAAATTTAAATGAATCTATAGGCTAAATAGTGTCTGGATTCATTTAAATTTTGATAAATCTAAGACATCTATTTTGGGACTGAGGGTAGGTTATTTTTAATCCAAATTGCCTCTTCTCGCGTCCTCGCGGGCGGCATATCCATCAACCGCATGGTCAAAACGGCACGGCACGAGCTCCCGTGTCTCTGCACCGTTCCATAGAGATCTGCGCTGCGCACGATCCCATTCCATTTCGCCCGCACTCGCCGCCGCCGACGACGTTTCTCCACGCCGGAATCCGGCCACGTGAGGGCCTGCAGGAGAAAGTCCACCCGCGCCGACACCACCCCGCCCGTCCGCCGCTGTCCCCGGTTCCCCTCCATCTTCTGAAGCCTGGACGAGGCCCGACGCGACGAGGCCATTTTTTTTTTTGGCACTACCGACGACTTCCAGATTCCACTACTGTAGAAAACAATTTAAAAGCCCCGTTGGAACTCAGACTTTCGTACTAGTAATTCCCTTGCGTGACAAAACCTGAAGACCCATGCGTGGAGAACTGGAATTCACCTGCATGGTGCTTCCCTAGCTTCCAGTTTCAGTAAATATAGGAGATCATTACCGAGTCCATTTCTCAGAAAAATAACAAGAGGACTGCGTTCAATCTCGCACCCTGCTGAACCCAACAAAAACAAAGCGGTCGCTGTCGACGTAATCATCGCGTGGAGAAGTGAAGATGCTGGATTCCTCTGCAGGATGCCGCTAGCACTAATTTCTGGAAAAATAAAAGTTTTCGTTTTGGGGCCTACCGCCGTACCGTACCATGACCGGACCTTGTTAGCACAATAGCCGGAGGATCGGCATCACAGAGGGGGAGCTGCGGCGGGGCCGGAGCATATCCTCTTCTCTTCTTCTCCCTCCAAACACCCAGAAAGCGACGCCGACGGCGTCCCATTTCCCCTTCCGCGCCGCATTAATACAGCCCAGCGACCGCCAGCCGTCTCCTGCCCCACCCCCCTCCAGCTCCAATCTCACCAGCCATTTCGAGCCGCCGCTAAGGTGAAAAAAATGTCCTCCCCCAAGTTCTCTTCTTCTTCCCAACTCTTGTTTTGCTCATGGGTCGCCAAGTCGAAGCTCTGGTTCTGATTTGATTCTGGATGTCACTACTTTTTCTTTCCTTGGTGGTGTTTTCCCCCTCTGCATTTGGGTGCTCCCAAGGGTTTCTTCCGTACACAGCTCGTCAAGCTGCTCTATATTCTTTCCTTTTCTGGGCGATTCATTTCTTGCGGGTAATGTTTCATTCATTTGATGTGCGTCCGCAGGTTCATGGAGAGACGGAGGCGGGTCGGCGTAGCGGCTCTGGTGCTGCTGCTACTGCTCTCCGCTTGTCACGGAAGAGGTAGTTCCATGCCATTCATTTGCCTCCATTCCCAATCGGCCGATCCTAATGCTTGCTGGGTTACTCTTCTAAGCTCTCCTAGATGGGTTCAAGAATGTGTTCACTTTATCAGTAGACATCAAGCTGTTTGATGTGTTGTACGTACTGATTGCTATGTGATTGGAGAAACCAAGTGTCGTTGCAAGAGTTGTAATCATTCATGTAGAGAGAAATGGGTGAAGTTTTGATTGCTTGTTAGTGCTACGGTTGGTGTATATGTTAGGGGGCACAGTGGTCAACAATTGTTCCATCTTCGTGTAGACTATGAAGCAAATTAGTTGGCTGGCAGTTGGAACTTACAGGGTACCTTGATTAACATAATGAAGTTCTGGTTGCATGGTTGGTGACAGCAAAGAACCTTTATCTAGATTCTTTCAGAACCTGACTTTGCTCTGAGGCATCTACAACTTCAAACACTTCCATATCCATGATGCCCCCAATTGATTTTTATTTTTTTTGGCTCTGATAGCATTGCATTATGTTCACATAGCTCTATCTCATTAAAGCTGTGTATTCTGTAAATTTGAAAAAAATGTTGGTTTAAGATACGAGAATAGGTGAAATAGAAGCATCTATGTCCTTTTAGCTTGGCTGTCACCCGTATAAGCTTAACCATTCGCGGTATTAGTTCATAGTTTATCATATGGATAAATATAGATACACGACATAATTAAAGTGAGCATGTATTGTACATAATACAAATGAGCTTTATGTTATTGAACTTGGTTACATTCTTGGCTATTTTTGTTTCGATAAGTTTCCCCCAATAACCTCTAGTTGGCACACACTGACACTGGCCATGATAGTTTGTGGACATGAACACAGACCCAAAGGAAGTACTGGCTCGGAGAGTAAGCTTGTGTTTAAAGCTGCCATAAGTTAACAAGCCAGGAAAAGTCATGTCAGAGTCACTTCTGCTATATTGTTAAGAACAATGAAGAAGCTGAAAATGACTTCCTCTCACATATGAACATACATGGGCTTAATCTCCTAATCCAAGCTGTCCCAAACAGTGCTGGAGTCATTTGTTCTATTTCCTTTCTGTATGTTAAACTGGGTTTTCTTGGGTTGGTTCATCTGCTGTACATCTTATATTTGAAATTAATTTTCAATATTTGTTTTCAGGCTTGTACTCCCTCCGTTTCAAAATATAAGATGTTTTAGCTTTGTGAAGCAAATGTATCTAGACTTCTTTTAGTATGTAGGTTCACTCATGTTTGAAGTGAATCTATACACTAAAACAAGTCTAGATACATTTTCTTCACAAACCTAAAACATCTTATATTTTGAAACGGAGGGAGTATCATTTAGTATGACAATAAACCAACTTTTTCATTACCGCAGAGCTCATTGTCGAGAATCACGACCAGAGTCTTATTTATGATCATACTCTTGCTAAGACCCTTGTGGAATATGCTTCAGCTGTAAGTCGAACTTATGCTCGTTGTTTTATTACATGTGCATCATGCTTTCTAGATAGAGATTTAATTCATCTTTTTCTTGAATCTCAAGTGAAATTAACTAAACTCTCTCTTTGACATCACGTAACTTTTAGTTGCCTCCTGTTATGCCATATATGAACTTAAGCCAATTGTCCTCTGCTGTCTACAGGTGTATATGACAGATTTAACAGCTCTCTATACATGGACATGCTCAAGATGCAATGACTTGACTCAAGTAAGAACCTTCCAATTATTCTCTTCCATTCATATTTATTTGAGGGGGGCTTAGTTGTCTCCCTGAAACTTGAGCTGTTCAAACCTTAAAAGATGCACACTTAATGGTTAACAATGATTGGGCATCGGGCGCAGCAGCCCTTCAACTATTCAGATTTTAGGATCTGTCCTTTATCCTTTCAACGCATTATAACAGTATTATACTTTTTTTTCTCTTTTAATTTTTTTCTGGCAAATGTCGAGCAGAAAGTACTATTGTTTTAACATGTTCACCCACTTCTGAAATAGGACTTTGAGATGAGATCTCTAATTGTTGATGTGGAGAAGTGCTTGCAGGTTCCTTTCTTAACACATTTCGAACTAAGTTTTCATGAATATCCATTTTATAGTCAGAAGGATATTTCTTATCATGTGAGCTTTTCATGATATTGCCTTTCTTTTGCCTGCCATTCTGTTGGTGAGCAATGTAACAGGCATTCGTCGGCATAGCTCATAATCTAAATGCCATAATAGTTGCAATAAGAGGGACTCAAGAGAACAGGTGCTAACAAAATTGCACAATTTCTTCATTCACATGTGATTTATGTTTAATGTTTGCTTGCTCAGTGTACAGAATTGGATCGAGGACTTGATATGGAGGCAGCTTGACATAAGCTATCCAAACATGCCAAATGCAAAGGTTATTGTCAAGAAACTGTTTTTATCTTTCTTAGAAAGAAAAGGAAATGCAAATGCATCTTTTTGCTAAAAAACTTTCTACTACTCTGGTTAAAGGTGCACAGTGGATTTTTCTCCTCCTATAATAATACAATTTTACGTCTTGCTATCACAAGTGCTGTTCGCAAGGCAAGAAAGACATATGGGGATATCAACGTCATAGTTACAGGGCACTCGATGGGAGGAGCCATGGCTGCCTTTTGTGCACTTGATCTTGCTGTAAGTACACAAGATCCAAGGTTTCACAAGTGCATGGAATGTCCAGACTCTTAATTCCTTCAGATCGTAGATTGCAATCTTGTGTCATATTCAGACACCAGCATAATGTCCAGACTCTTAAATAAGCTGTTTGTTTGTTTTCTTGAAACTCTATCCACAGATCAGTCTTGGAAGTGACAATGTTCAACTCATGACTTTCGGACAGCCTCGTGTTGGCAATGCTGTGTTTGCCTCCTACTTTGCCAAATATGTACCAAACACAATTCGACTGGTGCATGGACATGATATTGTGCCCCATTTGCCACCTTATTTCTCCTTTCTTTCCAAACGGACGTACCACCACTTCCCAAGAGAGGTATACCTTGGGCACAAATTTCTTGCAACCAACTCAGTCCTAGCCTTTATCTCTGTGCTATGATTAGTGCCATACGATAACTCTATGCACTTCCGCTCAAATTTCAGGTTTGGATCAATGACTCTGAAGACAACGCAACCGAACAGATATGCGATGCCAGTGGGGAAGATCCAAAATGCTGCAGGTTTAACAGCTCAAACCTTCTTCGCAGCTAACTGTGTGTCTCTTTAGATCCTAGTTATAACATTCTCTTATTGATTATTTTTGTAGGTGCCTGTCCATATTGAGTCTGAGCATTCAGGACCATTTCACGTACCTGGGAGTCGATATGGAAGCAGACGACTGGAGCACCTGTAGAATCATCACAGCGCAAAGCATCGAGCAATTACGAAAGGATCTTGCCAGCAATATTATCATGACAAAGAATGATGTTGATGTCTTGATTGTCGAGAATGGAGTGCAGACAGACTGGAGCAGTTCTAGATAGCCTACAGCACCCTGTTAACAATACTTTGGAGAAGAAGAAAAGTGCCTTTTTTTTTCTCTTGATGGTGAATTTCATTCAGATTGAGTTATACGTTGTTCTTTCATAGCCTGTGAATATGTAGGAATGTACATACGAATTATAGGCTCTTAGAACTTGATCCATGTCGAATGCACGAAAGATTGTTCGTGCATTTGCATCTTGTAAAATACAATGCCCATGCAGATATCTATACAGATATCTCCAATGTGGAAAATAAAGAACAAATTGCCACATGTATCTACTAATGTCACATAATTCTAAACTGAAATGTGACCACAGCTGAGGAGAAAAACACAAATTCTCCTCTGAATAGTAGTTAATTCAAGATTTAGCGTTCAGCTACTATCCATAGCACTCGAGTTTCATTTACATTCCAAAAAAACTTTATCATTTTCTTTATGGTCTGTACAGAATCATGCCTGATTGTAATATCCTCTACAAATCATGCCCTTACATTCTTACTGGGTATGGACAAAAAGGAAAATCATCTAATAACAGGTCTACCTAAGGACAACTCCTTTTGATGCACAGCATATAGAACAATAACAAAAACCAAAGGAAATTTCATCCTGAACGATAAATACATGCATGTATTAATTACAGAGGGGGTAATCTTTTAATGGTCAAGTGTCGCTGTAACTGATTGAATTAGGCATCCTGAGAGACAAGAACCCCAGCAATTGAACAGCGCCTTCCTGTCATATTATGGTGAATTTGGTAAGTGTTCCATGGAAACAAGATGGGCAAAAGAAGATCACTGGTCTGTAACAATAGCAGATGTGAAGATGCCTGGCAAAACCGACTGCCACACTGTTCATATACCCCATCAAACCTGCTTGCGATATTTGCCAGAGTCTGCTCTCGGTTTCTCTTGGGCATCAGCCATGGCAGTGGACTTGCGATCGCTATCAACTTCACCATAAGGTTTCCCATTATGCCAGGCAAGCAGTTCTGGCACATCCAAGCCATCATTCCTTCCAGAGCTACTGCCACTGCCGCAACCTTCACTGTGATCCTGTTCATACTCCTCTCCTCTAATAGTCTCCTTTCTCCTTAAGTCCACGACATTCCAGTTAAGCGAGTCAGCTGCATGTTGAGCGTCAGGAACACTGGTTGTTCGTCGGTGTGCTTTCGTCCTTGGGGTAGATGGGCAAGTCCTACAGCTTTTTGGATCATAATGTTGCGAAGCTAGATAAGAGAGTGCAGTGACAACATCCCCTATGAGAGGTCGGGATGCTGCCTTCTCCTGCAAGCACATTGCTGCAATAGCTAGAGACTGATACAAACCCCTTTTGGGATAACGGCCCTTCAGCAGTGGATCGGCCATCTGACAGAACTTACGCCGGTCTCTGAACATTGGGCGAGCCTGCAAAGTATATGGATCAAACACTTGGCACCTATAAAGAAACAAAATAAAAGTTATCCCCCTACTCCCAGATTGATGGGTGATAACTTGGTGCAGTTGAACATACCCATGCGACAAGATTTGACTCCCCGTCAGGCAGGGTGTGATCAATGGCTCTCCGACCTGTAACGAGTTCAAGAAAGACAACACCAAAACTGTAAACATCAGACTTCACTGTCAACTGTCCTGTCATGGCATATTCAGGAGCGCAGTAGCCATACGTTCCCATAACTCTTGTTGAGACGTGGGTTTTGTCACCAACTGGACCAAGTTTAGCAAGTCCAAAGTCAGACAGCTTGGGGTAATACTCTTCATTCAGAAGAATATTTGATGGTTTGAAATCTCTATATATGACTGGTGGATTTGCCTTATCATGCAGGTACTCCAAACCCTTCGCTGCACCGACAGCAATCTTCATCCTTGCATTCCAATCAAGGGGTTCCTTGTCTGGTGGACGGTCTGTGAAGACAGTGATCCATGAGTTAAAAAGAAGACATATCGATGACAAGTTCTTGAAATGGTTATGGATGGTATCAGTAGTGGTCAGGGAGATGAAAACGGATAACTAGGTGCACACTATTGAATGTAACAGGTTAGAAATTAATTTAACAATTGCTCAAACTGAAGCTGAAATTATTTGTAATTTGATCCATAAGGAAGCTGACGTACTAGGGCCATTATTTATTGTATACTTACACTTGGTGGTGTGATATAGTATTTCCACAATTAAATAGTGTGTTTCGTGTTGTGTTATTTTAATGCAGAAGATCATAAACTGAAACTCTAGCCTGCTCTTACATATTCCTAGTGAAGCTCAAGGTAACTAATTATAGAACATGTAAACACTGATCGCAATCACAGACGAGAAGCATTTTTTATAGAAGGAAAACCATACAATTAGAAGCGTACCATGTAGATGATTTTCTAGGGATCCCAATAACATATACTCATAAACTAGGAGGCGCTGATCACCATCTGCGCAATATCCAATTAATCTGACAAGATTGGGATGGTGCAAGAGGCTTAGCATGAGAACCTCCACAAGAAATTCACGATTTCCTTGAAAACCATTTCTATCGAGTTGCTTCACAGCAATAGCCTGCTAAATGATACAGCCAAAGTCAGTAAGAAAACTCATGGAAATTATCGGTAAATCTATCTCCTAAGTAGCAGTCCATGACAGAAAACACAGAATAAGGAAACACAGTGAACAAGAGATAGCAATAACAAACCTGTCCATTCTCCATGTGTCCTTTATAGACGCGACCAAAACCACCTTCACCCAATAAACAATCTTTTCTGAAATTCTTGGTAGCAACAGCCAGCTCCTTGAAGGTGAAAATCTTTGCCGGGCCATGTGCAATGCCTCCTCCTCTGCGAACAGAAACTTCCTTCTTGGAGACGGAACTACGAGAATTAGTTCGATCTGGACCCACCCATCAGAAAAAAAACATTATTCCTCAATTCTATGCTTCCATAAATTCAAATAAATCATATATCCAAGGAAATATAGGCAGGATCTAAAGAAATGGATCAAGCCACATAATACACATTCAGCAATTACAAGAATACATATCTAACAGCTGCATGATCTGAAGGCAAACAGATTTGGCGAGCATCTAGAATAACTAGTGAATTACAACTCTATTGTGCTGCAATTGGTGTATCGATTTTTTTTCTCGAGAAAACGCAAAGGATTCTTTGCGTTTCATTTCATTGAAAAGGTAGGGTTTGGTACACACCTCAATTTTTGCAGGGTCAAAACTTTCTGCTGGATGGTAGCATTATTGCTAAGCCGCTTCTTTCTACTTCTCGAGGAATAATGACAGATCGAGAGGCTCGACTAGATCGTATATTAATTCTCTCTCTCTCTAAAAATATCCAAATTGGTCAAATTCCAAGATGTAGAATCCATATTGAATCAGGTGGTTGTACATTCACATCTGTTACCAGATAGTCTACTGCTGTAACTTGTCCAGAACTGCCACTAACACTTGTTATGATCAAATTGGTGGCATAAGTGGAACTGGAGTGCAAGATACTACTGTTTTAAGTTGTTGAAGTGATGTACAGTCGTACAGCACATAGTTACCCTACCTTTAGGATGAGGAGCATCCCATCGAAATCATATCCTTTTAACGATATAAAAAAGGGTATACCGGCACTTGATGGTTCTTGTAGTTTTTTTTAGTCTAAACACCAAGCAGAAATATATAATAAAAACTCATAATGCATCACTTCGTGAGAAATTGACTAGCATTAGTGAAACATAGTTATTGTTTCTGCACAACAGTACTAGTGTACACTGAGAGAAGGAGAACTAATGCAACAATAAATCTCATGTACCTTGTCACCAAACAACATTTGCATCGGTTTTAAATAATTGTTATATGATGTAAAATATTTTTGGCTGCAGATAGATGAGAAACTGCAGCAACCACAAGAAGAAAAAACCAAAGAAACAAGATTTTGCATTCAAATCAAGGATCAAACTCATGTCTAGCAGAGAGCTGCTAAAAACTGAACTATGGTGCTTGCTTCAAACTTCTCATTAGCCCCAAAATTAAGCAAAGGGTGAACTCTAATTCAAGCAAGCGAATAGGTACCCCATGGACTCAGTCAGAGCCAATAAGTGTAAACCACACATCAAACATTTGTTTCCTTGGTTGCTTCAGGCAGGAAGTTTGGTAACATTATTACTGCAACCGCAAGCTACAGTTCAGACATTTCTCCCCCCTTCACGCCACTTCAGGCCAAGAATTTTTCGTTTTAGTTTCTGCGTACCCTTCGCCACCACTATCTCAGCAAGAATTGGTTTGCATATCTAGAGAAGCGAATAATCTACCTTCATCAAATATACCCGATAAATCAACCGCATGTCTACTTCAACGAATCAACCGCCCCAATTGGCAAGTAGTGATCAACTAGGCCTCTTGTACCGTCAAGAAAACAAAAATATTCTAGCCTTTTATGCCTAAAGAATTGCACAAGAATCACTGAACTCAGCAGACATCCGCCGCCGAACGGACAAGGCGAGATTCGGATCAAACAAAGGATCAATCTCTCCAGTTTGCCCAGAAACTGAACAGGAGACGCGGGCGTACCTGGTGCCGCCTTCGCCGTGGTCCGCGGCGACGGCGAGAGGGCCGCCGGCTCCTCCCCAGCCTTCCCCGACGATCCTGAGCACGGGAAGCAGCTCATCTCCCGCGGTTACTAGAAATGCCGGCCAACCCTCCGAAGAAATTCCAGCTCAAGGCCGGACTCGATCTTTCGCCTAGGCCTAGCCCACTGATCTCCCCTGCGCCGCCGAAAGTAACAAATTTTGGGGAGAGAGGATGGCAAGTCAAAACTAGAGAGGCGTGGAACAAAAGAGCAGCTTGAGACGTCAGTGAGGAAAATTTCGTGAATATTATATTGGGCGGTTGGGTTGAACTGTTCTTGAGGAGGCAGTTTGCTGGTGGCCGGTTGAGTTGAGGTAGTTGTGCTGTCATTTTGGCAAGCAAAAGAGTTGGTTAAAAGAAAAGGGGTTGCTATTATTTTAGAAAACGATCTGATTTCATTGATTAAGTACTCAAATTACATCAGTTCGAATAAATAGAAAAATACCGTACAGTAAAATATCCCTGATAAAACTAAATGTTACATCAAATATATTTGAATTCGTCGCCGGTGGCTTGATATTTTGCATTTGAATTTTTTTCCGAAATTCATGTGAAAAATTGTAGAATTCCTTGAAATAGACTTTCATCCCGCTTTATAAATAAAGCCATGTGACCAAACTGATACAAAGTGATGAGCGAACCTCTTATAAAGTAGACCAAAGATAAAAATTAAAGTAGACACATCTCGATGAAGCACCCAAGACTACTAACTAGAGATGGTACCAATCCTCCTTGTGGAACCACATGACTAAGGCACACCAAACCGACCAAGTTGTTGCCGGAGAGGACCACCTACCCTCTCGGCTCTCGCTCCGGCCGTCGAGCGTCGATCCTGCCAGTGGACAACGAGGACGAAGAGTGGTAAAGATCGAGTCACATGTATAAGATAGGAGGCCCCCCACAAATATCCCACGCCAGCGCCGGAGGTGCCTCGAGATGGGATCTGAACTTGCCCACCGATGACACCAAACCGAGACTAAGAGGTACCGAAATTGCATGATGACACCCCAAGAGGGTGAGAACGCTAACACGCTGCCGCCGTCGAGACCGAGGCGGTCAAGGGTCTTCACTCGGAGCCCTAGCGTATGGAGAAGCTGGCTTAGTGACGACCAAGTTTTCTCTCGTCACACAAGAAATAGATGAGAAATCCTCAAAATAAAAAATAAATCATTTCAACAAGAAATAACAAATATATTTTTGTCTATTGAGGTTGTAAAGAAACAAATATAAAACTATATTAACTATTTATCAATTATTTTTATTCTTGTTTCATTTATATTTCAGTTGGATGAAAAGAGCTCCACAATTTAGTTTATTAATAGATCGGTGGAATTTCGCAAAACAAAAGTTTAAACTTAGAGTAAAAACATTAATACAAGTTCCTACTTCCCAGTATATGTATACTCTCACTGTAGTGCCAATCTTTTGTGGCAAATTATGGAGTTGCTTCTACTACAGTAGTATCAAAGATCCCAATTTAAAGATGCATTAGATGCTCATAATACAAGGTAGATATCATTATTGAATATAGGATTTTGACATGACACAAAAGGTTGGCCCGGGACAAAATAACGCCATCTCACCTAGATCCTTTTGACATTTCTGAAACGAACGCGTCATTCGGTACAACATATATGCAAAACCGCAAAGGTCAAAGCACTACTCCACAATTAATTAGTACTATAAAAAATACTACTTTAACTTGTACATGCACCTAATATATTGAAATATTAGTATCGTTTGACTTGAAACTGTCTTGCCATAAACCCCAAATCCATTTGTTTGGCCGGCTGCAGACGATAATTAGATACTTCCGGTCGCTTTCGGGAGACGGCATGACCAGCTAGGCGCATCCACCCGTTCCGTTCCGTTTGACTAGCGAGCTAGCTTTGCTCGTCATCACCTCACCTGACCCTGAATTATTTGGCTGGCTCTCGTGTCGTGTCCCTGCCCCGCAGGACACAGTGTGGGTTTGTTTGGAGCCAGCTAGCTAGCCTGCTGCTAATCACGACCCCATGCATGCATGATTGTGTTTCTTAAGTGTAATAATCTGAAGGTGTCATGTGGTACAGAAATACAGATGGCTCTGGATGGTGTTACAATAATGCGGCTTTTTAATGTTTTCTACTAATACGACTTTATGTTCCTAACAGAGATGTTGTACAGAATACATCTGGAAACCCGGGTCTTCGCACCTAGATCCAGATGGGTGTCTAAAATGTCGGCCAAAGATTATCTTTTTTTCTTTGAACGGGATCAAGTCCATGGCCTTCACCAGCTCTATCTCCACCGAGATCTCGTCGAGGCATCTGATGTCGCCCGACCGCTGCACCACCGGGGACAAGACCACTTGGGGCACAACAGCGTAGCTCGCCGCGTCAGAGCCAGAGGGCCTCCAAACGGCACCATGGCCTGGAGGAAGAAGCGCACCATTCGCATGCGGTTGGTATTCAGGGCAACGGTTGATGTTGTCGACGACTTGGAGGGGAGTGGCTTCCCTACGGCCGATTGGGTCAACGGCAAGATGACAGTCGGCCATCGATGGTGCTGCTGAGGAAGAACTCCCGATGATCTTCAAGGCCGTAGCCTTTGTTCCCTGCTCTCCAGTTCCCGCACGAAGAGGGATCCACCACCGCCCTCCCCTCACATCACCATGATGGCAAGAAGAAAGAGGTGGCCATTCCATCTCGGCCAAAGATTATCCAAATTCAGCTACTGTCCATCTAAAAAAACGTAAGAATTCTAGCAGAGTAAATTGAACTAATAAAAATGATTACATCTAGGAATCGGAGTATTTGTTTTATAATTTGTCATAAAATGGTTTTGTTGGATCTTTTAAACAAAATTTAAGATTGTTTTGCTTGATTTGTCCATTGTCCCATTTATACAAAGGCATTGGTCGAATGAAGGCCGGTTCCTCTGATCTCGCTCAGGACGCGAGATTTGAAAATGTAAACTTTATGTGCAAAAAGAGTCCCATTTTTTCTCATGGTGGGTCAAACCCATGTGAAACACTGTAACATTTAAAATCAATAATGCAATAAGATAAAATATTGGTAGAAAATCATCGCTGCTTGAAGCAAGTCATTCAAAAATAGTCATTGACATGTGCAACATAGAAACCAAAGATTCTAGCAAATGCAAAATCCTTGCAATATAAATGCACCATTTGTAGTCAGACACCTAAAGGCAACCGAGCATGTCACTCAAGTGCTTACAGCAAATGAAAAACAAGCTTGTAGCATGTCGAGCAAACATGTATGCAGCAGAGAGAGTCCCAAATTAATCTTCATAAGAGCACCATTTTCGTCAGATCAGGTTCGCTGACAACGATGTCTCATTGGGCTCACGTCATCACCAAATGCAGTGACGCCGGACCCATTCTTGGTAGTTCTAGTGCCTCTCGAAGAACGACGACACTATGTGTATCTCCATCTCGAGGTATCAATGGTGCTTGGAGGAGAAGGAAAAGAAGAAGTAGGCCCTAGGTGAAGTATTGCCGAAGGCCTAGACTGGATGTCCAGCAACATTGCTAGCAAGGTATGCATCCAATTTTCTGGTTATCTGTGAGGCTTTTTCTTTTATTGGTGTGTAGCCTCATCCTGAGAAAATTTATGACTGCCTTGTCGATTTCACTCATCTTGTTCATTTCAATGTCCTTGCAGTCCTATATTTTCGTCAAGATTTTGGAGCTAGGAGCTTTGGATGGATCATTCACCGGATACCTAGGGATTGGGTTGGGATGGGATGTTATTCCCCGTATGTAATGTGCATTTCCTGAAATCAACAGTTACTTGAGCTTCGGTTGTGGTTTCACTATTATATTGTTTTGTTGTTTTTGAGCCTAAGATGTTTCTGAAGTAAACAGCAAAAGAGAGTCATGTTAAATTTATTAGTCTTCGTAATAATCGTTCAAGTTATTCATATTTGTATTCAGTGCTTTGCCCCGATTTTTTTAATGTTAGCAGGAGAACTATATGATTATAGTGTTTCACTGTACAAAGTGGAACAAAAAAAACCTCCAAAACCTTCGTTGATCATGGAACAAGATCATGTGTTCGACGGAGGTGCTTGGCTACATCGACACTAGGGGGGCCATTACCCCCCTTGACCCTAGGGAAGATCTTACACTTTAAACAAAGGGCCCTTTGTATCGTGTTGTTCTAGGGCCCCCAAAATCTATGGAACGGCCTTGCACACATGTGTACTTGAGTATTTCTTATGCATGTTCAAGTGGAAAAGAACAAATAGAAAAAAAGATAAACAAATAGGGAGAAGGGACACTTGGTTGTCCATGAGACGCCGATGCCATATTTTCGATGGGACAAACTAAATCAATAGGAATATATAAAATACAACAACCAATGTTGTGTATATAACTAAAGTTTCATATATATTTTCTTCTAAATAAATGTTCCTTGTATTTTCAAACTAGAGGAAAACAACATCCATGTTTGAGATGTCTTACATCTATAATATCAATGGAAATGGCATTTTACCTTTTGTGGATTTTTTTGAAAAATTGTATGATGGAAAATCTTTTTAATTTTGTCGTGGGCTACATGTATGGCCATGTTTCTTCTACTTGAGAATCTCCAGTAAGTATCGTCCGTGAGCCCCCTAGTTCCTTCTTTTGGCGGTGAGGCCAAATAAGCACCAAACCATCGCCTAAGGACCAAATGTTGTTATGTTGTCGCCATTAGTGTAGGGGTGTATCGATATTAAGCTAGTAGGTTTCGTAGGACACCAGGTAAGCACCCAAACATAATAAAAATATATTGAGTTCCCTAGACCACCTAACGATCACTACTGCTGTCAGAACAAGCCGCTCACCAATTAGTGTCAGCCTTACTTTGTTGATGGCAGCCTCGAAGTCTTCGAAACGTGTACCTAAGGACTGATACGTCGGAAATATATCAATAATTTTTGATGCTCCATGCTTGTTTAGTATCTACTTTGCTTTACTTGTCTACACTTTGAGGTGTTTTTTACATGTTTTCTGGTAGTAACCTACTAACAGTTGCAACAGTGCCAGATGCCTGTTTTCTGCTGTTTTTGGTTTCAGAAAAGTTAGTAAAGAAATATTCTCGGAATTGTACGGGACAAACGTCAAAGTCAATTACTTTCAGTGGGGAACAAGAAGTCCAGAGGGGATCCAGAGAGGCCGGCCAGGGGGTCCAGACCCACCCTAGGCGTGGGTGGGCCCTGTCCCGCGCCTGGGAGGGGTGTGGGGCCCCTGGACGCCGCCTCGGCCTCCCCCTTCGCCTATAAGAAGCCCCCGATGCAGAAACCCTAAGCACCCGATCAAATATCCACGAAACCTTCTATAGCTGCCATCACCATCGTCCTTAGATCGGGGGGATCTGAAGTTCTTCCCGGCACCCTGCCGGAGGGGAGATCATCCTGGAGGCCTTCTCTCTGGTATGATGCGTGAGTAGTTCCACCTTGGACTATGGGTCCATGTAGTAGCTAGATGGTTGTATCTCCTCCTTTGTGCTTTCATGTATAGATCTTGTGAGCTCCGCTCATGATCAAGATCTAATCTATTTGTAATCATGCATGTTGTGTTTGCGAGAATCCGATGGATATTGATATTATTATGTTGGTTTGATTAATGGTTTTGTCTTTATAATTCTATCATGTCTGTGTTGTTTGTGATCTTGCATGCTCTCTGTTGTTAGTAGCTATCTTTCCTGAGTAGTTGCTAGTGACTCCAAGAGTGGGTATTTATGCTCGATAGTGGGTTCATGCCTCTAGTTTCCAAGGGAAGTGACATAAATCTCTTCGGTTGTAGATGTGTTGTTGCCACTAGGGAGAAAACAACTGTCTCTTGTTCATTGAACAAGTGGATTGTTTACCTTACACACTTTGCTTAAAGCAGTTGTCTGTTGCTTGCAACTTAATACTGGAGGGGGTTCGGATGATAACCTGAAGGTGGACTTCTAGTCATAGTTGCAGTTGGATGGCGGTCTATGTATATTGTTGTATTGCCCAATCGAATCTCATAGGATCTTTTTGTCTCGTATTGCATTGTTATGCCTTGCTTAGTTCCTGTCAATTGCCCTGCTGTAATTTGTTTACCCTTCATGCCATGTTGTTTATCTAAGGAGGGCACCTCTAGTGAACTATGGAACCCGGTCCAATCTTTACCATTGATACCTCTTCCACTGTTACTTGTTTACTTGCTGCAAACCATTACCTTCCACACTATACGTTTAATCCTTTGTTACAGTAAACCGGTGAACTTGACAACCTCACTGATTCGTTGGGGCAAAGTCTTGAGTTTGTGCTGTGCAGGTTTCCATGTTGCTTGCAACATCTGTGTGACGTTTCCTTCCTCCTTCTGGTTCGATAACCTCGGTCTCTACTGAGGGAAGACTTGTTGTTGTGCTCATCACACCTTGCTCTTGGGGTTTCCAACGAAGTGCTCCACGTCAGCACCATCAACAAGTTTTCTGGCGCCGTTGCCGGGGAGGCTAAGGATGTCTTCACTAGGGGAGTCCTTCACTTCCTTTCTCTTTATTTTGTTTTTAGTTTCCTTTGTTTCTTTTGCTTGGTTTTTTTGCCTCTTTCCAAAAAAAACCCAAAAAATAGGTCTAGTTTGGTTTGCTTGATTTATTCAAAAACACAAAAAAATTAGTTCATGCTCTTGCTGCTGCTGTTGTTTTTGGCTTGCCCACCTTTGCCAAAATGAATTCTGCTGAGAACACCAAGTTGTGTGACTTCACTAGCACCAACAACAATGATTTCCTTAGCACACCTATTGCTCCACCTGCTCCTAATGCTACCTTTTATGAAATTAAGCCTGCTTTGTTGAATCTTGTGATGAGAGAGCAATTTTCTGGTGCTGGTTATGATGATCCTGTTGCCCATCTCAATAGCTTTGTTGAACTTTGTGAGATGCAAAAGTATATGGATGTAGACGAATATATTATTAAGCTCAAGCTTTTTTCCTTTCTCCTTGAGGGGAAAAGCTAAAGAATGGTTGCTTTCTTTGCCTAAAAATAGTATTAATTCTTGGACTAAGTGCAAAGATGATTTTATTGGAAAGTACTATCCTCCTGCTAAGATTATATCTATGAGAAGTGACATTATGAAATTTAAACAACTTCATAGTGAACATGTTGCTCCAGCTTGGGAAAGAATGAAATCTTTGGTTAAGAATTGCCCTACTCATGGACTCACTGCTTGGATGATTATCTAGGATTTTTATGCAGGTTTGAACTTCTCCTCAAGAAATCTGTTGGATTCAGCTGCTGGAGGTACTTTTATGGGCCTCACTTTGGGTGCTGCAACAAGGCTCCTTGATAATATGATGGTTAACTACTCTGAATGGCATGTTGAGAGAGCTCCACATGGTAAGAAGGTAAATTCTGTTGAGGAAACTTCCTCTTTGAGTGAAAAGATTGATGTTATTATGGCTATGCTTGTTAATGGGAAAGCTCATCTAGATCCTAATAGTGTTCCCTTAGCCTCTTTTGTTGCTCAAGAATAGCATGTTGATGTGAACTTCATTAGAAACAACAATTTCAACAACAATGCCTATAGGAATAATTTTGGTAGCAACAACAATTATAGGCCTTATCCTCCTAATAATGGCAATTCCTATGGAAGCTCTTACAATAATGCTAGAAGTGCCCCCTCTGAACTTGAAGTCATGCTCAAGGACTTTATTAGTAAACAAACCATTTTCAATAAGACTATAGAGGAAAAGCTTTTAACTGTTGAGAAAAATATATCCTCTTTGTCTGAAGCTCGGTCTTCCTTGATTAATAAAATGGCTGCTAAACCTGAAGCCATGGAAAACACCTTTGCTACTGCTCATGCCATACAATTTACTATTGATGAAAATGTTAGGCTGTTAGCTCAAATTCATGCTAAGTGGGAAAGGAAAGCTGAAATTTATAGAAACAATAGTGTGTGCACCATCACCACTAAACCACAAGTAGTCCCTATTCCTCCTCCTGCTATGCCTAAGCCTATTGATCCTACTACTAGTGATGCTAAGTTTGACTTTGATATTGATGGTTGCAATGTTTCTGAAGTGATTATGTTCCTACAAAAGCTTGCTAGAAGTCCCGATGCTAGTGATATGCATGTTGCTTTCACCAAACACATTACAGATGCTCTTGTTAAGATTAAGGAAGAGAAGCTAAAACACAAAGCTTCTATTCCTAGGAAAGTAGAAGATAGCTGGGAACCCATTATTAATATGCAAGTGGATGACTTTGATCTCAAAGCTTCATGTGATCTTGGTTCTAGTGTCTCTATTATGCCTAGGAAGAGTTATGAAATGCTTGATTTGCCACCATTAGAAGATTGTTATTTAGATGTCCCACTCAATGATAATGCTAAGAAGAAACTCATGGGGAGTATTAATGATGTTCTCATTATGGTTAATAATGCTCATGTCCCTGTGAACTTATATGTTTTGGATGTTGAATACAATGCTTCTTGTCCTATTACTTTGGGAAGACCTTTTCTTAGAATAGTTGGTGCTATCATTGATATGAAAGAATGCACCATTAAATATCATTTTCCATTCAAGAAAGGTATTGAAAACTTCCCTATGAGAATAGAGAGGTTGATTTTTGCTCCTCTTTTGAAAGCAAGATTTGATGTTAATGCTTCTTCATTTGAAAATACTTGATTCTTCTTGATTCTTGTGCCTAACTTAAAGGCGTTAAAGAAAAGTACTTGTTGGGAGATAACCCAAGAGTTTCCTTGAGTCTTGGAAGTTATTATTTCAGTAATGAACTCTCTTTATCCTTTTTGTTTGCTTTTTGTGCCAAGAAAGACCTCTAATAAGAGGGAAGTAAGATTTGGGGAGTTGTTGTCCCGAAACAGATTTCTGTCCTACACCAAAAAAAATTGTGAAGAGTCTCTGTATCTCAGATTTAGCTAACAATTTACGAATAAATCCCCCAGTATGTTAGCTAAATTTCGTTAGTTCAACACTTTTTTATTTGAGCAACAGAAGATGTTTGAAAAAAAATCAGTTTCTACCTGCTGGTCTATTTTGACAGATTTCTGCCATTATTTGCATTTGCTTCTTATTGATTCCTTTTTGAGTTCTCTTTAGGTGAATTGAGATTTTTGAAGGAGTTACTACAGTATCTTGTGTTTTTAGTGAAAATACTTGTTGTTCCAAAGCTTTGCCAGGGGTCTAATATCTTTTGAATACACTAATGTTGCTAATGAAGATTGTGTGAAGTTTTGTATGAAAGAAAAAATTCAGGTGTAAAGAGAGAATGATGCAATGAGATAAAGGATGGACAAAAGATCAAGCTTGGGGATGCCACCATGGTGTCACCCCAAGAAATATCCAAGAGGTACAAGCGTCAAAGCTTGGGGATGCCCAAGCCATCCCCTTCTTCATCAATAAAAAGCTCAGGTCTGTCTAGACACTTCGTTTTTATTGTTTCATGCACAATTATGTTGTTCTTGGAGCGTCTTAGTTTTCGTTTGCTTTGCTTAGGTTGTTTAGTTTGCTTGAATAAAGTAGTTTGGACCCCCGTTCTCGCTGTGTTGTTTTGCAAATAAGTTGCTTGGTGTTGGAAAGGAGTAGTAAGTTCTTGCTTGAAGTGCAAGAGGAGCTTGCATTGACTGTGACTTAGACTTTAGCATGGCATGATAGGTGTTATTTTGACCTTATGATTAGTGATTATTGTTGTAGCATGTCTTGTTCCAAACAATTGGGATTGCTTAGTGTGCCTTGAAGAAATTATGCGTTGTTTTAGCATGCAAAAGCATAGTATTGTGGTATTCTCCTTTGATGCTTTGCTTGGGTTAACTTGGCACATGCTCACACCATGTTATGACTATGACAAGTCGCCATTAGCCTCTATGATCATTTAGTCCTTGACTTGTAGTACCACTCTTTGCTTTGATTAGTATGCTTTGTTGCTCTGCATGTTTATGGCCATTATGCTCTCTTAGTTGGTTGCTCCCAGTCTTTTGCTAGCCTCCACTTGTATGAGTAAGTTCTACCCATACTTCCAACTCCCAAGAAACCAAGTTATTCCAAAGTGTCCACTATAAACTCCTATGCATGGTGTGTTACACCATTCCAAGTACATTCTTGTTTTAAACTATCTTCCAATTAAAAACTATTTTGTTATGTGAAAACTTAGTGATTAAAGCCCTCACGAACTTGATGGAACACTTTATATTCTTTGCCCCTAATAAACTTGAACCATTATGACAACTTTGTTGTATATGCTTGCACTTATAAGTTGGAATTAGCAGAACCATACTGTCACGAGGAACATTTTCAACATTGCACTTGTATTTTGTACTCAGTTGATATCATGCTCTTTTGTCTATGAATGTCACCGGTGTGAAATAAGGAGGGAACTTGTAAGTCCATGGAGTTTGTATCATGTCTTAGAGAAATGCCTGGGCCGCTAGCCTAAGCCATGCCTAATCATGGTGGAAACTTACAACATCACCATAGTGACATCTATGAAGCATTCTTCTTATACAAAAAAAGAGAGACACATTGAGAAGAGGGAAGAGAGAAAAAGCACCATATTCCCATGGTAAATAAGAAGATTGCTGAGATGCTCATTATCTGCTTGCCTTGTCATTTTGGTTATAGGAAAGCTCATGTGCCATGTGCAAGGGGTACCCCATTGAGCCCAAATTTGAGTATGCATGAGGTGTGGCCCTCGTATTCAAGGGACTTGAGATTGCCAACTTATACTTCGTCAAGCATATGCTCCATCTTTGCCACTTTAACCTTAACCACTTCAAGATGCTTATGATAGGGGCAATGAGGGCTGAAAGCTAACAAGTATCATAATTTTTGGAAGCTCTTTTTGAAACTTGTAATCTCTGCTTCCTTTACAAAAAAGGCCTTTCTTCCACCATTATTGAGTCTCCACCTTCTACCTTTAGGCACCATTAAGAGAGCATAGTTGTTATTCTGTGTGCAGTGTTCCAAAGCTTATTAATTGATGCATATTGTGATATTACTTGTTCTTGTGCTATTTTTTTTAGTCACCCTTGTAAACTTTGAAGGTGTCTTATGCATCTTTTTGCTACTCTATGAGGGACAAGCTGATTGCCACTATGCTATGTTTTCTGCATGTGAAACAAACAAACGTTTTTCAATGCATGTTATTCATGATCTTCCTTTCGAAGCGAAGGGAGCCGGACCCCAAACATCTGAATGAACTAAATCAAAAGGTCGCTGAGATACAGACGCGCTAGTAGGATAGGGAAGATGAATCTGTTTACCCAACTTACAGCCCTGACAATGTAAAGACCCATCTCCTGAGATAGACCCCAGAAGGCCACGATGAACTAATGACGACACGCGAGACTCACAAAGGTGACCAAGACGATGATGCCACTGCTGAAAGGAGCTGGTAGCAGAGGCGACGACCGGAGAAGAACTGGAAGATGAAGTGGCAGCAGAAGGAACACGAAGCCAGTCTAACTCCCAAAGTCCTGAAGAGTCACGGCTGCGAGGGCCAACTCCAACCAGGGCCTGCGTGCGACGGTCCTGGACAACACAAGAATCAATATCAAGAATGATGCGATAACCAGAGTCGGTAAGCTGGCTAGCAGAGAACAGATTCATCTTAAGAAGAGGAACATGAGAAATATCAGGAACAGAAAAGGAAGAAGTAGAGAGGGTGCCCCGACTAGAAACAGGGAGAGAGGTACCATCAGCTGTGAAAACACGGACAGGAGAAGGGAGGGAACGAAGAGCGGACAGAAAAGAAGACTCAGAGGTCATATGAAAAGAAGCTCCAGAATCCAGATACCATGGGGACGTACCTGACTATGTAGAAGATGGTGGTCGCACAGGGCCTGAAAAATCAGGCACAGAACCAGCAGTGCCTGTCGAAGAAGAGCCTGTAGCAGCAAGCAGACCGCGAAGACTTCTGATAATGTCCTGGTCGGAGAGAGCAACTGCTGAAGATCCAGAAGTAGCCAACTGCCCACGAGCCTGGTGCTGCTGACGTAGACTGGGATCCCGTGTATAACAGGTGGCCCAAGTGTGACCATCCTTGTTACAGTAAGAGCAGTGACGAAGAGAACCACGGAGACCCTGACCACGATCCTGCTGGTGCTGACTCTGGCCCTGAAACTGCTGGGGCTGACTCTGACCCTGAAACTGCTGGTGCTGACTCTGACCCTGACCTGGAGGAGTGGGTAGTATCGGCGGCGGCACAGAGGACCGCGGCTGAGTCGAGGGAACAGACGACATAGGAGGACCACGAGTAGCAAGCACAGATGGATCCACAAGAAGACCAGCACCACGAAGACGAGTCTCCTCAGCCCGAAGCTCAGTCAACACCTCAGAGAGCGGAACACGACCACGAGCATTCAGCTGAGCACGCCGGGGCTCAAACTCCTGGAGGATCCGAGACATAAACTCATAGATGCGGTGAAACTCCAAATCCGAGCGCACAATCTGGCAACACGAGCATGTGCCACAAACAGCAGTACGAAGAGAATCAAGCTGACACCAGATAGCAGCACTCTGAGTATAGAACTCATCAAAAGTAGAATTACCCTGCTGAAGAGCATGCTCCTGGCGAACCACAGACAGGTAAAGGGCATCCCCAGACGGCTGATAGCGCTGACGAAGATGGGCCCACTGAGCGGCAATAGTAGGAAGACTCATAAACTCAGCATCATACTGGGGCAGAACACTGGAGGTGAGAACAGCAGCAGCACGAGCATCCTCATCAACCCACTGAGTGTAAGCGGTCAGAGCGTGTCGATAGGCCTTGAGATCAGAAGAGTACTGCTTGAACTTTAGGTCATAAGCAGCGACAACACTATCATCAGCACTCTGAGCAGCATCCTTGGCCTCCTGAGAAGCATCAGCACCGAGAACAATCGGCGTTGGCGGAAGAGGAGCCACAGGAGCAGGGGGCACGGCGGACAAGAGACTTCGCTGGAGAGCACACCCCAAAGACGAAGACCGCGCATGTGAACGTGCATAAAGGCAGCGAAATCAGGGTAATTCGCGCCATCGAAGATCACCGGGCAGCGAGGAATCGCAACATAACCCGATGAAGTAGACACCTTTTTTTTGGAACATAGATCAGATCTAGATCTAGATCTGACGCAAGCTGACGTCAGAAAAGTGAATCTGACGCGATGGAGGCGGGTGCCAGACGTGGTAGTCGCGCACCAGGGCATGGAGTTGGCGGCGTTGACGGGGCGGGGCACGGGGCACGGGGCGGGCCCAGGGGCGTGGAGGTGGGGCGCCTGGCGCGGCTCCTGGTGTCACGCGGGCGGGCGGAGTGGAGCAGGCAGGAGCAGACGAGACGAGGCGCGTGGGCGGTGTCAGGGAGCAGACCGGAGGCTGACGAGAAGTGTCCCGCGCGTGGCCGCCGCGCGTGGTCCGTGTCAGGCAGACGGGAGGCAGGAAGGCAGCTGAGACGGGTCGGGTCCCGCCTGGTGTCACGCGGGCGGGCGGAGTGGAGCAGACGGGAGCAGATCGATGCAGGACGCGTCAGGAGGCGGGGTGGCGGCGGGAGGTAGGGCAGGAGGTAGCATATCAGATCGATCGATCCCGCGAGAAACGAATCTGGATCCGAATACGGAACAGGCGACGACGGCAGACGGCCAGAAAACTAGACGTGGACAGCGGCGACCGGCGGCGGCGACAACGGCAAGGCCGTCGACGACAGGGACGGTGGCGGCTGAGGCGACGAAGTTGCGAGTAGGAGGAGGCTAACCTAGCTCTGATACCATGTCAGGAATATGCAACTTGTATTCCTCTGGGGGGCAAAGGCCACAATATATAGTACAGGTATAGGGCAAATATGCAGGAAGCCCCCTAACATATGGTGGAAATACAATCTATAGATATATACATCTAACAGTTTGTAGCTTGCCATGTTGCATGCATAGTTACTATGTCCTATTGTTAGAAATCCATCTTTCATGCACATGTTTAGAGTTCTTTTATCCCAGTTTCAATGCTTGCAAATGGTTGGATCTTTATTGTGAGGGTGCATGTCACCTCAAAAATTATTCTTTTATCACTTACCTACTCGAGGACGAGCAGGAGTTAAGCTTGGGGATGCTTGATACGTCGGAAACGTATCTATAATTTTTGATGCTCCATGCTTGTTTAGTATCTACTTTGCTTTACTTGTCTACACTTTGAGGTGTTTTTTACTTGTTTTCTAGTACTAACCTATTAACAAGTTGCCACAATGCCAGTTGCCTATTTTCTGTTGTTTTTGGTTCCAAAAAAGCTAGTAAGGAAATATTCTCGGAATTGGACGGGACAAACGTCAAAATCGATAACTTTCCGTGGAGAACAAGAAGTCCAGAAGGGAGACGGAGAAGCGGTCCAGGGCGTCCAGACCCCCCTAGGTGTGGGCGGGCCCTGCTGAAGGGAATATGCCCAGAGAGGCAATAATAAAGTGTTTATTATGTGTATTCCAAGTATATGATAGATGTTTATTTTGCATGCTATAATTGTATTAATACGGAAACGTTAATACATGTGTGTTTAATAAACAAACAGAAAGTTCCTAGTTATGCCTCTCTCATAAACTAGCTCGTTGATTAACAAGATGATCAAGGTTTCCTGATCATGGACATTGGATGTTGTTAATAACGGGATCACAACATTAGTGTAATGGTGTGATGAACATTCATCCGAAGTATAGCATTACGATCAAAGTCATTGAGTTTATATTGCTATAACAACTTACGAAGTGATCCTAATCCTTAGACCATGAGATCATGTCAATCACTAACACCGGAAGAGTTTCTTGATAACATCAAACGTCACACCGTAACAGGGTGATTATAAAGATGGATTCAGAACTAATAAAGTGTTATGTTGAGGCTCATGGATCGGGAGTGGAATTTGTTCATCCCGATGACGGATAGATATACTCTGGGCCCTCTCGGTGATATCACATTGATTAGCTTGCAAGCAAGTGATTTGATCACTAGAATGTTATATCACAGGAACGAGAAAAGAGTGCATGTCGGTAACGAGATCAAACTAGGTATGTAGATACCGATGATCGAATCTCGGACATGTAATATATCATGAAACAAAGGGATTAAGATACTAGCATAAAAGGTTCCGACGATCACAAGAAAGTCATCGTTGAATGTGTGGGAGTCAGTATGGGTCTCCAGATCCCGCTTCTGATTATTGATCCGAGAGGGGTCTCGATCATGTCCGCATTATTCACGAACCGTAGGGTGACACACTTAAGAGACACCGACATCCAGTTGGAGCAAATGTTTCATGCCGAAAGAATGAACAAGCGCAGGAATTTATTTCACTAGATACCGAAACAGGTTTTCGGGTGAAATTGCATAAAGTGGTTATGCATGTGAAATAGAATTCTAGCAAGGGGTTATTTGTGAATGTTTGTCATTAAAGTAATTGACAAAATTCTGAATAAAATAAAAGAGTTTTATTTAATGAGAGTTTGCATTAAATTTGGTGGAAATTTAATGGGAATTTGAGTGGACTTTTGAGTGGAGGGAATTTAAAGGAGATTTGTGAGTGGAGTGTCCACCCACATGAAGAGGGGAGGGCAAGGGGGCAGCCCCATGCGCCGGCCGCCCCCTTGGGGTCCCCCCCCTCCTCCTATAAAAGGAGCCCCCCTCCTCACTTGTCTCTCACACCTCCTCGTGAAGGATCTCTCCCCCTCTAGAATTTATCCCCCATGGTCTCGGACTAGCGAGATACATGTTCCCGGTGGCTATTCGGCAAGAAAGAGTTGTGCTTCCGCTGCATCGCTGGAGCGAGGAGGCGGAGGTTGCTCGGTGCCTCGAACGTGTGTGCGAGCACGGATGCGCTGCTGATTTGCGGCGCTAGGACTTCCTCTCGATCTTGAGATCGGCAAGAGATCGTCTACATCAACCACGAGTTGAACTCGTTAAGCTTTGTCGGTCTTCAAGGGTATGTTCTCTATGGATTTACATCCGCCCGTTGTTTGTATCTAGTAGATAGATCTTGGTATATAGTTCACATCGTAGGAAAATTTTTGTTTTCTATGCTGCGAACCCTACAGTGGTATCAGAGCCGGATCTATGCGTAGATACTTTACACGGGTAGTACACATATGAGTATGTGGGCGATGATGATCATGTTGTTGCTCCTTTGTTGTAATTTTGGATATTGGTGGCATAGTGGGATGAAGCGGCCCGGACAAACTTTACATGTCCTCGCACATGAGACCTGTTCCACGCTTGACATGCAACTAGTTTGCATAAGTGGCTAGCGGGTGTCTGTCTCTCCTATTATAGTCAATATCTATTTTGCAAGCGAGTTGTCAACAATTTGATTATCCTCGTTGTGGTTCATGTTCGTAGGTAAGAACGGTTCTATCTCGAAAGCCCTAAGCCACGTAAAACTTGCAATGGATAAATTAGAGGCGTCTAGTTTAGATTGTTGCTGGGCTAGTGTTATGATATGGTAGTGTTGTAAGTAGAAGTATGAGATGATACTCTTACAGCACACATAGCGTGTAAAATCCATAGACCTTGGATTTACACATATAGGTATGATAGTGATCATACCACGATGCACATGATAGAGATCATCTGCGGGAACCATATAATTTCACTAATAAACATATGATGTTTGATAGCATCTTATATTGCTTGTTTAGCGCTTTGTTAGCATAATAAGATGATCCCTCATTTAAATATCAAGATAAGAATGTGTTCTTCCTTTAGTATGCACCGATTATGTTTTCGTCGCTCCAAGACATCACGTGATGATCGGGTGTTCTTGGATCCACGACCATATTTCGGGTGTAAAACAGTTACACACGCGAATACTAAGGTTCTAACTTGGCGAGCCTAGCATGTACAGACATGGCCTCGGAACACGGACCGAAAGGTTAAGCATGAGTCATATAGTTGATATGATGCCCATTTGATGCTCGCCTTTGAAGCTATACCGACTCACGTGATGATCGGACTTGGTGTAGTGGATTTGGTTCATGTAATCACCAAAAAAGGCACGAGGGATGTCGTTTTTGAGTGGGAGTTCATTCGTAATATAGATTAGTTGAACTCAATCTATCATACACTTAGTCTAAACTTTACAAATTCTGTTGTAGATGGCACCACCTGCTTTTAATTTCAATGTGTTCATGGAGAAAGAGAAACTAGCAACGAACGGTAGCAACTTTACCGAATGGGCCATGAATTTGAGGATTCTCCTCTCTGCTGCACAAAAGCAATATGTGCTAGAAGCGCCTTTAGGCCCCCCACCTTTTGATGATGCCCCTGACGAGGAGAAGAATGTCTATCAGACTCGTCAGGAGGACCACAACTTAGTTCATTGCGGCATATTGTATGGGCTAGAGCCGGAACTTCGAAAGCGTTTCGAAAACGGCAATGCATTTGATACAATGGGTGAGTTGAAAATGATTCTCGACACACATGCTGCTATAGAGAGCTACAACGCTTCAGAAAAGTTCTTTAGCTGCATGATGGAAGAGCACAGCTCCGTTAGTGAGCATGTACTCAAGATGTCGGGTTACGCCGATAAGCTTGTGTCCTTGGGAATATCGATTCCCATTGACTTAGGCATCCATCGTGTTCTGCAGTCTCTGCCACCTAGCTATAAGAGCTTCATGATGAACTATAATATGCAAGGCATGAAGAAGTCTCTCCCCGAGCTTCTGTCAATGCTTAAAACTGCAGAAGTGGAGATCAAAAAGGAACATCAAGTGTTGATGATCAATAGGAACACTGGTTTCAAGAAAGACAAGAAGGGAAAACGGAAGGGAAGTAAGGGCGGCAAGCCTGTTACCGCGCCTGAAAAGAAACCCCGAGTTGGACCTAAGTCTGATTCCGAGTGCTACTATTGTAAGGGGACTGGCCACTGGAAGCGCAACTGCCCCAAGTATCTGGCAGACAAGAAGGCCGGCAAGGCAAACAAAGGTATATATGATATACATGTTATTGATGTGTACTTGACTAGTGCTCGCAGTAGCACCTGGGTATTTGATACCGGTTCAGTTGCTAATATTTGTAACTCGAATCAGGGGCTGCGGAACAAGCGACCGCTAGCAAGGGGTGAGGTCAAGATGCGTGTCGGCAATGGATCAAGCATTGATGTGATCGCCGTCGGAACGCTGCCTCTCCACTTACCGTCGGGATTAGTTATAAACTTGAATAAATGTTATCTGGTGCCTGCACTGAGCATGAACATTGTATCTGGATCGTGTTTGATGCGAAGTGGTTATTCATTTAAATCCGAGAACAATGGTTGTTCCATTTATATGAATGAAATCTTTTATGGTCATGCACCGATGATGAATGGTTTATTTCTATTAGATCTCGATGATAATGTTACACATATTCATAATGTTGATGCTAAAAGGATTAAACTTAATGATGATATATCCGCATATATGTGGCACTGCCGTCTAGGTCATATTGGCGTTAAACGCATGAAGAAGCTCCATTCGGATGGACTTTTGGAATCACTTGATTATGAATCATTTGATACATGTGAGCCATGCCTTATGGGCAAGATGACTAGAACGTTGTTTTCCGGTTCAATGGAACGGGCGACAGATTTATTGGAAATCATACATTCTGATGTAGGTGGTCCAATGAGTGTGTCGGCGCGAGGTGGATATCGTTATTTTGTTACTTTCATGGATGATTTGAGTAGATACGGTTATATCTACTTGATGAAACACAAGTCTGAAACCTTTGAAAAGTTCAAGGAATTTCAGAATGAAGTGGAAAATCATCGTAATAGAAAGATCAAATTTCTACGGTCCGACCGTGGAGGTGAGTATCTAAGTTACGAGTTTAGCACTCACATGAAAGAGTGTGGAATTGTTTCACAACTCACACCTGCCGGAACACCACAGCGAAATGGTGTGTCGGAACGTCGTAATCGTACTTTATTAGATATGGTTCGATCTATGATGTCTCTGACGGACTTGCCGTTGTCATTTTGGGGTTATGCACTAGAAACTGCTGCATTCACTTTAAATCGGGCACCATCTAAATCCATTGAAAAGGCACCGTATGAATTGTGGTTTGGAAACAAACCTAAGCTGTCATTTCTTAAAGTTTGGGGATGCGATGTTTATGTGAAGAAACTTCAACCGGATAAACTCGAACCCAAAGCGGAAAAATGCGTCTTCATAGGATACCCTAAAGAAACTATTGGGTATTCCTTCTATCACAGATCCGAGGGCAAGGTTTTTGTTGCCAAGAATGGATCCTTTCTAGAGAAAGAGTTTCTCGCGAAAGGTGTGAGTAGTCGGAAGGTAGAACTCGAAGAGGTTGTGGAACCTTCTCTTCAAAGTATGGCGAGTAGCGCAGCGCCGGAAGTTGTTCCGGAGTTGGCTCCACCTGTTGAAGAGGGAACTAATGATAATGATCATGAAACTCCGAAAGAGAGTACTACCGAACCTCGCAGGTCAAACAGGACGCGTGCAGCTCCCGAGCTGTACGGAAATCCTGTCATGAATTTCGTGGTTGATGAAAATGATGACCCTGCGACGTATGAAGAAGCGATGATGAGCCCGGATTCCAACAAATGGTTAGAAGCCATGAAATCCGAGATGGAATCCATGTATGAAAATCAAGTTTGGAACTTGGTGGAATTACCTCACGACCGAAAGGCCGTGGAGAACAAATGGATTTTCAAAAGGAAAACTGATGCTGATGGTAATGTGACCGTCTATAAAGCTCGACTTGTCGCAAAGGGGTTTCAACAAATTCAAGGAGTTGACTACGATGAGACTTTCTCTCCCGTAGCGATGCTAAAGTCAGTTAGGATTATGTTAGCAATTGCTGCATATTTCGATTATGAGATATGGCAGATGGATGTCAAAACCGCGTTTCTCAATGGTAATATTGAAGAAGAGTTGTATATGATACAACCAAAGGGTTTTGTCGATCCTAAGGATGCTAACAAGGTGTGCAAGCTTCAGCGATCCATCTATGGATTGAAGCAAGCATCACGAAGTTGGAATCTCCGCTTTGATGAGGTGATCAAAGAGTTTGGATTTGTAGAAGCTTGTATTTACAAGAAAGTGAGTGGGAGCAATGTGGCATTTCTGATATTATATGTGGATGACATATTATTGATCGGAAATGATATAGATCCTTTAAACAGTGTTAAAAGTTATCTAAACAGCAAATTTTCAATGAAGGACCTAGGTGAAGCGTCATACATATTAGGCATAAAGATCTATAGAGATAGATCTAGGCGCCTAATAGGGCTATCACAAAGTACATACCTTGATAAGATTTTAAAGAAGTTTAAAATGGACGGAAGTAAGAAGGGGTTCTTACCTATGTTGCAAGGCAAGACATTGAGTAAGACTCAAAGTCCGGCTTCGGCGGAAGAAAGAGAGATAATGGACAAAGTCCCCTATGCTTCAGCCATAGGCTCTATAATGTACGCCATGCTATGTACAAGACCGGATGTGGCACATGCTATTAGTTTGACTAGTAGGTACCAATCGGATCCAGGTTCGGAACACTGGATAGCGGTCAAGAATATCCTTAAGTACTTAGGAAGAACTAAGGATATGTTTCTTGTATACGGAGGTGAAGAAGAGCTCGTCGCTAAGTGTTATTTCGACGCTAGCTTTGACACCGATCCGGATGACTCTAAGTCTCAATCCGGATACGTATTTCTCATGAATGGCGGAGCGGTTAGTTGGAGGAGCTCCAAACAACCTGTGGTAGCGGGATCAACAACGGAGGCCGAATATGTTGCTGCTTCAGAACCGGCTCAGGAAGCAGTTTGGATGAAGGAGTTCATATCCGAACTAGGAGTGGTGGCAAACGCGTTGGACCCAATGGTGATCTATTGTGACAACAATGGTGCCATTGCCAATGCCAAAGAGCCAAGGTCTCACAAGCATTCCAAGCATATTAAGCGCCGGTTTCACTCCATCCGCGAGCATGTCAAGGATGGAGATATAAAGATTTGTAAAGTACATACGGATCTCAATGTAGCAGATCCGTTGACTAAAACTCTCCCTAGAGCAAAACATGATCAACACCAGAACTCAATGGGTGTTAGATTTATCACTATGTAACTAGATTATTGTCTCTAGTGCAAGTGGGAGACTGAAGGGAATATGCCCTGAGAGGCAATAATAAAGTGTTTATTATGTGTATTCCAAGTATATGATAGATGTTTATTTTGCATGCTATAATTGTATTAATACGGAAACGTTAATACATGTGTGTTTAATAAACAAACAGAAAGTTCCTAGTTATGCCTCTCTCATAAACTAGCTCGTTGATTAACAAGATGATCAAGGTTTCCTGATCATGGACATTGGATGTTGTTAATAACGGGATCACAACATTAGTGTAATGGTGTGATGAACATTCATCCGAAGTATAGCATTACGATCAAAGTCATTGAGTTTATATTGCTATAACAACTTACGAAGTGATCCTAATCCTTAGACCATGAGATCATGTCAATCACTAACACCGGAAGAGTTTCTTGATAACATCAAACGTCACACCGTAACAGGGTGATTATAAAGATGGATTCAGAACTAATAAAGTGTTATGTTGAGGCTCATGGATCGAGAGTGGAATTTGTTCATCCCGATGACGGATAGATATACTCTGGGCCCTCTCGGTGATATCACATTGATTAGCTTGCAAGCAAGTGATTTGATCACTAGAATGTTATATCACAGGAACGAGAAAAGAGTGCATGTCGGTAACGAGATCAAACTAGGTATGTAGATACCGATGATCGAATCTCGGACATGTAATATATCATGAAACAAAGGGATTAAGATACTAGCATAAAAGGTTCCGACGATCACAAGAAAGTCATCGTTGAATGTGTGGGAGTCAGTATGGGTCTCCAGATCCCGCTTCTGATTATTGATCCGAGAGGGGTCTCGATCATGTCCGCATTATTCACGAACCGTAGGGTGACACACTTAAGAGACACCGACATCCAGTTGGAGCAAATGTTTCATGCCGAAAGAATGAACAAGCGCAGGAATTTATTTCACTAGATACCGAAACAGGTTTTCGGGTGAAATTGCATAAAGTGGTTATGCATGTGAAATAGAATTCTAGCAAGGGGTTATTTGTGAATGTTTGTCATTAAAGTAATTGACAAAATTCTGAATAAAATAAAAGAGTTTTATTTAATGAGAGTTTGCATTAAATTTTGTGGAAATTTAATGGGAATTTGAGTGGACTTTTGAGTGGAGGGAATTTAAAGGAGATTTGTGAGTGGAGTGTCCACCCACATGAAGAGGGGAGGGCAAGGGGGCAGCCCCATGCGCCGGCCACCCCCTTGGGGTCCCCCCCCCCCTCCTCCTATAAAAGGAGCCCCCCTCCTCACTTGTCTCTCACACCTCCTCGTGAAGGATCTCTCTCCCCCTCTAGAATTTATCCCCCATGGTCTCGGACTAGCGAGATACATGTTCCCGGTGGCTATTCGGCAAGAAAGAGTTGTGCTTCCGCTGCATCGCTGGAGCGAGGAGGCGGAGGTTGCTCGGTGCCTCGAACGTGTGTGCGAGCACGGATGCGCTGCTGATTTGCGGCGCTAGGACTTCCTCTCGATCTTGAGATCGGCAAGAGATAGTCTACATCAACCAAGAGTTGAACTCGTTAACTTTGTCGGTCTTCAAGGGTATGTTCTCTACGGATTTACATCCGCCCGTTGTTTGTATCTAGTAGATAGATCTTGGTATATAGTTCACATCCTAGGAAAATTTTTGTTTTCTATGTTGCGAACCCTACACCTGCCCCACGCCTAGGCAGGGTGCGGGGCCCCTGGCCGCCTCCCCGGCCTCCCCCTTCGCCTATAAGAAGCCCCCGATGTAGAAACCCTAAGAACCCGATCAATATTCCACAAAACCTTCTGTATCCGCCGCCACCATCATCCCTAGATCGGGAGGGATCTGAAGTTCTTCCAGGCACCCTGCCGGAGGGGAGATCATCCCGGAGGCCTTCTCTCCGGTATGATGCGTGAGTAGTTCCACCTTGGACTATGGGTCCATGTAATAGCTAGATGGTTGTATCTCGTCCTTGTGCATTCATGTATAGATCTTGTGAGCTCCATTCATGATCAAGATCTAATCTATTTGTAATCATGTATGTTGTTTTTGTGGGGATCCGATGGATATTGAGATTATTATGTTGGTTTGATTAATGGTTTTGTCTTTATGATTCTATCATGTCTGTGTTGTTTGTGATCTTGCATGCTCTCCATTGTTAGTAGCTATCTTGGTCGAGTAGTTGCTAGTGACTCCAAGAGGGGGTATTTATGCTCGATAGTGGGTTCATGCCTCTAGTTTCCAAGGGAAGTGACAATAATCTCTTCGGTTGTAGATGTGTTGTTGCTACTAGGGAGAAAACAACGGTCTCTTGTTCATGGAACATGTGGACTGTTTACCTTACACACTTTGCTTAAAGTAGTTGTTTGTTGCTTGCAACTTAATACTGGAGGGGGTTCGGATGATAACCTGAAGGTGGACTTCTAGTCATAGATGCAGTTGGATGGCGGTCTATGTATTTTGTTGTATTGCCCAATCGAATCTCATAGGATCTTTCTGACTGGTAATTACATTGTCATGCCTTGCTCAGTTCCTGTCAATTGCCCTGCTGTAATTTGTTTATCCTTCATGCCATGTTGTTTATCTAAGGAGAGCACCTCTAGTGAACTATGGACCCCGGTCCAATCTTTACCATTGATACATCTTTCACTGTTACTTGTTTACTTGCTGCAAACCATTACCTTCCACACGGTACTTTTAGTCCTTTGTTACATCAAACTGGTGAGCTTGACAACCTCACTGATTCGTTGGGGCAAAGTCTTGAGTTTGTGTTGTGCAGGTCTCCACGTTTCTTGCAACACCTGTGTGATGTTTCCTTCCTTCTTCTGGTTCAATAACCTCGGTCTCTACTGAGGGAAGACTTGCTGCTGTGCTCATCACACCTTGCTCTTGGGGTTTCCAACGAAGTGCTCCACGTCAGCACCATCAAGGACCAGTGCCGCAAAGCCAAAGTTATCGTCATTGAACTACCAAATTGATTTGAATCTCCTGACATCAAATCTATGGCACTCGTGGATAAAACGATATCCACCCATCCAACGGAACAACGATCAGACTATTTCCCGTCATGCTGAAAGCCACCAAAGAGATCGCCCCCCACGAGGTGGACAAGGAGATGAGACAATCTTATTTGTGTTCCACACAACACTGTCATAGCCACCATAATGTCGATGACGGTTATCCAATCAACCTTTAGGGACCTATGTATAGCCCTGGTCCAAGGTTCCCACCTCTTTCCCGTTGCGAGAGCGGCAAGCAGAGGTGGTGGGGACACGTTAGTTGTTAGACAAAGATGGAAGAGCATGTGGCGGCTACGGTTTCTTCTTAGACTAGGCAACAACCGGCATGTAAATACCTTTTATTTGATATATTTTATTTCACATTTGTAGTGTGTTATGTGCTCAGCACCTGGCTAAAATTTGTGTGACTTATACAAATGATGCTTGTTGATTTTGCCCCAGGTCCGCCACTACGTGAGTGTCCTAATTACGAATGGGTTATTTTCACTAAGTATATAAATATAAATAGCTAGGAGTACTGATTGCCGTATAGATGACATGGGATGAGAGCAGGAGGTAGTGTTTTGGCTCGATGTGTATATAAACCTATTTTAGAAAATACATAAAAAGGGTAGTACTCGGATGAACACGATAATTTTTGTTGGAATTTGACAGTGAAAGAAAAAAATTCAGTTGATTCCATGTATAAAGCATTAATACAGTGGTACGTAGAAACAAACACATCTGAAAGATGAAGATACCATTAAAGATTAAAATTTTCGCTTGGTATCTATGTCGTGGTGTGATTTTGACAAAAGATAATCACGAAGAGGGATCCACCACTGCCCTCCCCTCCCATCACCTTGATGGCAAGAACAAAGATGTGGCCATTCCATCTCGGCCAAAGATTATCCAAATTCAGCTACTGTCCATCTAAAGAAATACTACATTTGTTCTTAAACGTAAGAATTCTAGCAGAGTAAATTGAACTAATAAAAATGGTTACATTTAGGAATTGGAGTAGATATTTGTTTTATAAATTGTCATCAAATGTTTTTGTCAGATCTTTAAACAAAATTTAAGATTGTTTTGCTTGATTTGTCCATTGTCCCATTTATACAAAGGCATCGGTCGAATGAAGGCTGATTCCTCTGATCTCGCTCAGGACGCTAGATTCGAAAATGTAAACTTTATGTGCAAAAAGAGTCCCATTTTTTTCTCACGGTGGGTCAAACCCACGTGAAACACTGTAACGTTTAAAATCAATAATGTAATCTATACCTAATAATAAAGGAAGGAGTGTTTCTTGTAGTACCTACACTTTTTTGGACGGCTTTATCCTTTGACAAAAAATAAATTATCCACCAATACCACCGATAAGTAAAAAAGAAATCTATATCTATATTCTAATAAAAGCCGACCCCGCCGCCGCTTGCCGTTCCTCACGATGCATCCACCGCGCCGCGCCCCGCCCCACCCATCCTCTACCATCGCGTAGCCGCCGCCTCCTGGCCGCAAGGTGAATAGGTGATGCAGGGGGCGCCCCTATCGGGGGAAAGTCCTGATGCGTCGATGGAGTGGGATCCCGTGTGGGTGACGGGTTCCAGATCGTCGCTTGCGCCCTCTGCTGCCTCGCCTACGAGTTCCCCAAAGCCGGCAACCTAACCTGCATGGCACAGAAGCCTCGTCACAATCGCTCCAGTGACGCGCCCCTGTGTGGATCAGGCATTGACTGGACGTGCCATAGCCGGCCGCTTGGCCAGGCTCGACGGCCACACCGGAGCTGGAAGACTGAGGAGGATTCGGCCTGGAGGTGACCACCGATAGATAAAAAAAATCCATTCTTTATCTGCAACTGCTAAAACGTGTACGTGATCTCCAAAGCAGCCTGCCTAAATTCGATCCTAGGCGTGCAAAATAATTACGTACGTCCCGCATAGTACAATCCAAACCAAAATAGCGTATGTAGCCAAGGCTTGGCAGGCTATCCTAATCATGTCTCTTTATATATGTGTTCACCGTGTCCTTGATCAGCTTATCTCCTCGCGAGATTGATTGGCGGCGGACACCAAGGAAGGAAAATGCGGCGGATGAAGAATCGACGATGGCTTGGCTCCTGTCGGCACCACCCGCACCCTGTTCGGCTCAATCTCGCCGGCACTACACCGTCATCGTGTCCGGCTCAATCTCTCCGGCGTCCAAATCGAGAAGAAGTTCGCGGCGGCGTACCCGCTAGCCAACCTGACCGAGCATCCCGAGCCGACCAATGGCAACTTCTACAAGATCCTCAACTCGGGGGTATGCTGATGTGGAGTATCGACGACAAGCTGCAGAATAAGAGCGGAACCAATGAGAGCATAACGCGAGCGCGACCAAAGGCAATGTCCCGGCAAGATCCTCAACTCGACCCGACCAAGAACGATGTCCATAAGATCCTCGAATCGGTGAGCACCGAGGTGGAGGAGGGCAAGCTGCAGATGATGTCCAAGGAGATCGGTACGAATTTTCGCACGTCACCTATTGGGTCGTCCACCTCGGCATGCCACATGTGTCGACAACCTCGACGGCGGCCAGTGGCGTTACAGGGGGGATAGAGTCGAGAAGAGCGATAGGAGGTGTAGAGCTCGCTCAGAGGGCTCTCCGACACACCAAGGACGCGCCGAACTCCTTGCCTATGGTCAGTACTCTCAATCCACCGCAAAGGTCCTGTTTTTGTCGAGAGAGCCAGTGGATGACAGCGCCCAACTGGCGTCGGGATAGGCAGTCGCTACTGCCATGCGGGTGTCCAATATATTTGACGCGAGGAGTTCCTAAATCCTGAGCATGCGCATACAGAAGTGACTGTGTAGAGCCCCGGAATATACAGATTGTTTGGTTTGCTCCTGGTTTTGCTTGTAAACACTTTCGTTGCAGCTGAAAGAAAAGTGTGAGAAAGCTATACAAATTTTGATGGAGAAAAGCAACGATCAGATATGGCATCACGCTATCTACATTATACTAGCAAATCTTCTGAATTCATTGCAGGCCTTTTCGAGGTTAGTAGCTAAAGTCAGTCAGCGTTATTTTGTTTCTACATTGATTTGTCCAGCTCAGTACGTGAATCCAATTGCTTCATTAATCCATTAGGTACAAGATAGATAAAGAAAGAGTCTTTATCTTTGTGGATTATCTTCATAATGCAGAAGTTATGCACCTCTAAAGACGGCGATAAATGAAAGTTTGCTATACTTAAAGCAGATTGAGGACGACCACGACATGGCGCAGCCCCCTAGACTTGAAGTGCGACAACCGCTGAAGTGGCTCGCTAGCAGGTTTATTCTCACTTTTTGTCAAGGAATGTTCATTTTCTGTTGTACTAGAAATTCTAGGTGAATTTAAATGACAAAATTTGCTTTGTGGTATTAATAAAAACAGTTTCTGAGCAGTAAAATTATTCAGGGTCTGATGCTTTTTCAATAAAAATATACGTCTTTCGTTTCATAGTCTTTTTCTTGTTTCATAATCTTTTTCTTCCGGTGCAACGCACGGGCATTTTTCCTATAAGATAAAATATTGGTAGAAAATCATCGCTGCTTGAAGCAAGTCATTCAAAAATAGTCATTGACATGTCCAACATAGAAACCAACGATTCTAGCAAATGAAAAAAGTCCTTGCAATATAAATACACCATTTGTAGTCGGACACCTAAAGACAACCGAGCATGTCACTCAAGTGCTTACAAGAAATGAAAAACAAGCTTGTAGCATGTCGAACAAACATGTATGCAGCAGAGAGAGTCCCAAATTAATCTTCATAAGAGCACCATTTTCGTCAGATCAGATTCGCCGACAACGATGTCTCATTAGGCTCACGTCATCACCAAATGCAGTGACGTCGGACCCATTCTTGGTAGTTCTACTGCCTCTCAGAGAACGACGACACTATGTGTGTATCCATCTCGAGGTATCAATGGTGCTTGGAGGAGGAGTAAAAGAAGAAGCATGCCCTAGGTGAAGTATTCTACGAAGGTCTAGACTGGCTGTCCAACAATATTGCTAGCAAGGTATGCATCCAATTTCCTGGTTATCTGTGAGGCTTTTTCTTCTGTTGGTGTGTAGCCTCATTCTGAGAAAATTTATGACTGCCTTGTCGGTTTCAGTCATCTTGTTCATTTCAATGTCCTTGCAGTCCTAATTTTTTGTCAAGATTTTGGAGCTAGGAACTTTGGATGGATCATTCACCGGATACCTAGGGATTGGGTTGGGATGGGATGTTATTCCCCGTATGTAATGTCCATTTCCTGAAATCAATAGTTACTTGAGCTTCGGTTGTGGTTTCACTGTTATATTGTTTTGTTGTTTTTTGAGCCTAAGATGTTTCTGAAGTAAACAGCTAAAGAGATTCATGTTCAATTTATTGGTCTTCGTAATAATCGTTCAAGTTGTTCATATTTGTATTCAGTGCTTTGCCCCGATTTTTTTAATGTTAGAAGGAGAACTATATGATTATAGTGTTTCACTGTACAAAGTGGAACAAAAGAAAAACCTCCAAAACCTTTGTTGATCATGGAACAAGATCATGTGTTCAACGGAGGTGCTTGGCTACATCGACACTAGGGGGGCCATTACCCCCCTTGACCCTAGGGAAGATCTTGCACTTTAAACAAAGGGCCCTTTGTGTCGTGTTGTTCTAGGGCCCTCCAAATATATGGAACGGGCTTGCACATATGTGTACTTGAGTCTTGATTATGCATGTTCAAGTGGAAAAGAACAAATATAAAAAGATAAACAAATAGGGATAAGGGACACTTGGTTGGTCCATGAGACGCTGATGCCGTCTTCTCGATGGGACGAACTAAATCAATAGGAATATATAAAAGACAACAATCAATGTTGCGTATATAACTAAAATTTCATATATATTTTCTTCTAAATAAATGTGCCTTGTATTTTCAAACTAGAGGAAAACAACATCCATGTTTGAGATGTATTGCATGTATAATATCAATGTAAATGGCATTTTACCTTTTGTGGAATTTTTTGACAAATTGTATGATGGAAAATCATTTTAAGTTTGTCGTGCGCTACATGTATGGCCATGTTTCTTCTACTTGAACATCTCCGGTAAGTCTCGTCCGTGAGCCCCCTAGTTCCTTCTTTTGGCGGTGAGGCCAAATAAGCACCAAACCATCGCCTAAGGACCAAATGTTGTTATGTTGTCGCCGTTAGCGTAGGGGTGTTTTGATATTAAGCTAGCAGGTTTCGTAGGACACCAGGTAAGCACCCAAACATAATAAAAAAAATATTGAAATCCCTAGACCACCTAACGATCACTACTGCTGTCAGAACTGTCAAGCTTCATGCACTAGCCAACGCAACCAAAAGTCCGAACTGATGGAAAGGGCTAGTGCAATCCACTTATACACTTCAATACCCCCTCTCACGTGTGACGGGGAGAAGTCAGCACGTGCAACCGGAAGAGAGCGACGGCGCGCGAAACTCACGCATGACTCAGGAGGCCTATACGTGGACACAGAGGGGTCAGCAGCAATTTTAGAATAAATTGCGAAAGCCAGGACTCGAACTCGAGACCTTAGGCTCTGATATCATGTCAAGCTTCATGCACTAGCCAACGCAACCAAAAGTCCGAACTGATGCAAAGAGCTAGTGCAATCCACTTATACACTTCAACACCCCCTCTCATGTGTGACGGAGAGAAGTCAACACGTGCAACCGGAAGAGAGCGACAGCGCGCGAAACTCACGTATAACTTAAGAGGTCTATACGTGGACACAGAGGGGTCAACAACAATTTTAGGATAAATTGCGAAAGCCAGGACTCGAACTCGAGACCTTAGGCTCTGATACCATGTCAAGCTTCATGCACTAACCAACGCAACCAAAAGTCCGAACTGATGGAAAGGGCTAGTGCAATCCACTTATACACTTCAACAAGAACGAGCCACTCACCAATTAGTGTCAGCCTTACTTTGTTGATGGTAGCCTGGAAGTCTTCAAAACGTGTCCCTGAGAACCAGCGCCGCAAAGCCAAAGTTATCGTCATTGAACCCTTGAATTGATTTCAATCTCCTGACATCAAATCTATGACACGCGTAGACAAAACGATATCCACACATCCAACGAAGCAGCGATCAGACGATTTCCCATCATGCTGAAAGCCACCGAAGAGATCGTCCCCTACGAGGTGGACAAGGAGATGAGAAAATCTTATTTGTGTTCCAGACAACACTGTCATAGATACCATATCATCGATGACGGTTATCCAATCTACCTTTAGGGACCTAAGTATAGCCCTGATCCAAGGTTAAACGGAGATGGAAGAGACATGCAGTGGCTACAGTTTCTTCTTAGACTAGGCGACGGCCGACATGTAAATACATTTTATTTGATATATTTTATTTCACATTTGTAGTGTGTTATGTGCTCAGCACCTGGCTAAAAATTGTGACTTATACAACCGACGCTTGTTGATTTTGCCCCAGGTCCGCCACTACGTGAGTGTCCTAATTACGAATGGGATATTTTCACTATGTTTATAAATATAAATAGTTAGGAGTACTGATTACCGTATAGATGACATGGGATGAAAGCAGGAGGTAGTGTTTTGGCTCGATGTGTATATAAACCTATTTTAGAAAATACATAAAAAGGTAGTACTCGGATGAACACGATAAGTTCGTTGGAATTTGACCGAGAAAGAAAAAAATAGTTGATTCCGTGTACAATGCATTAATACATTCTTAAGTACCACTACATAGAAACAAACATATCTGGAAGATGAAGATACCATTAAAGATTAAAATTTTCGTTGGTATCTACATCGTGGTGTGATTTTGACAAAAGATAATCTGGTTTGGCGCAATTGGAAAGGGAGTACGAAATGTTTTTCTGCCATAAAGATGAAACTATCAAACATTTGTTCTTTAAGTGCTAGTTCGAGGCGATTGCATCAACCGAGGAAGAGTTCTAGAAGTGCACAAATTCAAGATTCTGGAAGTTCACAAGCTGGACCATCTAGCACTGTATCAACCGGAGAAAAAATAGGAAGGGAGAGAGCTGCATCTTCAATTTCTAGTTATTCATACTTTACATGCAGTGGCAACTACTAAGGGTGTGTTTGATTGAACCGTAGATTCCTAAAAATCAGCTGTGGGAAATCAGCTGCGAAAAATCAGCTACGAGCTGATAGCTGTAGGAAATCTAAAAGTTGTTTGGTTGGAACAGCTGCCAACGGTGGATTTGATGAAAAATGTCTCTAAGCTTCATTAAGATTATTTATATACAATTGATCATCATAGAATAATGATGTATAAACTTCTAGATAAGAAAATTTCTATTTTTATTTTATTATACAAATAGCTAATAACATTTTTTGGCGGCTATACATATAGATAAAATATTAATTTAGCTAACAGCAAGATTGTATTTTGTAATAGTCGTCATCTTCGAACCTCTCACAAGACAATTTCTTGTGCATGCGGTCAGTGCCAAGCCAAGGACGCAATGGAGAGCAACATCAACACCTGCGCCATTGCAATGTTGACGGCGGCAGTTGTTTCACCGGCTAACTCCTCCAAGCCTGCTCGCCATGCAGTGCAAGCTGCCGCTCCTGGAAGAGAATATCGGGGAGCCGCCACCCGCGTCGCGCGTGACGACGCGTCTATTCTTCAGGCCGCGCGTGTTCGACAATGACGTCATAGTAGTACAGGCGCACTAGGCAGCAGCCAGAGCTGAGGACTCCGGCCAAGCTGGGCTTATTCCTCCCGGTCTACTGCCGGGGCGCCAAGGCGGAACTCTAGTCGCACGTTTCCTCTGTATGTGCGTGAGTCATGGGAGAAGAACGAGTCGAGACGGAGAAGAACGAGTCGAGACGAAGGAGAAAAGAAAGAGTTTGAACCGTCCACTTTTCATTTATCGGTGGCACTGTGGGTAATTCTCTCCAACTCCACCCGACGCAACGCGCTGGAATCTGGGGGCATGGGTGCTTTCAGTTTACACGGTAAGAATCAACTGCGTTACAAAATCTGGACCGGCTTACAGACCCATTTGGTATAGATTTTAAATTTTTCAACGTGAATCTGGCCGAAAATCTCAACCAAACACAGCCTAAGTTTATCTGTTATTGTTGTGCTTTTTTTTGCGAATTGTCATTTTTGTGCTTTTAATGTCATGAATCAAGTTATATAGTCTCATAAGTTAGTAATGGCGTAAGATAATGTCCAGGATGTTTGTGTTTGATATAATATTGCTATGCAAATGGCAGTTATGTTTCCATGTTTATTTAGCTCTTACAAATACCATAAATATTTGCTACAGTACCTGCAATGAAAATGCCAGAATTTGACGGGAAAAGATAGCTGTAAATATGACATGAATTTTTGTATGAAATAATTTGTTTATCACATCTTTGAGACAATACAAATATCAGTACAGAACAATGCCGATATACATGCGTTCTCTGAAATAAGCTGGATATTCAACTTGCATACATCTGAGAGCTAACATCTGACACAAAGATCAATACTACTAACATCACATTTCTACAAACCATCACCCTAGTCTTATATCTAGCCTTAATAGATGTAATTTCTTTATTCTTCAGTACAAGTAAACTCGCAGTACAGTTCTTCCTGTATGTTCTTTGTTCTTTGCTGTATTGTGCTCTTCCTTCGACGCTTAGCTTGTATACTTCATCACCCAACTCGTCCATAAAATCAAGCAGAAAATCCTTGCAACTTCATCACACCATTCAACATACCTACAGTTCCAAAAAAAACATTAGAATTGAAAAATAAGAACAACAGGGATAACTGAGAGGAATCAGACTCCAAGTACGTTCCCCACCGGCACCACGTTCAGCGCAGTGCCCGTGCAGTCGAACCAATCAACGAGATGTGTCCGGGATTCTGCATGCGTGGAGCAATTCGATTGGGCCTTGCCGTGGACACCAGTGCACGATGCACGCCCTTGCCGTAGGCAACCTCTGCTCCTTCGGCCGCATGACCTGGAGGTGCGAGTTCAAGGCGATCGCGGCCGTCGGCAGCGAGGGGAGCTAAGGGCAGCGGCGAGCGCGGCGGTAGGCGACGAGGTCACGAGGGGACACGATAGCGGCGGTCGATGGCGAGGGGAGCCAAGCGCGTCTGTCGCGGCGAGGGGAGCCAAGCGCGGCTGTACACGGTGAGGGGATCCAAGGGCGGCGGCGAGGGGAGCCGAGAGCCAAGAGCAGCAGTAGGCGACGAGGGGAGCCAAGGGCGGCGGCGAGGGGAGTCGAGAGCGGCGGTCGGCAGCGAGGAAAGGCTCGGCCGATTGAGCCAAACCAGTTAATGTCCACCCACACAGTCAAACAGTCCCAGGCTTTTTGTTTGCGGGTAAATAAATAAAAACAATCCCAGACTTTGCTAGGTCAGCAATTTCCCTCAAACCGAGCTAAGGTTAGAATTAGACTGGGATTGGAAAGTTTAGTGTGCTGACTATCGGGAATCTAGTTTAGGGTTCGATTTAGTCCAGCTTATAACTTCAAGGTAAGGTTTAAAATGGACTTAACTCTTAACTTTTTTTACAGATGACACGGAAATATTTTTTTAAAACTTGTGGACGGACATAATTGTCCGGGTGAATATTTTTTCCTTAAATTTGTAACATTTTAAATTATTTTTTAAAACAAATAGGCTCCTCGTATGCCTATGAGTCGAATTGGATCTCCGGACGAGAGCCATCGAGATCGATCATCGGCCGATACGTTGCATTGCATGGAGCTAACGGCAGGCGACCTTGCGCGCGTGTCTTGCCCCGTTCTCTATCTCGCGCGCGCCTATCCACGGAGCTGGCGCCGCTTGTCGGATGTCGGGCGGCGGCGTGTAGCCGCTGGCACACGGACACGACGATGAGACGGCAGGACGCGTGTGCGTATCTCGGGCTCGGGAAATATTGTCGCGGCGACACCTCGTGCGTACACGAAACTGAACAGGGGAGCAGAGAGCGACCCGTTTCGCACGAGAGGATCAATGTGCACTCGAGTTTATCTAGAAGACGTCGTTTCTGATGCCATTCTCTTCGACCACACGCGTCGTATCGTATCGTGTTGTAAAAAAAAGGAGCAAATTCATATTTTACTCAATCAAGTCGAATGTTCTGGGAGGAAATGACACAACTTTTTGTCAATCAAGTTTTTTAAATAAAATTTTCTTCAGAGATTCTGTCAAGTTGTGGCCCCTGGCCTACATATAGCTCCGCTACTGTAGGTTGCGTTACATTATTATTATGATACTAGGTGAATGCCCGTGCGTTGCTACGGAAAAACAAAATATGAAGAAACATGCTTTCATTTGATTGGGCGTCACCAATGATGACTTGAGAGTTTTCTTATACCCCATCATATATATCTGCATTTTTCATTCTGTTCTTTTTTATCCTTTTCAACATGTCATGTGATTGCTTTTATAGCACAGTCTTATTAGCCATCTTTGCACAAAATAATTAGCATCACATTCATTGTGAAAGTGCATCGATAACAAGAACAACTTAGCTGGTCTTAATTCAGTGTCTAAATCAATTCTAAAACACGAAATATAAAATAATGTGAAGCAGCAAGAAAGAACGAAAATATATAGCGTATTAGTTTATATAGTGACAACAATTTTTAATAAGAAAATATTATAAAAGTAACATACACAAAACTACATTGACAATTTCATGCAATGCATACAACAGTTTTTTTCTAAAAACCAATAATTATCCCTATTTATACTTGATCCCTTATTTATTTCCTCCCATTAGCGACATTTGTAGGGTAGCTGCTCGTTGTGTACTTAGGCATAGGCGGGCACTTCATAAGATGGTTTCAACTAAACACACACCTTCTTGCACCATAAAATTGAAAGCACTCCTACATAAAAAAGGCTTCTAATTTCTTAACATAAAAAGTAAACCATCTCAGATGTACCCATGAAACGAGTCTTCCATTCATGTTGGAATGGAGGGGTATATATTTAACAAACAGAAACACCGCCTGGAAATGAGAAAATAGCACATGTAGGACTATTTAAATCATATGCAAGCATTTTAGTCAAATTTTCATACTCAATGAACGATTTTCTACTCCTGCTAGGGTTTCTACTCATAGATTTTCCAGGAGAGGCCTGCAAAAGAGTTACATTAGTTGTCTTGAACAATTGAATGTAGTGAAGATTCAATCAGCTCACCATGAAAGACTTACAGAAAAAGCAAAAGGTTTCACAAACAAAGTCCAGTCATCCTAACACCAAAAACCTACTTAAATGCCAATCAGCTACGTTTGAAATCACAATGTGTATTGCTCATTGCCTAGCAGATCTGATTACTAAAACTAAAACTGGACAAAAATACTAACCAAGATAAACATCCTCATTTATAAATGACAACCTCTTGGCATGCACACTGGCCCAAAAAATTGATGTAATACTTCCTAGAGCAGGCAATGTAAAAGTAATCCAATCTAAAATCTACATCAGTTTAACTATCAAATGGAGTACTACAATTTAGAAGAGATCCAAACGGATGCATATTGAATGACTAATTTAAGGAAGATGTAACTATCTAAAAGAGAGGCAGACGATATGGCCATCCGCACCAAATTTTCATCTCATAAACTAAGCACATACTTTTTGCGTGTCTTCAGCATACCGATATTGGAAGGAGAAAATCTAACTAATCAGACACGCATATGATAAATGAGTATCAACAAAAATTGGAAATACCTTATAAATCACCAATAGATGAACTGGCGAGTCTCCTCTCAGAATATCCCTAGCCGGCAATAAGCACACTCGTGGCCACAGTAACAAATCATTTCCATCTTGTTTTCTTCGCACCATGCTAAATCGCTCAGGCACAAGCATCAAGCAGCTATACAACATGCAGTCATGGAAGTTCCAACCGACGAAGCTTCTAGCACCTTGTTCCCTCCTCGAATGAACTAAAACTGATGTCGATGTGAAGAAATTCTGCCAATACAACATGACAAATCAGCTAAGTGGGCATGCTCGTAGATAGCCGCTAGCGTGCTGCTTGTGCCTGTGTGATTAAGCCATATGACGCTGCTTGCATGCTAGTCCTGTTCCAACTTAGCAGCGTCCATCGGCCCGTTTACTACCCGTCAGACTACTCTGCTGCCCTGTCCAGTTCTCTAGACAAGTTCAGTAATAACAACAGATTTCAGTTTCCAAGAATTAAATAACTGAAACTGTTGAACAACTACGGCTATACACATGAGCCTCCTACACATGGGTAGAATAAGAAAAATGTGAATATTGTAACAAAGTTATGCACATCAGACAGCGCACTTCGATGCATCACAACTGAGTTAGTAAGCTCCTCAATTTAGCCACCCTCTTCTTCAACAAAAAGATTAGTAAAAGGAGGACAAAATCAAGAAATATACCTTCTTCATCTCCTGGGTATTCATATATGTCGGATGTGTAATGCGAAGCTCGCTCCCACCCTTTGTAGGAGGACAAATAGGAGGGTAGAGATCTTGGTAGCTGTAGTGGTACGGGTCTGCCTGTACCGACGCCTTGGTATGGAGGCAGCTCCGCTTGTGCCCTTGTCCCTCAGATCTGCATGTGACATGGACTTAGTCTAATATGTCATAATAAAATTCGCAAGGTTTTACACTTGGTGGTGTTTTCTCGATGAGTAGGATAGAGTATGATATAAATAAGTAGTTCTGAACATTGATTTTTTCAAACAAAGATATTTGCATGGAATGTACACACTGGTTATAGCAAGTTAGATACCACTCTTCAAATGTACACACCAGTCATGGAAAAATAATTTAAACTGAAACCCGTTTTGCTATCACTCTTCAAATGTGCTTCAGTTATAGCAGGCTAGCATCTAACCTGTAGGTCACAACTCAACCATGTGTCAATGTAGACAAGGCAATTATTCCCGTTCCTCCAAAACAATACACATACAAATGAGGATTCAGAAACTCTGAGCAGTAGCTAGAGGCATAAAAAAAATATAAATCACCAGAGAGAAATAGGTAAGTCCCTTGTTTTCACTTCTTCAACTTGTACCAATATTCAAGACCAAAGTAATCTTGTAGGTAGTATCAAGGATTTTTCTAATAATTTGTTATGAATTTACATCAAGCTATCAAACAACAATAAGTAGGAATGAAATTAGGGGCCAGGCTAACCTTCCATAGTTAGAATTGCAGGAAAAGTACATATGAATATTTTCAATTCATCTGTGATGAGCCCTTCTGTTGTACTTGATAGGAAAGATGTAACTCAAAGACCTTGCAACTCAGGTACTCCATGTACTAACTGCATTTCCAAGATTTTATGTTAGGTATGTGATCACTAATACAATATAAAGTATAAAATTTTCTGTATCATTACATGCCAGGTCACTTATCACCGTCAAACGGAAAGAGGACTCTAACATCACAGGTGAAGCGAGTAGGTTGAGGCTGAAAAATGCAGAGCCGTAGTATGTAGGCTACTATCCAAACCAATGTATTATGCATTTGTTAGTGCATGGAATGCTGCATAATGATACTGCATGGAAAGGCTAAAAATCGGTGACCTGAAACGAGTGAGCAAAAAATTTAATGACACAACACATGGTGTAATAGCAAACCTTGAAGCTTCATTTTGATATGTGTTGAAGTCGTATGCCTGCTCTTCTTACCTGCCATATGAGAAACATGAGAACCTTCCCATCCAATCTTTCTAGAACTTTACTTATTCAAAGATTAATTTATTTGGCAATTTATAAACACATGGCATAAAAATTCAGTTATTGGATTTCCGGGGCTTCATAATTTGTAGACATAATCGATTAGATGACAAGTCACTATCAGGATAAACATTTTAAATAATAGAGGGAATGTAAAAAAACATAGTTACAATAATTAAATCCTATCGCAATTTCGTAGGAAGGATTGACATATACAAGTAAGAATCCACTTTGCTGGTTTACCTTTAATCCATGGATGGAAGAATATAATATATTTAATACAGATATGAGTGTGAGCGCTCCATGAGTTACTGTCAGAGTGTAGACAAAATCCATATGCTAGCCAAAGTATCAAACACAAATGCTTCTATGCTTCTGGTGCGATGTTATACAAAACAAATCTAGGTGAAGTCAGATGAATGTGCTAAGAGAGATGTAGCAGATACCAAAGAAATCATGGATGCGGACCAGCTCCAGGTTGGGAACGGCTTCACCGAACATCTCAAAACTGCACCGTCATCCTCAGAAAAGGATGCCTCCAGGGTCATGAAAACTGTCAACACCCGGATTTTTAATCCCAGATGCCTGTTATGTCATACATCGCAATCCCAGAATTACAATTTTTGCGAGACATAACAGAATTGGATACCACAGTACATCATCCATTACAAACCATATATAAGGTCTTACACAAATAGGGATCTCATGATCCAGTTCTTAATACAACTTCAAGCATCGGAAATACGCAATAATAACGGTAGCATAGGCGAAGCTCCATCTTCGGGGTCACAGGCAATGCTGACGATGGGATATGATCCTAGTTGTCGTAACCTTCCTGGGGTCCATCCTCCAGGTACTCCTCTTCATAGTCTGGCCACGGGAATAGCCAGGGACAAATCCATGAGTACTCTTTAAGTATCCGCAAACTAATACTAACAAGTGAAAGGGGTTTTTGATAATAGGACACTAGGCTCTAAGGTTGTTTTGCAAAAGCCAGATTTATCTCTACTAAGTTTAGAAGCAACGAATGCTAGTTGAAGTTTTATAACACCTAAGTGGGAACTTGTATCTCATATCACAACCCTGTTGTGGTCAAGTCAAAGTCTCAGTTCATTTCACAAGTCTTTTGAAAACATCTGACGGGGGAACAGTATGGCCACTCCAACTGTCCATAATCGCGGACGCGGCTATTCGAATAGTTTGACACTCTGCAAAGATTGTACACTTTCACCACAATATTCGATACATCCGTCAGGAATAAATCCCGAATTCACCATACTCAGTATGCAGATAATCAATCCTAACCTTTCAATTACACGACCTAGTATAAGCACCTCTCCTGTGAGTTTGGCCTCCCAACCATGACCAACTGTCATCTTGGGTACTGCACAGGTGGACAATCTTCACAAGGTAGCCTCAGCTCAGACCTTGGTCGTGAGGGAACTAATACTAAGGTATATAAGTTTCCAGTCAAGCCCTACCCAATTCTCGGGTATTGTGGTTGTACGCTAAAATTGGAATGGTATCGCATCCAGACAACCATCAATTTTATAAAGGGCTAAGGCTCATGCCTCAACATTTTCATCACCAAAATCATCAGGTGTTCGGAAACACATGTCCAAAACATTTCAATAGAATGATCCATCATTCCAAGGTTTTCATAACCATTTTTCCACCAAGTATTCCCATCTAAAGTTGATCAAGTTTTATGCTTTAGCACTAGCATCTACAAGTGGGGGTAAGCACTAATGAGGGGTGGTAAACTAGTGGAGTTTAACTAAGTTTAATCTTATGCCTTAGGATGACATAAGGATTATCTAGCTTAGGCCAAATTTTATGCTCTTTATGCAACCTTCAATTATCTTTCTAATATCTACAATTCACTTAAGTAAGCTCTAAGTACTAGCTTTGATAAAGAAATAAAGTATAAAAGCTTGTAAGTAAAACTAGGATTGGTTTATCAAGTGGATATGATCACATATGCTTAGGGCATATAGTGGTAATGGTAACAAGCAAGTATTAGCTTGCATAGGTATCAGTATAAGCTTGCATTAGTAGGGTATCTTGCAAGTGTTAGCTTGCACATTCAACTAGTAGTATTAGGCTTGCCTTGTACAGAGCAGTGGTTGAAGTTCTCCTCGGCTTCTTCTTCGTAGAATCCTCCTTCCTCCTCGTATCCTTGGTCAGTACTAGCGTCTATGAATAAATACGAGGTACACAATCACCAAACAATACTTAACTACTTGCAATCATCACACAAAAAGGGTCCTATAGATGATCTAACCTCATCTCTAACATTACAAGATTAAGGCTTGGTTTAATTCCTTTTATTTTTAGAAAAGTAATTTCTACTCATTGAAAAACTACTTAAGATTTAATATTCTCCAAACCAAACATGGGATCATGTTGACACATGTGATCACCACATATTTTAGTCCATGGGAATGTGATTTAAAGTGGTGTCACAATTTAATAAGGTTTTTCTCTTTTATTTTAATTAATTAAAGTGGCTAGAAATGCCTATGTGGCATTCTTTTATTACTTGAACATTATTTCTGTAAGTAAACCTATATATTTTTATATATTCTGAAAGGTATGGTTAAATGTGATTTTTGAAAGTTGGAATCAACTCAAAAGCTATTATGGTTTAAATTTGAAAAATGTTTGAATACAGAAAAACTTCTGCCTTGTTATTTTTGCCATGGATGATCTACAGATCCAAATGACTTGAATCCAACGGGCTTGGATTCAGCATTCCTAGACCTTTCTAACAAAATTAGTTTCATTCAATTTGGTTCACTGACTCGGCCTGGGTTGATTTTTGAAACTGGGTACAGAAGTGTGTTTGAAATAAAATGGAAAAGGTTAAATTCAAATAACTGGGCTGCGCGGGAAGCGATACTGGGCCGGCCTGCTAAGCACAGCGCTTCCGACGGGCTGTTTAAGTGGCTGTCCCCACGCGTCAGTGAGACGAGGGGGTGCGAAGCGGTATGGGGCGATGTGGTGCATTCGATCTGGTTCTAATCCAACGGCTGAGAGTCATCATCGACGTTGGGCAACGCCAGCGAGACAGAAACCTAGCGCGGCCAGTGGGGGTCGTTGGGGGCTCACCAGGGTTCAGGCGAGGGTCGGCGATGGGGGCAAACGACGAAGTCGACAACGGCGAACCTCCTGGTACCGGCAGCTTCTCTTGGGGCGGCTCCAATCGCTGGCTCCCTTCTTCTCCAGCAGCGGCAGGCTCCGGTGAAATTCCGGCGATGTGCTGCTCGCCTTGCTCCGGGAACGGGGTGGCACGATCAGTGAGGAGAGGGGAGTGAGATGGTGTGCTCAATTCGGCTGGGGGTGGCATCTATTTATAGTGGAGCGAGGGGACCGACGGGGCGCAAGGTGAGCTCGTCGTGGTCGATGGTACATGCGGCTATCGGCATGGGCGACGGTAGGGGGCGGTGCGGTACTCCCTGGCGATGCTCAAAGACACGGTGGCGAGACGTGGGGCGTGTGGTTTGGTCGGAATGCGACGGTGCTCTGAGCGTGCCCGACGGAAGATTTAATGGCGCACAGGGTTACTGGGACGGTGGTGATCACGTATGCACGCGGCGAGGGCGGCGCGCGGTCTGTGGGCGTCGGTCGAGCGTGGCGCACGGGGCGTGCTCTCGGCATGGTTGCTGGCGAGGTTGGCATGGTTCGTGTGTGTGGTCCAGTGGCTGGCAAGGTTCAAGCGGTGGACAGGGAGTGGCGATGGACGGTGGGCTTCCTCCCAGACATACTGGCTAGGCTTGGTTCTTCTCCTAGCTTGCTTTCGACATGGGGGTGACAAGTGTGCACTCGGCCTGCTCACCATTGATGGCAATGCCAAGCTTACAGTGATGCTAAGGGTGTGCAATTGAGCTAGATGATCTACTAAAGTCTAGTTGCAACCAGAGAGGGAACAAGTTAGGCTTCAATCACTGCTCACAATAGTGTTTGGATTTTGTTTGATTTGTATCTGCAAGGTGTTTGATGAAATGGCAGCAAGAATTCAAGTTTTGAATTTTGAAAAGTTTTTTGATGGGTGTGCTAGGTTGGTGCTGGTGATTCTGTAGATGCTTGGGTTTTGAAAGTTGAGCTTGTTTGGGTGGTTTTTGAAAAAGTGGGATCTTCCCATATGATAAAGATTCAATTTTGAACTGTCATTTAAACTAGGCATTTAAATGTTTTTGGATGATCACAAAGTGGGCCTTGATACTTTGTTATGAGTACAATCAAGGGGTGCAAAGATCCAGAAAAGTTTCTGTTAGGTTCTGAAAGTTTGAGACAGCCAAAGTAGGCATGGGAGTTAAATTGGTCAAAATGACCATTCACTCATTTAGCTTTGTTTTGATTTATTTGTCTTTGGGAAATGTTTAGATGATGTTTATTTCACCTAAGCATCCATTTACAAGCAAAGGAACACACAAACAAGTTGGTTCAAAAGAATTCCAAATGAAGTGCATACACCATGCATGCTTTCATTTTTTTTATTTAGCAAAGTTTTTGTTAACCCTAAATTTGATGATTAGAGTTTGATGATCCAAGTTTAGTATTTTTGGGATGTTACAAACCTTCCCCCTTTAAACAAAATCTCGTCCCGAGATTTGAAAAAGGACGAAAAGATTACCTAGGATTTGAAGAGATCGGGAAACTCTGTCCTGATGTGATCTTCGCGCTCCCAAGTAGCTTCCTCTTCCGTGTGGTTTCTCCACTGAATCTTGAGAAACTTGATGCTTCGGGTTCGGGTAGTTCGGAAAGCTTCTTCCAAAATACGGATGGGTACTTCGGGATAGGTCAGGTCATCGTTGATCTCTATGGTCTGGTGATCGATATTTTTGAACACTTCGGTCTTCTCGGGGACTTCGAGACACTTGCGAAGTAATGAGATATGGAACACATTGTGCACGGCTGACATCTCTTCAGGTAGTTCCAATTGATACGACACTTCTCCTCGACGGTTCAGAATCTTGAAGGGTCCGATATATCTAGGAGCTAACTTTCCTTTGAGTTGGAAACACTGCATTCCCTTCAATGGCGACACTTTCAGATATACAAAATCTCCTATGTTGAAGGCGAGGTTTCGACGTCTCTTGTCGGTGTAACTCTTCTGTCTGGACTGGGCGGTCTTGAGGTGCTCACGAATCTTGTGAACCTTCCCTTCTGCTTCTCGTAGGATGTCGGGTCCGAAAATCTGACTCTCTCCTACTTCCGACCAGTTCAAAGGGGTGCGACACTTCCTTCCGTACATGAATTCAAATGGGGTCATTTGCAAACTGGCTTGATAACTGTTGTTGTATGAAAATTCTGCAAACGACAGACAATCTTCCCACTTGGATCCATATTCTAACACACATGCTCTCAGCATATCTTCGAGTACTTGGTTTACTCGCTCCGTTTGTCTATCGGTCTGAGGGTGATATGCGGTACTGAAATCTAGGCGGGTTCCTAAACCTTCTTGAACTTTCTTCCAGAATCTCGAGGTAAACTAAGTTCCTCGATCCGATACAATGTTCTTGGGGACTCCGTGCAAACTAACTATTATAGCGATGTACAACTCCGCTAGCTTCGAACTCTGATATGTGGTCTTGACGGGCAAGAAATGGGCGACTTTGGACAATCGGTCCACTATGACCCAGATAGAGTCATTTCCCCTACTAGAAGTAGGCAGTCCAGTGATAAAGTCCATTCCAACGGAATTCCATTTCCATTCCGGAATCTGTAATGGTTGCAACAATCCAGCGGGTCTTTGATGTCCTGCCTTGACTCGCTGACATAGATCACACTTGGCGATATAGCTTCCGATTTATCTCTTCATCTTATGCCACCAAAATTTCTCTTTTAAATCTTGATACATCTTAGTTCCTCCAGGATGGATAGAATAAAGAGTATCATGAGCCTCCTTCAAAATAACTTCTTTCAACTCAGAATCTGCTGGTACACAAAGGCGTCCTTTGTACCACAGAACTCCTTCTTCGTCTTTGGTGAATCCGGGTACTTTGCCTGTACCGATACGACGCTTGATTCCGTCAATACTAGCATTTCCCTTCTGCGCCTCTTTAATTTGACTGATCAGAGTGGGCTGGAGTTCTATGCTAGCCAAAAATCCTTCACTTACTAATTCCATTCGAAAATCTTCCATCTCTTTGTGCAAACTTGGTTGCTCCTTCAAAATCATGGAGTTCAAGCGGCACGACAATCTGCTAAGGGCATCGGCTACCACATTGGCTTTACCAGGGTGATAGTGAATATCCAGGTCGTAATCCTTGATTAGCTCAATCCATCTTCTCTGCCACATATTCAGCTCCTTTTGAGTGAATATATACTTCAGACTCTTGTGATACGTATAGATCTCACAACGATTTCCCATCAGGTAATGTCTCCATGTCTTCAGGGCTAGAACTACGGTTGCGAGTTCGAGGTCATGGGTGGGGTAATTTTGCTCATGTTGCTTCAGTTGTCGAGATAGATAAGATATAACTTTGCCTTCTTGCATTAGCACACATCCGAGACTGATCTTGGATGCATCACAATACACATCAAAGGGCTTTGTGATATCCGGCATGATCAAGATTGGGGCTTAAATCAACCTCCTCTTGAGTTCTTGAGAACTCGCTTCACATTTGTCGGTCCATTCAAACTTCTTGTCCTTCTTTAGCAATTGGGTCATTGGTCTGGCGATACTCGAGAATCCTTCTACGAACTTGCGGTAATATCCCGCCAATCCGAGAAATGCACGAACTTGGGTTTGAGTGGTCGGGGCTTGCCAATCTTCTACATCTTTCACTTTGGCAGGGTCAACGGCAATTCCTCCGGCTGATACAATGTGACCGAGGAATCCTACCTCTTGTAACCAGAATTCACATTTGCTAAACTTTGCATACAGTTGATGCTCTCTAAGGGTTCCAAGAATGGTCCTTAGGTGTAGCTCATGTTCTTCTTTCGATTTGGAATAAATCAGAATGTCATCGATGAACACAACGACAAAATTATCCAGGAAGTCCATAAAAATCTTATTCATGAGATTCATGAAATAAGCGGGGGCATTGGTTAATCCAAAAGACATGAATGTATACTCGTACAATCCATATCTAGTGGTAAAGGCAGTCTTGGGAATATCTTCTGTACGAATCTTGAGTTGATGATAGTCTGTCCTAAGATCAATCTTAGAAAACACTTTGGCTCCGGTCAACTGATCAAACAAATCTTCTATCTTGGGCAAGGGGTACTTGTTCTTGATGGTGACGTCATTCAACTTCCTGTAATCCGTACACAAACGGTTATCTCCATCCTTCTTGTCCACAAACAAGATAGGTGACCTCCAAGGTGACGCACTTGGTTGAATCAATCCAATTTCCAACATGGAATCCAGTTGCTTCTTCAGTTCTGCTAGTTCAGACGGGTTCATACTATAGGGTCTTTGGGCTATGGGTCCTGTTCCGGGGATTAGTTCAATGATAAACTCGATATCCCGATCTGGGGGCATACCGGGCAAAACATCTGGAAATACATAGGGGTATTCACAGACTATCCGGACTTGGTCAATGGTAGGTTGGGCTATACTCTTGTTGCACTTGAATTGACGAGGTAAGATTTCAGATATATACTCGACTGATATTCCGGCGGTACTGGTCATGGTTATGGCTTTCTTGGCACAGTCAATCAATCCTTTATGTTTGTACATCCAATCCATTCCTAGTACTACTTCCAAACCTTTAGTTTCGAGTACTATTAGATTTGCATAAAAATCTATGCCATGGATTCGGATAGGGATGGCTTTGCAAATTTGCCTAGCCTTGGTGGTTGATCCGGGAATTTGAACAATCATAACATGCTTCAGTTTGGTTGGTTGAATTTTACTAGTGCATGCAAATTCTTCGGTGACAAATGAGTGTGATGCACCAGAATCAAACAACACTCGTGCAAGTACTGAATTAACAGAAAACATACCCAGCACGACGTCTGGCGCTTTCTAAGCTTCTTCAGCATGCATGAGGAAAAGACGCCATTGCGGTTGAGCGAGTTCCCTGAGGCAAATATCCTTCCGGGCTGAACACGACGCTGTTGCTGAGCTGGGGCATTGGCATTGGGTGATGCGGCATTCTTCTTGTTGGGGCACGCGTTGGAATAGTGGCCTTTATTTCCACAGTCATAACAAGTCACTTGCGACTTGTCCTTTGCTGCTACAGGCACAGCATTGCTTCTAGTTCTCGGGGCAGTGTTAGTGTTGGCGGTAGCATTGTTGTTGTTGAACTTGGGTGGGGCACGGTTGAAATTGCTAGCGTTGCCGGGGTTTTTGTGATTTCCTTCGGGCCTAGGGTTTCCACGGTTGGGATAGGTCGGACGGTTCATCGGGGGTCTGTTGGTTCTTGGGGCAAATCCGGGAGATGGGTTAGGGCGATACTTTGGGGTCTGATGTGTTCCTGGTTGATGCATCATGCGACGCTTGCGGTTCTCATTGGCTTGACTGATCTTTCCTTCCATCTGGATAGCTGAGTCGACAAGGGCTTCAATATCAGCAAAGGGGATATTGACTAACACCGTCTGTATCTCATCATGCAGACCATTTAGGAATCTTTCTTTCTTCTTGGCTTCGGTGTCGATCTCATCCGGGGCATACCTAGCTAATGACAAAAATTTGTCACGGTATTCCACTACGGTCATTCTCCCTTGCTTCAGTTCTCTGAACTCGTCTCTCATTCTCTTGATCAAACCCGGGGGCACATGGGTTCTGCTAAACTTGACCTTGAATTCCTCCCAGGTCATCATATGGCCTCCGATCATTGCACGAACACTGTTCCACCATGATCTTGCATCTCCGGCTAGATAGTGGGTGGCGAACAGAATTTTCTCGCTGGCTTCCACTCCGGCGACTTTTAGGTTATTTTCCATGGTCTGCAGCCAATCGTCGGTGTCTAGGGGTTCTTCTGACTTAGTGAAAATAGGTGGGTTGGTATTCTGGAAGTTCTTGAGCTTAGATCCATGGTTGTCCTGATTTCCGTAGCCTTGGTTGTTGTGGTCAAGCTAGGTTATCTGCTGCAGTGTGGCTAGGTTGGCCTGACGTTCCGCTCTTTCAGCTTCGCGGTCAGAAGTCAACATTTGCAGAATCTGCAACATCGGGTCCGGGGATGAACCACTTCCTCCACGTGGCATATGAAGATTGGGATAGATCATGAGAAAAGAGGGAAATTTCTAAGGTTTTGGGTCTTTGAAAAGTTTTTAAAGTTTGACTCAGATTTTTCTAGCAACTTGCTTTTTCATTCATTCATTCATTCATTCACAGCACACGATACAACACACACCGCAACAAAGAAAAGCAGATGGTTTTAAGAACCATTATGGGAACTACGATACAGTGGGACCGAATACTACTCACTACGCTAGTGCTCAAGTGCTACTACTCCTCGGAATTCGTGGCTTCGTCATCCTCATCATCATCATCGATGAAGGCGAAATCATCCTCATCGGTGAAGAAGTCCATAGCCTGATCCTCCAGAAAATCATCGTCATCGCTGAGATAGGAGTAGGGGTCTCCACGAAGATCCTCTCCGGCATTATCCCTTTCCTCTAACTGCATGTCTCTCTCGTGGATGGTATCCTCCAAGGATGAGATACGGTGGCGAACACATGCAATGATGCGCTCCTTCTTGTCGAGCTGACGGCAGCGAGACTTGCGATCCTTTGCTAGCATGGTGATGGTTTGATCCTTCGTTTTGATGATGGCAGACTTGTGGTTGGAGTAGTCACAGCAGTTATCCAACTCCTGCTGATGATCGTACATCATGAAGCTAAGGTGGTCCACTTGGGTCTTCAGCTCGGGTGATATGGGGCTTCCAGTGGTTGTCCATTAGCATCACGCCTTGGGAAAAACTCAAAGCGAGTACCCTTGATCTGATTTATACTCTGCCCATAGAGACGGAAAAGAGCTTCCTGCATGGCCCTGGCAAGTCCATCGAGCCAGTTGTTCTCTCTTAAGGTAAACTGAATTCCTTCCGCAGTGGGAGGTTCAATCTTTCCTCGGAGACTTGCAACAATTAGCCACTGCAGATCTTCTCCTCCTTGATCATTGAGCTGAGCTCCGAAGAACTCGGGTGCGGACGCTCCAGAAGTTCCGAAAGCTGGTCCAAATCCCTCTTAAAGATAAGGTCTCCTCCATTCCCCAACTGGTAAACCTTGCTGTACTTCAAGTCCATCTATAAGAATATAGGATGAGTAAGTCAGTAGAGTGATCAAGTGTGTCAAAATTTTATGTATTTTGCAAGAGTTTTTGAGGAACATGAATTTTCATGAAAGAATCAAAGGGATAAGAATGAGAATAAGTTTTTGTAAATATTTGTTTTCTTTGGTTTTGAAACTAAGTTTTTGATTCAAAGCCACTTATGCAATACAAGTTGCATGTCAAGCGTGGAGCAAGTCTCATGAACGATGTCATGTAAGGTTAGCCCGGGCCGCTTCATCCCAACATACCGCAAGATGCAAAGTACACAAAAAGCAATCGACAATAAAAGCATCAACGCCCACAATGACCATTGTGTTCTACTCGTGCAACAGATCTACATATAGACACGGCTCTGATACCACTGTAGGGGTTCGTAGCATGGAAAACAAAAAATTTCTATCGCATACAAACAAACAAGCCAAGATCTATCTACTAGATTGCAGCAACGAGTCGATGGAATAACTCACCCTCGAAGATTCCAAAGCGGTTAACGAGAGCAGATTCTCGTGGGTGATGTAGTCGTACTCTTTCCGATCTCAAGATCGCGTAGACAATCCTTCCGGCGCTGCGTTCCGGCAGCGCTCCCGCAGTCGGTCACACGTTCGGTACTCGACGAAGACCTTCCTCTCCCTTGTTCCAGCAGGCAGCGGAGGTTGTAGCACTCTCCTCGCGATTCTGGCAGCACAACGGCGTGGTACCGGAAGTAGAGGGGAGATCCCGCAGGGCTTCGCCTTAAGCCGGAGCGAGTATGGTGGATTATGAGAGAGGGCTATTAGTGGTCTAGAGATTAGACTCACCAATTAGAAGGCTCTAAACCGCAGGCTAAAGCAATTAGAAGCTCTAAACCAAAACGGCTCTAAACCGGAGATTAGAGGTGGAAACTTGTGTATCTCAAGGAGGAGCCCTGCCCCTCCTTTTATAGGTGGAGGGGCTAGGCGCGCCAGGGAGGGAGGGAGTCCCTCCCCAACTCGGCCTAGGGCTGGGCGCCGGCCAAGGAGGAGAGGAACTCCTCCTCCAAGTTGGTTTCAACCTCCTCTTGCTTGTTTCCCACAGTTTCCTGTTTCCCACAGTTTCCTGTTTTCCACAGTTTCCTGTTTTAGCCGTTTGACTTTCAAACTGGCAATTTGACTTTCATGTTTTTGGAACAGCAAGAACACTTAGTACATGATGCAATCATTCAATGACACACTCATGTACCCTCCCCCCCCCGGAGTGCCGGACAATCCGGAACCTTCTAGAACATTCCCGATGAAAACACCGGAATCATTCCCGAACTCCGAAACGGGACTTTCCTTATATGAATATTATTTTCGGGACCATTCCGGATCACCTCGTGATATCCCGGATCCCATCCGAGACTCCGAACAACATTCGGTCTCTTTCTCATAATACCATAACTACTCAAACAACGTCGAATCCTTAAGTGTGTCTCCCTACGGTTCGTGAATTATGCGGACATGATCGAGACACTTCTCCGAACAATAACCAATAGAGGAATCTGGAAATTCATATGGCTCCCACATATTTCTACGATTACTTTGCGATCGAATGAACCACTTACATACGATACCAATTTCCCTTTGTCTCACGATAGTTTACTTATCCGAGGTTATGATCGTCGGTATCTCTGCATACCTAGTTCAACCTCGTTACCGATAAGTACTCTTTTCTCGTTCCCGTGATATGTGATCCCTTGTGAGCCAGTCACATGCTTGCAAGCTAATTGGATGACATTTCACCGAGAGGGCCCAGAGTATATCTATCCGTCATATGGATGGACAAATCCCACTCTTGATCCATGTGTTTCAACCAATACTTTCCGAACACTCAATGCCACCTTTATAGCCATCCAGTTACGGTGTGGTGTTTTGATGTCATCAAAGCATCCATCCGGTAAAGATGATATGCATGATCTCATGGTCGAAGGAATTAGGTTACTATGTATCAGAAAGCATATAGCAATTGAACTATTGAAATGACTTGATCTTTATGCTACGCTTATCTATAGGAGTATGTCCATCACATCATTCTCCTAATGATATGATCCTGTTGTTAATAACATCTCTATGTTCATGATCAGGAAACCATGATCATATATTAACCAACAAGCTAGTTTAACAAGAGGCTTTACTAGGGACTCTTATTTTAGTTTACAAATCACACAAGTATTAATGTTTCCGGTTAATACAATTATAGCATGGTATGTAAACATTTATCATAAGTGTGAAGATATGATAATAACCACTTTATTATTGCCTCTTGGGCATATCTCCAACAGTCTCCCACTTGCACTAGAGTCAATAATCTAGTTTCAAACCTTTGTGTATTCAACACCTATGGCTTTCCGGTGTTGTATGTACACGATTGCTAGTGGTCAACTGATCTCCGGATCTGACACTTCCAGGTCCGTGTGTAATTGCATGTCTTTGCGTCTCTACACATCACTCATTCTCTAATGAGATGGCTTTGTATAAATTTGGTCTTTCGGTGTGACCTTTAGTTCTTTGGGGTTAAAACATGTTGATAATATTGTCGCACAATATATCTTCATAGTATTATCCCTCTGTGAACTACACCTAGTTTGATAACAAACTACTTGACACAAATGCCCTCTTTTGCTGCTATAATAGCAGTCATATACTTAGCCTTTTGTTGTAGTATCTGTCACAATGTCTTAACTTTGGAACTCATCCAAATCCATTATGGAACTTACTTCCATTATATTGTGCCACCCTTAGTTTAGATTGAGATAAACTTAATTTGTACTTTGTGACAAAGCTAGTATCAATATAGTACTTTTACAATGAACTAACCATCTATTTGTCACTTCTACAAATATTATACTCTTAGTTCTTCCAAAAGATCATAAGAATATCCTTACTATTGTCCAATGATCATCTTACGAATCATTCTGGTATATGCTCACAATATTTAGAGCATAGGACATATCTGGATTTGTACATATCACAGTATGATTGATATAAATACTCTTTGTGATTTCATACATCAAGTATCAATCTATACTTGATTATTTGTTTCACTTTACCAAATGTCAATACACTTGAATATATCATCAACATTGAACTCATTCAATCCTTTCTGTGCGACAAGAACCTCTCTTGTAGTTTCTATATTGAACTCATTCAATATCTTGTCTATGTACTTCTGGCACAACCATATTAGCGTCTATTGATGCCAAATATTTAGGTTTTGCCTAAGTCTTTCATCGGGATGAAATTCTTAATATGTGTTAATAAAAGATACATATTTTCTAATCAACAATATGTCCTCCACATAATGTATTAGAAATATGTCTTAGCGCTCCCACTTAATTTCTTGCAAACGCAAGCATCTTCATTGTCTCTGATGAAATTAAACTCTTTTAACAGTTTCATCATAGTGAAGATTCCAACTCCGCGATGCTCACTTCAACCATTGAAGTTTGCATATACTTTTAGCATCCTTTTGATTTAACAAAACCCTATGGACCGTGTTATGCACATGTCCTAGGTAACGATTCTATTAGAAGAACTTGTTTTGTTTATTCAACTACCATATAACAAATTATATGTAGTGGTTGCTACATTAATCCGTCTAGACTAAATATCACTATGAAAGATCAGATCTTGTCATATACAACCTTTGAACATTGTTGTGAACTCTTTCCCAACATGTCGACTATTTCATAGATGTGAAACATCCATGTCTATTTTGTTATAGATCCAAACACAACTGTAAGGTCTTACACCTTTCTCGAGGGTCCTTCAAGTTCAAAACTTGATTTCTCGTGTATGGAACTATCACGGATTTTATGGCTTCAAGCCATTTGACGGAGTCAGGGCTCATCATCACTTCTTTGCACGTAGTCGGATCATTATTGTCAAATAATGATTTTACTCTCAAATCTTGGTATTTGATTGTTCATCCGACCTACTTGTTTCAATGGGAACTTAGATCTCCGTGACCATAACCTTTGAAGTACGCGAGCCATGAGCATTGTTTGCTAACTCCGGAACACTTTTCGGTGCTGCGCAACTTTGCACATATAGCTAAGGTTCTTTTAACCTTATCAAAGTTCTATTGTCCTCCCACTTAACTTTTCACGAAAAATTCCTTCTCAAAGAAACTTGACGTTCTAAGCGACAAACACTTTTGTCTCTGGAGGAATACAAAGACAGGTTCATCCGACTTTGGTTGCAAACATCTTTCTTATGTATAGCATACCAATGTTTAAGAAAGGACTACTTGGGTTTTATCCCAAACCATAACTTTATATGGTGTCATTTCAACGGATTATGATGGAGCTCTTTTCAGTGGAAAAACGGTAATCTCTAAAGCTTTTAATCTTTAAAATACAATGGCAGTTTTATGAATTATACCTTTGATCTCACCATGTCAAACAAGGTTTAATTACATATCTCGAATGCTCCATACTCTTATGGTGTTTCGGGAAATGCAAATCCACGGAACGATTCCTTAAATCTTAGGTATTATGCTAAACTTGTAACTCAAATATCTTCTTTTATGATCTTATCATAAACTATTTATATTCTTGTTACAATGATTTTGCACTTCATCTTGAAAATCTTTGAACTTTTCAAATATTTCACACTTCATCCTTATTAAGTAAATATTCATATATTCACTCAAATTTTCGGAGAAAGCATATGAAGTTGAAATCCATCGCTCTTGACTATACATAATGGATTTCGTACAACAATATGTACAAGTTCCAATAAGCTAGTCATTCGTTCCCTTTTGGCCTATGAACGAAGTTTTAATTATCTCTAGGAAAGTTTCACAAGCGTCATTTGATCAAAAATCAGAAGACTCCAAAATTCCATCCACATGGAGTTTCTTCATGTTTTCTTTCCATTATAATTTAAACGGCGATGTCACTTCCTAAGTGATCTTTCAATCAATTTGTCTTTCGACATTTTTAGCACTAGTTTTATGGATGTGATTTCTCCAACGAGATTTGTGAATCATCCATATTTTATGGATTACAGCAATTATTTGAATAACCCTTTTGTTCTCATAATACCTGATAAAACAAATCTTGAAGGCAAGCTTTGATGTTTAACGAGCAACACAATAACCCTTTATTTGTTCTCGATGAACATCATCACATATTCTTTTGCTAGTTACTTAGGCCATTGTAGTTCATGAATTGTGTTGTTTCGTATGACGATTCACACCAACAAATTCAGTATCAAATACTTGAGAACCACATTGTTTAATAAGCAAAGAATATAGCCATAACATGTATATCATCTATATACTTAAACTAAACAATTCTAGTCTTTTCTTTTCTGCCATATTTTTATGAGATTCTCTTTCAATATTTCCTTTTCTGTTTGAAAGAATCTATCAATATCAATAGTGGAGTCATACATATGACATATAGTCCAAAACATGTATAGTTAAATACCAATGTCTTTGGACTTGCACTTTGAAGTAGATCACCATCATCACATGTTTGGTGTTCTTTCAAATTCCTTTATTTAGTAATCTCTTGGTGTAGTAAACATTTTACCTACATCAAATATTCATCCTTATCATGGAATCGTCCATGATCAAGCTACTTTTAGCTTATAACGATGAATTATGAGTATAATTTTGCTATCCAAAACCTTTTGGAGGATTAGGACAAAAAGTGTCTCCAACCTTTTGCAAATTCTCATCAAATATGAGAACATGACTTTAGCCATATTATACTCTATCATGTTGCAACCAAAACTTCGTTTCAGATATCACAATATCTTCCACACATCATGGTTTCTGAAACAACTCTTTCAGATCCTAGATAACCTTGATATTAAGAGAATCCTTTGAATATCAAGAATCATGGAGACAAACATGACACTTATATACTAACACTTGGAATTGTTACTCTTGATTTAATACTAATTATTAAACTTCATGGAGTAACCGGAACTTACTGAAAGTTTGCAATAGGACTTTTAAACTTTAGATTAACACATCAAAACAATACGATACCAGTTCGTAAAGTAACTAACCAGAATTCTATAGTTCTATCATCTCAATTATAACTAAGCGCAAGGTGGTAAACGGATGCCAATGACTACAACAACTATGCAAATTCACTTTGATTTAGTTTATGATAAATTGAGTTCTAATTAATAATTAAATTAATCTAGGTGAACTCCCACTCAAAACAATATCCCTCACATTGTTTTAGTGATTACACGAACCAAATCCACCACATCAAAACCGATCATCACGAGAGTTGATATAGCTTCAATGGCGAACAATCAACATGTTCATCATATCTACTATATGACTCATGCTCTACCTTTCGGTAATCCGTGTTCCTGAGGCCATGTCTGTACATGCTAGGCTCGTCAAGATCAAACCTTAGCTTCCGCATAAGCAAATATGGCTTGCTTACGTTGTATACACTTGCAGAATCTAACACACCCGATCATCACGTGATGCTTCGAAACAACAAGCTTTAGAACGGTGCTAACTAAGGGTGAACACTTTATGACTTGAAATTCATGTGCATGAGGGATCATCTTATAATGCTACCGTCGTCTACTAAGCAATACAAGATGCATAAAGGATTAACATCACATGCAATTCATAATATGTGATATGATATGGCCTTTCTTCTTTGTGCTTCCGATCTCCATCTTCTAGCACGAACATGATCTCCATCATCACCGACATTGCATCAAGGTCAATGATGCTTCTCCATGGTTGTCGTCCACCGGCTTCAACTATTACAACTACTTTGAATAGACACGCGGGTCTTAACAGAATTTAAAGACAACCATATGGCTCCTGCCGGTTGCCAACTTACAATAAGGAACATTGCATACATCATATATAATCACAATCATGGCCATATCACATCACAGCACACCCCTGCAAAACAAAGTTAGACGCTTCTACTTTCTTTGCATATTTTACGTGGTTTGGGGCTTTCAATAAGTGTCGTTCTAACTTACGAACAAGAACCACAACATTGATACTAGTATTGTTAATCACCCGTTGTAAATTGGATCTTAACTATGCTAGGAGAAACAGGCACCCGCAAAGCCACTTATGCAATACAAGTTGCATGTCAAGCGTGGAGCAAGTCTCATGAACGATGTCATGTAAGGTTAGCCCGGGCCGCTTCATCCCAACATACCGCAAGATGCAAAGTACACAAAAAGCAATCGACAATAAAAGCATCAACGCCCACAATGACCATTGTGTTCTACTCGTGCAACAGATCTACATATAGACACGGCTCTGATACCACTGTAGGGGTTCGTAGCATGGAAAACAAAAAATTTCTATCGCATACAAACAAACAAGCCAAGATCTATCTACTAGATTGCAGCAACGAGTCGATGGAATAACTCACCCTCGAAGATTCCAAAGCGGTTAACGAGAGCAGATTCTCGTGGGTGATGTAGTCGTACTCTTTCCGATCTCAAGATCGCGTAGACAATCCTTCCGGCGCTGCGTTCCGGCAGCGCTCCCGCAGTCGGTCACACGTTCGGTACTCGACGAAGACCTTCCTCTCCCTTGTTCCAGCAGGCAGCGGAGGTTGTAGCACTCTCCTCGCGATTCTGGCAGCACAACGGCGTGGTACCGGAAGTAGAGGGGAGATCCCGCAGGGCTTCGCCTTAAGCCGGAGCGAGTATGGTGGATTATGAGAGAGGGCTATTAGTGGTCTAGAGATTAGACTCACCAATTAGAAGGCTCTAAACCGCAGGCTAAAGCAATTAGAAGCTCTAAACCAAAACGGCTCTAAACCGGAGATTAGAGGTGGAAACTTGTGTATCTCAAGGAGGAGCCCTGCCCCTCCTTTTATAGGTGGAGGGGCTAGGCGCGCCAGGGAGGGAGGGAGTCCCTCCCCAACTCGGCCTAGGGCTGGGCGCCGGCCAAGGAGGAGAGGAACTCCTCCTCCAAGTTGGTTTCAACCTCCTCTTGCTTGTTTCCCACAGTTTCCTGTTTCCCACAGTTTCCTGTTTTCCACAGTTTCCTGTTTTAGCCGTTTGACTTTCAAACTGGCAATTTGACTTTCATGTTTTTGGAACAGCAAGAACACTTAGTACATGATGCAATCATTCAATGACACACTCATGTACCCTCCCCCCGGAGTGCCGGACAATCCGGAACCTTCTAGAACATTCCCGATGAAAACACCGGAATCATTCCCGAACTCCGAAACGGGACTTTCCTTATATGAATCTTATTTTCCGGACCATTTCGGATCACCTCGTGATATCCCGGATCCCATCCGAGACTCCGAACAACATTCGGTCTCTTTCTCATAATACCATAACTACTCAAACAACGTCGAATCCTTAAGTGTGTCTCCCTACGGTTCGTGAATTATGCGGACATGATCGAGACACTTCTCCGAACAATAACCAATAGAGGAATCTGGAAATTCATATGGCTCCCACATATTTCTACGATTACTTTGCGATCGAATGAACCACTTACATACGATACCAATTTCCCTTTGTCTCACGATAGTTTACTTATCCGAGGTTATGATCGTCGGTATCTCTGCATACCTAGTTCAACCTCGTTACCGATAAGTACTCTTTTCTCGTTCCCGTGATATGTGATCCCTTGTGAGCCAGTCACATGCTTGCAAGCTAATTGGATGACATTTCACCGAGAGGGCCCAGAGTATATCTATCCGTCATATGGATGGACAAATCCCACTCTTGATCCATGTGTTTCAACCAATACTTTCCGAACACTCAATGCCACCTTTATAGCCACCCAGTTACGGTGTGGTGTTTTGATGTCATCAAAGCATCCATCCGGTAAAGATGATATGCATGATCTCATGGTCGAAGGAATTAGGTTACTATGTATCAGAAAGCATATAGCAATTGAACTATTGAAATGACTTGATCTTTATGCTACGCTTATCTATAGGAGTATGTCCATCACATCATTCTCCTAATGATATGATCCTGTTGTTAATAACATCTCTATGTTCATGATCAGGAAACCATGATCATATATTAACCAACAAGCTAGTTTAACAAGAGGCTTTACTAGGGACTCTTATTTTAGTTTACAAATCACACAAGTATTAATGTTTCCGGTTAATACAATTATAGCATGGTATGTAAACATTTATCATAAGTGTGAAGATATGATAATAACCACTTTATTATTGCCTCTTGGGCATATCTCCAACACTTACACAAATAGGGATCTCATGATCCAGTTCTTAGTACAACTTCAAGCAGCGGAAATACGTAATAATAACGGTAGCGTAGGCGAAGCTCCATCTTCGGGGTCACAGGCAATGCTGACGATGGGAGATGATCCTAGTTGTCGTAACCTTCCTGGGGTCCATCCTCCAGGTACTCCTCTTCATAGTCTGGCCACGGGAATAGCCAGAGACAAAGCCATGAGTACTCTTTAAGTATCCGCAAACTAATACTAACAAGTGAAAGGGTTTTTTGATAATAGGACACTAGGCTCTAGGGTTGTTTTGCAAAAGCCAGATTTATCTCTACTAAGTTTATAAGCAACGAATGCTAGTTGAAGTTTTATAACACCTAAGTGGGAACTTGTATCTCATATCACAACCCTGTTGTGGTCAAGTCAAAGTCTCAGTTCATTTCACAAGTCTTTTGAAAACATCTGACAGGGGAACAGTATGGCCACTCCAACTGTCCATAACCACGGACGCGGCTATTCGAATAGTTTGACACTCTGCAGAGATTGTACACTTTCACCACAACATTCGATACATTCGTTAGGAATAAATCCCGAATTCACCATACTCAGTATGCAGATAATCAATCCTAACCTTTCAATTACACGACCTAGTATAAGCACCTCTCCTGTGAGTTTGGCCTCCCAACCATGACCAACTGTCATCTTGGGTACTGCACAGGTGGACAATCTTCACAAGGTAGCCTCAGCTCAGACCTTGGTCGTGAGGGAACTAATACTAAGGTATATAAGTTTCCAGTCAAGCCCTACCCAATTCTCGGGTATTGTGGTTGTACGATAAAATTGGAATGGTATCGCATCCAGACAACCATCAGTTTTATAAAGGGCTAAGGCTCATGCCTCAACATTTTCATCACCAAAATCATCAGGTGTTCGGAAACACATGTCCAAAATATTTCAATAGAATGATCCATCATTCCAAGGTTTTCATAACCATTTTTCCACCAAGTATTCCCATCTAAAGTTGATCAAGTTTTATGCTTTAGCACTAGCATCTACAAGTGGGGATAAGCACTAATGAGGGGTGGTAAACTAGTGGAGTTTAACTAAGTTTAATCTTATGCCTTAGGATGACATAAGGATTATCTAGCTTAGGCCAAATTTTATGCTCTTTATGCAACCTTCAATTATCTTTCTAATATCTACAATTCACTTAAGTAAGCTCTAAGTACTAGCTTTGATAAAGAAATAAAGTATAAAAGCTTGTAAGTAAAACTAGGATTGGTTTATCAAGTGGATATGATCACATATGCTTAGGGCATATAGTGGTCATGGTAACAAGCAAGTATTAGCTTGCATAGGTATCAGTATAAGCTTGCATTAGTAGGGTATCTTGCAAGTGTTAGCTTGCACATTCAACTAGTAGTATTAGGCTTGCCTTGTGCAGAGCAGTGGTTGAAGTTCTCCTCGGCTTCTTCTTCGTAGAATCCTCCTTCCTCCTCGTATCCTTGGTCGGTACTAGCGTCTATGAATAAATACGAGGTACACAATCACCAAACAATACTTAACTACTTGCAATCATCACACAAAAAGGGTCCTATAGATGATCTAACCTCATCTCTAACATTACAAAGATTAAGGCTTGGTTTAATTCCTTTTATTTTTAGAAAAGTAATTTCTACTCACTGAAAAACTACTTAAGATTTAATATTCTCCAAACCAAACATGGGATCATGTTGACACATGTCATCACCACATATTTCAGTCCATGGGAATGTGATTTAAAGTGGTGTCACAATTTAATAAGGTTTTTCTCTTTTATTTTAATTAATTAAAGTGGCTAGAAATGCCTATGTGGCATTATTTTATTACTTGAACATTATTTTTGTAAGTAAACCTATATATTTTTATATATTCTGAAAGGTATGGTTAAATGTGATTTTTGAGAGTTGGAATCAACTCAAAAGCTATTATGGTTTAAATTTGAAAAATGTTTGAATGCAGAAAATCTTCTGCCTTGTTATTTTTACCATGGATGATATACAGATCCAAATGGCTTGAATCCAACGGGCTTGGATTCAGCATTCCCAGACCTTTCTAACAAAATTAGTTTCATTCAATTTGGTTCACTGACTCGACCTGGGTTGATTTTTGAAACTGGGTACAGAAGTGTGTTTGAAATAAAATGGAAAAGGTTAAATTCAAATAACTAGGCTGCGCGGGAAGCGATACTGGGCCGGCCTGCTAAGCACAGCGCTTCCGCGGGCTGTTTAAGTTGCTGTCCCCACGCGTCAGTGAGACGAGGGGGTGCGAAGCGGTATGGGGCGATGTGGTGCATTCGATCTGGTTCTAATCCAACGGCTGAGAGTCATCGTCGACGTTGGGCAACGCCGGCGAGACATAAACCTAGCGCGGCCAGTGGGGGTCGTTGGGGGCTCACCGGGGTTCAGGCGAGGGTCGGCGATGGGGGCAAACGACGAAGTCGACGACGGCGAACCTCCTGGTACCGGCAGCTTCTCGTGGGGCGGCTCCAATCGCTCGCTCCCTTCTTCTCCAGCAGCGGCAGGCTCCGGTGAAATTCCGGCGATGTGCTGCTCGCCTTGCTCCGGGAACGGGGTGGCACGATCAGTGAGGAGAGGGGAGTGAGATGGTGTGCTCAATTCGGCTGGGGGTGGCCTCTATTTATAGTGAAGCGAGGGGACCGACGAGGCGCAAGGTGAGCTCGTCGTGGTCGACGGTATAGGCGGCTATCGGCATGGGCGACGGTAGGGGGCGGTGCGGTGCTCCCTAGCGATGCTCAACGACACGGTGGCGAGACGTGGGGCGGTGTGGTTTGGTCGGAACGCGACGGTGCTCTGAGCGTGCCCGACGGAAGATTTAATGGCGCATAGCGCGTGTGGTACGCGCGGCGGCGAACGAGCGTATCTGCGGGGTTACTAGGACGGTGGTGATCACGTATGCACGCAGCGAGGGCGACGCACGGTCTGTGGGCGTCGGTCGAGCGTGGCGCACGGGGCGTGCTCTCGGCATGGTTGCTGGCGAGGTTGACATGGTTCGTGTGTGTGGTCCAGTGGCTGGCAAGGTCCGAGCGGTGACAGGGAGTGGCGGTGGAATTCCTCGGCACTACCACGACGGCCTTCGAAGATCACGATTAAGCAAACTTGATTCCGTCTTCGAAATCGTGGATACGGTGGTGTTGGGGCACGTGCAGGGATGGCAGTAGAGATGGGGATCGAGGGAGGCGGTGGTGGTGATGGGGTTTGATGGCGTGGCAGCGGCGGGGGTGGGGATTGATGGGGTGGTCAGCGGTGGAGACGGGCGGTCGTGGTGATTGGGATTGAGGAGGTGGCTGATATAGTACTGGGAGGAGAGATCACGGTCCCGTCGCGTCAGGCGGGCCTAAAACATTTTGTCGCGGGATGTCGACGAAGGAAGCGACGCCACGGAACGCGAGATTCTAAAAAAATTTAGGTACGGAGTAGTAGAGATGACAAGATTCAAACGAGTATTGTTTACATGTGTTGTATTACAAACCCAACCTTAGTTCGTAAAAAAAAACCTTTACTCTCACATTTTATCCACATGTGATGGGTGATGGGTTGCCTCAACCTATTTTGGGCCTTGTGGCATGCCTGCTCCCGTGTCATACAACGAGTATTGGATTTGTATTAATCGTATTTATGCTATTTTTTTGGGAGAGAAATATAGCAAGTGAGCGGCCTCAAGGCAATAGCCGTTCAATGCATAACCTATGGTTGGGGCGCATAGATGGATGAGGCTTGCCTGTGCCGCATCCGTGCGCCCATCCGTGCGGCCACACCATTGGTTGGGCATTGAATGGTGGCCGCCTCTGACGCCCCTCGCTTGCCATTTTTCAAGCCAAAAAATATCACAAATACGGCAATACATCCTGGCAATACTAGCTGTGGTAGGATGAAAAACAATTCACAGAACTCCTTGGCAATCTGGCCGCGGCCGCAGCTTCCTACCATATCATTAGCTACTTTTAAGATTTTATTAAGATTTTATTTCACATTTTTTAAAAATTTTTAAATATTGTTTTATTTTTTTAATACACAGCGAGCAGTGAAGCTCGGAAGCCACAAAAAATTTCCGCGGCCAATTGTAAAAGAAGAGATCTGATTTGTCAGCCCATTGGGCGAAAACGTCCAAGTAAGCAGAGAAGATGATGGGCCCAAACGGATCGATTTTACGGGCCGATCCCACGCACGGGGTGGCGACGTAGTGGTCAAACCGAGTAGAGCGAGCAGCGTGCTCTGGAAGGAGCCGGAGCCCGGTAAGACAACGCCGCCCAACATAAAACCGAACACGCCCTCCCGCTGCGCCTTCCGCGCCGGCGACCATGTCTTCCTCGTCGCCGCAGCCCTCGCCGTCGGGGACCCCCTCGCAGGTCCTCAGCGTCCGCATCGTCTCGCTCGACTACTACATGGCGCCGCCCATCCCCGGCCTCGACTTCTCCTACAGCCCCTTCCACTGTACGCTCCCTTTCCCCCCTTTCCCCCCTTTCTGAATTTCTTCAGCCCCGCTTCTCTTCAGCTTTGTGCCGCATTGAATTCTCTATCTGGTGGCCTACGCAGGCGAGGAGGTGCAGGAGGTGCCGGTGATCAGGATCTACGGCTCCACCCCCGCGGGGCAGAAGACTTGCCTCCACATACACCGGGTGGGTAGCAGCTTCTCCATGGCCTCACCGTTCTTCTCATTTCGCCATGTTTATATGATTGGTTCGCCAAGGTAGCTCCGGTGGCCAGGTCACGTTTAGTTCTGAGCGGATTAGCACCAGCGAGCGTGCGCGTGGGTGTGACACGTTCGCATCCGCATGTGCTGTTGGTACTGTAGTCAGAGCCTTTTCGGTGTTTTCGTCATGTCTGGTAGGGTTTGTACAGCAATTAGCGCGTGTGTTGTTGCTGCTTGGATTCAAATCTGAAAACTTGGAGGGGAATGGGAAGTGTGGCGCACCGAATTTGTTGTCTGGAAGCTCAATTCAGCATGCCAGTTAGCAAAGAGCAGTGTGGCAATCAGGGATGTGTTGCTCTGGTACTGGCCTGGTCGGTAGTTCAAGTTCTTGGAGGTTTGTTCATTATTTGTAGCAACTGCGCACATACTTGCACCAATATATTATGTTTGCATTAGTGCTTCACCGGTTACTTGTGTTAGTAGTCGAACTGGAAATTCTGTAACAGTCTTTGTTGTCAATCAGAGTTGGGGCACTAGGTACCCTTGAAACCTATTATTATCCTGTATGAACTGAAGTTCTTATATACCCAATTTCTGGCGTATCATGTCCAATAGTTTATAGTTGATATACTGATGTTGATTAAATACTGCTCGCCTTTATTTTGTCCTGGTGACACGTTCTTTCAACTAGTTCGTAATGTACAACAGTCTAAAGTTGTAAATCTCTTTCTGTTATTTAGGCCCTGCCATACTTGTATGTACCTTGCCCAGAGGAGCTACTTCATAACATCGATAGAGGTGATTTGCGCTTCATAAATATGCACGCCTGATACAATTCCCTATGTTTCTATCTACTGTTCCTTTTGTCATTCATTGTATGTACTCTTCTCTTGTTTGCTGCATGATGTCTATAATTTCATATCAGCATTGCCTGATACTTGACATTGGTCATGCATTCAATTTGTTAGCTAGCAATTCTTATGGCATGTCTCGTGAATTTTGTCGGTATTAATTTTTCATACATGTGGTAGTTACCGACCACTACTGCAAATTTTGTCTAGGCACAACCATGATTTGTAGTTAAAAACGTCACACATGTTTAAAGCTTGTTCTACTTTACTTATGTAACATAGTTACAGTACATGAAGGATAGAATGAACCCTTAGTCTGAATTTGGTCTGGTTAAGCACCTGTAGCCTATTAGATATAAATTTTCCGGCCAAAGGGGCAGACATGTCAAGAAAAGCACTCAAATATCAGGATAAATTAATATGTCTTTTCTCTCTGTTCTTTAGGGAATTCATGTATGACTGGTCTATTGAGTGACCTCGAGAAAGCTTTGCAGGTAGAGTCCACTTAGTCTGTATGTTAAATTTTCTCTTCCGTGAGTTCATCGTTGCCCTTGCAGAATCGTGGGCCAACAAAAAGGAAGCATGTCCATGGATGTAGCCTCGTTCGAGCAAAGAAGTTGTATGGCTATCACTCATCCGAGGAGATTTTTGTGAAGATCTACCTGTATCCATAATTAATCATTCTTACAGATCATTTCTTGTTGCTACATATGTTTAGGCCTATGTAACTCATTTGCCATTTTCTTTTCTTGTTATATTTTGGAGATTGTAAGTGGTGCACATAGTTCATTTGATTGTTTCAAACCGAATTACTTTACCTTTCATGAAAATAAATTTTTATACAATATTCATTGCCTCTTTTCTGTTATTTCCTACTGTGACAGTTCTTATCTTGATCCATCAGATGATTCTGGGTTCATTACTGAATATTTGTCTACTGCTGTGCTTTTTTGAAAACTAGTCTTGACTACTGAATGCCTCGCTAACTCTGCAGTTTATGTATGTTACATTTATCAAGTTCCCTCTTCTCAAAATAGAAATTGGTGCAGCATTTTTTTTACGACTTGAATGTGCTAATAGTTGACAAGCAAGTGTGTTCATCATTTTTATCCATGGATCCATGTTTTATGGAAGTATCTAGTTAAGTTGCCTTAATATCAAAGCTTTGCATCTAGGATTATCGAGGGTTGAGGACCATGTGATTCCATGATAATGCATTACATATTCGTGGCATGGAGGTAGCTAAAAATTTCTATCGTTGTGCATTGACATTATCGCTCAAAAAACACCCCTTTGTTTATGGCTGTGACTGTGAATTGCCTCAGCCTTGCTGACAATTTAGGAAGTCGTGAGCATTTAGTGGTTTGTTGAGTCACCTTAGTATTTTGTTGATATTGTATCCAACTGAATAGCATCAAATGTTTGGACCATATGTTGTCATAGTAATTTCTAGTGCACAATTGATCTAAAAAAATCTGTAAGAGGGTAGGTGCATGTAATTAATTGATGTTATCTTCGGTGGTGGTTAGAGTGCTACTGTTGCGAGTGGTTCACCACTGCGACGGGTCTTTGTTTTCTGTATCTGTTTTTGGGTGCATCCGTGATGTCGTTGGACATCTTGTTGGTCCAGAGGCTGGTTGTAATTGGTATCTTCACGATATTAATATATTCTCTTTATGGAAATAAATTAATTGATGTTATGTTCTTTCATCGCCACTTGATATGCACATGGACTTGTTTCTTCTTGAAATGCATGTCTGCATTTTGTTTCCCCCGTAAGACTTTGCTGCAGCTGATTGCCTTGATAATATAAAGATATTATCCTCATGAGGTTTCTCGGGCTGCAACCCATCTATTGGTATGATGCATTGATGCTCCCTTATGCATAAGTTGCGACCTTAGTATTTCCGTATTGGTAGGTACATTACTACATTATGTCCTGATCTTTGCCCTAATAGTTTTCGCAAAAGTACTTTGTTCTACTAAGAGATGCGTGATGTTTTACTACATCATTGCGCTCTGTTGTTCTCCCGATTTGTTTCCATTAGTTTTGCATTCAAGAATTACTTGAATGTACACTGTATTGGAAAATTGTACATTTACAGTGAACAATGTTATGACAGAGGTGTTCTGCCACCTTCACTGAAAGTATGCATGGTTCTTTTTTTTCTTGAGAAAACGCTAAGGACCTTTCTGCTTCATTTCATTGAAAAGTATGCATGGTTCTCAGTGCTGCATGCGCTGTTGCTATCTTTCATGATGTGAGGTGAATTCAGTTGAGTCCACCATGGTGCTAGGCTGATTAGGTGGGACTAGGTGGTCGTCTAGCCGTAATAAATCAAGTAGACGGGAGCTGGCATGGATGACAGTCTCTCTTGCAATATGTTTTAGTAAGAAGACGCCAGTGTCTTTGTGGTCTTTCATGAAGCTATATTTTTCTCTAAAGTGGAACCTTTTTTATGCAAACTTGTATAGTATTATTGCTGGTACTGATCCCGAGCTGTTCTGTTTCAGGGCGGCGCTGTTCTTGATAGAGTATTACAGCCTTATGAATCACACATTCCATATCTTCTTCACTTTTTGGTGAGAGCGATGCTTTCATGTTCTTTTTTATAGTTCTCCTGAACTGCACCGCAAGACCATTGCATTTTGTCTCTTTTCATCTTTTCCAGAAGCATGCATTTTTAGTACCCCCTCCGATCCAAAATAAGTGTCACTTATTTAGTACAACTTTGTGCTAAATCAGCGACACTTATTATGGACTGGAGGGAGTACAATATTCCTGTTAGAGTTATATTTATGATAGCCTTTCGCCTCCTGCATATTGGCCTTTGGCCTCCCACCTGTACTTGTATATATGATGGCTTTTGCCTAGTGAGAATACTAAGTTGCTTAATCATAACAATTCCTACATGGTGGTGCCAGTTTTGTTTGACACATGTTATATATTTTGAGTGACTCAAGAGGATATTTCTGTTCGATGTATGTTTTAGGTCGACTATAACTTGTATGGAATGGGCCATGTACATGTCACGGACTTCAAGTTCCGCCCTCCATTGCCAGATGATTTTTCTCCTAAGACTCTACATAGGAAGGTGTCTCCTTCTGCTGAATCGGGGCACAAGGCAAGTTCTATGGAAGTATGAATTTTTTTGTCTATATGAAATGATTTCCATCCAAATCTACATTATTTAATCTTGGGTTATACTTTATCCATTGCTTCTACTAAAAATTTACACCTTTCTCTTAAATTGATAGGCACATTCAGATAATGCTGTAATGAAGTATCCAACAATATGGGTATCTTCAACAGTGCCTCATGCTTTAATACTGGGCGATTCTGCTACTTCACGTAGCATGGAAGGAGCCAGTTCGAACTTCACCAAACGGCATACTTCTTTGATGCTTGAAGCTGACTCTAGGGTAGAAGGTCAGTTTACCACATCTACAAGCTATTGTTTGGTATATCCATAAATTGTGCTAAATATTTGGTTTCACCTGTAGGTATCATAAACGAGAAGCATAAGATCTACACTTCTCTTTCGCAAACAACGACAGATACAAAAATGGTCCAGTCACTTTTAGCAATTTGGGAGGTATTTTTCCTGCTTTCTGTGCACATATGCTGCAAATTGTTGCTAATTCCTGAACCTCTCTAGCTGTTTTTCTTAGGAACTCGAGCACTTACGACTACTGGAGGAAAAAAGACCTTCTGATATTGGTAGACCACTGAGGAATGTTGTTCTTAAAAGTTTTCTTCATGGTATTAAGTATGAGATTGCTCTATCTATGTTGGATTCAAAAGAGGAAGACCCCCATAAAGTTTCTGCCACTGAAGACTCTGAAAAGCTAGAGAAGTGCTTTAAATCATTGACTGATATTATTGAGACTATCACATTTTCACAAAAGGATAATGTTGATAGTGATGATCCTGCTCAAAGAACATCTCAATTACTCGATGAACATGAAAAGGTACTCCTCGGATCTTATTATTGTGTCAGTTTGTAGTGTAAGCAAAGAAAATCAAACATGAAAGTATGAAACAACGTCCAACCAGTTTCCCCAAGTCCTAACCCATAGAATGTACCTAAAAATTTGTAGGATGAAGAACTGCATTTTTTGGTTGCTGGATAATTGTAGCTGACGCTCCTGGTGGCCCTAGAAGAAATGGCTGAGAAGCACCCTAACAACACAAACAAAACCACATTAATGGTTATATTCAAGAGGGTGGAAAATAACTGTAGGTCTGAAATGACATAGTACTTTTGGTAGAGGATATGCGAGTCCATGGTCACTTTCTGATCCCGCTAATCATTTCAGATATTGGTTTTTGATTGACCTGAGATTTCCCATTTTGAGACTATCTTGACTGGCTACATTTGCATATTATGCTTTCAGTTCGAATGTGTTTATTACACTTACTCCTATTAATGTAATGCCTCCTGTCTCTTTCTTTTGTAGCATGTCGATGCTGAAGCACTTGGGCTTTTAAGCTGGATGGCATCCTCGCAGGCTGGAGAGGAATCAACAACTGATGATGAATTGATCAATGAAGTCATTCTGAGCCCTTTGTTTTCCAAGAAGTCCATTGAAGTTGCTTTAGAGTCTGCTCACCTGGATTTTGATAGTGCTTCTCAACAGGAGTGCCAGGATATTCTTGATTCACTTGAACCTGTGACTGGGGCCGGAGAGCTGAATGCTTCTATGTCTCACCACAGTTCTGCAATGCTCGATGATAGCACTTCATTGAGCAATACTATTCCTCAGATTGATGGGTCTTCTGATGAGAATAAGAAAGTCCCCCAAGGACATGATCAGGGTAAATTTACTAGGAAAAAAATAGGAACACCTAATCACTCATCTAGTCAAAACAACTCAAAGTTATCCAGCAAGCGTGGAGGTACTGAACTTCTGTGGGGTTCTTTGCCTCTTTCTACTAAAAAGCGGCCACATGGAAATGCTGATGGTCCTGTTACAACTTCTTCAGGCAGCACAATGCCAACTGAGAAGGAACCAGATTCTTGCAAGAGTAAAACTGAGAAGAACTCTCATGATACCGTAGACAACACTGACAAGGAATCTTCTAGTTCGATAGGTGAACATGGCTCAGCCTGTCAATCTGTAAGGGATTTAATGAGAAGGAGGAGGAGGAGGGGATCTTTCCAGCCTGAACAATTGGACTTTGGTTCTTCTGGAGCAGCAGCATGCGCCATGGGTAAAGAGAGCGAAATCGTGAATTCTGGAGGATTAGAATTGCATGATTTCACTAGTGATCTTTCAAATTCAGAAAAGCCTTATTCTGGCGGTGATTATGTACAGATGACCTTTGCACATAAGCCTCCACTGAAGAATGAAGTATGCTCTGGTTTGGAGGGTTCTTCTGCGAGCATTGAGCGGCCTGAATGTAAGTTTTGTAAGTAATTATTGTAAAACTTCACGTTTACATATGCCGATATGCTGTTCGGGTGTATTTTTTAGAAACTGTTGCGTTAGCATTGATGTTCTAGTTACCCATCTTATATTCTGAAAATAATTGTGTTAGAAAATGATGCCTATGATAGTATATTAGATTTATCATTATGTTACCTGACCAGAGTTACCGTTATTATGCTGCAACATAATGTATCTTAAATATGGTAGTGCCACTTCACCTCATGTGACACATATTCTCTGCTATTTTTCAGCTGTTAAACTGGGATCTGTTGACCCCCTTCCGTTTTTCGATCAGACTGCTGAAGAGAATAAGGAGAATGGATCATTTCAGTATATGGGAAGTAGTGAATTCCCACATGATACGTTGGGTGTTCCAACTCATTTCCAAAACGATGGATCAGTCCTATATTTGCTGACACATGCATTTTCACCACCATCTGCAGTATCTGTGGGACAGTGGCTACCCCAACAAGCTTGTTCCAGTAGTGTCCCTGGTATAAGCACTTTTCTGCATATACTTTTTGCCATTTAGTTTACTCGTTACATTACACACTATTATTTTGGGTTGCTCCAACTATGGTGAGAATGTTGCAGGTGATCAGGAAATAGACTATCCTACCTTTTCACCACATGCGGAAGCTGTTCCTTTGATGGGCAATTCTCCTGTACCCATATCTGCTCCAGAGAATACCACAACGACGTTCTCAGATACAGTTATGACGAAACCTGACCTATCGAACAAAGAAAATAAACAGTCGGATGATTGGCATGATTTTTCCCAGATCTCAGTTGAAGAAGAAAAGCATAAGCTCACACCTCTCAGTCAAAGTGGGTTTCGTGACCCTGCTAGCACCGGTGGTGGACAACAACTGACTATACTTAGCCTAGAGGTTCTGCCAGATTATTTTTTCTTTTGCTCCACAAGAAAAATATCTTCTTTCTTTGTTCCACCTAGGAATCAGGGTGATAATTTAGTCTTAGATAATCTATCTTGTGTGACCAACAAGAATTCTCAGAAAGTTTTGACTTGCTAAGGAGTACCGAGTAAGTAGCTTGGGATTCTGGGCAAGGTAAAATTATCTCTTGATATTTTTTCCACTACTCAACAGGTATTTGCAGAAAGCAGAGGAGAGCTGCGTCCTGATCCACGGTTTGATGCCATCAACGTTGTATCACTGGCTGTTGAGGATGATGGTGACTGTAGTGTTGAAGTTCGTGTATTTATTCGTGGAAACAATGACAGATCGCATGGGAGAAGGTTGTGTGACATCTTTTGATCTTTCAATCATTTGTTGGTTTCTTTTTCCTTTTGATTCCAAATTGGGGTTATCGCACTAGGCATCGCCTATCCTATTTAACAAATTCCAGTGTCTGAATTGTCCTCTTGTGTCCATCACCACCCATCAATTTAATTATATTGATGAAGTCTGTAGAAGCCCAGTCCAGATCACTAAGTTAACACCTCTAATCAGCAGAATTTTATTAAACGTGACATGCCAGTTGCCGTGCTGCCACTTCAGTTACATACTTTACATTCTTAGTCAGTTAGTGTCCCATGTCAACCCTGCCACATGAATGACTTTCTTGAATCATAGAAGTGAGCTCGACATGGCACATTGACTGACTACGGTGGTGACAGTGGCAACAGATGGCATATTCGGCGGGAGTATAATGATTTGGATGGCTAACTTACTGATTTTTTTGGAGAACATACAAAAGCTCTTTAACATCTTTTCATGATTGAAGAAGTGTAGATACAAGAGTTTGGGAAAAAAAACAATGACCAGTGCAACCATCACACACAAAGCACACAAAACAGCACAGCAACACAAAGGAAAACCTAAGCTACTTCTCCTCAAAACCTAAACTACTCCCGAGGTGCTTTGCGTCTCTTGGTGGTAGGCCTGCTGCCATCAATATGTCTCTGTTTTGATGACGGTATCAACCAAAAGGAGGTCGTGTGACTCATCCTTCCACACCGACCACCGTTGGTGACTTGATAGAAAGATAGAAGCTTACATGTGATGGCTTTTCATATTAATTTCATTTCTTATATATTCATGCTCTTGAACATAAACTGCATGCTTGATGTTTTGCTGTTTTAGAGCTGTGGCTTCATGTAATCGCTTTTTCTTGGCTCAGCTGGCTCTCTTTTAAAATGTGTCAATCTTGGCTTGTTGGGTCGAGATGTTTTTAATGCCCCTTTTCTTGTAACTGCAGAAACCTTGATGGAATTGTTGGTTATGGTGTTGATGTCTTCCCTGAAGAGAGGGACCTTCTGAACCATCTTATTTGTGCAATATGTTCAATTGATCCAGATATCCTAGTCGGATGGGAGATTCAGTTAGGATCTTTAGGATTTCTTGCAGAAAGAGCTGCTCATCTGGGTGTAGGCTTACTGAAAAGAATCTCAAGGACATTACCACATCAGTCAAAACATCCACCTAATAATCTAGACCATGAGTCTAGTCAGGTGCTTCCTGAAGCTTCTTCTGCTGATGATGTTATTGCGGATGCCAGTGAGAGTGATTGGAGTCATACTCATGCTAGCGGTGTACATGTTGGTGGGAGAATCGTACTAAACTTATGGCGTCTCATGCGTGGGGAAGTTAAGCTTAATAATTACTCTCTTGAAGCAGTAGCAGATGAAGTCCTAAGGCGAAAGGTACCAATAGTACCAACCAAGACATTGAATCGATGGTTTGCAACAGGACCTGGACGAGGAAGACACCGATGCATAGAATATGTCACCAGCAGAGCTATGCTCAACCTTGAAATAATAAATCAACTTGACCTGGTAAATGGAATTTCTTTCATTGTGTTCATGCTTTTAAATCATCAGCATATGGTTACTTGAGAGCTCCCTTGTTTTTTCCATCTGAGATGTTTTATCAACTGGAAACCTGTCCTTTTTGTTTTATACCTGTTATCATTACAAGTTTAGCCACAAAAGGTTGGTTAAATTAACATGTCCTGAACAAGTAGCTACTAAGTACTAACTGATGTTTTCTCTGCTAACTGCATTTGTAACAAAGAACTGTGCCCTGAACTTTACCTGACTATTCCATGCAGGTCAATCGGACATCTGAACTTGCTCGTGTGTTTGGTATTGACTTCTTCTCTGTCCTTTCACGAGGGTCTCAGTTCCGTGTTGAATCTATGCTCTTGAGGTTGGCTCATACACAGAACTACCTTGCAATTTCCCCAGGAAAAGAACAGGTGCAGTTGTTTTTCCATAGCAAATTTTAATATCTCACTTTCTGCTTAGACGTGTTCTGTACTTCTATAGCTGCTCAGCAGCCTTTTCCTAGCAAAACCAATTCTGAAACACAAATGCAGGAATGGCAGCTTCTTGTTCTTTTGACAGCTATGCTGACAAGGCATAAAATTCAGATGGGTTCTTTGTGCCGAGGGCTTAAGATTAGATGGGCGCTGTTCTTTTAATCCACCTGGCAATAGAATTTTCTGGTTTTAGAATTACAGGCTTCTTCACATGAACGAGAAATGAGATAGGAGTATATTTTCTGCTAATCCTAACTCTCAGTTGAGTGGCACTTGGGGGAGTCGGCACTGGGCAGGGTGACATAGGAGCAAAATGGCACCTGGTCTCTAACCCTCAATCTAGCGAGATTTGGGCCCCCGTATACTTGACTTAGTCCTCCGCCTAGCTGTTGCAGTCGCTGCCTAGGACCACTTTATCTAACGATCGAAGTCACAGCTAGGTTTGGCTTTGACGCCCCTAGGTGGCAGGCCGCCTAGAGATCCAACTCGTAAAATTGCGGCATGCCCTTGATGCCAATTGCCTTGACGGCCTAGTTGGCCTACTTTTGGATTTTTAAATCATTGGCCTACTTTTGGATCACTGTTAATGTTTTATATTATTACCTAAAATATAGATTCCGCTAGTGTGCCAACATTTTAACTATCTCCAGCTTCTTCACAGGTAGCTTCTCAGCCAGCCATGGAATGCTTGCCACTTGTAATGGAGCCAGAATCAGCTTTCTACTCTGACCCAGTTCTTGTATTGGATTTTCAATCCCTTTATCCTTCCATGATAATAGCATATAATCTATGTTATTCTACATGCTTGGGTAAAGTTTTCCCGTCAAAGTCCAGTGTACTTGGTGTCTGCTCATATTCAGCAGATCAACATACAATTGCTGATCTGAAAAATCAGCTGCTCCTTACTCCAAACGGGGTCCTGTTTGTGCAACCTGAGGTAATTATCTTGTTTGCTCTTGGGCATTGCAGATTTTCTTGTATCTCCTTCTCATCTAGTACTTTTCCTAATGGTGCTCGATTGAGTGCCACCAGCTGACAGGCAATACTGGAATACTTCCCACATATAGTTGTCATACTATCTACTGATCTACAGATTAATACTGTTATGGTTGGTAGATGGATTCATAGGATTGCCCCTTACTCCCATGCCAGCTGATACTGGCTATATTCTTACAAGCATTTCTTACTGCTGCATTGTCTATCCATCCTGACACTCTTCATATTTTTTCGTGCACACCTTCCCTTTGTAATGCCTGGGCAATGAGCATCTCGGACCAGACTGACCTTTTGAACACATTTTCTATGACATTCCGCAGGTCAGGAAAGGTGTAGTACCTCGCCTTCTTGAGGAAATACTGTCAACCAGAATTATGGTGAAGCAAGCAATGAAAAAGCTAGCTCCATCTCAGAAAGTTCTGCAGAAGGTATTTACTACTAACTTTTTTGAACATTTTACAGAAGCCCTAATTCCTTGGATATTGTGATTAAGTATGATGATGTTGGTACGTCTTCTACTAGAAAATATGGGTGAATGTATAATAGTTTATGTTGCAATACTCTCTTTTAATCATTGTTGGGTAAAATTGGTACTCCCTCCGATCCATATTAATTGACTTTGATTTGTCAAAATTTAGATGAACCTATATATTAAATAGTGTCTAGATTCATTCAAATCTAGACAAATTTGAGTCAATTAATATGGGCCGGAGGTAGTTTGTATTTTTTATATTATATAATGGATGTTTTACTTATTTCCCAGATACTCAATGCTCGGCAACTTGCTCTGAAGTTGATAGCTAATGTAACATATGGTTACACAGCTGCTGGATTCAGTGGTCGTATGCCCTGTGCAGAGCTTGCAGACAGCATCGTTCAATGTGGCCGTAGAACACTTGAAACGGCAATATCATTTGTCAATCAGCATCCTTTGTGGAATGCTAGGGTTGTATATGGTGATACTGACAGGTATTTTGGTGCATTTCTCATGATATCTTTCTTTGAACTATACTTAAATACTTTACAAAGCCAATTGTTTCTGCTGCAGTATGTTTGTCCTTCTAAAAGGGCGATCTCGGGAAGAAGCATTCAGAATAGGAAAAGAGATTGCGTCTTCAGTAACCGCAATTAACCCGGATCCAGTAACATTGAAGTTTGAGAAAGTTTATCATCCCTGTTTTCTTCTTACAAAGAAGAGATATGTTGGCTATAGCTACGAAAGTCCTGAACAGAGCGAGCCAATCTTTGATGCAAAGGGGATTGAGACAGTGCGGAGAGACACATGCCTGGCGGTTGCGAAGATGTTAGAACGATCTCTTAGAATAATGTTTGAAGAGCAGGACTTGGCCAAAGTAAGGCGTATTTCTCAGTCTTCACAACTTTATGAGGATGATTCTCTTTTCATTATCACCCTTTGGTCTTCCCTATTGAAGTGCCAGGTGTATAGCTTGACTACCGTTTATTCTTGCAGGTTAAATCATATTTGGAGCGTCAGTGGACACGCATATTATCAGGAAAAGTTTCTATTCAGGACTTCATTTTTGCAAAGGAGGTTCGTCTAGGTACTTACAGTGCAAGGGCTTCCTCATTGCCACCTGCAGCAATTGTTGCAACAAAAGCAATGTTGTCTGATCCTAGGGCAGAACCGCGCTATGCAGAGAGAGTGCCCTATGTTGTTATCCATGGGGAACCAGGGGCTCGGCTCGTTGATATGGTCATTGATCCTTATGGCCTGCTAGAAGTTGGATCTCCTTACAGATTAAATGAATTATATTACATAACCAAACAGATTATCCCTGCACTACAACGTGTCTTTGGACTCCTTGGTGCTGACCTGAATAAGTGGTTTAATGAGATGCCTCGTCCCGTACGGCCAACACTTGCTAAACGCCAGTCCACTTCTGGTCACGGTGCATATAACCGTGGTGGCAGTTTCATCCGATTAGGATCGAATAAGAAAGCGTTCACCAAAGGAGGCAGGATAGATACGTACTACATGTCAAGCCATTGTGCTATTTGTGGTGATATAATTCAAGGATCAGACACTTTTTGCAACAACTGTTTGAAAAGTGAAGCTGTCGTTGCCACTGTTGTAGCTGGCAGAACTTCAAAATTGGAGCGAGAAATCCAACACCTTGCTTCTGTAAGTTTTCACTCTTTTTATACTTTTATACACTACTATGTCCTGAATTCCACACTGGGAATGAAATCATTGCATGAGATATTTAAAAAAATCACGGTTCATGTCATTTTTGTGCAACGTGAATTGAACATCAGAAATACTGAAATTATCTAGCCTTAATGCACTTGACCACTATTTGAAGTGCAGCTGTCCTTTAATTTTATCATTTTGTCCATAAAACAGATTCTTGAGATAAGTTGTTTCAGATGAGCTAACAGTCAACTTTTGAACGTTGTCCAGATATGTGGTCACTGCGGAGGCGCGGATTGGATTGTTGAAAGCGGGGTCAAATGCATTTCGCTCGCATGCCCAGTATTCTACGAGCGCCGGAAGATTCAGAGGGAGTTAAGGGTCGTATCAGAATCCGCTGGAGAAGCTGGGTATTATCCATTCTGTTGCGCCGAGCTATTCTAAGTTTGTATTTATTGTTCATATCATGTATATTGTACATCTGTAAAATGTACAATCAGAGTGTAATTATTCTGTTGTAACTTATAACATTGTATTTGTACCAGTGTGCCAAGCATAGGAGTATAATGTGTAATGCACAAAACCTCGTTGTATTTGTACAAGTGTGCAAGCATAGGAGTATAATGTGTAATTTCACAAAGCCTCATTTGAGATGACATATAAAAGCTACTACCTCCGATCCATAATAAGTGTCGGTCAGTTCAAAACAGCGACACTTATTATGGATCGGAGGGAATACTATATTTGGATTGCTGCATCTGTCTTGATCACCCTGCTATGCTTTCTATGAAATTCGATGGTCATAGTGACGTGTCCAGTTCATGGTAAGAATGCGAGCACTATCTTTGCAAATTAGAAAGGCATCACTTGTATAGTTATGAACTTTCTGGCAGATCATTTGCTATCTTTCTGACGTGCTGTTAAGATAACTTGTGGCCAGGTGAGCGATGATCGCAGCCTGGAGGTCTTTAGACTGATGCACCAGCGAAGAGAATGGCCAACTCTGACCGACGAGCATCTGGGTGGAACGCATAGAAAACTGGAATGAGTTTGGTTCAATTCCGTGTTGAGCAACAAGTTTGATTCTGATACAAGGTTACATCATTTTCAGTTCCACACGGTTGTTTACATGGTTCGCTGCATGTATGACTAACTACAACATTGCCCATAGTGACAAGGCCAACTTGGCGTGCTTTATTCCTAGAATTGTGGACCATCGTCTACAGAGCAGATTGGAACAGCATCTCAGCAAGTTCCTGCATAGGGAAACGGGCAAGAAAAGGTTAGAAACAATCGCCAGAGCAAAGATATTTGGATAGTGATGTCGACACAAGCTGTCTAGATTTATCATTCCATTTACCTGTTTGCCAGATGGAACAATTGGTTCACCCCACTCCAAGACCTTCTTTTCTAGTGTCTCGAAGTCTCCTTTCCCAGCCTATTTGAAACCATTGCCGATGTTACCATTCCAATTCAATCCTTCAAGAAAAAAAAACTCCGAACTTGCTAATTTTTTTTTACCTCAATCATGGCACCAATCTCACTATCAAAGCTCTGGTAGCGCTTGCGGACAAGCTCATCAAGGGAACCATCCTACCATCAGAAAGCAAAACTTACCGTTCAGGTAAAAGCATATACAAAACTTTTAACAGGTCATAATGTTTCCAGTTACCTCAATTAGCTTGGCAACATTGCGGAGGCCGCGAGCCATGGTGTCCATCCCTGAGATATGAGCAATAAACATGTCTTCAACATCAGTGCTCTCCCTCCGCCTGTCACCATGAAACAATTACATGTCAGCCAAATCTCTTTTGAACCAAAGCTCAATTCACGGAGCACCAATGGTATTGGGAACTAACAATTTCGCGTCGAAGTTGAAGCCACCAGGCGCAAGCCCACCCTGTAGTCATGCCAAAACAAAGCAACTTATGAGTATTGCTATGTTTAGCTGATTTACATGGTAACCAGACATGGTAGTGTTCAAGTAACTATTGATTTAGAGAAGGTAAACGAAACGATCAACTTCACTCACATTCTTAACCACACTTGACATAACCAAAGTAGCCTCTGAAATATCTGTGAGGAACTCATCTGTGTCCCAACCTGCCCACATGTAAGAATTGGAATGGCAAGTTACTAGGTGTGTAAGAATAATTTCAATGAGTCACATAGCCATTTTATGAACTAGACACACGTACCAACTTGTGGATCACCAGTGTTTGCGTCAATGTTTCCAAGCAGACCATTGATGCGTGCAGTCTCAAGCTCATGATGGCAGCTGCAACACAAAAGTTTCAGATGCAGTCACGATAATAGTATAGGGTGTCAAGTGGGATACCACCATTGTCCGATTCTACTTGACACCTTAAATAGTATCACTTTAAGCTATTATGACACAGGATTTAGGCGAGCAAACAACTAACCTATGACCAGAGAGGGTAGCATGGTTGCATTCGACATTTATCTTGAATTCTCCTGTATCACAATGTCATTTACAAACACAAAGTTTCAAGATGACTCTAGGGAAATTCACATCCTTCATTTACATAAAAGTATTGCAAAATATACACAAGAACATATGAATAGCAGTACTAAATGATTACCTGTAAGACCATACTTCTGTAGAAAAGAGAATGAAGTTGCAACATCCCAGTCATACCTGCCAGAGGAAAACAGATATCAATGTTTCCAGTCCTGTTAACATTTTTCTAGTAATTTTTTTTTTCAAATGACAAGCATACTGATGCTTTGTTGGTTCTTGCGGTTTAGGCTCTATCAACAATGTTCCTGAAAAAGAAGAGATTCAGACAGTCAACACTACCTTAAACTATCATAAAGCATAAAAATTGAACTGTTTACTGTCAAATGTGGGAGATGTGAACAGGAAGATTATATATAGCACCCTGAAGCAATTACCCTGAAAGCCAATCTTCTTCTTGTGGTCAACCGCAGCTTGAAGGAAGTTAGCCTGAGCAACAGGAGAGCAACTTGCTAAGTCTAAAACAGATGTATATTTACACATGAATTTTGCGCTAAAAACTACAAGTAGAAATGTACAAACAAAAATCAGAAAATGTGTGATTCATACCAAATGTTCAAGTTCTCTCTTCATATCAGTATTGAGAAGAGTTTGGTAACCCTCTCTTCCACCCCAGAATACATAGTTTTCACCGCCTAGGTAGTGCGTAACCTGTAAGGTGAATAGGTGATACAAGTCAAGTTAACAACTAACCAAAAGGAAGACTAACTATGACACTCAAGACACAACTCACCTCCAAAGCTTTCTTCACTTGTGCAGCAGCATAAGCATACACTTTGACTTCTGGGCTGCAGCATCAGTGGATTCCTCCATTAATTTCAAGTCGTAACTCAAATTAAAAGATGCAGTGAATAGTACCTACCTCGTAGCAGCTCCATGCATGTAGCGTGGATGCATGAAAAGCTGTGCAGTCCCCCACAATGGCTTTATATCTGTCCCAACCTACAAAAAATTCAGAACATGTTTGACCAAAAAGCATACAATAATGCAGTGTAGTACAACTAAATGTTAAATCATATTGAAGTTATGGACATGTAACCTGGAGTTCCTTTGCCAGTTCAACAATCTCATCCAAGTTAGCATTTGTTTCCTGCAATGCGAACAAAGACATCCTTAGGATGCTGAGAATACTGACCTTCCATGTTAGGGCCTAGGAGCCTAGGTAGAGTCACATTACAGGAGTAACACCCTTTCGAAAATATAGTAATAATAGTGACACCTTGAGATGCCTTTATTAAATAGAAGCCATCTACTGGATTACAATCTTGGAAGTACGGAAAACTATTTATTGTTGCTTGTAAATAGTGATCAGTTCAGGTATATTATGGACTTACAGATATTGCACTACCAAGTTAGATAGGTGTAATTAAATAAATGATACAAAATAAGTGTTCTTATAATCAGGTTAAGTATAAACTAGTTGTACAACATCAGAGATCATATTCCTGGTGCCACAAAGTGAAGAGGTACTCATGTACTCCTGTTAATAATTATAATCGAACTCCAATATCGGTGACTACCAGTCTCAGTTGCCTAATTCAAGGCTGCAACTTGTAATTTCAGGATTCTTTCCAAAATAACTAGACCATTCTGATAAAATCATACCACGAGTGTTTTTCCATCAGGGGCGATGTCCCTATCATGGAAGCACCACCTGTCAACTCCAAGCTTCTCCATGAACTCAAAGTGAGCTTTCACTGAAATAGATATCCAAACAATAGGTTAAATTCGCAGCAAATGTGCAATTTGATGATGCCCTGGTCCTAAACACAAGATCAGGTAATTCTCATACTTCTTCTCTTGGCCATGGCCAAGGAGTTGGTGCCATCCTCCCAGGGCCAACTCTTTGTAGGTGCACCGAAAGGGTCTCCTCCAGTACCACGGAATGTGTGCCAAAACGCCACGCTGAACCACAACCAATCCTGTAGTGTGAAACACAACATGTATAATCTAACTGTAGCACATAATGGAAAAGCGAATTAAAAGGATCTACCCAAATAATACATAGTTGACAAATCATACTTTCATTTTCTTGCCAAGAATCACTTCCTCGGCGTTGTACCACTTGTAAGCAAGCGGTTTCTTGCTGGTTGGACCCTGCAGCGCAATCGTTGAAGTACACATGTTAAATAACCTCTCAACGAGCTGTTAGCAGCACATGATGTAGGCAAGCTGAAGGCTCTGAACTTCCATGGCCTCACCTCATACTTGATTTTGGAAATGCCAGGGAAGAACTCGCCCTCCCAATCGTCGGAAGCACCATCGCCACACTTGGCGTCAAGGTCGGCTGGACAGGTCCCTGTGCGGCAATCTTCAAGAAGCAGCCAAATCAGTACCGGCATCACATAGCTCATAGATCTAGTTACCATAGGCATCATTCAAAGACAGGCATAAGTTAGCTTACCGCAGCGTACAGGCACAAAGATGACGCCACCAGCAAGACTAAGAGCTGTGCGCCCTTCATACTGAAACTCCTCCGCAACTGCAACGACAACAAGAACACATCGACTGGTTATACAAGGATCCAATCAGTAGGCGCACAGAATGCGGAGAATTCCCATTCACATGTCGTGAACACATCACAGGGTGTCTGGATAAGAACACCGGACCTAGCGTGGAAGCTCAGACTGAATTCCCCAAAAAAAAAATATTCGAAAAATAAAGATCCGATTCCAGTACTACTGCTGCCAGTATTCCACCCCAGCTAAGATATCCGCGGCAAACTGAACGGATCGTTCAGGAAAGTAATCTCTGATGGGATTTTATCACAGGGAAGTGACGGTCCCCCGAGGACGAGCGGACGGGGGATCTCCAACTAAAAGCTCAAGGCGGCGGCTAGGGGGGGATTGGAAACAAAGAAAGAGGTGGAGGCGGAGAAGAAGAAGGAGCTCACCGCGGCGGCCGCCGGAGAAGAGGGTAACCAGCTCCGCGATCCGCGTGGGGGGTTAAGCTAAGCGGCCTGGATAGAGATTAGGGAGACTGAAAATCTCAGGGTCGTGTAGTGTCAGACCAGTGACTCTGTGGCTTGAATATATATACTCGAAGTAGGAATGGTAGTCCACTGTGCGTGCGTGACGCCATAAATCCGGGCAGCATTATCCGGAACGACACGGGATTATCTGTTGTTATCCGAACAGCGCCGTACCAAACTTGCGTATATCTCGGGGCTCTGCGTCTGCTGCGGCATCCTGTTATTTCCTCGCTCTATTTTTCTTTTTCTGCGTGTACCATATATTTCCTGCTATCTCTGTCTTAAAATAAAATTTTAAAAACCTAAGACATTCCAGGACGGAGGGAGTATTTATTTTATTTTTGGCATATGCTTCGGTTGGGTGATGGCCTGGTATCCTGGGAACGTGGTCACCTAGAAACCGGTCTAAAGTCATGTTGAGTATTTTATTTTGCGGATTTGCTAGTTTTTAGACCCATGAGAACTTTTTAGGTCTCGGTCATCTCTCGTCATTAGATTTATCTCGTGATTTGTGTAACGTGAGACTTACACATGAGTTACAACTAGGTTGTAACTGGAATTTTAATGAGTTGCAACTAGATTGCAACTGAGAAATTAGTATAAATTATATAAGTTGCAACTAGGTTGCAACTGAGAATTAGAACAGATAGTAGAATAATATCAGCGACTTAGACATAAGAAGTTCTCATACGCCTAAGATCTAGACACTCTCTTTATTTGGTACCTAGGACCTAGGTCGTACTCCCTCCGTTTCGGTTTACAAGTCCTGCACGTAGTTCTATGTCGCCAAATTGAGCAACTTAGTATGATGTATATATTACAAAAAATATATCACCGGAAACTTTAGACTTTGTATTTTCCAATGATATAATTTTTATAATATATAATTCAAATTATATAAGTCAAATTGATAACCTAGATATACGCGTATCTTCTTTACTATTAAAAGCAAAGTGGTGGTGTCACACGGTGTCACACGTCAAACAAATTACAGGAAAAATGCCACCGCCCCCTTATACCGCGTGATCTGTTGGCTCTCGTGTGAACAAAAATTTCGGTAACAACTCCCAAATCTCGTGGCTACTCTCACGTTTAATTTATTTTAACAACTCTCGATCGCGTCTGTACTCATGTTCAATCTCGCATGTGCAGTATTGTATGGCTTATCATCGCAGCGCTAACTTGAACTTCTTTTCCGCGCTGACGGGTAAATCTCTCCGCCTGACCGGAACAACCTAGCATAGGAAAACCTCATATTTTACCCCTCTTCCTTCTGCCCACACTCTCTCCTGCGGGCAAGGGGCCACGATTGAGCCGGCCGAGATCGAACTTGACGAGGTAGGCTCGTCGTATTGTATACCTTGGAGCCAGCACCATACCTGGGCTTGATTGGGTTCTGGGATAATTGCCGTGTCGGTTGCTTGGGTCTTGCAGTTAATCTTGGCCAATAGGAATCTCTTGTGAGGGATGGAGATGCAGATGTTGTGGCAGTGGTGGCCACCACCGTGAACGTGCTCCTGCCGCCTTTGGCCGCGATGCTCTCTGGCCGGCGTGAGCTACGAAGGTACTTCCTCCGTTTAGAAATATAAGATGTTTTAGGTTATGAATGATATGTATTTAGACACCTTTTAGTGTATAGATTCATTTGAACCTATACACTAAGAGCATCTCCACTTGTTGGGCGAACCCAGGCCGAAATCTAGATTTTTTTGTGGCCAGACGGAACTTGATTTCGGCCTGGGTACGCCCAGTTTCCCACTCGCGTACCCAGACCGAGTCCCAGGTTCGGCGAAATTCAGTCAAACTTGGCGAAATATGGGCGAATATAGGCGGATTTTATTAAGTAGGGCAAACACATATTACATTGAAAACTACGAAAAGGCCGCCGCATCTACAGGCCGAGGCGGGGGTGGTTGCCGGCCTGGATGTGCTCTATGACGCTCCAGAAGCGGCGGCGGAAAGCCATATTGTGACGCGGCGAGCCCGGCGGACCGTTGTGTCGGGCGAGTTCCGCGAGGCGCCTGTCGGCGAAGAACTGCCTCCACAAGACGAGGTTGCCAGGATCCGCATCTTGCAAGTCGGCGATAGCCCCCTGGAACTATCCGGCGAGATCCGGGTCTTGCATGTCGGCGATAGCCACCAGGATCTCTCCGGCGAGGTCCTCGTAGGCCGGCACCGGCGGAACAGGGATCCCGCCAGCGCTGAGTTGCCAGCCGAGGGGGAGACGAGTGTCCGGCGGCGCCGTATAGCGCGCCTCACGGAGCAGTCGGGCTTCCCATGGCGGTATCGTGCGTCGGTCGGGAAATCCCGCGGCCATGGCTTCTCGGCGGAGTTGAGGAGGAAGAAAGGTGCGAACGTTCGACGTCCGTCTGAGTTGTGGTGGTGTGAGAGACTGTGAAGAGAGATGGCGAGATGCACGCCTTTTATAGGCGGAGTTCCGCCGGAAGAATGGCGGGAGGGGTGTAGCGGCGAGGGCGGGAAAAAGAAAACGGCGGGAAGGATGGGGGCGACTTGGCTTCTGTCGCTGACAGGCTGGTCCACTCGGCCAATTCACCGCGTCCGGCATCCCCAGGGCGTACCCGGGATCTGGGTTCAGCCTGGATAGTCTGGACCAAATTGGCCCAAATCCAGCCGAAAAGAGGTCCCTGGGTACGCGACTGGGCCGATTTTCGACTGAGCCGATTTTCGGCGTCCGGACGTAATTTCGGCGTCCGGACCGGCCTCCTGGATAGACGAGTGGAGATGCTCTAAAAAATGTCTAGATACATCCCCTCATAAACCTAAAACATCTTATATTAGGAGTACAATGTGCCATTGTGTTGTTTATGCTTTTTCTTCATCGTAGTTGCGGTCGGAGATTTTCTTTAGTTGTTTGTCGTGCTTGTGGCCGTACCTCTCACAGTACCGTTGATTTCCTTCATTCAAGACAAAAAAAACACTAATGCGAGCTCCGTCGACCCCTGTAGTAGTGCAGTTGGAAGATGGATACTCCCTTGTCTTGTTCGGTGCCCCTTCTGATTTACTCACCTCTTACTTTACGAAGAACAAGAGCGAACACTGAGCTATCGATGGCAGCTCCTGATCTACGAAATTGGTGTCCTCAGGGCTAATTGAATGAAACGTATGTATATCCATCTTATTTGAAGATGTGATATAATTTGAGCTGCTCTGTTGTCCTATTCTCTCATATTTTGCATGCCTCAGCTAACTTTTCCTTTTGCAAACTAAGTGGTACTAAATACTAAATAAATACAATCATCTGTATTTGAAAAATTATATTTCTTGTTGCGTTGGATTATCCCACTACTTGGATCTCATTGGTTGAGGCATTGCCATATGCTTGTTACCTATAGGGAATGAAAGATGGTTAAGTCTTCCAAAGATCTTTATAGACAAGTCACACTTTTGTCCTGAATATTTAGAGTTTAGTCCTTAGAATGTATTGTTCTTGTTTTATCTTTTTGTTGGCGTTGTAGATTGGAGAATAGGGCTGGACTTTAAATAAAATATATGATGAAGGTTCAGCGCAGAAATAAATATATAAAATAGACCATGAAGGTAATTGTCCTACCACTTGGAAAACGAGGCCTGAACATTGTCTACTGATTTTTAAGAAAGATATTTTGTTTGGAGGTGGCTTGACGGCGACGACAAATACATGGCTCGACGGTGAAGAAGAGAGAAGGGGACACCGGCCGATCATTTCTTCAATGTCGTTACACCTGATAGGTTTGTAGTTTCCAATCTCAAGCTCCAGGCGGGAGATGTAAGAAACCTATATGTCAATTCCTACTAATCTAGCTTTTTAGAGCCAGTCGGGACCATGAAGGAGATGAGATGCATGCCACAATGTCCACTCGACGATGAAGACAAGACTCGATACAGTTGGAGGTGGCTTGACGGCAACGACAAGACATAGTGCAATGTGGCTAGCTATGATTTGTCGATAGACATGGACACGTGCATGCGCGAGAATCATATAAACTGATTTACTCTTCTGGTTGATGATGATTGACGGTGCTAAGATATCTTCACATGCAACAATCTGAATGTTCTTGATCCAATCGATTCGCCGACTACCTCACAAAAATCAATCTTTATTATTGAAAGGAACCCGCAGGTTAGTGGTACGCCATGATTTTTTGTCCGTCAACAATTTTGTAATATACCCCCTGACGAATTGGATATCAACCCACAATCCAAAAAGACAAGGTGACGTGCGCAAGGCTAGCGCCCAATAGAGCAAAGAGGACATGTGGCACACGAAGCTGTCCGGAGGAATCAGAGAAGAAGGTTGAAGTGTGTTGCAGGGGCGAGGCATCGCGTTGCAGGACAAGGTTGAATATGCTCGAGAGGAGGGAACGTCGAAAGGGGGTGAGATCGAGGGGCGGGAGCTCGACTCAACGGCACAATGGAAGGCGTCTGGAACGACGGCTAGAGGAAGGAGGCATGGGGCCGATCTCGGGCCGGTTGTCGTGGACATGCTCTACACGAGGACAAGAGAGGAGGGAGAGACGCCGCGGGATGGAGGCGGACAAGAGAGGAGCGGCAACAACTAACAGGGAGGGAAGCATCAACTATTTAGGAGAGATGGAAAAGTGGGGTTGGTGGGGTTCGATAGGATGTGATTGTGCAGTTGTGCACTCGCCAAAGAGGGGCCATTTGAGGAGAAGAAAGAAGAGTGGCGGGGAGACATCAAAAGTTCGGGATGATTGTGGTGGTTTCCCGAGTTACTAGGCGGGCGGTTGCTAGGCTCGCGGTGGTCTAAGCTTGGCAGGCCGGGCCTCTTGGCCTAGCCGGTTGAGTTCTTCTCTTCAAAAAACATTTTCCTTTTATTATTTTCATTTTTTAAAACCTTTTTTAAAATATTTTAGACTGAAAAATAAAAAAACTAAGTGTTTTAATTTAAAATAAAAGGTGGGAGTAACTTTACCAATAAAAATATGTTTTAAAAAAAATTTAGGGTGAAAATGAAGAAATAGGATGAGCGGCTCATTGTAAATGGCAAGAGATTCTTTTGCGATATTTTAGGTTGGGTGTAGCTGTATCACAAGCTAATGTTTCTATGATCTCAATTGCATTTAATTTAATAGAATAATGATAAATCTACAATAAAATGAGCCATTTCCCAATTGAATAAAAACAAGGAGCTAAAGATTCTAGAAGTATGTCAGCACATTGACAGAGATAATTATTAATATTGGTGTTCTGTGGCAACGCACGGGCATTATACTAGTGACTTATAAACCGAAACGGAGGAACTATCATTATTGTAACCTAAGTGCCACTTTGATTGGTTGACTGTATCTAGTTGGGTGGACCATTAATAACCACACTAACCCAAGGCTAAACACACTTATCCCACATCACCACATCTAGCCGTCATAGACGATAGCGCGGCGAAAACGGTCGAGAAGTAGAACGCCGATGGGGTGAGGGGTCATCTCATGGTGCCGTTGTGGGAGTATGGTGCCCCACGGCGAGCAATGGTGTCGCTCCGGTTCATGGAGTTGGCGCCGTCGTGGGCGCTCATGGTACTAACTTGAGGTCGACCTTGTGCCGAGCAAAGTCGGCCATGCTTAGCTTTATGGTCATCGTTGCGGTGCTTGTTCTTGTCGTTGCAGTTTCTCGCTCTTTCTATGCGTATGAACAAGAACAAAAACAAGCGACTATTACGATAAGACTGAATAATGATCAGGAGGCTGAACCTGGACCTGAACCAAGCAATGAACAACTCAGCTTTTCTGACAACTGCTAAACAATGAAGCTGAACATGTCCTAGTTTAGAGACAGTTCCGATGAGACTAAACCGTGATTAGAAGCAAACAAAGCTTGCTTGCCATGGTCGGCCCGCAGTACATGAATAGTCCAAAGGTAAAGGGGAATCGTTTATGATCATTAAACTATAAAATTGGTAGCGAAACTACTGCTCAAAGAAAAATTCAAATGGTCGACCAATTGTGGTAAATATGACAAAATTTGTCTAAAATATACAACTTTGACCTCGAATCTACGAAGATACAGTTCACGATACTCGGTGCCGACGGTAAGAATGGAACCTATCATCGACATGTATTTTTTAATATATAAGGATTTGTTTAAATCGAAGCATGTTGCACTAAATGGAAGAGGTTAGCGAAGAAGAAAACTAAGCGAAGAGAGAGAAAACTAACCAAATGCAAGAGAGCGCACGAGGGGCTGGGTTTTTCAACTAGTGCCGTAGTGCGGGCTATCAATCACGACCTTGGAGGCTTGGAGTTGGGATAAGTACGCGACGTATGTATGGTTTTCAGAATGGGCTCTCAGCCTAACAAAGATGCTCAGCCTACTAACTAGCTAGCTACTAGTATAGCTCCGAGAGCGTGATGTTTTACCGACGAAGCGTGTGCGTACGTACTGTAGCATATTGCATCTCGTCGATTTATTGGCGCACGGGATGGTTACCCTCGTCCACTGTCGTCACTCACGAGCACATACACGGTAGCAGCAATCGTAGTGCCGCTCGCGGGATATCCATCGTGTCATGGGATCCGCCCTTTTCCACAGAAAACCGTTGAGCGTTATTGATCACATAATCATAACCTTACTATTAAAGCAGAATCTGCGTGTCTATATTGTTAGAGTATATCACGGCTGTATTATATTTGATAATTTATTGAAATATTAGACATAATTTCCACGATTAATTCCAAAATATAAATCATGACAACAGCAGCTACAATCACGTAAACCTCTAACATACTAGATGTATTGATCAACATGAACAGTAGCAGATTATACGCACTAATAGCCATAGTAAAACAACAGACGACGGTGTACGTACTGATCGGTTGTCGATGTAGTCGCCGTTGGTGCAGTAGCCTGTCGAAGAAGTCTGCGTTGAAGACGACACGCACGAGGTCCGGCTTGACGACCGGGAAGACGTGCCGTGATGACGAACTTGAGCAGTCGTGCGAAGCGCTTTTCAAAAACCTTATTCGCCCTCTCTCATACAGGATCGCAAAGGCGAGTGGTTCCGGAGAACTGCTCTCCCGACCGCCGGTGCACGCCGGCAAGCGGGATGGAGTAGACTACGATGACGGTGCAAGCAGAGAGGATGGCAAAACCCTAGATTGGTTTTGTGTCGTATGTTGTGGAAGCCGCACAGACGTTTATATAGAGCGGCTCGGAAATCCCGTACAGGACACGAAGTGGACCAAGCCCACGTCGCGCATGTTCGGATCGGTTACAGATAGCCCATGATCCGGGAGCGACCCGAATCCGCTAACTGTTGACACGTCTGTCTAACCGCACACATTTTCCTGAGCAGCAAAATAAAGCTCGGCTCAGGGAGATTCCCGCAACCTGCGGCGCACGCGTCGTGACGAGACGAGGCGAGCGTGCGTGCAAGCGGCGGCGTCGGAGGAGGAGGAGCACGCATGTAGCTCTCTTATTGTCACTCACTTACAAAGTAGTGCAACACTCCACCTTATAAGATGGTGCAACTCTCCTTCAACTTTCCATGTGGGACTAAACTTTAGCTCCCACAACTCTTGCCACACACATGTGAGCTGTCACCAACTTGGACCAAATCACATATGGGATTCCACATACATGGGCTTTGAGATTTAGGAAAAATCTGAAATCACATATGGGTCTGATTTAGCCCATTTTTTCTAACAATCTCCCATCAGATCTCAAATGCCCATTTAAAGATTTGCCAATCCTCGCTACTTGTTTATATACTAGTGTTCCAGCAGAGACTGTTAAGTTGAACTTCCGCATAGAATCTTGAATTACGTCTATCAACAACTTAAACAATGGACGGACCTTGAATTACAAGTTTGGTGCCAATAGATTTCACTCAAAATCATAACTAGTACCTGACTGCCAGTAGCCTACCCCGCGGGTTGGAGCATATGCGTCATACTCCCTGGTATCTTCATGAGTTTACTAGAGATCACCCAAGTCTCATAGACCGCGACGTTTACAGTCGAGCTCATATAGGTGGGTTCTTTCAAGAATGCCTTGTAGGACGACATATTTGCTAGTTAAATCCTACATAAACACATTAAGGCATGTTGCCAACCTGCCTTACAGATTATGAGAGTTATGCATCTTCACATAGAGAGGGTTACAAAATACTCTCCTCAGTCCACCCACTAGCTTGTTCTTCCCAGATCTAATTCATGGGATCTCCTATCACATAGGTTGGGTTACCACTAGGTGTGACATCCATGGGTCTCAACCCCATCTCCCTCGATGCACTTTCTATCATATTTCGTGATAGTCCCTTTGTAAAGGGATCTGCCAGGTTTTTGTCTGTTTGAATATACGTAACAGTTATTACTCCGGAGTTTCTCAATTTCCTGACAGACTTCAAACGTCTCTTTATGTGTCTTGATGACTTCACGTTATCCTTAGAATTGTTCACTTTGACAATAACAGTTTTGTTGTCACAATTCAAAAGGATTGTCGGCACAGGTTTCTCAACCACAGGCTAGTCCATCAAGAGCTTAAGTAGCCATTCTGACTCAACAGTGGATGTGTCTAAAGCAGTAAGCTCTGCTTCCATAGTTGACCTCGTCAATATGGTCTGTCTACGGGATCTCCATGACACCGCACCACCTCCAAGGATAAACACATACCCGCTCGTGGCATAGAGTTGATCAACGTCAGAGATCCAGTTCGAACCACTATATCCTTCAAGCACAACAGGGTGCCCTGAATAGTGAATCCCATAGCTCATTATACCACATAGATAGCGCATGACCCTTTCAAGTGCATGCCAATGATCAATACCCGGGTTAGACATGAACCTACTCAACTTGCTCACAGTAAAAGAGATATCAGGTCTTGTAGCGCTTGCTAAGTACATGAGAGAACCAACAACTTGTGAATATTTCAGCTGATCTGTTGGTTCCTTCTTATTCTTTCGTAATGTCAAACTGGGATCATAAGGTGTTGGAGAAGTCTTGCCATCAGTAAAGCCAAATTGGCTCAAGACCTTATCAACATAATGAGATTGCGTTAAAGTAATCCCATTCTCGTTCTTAATAAGCTTGATGTTCAGTATCACATCAGCCTCTCCCAAATCTTTCATATCAAAACTCTTTGACAGAAAAGACTTGACTTCATTTATCACTTTCATGTTTGTACCAAAAATCAGAATGTCATCCACGTACAAACATAATATAATGCTATCGCCCCCACCATGGCGATAGTAAACACACCTATCAGCCTCATTAATGACAAAGCCAGCAGAAAGTAGAGTTCTGTCAAACTTCTCGTGCCATTGCTTAGGTGCTTGTTTCAGGCCATATAAATATTTTAATGACTTGCACACCTTTGTCTCTTCACCTTTTACCACAAACCCATCCGGCTGATCCATGTAGATCTCCTCTTCCAACTCTCTATTAAGGAAAGCTGTCTTCACGTCCATTTGATGAACAAGAAGACCATAAGAGGCAGCCATGGACAGTAGTACTCGAATTGTGGTCAGTCTAGCGACAGGTGAATATGTGTCAAAGTAATCTTCGCCTTCTTTTTGTGTGTAGCCCTTAGCTACAAGCAGTGCCTTGTACTTTTCAATAGTACCATCAGGCCTTAGCTTCTTCTTGAACACCCATTTACAGCCCACAGGTTTACAACCATAGGGTCGTTCTGATAATCTCAAGTTCCATTAGAAAGAATCGAGTTGTGGCATCCCGCAAAAACCACTACTAGAAAATCGTGTTGTTTTTGTGCATTGCATCATCATGACCGCATGCTCATGTCATCATGCCACATTGCATTTGAGCATCATCATCACATTGTATTCGCTTGCATAAAACTATTTTTCGCAAAGCCTGTTTTGTTTTCTAAAACGCCCCGTCTTTTATTCAAACGCCAAAATCCGGGTCGCCGGAATATTTTGTTTTGTCTGATATCGGTTTGCAAAGGCCTTGTTTGAAATAAATAAAAATATTTATTTATTTTAGTGGGGGCAGTCGAACGGGCCGACCCGACCCGAACGACCACCCCCGTACAAACAGATCGGTCCACCCCGTTTTCTTTTCCTACCCATCCTATTTCTACCCACCCCTAGCCACATCACTCCCTCCAATAGCCTCTCGCCACCTCAGCTACCCTCTCCCCTCTAACCAATCCTAGCCCTCCACCTAGACCCTCTCTCTCTCACCCTCCCCAACCCCACACAGCACACACCACTCACGCACGCCGAACCGCCCCTGGCCACTCGTTTTGGTCCACCCCCCTGCCCGCGGGTCCCGCCTGGGTCCCACCTCACCCAGCAGCCCTCTGGCCCGCCTGGGACCCACCACCCACCTGCCCGCGTGCCGCTCTCTCTTCTCCCTCTCTCTCCCACGCGCGCCTCCCTCCTCTCTAGCTCTCCCTGGCGCCGCCCTCCTCTCCCTCTCGCCGCGGCTCGCCCCGCTCCCCTTCCGACCGCCGCCAGGGCCGACGGTCCCCACCGCCGCCTGCTCCCTCGCCACCCTCTCTTCGCGCTCCGCCTCCGCGCGCCCCGACGCGCCCGCGGCCTCCTCTCCGGCGCCGCTCCTTTGCCTCGCCTCCGCCGGCCACGCCAAGCCCCCTCGCCGCCCAGGCCGCGCGCCCGCCGGCCTCCTCGGCCTCGTCCCTGCCCCCTCCAGTTCCTCCTCCGCCGCCCGCGGCCGCAGGCGTCCATCGCCTCTCCGCCCCTCCGCGTCCGCCGCCTCCGGCCGCTCGCATCCTCCTCCTCCGTTCCGGCGCCGCTCGCCCAGGCGTCCGCCGCCGCGACCCCCAGAGCTCCTCCGCCCCGAGCCGCTCCACGCGGCCCCGCCTCGCCCTCACCTGGCCGTCTCCGCCGCTCCACCGCCCGCGGCCTCTCCCTCTGCAGCCGGCCGCCGACGCCGCCCGGCGGGCCCCCGCCTCCCCTCCGTCGACCGCTCCACGCCAGCAGCACCGACGCCCGGCCCAACGACCACCAGGCGCCATCTGCGTCTCCTCTGCTCGCCTTCCTCGCCGACCGCCGCGAGTGCTGCCGCTTGCCGCGAGTCTGGCCTCGCCGGGAACCTCCTCTACATGTGTTCGGCCCCGGCGCTGCCTTCCGTCGGCCTCCTCTGTTTTTCAGCCGCGTTCACTCAAGCCTTTGTTTCTGCTTAGAGGCCACACTGCTCCACAGTGGTGCTGACATGGTACATCTACCTATCTAAAAACGGCTCACTCGTTTACCATTTGCCTCTGTCCAAAGGAATGCAGAGTTTTGGTGCCACTCGAAGGACATACCAACACAAGATCCTTGCGTAATTGTCTAGTTCCGAGGCCCCTATACAACACCACGTCAAGCCACTCTGCGACAAACAAGATCAACACCGACCCGATGAGCCCGATGAAACACCGGCGCCGTACACAAGTCTGACGACCGAGGCCCCCAAAGCATCTCCTTCATGGAACCCGAAGGCGATACCGCTCGAGTACTCCTTCCCGGATGCCAAGTTCGCCGAGACCCCGAAGCCCGATCCCGGTGATCCAAAGGCCACGCCAAGACCCGGATCCGAAGACCGCCAAGATCGCCTACCCGGGACGACAAGTACGTCACCCCGGATGCCGAGACCGACTCGATGGCGCGGGCCCGATAAGACCCTCGCAATGGCAAGATCGACCCCGTGGGACCGACAAGACCTTCGCGATGACAAGGACGGCACCGACCCGGCAAGATCTGCCCGACGGCAAGAACGACAGCGACCGGGAGAATCCGATGTGCCCCGACACCAAACCAAGTCCGGCTACCCGGATGCGACGAGATCTACGCCGTTATCCGAGAATGTTCATGCCGAGACCGTTCCGTCGAACCCTGAGACCAACCCCGACCCCCGGATCCCCAAGACCGTCGAGACCCCTCAATGTGTGACCCCTTTTCCGAGCCCTATTTTATAAATGCTAAACATAAAACCTGCTGCACATTAATTGCCATACTTGCATGCATAATCATGTGGTTTGGGGGCCTTATGCCGATTCACCTTATAATTAAATATGGGGCCCATATGCGGGCAAATCTAGTCTTATATTGGCCTCATTTAAATTTATGTAGCGAACCGGTAACTCATCTTGCCTTGTTAAAACAACCTTTAATTTGCGGGGGTTCTAAACAACTTGAACCATATGTTTAATGTCGGGACCCCGGTTCCACTTAATATGACCTAATTGCATCGCACCTTTGCCATGCCATGCATCATACATGCATCATGCCGATCTTTTGCCGTAGTATTAAATATTGCATCCGGTGTTTCTTCTAGCGATTTGCTTCTTCGCGGATAAGGCCGTTGAGTTGATGTGAGCTTCGCCCCGATCTTCTGTTGATCCTTCGACAATGTTTTCAGGCGAGCATCTCCCCTTTCTACCTATCTTACTTTTATAGTATTTATTCCCTCCTGTTGATCTATCGCTATCTGTGTTGCGATGCTCTAGTTTCCGTACCCTTGATATTACTTGCAGCCTTATATTGCCTTGGACACATCCTATTACCTGTTGTTTGGTAGATAGTTGGACTTGCGCGTCGTAGTCGCTTGCTCAAGTGCCGTTGCGTGTCGTCAAGTGCCACAGTTGTTGGTGTAATTGCCGCATGTTTGATGTTGGAGATGATCATGGCTTTACTTATCGTTCACTTTAATTCCTGTTTAACAACTAAAATTGAAGTAAGCAGAGGCATCGGTGGGTGATAGATAATATTTGGTTTCCGAACGCCCACTTGTGTCCCGTAGGACCCCGAGTACTTGATACCTGTTCCTTGATTTATCGCGCTATCCACATCCGGGAGGTATATGGGACCCCCCTGAGCCAGAGCTTGATTCAGTCTTATTTCTTGGGGCCACAAACTAGTTTGAAGTTTTATTTACTATCCTGTACTTATGCCATGCTACTACCGTATTTACGTTTGTGCGAGGAGCACACTGTACTGTTTAGGTAAGCGGAATGTTTTCGCGGTATCGACAAGCCCAGCCACACTTTCGGGTTCCTAGTCGTTTACAGCCATTGGCGCAAACCTTGAGTCCGTCTCGGAGCTTGCTTACTTCATTGCGGGTCTACTCAATGGGGTGGCCCCCTGAAATATTTCTGAATCCTGTGATTGCTTTGTCGTGAAAGCCTCGTTGGGTTTTGATTTGGTTTTTCCGAGGTTGATCGAGTGTGTGTTGCTATTGGTGCACCCCGGCCGGGTAAAACTCTCTGAAAGCCGTGTCCGCGGTTATGGACGACTTGGAGCACAGTATCTCGACCATAGACAAGCATAACTAAAGTTTATTGCTATAAATTTGACTTATAATGACTAGTAATCAGCTTCACTATAATGGAATGGCTAATTAATACTGCCCACAATTGCTTGTTTGGAGTGTCGCTTGCGACCATTGTACCTGACTAGTAAGTATTGCAACTACAACGGAATGGCTGAATAAAAGTATCAACAACTGCTGGGTTTGGGTTTATCTCATGCTATCTGTATCTGATTAGTAAGTGTTGCAACTATCACGGAATGGTTAACTAAAAGTGCCCACTGCTTACTTTATCAGGATGATTATCTGTACCTGACTAGTAATTGCTGCAACGATAACTGAATAAGTAAAACTGCCAACGGTGTGAGTTCCTCGGTTGACTTCCTCGTTTGGTCTCGAGGGGGAAACGCCAGGATGGGTTTGTTTGATGGTAGCATCAGGTTGGTTCCGAATAGGTCTTTCTTCCCCTCTCTGATAGTCGCCAGTGGTATCGAGTCTCTATAGGTTGTTTAGTGCATGCTGCCGCTGCCGCTTCAGTCCACCATACCTGTGTAGGCGAGGACCGCCGAATTCTAGTCTCGCCGTGTACTGGCCTCAGTACTGACGCTCCTCTTTTTCCTTTGCCCTTTGTCGGCTCCCCTTTTGTTTAAGCAGGTTTGAGATCGACGTCGTTAGCAGGGTTACCCTTCCGGCTTGGCCTGGGCAGGGTTATGGACGCCATTGTTTATTCTTCAGGGCTCTTAGCCCCATTTGTATCTTGTCCGTAGTCGGACGCTCTATCATTTTCAAGGTGATTTGGCTCTTTGTATATTATCTGTTGTATATATATCTGTTCTATGGGTCCCATCGAGGACTATTGTGTAATGTTATTACTTCGTTTTCCACCCGCACGAAAGTGCCTGGTGGGCACCTTTGAATCGTTTCTATGCGGGTTTGGCGGATTTCGCTAAAACTTGCATAGGTCCGATTCTGAGGGTGTTACAGAGTGGTATCAGAGCTCAGCAGTTGCGATACCCCACAAGTCCAGCCTGTAGGATAACCTAGCTAACGGCCGAAGTAGAGTGTCAAAACTATTTTTGAAAATCGGTTGGATAGTTCTGAATTAGGTCTGATTTTACTCCTTACCCCTCTGCTATTCTCCTCTTACATCTACGTGTTTTGAATCCGCTCTTTTCTCTTTCTTCGAGTCCAGGAATTCTCGTGGTTGGGTTTTCCGTCGTACCTTCAGGGTTTCGCTTCCTCCTTTGGTAACGGTGTTGCTACATCTGGTCTTCATGCTATCCGAGGAACCCTTCGTCTGGTGGACTTCTCTTTGTTCCTTCTCGTGCCTTCCGGTGTTTCCGACGCGACGACATCATCTACGCCAGATCCGATGCAGAGTCTGCATCACTCCTTGGTTTCCGAACCTCGCTTGTCGAGATCTTCAGTCTGATTCCGAGAATGGTTGCACTCTTTTCTACTGATTGTGCGGAGTAATAGTTTGGGTGCGTGATGGATTGGCCCCCATGCCGACTACCCTTTCTATTCGCTTTAGTACATTGAAGTGGACGAGAATGCATCGGTTCCCTCTTTCCATCGAAGTTAGAGGTGGCTTTATTTGTTGTTACCTCTACCTTCGACCTGTTGTTTCCCGGAGTGTTCTCTCGACGATCACGGACAACGACCTCTTGTTAGTGGTGTCGCGAGGATCTACATGAAGCGAGAAGATTCAGATCGCCGACCTTCCTTTCCGGTACCATGAGGCGGATCTCGAGGGCGAGATCCTTGTTAGTGGTGTCGAATTGTGGCATCCCGCAAAAACCACTACTAGAAAATCGCGTTGTTTTTGTGCATTGCATCATCATGACCGCATGCTCATGTCATCATGCCACATTGCATTTGAGCATCGTTATCACATTGTATTCGCTTGCATAAAACTATTTTTCGCAAAGCCTGTTTTGTTTTCTAAAACGCCCCGTCTTTTATTCAAACGCCAAAATCCGGGTCGCCGGAATATTTTGTTTTGTCTGATATCGGTTTGCAAAGGCCTTGTTTGAAATAAATAAAAATATTTATTTATTTTAGTGGGGGCAGTCGAACGGGCCGACCCGACCCGAACGACCACCCCCGTACAAACAGATCGGTCCACCCCGTTTTCTTTTCCTACCCATCCTATTTCTACCCAACCCCAGCCACATCACTCCCTCCAATAGCCTCTCGCCACCTCAGCTACCCTCTCTCCTCTAACCAATCCTAGCCCTCCACCTAGACCCTCTCTCTCTCACCCTCCCCAACCCCACACAGCACACACCACTCACGCACGCCGAACCGCCCCTGGCCACTCGTTATGGTCCACCCCCTGCCCGCGGGTCCCGCCTGGGTCCCACCTCACCCAGCAGCCCTCTGGCCCGCCTGGGACCCACCACCCACCTGCCCGCGTGCCGCTCTCTCTTCTCCCTCTCTCTCCCACGCGCGCCTCCCTCCTCTCTAGCTCTCCCTGGCGCCGCCCTCCTCTCCCTCTCGCCCCGCTCCCCTTCCGACCGCCGCCAGGGCCGACGGTCCCCACCGCCGCCTGCTCCCTCGCCACCCTCTCTCCGCGCTCCGCCTCCGCGCGCCCTGACGCGCCCGCGGCCTCCTCTCCGGCGCCGCTCCTCTGCCTCGCCTCCGCCGGCCACGCCAAGCCCCCTCGCCGCCCAGGCCGCGCGCCCGCCGGCCTCCTCGGCCTCGTCCCCGCCCCCTCCAGTTCCTCCTCCGCCGCCCGCGGCCGCAGGCGTCCACCGCCTCTCCGCCCCTCCGCGTCCGCCGCCTCCGGCCGCTCGCATCCTCCTCCTCCGTTCCGGCGCCGCTCGCCCAGGCGTCCGCCGCCGCGACCCCCAGAGCTCCTCCGCCCCGAGCCGCTCCGCGCGGCCCCGCCTCGCCCTCACCTGGCCGTCTCCGCCACTCCACCGCCCGCGGCCTCTCCCTCTGCAGTCGGCCGCCGACGCCGCTCGGCGGGCCCCCGCCTCCCCTCCGTCGACCGCTCCACGCCAGCAGCACCGACGCCCGGCCCAACGACCACCATGCGCCATCTGCGTCTCCTCTACTCGCCTTCCTCGCCGACCGCCGCGAGTGCTGCCGCTTGCCGCGAGTCTGGCCTCGCCGGGAACCTCCTCTACATGTGTTCGGCCCCGGCGCTGCCTTCCGTCGGCCTCCTCTGTTTTTCAGCCGCGTTCACTCAAGCCTTTGTTTCTGCTTAGAGGCCACACTGCTCCACAGTGGTGCTGACATGGTACATCTACCTATCTAAAATCGGCTCACTCGTTTACCATTTGCCTCTGTCCAAAGGAATGCAGAGTTTTGGTGCCACTCGAAGGACATACCAACACAAGATCCTTGCGTAATTGTCTAGTTCCGAGGCCCCTATACAACACCACGTCAAGCCACTCCGCGACAAACAAGATCAACACCGACCCGATGAGCCCGATGAAACACCGGCGCCGTACACAAGTCTGACGACCGAGGCCCCCAAAGCATCTCCTTCACGGAACCCGAAGGCGATACCGCTCGAGTACTCCTTCCCGGACGCCAAGTTCGCCGAGACCCCGAAGCCCAATCCCGGTGATCCAAAGGCCACGCCAAGACCCGGATCCGAAGACCGCCAAGATCGCTACCCGGGACGACAAGTACGTCACCCCGGATGCCGAGACCGACTCGATGGCGCGGGCCCGACAAGACCCTCACAACGGCAAGATCGACCCCGTGGGACCGACAAGACCTTCGCAATGACAAGGACGGCACCGACCCGGCAAGATCTGCCCGACGGCAAGAACGACAGCGACCGGGAGAATCCGATGCGCCCCGACACCAAACCAAGTCCGGCTACCCGGATGCGACGAGATCTACGCCGTTATCCGAGAATGTTCATGCCGAGACCGTTCCGTCGAACCCTGAGACCAACCCCGACCCCCGGATCCCCAAGACCGTCGAGACCCCTCAATGTGTGACCCCTTTTCCGAGCCCTATTTTATAAATGCTAAACATAAAACCTGCTGCACATTAATTGCCATACTTGCATGCATAATCATGTGGTTTGGGGGCCTTATGCCGATTCACCTTATAATTAAATATGGGGCCCATATGCGGGCAAATCTAGTCTTATATTGGCCTCATTTAAATTTATGTAGCGAACCGGTAACTCATCTTGCCTTGTTAAAACAACCTTTAATTTGCGGGGGTTCTAAACAACTTGAACCATATGTTTAATGTCGGGACCCCGGTTCCACTTAATATGACCTAATTGCATCGCACCTTTGCCATGCCATGCATCATACATGCATCATGCCGATCTTTTGCCGTAGTATTAAATATTGCATCCGGTGTTTCTTCTAGCGATTTGCTTCTTCGCGGATAAGGCCGTTGAGTTGATGTGAGCTTCGCCCCGATCTTCTGTTGATCCTTCAATAATGTTTTCAGGCGAGCATCTCCCCTTTCTACCTATCTTACTTTTATAGTATTTATTCCCTCCTGTTGATCTATCGCTATCTGTGTTGCGATGCTCTAGTTTCCATACCCTTGATATTACTTGCAGCCTTATATTGCCTTGGACACATCCTATTACCTGTTGTTTGGTAGATAGTTGGACTTGCGCGTCGTAGTCGCTTGCTCAAGTGCCGTTGCGTGTCGTCAAGTGCCACAGTTGTTGGTGTAATTGCCGCATGTTTGATGTTGGAGATGATCATGGCTTTACTTATCGTTCACTTTAATTCCTGTTTAACAACTAAAATTGAAGTAAGCAGAGGCATCGGTGGGTGATAGATAATATTTGGTTTCTGAACGCCCACTTGTGTCCCGTAGGACCCCGAGTACTTGATACCTGTTCGTTGATTTATCGCGTTATCCACATCCGGGAGGTATATGGGACCCCCCTGAGCCAGAGCTTGATTCAGTCTTATTTCTTGGGGCCACAAACTAGTTTGAGGTTTTATTTACTATCCTGTACTTATGCCATGCTACTACCGTATTTACGTTTGTGCGAGGAGCACACTGTACTGTTTAGGTAAGCGGAATGTTTTCGCGGTATCGACAAGCCCAGCCACACTTTCGGGTTCCTAGTCGTTTACAGCCATTGGCGCAAACCTTGAGTCCGTCTCGGAGCTTGCTTACTTCGTTGCGGGTCTACTCAATGGGGTGGCCCCCTGAAATATTTCTGAATCCTGTGATTGCTTTGTCGTGAAAGCCTCGTTGGGTTTTGATTTGGTTTTTCCGAGGTTGATCGAGTGTGTGTTGCTATTGGTGCACCCCGGCCGGGTAAAACTCTCTGAAAGCCGTGTCCGCGGTTATGGACGACTTGGAGCACAGTATATCGACCATAGACAAGCATAACTAAAGTTTATTGCTATAAATTTGACTTATAATGACTAGTAATCAGCTTCACTATAATGGAATGGCTAATTAATACTGCCCACAATTGCTTGTTTGGAGTGTCGCTTACGACCATTGTACCTGACTAGTAAGTATTGCAACTACAACGGAATGGCTGAATAAAAGTATCAACAACTGCTGGGTTTGGGTTTATCTCATGCTATCTGTATCTGATTAGTAAGTGTTGCAACTATCACGGAATGGTTAACTAAAAGTGCCCACTGCTTACTTTATCAGGATGATTATCTGTACCTGACTAGTAATTGCTGCAACGATAACTGAATAAGTAAAACTGCCAACGGTGTGAGTTCCTCGGTTGACTTCCTCGTTTGGTCTCGAGGGGGAAACGCCAGGATGGGTTTGTTTGATGGTAGCATCAGGTTGGTTCCGAATAGGTCTTTCTTCCCCTCTCTGATAGTCGCCAGTGGTATCGAGTCTCTATAGGTTGTTTAGTGCATGCTGCCGCTGCCGCTTCAGTCCACCATACCTGTGTAGGCGAGGACCGCCGAATTCTAGTCTCGCCGTGTACTGGCCTCAGTACTGACGCTCCTCTTTTTCCTTTGCCCTTTGTCGGCTCCCCTTTTGTTTAAGCAGGTTTGAGATCGACGTCGTTAGCAGGGTTACCCTTCCGGCTTGGCCTGGGCAGGGTTATGGACGCCATTGGTTATTCTTCAGGGCTCTTAGCCCCATTTGCAACTTGTCCGTAGTCGGACGCTCTATCATTTTCAAGGTGATTTGGCTCTTTGTATATTATCTGTTGTATATATATCTGTTCTGTGGGTCCCATCGAGGACTATTGTGTAATGTTATTACTTCGTTTTCCACCCGCACGAAAGTGCCTGGTGGGCACCTTTGAATCGTTTCTATGCGGGTTTGGCGGATTTCGCTAAAACTTGCATAGGTCCGATTCTGAGGGTGTTACACGAGTCCATCTCATTTTGGACAACTTCTTTCCAATCATCTGCATCAGGAGATGCATATGCCTCTGCAATGGATCTAGGAGTATCGTCCACAAGGTACACGATGAAATCATTACCAAAGGATTTTGCAACCCTCTGTCTCTTACTCCTCATGAGAGGTTCATCGTCATCCTTCTCAAGGAATTCCTCATGTGGTTGTTCAGAATTCTCAATAGATGCACTAGATTCAGGAAGTATTTCAGAAGAAATTCTACCAATGCTATGCATATCTTTCATAGGAAAAATATTCTCAAAAAATGTTACATCACGAGATTCCATTATAGTATCAACATGCATATCTGGTACCTCAGATTTAACCACTAGAAATCTATAGCCTACACTCCGTGGAGCATATCCTAGAAAGATACAATCCACTGTCTTAGGTCCGAGCTTGCGTTTCTTGGGAATCGGTATGTTGACCTTCGCCAAACACCCCCAAATGCGCAAATATGAAAGTGATGGTTTTCTCCCAGCCCACTCTTCATAAAGGGTCTTTTCTTTTTCTCGTTAGGAACTCTATTTAGGACATGACATGAAGTCAACAAAGTCTCCCCCCACCATGCCTTTGATAAACCAGCAGTGGCTAACATGGAATTCACCAAGTCAGCCAGCGTGCGGTTTTTCCTCTCGGCAACCCCGTTTGATTGGGGCGAGTAGGGAGGCGTCCTCTCATGATAATTTCGTGTTCCTAACAGAATTCGTCAAATACTTTGGGAAAATACTCACCGCCACGATCCTACCTAAGACGCTTGATCTTCCTCTCTAGTTGATTTTCAACTTCGGCCTTATAGATTTTAAAGTAGTCTAAAGCCTCATCTTTAGTTTGCAACAAGTAAACATAGCAGAATTTAGTAGCATCATCTATCAATGTCATGAAATATCTCTTTTCACCTTTTGTCAACACACCATTCATCTCGCATAGATCAAAATGTATGAGTTCTAGAGGTGCCATGTTTCTCTCCTCGACAGCCTTGTGAGGCTTTCGAGGTTGCTTTGATTGCACACAACTATGGCACTTAGAACCTTTGGAAATAGTGAAATTTGGAATTAAACTCATACTGGACATCCGAGACATCAAACCAAAATTAATGTGACATAAACAAGAATGCCAAACACTGGTATCATCATTAACATAACCACAAATATGATTCACAAATTTATTACAAAACTCTGAAAGTGAAAATCGAAACAAGCCTCCGAACTCATAACCTTTTCCAATAAATTGTCCATGTTTCGAAACAACGACTTTATCGGACTCTAACACAACCTTAAACCCATCTCTGCACAGAAGGGAGCCACTAACGAGATTCTTGTTCATAGTGGGGACATGGTGCACGTTCCTCAGCTGCACGATCTTTCCAGAAGTAAACTTCAGATCCACCATGCCAACACCATGAACAGAAGCATGTGATCCATTCCCCATTAGGACGGATGAATCCCGAGCGACCTGATAAGAAGTGAACATGGAGATGTCAGCACACACATGAACATTAGCACCCGTATCAATCCACCAACATGGTGATTGAAACACTGAAAGGACAATAAATAAATTACCATACTCATCAGTGTTGCTAGCGATCACGACGTTGATAGTCTTCCCACCTTTCCCTCTACGATCTGCATGTTCTAGGCAGTCCTTGGAAAAGTGGCCGAGCTCTCCACATGAATAACAATGTAGCTCAGACTTGTTCGGCTTCTTCTTCTTCTTGAAGGTTGTAGTCTTTTCAGGCTTGTTGAACGAGGGCTTATAGTTCCCTTTATTCTTGCCAAAGGTCTTCTTCTGCGCCATGTAGGCGCTAGACTAACCCTCGCCTCCTCTCTCAGCAGTGTCCTTAGCCCGAGCCTTCTCAACATCAAGAGACGCTATCAGGTTTTCAACCGATATCTCTTGTCTCTTGTGTTTGAGAGTTGTGGTGAAGTTCCTCCACGAAGAAGGCAACTTTGCAATAATGCACCCAGCCACAAACTTGTCGGGTAAGTTACACTTGAGGATTTCAAGCTCCTTGGCAAAGCACTGTATCTCATGAGCTTGCTCAACTACAGAACGGTTGTTACCATACTGTAATCATGAAAGCTCTCCATGATGTACAGCTCATTGCCAGCATCTGCTACACCGAACTTAGCGTTCAGTGCCTCCTAGAGCTCTTCTCCATCTTTGATGTGCATATACACATCAAATAGCTTGTTGTCAAGAACACTCAGAACGCATCCCACAAAGGCAAGATTGGTTTTCTTGAACTTGTTCTGAACCTCGTCAGATGTAGTTCCTTCAGGTAAACCCTCACTAGCCTCGAATAATTTCAAAGCTTGCAGCCATATAGTGGTCTTATACTGCCACCTCTTAAAATGAACACCGGTAAACTTTTCTGGCTTCATAGCATCGGACAAGTGTCCCATGTTTAATTCAGGAAATTGCCTATAATAAGGTTTTTGGATTGTTGGAATATAGGCATAATTTCCACGATTAATTCCAGAATATAAATCATGACAACATCATCTACAATCACGTGAACCTCTAACATACTAGATGTATTGATCAACATGAACAGTAGCAGATTATACGCACTAATAGCGATAGTAAAACAACAGATCTAACGACGGTGTACGTACTGATCGGTTGTCGATGTAGTCGCCGTTGGTGCAGTAGCCTGTCTAAGAAGTCGGCGTTGAAGACGACGCGCACGAGGTCTGGCTTGACGACCGGGAAGACGCGCCGTGATGACGAACTTGAGCACTCGCGCGGAGCGCTTTCCAAAAACCTTATTCGCCCTCTCCCGTACAGGAACGCAAAGGCGAGTGGTTTCGGAGACCTGCTCTCCCGACCGCCGGTGCACGCCGGCAAGCGGGATGGAGTAGACTACGGTGGCGGTGCAAGCAGAGAGGATGGCAAAACCCTAGATTGGTTTTGTGTCGTGTGTTGTGGAAGCCGCACAGGCGTTTATATAGAGCGGCTCGAAAATCCCATACAGTACACGAAGTGGACCAAGCCCACGTCGCGCATGTTCGGGTCGGTTACAGATAGCCCATGATCCGGGAGCGACCCGAATCCGCTAACTGTTAACACGTCTGTCTAACCGCACACATTTTTCTGAGCAGTAAAATAAAGCTCGGCTCGGCGAGATTCCCGCAACCCGTAACCCGCGGTGCGCGCGTCGCGTTGTGACGAGGCGAGCGTGCGTGCGTGCGAGCGGCGGCGGCGGCGTCGGAGGAGGAGCGCGCGTGTAGATCTCTTATTGTTACTCACTTACAAAGTGGTGCAACACTCCACCTTATAAGGTGGTGCAACTCTCCTTCAACTTTCCATGTGGGACTAAACTTTAGCTCCCATAGCTCTTGCGACACACATGTCAGCTGCCACCAACTTGGGCCAAATCACATATGGGCTTCCACATACATGGGATTTGAGATTTAGGGAAAATCTGAAATCACATATGGGTCTAATGATTTAGCCCATTATTTCTAACAAGTTTAAGCTATAATCCAATTTTATCTCTACTAGTCTTCAATGTACACCGAACATACCCCCATTTCCCCTTTGCACGATTCTAGAGGCAGACCCCCTTGAGAGTCGTCTCCTGGCCCCAAGCTCTCTCTCGACCCTTCTCTGGCGGCGCTGCCGCTGGGGATGGGGAAGAGAGGGTTGCTCGGCTTCTTCATCATAGTTGTAGATGTAGGTTTAGGTCTCTGGGCGTTCTGCATGCAGGGTTGGGCTTTTTGCCCGGTAGTCGAGGTGCAGCGCAAGATCGAGGAAGCCAGATCTTGCGTTTTCTAGGGTTCGTCCTTCTCGCCCGATGGCTCCCCAGGTTAGAGTTTGGTGCGGTGGAGGGCGGCAGCATCTTCGTTAATAACAATAGGGCTTCGGGCCTTCTCTTCCTGCAAGGTGAAGCGGCAGTGTCGTACCCCCTGGCCGGCGATGGTCGCGAGGAGGGGGTGCACGGCAACAACAAGATCTACGCTACGGAGAGTGGGTCATCCGGCTGCTCGTACGCGCTAGCACTCTGACGCGGTGCTAGGCAGTTCTTGCTCCTCTTCGGTTCCTGGAGCCCATGGTGGGCTGCCAAAATGAAGGAGAGCGAGACGGGCATCTCCATCAAGCGTTTCTGGCTTCTGTGGTTCAGTCTTGCAGTGCTCCTTCTTCTCTTGGCCGGCCAGGGTGGCGAGGAAGAAAAGATGGGCATAGCGGTTTTTGCGCCTTTGAGAAGCCGGCTCCTAGTGCTCTCGGAATCTGCAGCACCGGCAGCAGTACCCAAGCACCAGCTCAAATTGGCCGGAGCTATCATCAGCCATGAGCATGGCCCTGCTGCGCCTGAGATGGTGTGCTCAGGCATCATTTCCCTCCTTATCTGTATGGTCTTCTCCAACCACGGTGCGGCGCTCATCGTTTTCTCAATATCTCTCATGTGCAATAGTGAGTATTTTTTCCAAGTTGATTTCTATCTTGTGATACTTGTTGCCTTTCTCCATATATTCCTTCTATCCTCTTCTTCCCTTGAGAATAGTTGTGTTGTATGGGGTATGTTGGTGTTTGAAGCTCATTGATGTACAATAAGATATATTTGAGCCCTTGGGCATGCTTTCAAGCAAAACATCTTATTGGTATATTCTATGACTTCTTTTTGGGTCTTCATGTGCTTTCTTGAGTATCTATTTTGTGTGTGCATGTTTCTTTGTGGTTATGTCTTTGTGATATTTTCCACCTAAAAATTTATACACACAAGAGAAGATCAATATTTGGGTGTTTTTGCATTTCTTGGAAATCACCTCTTACTTCATTTTGATTCTTCGGTGGTTTCCAAATTATTGTATTTTGTGTGCATTGCTAAATGGTTTTGAAGGAGTGAGGATTCCATGGTTGTGCATGTTGTTTCCAAATATAATTACTATAATTGGTGCACAATCTTTGGGGAGCTTCTATAATTCATTTAATGATGCACATGTTCCTTCTTTCTCGTTTCTTGTGGTTTAAATGCTTCTGGGGGAGCAAGGATTCCATATTTGTGCATATTGTATTCAATACAAGTATTCTAATCTTTGCACAAAGTTTGGGGAGCTTCTCTATTTTTATTTAAACACTTTTTTGGTTGTTGTTTCCTTTTGACATCATTTGATGGTGTTTTAATTGTTTCTTTTGGATCTCTTGATTGCTCGCTTCATTTGTTGAAGCCCTTTTCTTTTCTTTCTTTTCTTTTTGCTCTCTTTGGGTCCTCAATATAGTTTTACTTCCTCCCTAGTTCTCATCATTTGACTTGTGCATATGCACACCTTTGGAGGAATTCTCACTATGTTGGTCGTCTAGAACTTTTCACCCATTTTGGCAATCGATGCCAATGGGGGAGAAGTTTTGGAGGGTTTAAGGGAAGTTGGCCTTTGCTTTGAGTGTGTTCTTAAGCATTTGCCTCTCATGCTCTTGCATCTTTGTGTTTGCTTTGCATGTTGAATATATAGAGGAAACTCAACCAACGGTAACTGTTGGCAATCTATGCAATGAAATTCAAGTTCATCACACATGCATAGATTGTGGGGGAGTTTGCTCTATATATTGTGGTTGTACCAACATCACATACTTGTGTAGTATTTGATGTTGGGGCAACCGCTTTGGTCGTTAATTTTCATATTTAAACCCTCGCTAAGGGATTGTCATCAATTACCAAAATGGGGGAGATTGAAAGGGCATGTATGCCCCCATGTGTGGTTTTGGTAATTAATGACAATCTCTATGGACTAATGTGTAAATTGAGTTTCACTTGTAGGTTTGTCCATTGGCATCGCTTGGGCCATGTGTTGGTCTCAAGGTTGGAAGATGAAGAAATGTCCAAGGGCTTTGTGCCCATTGGAATCATGAAGAAAGAAGGAGCTTGAAGGTCGATCAAGGCATGTGCAAAGAGTTGCATCAAGATGGATCAACCTCAAGTAGGGATGAAGAAGGGCGGGCTCAAGATGCGCCATCTCTAGAAGATCTCATGCTTGAAGCTTGCCATCCTCGTGCTCATGGAATGATGAAGACAAGTTCAAAAAAGAGGTTTCCCCATGGAGTATGGGGGAGCAATTTGCAAGTCTTCATCTTCATCAAGCAAGAGCATCCAAGAAAGGTGTTCCCACTATAGAAGAACAAGATGGTCTACATCAAGTTCAAGTGGGATGCTCAAGGCAAAGGTATGTTCTTGATAGGGCTTTTCTTTTGCCGGTCTCGTATTGTTAGTTGGGAGACCGGGTTTAGGATAGATAGTCGTGCTATCAAGAGGGGCTCTCAAGCGGGTGTCTCGTCTGCATCGTTTGGAGAGAGCTCAAACCTTTGCATTCATAGCATCATCTTTCTTGGTTGTTATTTGGTTATTGTCCATGAGAGGATCTAGAGCTTGTGGTCACCATCATAACAAGCTCTAGCTCATCATCTAAGGATTTCACTTGCATATCTTATTGCGGTTTTTGATCTTGCGAGTTTTCTGGCTCCACACCTTGGGGGATAGTTAACATATATATTCATGATATTTTCTCCCAAGGTGATACCCAATATTTCGAACAATATTTTCACCTTGGGGGATTCTATTCGTCGTTATCTTTCCAACAAAATTGGTTTCATCCCGTTTGGAGTTCGGATGCAAAAGTTATTGCGTTTCTGGTTTTCTGGTTTCTAGAATTTCCCTGACCGGAAGTTCCGGCTTCCCACCGGAAGTTCCGCTAGGGCATCTTTGCCGCCGAAAGTTCTGGTGGAAGTTCCGGGTCTTCTTCCGCTCACGTTCAGTAACCTTCTGTTTTGGATGTGCTATTTGACGGAACTTCAGTCGGAATTTCAACCGGAAGTTTTGCTCCCACCGGAAGTTCCGGCCAGGGACCGGAAGTTCCGCTCAGGCCTAGTTGCCGCCAAAAGTTCCGATTGAACTTCCGGCTCTTGTTCCGCTCACGTTCAGTAACCTTCTGTTTTGAATATGTCTATTTGACGGAACTTCTGTCGGAACTTCCACCGGAAATTTCGCTCCCACCGGAAGTTCTGGTGAACCGGCGGAAGTTCCGACCAGGATTCGCTTTTTCAGTTTCTCGCTCCGCAGTTTTTGACCGTTGGCTGTGTGCCACCGGAACTTCCGACCTCCCACCGGAAGTTCCGGCCAGGAGTCGCGAATGCCCATAACGGGCAGATCTGGGAGCCCTTTAAAAGGGGCTCCTCTTCCCCTTCGTGGGCACTAGCTTTTCTTCTTGGTTCTTGGCTTTCTCTCTCTCCTCCATTGTCAACCTTGAAGAAGCTTTCCCTCTCCCTTTCCCCTCCTATGATTCTTGCATCTTTTTGAGGGATTTGAGAGAGGAGATCTAGATCTACAATCCCCCCAAGCTAAATCCCTTCTTTGTTAAGGAATCATTGGGATCTAGATCTTGGAGAGTTTTGTGTTCTTCCTCCCTTATTCCCCCAATAGCTTTTGTAGCTTTGTTGGAATTTGGGAGAGAAGGACTTGCCCTTGCATTTGGTGCATAGGTTTGAGTTCTCCTCGGAGATTCGGCGAGTTCAAGCTTGTGAGCTTGTTTCTCTTGGGTTCCTTGGAACCCTAGACGGTTGTGTGGTTGGATTGTTGACCTTTTGTGGTCTTGTTGAACTTTTGTGGTCTTGTAGCCTTTTGTGGCGTTGTTGGCCTTTTGTGGCATTGTTGTTGGGAGCCACCAATTGAGTTGTGGAGTTAGCCCCAATCTTGTACGGGTTCGGTGACCGCCCTCAAGCGTCCCATAGTGGAGCAAGTTCCCGCCTTTTGTGGTGCGCACTTGGGAGAATAGGGTGAGCCTTTTGTGGCGTCGGTGAGTTGCGTGCTTCCGCATCCGGGGTGAGGCCTTGTGTGGCGTTGGGTGAGCATCGAGCCACCACACCTCGAGGTGAGCCATTTGTGGCGTTCGGAGAGCATTGCGCCATCGCACCTCTCCAACGGAGACGTAGCTTATTTGGAAGTGAACTTCGAGAAACAAATCTTCGTCTCCGCGTCCATCGGTTATCTCTCAACCGAACCCTTTACTTATGCACTTTACATTGTGATAGCCATCGTGCTTGAAGTATTTATACATTGCTATCACCTTGTTGCTTGTATTGCTTAGCATAGGTTGTTGGTGCACCTAGGTGAACTTAGCGGCTAGGTTTTGTGCTCAATAAATTAAACGTTAGTTTTATTCCGCATTTACTTGAGCCTAAACCGTAATAATTTTAAAAGCCTATTCACCCCCCTCTAGGCAACTTCCTTTGTACTTTCAGCACCGGTGACACAACTAAGTCCATTACCACCTAGAATTAACTTCTCAAGGTGCTTCATGTAACATTCCAGCATTAGAGCTTAGAAATAAGCTGAACTCAGCTGTGTGCATCGCATTCATGCATAGAAAATCCGAATAATTTTCGTGATTTTGAACAAAACTTGTCAAAGTGATTGAAGCTTCTCTCAACTTGATGGGATTGAAGTATATCATCAAGTTGACTGCGATAAGTTGCAATATGACCTTTGCTAAAACCTTAGTTTAGGTAAAGATGATTTGATATAAGGGTAGATCAAATGTAATTAAACTAAACCACCACACATTGCTTAATGATAAATATCAGATCCTTAAGAGATCATATCATAGTATTCATCACAACAACCCACCATGAATACCAAGTTAAGTATATAACTGAAGTAATAAGAATTCAATAACCAAATCTTGACTTAGCTTATTCCTATCTATTCCTACCATGAGCATCATCTTAGTTCTTAAACACTAATTCCTTATCACTTATTGAGTAGGAAGGAAACCAAGTCAAGACTATTCACCACATATCTTTCTTCCCATATCAATTCTTATCATCTCTATTGAACCATATTTTAATATTTGTTGAACATCAATGTTGAGTAATCAACTACTGATCTATCAATTCTCAACCTAACAATTCCTGATTTATAAAGTCTTAGCCTATCAATTCTTGATCTATCAACTCTTATCCTTGTCACAGAATTCACTTTAAAAGCTTTTAGAGAAGGAAGTAAGAAGTGGTAAGTGGTAATGCTAGTTTTAGATATCATCTATAGGATGGGAGTGTTTGAAGAGAATCCAAGAAATATGATAATTGATGGAGTTAACTCACTCCTGAATGGATAAAAGAGTTATTTGAAATAAAGATATATGTTGTATCAAAGAGGATCATAAGGATGAATTATGAAGATACTTACCAAGGAGTAATCATATTGGATCAAGTAGGCGTAGTCAATGAATAATATCTCTAGTCAAATAGAGATACTAAGAAGATAATTATAATACAACTGTAATCTTGTATTGATAAAATCCTTGATTAGCAAACTAGAAACCTAAGCCATAAATGATCAAAGGATTATAATGATCATGCTAAAGTCACTAAGAGTGAATGATTATATCATGCATAAGTGAAATTGGTGGAGAGAACATGATTAAACCCTATTATAGATATGTTATCCTAGGTTAGTCATGACAAGTCACCATGATATAATTTGAAGTTGGAATATAGGATATTGGAGAAAGTAGAGATAAGATTCTATGACTAAGCTGAAGCTAGAGCAGCATTAAGTTATTGAAGTAGTATTATTCCTTTTAAAGGATAGTAAGCATTTGAGGAAAGTAGGATTTGATATATACATCCATTAGATGAATATTAGTGATAGATGATAAAGGAAGGGTATGAATGGATTCAAAAGTAACTACTGGTTGGATTGGGGGTTATCATTAGTGAAGTAGTTAATATAACCAAGTGTAGATATGAGAAGATTATGAAAAGCTTCAGTGACAAGCTTCTGAGATTTATAAGTAAGATTACAAAGTAAATTGTGAAGTAAGAGAATAATCATTCAAGTGGACTTGGATTCATAATAAGTATTCTACATATGAGAGTTATCTCTATGAGGAGATCATATAGAGCTTTAGTGTCAAGCTCATTGGATTTACAAATGGATTTATGCGGAGAAATTATTGGTAAGCATATAATAAGTAAAGCTCATCATGTTAACGCATGATGATGGATATGAAAAAGTAATATATCTAGGAAAGGAATTCCTTAATTATAAGTCAATACTTATGAAGAATGGAAGATATGAATTCTTGGTAAACACTCAACATTAAATCTATAATCAAACTTAACATCTATCTCATATGTTTGATCAATCATCCTATATTCCAGCATGGCTTATAGGAATATTTTTCCTATAGCAAATCACTTAAGAACATCTTTGTCACTTCAAAACATTAAAATCATATGTGCTTATAAACCATAATTATCAACTCTTTCACTTAATCCATCCTAGAGAACAACCTTATCATCTTACTATAGATACTGATATCATTCATGGTCACAAACATGAAGGAATAAGTCTTAACCATTAATTTTCATCCATATCTATAAAATAAAATAAGTATATTAATTATCCTCTAAAACTCATGGTAAATGCTTGTAATTCCAAATCTTAACTTCTAGGCTAGTGGTAATAAAACTTATATCATGATATCATCTAGGCTCATGGGAATAATCTTAACCATATTAATTCCTTAGAACTTAATGTATCATATAATAATGAAGGATCACCATATAAAAGTTCCCTTAAAACTATAAGTTAATGAGAATCAAGTTCTATGAATAAGTAGTAATATATCCTTTAATAAGTTCATGGTATGTTATGTAAAGAAAATTCTTCCTACAAAATATTAAAAGGAAAAGTACCTATATAAAGAAAATAAAGAAATAATAACATTATAATAAAAACTCATAAAAGGACTCTAACTACACTTTATTATTGTTGCAACTACTTAGAAAATAAATTTTTATAAGAAAAACTCAAAGCTAATGTGAAAATACAAATCTGGAAACAAAACAGAAAAAAAGGATTAAAGAAAAAATAGGAGAACAGTATTTGGCCGCAACCCATCTTCCCTCTCCATTATCTGTCGCCATGAGCATTCCACTTAGGCCCAACAACCAGCCCGACTTGTCTTCCTCTTTGGCTGACAGGTGGGACACCGCCAGGGACCGCAGGTTGATACAGAAGAATTTTTAGGGGGTTTCCGCAAACACAGCGTTGTCGTCTTCCTCGTGCATCACAAGCAGCTCGCTGGAGGAACCGCCGCCGCCCGATGTCGTCGTTGTCATCAGCTGTGCGTCGATATGCCCATCGCCGTCCTAGAGGAGGATAAGAAACTCTCCCGGTAAATCTAGCTCATCTGTATCTTCATTCCTCTCCTCTTCCTCTTTGTCTCTCTCAGGACCGAAACCCTAGCTCACCGGAGTCGCCTATCGTCACCGTTAGAGACCGCCTCAGGAACAGCCGAGCGTGCTACGAGCTTCGCCATGGTGTGCTTCATATACTCGGTGAAGGAATCGAGTCGAGGAGCCCTTAATCACGCGCATCAACCTTGTCTTAACGAAGGTCATCCACCGCTCTCGCCACCGATTTCGGCCTAGAGACCGCCTCAGGAACAGCCGAGCGTGCTACGAGCTTCGCCATGGTGTGCTTCATATACTCGGTGAAGGAATCGAGTCGGGGAGCCCTTAATCACGCGCATCAATCTTGTCTTAACGAAGGTCAGCCACCGCTCTCGCCACCGATTCCGGCCACCCCGCGTCCCGCCGACCATCTCGTCTTCTTCCTGGTAAGCTTTTGAATCTCCTGGTCCTTTCGAATGCGACAAACCATGCTTGCTGGGGCGTATGGGATCGCCGTCGGCGAGCATCAACCGACGGTGGTGGCCGTGTCAACGTCATCGTGATGTTACGCCCGCGTCACCCCAGCCACGTTTGACTTGGTCCACTACCCATGTGGCATGCAACGTGTCCACATGCCCACTGGTCAATGACTTAGGGTAGGTTTAGGCTATGTGTAAAAAAGTAATTTCTTATTTAGAATATAATTAGTAAATGAATAAACTTTATAAATTCAATATCTTTTTTTTATAATTCAGAAAATTGTGTTTAATATATGAAAATTTTCAGAAAAATAAAATCTACAACTTAAAAATATTACCATACATTATTATGTTAACTATTAAAATAATTATTGTTTAATAAAGATTTTATAAGTAATAAAACTTTGAAAATTCATATTTTAATAATGGTAAATGATAAAAATATAAATGATATATCAAAAATCTTAGAAAAATAAGTACTATAATTTAATACTATAATCATGTATTATTATTTCACTTAATTAAATATCTATTATTTGTTAAGTGCTTATAAAGTAATAAATCTTATAAAAATCATATCTTAATATTTAAAATTCATAAAATACATATAATATACCAAAATGGTCACAAAAATAATATCTATACGGTAAAAATATAACATTCCACTTTTGAAGTAAGTAAAAATTTAATACCCTAATAAATTGAATTCAAACTTATTTCCTTAGTTAGGTAATTCATAAATGTAGGTGTAAAATTGCTAATACTTCTAATATTGTCCATTAAAGACCTATTAATAGTATTTATCCTAAGTATTGATAATATGAAGTCCAAATAACCCAAAATCTATTAAATACAAATTGTGATAAATTATCATTCATAAGTAAGTATATATTATTTTCCAAAAGGATTCTTATGAAATATAAAATCCTCAAGAATGACATTTTGACTTAATAAAATCTTTTACCATTACGTCAACCACATGTTTATAAATATATTATAAATCCAAAGATAATTCATAAGTAGTCAAGTAATGTTGTTTCCATGTTAGAAATTATAATCACTCATTTGTAAGAAGGTAAGTGATTCCATTCAACTATAATGTTAAGAAAACATGACTCAAATAGAAGTGTTACCAATCTTAATGAACCTCAAACCTCAAAGAAACATTATGAAGTGAACATAATCCCATATAAGGACCAAGATAGATAAGTCTCAACTACTAGTAAGGTCCTTATTCGAATGAAGCAATTCTTTCTTACTTAAGAACTATAACTTGTAAGGAAACCTAAGAATGTGAACTTAAAGTTTAAATGCTTTTGTTTAGTTAAGTAAGATTTTCTTCAAAAGTTATTCTTTTTAAATATATTATAAAACAAGACATGAACATCCTTGTAAATGTCCTAAATGGTAAACAATCCTTATATAAGCAGTATTTGAGTAGCATTCCACATTTATGTGCCTTATTATTGTATGCTATTTATTATATTTGCATGTTGTTTAAGCCACACTCACAAGCCTTAATAAGAAGCACAAGTGTGAAGCTTATCTAAAAGAGCAACATATTCTAAAGGAACCATTTCCAGTTTCCAAACCCTAGATCAACGCTTATTCCGAGGATTTGAGTTTACAAAATTGCATTACATTACTTATGAATAATAGCATCTTGTTCTTTAAACATTAGTCCTTGATACGTCAAAAACATATCTATAATATTTGATGCTCCATGCTTGTATACTATCTACTTTGCTTTGCTTTGTCCACACTTTGAGGTGTTTTTATATGTTTTATGTTACTAACCTATTAAAAAGTTGTCACAGTGTCAGTTGCATGTTTTCTTCTGTTTTTGGTTCCAGAAATTCAGAAAATTAATATTCTCGAAATTGGACGGGACAAAAGCCAAAGTCAATATTTTACCGTGGGCAACACGAAGCCAGAAGACGAGACGGCGGGGCGCCACAGGGTGGCCACCCCCCAGGTGCGGCCTAGGTGGGCCCGCGCCTGGGCAGGGTGTGCCCCCTGCCCCGCCTCTTCGCCTATAAGAAGCCCCCGATGCAGAAACCCTAGACACCCTATCAAAACTCTACAAAACCGTATGTAGCCACCGCCACCATCGTCCCTAGATCGGGGGGATATGAAGCTCTTCCTGGCACCCTTCCTGAGGGGAGATCATCCCGGAGGCCTTCTTCTTCATCATGCCAGCCTCCGGTATGAAGTGTGAGTAGTTCCACCTTGGACTACGGGTCCATGTAGTAGCTAGATGGTTGTATCTCCTCCTTGTGCTTTCATGTATAGATCTTGTGAGCTCCGTTCATGATCAAGATCTAATATATTTGTAATCATGCATGTTGTGTTTATGGGGATCCGATGGATATTAATATTACTATGTCAGATTGATTAATGGTTTTATCTTATTGATTCTATCATATCTGTGTTATTTGTGATCTTGCATTCTCTCCGTTGTTAGTAGCTATCTTGGCCAAGTAGTTGCTAGTGACTCCAAGAGGGGGTATTTATGCTCTATAGTGGGTTCATGCCTCTAGTTTCCAAGGGAAGTGACAGAAATCTCTTCGGTTGTAGATGTGTTGTTGCCACTAGGGAGAAAACAACGGTCTCTTGTTCATTGAACAAGTGGATTGTTTACCTTACACACTTTTCTTAAAGCAGTTGTCTGTTTCTTGCAACTTAATACTGGAGGGGGTTCGGATGATAACCTGAAGGTGGACTTCTAGTCATAGATGCAGTTGGATGGCGGTCTATGTATATTGTTGTATTGCCCAATCGAATCTCATAGGATCTTTTTGTCTAGTATTGCATTGTTATGCCTTGCTCAGTTCATGTCAATTGCCCTGCTGTAATTTGTTTACCCTTCATGCCATGTTGTTTATCTAAGGAGAGCACCTCTAGTGAACTATGGACCCCGGTCCAATCTTTACCATTGATAAATCTTCCACTATTACTTGTTTACTTGCTGCAAACCATCATCACCTTCCACACCATACAGTTAATCCTTTGTTACAACAAACCGGTGAGCTTGACAACCTCACTATTCAGGCAAAGTATTGAGTTTGTGTTGTGCAGGTTTCCACGTTGCTTGCAACACCTTTGGGACGTTTCCTTCCTCCTACTGGTTCGATAACCTCAGTTTCTTACTGAGGGGAAACTTGATGTTGTGTGATACGTCGGAAATGTATCTATATTTTTTTTATGCTCCATGCTTGTTTAGTATCCACTTTGCTTTACTTTATCTACACTTTGAGGTGTTTTTATATCTTTTCTGGAACTAACCTATTAACAAGTTGCCACAGTGCCAGTTTCCTGTTTTTTTTTTCTATTTTTGGTTCTAGAAAGGTAGAAAATCAATATTCTCGGAATTGGACGGGACAAAAGCCAAAGTCAATATTTTACCGTGGGGGACACGAAGCCAGAAGACGAGACGGAGAAGCAAACTAGGGCGGCCAGACCCCCCTAGGTGTGGGTAGGCCCACCCCGCGCCTGGGTAGGGTGTGGTGCCCCTAGCCGCCTCCTAGCCTCACATCTTCGCCTATAAGAAGCCCCTGATGCAGAAACCCTAGGCACCCGATCAAAACTCCACGAAACCTTCGGTAGCCGCTGCCACCGTCGTCCCTAGATCGGGGGGATCTGAAGTTCTTCACGGCACCCTGACGGAGGGGAAATCATCCCGGAGGCCTTCTCTCCGGTATGAAGCATGAGTAGTTCCACCTTGGACTATGGGTCCATGTAGTGGCTAGATGGTTGTATCTCCTCCTTGTGCTTTCATGTATATATCTTGTGAGCTCTGTTCATGATCAAGATCTAATCTATTTGTAATCATGCATGTTGTGTTTACGGGGATCCGATGGATATTGAGATTTACTATATCAGATTGATTAATGGTTTTGTCTTTATGATTCTATCATGTCTACGTTGTTTGTTATCTTGCATGCTCTCTGTTGTTAGTAAATATCTTGGCCAAGTAGTTGCTAGTGACTCCAAGAGGGGGTATTTATGCTCGATAGTGGGTTCATGCCTCTAGTTTCCAAGGGAAGTGACATAAATCTCTTCGGTTGTAGATGTGTTGTTGCCACTAGGGAGAAAACAACTGTCTCTTGTTCATAGAACAAGTGGATTGTTTACCTTACACACTTTGCTTAAAGCAGTTGTTTGTTGCTTGCAACTTAATACTGGAGGGGGTTCAGATGATAACCTGAAGGTGGACTTCTAGTCATAGTTGCAGTTGGATGGCGGTCTATGTATATTGTTGTATTGCCCGATCGAATCTCATAGGATCTTTTTGTCTGGTATTGCATTGTTATGCCTTGCTCAGTTCCTGTCAATTGCCCTGCTATAATTTGTTTACCCTTCATGCCATGTTGTTTATCTAAGGAGAGCACCTCTAGTGAACTATGAAACCCGGTCCAATCTTTACCATTGATACATCTTCCATTGTTACTTGTTTACTTGCTGCAAATCATTACCTTCAACACTATACGTTTAATCCTTTGTTACAGTAAACCGGTGAACTTGACAACCTCAATGATTCATTGGGGCAAAGTCTTGAGTTTGTGTTGTGCAGGTTTCCATGTTGCTTGCAACATCTGTGTGACGTTTCCGTCCTCCTTCTGGTTCGATAACCTCGGTCTCTACTGAGGGAAGACTTGTTGTTGTGCTCATCATACCTTGCTCTTGGAGTTTCCCGACGAAGTGCTATCAAGCACCACGCATCAAGACTTTTTGGTGCCGTTGCCGGGGAGGCCAAGGACGTCTTCACAAGGGGAGTCCTCCACTTCCTTTATCTTTACTTTGTTTTTAGTTTGCTTAGTTTCTTTTGCTTGGTTTTGTTTGCCTTTTTTATCAAAAACTCCAAAAAAATTAGTTTAGTTTGGTTTGGTTTTCTTTCTCTATTCAAAACACACAAAAATTAGTTCCCACTCTAGTTGCTGGTCTGTTATTGCCTTGCTTGATCATGCTTTCTATCAATGGATGGTTTCTTTGAAACTAGTTCTTATTGGCAAGGTGGGTTCATGGAAGAACAAACGTATTATTATAAGGAACACCATTTGTCACGAAAAGGAAACACTTATGGGAACAAATTGATAAGTTGAATACTATTGCTAGAGACGTGTTCTCTACTTATAATGTTACTTATTGCTTTGATAAATCTTGTTGCTGTAGGAGGTATAAACACCTTCCTTTTTAGTGTGAGTATAATGATAATGTTACCATATCTTCTTATGCTAAGGGAAATTATGAATTTTATGATGTGGAACAATATGAAGAATTTATTGCCTTCAAGGGTGCATTTGAACTTTCCAGTTTGCTTGGAAATACTGATGATGCACCTTATGAATATGAGGTTTATGAGATACTTAAATTTTTCTTTGATAATTATATGGAATAAAATGGCTATATTCTTGAATATTTTAATAGATACTTTCCACAAATTGAACTGACTAATGCCTTGTAGGAGCCTATGGAAGAAGAAGTTGTGGAAACTGGAAGCTCATTAGATGAAAAAGAGGAGGAGAGTGATGAACAAAAGGAGGAAGGATGGATTATCTACCCATGCCTACCTTCTAATGAGCGTAACTCTTTATCCCTTACATTATTTTATTGTCCCCCATGCTTACCAAAGGAGGATGAATGTTATGTTCCTATGGATCCTTTTGAAATATCTACTTTGGGTAAAACCTGTGAAGGTTTAAATCCCACTATTTTTGAGCTTGATAGAAATTATGTGATTGTAGCTCATGAAAAGCCTGCTTTATGTGATAGTTATATTGTTGAGTTTATTCATGAAGCTACTGAAAATTATTATGAGAGAGGAAAATATGGTTATAGAAGTTTTCATGGTACTGAAACACCTCTCTATGTGCTGAAAGTTTTGAAGTTACTCTTGATTTACCTTCTTATGCATGTCACTTTGTTCTTTGTGAATTTATTTTCTTACAAGATTCCTATGCATAGGAAGTGGGTTAGACTTAAATGTGTTTTAAATTTTCTTCCTTATGCTCTCCTTTACGTCAATTCATATTTCTTATGAGAGCATTTTCTCAAACTATCATGCCTAACTTAAAGGCGTTAAAGAAAAGTACTTGTTGGGAGATAACCCAAGAGTTTCCTTGAGTCTTGGAAGTTATTACTTCAGTAGTGACCTCTCCTTATCCTTTTTGTTTGCTTTTTGTGCCAAGAATGACCTCTAATGAGAGGGAAGTAAGATTTGGGGAGTTGCTGTCCCGAAACAGATTTTTGTCCTCCACCATAAAAGTTCATGAAGAGTCTATATAAGTCATATTGAGTTGAAAATTTATGAATAAATCCCCCAGTATGTTAGCTAACTTTAGTTAGTTCAACACTTTTTGATTTGAGCAACAGAAGATGTTCGAAAAATCAGTTTCTACCTGCTAGTCTCTTTTGACAGATTTCTGTCATTATTTGCATTTGCTTCTTATTAATTCCTTTTTGAGTTCTCTTTTGGGTACTTGAGCTTTTTGAAGGAGTTACTACAGTAGCTTATGTTTTTAGTGAAAAGTCTTGCTTTTCCAAAGCTTTGCCTAAAGGTCTATTATCTTTTGAATACACTAATGTTGCTAATGGAGATTGTGTGAAGTTTTGTATGAAGGAAAAATTTCAGGCGTAGAGAGAGAATGATGTAATGAGATGAAAAATGGACAAAAGCTCAAGCTTGGGTGTAATATCCCAGCATTAGAGCTTAAAAATAACCTGAACCCAGATGTGTGCATTGCATTCATGCATAGAAAATCCGAATAATTTTCGCGCTTTTAAAACAAAACTTGTCAAATTGAATGAAGCTTCCCTTAGCTTGATGGAATTGAAACAGATCATCAAGTTTACTGCAACAAGTTTCAATATGACCTTTTCTAAAACCTTATTTTGGGTAAGGGAGATTTGATCTAAGGGTAGATCAAATGTACTAAAAGTTAAACCTTAATACAATGTGAATTATACTTGATCATTAGGTGATCATATTATATTATTCATTATAATCACTCATGAGTACCAAGTTAGAGGATATAACACCAAATATGAATTTAACAACTATATCTTAATCTCATCTGCATATACCCTGAGTAGCATGGTAATATCTAACCCTACTTCTTAAGTAAGATTGAGTAGGAAAGAAACTAAGTTTAGATCATTCACCTATACCTTTCTTTCCATATCAATCCTTATCATCCCTATTGAGTTATATTTCAATATCCGTTGTTCATTATTGTTGAGGAATCAACTATTGATTCACCAGATCTCAATCTATCAACTCTTGACCATATCATACTTTATACTTAAAGTGCCTATAGAAACAATTAAGAAGAGCTAAATAGTGATGTTAGCTTTAGAAATCATCTATAGGATGGGAAAGATTGAAAAGAATCCAATCAACAGGATAATTTATGAAGTTAAATTCCTCCTAGATAAATATCAGAACTATTTATATTATCTAATCTTATGGTAGTAAAGAAGATTACAAGGATGAACACTAAATATAGTTACCAGGAGTAGTCCTATTGGATCAAGTAGGTATAGTCAATGAATTATATCTCTTAATCCAATAGAACTAAACAGAAGATATTTATCATACAACTGCAATGTTGTATGGATGGAAGCCTTGATTACCAACTAGAAACCTAAACCCTAAAGGATCAAAAGATTATAATGATCAAGCCTTATTCACCAAGATTGAGTGCTTATGTCATCTATAAGTGGTATTGGTGGATAAAACATGATTGAAACCCTAGTAGAGATAAGTTATCCTAGAGTAGTCATGACAAACCACATAAATATGATTTAGGGTTGGAGTGTGAGTTTGTGGAGTAAAGTGAATCTAAGATGATATTATTCAATTAAAGCTAGTATAGCATAGAGTCATAGAAGTGGTGTTATTCATCTTAAAGGATAGTCAACTTTAGAGAAAGGTAGTTGAATGCATACAACTAATAGAGATACATTATTAATGAATAATTAAGGAAGATTATGAGTGGAGTTTGAAGGAACTATTTGTTGGATGAAAGGCTATCAATAGTAGCATAGTGGGTATAATAAAGCAAGGATATAAGAAAACAATGAAATGCTTAATATCAAACTCATTGGATTCATCCATAAGTTTAGAAGAATGATATATGAATAAGAAGATTTTAATGAGTAAAGCTAAACATATTAATCATGATGATAGATAGAAAAAGGTAGTATATCTAGGAAAGGAATTCCTTAATAAGAAGTCTAGAATTATGAATTATGGAAGATAGTAATTCTTGGTAAACAATCAACTCTAAATCTTAAAACCAAGTATAATATCTATTTCATATTCCTCATCTTATACATATATCACTTTATAGGAACATTTTCCTATAGAAAATCACATAAGCACATTTCTGTTTATTCCAACTATCATAATTATATGTGCTTAGGAGTATCTTTATCAATTGCTCTCTATAAAACATTCTAATTATAACTTTCTACTATAAAACGTGATGTCATCAAATATCACAAACAGAAGACAATATGCTTAGTTATTAATTTTTACTCATATCCATAAAGGAATCTAAGTATACAAAAAACCCTAAATCCTAGAGTAATTATTCCTAATTCAAAACCTTGAACTTCTTTGTTTATCACAATTGAATATATACATTGCCATTTTTAAAATTAATGGGAGTAGTAATAACCATATTAATTTCATTTATATTTCATGCATCCAATAATGATATAAGATCATTATACATATGAAAATTTATATTCAAACTCTGAGCCAATTAGAGTTAAGTCTTATAAACAATAAGAATACATCATTCAAGAAATCCATAACTAAATGAGGAAAGAAAAATAATAAGAAAAGCTTCTACAAATACTTAAAATGGATTCATATTGAGTAAATAAAAGAAATACAAAAAGATTATATAATAAAAGTTCACAAATGATGCTAAATATATTTTAGTATTACTGCAATTATCCAACAAATAAAATTCCCCAAAGAAAAGTTAAAAATATAAATCAAATTCAAATCTGGAAAGGAAAACAGAAAATAGGAAAAGGTAAAACAAATAAAAACATTACCTGGCCATGGCCCAACAACTCTGTTTTTATCTGACGCCCAGGTGCAGCCCACAAAAGCCCAGCACCGAGCTCAGCTCATTTCCATCTGTGAGTGACAAGTGGGGCCAGAGAAGGACTGCGGGTTGAGAAGAAAGAAATGTTAGGGGGTTATCCGCAAAACAACACGTCGTCGTCATCCTCATGCACACAGACAGCTTGCTGGAGGAGCTCGCCGCCACTCGATGCCGTCATCGTCATCCTTGCGCCAAGATCAACGCCGCCGTCGCCAGGAGAGGATAAGGAGGCCACCGCGACACCCCTGCTCGTCCTCATCCTCAATCTCGCTCTCTGGACTCACTTCCCTTCCGCACCCAAAAACCTAGCTCGTCGAAGTTCATCGTTTCGGTCAACTCTGACCACCCCTCGCCTCGTGGTAGACACCGTTGGACGCGCCGTCGTGGACTGAACCATCTAGGACCAAGCACGGAGGCCCGCTCGCCGGGAATCATGTGAAATCCAGCATTCCTTTTCCTCGGCCGCCGTTGCCATTACCGTCGATTCGCCGTCGTCACGCCTACCCAAGCCTCCTCGACCGCTCTATCGTCATCAGGGTAAGCTTACACATCTCTGGACCCTAATTTCGCTTGCTAAATCTCACCGTAGGTCTAGATTCGTTGAGTACCACCACTGGCCGCTGTAGTAGCTCGTCTCCGGTTGCCTCCGATGACCATTAGATAGTGGCGCCACCATCAATAGGATCGCCTCGATCTCCTCTGTCCAACAAACCTAGCGACAACCCCGCGCTTGCACCAGATCAATCGATTGATTCTCAACCAGTAAGGATCAACTCGAGTGATGTCATGCTCACCTCAGGATCGAACCACGTCAGCTAGTTGACTAGTCTTTGACCGCGTGGCTGATGACATGGCCTTGGGCCATATGTCATTGACTGGGGGTAAAGACAGGGTCGGTAACAATGTTTTTTTTCTTTCACCTGAGAGTTGAGGTAGACAATGGCCCACGGGTCAGTGACCCAGGTTAGCTTTAGGTACGGTGTAAAAAGTATTTCATATTTAAGAAATTGATAAAATGTTATAAACTTAATTGTTAATATTCCAGAAATCAAATAAATGATTAAATCTTGTTTAATTAATAACTTTTGATTTATAATTCAGAAAAATGTGTATAATATATGAAAATTTTCAAAAAAATAAAATTTATAACTTAAAACTATTATAAAATATTGTTATGATGATTATTTAAATAAATATTATTTAATAAAGGTTTTATAAGTAATAAAACTTTAATAATTCATATTTTAAAAATGGTAAATATTAAAAAAATGAATAGGATACCAAAAATCTTAGAAAAATAAGAATTATAATTTAAAACTATAATCATGAATTATTATTTCACTTAAGTAAATATTTATTATTTATTAAGTAATAAGAATTGTAAAAAAATCATATCTTATTGTTTATAAATCACAAAAGTAAATGTAATATACCAAAATGATCACAAAAATAACATCTACATGTTAAAAATCTAATATTATACTTTTTAATTTAATAAAAATTCAAATAATGTAATAACTCAAATTTAAACTTATTTACTTAATTGATAATTCATATAAGGGTAAATAAAAATTGTTAATATTTCTAAAAATTAGTCAAATAAGTCTAATAAATAGCATTAGTCTTAAATATTAATAATATAAGGCCATAATGGTTTAACACATCATAAATACCCTTTTCTTTAAATTATCCTCAATCTTAAGGGAAGATTATATTCTTAAAGGATTCCTATTCATAATAAAAACCCTAAAGAACAACTTGTGAATAAATCAGATCATTCCTATCTACTTTAACCACCAGATTACAAAAACTACCACCACAATATAATAAATCCATAAGTAGTTAAGTAATATTGTATTTTGGTTTATAAACCACAACCACTCCTTTATAAAAGATAAATGATACTACTCCATTATAAAATCAAGAAACCACTACACTAAGTAAAAGGATCATTAATATTAAGTAACCTAAAGGAAACATTCCAGATACACAAGATACAAATGTTATAAATATAAACCTTCAAAACTATCTATATTTTAAAGTTAACTTTAGTCTCCAAGAATCTCATATAATACAATAAACATTACTATATGTTTTATAGTTAACTTTGGTCTGAAGTAGTTAAATTATAAAAACATATCAAGACAAACGATTCGAGCAAACATAAATAACAGCTACCCAACTCAACTAACCACAAAGATGGTCTAGACCTTAGAAGAGAAACCTTTTCTTCGAAGGTTATTCTTTTTGCCACTTCAAACAAGAACCTTTATATAAACAATCTGGAGTAGCATTTCACCTTTTGTGTGTGCTCCATTGTTTTATGATATTACAATTTTATGATTGTCTCACACACACTCACAAGCCTTAATAAGAAGCATAATTATGAAATTATCTAAAAGGGGCAACACATTCTAAAGTAACCATTTCCGAAATCCAAACCCTAGAACAACGTTATCCCCGGGATTCGCGTTTAGAAAGTGCATCACATTACTTATGCATAAAAGCATATTGCTTCTTTAAACATTAGTCCTTACCGGACTGATGATGTTGATTTCAGATTTTGGATCTTATACTGACTCGAAGACCATGAGTGCATAATCTTGCAATCACAAAAGGCAAGTTCACACTTGCTCATGTCCTTTGTTTATTTTTTGTAAAGTATTTTACAAATCCAGTGTTGTTATCACCTGCATTTGAAAAAGGTCTAAAAACACTATTTTCGACAATAATGTGAACTATTGGTTACTGATCCAGGGTGATCAGCTAATCTATTAAATCTGACAGTTGGAATACCACTGTTCAGAACTATATCACCTAGGACTTAACAACCAATGTCGTCAGTGATTCTTGCGTCGTATATTACGCGTTGACCATGAGATTTGGAATGGGACGGAGAAGTCAGCTGTATCTTCTTCCTCTCGCATGAAGCCGGATGTGCAGGTCGTGGCTGTTATCCTCGTAGCATGCATATTAATTGGTAATTCGTAGAGGATATGCAGCATATGGGTGGGAACCCTCAACGTCCCACGATAGTTCTGACATCTAACGGTTTGTACAAACCATTGCCGTAATTCATTATGTGGGCATGGTGTACACCAAGGAGGCATGAGAGGTCGCGAAGGGGGCAGTGATTGGCTTGGATCATCTTCTGGGCCCCACATCATGGAATTGTGGGCGGGAATAAGCTGCCTGGTTGTGCAACAAAGAGTTGATATCTCATGGGTAAAGTGACGCACCTCTACAGAGTGTAAGAACTGTAACTTTTTACTCCCTGTTCCGGGAAGGAGCTGCGAACGCAGCGGGAAAGGAACTACATGAAAGTTCTGGTAAACCCGTGAAGGCTGACGGACATAGCTTTTCAGAATAAAAGCAACCTTTGAAGAAATGTTTATGAAAACTTGCATTGCCTACGACCTACGGTCTGTGGCTATAGTTATAGTGCATCAAACACTCATTTTCTAGTGAATTTTCTGAGTACGCTCGTACTCAAAGTATCTTCTTAACCCTTGCTAGATTCTGAAGTTGGAATAGTCAACAACCACATCAAGTTATGCTCCAGGACTTATCAAGATCAGCTAAAGCTCTTCAATGAAGACAAGGAAGTCAACAAATACACCAACTCAAGTGAAGACGAAGTTACTAATTAAATAGGAATATAATCTCTAGCCAAAGAACCTAATTCTGTAGTGTATTGCTATAGCAGCAATGCCAATCCCTTAATAAAAATACTAGTCATAATAGTGTAATAGTCTTGCATTGTTTATTTTTATTCTTCTCCATAAGAAATTCTTTCTCTCTCTTTAACCTAGAGTGTTCTCTGGATCTTGCGTAAAGAGTGAGTTGTAACCTTTAGACATGTATTGGACCCGTTGTGTTTCTGTTGTGCCATTCTGAGGGATGTAATACTAGTGAACGGTGTTTCATTGGTGTTATGTCAACGACTATAGTATACTACATCATGCAGTGGTATGCTGGGTCATCGCATTGGGGATGCCACCTCGGTGTCACCCCAAGAAATATCTAAGAGGTACAAGCGTAAAAGCTTGGGGATGCCCAAGGCATCCCCCTTCTTCATCAATAAAAAGCTCAGGTCTGTCTAGACACTTCGTTTTTATTTTTTCATGCACAGTTGTGTTGTTCTTGGAGCGTCTTAGTTTTCGTTTGGTTTGCTTAGTTGTTTATTTTGCTTGAATAAAGTAGTTTGGACCCCCGTTCTCGCTGTGTTGTTGCAAATAAGTTGCTTGGTTTGGAAAGGAGTAGGAAGTTCTTGCTCGATAAGTGCAATATGAGCTTGCATTGACTGTGACTTAGACTTTAGCATGACATGCTAGGTGTTGTTTTGACCTTATGCTTAGTGATTATTGCTGTAGCATGTCTTATTCCAAACAATTGGGATTGCTTAGTGTGCCTTGAAAGAATTATGTGTTGTTTTAGCATGCAAAAGCATAGTATTGTGGTATTCTCCTTTGATGCTTTGTTTGGGTTGACTTGGCACATGCTCACACCATGTTATGACTATGACAAGTCACCATAGTCTCTATGATCATTTAGTCCTTGACTTGTAGTACCACTCTATGCTTTGATTAGTAATGTTTTGTTGCTCTACATGATTATGGCCATTATTGCTCTCTTAGTTGGTTTCTCCCAGTCTTTTGCTAGCCTCCACTTGTATGAGTAAGTTCTACTCATGCTTCCAACTCCCAAGAAACCAAGTTATTCCAAAGTGTCCACTATAAATTCATATGCATGGTGTGTTACACCATTCCAAGTATATTCTTGTTTTTCAGCTATCTTCCAATTAAAAAGTATTTTGTTATATGAAAACTTAGTGATTAAAGCTCTCACGAACTTGATGGCACACTTTATATTATTTCCCCTAATAAACTTGAACCATTGTGTCATCTATGTTGTATATGCTTGCACTTATACGTTGGAATTAACAGAACCGTGCTGTCACGGGGAACGTTTTCAACATTGCACTTGTACTTTGTACTCAGTTGATATCATGCTCTTTTGTCTATGGATGTCACCGGTGTGAAATAAAGAGGGAACTTGTAAGTCCATGGAGTATGTATTTTGTGTTAGAGAAACTCCTGGGCCGCTAGCCTAAGCCATGCCTAATCATGGTGGAAACTTGCAGCATCACCATATTGAGCTATCTATGAAGCATCCTCAATAAAAAGCTATGCATATAGTAAATAAAAAGATCGTTGAGATGCTCATTGTCTGCTTGCCTTGTCATTTTGGTTATGGGATAGCTCATGTACCATGTGCAAGGGGTACCCCATTGGCGGTTCTCTATGATATGGATGTACTTACAATGACAAGAACTTACAGGTGACTGAAGTTGAGTAGCATGAGGTGTGGCCCTCGTATTCAAGGGACTTGAGATTGCCAACTTATACTTTGTCAAGCATATACTACATCTTTGTTCACTTTAACCTTAACCACTTCAAGATGCTTATGATAGGGGCAATGAGGGTTGAAAGCTAACAAGTACCATAATTTTTGGAAGCTCTTTTTGAAACTTGAAATCCCTGCTTCCTTTATGAAAGGCCTTTCTTCCACCATTATTTGAGTCTCCACTTTCTACCTTTAGGCACCATTAAGAGAGCATAGTTGTCATTCTATGTGCAGTGTCCCAAAACTTATTGATTGATGCATATTGTGATATTACTTGTTCTTGTGCTATTTGTTTCTAGTCACCCTTGTGAACTTTGAAGGTGTCCTATGCATCTATTTGCTACTCTATGAGGGACAAGCTGATTGCCACTATGCCATGTTTTTGTATGTCAAACAAACAAACATTTTTCAATGCATGTTATTCATGATCTTTGTTTGTAGCCTTTCATGTTGCATGCATAGTTACTTTGTCCTATTGTTAGAACTCCATCTTTCATGCACATATTTAGAGTTCTTTGATCCCAACTTTCAATGCTTTGCAAATGGTTTGATCTTCGTTTTGATGGTGCATGTCACCTCAAAAATTATTATTTTTATCACTTACCTACTCGAGGACGAGCAAGAGTTAATCTTAGGGATGCTTGATACGTCAGAAACGTATCTATAATTTTTGATGCTCCATGCTTGTTTAGTATCTACTTTGCTTTACTTTGTCTACACTTTGAGGTGTTTTTATATCTTTTCTGGAACTAACCTATTAACAAGTTGCCACAGTGCCAGTTGCCTGTTCTCTTCTATTTTTGGTTCCAGAAAGGCAGAAAATCAATATTTTTAGAATTGGACGGGACAAAAGCCAAAATCAATATTTTACCGTGGGGGACACGAAGCCAGAAGACGAGACAAAGAAGCAAACTAGGGTGGCCAGACCCCCCTAGGAGCAGGTGGGCCCACCCCGCGCATGGGTAGGGTGTGGGGCCCCTAGCCGCCTCCCAGCCTTGCCTCTTCATCTATAAAAATCCCCCAATGCAGAAACCCTAGGCACCCGATCAAAACTCCACGAAACCTTCTGTAGCCGCTGCCACCGTCGTCCCTAGATCGGTAGGGGATCTGAAGTTCTTCCCGGCACCCTGCCAGAGGGGAAATCATCCTGGAGGCCTTCTCTTCGGTATGAAGCGTGAGTAGTTCCACCTTGGACTATGGGTCCATGTAGTAGATATATGGTTGTATCTCCTCCTTGTGCTTTCATGTATAGATCTTGTGAGCTCCGTTCATGATCAAGATATAATCTATTTGTAATCATGCATGTTGTGTTTGCGGGGATCCGATGGATATTGAGATTACTATGTCAGATTGATTAATGGTTTTGTCTTTATGATTCTATCATGTCTGTGTTGTTTGTGATCTTGCATGCTCTCCGTTGTTAGTAGTTATCTTGGCCAAGTAGTTGCTAGTGACTCCAAGAGGGGGTATTTATGCTCGATAGTGGGTTCATGCCTCTAGTTTCCAAGGGAAGTGACAGAAATCTCTTCGGTTGTAGATGTGCTGTTGCCACTAGGGAGGAAACAACGGTCTCTTGTTCATAGAACAAGTGGATTGTTTACCTTACACACTTTGCTTAAAGCAGTTGTCTGTTGCTTGCAACTTAATACATGAGGGGGTTCGAATGATAACCTGAAGGTGGACTTGTAGTCATATATGTAGTTGGATGGCGGTCTATGTATATTGTTGTATTGCCTAATCGAATCTCATAGGATCTTTTTGTCTGGTATTGCATTGTTATGCCTTGCTCAGTTCCTGTCAATTGCCCTGCTGTAACTTGTTTACCCTTCATGCCATGTTGTTTATCTAAGGAGAGCACCTCTAGTGAACTATGGAACCCGGTACAATCTTTACCATTGATACCTCTTTCAGTGTTACTTGTTTACTTGCTGCAAACCATTACCTTCCACACTATACGTTTAATCCTTTGTTATAGTAAACCTATGAGCTTGACAACCTCACTGTTCGTTGGGGCAAAGTCTTGAGTTTGTGTTGTGCAGGTTTCCACGTTGCTTGAAACACCTGTGTGACGTTTCCTTCCTCCTTCTGGTTCGATAACCTCGGTCTCTACTGAGGGAAGACTTGCTGTTGTGCTCATCACACCTTGCTCTTGGGGTTTCCCGACGAAGTGCTGTCAAGCACCACGCATCACTGTGCTCATCACACCTTGCTCTTGGGGTTTCCAACGAAGCGTCCCACGGCAGTGCTGGGCGTTATCAGTCCTTACCGGACCAATGATGTTGTTTTCAGATATTGGATCTTATATTGTCTCGAAGACCGTGAGTGCATAATCTTGCAATCACAAAAGGCAAGTTCACACGTGCTCATGTCCTTTGGTTATTTTCTATAAAATATTTTGCAAATCTAGTGTTGTCATCACCTTCATTTCAAAAGGGTCAGAAAACACTATTTTTGATAATAATGTGAACTATCGGTTATTGATCCACGGTGATCGGCTAATCTATTAAGTCTGGCAGTTGGAATACCACTACACGGAAATATATCATCGAGGACTTAACAACCAATGTCGCGAGTGATTCTTGCGCCGTATATCATGCATTAACCATGAGATTTGGAATGGGACGGTGAAGTCAGCTGTATCTTCTTCCTTTCGCATGTAGGCAAGATGACCTTAACGTGACGCTATGTTTCCTTTCGAGGATCCAGCATATGGGTGGGCACCCTTAGGTCCCACGATTTTGGTGTCTAGATTATCTGTGAGCAGCTACCGGAGGTATATTAGGGCCTTTATGGAGCTTGCCAGGGGCACAACCGGCTCATAGAGTCTTCGGGAACTCATAAGGGTTTTAGCTTGCCCGATAGGGGCTTAACGGAGATGTAGTTAGCCCTGAAGGATCGTGCAGACATGTGGGGTTGTGAAGAGGGCAGTGATTGGCTTGGATCTTAGGTTGGGCCTCAAACCATGGAAGGTTTGAACGGGACATACTCTCGGACGTGTAACAAAGCTTAAGATCTCTCATGGGAAAGTAACGCACCTCTGCAGAGTGTAAGAACTGTAACTTGTTACTCCCTATTCAGGGAAGGAGCTACGGACGCGGCAGGAAAGGAACTCCACGAAAGTTCTGGTAAACCTGTGAAGGCTGACGAACATAGATTTTCAGAATAAAAGAAACCTTTGAAGAAATGTTTATGGAAAGCTACATCAAACACTCCTTTTTAGTGTATCAAACACTCATTTTTTTAGTGAACTTGCTGAGTACGCTCGTACTCAATGTATCTTCTTAACCCTTGCTAGATTCCGAAGCCAATAAAGATGACGTTTACATCAACCTATGCTCAAGGAATATTCATCAAAAGATCAAGCTCTTCAATAAAGTCAAGAAAGTCAACATATACATCCAAAGAAGTGAAGACGAAGTTGCGAATTAGATAGGAATATAATCTCTAGCCATAGAAACTTCTTCTGTAGAGTACTGCAATAGCAACAATGCAAGCCAAATAGTTAGATGCTAATCTTATTAGCATGATAGTTATGAGTTGATTATTTCTGGTTCTTCTTTGTAAGAGGTTTCTTTCTCTCTCTTTGACCTAGAGTGTTCTCTAGATCTTTTGTACAGAGTCGAGTTATAACCTATAGTCATGTCTTGGACCTGCTGTGTTTATGTTGTACCACTCTGAGGGATGTAATACTAGTGAACGGTGTTTCATTGGTGTTATGTCAATGACTATAGTGTACTACATCATGCAGTGGTATGCTGGGTCACCGCACTTCAGCTTTGCAATTCTATATGGAATCGTACTTGTGAACCCTCTATGATGGAGGTCCAATGCCGTGACCACCTGTGAAGTGTAGAACTATTGGCAATTAGACTCATGTCATCCTTTGAGTGATGATCTGTAGTGGGAGTACTGGCAACCAGATGCCACGTCCCGACGGTCGATAGGTCATCCATTGGTCATAGATGCCCTCTAGAGGCTACGATGCCTCCGGAAGCGGCTCGATGGGGTAACCCCTCCAGAGGTCCTGCCTTGCGAGAGCGCGACCTCCAAAGGGTGTGACGCATGCAGGGACCCCTGTGCGGTACCCAGCCACGCCATAGAGCTTTGGATACCATGGAGCGTGTCCGGGGCCAAATTGGTAATCTCGCTGTGAAGACAGCAGACGAGGAGAATCTCGACAAGGGGTACAACGGCTCTGTGCGCCCGGTTCGCCTCGGTAAAGAAAGGGTCGGTTTGTCCCCTTTTGCGCAAGGGTAGGACGAATGACCTCAACACGGGCTAGATTTCCCTTTGCCATTTTAATGCAAGGAAGAAAGCAGGCAGCGTCGGATGAGAACAAGCAACTCTAAAGACGCTTGCTTTACTGAAGGATGGAGAAGCCCTCGACGCGCAAGACATAGTCTACGGAAAGTATCCTTGTAGACCGGGATTTGGCGGAGCAGAAATGTGGTGACCCTTCCCGCCTAAGAATTGGCGGAAGAGGCCCGACGCCCCTATATAAGGAGCCATTCTCCTACCTTAGAACATGTCGATCCCTGAGATCTAAAAGCCTAGACATGTCACCACCATTGTACCCTCGCGAAGCACGTGACCAATACAATAAAGCAAGAGTAGGGGCTTTACCTCCTCACGAGGGTCACGAACCTAGGTAAAAAAACCTGTATGAACTCTCTGTCGTGCTCTTGTTCCAGGGTCGCCAAAGCTCCTAGGAACGTGTGGTCAGCCCCCTCTCGAACCAAGGGCTTGTTGGACCCTAGTTCCTTTGCAGGACACAATCTCCGACATTTGGCACGCCAGGTAGGGGGATGAGGCACTCTTTCAAGATCTTCATCGACCTCGTCAGCATGTCGGCCCACAACGAGACCTGGGGAGAGCGCGCTCTCCGTCGCACGGTGAGCAAGGCTCAAACAGAGTCGGCCCCATGGCGGACCACCTCTGAGCAGACCCCGTGGACGGAGGACGAAGGGGATCCTCCTATAGCCCTTCGCGGGATCCCAAGTACTCCTTGTGTGGCGCCACGCCACTCTCCCGCACCACGTCTTCGCGTGGCCACACCGAGCACCTCACGCCGAAGGCCGCCAAGCGCATGGTGCACGAGCTCTTGGACCATCCGCCTGCCGAGCCCAGACAGGGGAACTGTTGCGACCGACTCGCCGAGCTCTTCGATATCGCCACCCTCTTCCCAGAAGGGCGGGAGGCTCGGTTAGAGGACAAGGCACTAGGGGCTGGGGGCTCGCACCCAGTGCAGCGCCCCGACACCACCCCAAGCCTGGTGACGCTGCTTCGTCACCGGCCAACAACTACCAAATCGTGTTGCCCTCCGCGGCCGTGGCGCCGCCGCGCGGGCGGCCGCGAAGATCGCCTTGTCAAGGAAATCACCGTTGTGGGTCAGCAGAACAACGTGGCCCTTGCCAACGGCAAGGAGGTGCAAGCCGACGTCTACCCCACCTTCACCAGGGAGCTTTGTCACATGGTATGGTTGCACAAGTTTCGCCCAGAGATACCTTCGCGCTACGATGGGACCACCAATCCATGCGAGTTCCTGCAACTCTACACCAGGGGCATCGAGGCTGTGGGAGTCAACGACCGCTTCATGACAAACCGGTTCCCCTATGCTTGAAGGACACAGCCCGCATCGACTTATGAACCTTCCCGAAGATTCCATCGGCTCATGGTCGGCCCTCAGCACCCTCTTCATCGCCAACTTCAAGGGAATATATGAGTGCCTACTCACCAAATACGACCTCCGCTAGGTACGCCAGCAACCTGGAGAGACCCTCTTCAAGTTCCTGCAGAGGTTCAGCCAAGTCCGTAACAAGATCCCCAAGATCTCGAACTCTAAGGTCACCACCGCCTTCTCTGAGGGTGTCAAGGACGTCAGGATAAGGAAGAAAATCGGCATCCGAAGTGAAAACCTCACCACGGCGTCCGAGCTCTTCGTCATTGCCGAAAAGTGTGCAAAGACGGAGGCAGGGCGAATGTTCACCCTCGCCCAAATGGTTGAATTAGCGGTTCGAATTCCAATTCCCTAATTTCAGACCCATTTTCGTGCATCCAAACACAATGTAACAGAAAACTTTGTTTGTACTTGTAAACCTAAATTGTTGAGGGACCAACGGATTAGTATATATATCAAGCGCATTTTAGCAGAAATTACTAGTTTTTGTTTTCCCCAGTGATATGTTGTAAACGTATCTATAATTTTTGATGTTCCATGTTTGTTTTGCATCAACTATCTTATGATTTTGTGTACACTTGGTGTCATTTTTATGTATTTTCTAGAACTAACATATTAACAAGTGCCACAGAGCCAGCTTCCTGTTTTCCGCTGTTTTGGTTTCAGAAAAACTAGTAAAGAAATATTATCGGAATTGGACGAAACAAAATCCAAAGTTCCTATTGTTTCCTACACGACACGGAGCCCAAAGGATAGGGGAAGACGCACCCCAAGGCGGCCACACCTAGCCTAGGCGCGGCTAGGGGGGCGCTGCCCTAGGGTGTGGCCTCCCTGGTGCTCCACTGACCTTGACCCTTCGCCTATATAAACCCCCCAAGATGAAAACCCTAAGTACCCGATCAGAATTCCACGAAAAAGTCCATAGCCACCGCCACCATCGTCCCTAGATTGGGAGGGATATGAAGCTCTTCCCGGCACCCTGTCGGATAGGGGAGATCATCCCGGAGGCCTTCTTCATCACCATACCAACCTCCAGAGTGATGTGTGAGTAGTTCATCCTTGGAATACGGGTTCATGCAGTAGCTAGATGGTTGTTTCTCCTATTTTGTGCCACCATGTTTAGATCTTGTGAGCTTCCTATCATGATCAAGATCATCTTATTGTAATGCTACATGTTGTGTTTGTGGGGATCCGATGAATATTGAGTATTATGTCAGATTGATTATTGTTCTATCATGTCTATGTTATTTGTGATCTTGCATGCTCTCTGTTGCTAGTAGTTACTTTGGCCAAGTATTTGCTTGTGACTCCAAGAGGGAGTATTTATGCTCGATAGTAGGTTCATGCCTCTAGTAATATGGGAGAGTGACAGAAACTTCTAAGATTGTATATGTGTTGTGCTACTAGGGAGAAAACAACAATCCTTTGTCCAAGGGCAATTGTATTGTTTACTTTAAACACTTTGCTTAATGCAATTATATGGTACTTGCAACTTAATACCTGAGGGTTGTTCGGATGATATCCCGGAGGTGGATTATTAGTCATAGATGTAGTTGGATTGCGGTCTATGTATCATGTTGTAATGCCCAAGTGAATCTCATAGTGTTCATAATGTCATGTACATGCATTGTTATGCATTCTCTATTTGTCAATTGCCCCGCTGTAATTTGCTCACCCAACATGTTATTTATCTTATGGAGAGACACCTCTAGTGAACTGTGGACCCTGGTCCATTCCTTTCCATTGATATTCCATCTATTATCTATTGTTTACTTTCTGCAATTACTACAAGCAATTACTTTCTTCCACACTATATGTTTAATCCTTTGTTTTTAGCAAAACCAGTGAGCTTGACAACCTCATTGATAAGTTGGGGCAAAGTATTTTGGTTGTGTTGTGTGCAGGTTCCACGTTGCTAGCAACACCTTCGGAAGTGGTTTCTTTCTCCTACTGGTTCGATAACCTTGGTTCCATAACTGAGGGAAAACTTGCTGATGTGCTCATTGTACCTTTCTCTTGGGGTTCCCTAACAGGCTCTACATCAACTGAGCCATCACAAGCTTTTCTGGCACCGTTGCCGTGGAGAAAGAAGATTTCTACAAGGGGAGTCTCTCACTACCAATCTCTTTACTTTGTTTTTGTTTGCTTTGTTTCTTTAGCTTTGTTTGGTTTGCTTCTTTTTTATCAAAAACACAAAAAAAATAGTTCCTACTTTAGTTGCTATTTTTGTTGGCTCGCTTTAATCTTGCAAAAATGACTACTCTTGACTAAGTTGTGTGACTTCACTAGCACAAACAACAATGATTTCATTTGCACACCTATTGATCCACCTGTTCCTGAAGCTACTTTCTATGAAATTAAACCTGGTTTGCTGAATCTTCTTATGAAAGAGCAATTTTCTGGTGTTAGTATTGATGATGTTGCTGCTCACCTTAATAATTTTGTTGAACTTTGTGAGATGCAAAAATATAAGGATGTAGATGGAGATATTATTAAGCTTAAATTGTTTCCTTTCTCTTTGAGAGGAATAACTAAAGATTGGTTGCTATCTTTGCCTAAAAATAGTATTGATTCTTGGATTAAATGCAAAGATGCTTTCATTGGAAAATATTATCCTCCTGCTAAGATTATATCCATGAGAAGTGACATAATGAATTTTTTTTTTGATAATGAACATGTTGCTCAAGCTTGGGAAAGAATAAAATCTTTAGTGAAGAATTTCCCCACTCATGGACTGATTACTTGGATGATTATCCAAACCTTTTTATGCAGGACTGATTTTTTCTTCAAGAAATCCGTTGGATTCAGCTGCTGGAGGTACCTTTATGACCATCACTTGGGTGCTACAATAAAGCTCTAGGATAATATGATGATTAATTATTATGAATGGCACACTGAGAGAGCTCCACAAGGTAAGAAGGTAAAATCTGTTGAAGAAACTTCCTCCTTGAGTGATAAAATTGATACTATTATGTCTATGCTTGTTAGTGTAAAAGCTCACATTGATCCAAATAATGTCCTTTAGCCTCTTTGGTTGCTCAAGAAGAGCAAGTTGATGTGAACTTCATTAGAAGTAGTAATTTTAGCAACAATGCTTATAGGAATAATTTTGGTAATAATAATTATAGACCATATCTTTCTAATAATGATAATGCTTATGGAAATTCCTACAACAACAATAGAAGTGCACCCTCTGAACTTGAAGTCATGCTTAAGTATTTTATTAGTAAACAAACTGTTTTTAATAAAACTGTTGAGGAAAAGCTTGAAAAAATTGATGATCTTGCTTCTAAAGTTATAGCCTTGCCCTTGATGTTGAACTTCTTAAATTAAAGGTTATGTCTCACGATGTTAAAGAAAGCAAGACTTTGAATGCCATTCAAGTTAGAATTGATGAAAATGTTAGGATGTTAGCTGAATTGCATGCTAGGTGGGAAAGAGAAGATGAAATTGCTAGAAATAATATTATGACTAAAATTTGTACCATTACCACCACTAGTGATGTTGATGCTAGCAAACCTCCTACTATTAATGGTAAAATAATTGGTGTAGACAAAGTCCCCATTCCTTTTGCAACATTGCCTAAACCCACTAGAACTTTTTCCAATAAAATGCTGAAATTTTTCGAAATATGGGAGACAATAGTTCTACTACCTTGGATGATAATTTTCATTTTGATCTTAATGGTTTCAATATTTCTAGAGTAATTATGTTCTTACAAAAGCTTGCTAGAAGTCCTAATGCTAGTGCTATGAATATGGCTTTTACAAAACATATTTCAAATGCTCTCATGAAAATTAAAGAAGAAAAATTGAAACATGAAGCTTCTATTCCTAGGAAATTAGAAGATGGATGGGAGCCCATAATTAATATGAAAGTGAATGATTTTGATTTCAAAGATTTATCTGATTTTTTTGCTAGTGTATCTATTATGCCTAGAAAAAATTATGATATGCTTGATTTACCACCATTAGAAGATTGTTATTTGGATGTCCATCTTGATGATAATGCTAAAAAGAAACCTATGGGGAGAATTAATGATGTTCTTATTATGGTTAACAATACCTTTGTCCCTATTGATTTCTATGTTTTGGATGTTGAATGCAATGCTTCTTGTCCTATTATTTTGGTAAGACCTTTTCTTAGAATTGTTGGTGCCATTATTGATATGAAGGAAGGCACCATTAAATATCAATTCCCACTCAAGAAAAATATGGAACACTTCCCTCGAAAAAGAAAGAAGCTATATTTTGATTCTCTTATTAGAACAAATTTTTATCTTGATGCTTCTTCATTTGAAAATACTTGATTCTTGCTTTCTGTGCCTAGCTGAAAGGCGTTAAAGAAAAGCACTCTTGGGAGATAACCCAATTTTTATTTTAGTAAGTTTTTCTTTTGTTGAGTCTTGGAAGTTATTGCCTCTGTAATAACCTCTCCTTATTCTTTTTGTTTGGTTTTTGTTCCAAGAATAGCCTCTAATGAGAGGGAAGTAAGATTTGAGAAAGTTGTTGTCCCGAAACAGATTTTTGTGCTTCACTGTAAATAATCGTGAAAAATCCCAGAAAGTTGGATTGAGCTGAATTTTTTGTGCGCATGCCCCTGGTATTTACACAACTTTAGTTAGTTTTGCACTTTTCAATTTGATTAATACAATATTTTCAGAAAAATCGGTCTTTATCTACAGGTCTGTTTTGACAGATTTCTGCCATTATTTGCATTTGCCTCTTAATCTATTTCTTTTTGAGTTCTTTTGATCAATTAAGATTCTAAAGGGAGTTTCTATAGTAACTTATGTTTTAATGGATGATTTACTTGAGTTAAAACTGAACCCAAATGTTTATTATCTTGCATACACTAATGTTGCTAATGAAGATTGTGTGAAGTTTTATATGAAGGAAGTTTTCAAGTGTAGAGAGAGAAGATGTGATGAGATGAAGTATGGACAAAAGCTCGAGATTGGTGATGCCATCCATGTCACCCCAATAAATATTCAAGAGGTACAAGCGTCAAAGCTTGGGGATGCCCAAGGAATCCCCTTCTTCATCAACAAAAATCTCAGGTCTTCTTTTAAGACACTATATTTTAATTGCTTCATGCACTATGTGTTGTTCTTGGAGAGTCTTTGTTTTTGCTTTTATTTTTATTTTGCTTTGTCTGCAATAATTTGTTTGTACCCCCGCACATATCTTTTGAAGAAGTCACACCCCGTTCTTTATTGCCTAGAACACTCTAGATTTCACTCTTGTTGTTCTGTGAGTGTTCTCTTTTGCTAACACTGTGTTTAGTTTTAGTTTTCTTCTTCTTTTTGCTTAGAACTTTTTAATTCTTATTTGTAGTTAGGTGAGACAAGCTCTCTGGTCTTTATTGATTATTATCTTTTTGAGTTGTTTCAAATAAGTTGATTGGTGTTGGAAAAGAGTAGAAAGTTTCATGCTTATGATGGCACAAAAAGAAGCTTGTTTTGACTGTGGCTTAAGCTTTATCATGTTGTTAGATGTTGCTTTGACCATATGCTTACTGATTATTGTTGAAGCATGACTTGTTTCAAACAATTTAGATTGCTTAATGTGCCATGAAAGAATCATGCATTGTTTTAGCATACAAAAGCATGATATTGTGGTATTATCCTTTGATGCTTTATTTGGGTTGACTTGGCACATGCTTACACCATGTTATGATTATGAATCAGTCACCTTAGCCTCTATGATAATTTAGTTTTTGACTTGTGATATCACTTTATGCTTTGATTAATAATGTTTTGTCGCTCTGCATGATTATGGCCATTATTGCTCTCTTAGTTGGTCGCTCCCAGTCTTTTGCTAGCCTCCACCTGTACTAAGTATGAGCTCTACTCTTGCATCCAACTCCCAAGAAACCAAGTTATTCCAAAGAGTCCACTATAACCTCCTATGCATGGTGTGTTACACCATTCCAAGTATATTCATGTTTTTATCTATCTTCCAAATTAAATTTTTGTTATGTGAAAATTAGTGATTAAAGCTCTCACGAACTTGAAGGCACATTTTATTTCTTGCACTTAATAAACCTGAACCATTGTGACTATCTTATGATGCTTATATTCTTGCAAATTGTAAGTTGGGAGTTAGAAAAACCATGCTGTCATGGGGCACGCTTTCAACATTGCACTTATTTATTCAGTTGATATCATGTTCTTTTGTTTATGAATGCTGTTGGTCTGAAATAAGATTGGAGCTTGTAAGTCCATGGAGTTTGTATATGTGTTAGATAAACGCCTAGGAGGCTAGCCTAAGCCATGCGTAGTCATGGTGGAAACTTGCAGCAAAACCATAATAAACACTCTATGAAACATCTTCAATAAGAAACTATGCTCATGTTAAATAAAAGGATCGCTGAGATGCTCATTGTTTGTTGCCTTGACATTTTGATATGTGATAGCTCCTGTGTCATGGGGCAATGGGTACCCCGTTGGCGGTCTCTATGATACACATGTACTTACAATGACAAGAACTTGCGTGGGACCAAAGTTAAGTAGCATGAGGTCTCGGTACTCGTACTCAAGGGGCATGAGATTTTCAACTTGTGATTTGTCAAGCATATAACTCATATTTTCCCTCACTTTAACCTTAATCACTTCAAGATGCTTACGATAGGGGCAATGAGAGCTCAAAGCTAGTAAGTACCATAATTTTTGCTATGTCTTATTGTTAGAAATATATCTTTCATGTTTATGTTTAGAGTACTTTGATTCCAGCTATCAATGCTTTGCAATACCTTGATCAAGATTGTAATGGTGCATGTCACCTTAGAAATTATTCTTTTTATCACTTACCTACTCGAGGACGAGTATGAGTTAAGCTTGGGGATGCTTGATACGTTGTAAACGTATCTATAATTTTTTATGTTCCATGTTTGTTTTGCACCAACTATCTTATGATTTTGTATACACTTGGTGGCATTTTTATGCATTTTCTGAAACTAACATATTAATAAGTGCCACAAAGCCAGTTTCCTGTTTTCTTCTGTTTTTGGTTTTAGAAAAACTAGTAAAGAAATATTCTTTTTATTGGACGAAACAAAAACCAAAGTTCATATTTTCCCGACACGACACAGAGCCCAAAGGAGAGGGGGAGACACACCCCAGGGCGGCCACACCTGGCCTAGGCGTGGCCAGGGGGGCGCCCTAGGGTGTGGCCTCCCTGGTGCGCCACCAACCTCGCCCCTTCGCCTATATAAACCCCCCAAGATGAAAATCCTAAGTACCCGATGAGAATTCCACGAAAAGTCCGTAACCGTCGCCACCATTGTCCATAGATCGGGAGGAATCTGAAGCTCTTCCCGACACCCTGCCGAAGAGGGGAGATTATCTCGGAGGCCTTCTTCATCACCATGCCAGCCTTTGGAGTGACGTGTGAGTAGTTCATCCTTGGACTACGGGTCCATGCAGTAGCTAGATGGTTGTTTCTCCTATTCTGTGTCACCATGTTTAGATCTCGTGAGCTACCTATCATGATCAAGATCATCTTATTGTAATGCTACATCTTGTGTTTGTGGGGATCCGATGAATATTGAGTATTATGTCATATTGATTATTGTTCTATCATGTCTATGTTATTTGTGATATTGCATGCTCTCCTTTGCTATTAGTTACTTTGGCCAAGTATTTGCTTATGACTCTAAGAGGGAGTATTTATGCTCGATAGTAGGTTCATGCCTCTAGTAATCTGGGAGAGTGACAGAAACTTCTAAGATTGTAGATGTGCTATTTCTACTAGGGAGAAAACAACAATCCTTTGTCCAAAGGAAATTGTATTGTTTACTTTACACACTTTGCTTAATGCAATTATCTGTTGCTTGCAACTTAATACCCGAGGGTTGTTCGGATGATATTCCAGAGGTGGATTATTAGTCATAGATGTAGTCGGATTACGGTCTATGTATCATGTTGTAATGCCCAAGTGAATCTCATAGTGATCATAATGTCATGTACATGCATTGTTATGCATTCTCTATTTCTCAATTTCCCCGCTGTAATTTGTTCACTCAACATGTTATTTATCTTATGGAGAGACACCTCTAGTGAACTGTGTACCCTGGTCTGTTCCTTCCCATTGATATTCCATCTACTATTTTTACTTTCTGCAATTATTATAAGCAATTACTTTCTTCCACACTATACGTTTAATCCTTTGTTTTTAGCAAAACCAGTGAGCTTGACAACCTTATTGATAAGTTGGGACAAAGTATTTTGGTTGTGTTGTGTGCAGGTTTCACGTTGCTAGCAACACCTTCAGAAGTGGTTTCTTTGTCCTACTGGTTTGATAACCTTGGTTCCATAACTAAGGGAAAACTGATTGCTGTGCTCATCATACCTTACTCTTCGGGTTCCCCAACAGGCTCTACATCAACTGAGCCATCACCCAGTACAAGATTTACTAGTTTTGTGGAAACACGTTTTAGATAAGGACGGTGCTAGGCGTCCCTGGGTCTCCAGCCATCGGATGAGCACGAATCAACAGTCTCTTATCTCGTTTTTGCTATATTTGCTCCGCTTTTGCTATATTTGTCTCGCTTTTGCTATATTTAGTAAAAAACGGTTCGCTCCAGAAAATAGAAAAACAGACTGGATCTCGTCGGAGACCATGTAGCAAAAAAGTTGTGTTAATTTAGCATATATGATCTCGCCGGAGCCGGGAGAGGAGGAGGAGCCGAGCTAGGCGGCTTCGAGCTCCTGACTGCGGGGTGGTGGGTGGCGACAGGGAAGACGGAGGCGATGGGGAGATCGATGAACGAGAGGAAGAGGAGGTATATCCAAGCGTTTGTGGGAGAAGACGACTTGGGCCCTGTGCGGAGCGACCCAGGGGATCGTTTTCTTCGACCCCCCGGAGGATCCATATCATTTTCCTTTAGATAATCACCCTTTAAGTGCTCTAATCAAACGGAGTTTCAGTTTGTTAGTTTCATGGCTCACGGAAAATAAGTTTTAGTACATCGTATTCAACATGGTCTAAATGCGTGTGGAGACTCGAAAGACTGTTCTGAAAAGATCATTTCTTAGCTAAGAGAAAACAACCCTCTCTGTCTCCCCTACATCACCAATTTTCTCAAGGAAAAAAAATATCGTGCTATAGCAAAATTGCGCCAGCCTTACAAAGATTATTTAGGTATGCTTAGTGTCCTATTAGCGTCGAGACAACACACTATTTTTTTCATAATTATCCTATAACTCTCTCCATTGCAAAATATAAAATATTCCAAATATATAAGTTTCAAAAAAATACAAAAGCGAATACATTATACATGCCCTGACAAACTTCAACCCGAGTGAGGTGCACCGGATACTTTCCAAAAGAAACATGTTAGAACTTAGAACAAAGGTAGCCATCGAGCCGTGCTTTAGGCGTGACGACCCATGGCATGCGGGCCAGCCCGCTATGAGCCCCACAGGAGGCTTAACGGGCCCATGCCGACCGTGACACGCCAGGGCCGACGCGTATCAGCCCGACAAGAATTGTTTAGTCTTTTAAATTTTATTCGATTTTTACCTATTTTATCTAACTTTTTTTTGAGCAAAAACACCACCTTTATTCATTCAACGAACAAGGTTCTTACACACACCATCGGGTGGATCTAAAAGCCAAACATGGGGACCTAAGCTAGCATGAATCGAAGACCTAGCTAGGTTGCGAGCGTCAACATTTGAGCGTCGATTCTCATGCAGCACCTTGAAAGCTACGTACTTTTGCTTCGGTACCAATATCTCCCTAATAATCTGGCCATATTCTGCCAAAACCTCCGCCGCATTGAGCATTCTGACGACATTGGAGCAATCACTAGCCAGTCAAAAACGCCTAAGGTTGAGGTCACTCGCAAGCGCCAAGCCTTCTGTGCAGGCCACCGCCTCCAATATCTCTGGATCATTAATTCCTGATATAACCAGTGAAGAGGCCCCCAGATAAGACCCTGTCGCAGTATTCTTTGAAATTGCAGCATCAACATTGATCTTGCAGGTTTCTGGTGGTGGAGGGATCCAGTGTAGAGCTAACTGACTCCCACCCTCTCTGTACTTCACCGGGGACTGAAGGACATCCAGATCATCGATGAATCTCTTTATAAAAGTGAACGTTGACAACGGGATCTGATAGATGTCCTCATGCAATGCCTTCCTGCGAGCATGCCAGATAGCCCACGGTGCCACGACCACCTTCGTCAGCTCCGCATGCTTGGCCATATTGATAATGGAAGCCAGCCAGCTCCTCATATATGGTTCTTGCGCGTGTGAATAACACGCTCGACTAGCTTCTCTGGCATCAACGTCCAAACACTCCTCGCCATGTTGCACTCAAGAAGTGAGTGCTTCCATGAGTCCGAGGCACCACATAGGCCACACGCAGGTTGTGCAGCCATGTGTCTATGAACTTTCTTTTTCTAAAACATACCATATTTAGCTAACCGGGACGGCCCCGTTAAGCTCGCCGTGTCTGGACCGGGAAGCTGGGCACGGGGCCGGCATGGCATGGCACAGCCCGCCCGTTAGAAGCTGGACGACCCGGCCCGCTGTTTTAATCGGGCGGAGATTAGTACATTGATTGATCCTGAACATCCCGCCGAGCAAACAGCCTGAAACCTACATCGATCCCCACAGGCGGCGTAATTCCAGGTTAAGCGCGGGAGCCGTGCCGATCATCTGAGAAGTGGCCATGGCGGCACTCCGATCTTGCACCCGTGTCGCTCTCGCGCCGTCCGCCTCGGTCGCCAGCAGCCTGGGGAGCTCGTCGCACCGCGGCGGAACTCGACCCGTCCTGTCGCTGCGCCGGCGCGGCAGCAGCCCGATCCTCAAGCTCGTGATTCGCGCCAACAAGGAAGGCGCAGATCAGCCCAACCAGCCCGCAGATCCGGAGGGGAACGACGAGGACAAGCCCAAGGTAAAAAGAGTAATGCTATCTAATTAATCGGAACTTCTCTTTCTTAATCTAGATCTGTCAAGCTGTGATGAGAGCGTAATCTTGGAAACAAATTACACAGAAAACAAAAGGGAGCTTATGCCCGGTTCCAACGCAAAGCACGAAACCACATAGTTCGGTACAGCTAAAAAACGGTTCTGGAGCTACTAAAAACATGTAGTAGCTTCTAAAGGAAAGTGCAGAGAACTTAAAACTTACATATAAAGAGGCAGCAACCAAAAGTTACGCTACTGTTTTCTGCTGGGCAACTACACATTAATTGCGAGGGCAATCTCTGAAAATATATAGTGTTTGCTGCTGTAACCTAAGGATATATTCAAGTTCCAATTAAAATCTCCTAGTCTCAGCAAGGCCAATTCACTAGCTTAATCAGGTCAATAGCCAACTTATTTTACATTAGATAAAAAAAATCGATCCCATATTTACATGGCATGTCAGTGTGAGATTAGCAGGAGGAAATAGTTGGGAAAAATTCCATCAATCCATCAAGTCACTTTGATTTAGAATCAGTTTCTGACTCATGATGGCAGCTCGGTAAAGTATTTTAGTCCAACGAATCATTCTTTTAAACATTCAGTTAAGGGAGGCGTGGGTGTACACCCCCACCACCCAGGTTCGAGACTTCTTCAACTCGAATTTGGGTGCCTATTGTATTAAAAAAGTTACCTAGTTCGTCTCTAGGTAATTCATTTTTTAGCATTTAATTATTTGACGGGTTAGATTCACATGTTTTCTTCTATATATGGATAACTGCTTGCTGGATTCCACCGACACCTAGTAGAACATAATTAAGCAACCAAATTATCTCCTTACTCTGTCTTGAATAGATGTTATTTCCCTACTCTATGTGTTTTCTTTTGGGCCTTTGTAACTGTAAAGTGAACATGGATTGGCACTTCTAAATACAATTGCTTATTTGTTGTTTGTGATGATCCTGATGTTTTTGTTAGGCTGCTCCTAGTGGTAGTATCGTAAGCAGTATCATGCATGCCAAGTTGGCAAAAAACTGGCATGGCACCTCAATTAATGAAGAGAGAAGGGGTTGTTGTATCATAGTATGATGCAGTATCATAACACATAATACTAGAATATTTAATGACAAATAGATCTTGTACACTAGTTTGCATTGAGATTCTACAAATAATTAAATGTAAGCAACTATGATACCACTAGATGATACTATGCATTAGAGAGGTAGTATCGTACACTAGTATCATATGCATCATACTAAATGTATGATACTACCACTATGACCAGCCTTAAAGTATATGTGGATGCTTTCCATTAGTTTGGACTTTTGGTTCTATTGGTTGGTAGATGAAACTTAATATGGTATTAGAGGATAGGTCTTGGGTTCAAGTCTCGGCTTTCACAAATTTAAAAACAATTTTCTCTTGCCCTCATTATGTCCACGTGTAGGCCTCATCGAGTCACACGTGAGAGGGGTATTAAAGTATATGTGGATTGCCCACCTTCTCTCATCAGTTTGGACTTTTGGTTATATAGTGGTTGGTGCATGAAACTTAATAGTTTTAACCTAAAATTATTTTACGTCACAATTATTTTCTATGAATATGTTTGAGTGCAGACAGTGAACGTCGAGGAGGTTATGACGGAAATAGAGGAAATAGAGGAGTTCGCAAAGGAGTATGCTGCAAAGTTGGGTGTTCCTTATGAAGTGGATATGGTTAGTTTGTCCACATTTAAGATGTCATAGGTGTATATCATTATTTTTCTTATTTACCATTGACAATTGTTTACTGTGGTGACTATGATGTTTATGCTTAGGTAATACTCTCATACTTAATTTGCCCTATTGAAAGGTTAATAACCCTCCTAAGGCTTTGTTCGGTTCATCCCCACACCAAAGGGATTGGAGAGTATTGGAGTGGATTTGGGGGGATTTTGACTTGCATGGGATTTAATCCACCTTAATCCCTTCCAATCCACTTCAAACCCCAGCTAACAAAACAATCCCTAATGGAAGGATAATAACCATGATTCTTGTGTCCCTACTCCCTACATTGCTTGAGAGTTGAGAGTACAAGGGTGTTTGCACTTTTCTGAGTGGACAATACATAAACATTACAGTAATTGGTACTGTATGCCATGATTCGATCATCCTATCTATGTAGCCATGATGTGAACCTCCTATCCTTGTAACATTGTTTACTGAAGGGGGATATTTGTTGGAGAAATTCCAAGTATGTTCCTTCTCTTGAGTTATCTATAAGGAAGCTAATATTATGAATCTGTAAAAAATCATACATCCTCATCAATTACTTTGTCATGCTAGACTTTACGGTTTCTTTGAGATTCAATAAAATTCCTTTATAATCTAAGAAAAATCTAATGCGTGTATTTGTTTTTGAGAAGTCGCATGAGATGTTCGACGACGAGATACAGAAAATTGAAGAGAATACGTGGGAGATGATTTCTTCCAATCCAAGCATTTTGGTAAGTTGTGTTCATGACATGTTGATATAATACATAGAAACGTTTTTGTACATTTTGGTTAGATCTCTTTCTTGCATGTTCGTTCAAATTTATGGATATGTTCTCTCATATTCCAATTTGTTGATAAATTAACTTAGTATTAAGGCTCAAAATGCCAAAACCATTATCATTTTATTTATTTCTTGTGATGCCCTGTTTTTGTGCTATACAAATGGTTAGTGTATGCAAACAATAATGCTATAGTGAAATTATCTGTTAGAATAACTAAAAAAAATACAATAATAGGAATTTTAACAACATAAATAGATGAGTTTTTAGATTTCCAACTCGATATTAAATATAGACTTCAAGTCAATGAGTTGTGCTTTTTTTCTTTATTACTTCAAAAAATATAAACCAACCTAATGTTCGTAACACGTTAGGATGACTCTATACTGTGAACTAAAATGCTGAATGATATATACAGCCCCGTATTGCAAATATGAAATCGTTGACAGGCATCATTGGGAACATAATTGTCTTGCATGTGGAATACTAGATTAACTGATCTGATCTTAGGTCTTCATGTTTATTTTCAATGCATAACTCGGGAGTTCTAGTATATATTTTGACATTTCTTCACAATTGACACATCTATTTATCGATACTGAGGTCTTCAGGGAAATTTCTGGAATCTTTTATTCTCTTTCTTTGGTACACATAGATATTTACAAGTGCACACGAACCACTTGGGCCACTTGGCCTAGTATGTATAACCCAACACCCCATCAAGATGGACGATAGATGTCTATCGTCCTCAGCTTGTCACAAGCTGAACTACACTCCTTGACTCCTAAGCCTTTAGAAGATCTGGTTTTTGTCCTCTCGAGTTTACAATGATTTTTCCTTATTGTACCAATTTCCTTTATTGAATAAGTGATCTATCACCACATCTTTGGTTCTATCATGTTGGACTGGAATACTTGGCATGTTATTAGCTGACTTATTGTCACACCATACATTCAGTGCGCTTCTCTCAGCACTTCCTATTCTGACAGAATATTTCTCACCTACCACATCTCACTAAGCTGCATAGCTCTATTCTCAGTATAGCCTGATGATTTAACACCACCGGTTACTTCTTGCTTTGCCATGATACAAGGTTTCTGCCAACAAAACACAATAGCCCAAAGTTGATCATCTATCGTCAAGGCAACTAGGCCAGTCAGCATCACTGTAACCAAACTAACCATCCACATTCAGGTGACCATCTTTCTTAAACCACAGTCCTTTCCTAGAGATCTCCCTTTCCTAGGACTCCTCATCAAATATTGCAAGATCCGATAAACTGCCTCCAAACTCCTAGGATCATGCATGTATCGGCTTACCAGACTTACTAAGAAATGTCAGGCCTTGCATGACACAAATATAGAAGCTGGCCGACAAGCTTCTGTTAGCTCGCACTGGCCACTGGGATCTCCCGCTTGAGATTGTGATCAATAGGTATTGATACAGCCCAACACCCAAGCATACATGTGTCACTTAGCAAGTCTAGGACATACTTCCTTGTGAAAGAACTAGGAAAACACCAACTACAATCATCCTGTGCTAACATATTAAACCGAATCGGATATGAAAATACATCGTCAGATGAAGCTTTAATAAAATTTTGCTACAAAATTATCAACATCTAGTATATATAACTTCAATAAAACTTCCAAGTTCGAAATAAGTAAATGGTAAATTCCATATTTAGTTATTCAATTTATCTCCTTGTTCGTCTGCCTCACATATAACGGATGCGGCTTACCTCTGGAGTTGGCCATTGCCTTGCTGCAGTTGCTCTTTCTTGTAAGGTGCCATTTGGAGATCCAAGTTCTAACCTCGCTGCCATTGGCTACTGGCTCTCTGCCGGACTGCGCTCAGTTTGCTAGGGTTGAGCCTGCTGTGGTGCTGCCAATCTCCATTTCGCCGCTCCAAGCGATCAGCAAAAACTTATTGAATGATTAATGAATTGTTCTAACCTCCACCCCCTAGAACTGCTCGCTATATGGCTCACCTTGGTGTGGCCCATCAATACTTAACAAACCACATCAATGCTAAAAGAAGAAATGCCCAATACCCAGTCCACTGAGTTAAGGTTTTTGAGGCGGTAAGGTGATGCAAGGTGGCCCCCACCCCCTTTTCACCTTCTAAGCACCTAAAGCATGAGGCGAGGCGATGCCTTAGGCACATAAGTATATCATATACGACAACCAATTAGGAGATTTAATAACTAAAATAACAAGTGTACCACATGTTCCATAACATAAATAACAATTAGCACCTCGAAGTTCATAGCACAGGCTACAAATTATCTTGTGTAGACAATGGAACGATGTCTTTGAACTTCAGGTGTGGATTCACCCCCACCCCACCCGGTTGACCATTAGTAAAGAAGTTTGTATTTTCCAATGGATGTTGGCCAAAATTATTCGACTCCAACACTATTTTGTGCTACCTCCATCCCAAAATATAAGATGTTTTGTTAGGATATTTTAGTCTACCAAAACATCTTATATTTTGGGACAGAGAAAATAGTAAAAAATATGGGAGGTCTTGTTAAGTGGCTACCGTAGTTTTACACACATTGTGCATGTTCATTCTTCTTTCATTATAGTTACAGGGTGGGTGGGGTGGGGTATATTATTACTGTTATTTATTACTGAGGTTTGTGCGCTAGGAACAGTTAGTGAATTATTTCATTGTTGATAGTTAATTGTTTAGTTATGGGTTTAGAAAGGTATTCTCATCACTTTGGCATTTTCAATGAATGGCTGCAATTATGTCTTAAGATATTTCGTGCTGACCTAAATTCAAAATTGCACTATCATACAGTAGTATCCTTCAGGGGATTGCTGGTACTTTGGAAGCTGTTTTACAAAAGAAGAAAAAATGCCGCATAGTGCTCAAGTTAGGGGGTCTAGGTTCAGAAGTACACACAAACTTTCACTAATTGTTGTGGTTGGTGAAACTTGTATGCAGCACGTGGAAGCTACTTCGTTGTCGGTGGAACTCTGCATGCAGGCTAAGAAAGCTCTACACTTAGCTTTCGTGGTCATGGTATCCATATTTTCCCACTTTCTTATATGTGTTATGTGTTATGTGTTATGTTTTTATTTGTTACAGTGTCTCCTAACATTTTTTTTTGTGGTTCAGTATACTGCGTCTTACAGACTCCGTCAGCCAAGTGAAATATCTATGCATACGGTGGAGCAGGTATTTGAATTTTCTCTATCCAAAAGGAAATATAACTATCTGCAACTGTTTGAGAGGTGTGTCACCTAATGTATGGTGGCGGTACATGGTTTCTGAAGCGTCCTTGAATATTGTCACATTCTGTTTTTCTTGTTTAAAACAGCTTGGGCACTGAATTATTCATTTTCTTACAAAACACAGACGGTTCGGATGTGTGTGTCTACTTTCATCAAAACTGCTGAGGACACCTACCATGGGAAGGCCAACAGGGCAACCATCCATTCATTTCTTTGTGCTCTCGGAGGTTTGGCTGAAATAAGCCACATATTATTTGTAAACACTCTGGAGAAAGTGAATGATCTACTCATCGAAGAGGACAAACCGAAGCACATTCCCTGCATGGACGTTGAGGCTGCTCGCTGCAGGTTTGTGCAGAAACTGGGTACTCTGAAGCAGAAGGCGAAAGTGAAGGCTTTACCCCTCAAAGCATGCAAGGTGTGAATATGTATCTGGTTTAAAGATGTTGTTCAATCACTTCATTTTATTCCCTGATCATGCACGTCGATATGATTTTTTTGCGTGGAAAACAATCGAGATGCATCTGCATCGGCCTGTTATGATGCCTGGTTAATATATATATTTTTTGTCTCCTGCAGATTTTGGAGGAGGTAGTCTGTCCTACGACTGTGCACGCCAAGGAGTTCGTTAACATGATGATTCAGCTCCGGTGTGATGCGCTAGACCAAGTCCCAGGTAGAATTTTCTGTTTCTATTCTCGTGAGACTTACGGTATCCAGTCTGAGAGATTGTTCATGGGTGTGATTTGATGATGTAATGATAGATTGTCATTCTCTCAACCACAGCTTTGGCTTCCACTGTTGCAGATAAGCACAAGTGGTGTGAATCTGATTCAAACATCCCTGAGGAAAAGCGTGCATGACATGCTAATTAAGCTGTGCATCCCGGTGATTTCTGACTCCATGCATCCGTGCGTCCTGAGCATCAAAATCGCACGCACACCACCAAAAAGCGACTAATTTGCACTTAAACGCCCGCCTTGATGATAGTGTTAAGAGTATATGTATGTTAGACCCATATTGACTTTAGGCCCGGGTCCATGTCACTCCTTGTGTATGTACTACTTTTGTGCTGAAAGAAAATCGATTTGGCCATTTTAGTTTTGTTGACATAAGAAACTCATCTTTTTTTTGCCCAGTGGCATCATCGTTTAGGTCATCTATATGGTTCTCGCTTATCTAGTCTTGTCTAGCAGGGTGTTTTGGGCCGTGTTTCTGTAGATGATGGTTTCCATTATAAGGGTTGTAAGCTAGTAAACAAATATAACTTTCATATCCTTCTAGCACTACTTGTTCTAGTCGTCCTTTCGATTTAGTGCACTCTGATATATGGGCCCCTCCCCCTTTGTCTCAAAGGATGGTCACAAATATTATGTAATATTTGTTGATGATCACTTCCGATACACTTGGGTTTATTTTATGAAACATCGTTCCCAGTTGATTTTTATATATGAGGCCTTTGCAAGCATGGTCCACACTCAGTTTTCTAGTGCTATTCGTGTGTTTCGCTCTGACTTAGAGGGGAATATTTATCTACAACGTTTCGTGAGTTTTTTTCTTTTGAAGGTACCCTTCCTCAGCTCTCTTGTCCCGGTGCTCATGCTTAGAATGGAGTTGCCGAGCGTAAGCATCGCCATATCATTGAGATAGCTCGTGCTCTTATGATTTCTTCTTTTATACCTACTCATTTCTGGGGTGAAGCTGTTTCCATGGCCGTGTATCTCATCAACATCCAGCCTTCGTCTCGTCTTTAGGGAAAATGTCATGGTGAAGTTTTGTTTGATTCTCCTCCCATGTACGATCATCTTCGTGTTTTTGGTTGTACATGCTATGTTTTGTTAGCACCTCGTGAGCGTACCAAGTTAACTGAGCAGTCTGTTTCAGTGTGTTTTCCTTGGATATAGTCTTGAGGATAAGGGGTATCATTGTTATGATCCATCGGCTCGTCGTATTCGCTATTCTCGTGATGTCAGTTTTGTTGAGGATCAACCTTTCTTCTATTCATGTTCCACTAAATCACCATCCTCCATCTCCTTAGAGTCCATCTCCTTTCTTTCTCTCCCACCTATTCTCTCTTCAGATGAGTCAAATCAATTCTCTCCAGACACACCACAAGATCCACCCTTGCAATCACCTTCCTCACCACCTCCAACAGCCCCACCACATTTAGATTTTTTCCTTTTGTTTATAGCCATCGTCCTCCAGTATCATCTGATGCTCAGTCATACATTCCTTTGTCTCCTCCTCCTCTGGCCAGTACTACTGATCCTTGCACTGAGGATTCCTCTCAGACAATCAGGTATGCTCTTTGTGACCGTTCCTCACTTGAGCTTCCAAAAAGATATAAAAATGATTTTCGTATAGGAGAAGTCAGTGAGCCTAGAAATTATGAGGCAGCTGCATTACCCGAGTGGCAGCTGGCTATGTCTGAAGAGCTTGCAGCCCTAGAGAATACAGATACATGGGATCTGGTACCATTACCTCCTCGAACTATTCCTATCACATGCAAATGGGTATATAAGGTAAAAGCCAAGTCAGATGGTTCGTGGAGCGCTATAAGACTCGACTTGTTGCTAGAGGTTTTCAGCAAGCTCATGTAAGAGATTATGATGAGACTTTTGCTCATGTTGCTCATATGACCTCTGTCCGCACTCTGATTGTTGTTGCTGCTGCTCGGTCATGGAAAATGTCTTAAATGGATGTAAAAAATGCTTTCCTTCATGGTGATCTACATGAGGAAGTCTATATGAAACCACCTCTTGGTGTTGAAGCCCCATCAGGTCATGTTTGCCGTCTTCGAAAGGCTCTCTATGGGCTCAAACAAGCCTCTCGTGCTTGGTTTGAGCGATTCAGTTATGTGGTTCAAGCTGCTGGCTTTTCTTCTAGTGAGCATGACCCTTCTCTTTTTACTCATACATCTGACCGTGGTCGAACTTTACTTCTTCTCTATGTGGATGATATGTTGATCACTGGAGATGATCAGAAGTATATTGCTTTTGTCAATAAAAAGCTGAGTGAGCAATTCAAGATGTCAGATTTGGGATCTCTCAGTTATTTTCTAGGAATTGAGGTTAATGGAACTGATGATGGCTATTATCTCTCTCAACATCGCTATACTCAAGAGTTGATCTCACGCTCAGGTATTCCTGATACACGTACTGCCACTACACTCATGGAGTTACATTCGCAGCTGCGTCCCATCGACGGTACTCCCCTTGAGGATCCCTCTCGCTATCCTCATCTTTTAGGCAGCCTTGTGTACCTCACGGTGACCCGGCTAGACATTGCTCGTATTGTCCACATTCTTGGTCAGTTTGTTAGTGCTCCTACCTTAGCTCACTATGGTCACTTGCTTCGTGTTCTTCGCTATTTGAAGGGGCCATCATCACGCCGATTATTCTATGCTCACTCTAATAAGCTTGAGCTCCATGCTTACACCGACTCCACATGGGCAAGTGATCCAGTTGATCGTCGTTCAGTCACTGGCTATTGCCTTTTTCTTGGTACTTCTCTCATTGCCTGGAAGTCCAAGAAAAAAATAGCCGTGTCTCGTTCTAGTGCCGAAGCTGAACTTCGTGCCATTGCCACTGTTACATCAGAGATAGTATGGCTTCAGTGGCTCATGGATGATCTTGGAGTCTCGTGTGATGCACCCACAAATATTCTTTGTGATAGTATTGCTGCTATTTAGATTGCCAATGATCCCGTCAAGCATGAGCTAACCAAACATATTGGTGTGGATGCCTCTTTTACTCGTTCACATTGTCAACAATCAACTATTCATCTTTAGTATGTTCCTTCGGAACTTCAAGTGGCAGATTTCTTCGCCAAGTCTCAAACCAGAGAACAACATGTCTCCATATTCTCAAACTAAATGTTTCAGATCTACCTTGAGTTTGAAGGGGGGTGTTAAGAGTATATGTATATTAGACCCATATTGACTTTAGGCCCAGGCCCATGTCACTCCTTGTATATGTACTAGCTTTGTGCTGAAAGAAAATCGATTTGGTCATTTTAGTTTTGTTAACAGATAGGTCATTCCAACAAACCCCCCTCCATTGTTTATGTTCATTCCTAGATCGATTCCAACAGACCATGGCAACTTCGCCATGCTCGTATCCTGACAGATCAAACGACGATGGCGACCATACAACACAGCTTGCAACAGTGTCCAACGGGCAACCATACAACACGGCTTGGAGTGGGGGTGGCGGCGGACCGGCGACCGAGAACCGGAGAACAGATAGTGCGGAGGGCGGCGGAAAGCACCCAACGCGGCAGTTGACAACGACGAGTCAAAGCCTCTTGCGGCATTATGAGGTCTTCGGTTCTCCGGCGCCGTTGGCCGGCCGGCGGCCGGCCGGCCCCGCCGAATCGTTTAGATCGATCTGTTCCATCTAGGAAGGGAACAAAAATGTTGGAGGGTTTTTTAACGAAATTCTAACAACTTTATTTGCGGGCATGTAAGTGCAAATTAGTCACAATGCGTGTGATTTAAATCAGAGGACCAAGGTTGAGTGGATACACGGATACACAAAATTCTAGGATTCATAGGATATATATGTTGCCTAGATGTATTATTCTGAACTAGTATACGGCACACACGACAATATCTTACCCTATTAAGAAAGTATAATAAAAGATTAGGTACAACACTTGGTCGATTTACAAATAAATATTTCTCAGGTGCTTAGAAATAGCATTGACTCTGGATAACTCTGGATTTACATGACTATCAACGTTTGCAATTTTTTTACTATTTCCATTTTTTCATGTGCCATACGATGTGCATATACGTGTCAATGAACATCGATTTAGGCCTCCATTTGCTGGGTATGTGTAATTTTCTTCAATTATACTCTAGTTCCAAAAAGTTACATTAAAACTACCATCATTTTTAACGGTGAACGAAAGATTTTTGTCATATTTAAAAATGTTTGTGTCACATGTTAATAAATCAATGTTTTTTACCATCCCGTGGACTATTTCATGGTAAAAATATATTTTTTCCTTCGGAGAAAATGTTTCCACCATACGATAAAACAATATGTCCACATGCAAGAATCCATGTAATAAAATTATATAGGGATATGTTATTAATTTGCGATGGTTGGATGCAATTTTCAGTTCAATAAATGTATTACATATATTCATGTGGAGACAAACACTTGGTAGAAATTTGCTCTACACTTAGACGTGGAGTACATGATTAGCATTCTAAGAATAATGTATGCAGTAATCCTCTGTCCTCTCCGTGTTTATAAGGGAGTTCCCTGGTTGGTGTTTGAGGAATTAACCGGTGGTAGATATTTGCTTCCAACCATAAGGCGACAACACAAGATTCCAAGCGCACACATGCAAGATGGGGGCCCTACCACTGACTACCAATTATCAGAAGGTTCATTTTTTTCATGGAGCGGTAGACACACGTCGAAGCCTCGTGAAACTTCAGCAGCAAAGCCACAACCGCGGGAATATGGGTTGGCGAATCTGAGCGCACACAACCGTTAGATTAAATGAGTGATGGTTTGATGACCGGCACTGATAGGCCCAAACAGGCAAATCGACGGTTCAGAATACTTGAGAAGGACATTGGCGGAAAATCTGTGAAACTGAGTGGTAAATCCAAATTCAAAAACTCATGTACTATATAGTGGTATAGAAATAGGGTGTGATCATCTGCTAATGTGTGTAACGTCTCACTGGTTGATCCGATGTTTCGGATTTCTCTTTGGATTATATTTATTGAACTTACATATCCTTCTGTTAGAGAACTACATGTTGAAGTCGCAGCCTGGTGGTTGAGTATACTTTGTTTTATTTTAGGTTCTGTGAGTAATTGAGTATGCCTTTTGTTGAATAAATCTAGTGTTCAAGTGTCAGCTATTTTTTTTTTTGGGAATTCGGTTAGGAACGACCACGATTTGTGTGCGCCGCGTAGTCACGATCTGCTGTGTCAGATTCGTTTGCCTTGGTGATCTCGAAGAGAGGTGGTGAGCGAGACCATGATCGATTTCCCTTTTTTGTTAAATACTCCCTCCGTTTGAAAATATAAGATGTTTTGGATTTATAAAGATAAATCTAGACACCTTTTAGTGTATAGGTTTATTTTTTAGTTAGTGAAGCTATTGTATCTAGACATATTTTAGTGTTTAGATTCATTTGAACCTATACACTAAAAGATGTCTAGATACATTTTTATAAATCTAAAACATCTTATATTTCTAAACGGAGAGAGTAGAAAGAAGAACCAGAAAAGCTGCGAGCATTTGAGCAGCACAAAACACCTGTGTTTGAATTTCGAGTTCCTCTTATCATCTGGTATCAGAGCCCTATTCGCTTCGCCAATAACAGGAGTGGCGTCAAGGGTGCAGATGGAGGTCACTCGGCCACTTCTCCTCGTGCACCGACATCGATGGTGCTCACCTTCGCCTTCTGCCTTTCTCCTTGTGCTTCTTCCCAACCAAGTGAGACCTCATGATGCACTCTGACGGCGCCTTTCCCTTGCAACATGCACGGTGGAGGAAGCCGCCTACCTTGTCAAGGACATGTGGCGCACGCCGCCGGCAGCGTCAGCCTTCTTCGCCTGCTGTCCGGGAGTCCTTATGCAGTTTTATCTAGCAACTCCCAAATCGGCCGGTAGAAAATAGTATTTCCACAACAACATAGTACATGATTCAAAACGATGATTCAGTGCGTAACACGATGACGTAATAGTGTTTCAGATAAGCTAACCTTTTCTTTTTGACATAAAATACTCGTATTTCATTAAGACACGGCCATGTCGCCGGTCACCAAACGGGTTACAGAATTAGGGTAGTTCGTCGTCCACAACTATGGTCTCTCTGTGAACAACCCCTACACCCAAAGCAGCTAGTTCATGAGCTGGCTTATTACAATTGCGAGGAGCAAAAACAACGGTGACCTCAATAAAACAAGTTCTCAACATATACTTCATATCAGAGACGAGGGTGCCAATCGTAGCTAGATCATACTCTGAAGATGACATCGCTCTCTCTGAAGATTACTAGAATCTGTTTCAAACACAGCTCGTCCCACTCCGATCTGTTCTGGAATCTGAAGAGCATTTAACAGCGTCATTGCCTCAGCATGTAGTGTATCAGAGGCATGGTTAATCGGACCAGCAACAGTAAATTGAATCTGGGCATCTTCGTTCCGACAGATAGCACCCCAACCACCAGAATGAGTTATATCTTTGAATGCCGCATCCACATTAATTTTGACAAAACTCGGTGGTGGTCTCAACCAGTGGTTTTGAGTTGCCGTGGTTAAACAAGCCTGTTTCTTCAGGTATTGATTCCATTCATCAACATGACGAGGCGTATTGAGAATTGGAATTGATCAACAAACAGTCTTTGTTCCCCATGGTTCCCCCTATTACATTCTGTCCAACAATTCCACAATAGAGCAACAGTCAACAGCTGTTCGTTTGCTGTCATGTTCAAAATTTCTTGCAGCACTTCCAAGTACGATCTACATGGTAGAAGCTTGAGGCGTACATCTTCCAGGAGCAGGCTCCGCCATCTCTGTTTTGCATATTTGCACGATAGTAACAGATGTCCTCCATCTTCAAAAAAATGTGTGGCACACAGCACATCGTGTATCTAAATCCACTCCTTTACGAGCTATGTCCATGTACAAAGAATGGCTGTTATGTGCAAATCTCCATAGAAAATGATGTACCTTAGGCGGACATTGGATTTTCCAGATTTTGCCGAAAACTTCGCGTTTAATGGATTCATGGGCAGAACCCTGTCCAACTTGAAACACACTAGCCCTTCTCTCCATTTCAACATGAACTTTGGAAGCCGACTTAACCGAAAAAATCTAGTTTAATGTCAAAATGCCAGGCTACAACGTCTTCCGTATCTTCTCTGAGTGTGAGTGGGATAGCCAGAATTGTGGGAACATCCACGGGCTGGAAATGTTGCATGACGAGCTCACTTTTCCACGTGATCTATCTGTTCAGCAACCATGATAATCTAACTTCTTAATGGTGCGAACTAGCACGAGGTACGGCTTTTTTGGCCGGATGAAGTACCATACGTTGTAAACGAGCCAATTTAATGGGATATATGTCAAAAAGAGAAAAAAAATAGATGTAAAGAACATGAAAAAAAAGACGCATAATTTCGATTTGCAAGGTCTTTACTTAGTGCGTCACATTCAATCGTCCAAACTTGTACTACTGCATACTGCAGTTTCTACGCACATCACATACATTAGTTACTCCAAACGTAGGGCTGCAGTACTACGAAGCTCGATCAGGAGCAAACATCAACGTCGAACATAGGGCTGCCATCATTTCTCTGTCTGTGCCGCTCCGTCACTTGACCGGGACAACGACGCCGTCGCTGCTGTCGTTGTTCACCGCCGCCGGTGCCACCCTTCCTTGCCTGCTCCTCCTTCTGCTCTGCTCCGAGAGACGGGCTCTGCGCCAGTGTTCCCCGGTGTAGAGGTGTCCCACCATGGCGTCCTTGTCGCAGCCGTGATGGCCGCACAGCCCGCACGAGAGACTGCCGTCCGCCTGCCGCAGCACGATGAACAAACTGCCCTCCACCTGCATCTTCACCTCCTGCCCACCCACCTGCTTATCTTCTTCAGCTTTGGCAGCACCAACGTCCCCAGCCTCTGCATCTTCGTCTACTTCCATGGGCGCCACCGAGGAACCGACACAAACCGGGGTGGCGCCATCATCTCCAGGTGTCGCCGATGGCACTACCTCCATATTTTCCACTGCAGGTTTCTCCATGGATTCATCAGTGCCATGTCCTGTGACAGATGCGGCTTCCTTGGACTTGGCTTCTGCCAGGACCGCCCTCTTGCCTCCTGCACCGACGACATCAACGGCGCTCACCTTTGCCTTCTCCTTGTCATTCGTTGACGCATTCTGACGATGGAGGAGGCCATCTACCGTCTCAACGACGTGCGGCATGCCGCCCACAGAATTATCGGAGTCCCCGACAGCAGCGGGGGCGTCAGCCTTCTTCGCCTGCTGTCCTGGAGTCGTCACGGCGATGTCGCCGCCGGTTCCCACAGCTACATCCTTATTTGTTTCGTCCCGTGCCAACACAGCTTTTCCGGCGTCGACGACGGCAGCCTTCTGTTTGTTCGTGTGCTTCTTCCCGGACAAGTGAGACCGCATCACAGCCTGCGACGGCGCCTTCACGTTGCACAACTCGCATAGCAGGAAGCCGCCGTCCATTCGGCAGACGCCATTGGCCTCCACAGCCACCGTTTCCAGCCCTGGATCGCTGCCGTTGGCCTCCACAGCCACGGTTTCCAACCCTGGATCGCCGCCACTCGCGACAGCATCATCGACGACGGCGACAGCTTTGGGCGGCTTCTCCTCCTGCTGCCTGGCCTTGGAGATGTGCTTGCCCCCCTGGAGGTGGCACACCATGGTCACCAGGTCGGCGGCCTTCACGTCGCACACCTCGCAGAGGAGGAAGCCGTTCATCTGCACCACCGGACACACCGACTTGGAGGGTGTCACGAGGCTGAACCTCCTCGGCGTGTAGGCGCCTTCCTCCTCTGTCTCTTCCTGCCGGCTCTGCTCCGCGGCCTCCTTCTCCGGCAGCGGTGGCGGCGGCGGAGGCGGCTGAGTAAACGCGGCGGCGGCCTTCCTCGTGTGAGCCTTCCCCTTGAGGTGATCTTGCATGCCCTTCTCGCTAGTCGCTGTGATGCCGCACACCGTGCAAGTCAGGTCCTGTTTCTCCTTTTCGCTGCCTGCTGCGGCTGAAACTGTCGATGCCGCTGTGACGGCATGAGAGTTCTTCCGCTTGGCTGGTAGCAGTAGAGCTGCCGCTGAAGCATTTGGTTCCGAGCAGACCTACATACATTGCATGAGAAAATGAAAACTCGACTAAGCAAACAATATTTTCAAGTTATAAGGAGAGCTGAGAAGAAGATGCAAAGTATGCTGCCATGTACTACTCCCTCCATCTCAAAATAGATGTCACGGATTAGTCAAAATTTAGATGTACTCTCTCCGTTTAGAAATATAAGACATTTTAGCTTTGTGAAATGAATGTATCTAGACGCCTTTTAGTGTATAAGTTCACTCATATACACTAAAAGACGTCTAGATACATTTGATTCACAAAGCTAAAACGTCTTATATTTCTAAACAGAGGGAGTATATAATAGATGCATCCAAATTTTAAAAAAAATCGCCACATCTATATTGTGACGAAGGGAGTAGAAACAATGCCGTTTGGAGAAATGTGACCTCAAATTATGCATTTAGACATAGGCCACTAATGATTTTGCTAGCTTTGTCTAGTGTCATCTCTTTCCCCCCCTTTTTTTCTCCATATGCCATTTTTTATTCTGTTATTCTCTCCTTCTCTGATGACGTGATGTTTCAGTTTTGCACTGTCCCTTTGACGATCAAATCCATGTTGTTGGCTGGTTTGATCTGATCTAAAGAGCATACGAGCAAGAAACTGGAATACCACGTCTTGAGAAACGATAGAATAAACAAAATGAAGGAAGGTAAAGTAAATGGCTCTGGACAAAGCTTAGAAAAAGTACTACAGCGGCGTATCCCTAGATGCAACATTTGAAGTGGAATTTCCTCAAATGCCAAGTTTTCAATGTAGCATTGTCAACAAATATATGTTGCAGTCACAAAGGAAACAAATAGTATGGAAGCTCTTGTGTGTTGCTCGCGCCTCTAAATTAGGTTCAGGGACAATGTGCGAGTGCAAAGATTTTGCTTTGTCCCCTTTGACCAACAAATCCATGTTTTGGCTGATTTGATCAATCCAAATCAGCATATAAAACTAGAATAACATGCTTGAGAAATGATTAAATGGTAAAAGGAAAGTAAATGTCACTAAAAAAATATTTGAAAAGCACTACAGTGGCATATCCGTGGATGCAACATTTTGAAGTGGAATTTCCCCAAGTGCTACTTTGAGCCAAATTTGAACCAAATTTTAATATTTTCCACAAATTTATGAAATGATTATATTAGTTAATTCTAGTTTTACTTAGTATTATGGGTAATTCTCAGATAATATAGAGAAACTGTTTGAAATTTTGGATAATTTTCACAACATTTCGGCCACATTTGAACCAAAATTTCAAAACAGATATAAAATTCTAGTAATTCAGTATAGGTTTACTTAGTATTCTGCAAATTACCTCATTTATAAAATCCAATTAAAATTTGGATTTCTTTTGCAACTTGTGATCGAATTTTAAACAAATATTCGAAGTTTTTTAAAAAAAATAAAAGAATAGAAGATCCACTACCGTAGTAACTTTGACACTGTCTTAGACTGAAAATGAGCTGATCCACTACCGTAGTAACCGGCGATGTTATCAATTACCCCTAGGAGTTTAGCTGATCCACTACCGTAGTAACTTTGACATATTGTTTCCTAACTCTTCAAAAAGAAAGGCTACCTAGAGAGAGAGTTCGCGTTTGACTTTTTGGGACATGTAGAAACCATTGGCAGAATTGTTTTAATCGAAAAAAAAAGGAATTCATGCTGAGTCAAGAAATGCATTGGAAAGACAGCTGATTCAAGTTGCAGCAATGGAAGTTGATAACTATGTGAGACAAGCCGAAGTAAAACTTTGCTGAATTTGGGTAGGATGTGGGAGAAGTCCAAACCATCTTCGTTACCACGTCCTCCTTCGGTATTGTCTGCGACAGCATCAAAGACTTCCTCTTGTGGAGTTTTCCGTCGAGGTGATCTCGCAGGGCCTTCTGACTGGTTGATGTGATGCCGCACACCGTGCAAGTCAAGTCCGGCTTCTGCTCGATGTTGTTCGAGGGAGCAAAAACCGTGGAAGCGACGGCAAGGGTAGGACCTTTTCCCTTGGCCGAACAGGCTGCCGGCCCATTTACCTTTGAGCAAACCTGCATGAAAAACAAACACTGGTCAGTTTTTGTATAGCAGAAAACAAATACTATAGCTAATGTATACTCCATCGATAAATATATGTTAGTATTAATCAAAAAAATATTAAATGTCTCGTATTATTGGTAATGAGACAGTGGTAAGTCATCTAGACGACAAGTAATTTATCTTGGGTTGCTGCAAGTTTTAGCACCAGATATATATTGGTGTATTGATAGCGTGATCAGAAGAAGTCGAGACATGATTATGTTGCTGAACATATGACTTACTTAGAGATTGAAATTTGGAACCTTTACAGTATCCTCTATTTTAATCTAGTACAAACAAATATAAACAAGATTTCTCAAAAAGTTATGATTTATAAAAATTTAGTTTATTTTTTTACTAAAGAGGGTAACGGGTACCCTAAAGGTTACCCACTTACATGCTTAGATTTATTGGTATTCCACGCTAGCTGGCTGGGCTAGGCTTGAATGAAATGTGTATATTGTGTTTCTTTTACCTCATGGTGACCTGCTCCAGCCAATGGCGGTGCAAGCTTAGCGGCCTTCCTCGCGTGGTTCTTCCCTTTGAGGTGCTCTTGCAAGGCGCCCTCACTGGTTGCCGTAATGCCGCACACCGTGCAGGTCAAATCCGGTTTCTGCTTCTTGTTGCTTGTGGCCGCCGAAACATTGGATGCAGCAGCGACATGATGGGTTTTCCGCTTGTTCGCTTGCAAGGCCGCTGACACACCTGCTTCCGATCCGATCTGCACAGACTGAATGTACATAGTGTTAAGTCGACCTCCAACACACAGACTTTGACGTTGTTTGATGTTAATGAGGAGCAAATCCAACGATACTTTTTATGTTACAGATCTTATGAAAAGTTCACCTGGAAATTCACAGTACAGCCATCAGACAAATCTTGCAAATCCATAGCTCATATATGCTTATTCTTGGAAATGGTTTTTTCTATAAAGCAAACAAAGATACATATATTTTTCTTTGAAATGGCGCACACGGCAGAACTAGACAGAATTAATCTCATTTATTTTATGAGAATTGAAAACGATTCCATTATATATCAGCAATCCCATAAGTATCATAAAATAGAAATCTACGCATCGCCCGGCCAGTCGGCTACACGAAGTGAAATCCGTAGGAGGACAGGAGAGAGAGAGCTGAAGCACACACACACCTCGTGTCCAATCGGGGTTTTCAGAGATGTCGAGTCGGCCCTAGTTTCCGAGCCTTTGGCGCAAGCGCCCGCCCGCGCCGACCGCGCGAGCTGAGATCGCAGCTCCTCCATGAGCTCACGCCGGACCTCCGCCTCGAGCGCCAACGTCTCCGCCTCCTCCCGCAGGATCCGCTCCCTTATCCTGTCCTTGGCCGCCTGGCGCCGCAGCTCGTCCGCCGGGTCGGACGCCGGGGGCGGCGCCACGGCCTCGGAGTTCTCCCCGTGGCTCCCCGAGCCATCGCCGCCGTAATCGTCTTGGACGCGCGTGGCTTCACACCCAAGGAAACGAGATCAACACGCACGGAGAGAGATGAAGAACCTTTTAGCAATTTGGAGCTAGCCGTGCCATCGGGGACGAGAGCTCACCAGCGGACTCGGAGTTCGCCGAGGTAGCCGCCGCGGCCACCGTCGACGGGCTGCGTGCGTCGCCGGCGCGGTACTGGAACTCCATGGCGGTCTCGGATCTGTGTGGGGGGCTTAATTTGTTCTGGGGTTTTGCGGGACGGACGGGGGAAGGCTTTCGGGCTGGATGTGTGTGTGCTGCGCCTGCGCGAGAGAAACCTCTTATCGGACGGCTCCTACATGGGCACGTAGTCCGTTTAGGTTACTTCACGGTTCCTGCCCCTTCCGTTTCATGGGTACCTTTCCTAGTGGTCACTCAGTCACAAATCCCTAAGGGCGATCCGGACGCCGAATTTAGGTCCGGACGTTGAAAATCGGCCCAGTCGCGTACTTAGGAACCTGTTTTTGTTTGGATTTGGGCGAACTTTTGTCCCGACTCCCCATGCCATTCCCAGGATCCTGAGTACACCCTGGAAACACCGGACGAAGCGAACTCGGCGAAAAAACGAATCGGCGTGTGGACCCGCCGAGTCAGCGACGGAAGCCGGACAATAATTGCCCGTCGCTTCGGCCACGCGTTGCCGAATTGCCGCGCCACCGCCGCCGCCTCAGCTCACGCGACGGACCGACGGACACTAAACTTTCTGCCGTTTCCCATTTTCCCGCCCTCGCCGCTACACCCCTCCCGTCCTCGCCGCCCATCTCGGCCTATAAAAGCCGTACCCCTCGCCGGAGTTTCTCACACTTATCTGTTTATGATATTGGGCCTGTAAATACTTAGACTAATGATACATATAAACATAGAGATTCTTTCCTTTGTTTAGTCATCGCTCCAAATGTCGTGCCATAACACTATACCCGATTTCTTAAGATGACATGAAAATTGTTGCAGAACCATCGGAAGTGCCACCATGATAAAACTCTTGCAGGCAGAGGGGGGGGGGGGGGGGGGACTCAAATATAGGAAGTCTTCATCAGTACCTCATTGTGCTTTCTACACACTGTGCCTCAATGGGAGTGCTTGGTGTTATGGATATATAGCTACTACAGCGTATCTAGTCCTCTCCCGCCGAAAGGATACTTAACTTATGCTCATATATTCCTTGAAAATATAAGATGTTTTAGGTTTGTAAATGTGATGTATCTAGACATCTTTTAGTGTATAGGTGACACTAAAAGATGTCTAGATACATCTTCTTCACAGACCTAAAACATCTTATATTTCTAAACGGAGGGAGTATCTTTTTTTTTTTACAGTGTATCAACCTTTGTGAGGATACCGTTAGATGAACAAAGGTAGGATTTCCAAATGACACTAAGGGGTGTGTTCTCAACTGAAGATTCATCAGGCACTATTGGTTATGCTCATGAAAAGGCGCATCAGCCACTATTGTCATGCTCATGAAAAGGCATATCTGTACATGTACTATATAATATATGATGAAGTGTTATCCCCTAGAGTGCTCGCGCAACGAGAAAAAAAGTCAACTCTCTAGGGTTACAGGCGATATGCATGACCGCGATGGCGATCGCATCCCGCCGCCGCCACAACCCTACGGGAGTCCATCAGCTGCCCGACGCCGGGTGAGAAAGGAGTCTGCGTGCCCTGTGCGTCAAGGAGAGATGAGTCGTGGAGGAGCTGGAGTCCAGGATCGCCACAATTTCGGTGGGCAGGAGGATACCCGGCCTCTTAAACCCCCGGATGGCAGGAGTCGTGGGCACCAGACCGTGAAACGTGAGGACGCTCCAACCCTGGACCGTGAAACCGATCTAGATCATGCTAGGACTATGGCGGCACCAGGAGGGAGCATGAAGAAGGCGGGCAGTGGAGCTCGCGGTGGGCGACCTACAGAAAGATTGACCATCGACGATCAGCTGCAGATTGAGCAGGGAGCACGCCATGCTGGAAATCACGCGTTGGTGGAGTCAGGGCGGTCGTTGATGGTGCCTCTGGTCGGTGGGGGCGATTATGGGGTTCTCGTTGAGAGATCTGCACGCTCGAAGCCGACTGGTGGTGGCTCAGCGACGCCTATGAATCACCCACGTGCGCAGCATGGTAGGTACGAGGTAGACGAGGATGCGAGTAACTGGGATGAGGGCGATGGTATGGATGAGGATGGGTTCAGACAGGGGCCAGAATCAAAGCTGAGCGACACGGTGGACATGGACGACGACGTGTTCTTGGAATTTGATGATGAGGAGGAAGGTGAAACTGTCCCAAGCGAACCAGGCACATGGCAGATTTTTGCTCGCTATATGGCTAATTTCAAGCCAAACATGGTAACCATGTTCAAACACTTTGATGAGGAGGTGTGGCATCTTCGCACATGCATCAGGTATTCGGAGCAAGGAAAGAACTACTATATGATCACACTGTTCTCGCAGGGAGATTATGATTTTGTGATAGGAGGCGGTCCGTGGATCTTCAATAGGAATGCACTGCTGGTTAAAGCTATTGATGAGAAGGCATGTCCGTCCGAGATGGTTCTAGACTCGGTTCCTGTTTGGGTATGTATCTATGATGTGCCATGGGGGAAGCAGAAGGATGACACCTTTGGCATGCGGTGTGGCAATGGACTTGGACGAGCCCTGATGGTTGATGTTCCAACAACAGAGCAACATAGGCACAAATTCCTGAGGGTCCGGGTTGATCTAACTTATAATAGGCGCCTCCAAACACAGATTTCTACGGGGATCAAGGGGAAGCAAGGAGTGGGGAAGGTCTATAAGCTGAAATATGAGCGCGTAGCTCGCTTCTGCCTACACTGTGGATATATGGGCCACCACGAGGATGAGTGTGAGAAACAACGGCATGGTATGCCTTCGCTGGACTATGATGCGTATGAGCTTAGGTGCATCCCATATAAAAAGTATGAGCACAGGACACACTTCGTGCCACCACGAGAACATGCTTCGGCAAAAAAAGCCTGAGTTTTGCAAGCTTTGGATCTGCGGCATCACGCCAGTCCTCATGGAGGCAAAACCCCCATCACGCAGACACGGCTCAGCAGGGCGCAGGGGCGTCGGAGCAGGTTGGCTCACACGACGATGCTGGAGAGGATGAGATGCCACCCTTAATGGACGCCACGCCGCCGCATGAGTACGCACCAGTACCTGTTGGTCTACATGACGGTTTTGAGGAAGAGCAAGGACAAGTGCGTGATGTTGTTGAGCAAGAGTTGTCTAACCAGATTGGTGCTATGATGGTCGGTGCAAATGGCCAGGACTTCCCATACGGTGGCCATGCAACACATGCCTCTAGCCAGCCGATAGTACATCTCCCTATCGATGAGCTAAATGCAGGAGTGGAGACGCAGCTGGCCGGCAAGCATGCAGCGATGCAGCAAGCTAGCGGCAGGAAAATAAAGAAAACGCAGAAGAAGCCGGGGCAAAAAGGAGTGGCAAATGACAGGTATCTGACTGTTCCTCGATCGTCTGATATGATCCCAGCCCTGTTCGGACTGAGCTCGATGGCACCATCCTATGGGGATTCGGATGTGATGATGGGCGTGGTAGACCAGCTTCCACGGAAGCGCACGGCTACAGAGGCGGAGAACAAATACCGGATCTTTGGGAAGGACCTGTCTATCATGCCTTTTGAAGCAAAGACCAAGGGCAGCGAGCAGAAGAGGGGACGTAATAAGGCGGAAGCAGTGATGACTCACAGGGCGGCGAGGCGAGGTAATGGAGACACCGAGGAAGCGACCGGTCTAGGGGCTACCGGCAAGATGACGGGGCCGAGTGTGGCGCCCCGTCAGTACCAATGAATTGTCTAAGTTTCAACTGTCGAGGAGCTGGAAACGCCTCGACAGTTCGTGAGCTCGATCAGATTTCCAAGTCCTTTAATCTTCGTTTAGTCTTTTTGTGTGAAACTAGGCAGAATAAAGAGAGAATTAGGCGTCCCCGGTTTCGTTTAGGTCTTAAGGGCTTTGCTGGGTCTAGTAGTGATGGTCTTAGTGGTGGTCTAGCTTTATTTTGGCATGAGAGTCTGCTTGTAGAAGTTAAATCAATTAATGAAAGATGTATTGATGCTTATATCCGTGAGTCTCCAAGTGCCCCACAGTGGCGCTTAACTTGTGTCTATGGGGAGCCGCGTTTGGAAAATCGCCATCGTATGTGGGATATGCTCAAATCGCTTAAACCTGTGTTCGACCTCCCGTGGCTAGTAATGAGTGATTTTAATAAGGCTCTTTCACTACTAGGAAAACGGCTATAGGTAATCAGCACATCCGTGGCTCACATGGTTGAAGTGCCCCACGACTAAAACAGGCGTGGCTCACCTCTGTGGGCAGTGCCCTACTAATAACTAGAACAACCATGGCGCACATGACTATAGTGCGCCACAGATGTGTGTGGGCCAGGGCCCTGTTGGCCGCACGCCAAACATCTGTAGCGCACTATGGTCATGTGCGCCATGGTTGTTAGGGTCATCTGTGGCGCACATGGGGCTGGTGCGCTACGCCTAAGCGTATGCCCCCCTCTGCTCTGAAACGGCCACAAACTTCTGTGGCGCACTCGGCCTAGTGCGCCACAGGGAGTAGGAGCATCTGTGGCGCACATGGCATAGTGCGCCACAGATGTTTGTACTCCCTGTGGCGCACTAGGGCCGTGTGCGCCACGGATGTGTCGATTTCTTTAGGACAGCACTTTATGTGCACATGTGTGACCACATCCACCACCCCACACTTCACTTTCCCCTTCTTCTTCCTCCTTAGATCTAGTCGGGATCTTCTCCTTCCCACCTCAATTTCTCCACACATTCACCATTTTTAGCATGTAAAACTTGCTTTGGATGTTACATAAGTAATAGAGGAGGTCTCCGGTCTCTCATCTATCCTTCTCCGGTCGACGCGCGCACCTTTCCTTTCCATCTTTCTCGCGATCGGTCTCTCATCTCGGTAAGTTGTCCATGTAAGGATGTGTTCATGTGTATATGGATGATGTGCTCATATGTATGTAGCTGATCGATGCTCATGCATGATGTGTGTATGTGGAGAGGATCGATGGTCATATGTGTGTGTATATGGAGAGTATCGATGATGCTCATGCATGTGTGTATGGAGAGGATAATGATATGTTCATGTGTGTATGGATCGGTCTCTCTCTCTCTCTCTTGTGTTTGTATGTGAACAAGTTGCCATTTGTTTTGCCAAAATGTTGATTCATTTCCATTTTGGCAAGACTTTGGCATTTCGCAAAGGTCCTAATTTTAGGATAGGTCATGCCGAAATTTTCTATCGACCATTGCATGCATGCATTCATTATGTGGTTCTAATAGACTTCAAAATTGTACCGTGTACATCGTGCAGGCAAAAATGGTCCGCATAATGAGCGAAGGCATTGTGGCTAGATTTTTGAAATGTGCGACGGCCGACATGATACGAAATAACAAGACAGATATAAGATGTCCGTGCAGAAGATGCAAACTCAACTGGGTGATCGACCCAGATTCCGGGAATCTGCAGGCGCACCTGCTCCGCCATGGTTTCATGGATGGATACACTCGTTGGATAAGCGATGACGTAGATGATGGAGACAGTGAAGAAGGTGGCCAACATGACGATGATCATCATCACGGCGAGAACAGGCGAGATGATGAAGAGTCTCCTGGAGATGGTGAAGGTGCGGAAGCAGACCGGGATGATGATGATCTAGATGCCGGAGGAGCAGACGACGATGGAACAACGTCAGGCTGGGTGCGGAACCCTTATGTGCAAGAGCTGCTTCTCAAGCAGACGAGTAACGCCAGGGCTGCCGCTAGAGAGAAAGCCAAGCTTGCGCAACTTGAGAAAGACGCGGTTACTCCATTGTATGAAGGATGCAGGCTCGATGATACCCGGTTGAATGTAACGCTCAAGGCTATGGAGATGAAGGCAAAGCACAAATTGAGCGACGCAAGCTTCGACGATATGATGGCATTCTGGCACGATCGTCCCCCGGAGGGGAACACATGTCCAACTAGTATTGAGGATGCCAAGAAAATCGTCTGTCCTCTCGATCTACCGCACGTTAGATATCACGTATGCATCAACGATTGCATCATTTATCGGGGCGAGGACGCGGAGAAAACCACATGTCCGGTGTGCGGTGTGAGTCGATACAAGAAAGGGAAGAAAGCACCTCGAAAAGTGGTATGGTACTTTCCTATCACTCCTCGTCTGCAGCGCTATTTCGCGGACCCTAAGGAAGCGAAGCTCATGCGATGTCATGCAGAAAGGAAGAAGCCAGGAGATGATGATGACCCCGAAAAGGATGAGCTGCTGACGCACCCTTCAGATGCTAGCCAGTGGAAAGCATTGGACCTCGAATTCCCAGAATTCGGTGGAGATTCGAGGAACATCAGGCTTGGTGCAAGCACAAATGGACTCAATCCGTTCGGTAGCCAGAGCAGCACGCACAGCACTTGGCCCGTGTTTGTATGGATGTACAACCTCCCTCCATGGTTGTGCATGAAGAAGAAGTACATACAAATGAGTATGCTAATTCAAGGGCCGAAACAACCTGGTACCGACATCAATCTGTATCTCGGGCTGTTGAAATAGGAGCTAGCCACGTTATGGGAATCTGGAGCCAATACTTACGACGCCGTCGCACAAGATTATTTCACTATGAGAGCCGCGTTGATCACTACGGTGCAAGACTATCCAGGTTGCGGGTATATCTCGGGGCAGGTTATCCAAGGATTCTGCGCATGCGTTAGGTGCATGGATAACACAAGCTATCTCCAACTAGAGAAAGATCCAGGGTCATCGAAAACCGTGTTCATGGCGCACCGGAGGTGGCTCTGCAAGAATGATCCATGGAGAAAACGTGGAGACCTGTTCGATGGCAAATCAGAGACCCGAGGAATCCCAGAGCGTAGGAGCAGCGAAGAAGTGGAAGAGTTGCTGAAAAACTGGAAAGATTGTCCTAAGCCTGGAAAGAAGTGAAAGAGGCAGCAACAAGACAAGCCGCTGATGAAGGTATGGAAAACAAGGTCTGTTTTCTGGGAGTTTCCATACTGGAAGTTTCTCCGCACGCCTCATAGCCTCGACATCATGCATATCACGAAAAACGTGTGCGAGAGTCTGGTCGCCACCATAATCAACATGCCAGATAGGACGAAAGATGGTCCGAAAGCAAGGCACGACCTGATATGCTTGGGTATCCGGAAGGAGCTTCACGGAGGACGCACTACTCCTGATGATCAGGAAGATGACGATGATCATGAGTCGGAGACGACACAAGGTCGTCGGAAGGGTAAAAAGTTCAAGAAGAACGAATATTACTGCCCTCCTTCTTGCTACACTCTAAGCCAGGATGAGATCAAACAGTTTTTTAAGTGCCTTCTAGGAGTCAAATTTCCTTACGGCTACGCGGGCAAGATAAGCAGATACCTAGACGAGGCGAAGCAGAGGTTCAGTGGCATGAAGTCTCACGACTGTGTCGTGCTAATGACGCAGGTACTTCCGGTCACACTAAGAGGGATAATGGACGAGCACGTCCGTGAAACGTTATTTGGCCTATGCAAGTTTTTCGACGTCATCTCTAGGAAGTCGATTGGCTTGAATCAGCTCGGAAGGCTACAGGAGGAGATCGTGGTGATACTATGTGAGCTTGAGGTCTACTTCCTACCCGCATTCTTCGACATTATGGTGCATCTGCTGGTCCATGTCGTGGAGGACATCGTACAACTCGGGCCGATGTTCCTCCGCAGCATGATGGCGTTCGAAAGGATGAACAGACACATCAAGGATACGTTCGCAACAGGTCCCGTCCAAATGGAAGCATAGCCAAGGGCTTTCTGGCCGAAGAGTGCATCTCTTTCTGCACGAATTATCTAGACATCGAGAACCCTGTCGGTCTTCCCGTCAACAGACACCTTGGGAAGCTCGACGGATCTGGTCACCGAGAGGGTCGTCGCATACTGCATGCAGACTTCGATTTTTGACGCGCAGACTTTGATCGAGCAAACCTCGTCGCGCTACAACATTTAGAACTGGTCGATCCTTGGGTACAGAAGCACAAAAGATTAATCGAGAAGAAGTACAGTGACCGGGGCATACAGAGGACACAAGGAGAAATAATCAAAGAGCATAACTCAGATTTCACGCGTTGATTTAGGCAGACGCTGCTTGATAATCCCCCGCGCTCGCATTCTTCTGACACGGAAAAGATCATATTCACCTTGTCGCAGGGACCGATGCAAAACCTGGTGACCTATCAGGCGTATGATATCAACGGCTACACATTCTACACGGAGGAAAAGGACAACAAGTGTGATTATCAGAACTCAGGCGTAACGTCGGAATTCTACACCGATGACAACATGAAGGAAAGATTCTATGGAAGAATCGAGGAAATCTGGGAGCTCGACTACTGTGGAGAAAAGGTGTCGATGTTCCGTGTCAGATGGGCAAAGAGCGTCGAAAGAGAAGACCGTTATTTCACAACCATGGTTATACCCGAAGCAGCCAAATCCAAGGCCGCCGGTGCAAACGTGGCCGCGAAAAATGAACCATGGGTACTGGCTACCAAAGTGGACCAATATTTTTTCATTACCGACCCGACAAAGCCTAGCCGTGTTGTCGTGAGGAGAGGAAAAAGAAACATCATCGGAATGGATGGAGTCGCCAACGAGCAAGACTTCGACCAGTACGGCGACCCAAAGATTGAAGATGACGACGACTACGATGCAGCAACATACATCACAAGAAGAAAAAGGACAACCCTACCCAAAAAAGGTAGCCCGTTCGAAAGAAGAAACATTAAAGTGCCGGGGCTAAATTATTCAACCGCGACAAAGAAGGGAAAAAATATTGTAAAACGCTAGCTCAAAAAATATTGTAAAACGCGTGGTCGAAAAAGATTGTAATATTTATGGACAAATTATTATGACATATTTGAAGCATATTTAATTTGTACCACTTTTATGACATATATTATCACTTTTGGGCATTTTTGGAATATTTAAAAGTATTTTAAAAACAAAACAAAACATTTGTATCATATATCACCACTTTTGGGCATTTTTTGGAACATTTAAAAGTATTTTTAAAATAAAATTAAAAAATGTGGCACCAGGATTCGAACCTGGGTGCTAACAGGTTTAGAATAGAGCAGTGGGAGGAACCAGTGGGGTAAGGCAGTGCTAGTGTTAGCAAAGGGGGTGGCATCCCTCTTATCTGACTAGTCCTACGCACTTAGGCGTAGCGCACCCTGGCCAAGTGCGCTACGGTTAAGTGCGTAGGACTAGTCACCGCGTGAGCCAGGCCCTCCCATCGTCGTCCTCAGACACATCGTCCCCATCCCCGTCCCCATCCTCGCATCGTCCCCATCCCCATCGAGGCGCCGCCGCCGCCGCATCCCAAGAGGAGGAGGCCGCCACGCCAGGAGGAGGAGGCCTCCACGCTAGGAGGAGGAGGAGGCCGCCTTGCCCGCGCGCTCGTTCCGTGGAGGAGGAGGTCGGTGGCGGCGAGGTTCCTGCAGAGTCGGCTCCGCTCCTCCGACGACAAGGCGCTCTGCCGCTCCCTCCCCCTCGTTACCTCGTCCGCCAGCCCTCGTCGTCGTCATCCCCCCTCTCTCCTCGAGCAATCTCAGACGTGAGCTCTGCCCCTCCCCTCTATCCTTCTCCCCCTCTCTCCTCGAGCAATGGTTAGGGTTAGCACCTGATGATTTAATTGATGCCTCTGACAGTGATCAAATTATGTTCTAGATGTACTAGATGTCCATCAAATTATGTTCTAGATCAAATTATGTTCTGTATCTATTTTCTGACTAGTCCTGGACCGAGGACTTGGCTTTGCCTTGTTGTTTATCTAGTGGTTCTGACAAGTTGTACAGCAAGAACTGAATACAATATTTGTCTTGTTCCAATGGAGTTTCTGTGTTGTTCATGGTCTCTGTGTTGTTCATGGAGTGCATCATCCTTTGCTGTTGTTGTTGACACTACTGACAATATAGCAGTAATTTTTTTTTGCTGTTGTTGTTGTTGATTGTAATAAGCAATAGTCTACATCATGGTTGTTGTTATCCCATGATTAGCAGTTGAGGTTAGCCCATGATTAGAGTGGTTTCAAAGTGGTTTCAGAGTGGTTTCAGAGATATAGGTAGTTGACAGAGATACAATTGTATGCTATTGATGAACATTTTTAATTGTCCTTGGATTATGCTGTCGATATATATATATATATATATATCACTAATGATGCAAGCTTAATTTAGATTGACCTTGGATTATTCAGTACACCAAGGTTTAAATGCTCAAGTACTTCTAGTTCTAGGTATTAATTTAAATAAGAGAGTGCGAAAGCTGATGCTTCAGGGTTGTACAACATCTGGTTTTGCACTCCTGGGTCGACACTTAATTTTTTTTAAAAACTCTGTTGACACATAAGGTTCAGATTTATCTCTGTTGACAGTATTGACACATTAGGGTTCAAAGTAGTGCAGGAGGTTGTTGACACATTAGGGTTCAGAGTAGTGCAGGAGGTTATATGATCATGTTTGTGCCCCTGACTGAATATGGTAGCTGTTCTGGTGTTCTGGTTCCTCCATTTTCTTTGTTCCATTATGCCCATATATGTGGTAGCTGTTCTAGTGTTGGTATCCCTTGCAAAACTTGCTGTCATCTGGTACATGATAGCACCTGTTGGTATTGTGTGGTCCTAAGAATATTTTGTGGATGAACTACAAAATATGTGATAGTGTACTGTACTTGTCCACTCAATGCATGGACTCCATATGAGGCATCCGTGCAACTAATCTGTTACTATGTCATATATTTTTAGCTTGTAGATTAATATAGCACTAGATGGTCATATATTCTTTAACCCAAGCATGAAATAAAACATCACTCATGCATCAAGTCCAGTAATTTTTGCTGAAACAGATTTATTGTGTGCTGGTTGTGCAGTTGTGCTGGCTATACTGGGCCATTTATGCTGGTTGTGCTGGTTATGATGGCCATTTATTGTGTGCTAGCTATGCTGGCCATATATATGCAGGTTCTTGTATGAAACGAGTCACGATTTTTGCCGGAATGTTGATTAACTTGATTAACTTCCGTTTCGGCAGAAATCGGGCACTCCTAGTTTAAGAAAATTAGCAAAGGTCATGCCGGATTTTTCCGTGCATTTAACCAATTATTTGTTTTTTATTAGTGCAAAGATGTGTGACAACGACGAGGCTGGATGTTCTAAGCGCATCAGCGCTGAAGGAGAACTCAGACCTCCGAATAAACAATTGACATTCTGGGAGGCGGCCCAGCGGCTAGAAGACGATGAAGAATACCATCCTTCGGAGAGCGAGGATGATGAGATGGAAGACGCGGAGGAAGAAGCCGAAGGAACGGCGGACGATGAAACCACTGATGGCGGCGAGGGCACAGGGAGTGGTAGCAACCCTCCTAAGAAGAAGAAGAAGAAGCCTAAGGACCGGCGCCCGAACACGGTCGGCATGGTCAGGGAGGAAATTACCGAAGTGAGCCCATCAGGGGTTCCTTTGGAGCCCGCCCTTGTCGTCAAAGGGTACGGTGGGCAAGTGGCGGCGATCAGCCGGACAACCATCTCGATCAACACCGAGAATCTCTGGCATAAAGATAATGGCCACTTGCGCACACTCCTCTTCGAGAAGCTGCATGCAAGATACAAGTTCCCCACTAAGTATCAGAACACAAATTATCATGGGAACGAAGTAAACAAATCCGCCCTCACAAAGATGAGCACCGCCCTGGCCAGCTGGAGAACCCGGATAAAGAAGAAGATCTATAAAGAAGGCAAAAGTCTCGAGGAGATCCAGAAGATTGACCCGCAGATCACCGAAGATCAGTTCCGGGAGTTCAAGGAGAGGTGTGAATCCGAAAGAGCCCTGGCCAATAGTAATCGGGGAAAGGTGCTGCAGGCGATGAATATAGGTCATCACCATCTCGGATCTGGTGGATACAGAACCGCGGAGGCCAAATGGAATAAGGAGGATGAAGAGTATAGATCCAAGGGGATAGAAAACCCCTTTGCCAAATTCGAACCCGGGCAGGTTCGAAACTTCATCAGGGCCCGTTACCATGTGGACCCAAAAACCAAACAACTCACCGCGGATCCTGCGGTGAAGGAATTCGAGGAAATTGTGGTAAGTATAATCTAATTACCGCGGATCAACATGATTGCAATCTAATCGATGATCTAAATGATTCACTGTTACTTCTTCTACAGGAGGAGGAAATTGTTGCTAGTCATGGATCCCAGGGTTCCTCATCCCAGGGGTCGACGGCGGCCACCCGGTGGGATAACCCTTTTAACAGGGCGATGAACCGGGCCAAGAAAATAGAGCCGGTTACGAAGAAGCCGTCGTCGGCTGGCCGTCTGGCCGGCCTCGGGGGTAAGAATTGGGTGGATCATTTTGGTCCACCGCCGAGTACACATGTGGCGCCATCGGGAAGGAGCGAGGAGGAAAACCGAGAGGTTCAAGAACTTAAGGCACAAGTGGCGCGGATCCCGCAGATCGTCCAAGACAACCTGGCAATCACCCTCACGTCCTTCCTGCCTACCTTGGTGGAGTCAATAGCGAACTGGAGTGCGGGTGGTCGAGTAGGTCCGTGCCCGATTCCAAGCATGGTCAGCAGCCACTCGAACAACGCGGCGCCGACGAATCAGGCGAACTATGTGTTCGTGACTCCGCTAGCTAGCACCGTGGAGCCGCAAGTGTTGGTGACTCCCCCTGCCATCACCGCGGCGCCGGAGTACATGTTGGTGCCCCTCTGCCATCGTCGCGGCGGCACCGGAGCTCCAAGCACCCGTCGGTAGGGAGAATACACCGGCGGCCATCACCGCGCCATCAAGCAGCCCTTCCGTCTCTTGCACGCCCGTCGCCGTATGCGGTGCGTCGACATTAGCCGATCTCGATGCCATCACGGTAAACAAATTGCTTTAATTACCGCCTTTCATGCCATCTATTAATCTTATGGCATCTCGCTCTGACGACGCCGTACATGTTTTCTGCAGACGGATGTTCCTTGCACTCTCTTATGCTACGTGAACAACGAGCTGAGGGATGTTGCCAAGGGTACCATCGTTCAACCCTTGCAGCGCATGTTCCACTCAAAGCCGATGCCAGATAGCGTGCACAGGGTTAAAATTAGTCGGGTGCTAAGGGGCTGCGACGACCTGGAACCTCCCATTCAACCCTCAAGAGCGGATGAAGAAGAGCCGTCTGTCCTCAGAAGTTGCTTCGGCTTATTCTTGCTATGGCCAAAGAGCATGATCCGTTTGGGGACGGCGGGGGCCATCACGCCACAGACAACAGCACCGCCTGTCGTGCCAGCGACAAGCGGTGGCAAGGCCCCCTTACCGCCCTCGCCGTCACCTCCACGCGGTGGGTCGGATGATCATGTTGATGATATGCACATGGCGCAGGATCCGGCCGAGGACGACGAAGACTGGAATGATCACTTCTTCAGCACTCAGTTTGGCAACGAAGAAGACCTAGCTGGTGGCCCCACAGAGAAAGCCACTATCACCAAGCGTCTGTTTGGTTCTCAGGAGACGCCTCCAGCTTGCGCCTTTACAGAGCCAGCTGATACAACCAACCGGCCCTTTATTCTAAGCCCTGACACACTACATAGGGCGGCCGGTGCTCAGATTGCGGTGCCTTCCCGCTCTCCAAAAGGAAAAAAGGGCAGGAAAAGAAAATCTAGCAGCTCGAGCCAGCCGGTGGCGTCAACAACTGCGAATCCGATAAGGTTTCGGGACGGGCCACCAAGACCCGAGGGTATTATGTGGAGGATTCATGTGGCGGGTGAGCCCATGCTACCTAAGAATTTGCGGAAGCTCGCCAGTTCGGAACTGCAGAGTGTGCATGACGGCGTGCTGACGATAGAGAGACGCCTTCTATCGGAGAAAGATCCCTCGCACCCGGTATTCGTGGTTAAGGTGCCACCACGCTTGGGCTTCGTCGACACTGCCCCCGCGGATCTGTTCTTCCTGCGGTTCGAGGACATCTTCAATATGTTCCACCTATACCCGCTGCACTATACCATGGTCCGTCTCTTTTCTCTCAGCCTGGCCATGCAGATCATTAGAGAGAACACACCGGGCATCGCTATAGTGGACCCCTACTACATGCGTGACGGCTGCTTGGGTTCCCCCGCCGAACGACGTATCGTGGCCTCGTACCTAAAAATAATCCTCGTGGCGAACAAGACAAAGGAATACATTCTCGTGCCTTACTTTCCTGAGTAAGTCGTTATTCACTCGCCACCGTCGATTGGCTTTATTAGATCATCATCATTCTTTTTCCAACACATTCCATTTGAATTTTTTGCGCAGAGATGAACACTGCACGCTCATCTCCTTATCGCCGAAGCATTCCCACGCCACGTATTTCGACTCGGGGAGTCTAGAAAAGAAGAAAAACTACGACAAGATCAAGGAAGTTCTGGATGATGCTCTCACTGGCTTTGCCTCGACGGAAGGCACCAGCTTCGTGCGTAAGAAGGTCAAGTTCGGCAGGCACGTCTTCAACCACGTAACGGAGTTCCCCTGCGTGAAGCAGCCGGAAAACAGTAAGAAGGAAGCCTACTACGCACTCCATCACATGAGGGCGTTCCTACTTGACCAGCAGAATTCTACGCTGCCAGATCATCTCAAACAGTGGGCCGAAGCAAAGGCCAAGATCAATGATTTGGATATTAGACAAGAGATGTATCGCATCCAGCAGCAGTTTGGGGCAACCATCTTTCGTGATGTCATGACTTCGGGGGGGATCTTCTACGGAGGAAATATCCCGAATAACCGTGACATAGAAGATCGCCTAGAGATGCAGGGTGACTATAGGAAGTTCATGACGAGACAGGGCGTCCTCCCGTTCCCTAAGCCGAGCCAGAAGGCTTGATGTTGGCCTAGTTGTAGTTACAAGCTATAGATGACCTTTGTGTGTGTGTGTGGACGACAAGTGAACTTATTTTGCTTATTATTATATATCAATCAATGCTTGGTTTTTTTTGCTTACTCTTTGGTCATTTGCTCAATTTGGTCCTTCTTTTTTTCCTTACTCCTTTTTCGAGAATAATGCCGATGATTGAAATGTCGTGGCACACTATATATGTGAATGTGCTACGATGGGACTGTGAGCCTTGTGATATGCACAAGTCCAGGTCTTGTGCATCCTACTTGGCTCACCGTTCCATCGTAGCATATTCCTGTGTCCAACGACCTATGTATATATGTGAGGCATTCTTTTCGAGTTATTTTTGTCTTTTTCGAGAATATACCGATGATTGAAATGTCGTGGCACAATATATATGTGAATGTGCTATGACGGGATAGTTAGCCTTGTGATATGCACAAGTCCAGGAATTGTGCATCCTACTTGGCTAACCGTTCCGTCATAGCATATTCCTGTGTCCAACGACCTAGCTAGTTATATATGAGGCATTCTTTTCGAGCTACTTTGGTCTTTTTCAAGAATAATGCCGATGATTGAAATGTCGTGGCACACTATATATGTGAATGTGCTACGATGGGATTGTACGCCTTGTGCTATGAACAAGTCCAGGTGTTGTGCATCCTACTTGGCGTACGGTTCCATCGTAGCATATTCCTGTGTCCAACGACCTATGTATATATATGAGGCATGCTTTTTGAGTTTGCTCTTTTTGATTTAAGAGTACTTTCTATAAGTGTATCTTCATATGCGACTTTAATTATACATGTTTTTTCAATCACCGGTTAGTTATTATTGTCAACTTGTAGATGACGTGGTACGTCGTGTACAAGGGACGGGTTCCCGGAGTCTACGATGATTGGGAAGACTGCCGGAGACAGGTGCACCGTTTCAGCGGCAATAGCTACAAAGGGTACAACACTATGGCGGAGGCGGAAGCTAGATACACGCGCTATCTAGCGGGAGTTAGGACGACAAGGAACCGGATGAAGACCTACACCTTCGTCGCGGCGGTGATCATGCTTATCTTCTTTGGTTGTTTATCCCGCGTTTGTGTCTAGCTAGTTTAGATGTCTAGGCGAGCTTCCGAGCTCTAACTTGTTCGATCGACACATGTATTTGCATGTCACCAACTACTACTTTGTAACTTGATCGAAACAATGTAACTTATACTATGTTCATGTATAAGACTTATCTATATGTATTTGTTTCAATCTTGTTTTTCATATTGTGTATTTATATATATAATTGTATATCTTGTATCTGTGTGTGTATATCTGCTGTAATATTGTATATAATCTGTATTGTATATAATCTGGCTCAGAAACTAAAAAAAACAAAAAATACATCTGTGGCGCACATGGTCTACCTTCTGTGGCGCACTACATCTAAAGCGCACTATGAAAGCTTAGTGGCGCACTAGGTAGTGCGCCACAGAAGATCCCAGGGGTAGAGCACCTGCCCAAACTTCTGTGGCGCACTAGCAGGTGCGCTACGCCTGTCTCTACACAACCGTGGCGCACTAGGCAGTGCGCCACGGCTGAGAGATAGCCGTAGCGCAAGGCCCGTGGCGCACTGCTAGTGCGCCACGGATGATGTTTTCAGGTGCGCCACTAAAGGCCATTTTCCTAGTAGTGTTTGGCAAGAGAAACATCTGTCCTGTACCGCTAGATCGGAAAGTCAAATGGAGGCATTCTATGAAACTCTTGCTGTATGTGAGCTTTACGACTTGGGGTTTTCGTGGTTGCCTTATACCTACGACAAAAAAAGGAAAGGAACGAACAATGTGCGTGTTCATCTAGATAGAGCTGTGGCCTCAACCGACTGGAGAGATTTGTTTAATGAGACGAAGGTTGAGCATCTGGTTTGGCCTCTCTCTGACCATTGTCCAGTGCTTGTACGCCTTATGCAGGAAAACAGAGTGCAGCGGCGACCACCTAGGCGCCATTATGAGATTTGGTGGGAGCGTGAGGCCGAGCTTCCGGAGCTAATAGCAGCGGCATGGGAAGAAGCAGGTCAGAAAGAGCACCTTGGGGATATACGGGCTGGGCTTGATAATGTTATGGGGGTGCTGCAGCGCTGGAGAAAAACAAGGTTCAGGAGTGTTTTAAAGGAACTTGAACATTGTAGAAATCGGCTGGAAGAGCTTCTACAAAACAACACGGACAGGGAGGAAATACGACGGGTAACAGATCATATGAACGAGCTCCTCTATAGGGAGGATATGCTCTGGATGCAGCGCTCACAAATAAAATGGCTCCAACACGGCGATCGGAATACCAAGTATTTCCATCAAAAGGCTGCCTGGCGCGTGCGCAAAAATAATATTAAGAGACTCAAAGATAATGAGGGGGTCTGGCAGGATGTACCCTCTACTATGGAAAGAATGACCACTTCATATTTCAAAGAACTATTTACATATGATCCTAACCTTAATTATGATGCTTTGCTTGATCTGTTCCAGAAACGCGTAACTGGAGATATGAATGACATGCTATGCCGGGAGTTTTCAGAAGAAGAGATTGGGGATGCCCTGTTCCAAATTGGGCCACTTAAGGCCCCTGGAGTGGATGGGTTCCCGACAAGGTTTTATCAACGGAATTGGGATACTCTGAAGGTGGAGGTAATTAACGCGGTGCGCCTATTTTTCTTGACAGGACGTATGCCCCCTGATGTCAATGATACAGCGATTGTCCTTATACCTAAAGTTGATCATCTGGAGACACTAAAAGATTTCCGACCAATTATCTTATGCTCGGTTCTATACAAATTATTGCTAAATGTATGGTTAATAGACTCCGGCCAATTCTGGGGGACATCATATCAATTAACCAGAGTGCCTTCGTCCCGGGGCGCCTGATTACGGATAATGCTATGGTAGCATTTGAGTGTCTCCATTTCATTGAGCATAACAAAATACAGAGCAAGAGCTTCTGTGCATATAAGCTGGACCTATCAAAGGCTTACGATAGAGTGGATTGGGGGTTTCTGAGGAAGGCGATGCAAAGACTGGGTTTCTCTCACAGATGGATCGATTGGATAATGCCATGTGTATCCTCCGTGAGATATTCTGTAAAATTAAATGGAACTCTTCTAGATTCGTTTTCCCCTTCGCGAGGTCTTTGCCAAGGTGACCCTTTATCCTCGTTTCTGTTTCTTTTTGTCGCTGATGGGTTGTCTGCTTTGTTACAAAAAGAAATATAGGACCATCAGGTTGAGCCGCTGAGAGTTTGCAGAAGGGCCCCGGGAGTTTCTCACCTCTTGTTTGCTGATGATAGTCTACTTTTCTTCCCTACGGAGGTGGAGGCGGCGACAAGAATCAACGAGGTCCTTCACATTTATTCCTCTAGTACCGGGCAACTCATTAACCAGAGCAAGTGCTCTATCCCTTTTGGTAAGTCATACGACCAGGGGAAGAGAGAAGCTGTCAAGGCCACCCTTAATGTCTCTCAAGAGACGTTTGAAGCCAAATACTTGGGGCTTCCTACACCAGAGGGCCGCATGCATAAAGGAAAATTCCAAAGCCTAAAGGAGAAACTATTAAAGGTGCTCATACAGTGGATGGAGGGGTTCTTGACACATGCAGGTAAAGAAGCCCTTATTAAGGCGGTTGCCCATGCGATTCCAGTATATGTGATGGGGGTCTTCAAACTCCCCTTCGGGTTGTGTGACGAGCTGACAAAAATCATCCGGGACTTTTGGTGGGGATTGGAGAATGGAAAAAGGAAGACACACTGGGTTGCTTGGGACAACATGCTTCCACCCAAGGATCAAGGGGGCATGGGCTTCCATGACATGAGACTGTTTAACCAAGCGTTGTTGGCACGATAGGCGTGGCTCCAAATACAGTTCCCTGATACCCTATGCGCACAGGTACTACGTGCCAAATACTACCCCAATGGTTTACTCACCGACACTGTCTTCACAGGAAATGCCTCATCAACGTGGCGCGCCATTGAGTATGGTCTAGAGCTCCTCAAGAAAGGAATTATCTGGAGGGTGGGAAATGGCGCACAGATTCAGGCGTGGCGTGACCCATGGATCGAGAAGATGTACTCACACCGATAACTCAACAGCGACGATGCATGCATAGATGGGTGTCAGATTTCATCGATCATGATGGCTCTTGGAATGTACAGCTGTTGCGGTGATGGTTCCTGCAGATTGATGTGGACGCGATCACTAATATACGACTGTCAAAAAGGAACGAGCATGACTTTGTGGCTTGGAATGCTGAGAAGAACGGTATCTTTACTGTACGTAGTGCTTATAAGCTTGTTGTAGTGGAACTCATACGAGAATACGGACAACAAACCACTAGCAGCAGACCTGGCGGGGATAGGCCGGAGTGGAAGCTGATATGGCAGTGCCCTGTGCTGCTCAAGATACGGGTGTTTGGCTGGAAACTAGCACAAGACGCTCTTGCAACGCAGTCCAACAAGCAACGACGCGGTATGGAGGCCTTGGCAATATGCCCAATTTGTGGGCAGGAGAATGAGACCTCTTTCCATGCAATGGTGACTTTCCCACATGCACGTGGACTGTGGCAGGCCATGCAAAAGTCTGGGACCTGCCCACTGTTTTGTTGCAATACCCACATAATCCAGATTGGTTCCTGCATGTGTTTGCCAAACTGGATGAGCTGCGACGGGTGAAAGTTCTCTTACTCTTTTGGCGCGTCTGGCATAACCACAATGAGCTTACTCATGACAAAATACCGGCACCAGTGGAAAGCTCAAAACGGTTGTTGCTCAGCTATTTGGAGTCGCTGCTACTGATAAAACAGCACCCCGTTGTTGATGTTACCAAAGGGAAACATGTTGCCTCGTGTGTGCAGGGCTTCCAGGAGAAGAAACACCAGGAGGATGGCCGTAAGAAGGAGAAGCAGAAATGCCAACCTCCTGAGGCGGGCATGACGAAGCTCAATACAGATGGCGCCTTCAAGTCGGACGACACGGCCAGGGCTGGCATGATTTTGATAAGCCACAACGGTGAGGTGATTGTTGCGGCCTGCCGACAACTAAGGACATGCACAGAAGTCGTCGAGTCTAAGGTCGCGACTATCGAGGAGGGATTAGCACTAGCTGGACATAGCTGCCCATAACTGTCGAAACGGACTGCATTGAAGCATTCATGCTATTGAAGGACGGTCGTGCAAATATGTCCCGCCATGCCATGCTAGTAAGCTCGATACGTGAGCTAGTAAAGGAAAGGGAGATTGTAATAAAAAGATGGACGTGTCTAGCGAGCTCCCGACGCCAAAGGAACAAGTTGGGCGCGCCAGGTTTGCCAGCTGGGCAGCTCGCCAGTTGGCGCGTCGGGTTTCCACTTTTGGAAAGTTCCCCTGTTCCGCTTTTGACTCCTTTTCTTGGTTCCTACAAGGGGGTGCGCTCCTCTGCCTTTATCTGGCGCCCCCGCTGCGCCCAGCCCGTGATCCCCCACGTCCCGCGCCAGCCTGTCCATCCTTCTGTCCTCTCTCTAACCCTAGTGCCCCCAGATCTAATCCCCTAGATCGTCTTCTTCCTCCATCCCCAACCGCCATTGCTTCCTCTTTGCTGGCTCCATGAACCCACCACAAAATGTCAACTACTCGATCCTCAACCATACGAACATGTTCCATGCGAAGAGCAGCTCGAGGAACGCACCTGCATATGGAATTGATCTCTCAGATTCAACACAGGTGCTCATCCATCTTTTTCTCTCTGCTATTTCTCTTGTTGCTTTATTTTTTGCTGGAGTTAACTTTGTGCCAAATGATACGTCCAAAACATATCTACTTTCTCAAACACTTTGTTATTGTTTCTCCTCTAAACTTGTGTGATTTGGATGCAACTAACACGGACGGACGCTGTTTTTCCAGCAGAATTACTTTGGTGTCTTGTTTTTGTGCAGAAAATCAACTATTATGAAAAATCTCGGAAAATATGCCAAAAATTATATTTCACCAAAATATCCATGGAGCCAGAAGGAGAGACGGAGAGGAGGCTTGGGGGGCCCAGACCCACCCCAGGCACGGGCCCACCACTAGCCGCGCCTGGTGGGGGTGCAGCCTCCCCGGGCAACTCCTCGGCCTCCCTCTGCGCCTATAAGTTGCCTTTCGACCTAAAAACCGAGGGGGGTTTGATAGTTTTCCAGAAAGTGTTCTGCTCCGCCGCCGCCACCAAAAACCAGGATTCGGATCTAGAAACTCCGTTCTGGCACCCTGCCGGGACGGGGAATTTGGAGAGGATCATCGCCATCGTCATCACCAACGCATCTCCATCAACCACCGATGTTTCCCTCATCCATGAGTGAGTAATCCCCCGTTGTAGGCTTGGGGATGGTAGGGATTGGATGAGTTCTATCATGTAATCGAATAAGATTGTTAGGGCATAGTGCCTAGTATCTCTTGTGCTATTTGACTTTGTTGCAACTTGTTGTGCTTAATGCTTTCCACTAGGGCCCGAGTGCCATGATCTCAGACCTGAACTTATTATTGAATCATTATGATAGTATTGTTTGTGATCTTATCTGCAAGTTGTGTACACATATCATTGTACGGATCCAAATGCCCCAAAGTGACAATAATTGGGACAACCAGAGGGATGGTTGTGGTGTGAGGATCACATGTGTTCATGGAGTGTTAATGCTTTGCTCCGGTGCTTTATTAAAAGGATCACCTTAATTGCCAGTAGTTCCCTAGAGGCCCCGCTGCCACGGGCTGGCTGGACAAAAGATGCTGTGCAAGTTCTCATTGCGAGCACTTATGACTATATTTGGAGCACATGCTTATGATTGTTTAGTGCTTGGATGCTTGTTATTATTTATCTGCAATGCCTAGATATTGAAGTTACATTTTTATACTCGTCCATGCAACACCCGTCCATCCATCCCTATGGCTACCGCACTCGAATCCTACTGTTACCGTTACTGTTACTATTGCTCATGTTTCACTGTCGCTGTTACTGTTGCTGTTGATTTGTTGTTGCTACTACCAAACTGTTGCTACTGATAAACTTCTATGAGCAAGAAATATTTCCAGGTGCAGCTGAACTGATAACTCAGTTGTTAAGGCTTGCAAGTATTCTTTGGCTCCCCTTGTGTCGAATCAATAAATTGGGTAATACTACCCGCGAAGACTATTGCGATCCCCTACACTTGTGGGTCGTCAAGTCTATTTTCTGGCGCCGTTGCCGGGGAGCATTGCTTTATTTGTAAGTTCACTTGGATCTATTATTGTTCACTGCTATTCCTTTCATCATGGAGAAGACTCGTGATGGAAAGTTCCCTATTTTACCATCCACTACAAGAAGAGGTACAGTCCTAAACACCTCTGCTGCTCTTGATTCACCGTCTATTATAAGTAAGCTTGTTACACCACCAACACATGCTCATGCTACACACACTGCTACTACTGCTGAATCTGAAACTGCTTTTGATACTCATGATGTTATTTCTACTGTACTTGATGCGAGTGGTTCATTAGGTCCTTTTCTAGATGCTACTATGGCTAGTCTAGGAAATACCGAAACTCCTAGTGAAGACACTGTTACACCTGTTAGCTCACCTGAAGCTAGTGAAAGTTATGATATTAATGATGGTTACATTGAGCTCACTGATGATTTTGTTGAAGAGTGCCGAAACACACATGGTACTAGTGCTATTAAGAGTCTCCATGCTAGACGTACTATTATGCCTAAGTTGTCCTCTGATACTAATTTTGCCACTTATTCCATAGATATTAAAGATAAAGATTATGATTCCTCTCTTGATTTGTCTTATTTAGATATTTTTGAGAAATAACCTTTTTGTGGGACTAAAAATGAGAATGATGTGGCTCATATGAATGAACTTTCTACTATGAGTGCTTTATTCTCTGATGATTTTAAGATGCGCAAGTACTTTGTTGCTAAGATCTTCCCTTTTTCACTAAAAGGAGAAACTAGGGCTTGGTTTAATAGATTACCTCCTGGTTCCATTGATAGCCCTAATTGTTTGATTGCTTCTTTCTTCTAGAAATATTTTCCTCCTAGTGTTAGACATGTTGCTTTGCAGAGACTTTTTGATTTTAAACAGGGAGAAGAAGAGAAGTTGCCTGAGTCATGGACAAGGTTCTGTGCCTTGATTCATGCATATCTTGGATGTCCATTACCTAAGAATGAGTTGCTTGATATTTATTATAATAGACTAACTGATGATTCTAGGACATACCTAGATAGCTTTGCTGATTGTGTTTTCAGGAAAAGAACTCCTACTGATGTTGAATAATTAATGGCTAAGATAAGGAAGAATTATGATGATTGGACTTTAACTGAGCTGAATACACCTGAGCCTATTACTCCTGAACAAGTTCCAACACCAACACCATAGAAGAGAGGAATTATTGCATTAAATGATGAAGTGATGAATGAAGCTAAGAAATGTCTAAAGGAGAAAGATATTAGAGCTGAAGATGTGAAGAATCTACCTCCTATAGAAGAGTTATGTAAGCCAATTCCCCACTCATCAACTATTGAGGTACACTCTCTCCAACACTTTGATGAAGGTGATATTCCCTATAGTAAGCCTCCTGATCAATGCTTAGAGGAACTTGACAATTTTATTGTTAAACAAGGTAATTTTAATAAACAAGTTCAAAATCATTTATTGGAAAACTCTAGAGCTATTGGTGAGTTGAAAGATATTGTGGAAAGAACTTCTAATGATATTAAAATTCTTCGTAAACACTTTCAAATGGTTCAAAACCAACTTGATCAACTTGCTAAGGTACAAAAGGATATGCTAGTTAATGCTTCAGGAGATAAACATGCTTATGGAATTAAAACTAGGAGTGGTATGGCTACTCAAGATCCTTTATATCCTGAAGGACACCCTAAAATAATTGAGCAGGATTCCCAACAAGTAGATAGTGGTAGTCCTCGTAAGAGAAAGAAGAAGAAACATAAGATAGTTGAGGAACCACTTGAACCTGATGTAGATACTAATAGTATATTTGTCTCTGATGCTGAAATTGAGAGTGGTAATGATAAAAACGATGCTCCTGATAATGAGGAAGTTGAGTAAGAACCTAAGAAGCACACTAAGAACACTAGGTACACTAAGGAAGATTTTATTGCTAATAAACATGGTAAAGAGAGAGAACCTTGGGTGCAGAATCCTATGCCTTTTCCAGGTAAGAAACACAAGTCAAAGGAGGAAGAACACTACAAGAAGTTTTGTGAGTGGATGAAACCTTTATTTTAGTAAATTCCTTTGACTGATGCTATTATGTTGCCTCCTTATTCAAAGTATATGAATGATATTGTCTCTAATAAAAGGAAGATTCCTAATGAGGAGATTTCTACTTTGCTTGCTAATTATTCCTTCAATGGTAAGGTTCCAAAGAAACTTGGTGATCCAGGTATACCAACTATTCGTTGCTCTATTAAGAACAATTATGTTAGAACTGCTTTATATGATTTGGGAGCTGGAGTTAGTGTTATGCCTTTTTCTCTCTACAAGAGACTTCAGCTAGAAAAGTTGATACAACTGATCTATCTTTGCAAATGGCTGATAAGTCAACTATTATTCCTGTTGGTATATGTGAGGATGTTCCTGTTCAAGTAGCTCATAATTGCATGGTTTTAACTGATTTTATTGTGCTTGAAATGCCTGAAGATGATAATATGTGTATTATTCTTGGGAGACCTTTTCTTAATACTACAGGTGCTGTCATTAATTGTAATCAAGGAAAAGTAACATTCAATATTAATGACAAAGAGCATACTATCTATTTCCCCAAGAAGGTTGCTAAGAGTTATTGCCTGAATTCCATTGTAAATATTGAGAGCATCAAGGTTGGAGAAATATATTGTCCCATTCCACAAGAAAATTTTGAAACTATTATGATTGGGACCATTGCTATCAAGCTTGAGGTAACATAATCACTTGGTGGAATACAAAGTTTTGCTTCATCTAAGATTTTTTTGGTAACAAGACTTGATCAACCTTGTTAACAAAAGGATTTTAATGAACAAAATAATGTTTTCACCCTGGTTATTCTTTCTTTCTTTTACTTTTCTCCTTCCTAGTCTTTGTTTTAGTTTTAGTTTGCTAGTTTTTGTTTGTTTGAGTTTTTTAGAGCTGCTGTAGTTTGGTTCTTGTTTGCTTTTGCTTCTTCTGAAAAAACTATTTCTGCGAGAAAATCAATTTTCATACCCTGAAAATTGGCAAAAAATAAAGTTTCCCGAAAAATCCCAGAAAGTTCAAAATAAATTTTTCCTCGAAAAAAGTGTCAGAGAGGTACCTGAAGTGACCCAGGGGGCCACCCCAGGGCCCCACACCCATGGTAGGTGCGGCCTACCAGGAGGTGGCGCCTGGGGGGGTCTGGCCCACCTAGGCCCCTCCAGGCTGCCTCCTCAAAGCCACCTTCTTTCTCTCTCACGAAAAACACCGGAAAACTTTCTCAATCTCGAGTTATTGCTGTTCTTGCTCGCATTTTCGATCTCCTTGTTCAGACCATCTCAAGTGCTGATTTTTGGAGGGATTGCTCCTTGGTATGTGCCTCCTCCACTTGTCCAATTAGATTTGTGATTGGTAGATTGTATTTTGAGTATTTTAATGCTATAGGTGTCAGGTTGTTTGAGCTTGCATGCTTGTTCTATGCTTAGAAACTTTATTTTGATGAATGTATAGTCCTCTAGCAAGTTCCTATAGTGGTTGCTCATCGTTTATCAACTTAGAAATCACTTGGTTTAATGGTTGTCTAAAAATTTCAGCAAGGAAGATGAGTGCTTATCCACTGAACCAATATGACTTGATGGTGCATGAGCCAATGAAGGTTCATCGTGAGAAGGCAGTTTTTCCTTCCATATATCCATGCCATGAATTTATGAGACCTGCGGGGATCCTCCAAGATTTCCAAACTATGGTACAAATGCAGGGTTGGAACACTTTGTTGAAGGTGAACCATTCCAATATGTTAAAATAACCATGGCTTTTGTGAAGGACTTCCGAGTCACTTGGTCTACTTCTAATCCCATGGTCCATTACAAAATATATAATATATCTGTCGACCTTCCTTTTGCTGATTTCTGTGCAGCAATTAGAGTACCTCTGTGGGGATCTTGTGAGAAGATCAAGGAAAGGCCCAAGTCACTTATTGATTTGTATGCTGAGATTTGCCAAGGTTTCGAGTTCTCAAAGGAAAGTGGTAAAATTCGGAACATTTAGCTCCCGGCTATTAGATACTTTGCCTATTTCATTATCAAGTGTGTTCTTGCTAGAAAGTTGTCTTATTTTGATCTAGCTTTTATCACAGCTGCTTTGAGTAGGAATAGATCTTATAGCCCGGGTGCTCTGATAGCTCACCGTCTCACCACTAACCATGAGAAGGGTGGAATTTGTGGAGGTCTCATTGCTTCTAGGTTGCTAGCTTTCCATGGTTTAGAGCCTCACTTTTCAGATTATCGGTTTCCCATTGAGAGGCTTGATATTGAATCCATGATTCAGCATAGTTTTGTTTCCTTGGGGGCTAACATAAGAAGTTTACTGTATGAATTGTATTTTGCCCAGCAAGGACGGAGAAAGGGTAGGATTGAGAAAATAGTTTATTTGCTTGCACTTGCTTTGTTTAATTTTGATAGCAGGCAAGGATGGTCGCTTACGGAGGAGGAGGTTGACACATATGTGGGGGAACTCTCCCAGCAAAAAGAGAATGTTGAAGAGGATGCCGAAGACAATTCGGTTCAGCCCTCCAACTTAGGAGAGTCTTCATACTAGCATCCCTCATTTGATTGGGGCGCGTCTTCTTCTTCTTCTTCTTCTTCTTCATCACATGCGCCTGACTATGATCATTCCTTTGATGACCCACCAGCATGGGGTTACTACCTGCGCTATTGAGCCCCACTTAGGCCAAAAGCCTAAGCTTGGGGGGAGGTATACCGACATCACACTCATATATATATCATGTTCGGTCGGTTCTTTGTATATCCATTGTTTTTGCTTTCTTTTTGGTTCTTGTTGCTTCTTTCTCAAAAACACCAAAAATATTTTCGTTGTTTCTCTTGGTTTGTTTCTTTGCTTTTTTGCTTTGGTTTGCCTTAAAAGAAAAAAATCCAAAAAGATTTTGCTTTGTTTGCTTTTTGTTTGGTTTGTTTTTCTTTGTTTGCTTGTTTCTAAAAAATCGAAAACACCAAAAATATTTGTTGTTCTTCTTTGGTTTTGTGAGTTCTTTGCAGGGTTCAGCCATTCTCAGTGGATTTTGGTTTCATGTTATCATTCAAGTCACACAAGTGAAGAGCAATAATGAATATTAAGACAACTCGAGGAGTGGTAAGAGACTGGTAACAAACTCTATTTGTTTCATTTTTGTACATATACTCATCATTGTGAGCATGCTTAGCCTGTTTGTGTAAGGTGTATGTCATTATAGATGCTTAGTAGTTCTTGCTTGTCTACGATTAGCTCTAGCTTGCTAATAGTTTGTAGCATGTCACATGAATGTTTGCTTGCATTGTTTTATTCATACTTTGGTATGATATTGTGGTATCCTCCTCTGACTGTTCATGTGAATCGACTTGGCACATGCTCACGCATGCATATGACTAATGTGGCGCCCCGCAAAACCACTACTAGAAAATCACGTTGTTTTTGTGCATTGCATCGTCATCATCATGCATTGTTTGTCTGAAACTATTTTCGAAATGCCTAGATTTGTTTTCTAAATAGCCCCCGTCTTTATTTCAAATTAAAACATCGGTCTGTTCAGATCTTTTATTTGTCTAAAAACTAATTACAAAAGGTTATTTTAAATTAAATAAAGATTTATAATATTTTTTTAGGAGGCAGCCGCTAGGCCCGAAAGCCCGGCTGGCCACCTCCAGTTAAAAATCCTGGCTACCCCAAATCTTTCCTACCTACACCTAGTCTACCCACCCTACCTCCACCTCACCCCACCCAATAGTCTGCCGCCACCTCACCCCTCTCTTCCCCTCTAACCTATCCTATGCCGCCACCTCAGCAACCCCACCCCACTCCCTCTCTCACCCCAACCGACCCAGCACACACCCCACACACGCGAGCGGCCTGGCCCCACCCCAAGCCCCACCTGCCGCAGCACACACGCAACACACGCACACCGAACCCACCTCCCGCGTCCCCCCCCCCCTCGTCTGGCCCCACCCGACCGACCCTCCCCAATCCCGCGCCCCGCTCCTCTCTCTCCTTCTCTCTCTCGCCGCCGACGACCCCGCCCCCTTCTTCCTCCCCTCCGGCCGCCCTCGCCGCCCCGCGACCCCCTCCTCCCGCGTCCTCCCTCGACCTCCCTGTCGGACGCCACCCCCCTCTCCTTGCCTTGCCGTGCCTCTGGGCTCCCTCCTCCGGCCGCCCGCGCTGCCGCCTCGCCGGAGCACGGCCCGGACCGCGCTGCCGCCTTGTGGGATTCCCTCCTCGGCCCCGCGCGCCACCACCGGGGGCTTCCTTCCTCCGCCAGCGAGCTCGTGCCACCCCTCTGCATCGCGCCGGCCGCCGTCCTCGTCCCCGCGGCCGCCGACCGCCGTGCTTCCTCCTTCGCCTCCAGGGTCCCTTGCCGCCAAGCCCGACGCCGCCATCGGCCTCCTCGCCGGCACCGCCCTGCAAGCCCCGGCGCCCCACCTCGCAGAACGCCGTCGGCCCCGGCCGACCCTAGCCGCGCGTCCTCCTCACCGTCCGTCGCCCTAAGCGCCCCTGTAACCCAGGTGGAGGTTCTTGACGGTCGCTGCTTGGGCTGGTTCTCTGTGATGCTGCTCCTGTACACATCCACATACGTGCGTGTATGTACTGTGCTGCTATCTTCCAAGACCCATCTCGAAAAGATCGACAGTGTCCCGTGCGAATCCGATGAACCATCGGCGCCACATTCCAAGATCGCCCCCGGGCCCGATGACCGCCAAGCTCGCCACAAAAACGACAAGCACTTCACCGCGGGACACCGAGAATGCCAACATGGAACCTAGGACCGACAAGTTCTCCTTCACCGATCCGATGACGGAGACCCTGAAGACCGATCCGGAACGCCAAGTACTTCCCTCGGACGCCAAAACCCGAACCTGAAGAACGCCAAGATCGCCACGAGCACGCCAAGTTCTTCTTTCCGAATGCCAAGACCGACCCGATACGAGGACCCGACAAGACCTTCGTGACGACAAGATCGGCACCGACCAGGGCGAATCCGATGCGCCCCGACACCGAACCAAGTCCTTCTTCGCTGAACGCCAAGCTCTTCATCTTGTATCCGACCTTCGGAGACCGATCCCGTCGAACCCTGAACCCTGAGACCGAACCCCGAACCTCGGAACCCCAAGTTCGTCGAGACCCTCTTATGTGTGACCCCTTTCTCGAGCCCTATTTTTATATATGTAATATAAACTTGTTGCATCTTAAATCATTCATGCATGCATACTTGTCTGTGGTTTGGGGGCCTTATGCCGATTCACCATATAATTAAATATGGGGCCCATATGCGGGCAAATCTAGTCGTATATTGGTCCCATTTAAATTGGTATAGCGAACCGGTGCTATATTTTGCCATGTTAATACCACATTTAAAATGCGGGGTATCTAAACAACTTGAACCTAATAATTAATTGTCGGGACCCCGGTTCCGCTTAATATGGCCTAATTGCATTGCACCTTTGCCATGCCATGCATCATATCATAAGCATGCCCGATATTTTGCCGTAGCAATAAATAGTGCATCCGGTGTTTCTTCTAGTGTTTTGGTTCTTCGCGGATAAGGCCGTTGAGTTGATGCGAGTGTCGACCCGATCTTCGGTTGAACCTTCGGCAATGTTTTGAGGCGAGCACCTCCCCCTTTCTACCTATCTTGCTTTTATAGTATTTATTCCCTCCTGTTGATCTATTGCTATCTGTGTTGCGATGCTCTAGTTTCCGTACCCGAGATATCCCTTGCAGCCATATATTGCCTTGGACACATCCTATTACCTGTTGTTTGGTAGATAGTTGGACTTGCGCGTCGTAGTCGCTTGTTCAAGTGTTGTTGTGTGTTGCCAAGTACCACAGTTGTTGGAGTCTTGCCGCATGTTTAATGTTGGAGATGATTGTGGCTTTAATTATCGTTTAATTCAATTATCGTTTAATAACTAAAATTGAAGTAGGTAAATGCAGAGGCACCGGTGGGTGATAGATAATATTTGGTTTCCGACCGCTCACTGGTGTCCCGTAGGACCCCGAGTTCTTGACACCTGTTCCGAGATCGAGCGCGCTAACCACATGTGGGATGTATGGGCACCCCATCGATTTAGTACCTGATTTCAAAGTACTGTACTGGGGGCCACAACTAGTTTGAGGTTTTATTTACTATCATGTACCTATGCCATGCTTTACTGCTTTATTTACGATTGTGCGAGGAGCACACTGTACTGTTTAGGATCGGGACACGTTTTCGCTGTATCGACAAGCCCAGTCATCTTTTCGGGTTCCCAGTCGTTTACAGCCGTCCACCCAAACCCTGAGTCCGTCTCGGAGACCGGCCGACTTCGTTGCGGGTAGACTTAGTGGGGTGGCCCCCCGTGCTTGCTTTGGGTCTGGGAAACGTCATGACTTAGGCCCCGCCGACATACCGATGGGTGTATGTTAACTGATCTGGCAGAAAGGGTCGAAGTGCGTGTGGATACTTTGGTGCACCCCTGCAGGGTTAAATCTTTTCGAGAAGCCGTGTCCGCGGTTATGGACGACTTGGAGCACAGGTCTCGATCATAGACAACTATAACTAAAGTTTACTGCTATAATTTGACTTGTATCCGATATGACTAGTAATCAGCTTCACTGCAACGGAATGGCTAAATAAAAGTACCAACAACTGCTGGGTTTGGGGATCTCTCATGCTAATTGTATCTGATTAGTAAGTGTTGCAACTACAACGGAATGGTTAACTAAAAGTGCCCACTGCTTATTTTATCAGGATGACTATCTACACCTGACTAGTAATTCCTGCAACGATAACTGAATAAATAAAACTGCCAACGGTGTGAGTTCCTCGGTTGACTTCCTCGTTTGGTCTCGAGGGGGGAACACCAGGATGGGTTTGTTTGGTGGTAGCATCAGGTTGGTTCCGAGTAGGTCTTTCTTACCCCTCTCTGATAGCCGCTAGTTGTATCGAGTCTCTATAGGTTGTTTAGTGTTGCCGCTGCCGCTTCAGTCCAACACACCTATGTAGGCGAGGACCGCCGAATTCTAGCCTCGCCGTGTACTGGCCTCAGTACTGACGCTCCTCTTTTTCCTTTGCCCTTTGTCGGCACCCCTTTTGTTTAAGCAGGTTTTGAGATCGACGTCGTTAGCAGGGTTACCCTTCCGGCTTGGCCTGGGCAGGGTTATGGACGCCATTGGTTATTCTTCAGGGCTCTTAGCCCCATTTGCATCTTGTCCGTAGTCGGACGCTCTATCGTTTTCAAGGTGATTTGGATCTTTGTATATTATATCTGTATTCTTGACTCATTGAGTCGCTGCTGTATATATATCTGTTCTGTGGGTCCCATCGAGGACTGTTGTGTAATGTTATTACTTCGTTTTCCACCCGCACGAAAGTGCCTGGTGGGCACCTTTGAATCGTTTCTATGCGAGTTTGGCGGGAATCGCTGAAACTTGCATAGGGTCGATTCTGAGGGTGTTACAGAGTGGTATCAGAGCCCAGCAGTTGCGATACCCCACAAGTCCAGCCTGTAGGATAACCTAGCTAACGACCGAAGTAGAGTGTCAAAACTATTTTTCAAAATCGGTTGGATAGTTCTGATTAGGTCTGATTTTACTCCTTACCCCTCTGCTATTCTCCTCTTACCTCTACACGTTTTGAATCCGCCCTCTTCTCTCTCTTCGAGTCCAGGATTTCTCGTGGTTGGGTTCTGTCGTACCTTCAGGGTTTCGCTTCCTCCTTTGGTAACGGTGTTGCTACATCTGGTCTTCGTGCTATCCGAGGAATCCTTCGTCTGGTGGACTTCTCTTTGTTCCTTCTCGTGCCTTCCGGTGTTTTTCCGACGCGACGACATCATCTACGCCAGATCCGATGCAGAGTCTGCATCACTCCTTTGTTTCCGAACCTCGATTGTCGAGATCTTCAGTCTAATTCCGAGAATGGTTGCATGCTTTTCTACTGATTGTGCAGAGTAATAGTTTGGGTGCGTGATGGATTGGCCCCCATGCCGACTACCCCTTCTATTCGCTTGTGTACGTTGAAGTGGATGAGAATGCATCGGTTCTCTCTTTCTATCGGAGTTAGAGGTGGCTTTATTTGTTGATACCTCTACCTTCGACCTTTTTTTCCGGAGTGTTCTCTCGACGATCGCGGGTAACGACCTCTTGTTAGTGGTGTCGCGAGGATCTACACGAAGCGAGAAGACGCAGATCGCCGACCTTCCTTCCGGTACCATGAGGCGGATCTCGAGGGCGAGATCCATTGTTAGTGGTGTCGAATTGTGGTGCCCCGCAAAACCACTACTAGAAAATCGCGTTGTTTTTGTGCATTGCATCGTCATCATCATGCATTGTTTGTCTGAAACTATTTTCGAAACGCCTAGATTTGTTTTCTAAATAGCCCCCGTCTTTATTTCAAATTAAAACATCGGTCTGTTCAGATCTTTTATTTGTCTAAAAACTAATTACAAAAGGTTATTTTAAATTAAATAAAGATTTATAATATTTTTTTTGGGAGGCACCGCTAGGCCCGAAAGCCCGGCTGGCCACCTCCAGTTAAAAATCCCGGCTACCCCAAATCTTTCCTACCTACACCTAGTCTACCCACCCTACCTCCACCTCACCCCACCCAATAGTCTGCCGCCACCTCACCCCTCTCTTCCCCCCTAACCTATCCTATGCCGCCACCTCACCAACCCCACCCCACTCCCTCTCTCACCCCAACCGACCCAGCACACACCCCACGCACGCGAGCGGCCTGGCCCCACCCCAAGCCCCACCTACCGTAGCACACACGCAACACACGCACACCGAACCCACCTCCCGCGTCCCCCCCCTCGTCTGGCCCCACCCGACCGACCCTCCCCAATCCCGCGCCCCGCTCCTCTCTCTCCTTCTCTCTCTCGCCGTCGACGACCCCGCCCCCTTCTTCCTCCCTTTCGGCCGCCCTCGCCGCCCCGCGACCCCCTCCTCCCGCGTCCTCCCTCGACCTCCCTGTCGGACGTCACCCCCCTCTCCTTGCCTTGCCGTGCCTCTGGGCTCCCTCCTCCGGCCGCCCGCGCTGCCGCCTCGCCGGAGCACGGCCCGGCCCGCGCCGCCGCCTTGCGGGATTCCCTCCTCGGCCCCGCGCACCACCACCGGGGGCTTCCTTCCTCCGCCAGCGAGCTCGTGCCACCCCTCTGCATCGCGCCGGCCGCCGTCCTCGTCCCCGCGGCCGCCGACCACCGTGCTTCCTCCTTCGCCTCCAGGGTCCCTTGCCGCCAAGCCCGACGCTGCCATCGGCCTCCTCGCCGGCACCGCCCTGCAAGCCCCGGCGCCCCACCTCGCAGAACGCCATCGGCCCCGGCCGACCCTAGCCGCGCGTCCTCCTCACCGTCCGTCGCCCTAAGCGCCCCTGTAACCCCAGGTGGGGGTTCTTGACGGTCGCTTCTTGGGCTGGTTCTCTGTGATGCTGCTCCTGTACACATCCGCATACGTGCGTGTATGTACTGTGCTGCTATCTTCCAAGACCCATCTCGACAAGATCGACAGTGTCCCGTGCGAATCCGATGAACCATCGGCGCCACATTCCAAGATCGCCCCCGGGCCCGATGACCGCCAAGCTCGCCACAAAAACGACAAGCACTTCACCGCGGGACACCGAGAATGCCGACATGGAACCTGGGACCGACAAGTTCTCCTTCACCGATCCGATGACGGAGACCCTGAAGACCGATCCGGAACGCCAAGTACTTCCCTCGGACGCCAAAACCCGAACCTGAAGAACGCCAAGATCGCCACGAGCACGCCAAGTTATTCTTTCCGAACGCCAAGACCGACCCGATACGAGGACCCGACAAGACCTTCGTGACGACAAGATCGGCACCGACCAGGGCGAATCCGATGCGCCCCGACACCGAACCAAGTCCTTCTTCGCCGAACGCCAAGCTCTTCATCTTGTATCCGACCTTCGGAGACTGATCCCGTCGAACCCTGAACCCTAAGACCGAACCCCGAACCTCGGAACCCCAAGTTCGTCGAGACCCTCTTATGTGTGACCCCTTTCTCGAGCCCTATTTTTATATATGTAATATAAACTTGTTGCATCTTAAGTCATTCATGCATGCATACTTGTCTATGGTTTGGGGGCCTTATGCCGATTCACCATATAATTAAATATGGGGCCCATATGCGGGCAAATCTAGTCGTATATTGGTCCCATTTAAATTGGTATAGCGAACCGGTGCTATATTTTGCCATGTTAATACCACATTTAAAATGCGGGGTATCTAAACAACTTGAACCTAATAATTAATTGTCGGGACCCCGGTTCTGCTTAATATGGCCTAATTGCATTGCACCTTTGCCATGCCATGCATCATATCATAAGCATGCCCGATCTTTTGCCGTAGCAATAAATAGTGCATCCGGTGTTTCTTTTAGTGTTTTGGTTCTTCGCGGATAAGGCCGTTGAGTTGATGCGAGTGTCGACCCGATCTTCGGTTGAACCTTCGGCAATGTTTTCAGGCGAGAACCTCCCCCTTTCTACCTATCTTACTTTTATAGTATTTATTCCCTCCTGTTGATCTATTTCTATCTGTGTTGCGATGCTCTAGTTTCCGTACCCGAGATATCCCTTGCAGCCATATATTTCCTTGGACACATCCTATTACCTGTTGTTTGGTAGATAGTTGGACTTGCGCGTCGTAGTCGCTTGCTCAAGTGCTGTTGTGTGTCGCCAAGTTCCACAGTTGTTGGAGTCTTGCCGCATGTTTAATGTTGGAGATGATTGTGGCTTTAATTATCGTTTAATTCAATTATCGTTTAATAACTAAAATTGAAGTAGGTAAATGCAGAGGCACCGGTGGGTGATAGATAATATTTGGTTTCCGACCGCTCACTGGTGTCCCGTAGGACCCCGAGTTCTTGACACCTGTTCCGAGATCGAGCGTGCTAACCACATGTGGGATGTATGGGAACCCCATCGATTTAGTACCTGATTTCAAAGTACTGTACTGGGGGCCACAACTAGTTTGAGGTTTTATTTACTATCCTGTACCTATGGCATGCTTTACTGCTTTATTTACGATTGTGCGAGGAGCACACTGTACTGTTTAGGATCGGGACACGTTTTCGCTGTATCGACAAGCCCAGTCATCTTTTCGGGTTCCCAGTCGTTTACAGCCGTCCACCCAAACCCTGAGTCCGTCTCGGAGACCGGCCGACTTCGTTGCGGGTAGACTTAGTGGGGTGGCCCCCCGTGCTTGCTTTGGGTCTGGGAAACGTCATGACTTAGGCCCCGCCGACATACCGATGGGTGTATGTTAACTGATCTGGCAGAAAGGGTCGAAGTGCGTGTGGATACTTTGGTGCACCCCTGCAGGGTTAAATCTTTTCGAGAAGCCGTGTCCGCGGTTATGGACGACTTGGAGCACAGGTCTCGATCATAGACAACTATAACTAAAGTTTACTGCTATAATTTGACTTGTATCCGATATGACTAGTAATCAGCTTCACTGCAACGGAATGGCTAAATAAAAGTACCAACAACTGCTGGGTTTGGGGATCTCTCATGCTAATTGTATCTGATTAGTAAGTGTTGCAACTACAACGGAATGGTTAACTAAAAGTGCCCACTGCTTATTTTATCAGGATGACTATCTACACCTGACTAGTAATTGCTGCAACGATAACTGAATAAATAAAACTGCCAACGGTGTGAGTTCCTCGGTTGACTTCCTCGTTTGGTCTCGAGGGGGGAACACCAGGATGGGTTTGTTTGGTGGTAGCATCAGGTTGGTTCCGAATAGGTCTTTCTTACCCCTCTCTGATAGCCGCTAGTTGTATCGAGTCTCTATAGGTTGTTTAGTGTTGCCGCTGCCGCTTCAGTCCAACACACCTATGTAGGCGAGGACCGCCGAATTCTAGCCTCGCCGTGTACTGGCCTCAGTACTGACGCTCCTCTTTTTCCTTTGCCCTTTGTCGGCACCCCTTTTGTTTAAGCAGGTTTTGAGATCAACGTCGTTAGCAGGGTTACCCTTCCGTCTTGGCCTGGGCAGGGTTATGGACGCCATTGGTTATTCTTCAGGGCTCTTAGCCCCATTTGCATCTTGTCCGTAGTCGGGCGCTCTATCGTTTTCAAGGTGATTTGGATCTTTGTATATTATATCTGTATTCTTGACTCATTGAGTCGCTGCTGTATATATATCTGTTCTGTGGGTCCCATCGAGGACTGTTGTGTAATGTTATTACTTCGTTTTCCACCCGCACGAAAGTGCCTGGTGGGCACCTTTGAATCGTTTCTATGCGAGTTTGGCGGGAATCGCTGAAACTTGCATAGGGTCGATTCTGAGGGTGTTACAACTAATCAATAGTCAGTAATCCTCGATGATTTATTTTACCTCAGAGTTCTTTATCACTCTCATGACATAATTAGTCATGTTTTGTTGCAAGCATGATTATGACAGCTATTGCTCTCTCGTTTGTCGCTCCCTCTCTACTACTAGCCTTCACTTGCACTGAGTATGTGCTCTACCCGTGCTTCCAACTCCCCAAAACCAATATTGCCAGCTGTGTCCACCATACCTACCTATTGGCATCATATGCTATTTCAGTGCATATTTTATATGTCGTGTTTTCTTCCAAAATAAAATGTTTTTCTGTTTTGAGAAAGTTAGTTAGTAAATCTCTCACGAACTTGATGGCACACTTTATTCCGTGCACTTAATAATCCTGAACCATTGTGACTAGTCCATGAAAGTTATATGCTTGCAAATTATATGCTGGGAGTCAGCAGAACCGTGTTGTCACGAGGAACACTTTCAACACCTTTTAGATATATTTATATCTAGTTGATACCTTGCTCTTTTGTTTGCGGATGTCAACGATGCGAAATGAAAGGGGGACTTGTGAGTCCATGGAGTTTGTATTCTGTGTTAGAGAAACGCTTGGGCCGCTAGCCTAAGCCATGCCTAATCATGGTGGAAACTTGCAGCATCACCATAATGAGTCATCTATGAAGCATCCTCAATAAAAAACTATGCATATAGTAAATAAAAAGATTCCTGAGATGCTCATTGTCTGCTTGCCTTGTCATTTTGGTTATGGGAAAGCTCCTGTACCATATGCAAGGGGTACCCCTTTGGCGGTTCTCGATGATATGCAAATACTTACAATGACAAGAACTTGCCTGGACCCAAAGTTGAGTAGTATGCGGAGTGGCCCTCGCACTGAAGGGACTTGGGATTTCCAGTCTATGGTCTGTCAAGCATATAATTCAGAGTGGACCTCACTTTCACCCTAACCACATAAAGATGCTTATGGTAGGGGCAATGGGAGCTCAAAGCTAATGAGTACCTTCCTTTCAGCATTTGTAAGCCTTTCAAACCTTTCAAAAAACTGTTTTCACCACCTTGTTGAGTCACCACTTATTCTATGAGCACCTTATTGAGAGCATAATTGTCATTCTTGTGTTTGTTCCAAAACTTGGTTAATTATGTCATGACTTTGATGCTTGTATCTCTAATATATTTATCTCTAGTCTTCATGTGAACTTCAGAGGTGCCTTGGCATTTATATTGTGCTCTTCAAACAAAGGCAAGAGAGATACCACTCTATCATATCTTATTATGAGCATTGCAATGTTGCTTATGTTTATGTTCCATGCTACTTATTATTATTGAGTTGGTTTCTCTTCATATCTTGCAATGACTATTGAGTAGACTTAGTTGCATACTCTTTATTATGAATTGTCTAAGCATCTACTCCTGTACTGAGAATATTTCATCATATGAAGCAATGTGTTCGTGAAAGTTCTTTTATTGCACTCAGTTTTAGACTGAATTGCTTGAGGACAAGCAATAAGCTAAGCTTGGGGGGAGTTGATACGTCCAAAACGTATCTACTTTCTCGAACACTTTGCTATTGTTTCTCCTCTAAACTTGTGTGATTTGGATGCAACTAACACGGACTGATGCTGTTTAAAGCAGAATTACTTTGGTGTCTTGTTTTTGTGCAGAAAATCAACTATCAGGAAAAATCCCGAAAAATATGCCAAAAATTATATTTCACCAGAAGATCCATGGAGCCAGAAGGAGAGACGGAGAGGAGGCCTGGGGGGCCCAGACCCACCCCAGGCACGGGCCCACCACTGGTCGCGCTTGGTGGGGGTGCAGCCTCCCAAGGCAGCTCCTCAGCCTCCCTCTGCGCTTATAAGTTGCCTTTCGACCTAAAAACGGAGGGGTGGTCGATAGTTTTCCAGAAAGAGTTCTGCTCCGCCGTCGCCACCAGGAACCAAGATTCGGATCCAGAAACTCCGTTCTGGCACCCTGCCGGGACGGGGAATTTGGAGAGGATCATCGCCATCGTCATCACCAACGCATCTCCATCAACCACCAATGTTTCCCTCATGCATGAGTGAGTAATCCCCCGCTGTAGGCTTGGGGATGGTAGGGTTTGGATGAGTTCTATCATGTAATCGAATAAGATTGTTAGGGCATAGTGCCTAGTATCTCTTGTGCTATTTGACTTTGTTGCAACTTGTTGTGCTTAATGCTTGTAACTAGGGCCCAAGTGTCATGATCTCAGATCTGAACTTATTGTTGAATCATTATGATAGTATTGTTTGTGATCTTATCTGCAAGTTGTGTACACATATCATTGTCCGGATCCAAAGGCCCCAAAGTGACAATAATTGGGACAACCGAAGGGGATGGCTGTGGTGTGAGGATCACATGTGTTCACGGAGGGTTAATTCTTTGATCCGGTGCTCTATTAAAAGGAGAACCTTAATTGCCAGTAGTTCCCTAGAGGCCCCGCTGCCACGGGCTGGCTGGACAGAAGATGTTGTGCAAGTTCTCATTGCGAGCACGTATGACTATATTTGGAGCACATGCCTAGGATTGTGTAGTGCTTGGATGCTTGTTATTATTTATCTACAATGCCCTAGATCTTGAAGTTACATGTTTAGACTCGTCCATGCAACGCCCGTCCATCCATCCCTATGCCTACCGCACTCGAATCCTACTGTTACCGTTACTGGTGTTGTTGCTCTTGTTTCACTATCGTTGTTACTGTTGCTGTTGCTTTGCTGTTGATACTACCAAACTGTTGCTACTGATAAACTTATGTGAGCAAGAACTATTTTCAGGTGCAGCTGAACTGACAACTCAGTTGTTAAGGCTTGCAAGTATTCTTTGGCTCCCCTTGTGTCGAATCAATAAATTGGGTAATACTGTTGGAGATATGCCCTAGAGGCAATAATAAATGTAGTTATTATTATATCTTTGTGTTTATGATAAATGTTTACATTCATGCTATAACAGTATTAACAAGGAAACATTAATACTTGTGTGATTTGTAAACTTAAATTGAAGTCCCTAGTAAAGCCTCTTTATAATACTAGCTTGTTGGTTAATAAATGATTGTGGTTTCCCTATCATGAACATTGAGATGTTATTAACAACAAGATCATATCGTTAGGAGAATGATATGATGGACATACTCCTATAGATAAGCGTAGCATAAAGATCAAGTCATTTTAATAGTTCAATTGCTATATGCTTTCTGATACATAGTAACCTAATTCCTTCGACCATGAGATCATGCTTATCACCATCATCGGAAGGATGTTTTGATGACATCAAACACCACACCGTAACTGGGTGGCTATAAAGGTGGCATTGAGTGTTCGGAAAGTATTGGTTGAGACACATGGATCAAGAGTGGGATTTGTCCATCCATATGACGGATAGATATGCTCTGGGCCCTCTCGGTGAAATGTCATCCAATTAGCTTGCAAGCATGTGACTGGCTCACAAGGTATCACATATCACGGGAACGAGAAAAGAGTGCTTATCAGTAACGAGGTTGAACTAGGTATGCAGAGATACCAGCGATCAAAACCTCGGATAAGTAAACTATCGCGAGACAAAGGGAAATTGGTATCGTATGTAAGTGGTTCATTCGATCACAAAGTAATCGTAGAAATATGTGGGAGCCATATGAATTTCCAGATTCCTGTATTGGTTATTGTTCGGAGAAGTGTCTCGATCATGTCCGCATAATTCACGAACCGTAGGGAGACACACTTAAGGATTCGACGTTGTTGAGTAGTTATGGAATGATGAGTAAGAGACCGAATGTTGTTCGGAGTCTCGGATGGGATCCGGGATATCACGAGGAGATCCGGAATGGTCTGGAGAATAAGATTCATATAAGGAAAGTCCTGTTTCGAGGTTGGAGAATGGTTCCGGTGTTTTCATCGGGAATGTTCTAGAAGGTTCCGGAATGTCCGGCACTCCAGAGGGGAAGGGTACATGAATGTGTCATAACAAGTTGGAATGGTTGCATCATGTACTAGGTGTCATCGCTGAGCGAAATAAAGGGATAAATCAAATCCTAGTTTGAAAAGTCAAACGCCAATTTGAAAAGTCAAACGACTATTTTGCTTGGTGGAGGGAGAGTAGGAAACCTACTTGGGGAGGGACTCCCCTCCCCTTGGACGCACCCTCCCACCTATATAAGGAGGGGCAGGGTTGCCCCTCCAAGACCCACACCTTGCCTCCACAAAACCTGTCACATCCCAAGATTTTCCAAATCTTGTAATGTGAAAAATAAATAAACAAAATAAAAGATTGTTGAATTTTAGGGTGAAAAGAAACTTTTGTTTATAAATGGGAACTTAAAATCCCATGTTGAACAAACTTTGGTAAAAGTTTGAATCCAACTAAATTCAAATCAAGAGAAATGCATTCCTCATAAAATGCATCTGAAAATTTAAACACTTGGAAAATAAATCCAAACCCTAAACCCTAATGGAATAAAAATCATTTCCAAGTTGTCCCCAAGCCTATGGATTTGATCCATATAAAAATTTGTTAGCAAACAATCATAAATGATCAAGAATGACAAATAGAAATAATATTAAAACCCTATAAATTGGTTTCACTTAATTTGGAACCATAAATAAAATCTTATGAATTTAATTAAGATAAGGAAAAGTAATTTCCAAAGCTAATAAAGCACTTATCTAAAATCCATACACTTTGGTGAGCAAATAATCCTAAAGATATTTAAAAGGATAAATAAATATCAAATAAGATTTTACAAATTGGAATCACCAAGTTTGGATCTCTAAATAAAAAGATATGAATTTTATAAGATGAAGAAAGAAATATTAAATAAGGAATTATTTAAAGACCAAATTAAACCATGGCCCAATCCACTAAGCAAATGGAATGAATAGAATCAAAATCCAAATAAAATAAAAGGATAAATAATTTCCAAAATAAAATAAAATGGCATTAACCATTCTATCCCTAATTTAATAAAGACAAATATCTAATAAGAATAATTATATAATTCATGAGAAAATAGTTTTTTTGGAATTTACCCAAGTGGAATAAAAGTTGTTTAATTAACTTAAATAAAATAAATCTTCCAAATAAAATTTATGGAATTAAAACTATATTTAATATCATTGGAATAAAACAAGTATCCAATTCAAATGATTTATGAATCATATTAAATACCTTCCAAATAATTCAAGATGAATTATTTGACACCCCTTAAACAAATAAAAACCTACTAAAAAGATTTGGAAAGTTTAAAGAATTTAAATGGTGTTTGAAATATTATTAAATCTTATTTGATTTAAAACAAGGGCCTTTTTGAATAATTAAAAAGACCCCAAAAGGAATAAAGTTTTATTCCAAAATTTACTTCAGAATATATTATTAATCAGTATTTGTCTTCACAAAATTTGGAAAAGGTTTGAATTCAAATGAATGCTTAAATTGTTTAAACAAAATCAATACAGAATATTAGAAATAGAAAAAGAAAAACAAAATAGATCAAAAAAAATGAATGAATCTGGCCAACCCAGCCCTGCTAGCCCACTAAGGCCCAACAACCCACCTCTCCTTCTCTCCCGCAGAAAAACGCTTCGCACCTGAGTCATTACCCGTTGAGTCAATGATGTGTGGACCCCATCTCCCCTGTCCCTCCTTCACTGATGAAACGACCCCACGCCACATCATCATCTTCTCCACCCGCGCGTAGACCACGCCCTCCTCCCGGCCGTTTCCTGCCGTTAATTTCTCAGAGTAAATACGCTGCAATGGCTCGACGAATTAATTCCATGATCACGCCTGATAAATCCCCTCCCTCTCCTCTTCATTTCCCCTCAAACCCCGCTGCTAGAGAGCCACCAGGCCGCTGGAATTTTTACCTCGAAGCTCCTCTGTCCGACGACACTCCGGCGACAATTCCGGCCGAACCCTACCGCCCCTTGCCTCCTCTACCACTCTCACATGCTCCCCACCTCCTGGCACATCTCCCCGTAGCACCAGCTCGCCCCCGTGCGCCCTAGAACCTCGGCAACGACCAAGACCGTCACCGCCGCCGTCTGTTCCCTCTCCGGCGAAGCCTCGGGTAAGAACCAGACCGCCCCTATCTTTCTCTTTCACGCACGCATCTTCGCCACATCCTTGCGCATCTAACCATACTCTCCTCTCCCTCTGGAATGCACCGAAGCCACGTCCCCATCGACGTCTGACCGCACCCGACGCCAGGAGCATCTCCGGCGAGGAATTCCGATCAACCTCGTGCGCCCCTTCGACCAACGCGAGCAGGTTGAGCATACCCGTGCCACGGCGATCACGGTGAGCCACCTCTCCACCTTCCTTGCTTCCTCTATCGCCAGCTCTGCCGCTAGCCGAGCACCGCCGCCGCGCGCCACCGTCGTCGCGCCGCCAGTTAGTGGCAAGTCGATGATAGCCGTCCGATCTAGATCCTAGAGACGTGATAGAACGACTAACTGAAGCGGTATGGAGCCATCCGCACCATGCGATTTCATTTTAATCCAATGGTGCTCAATGCGTGATCCAGACGAACTGGTACCAGCCAGTAGCAAGCAGCCAGGTGTCCCTGTTCGTTTGATTTAAAACAGATTTGATCTATTAGATGCTAGATTTTGTAAAATCTATAAATTTTAATCTACACGTCCAAATTTTGTAAATTTTATATCAATGGATTCAGCAAGACAAGCCCTAGCCAACCATGCACTTTGTTTAGTAAAAAGCTTCGGTTAAATTCATTGTTTTTTCAGAAACTTGTGTATGCATGTTTAGAATATAAAATTTGTTCTAAAATGATTTTGAGTATAAAATCTTTGGCAAATGGTTTGCTTTGAACCCACTGACCCTAGGAATCAATTGGTGGTTTCAAAAATGTATTTGGTGAAACAAAAGAATGAATCTTTGATTTAAAAACATTTCTAGCCAAATAAAAATATTGATTATGGTTTAAAAATGATTTTGAAGGAAAACCTTTGAGAAATGTTTTGGAAATAAACTCTATGACCCTAAACACAAGGTTTTATGGTTTGAAAACATATTTTGTGAAACCTATAGAATGTTGCCTTATTAAAAGCATTTCTTCACCACATAAAATAATGATTTGGTTTAAAAATGGTTTATGAAGTAAAACCTTTAGCAAATGGTTTTGCCACTTTATAAAATGACCATTAGATGTTTTCAAATGTTTATGACCCATTAGAAACCACTTTTACAAATAAAACAATCTTTAGCATGCTTGCATGCATTGTTTTGTTTCCATCATTTTATGTGATGAATTGCTTGAATGGTAGATTGAAATATTTTTTGCTTGATTGAATTGTAGTGATTTGAAGTGTGTGAACATTGCAAAGATCAAGGAGTGAACTCATATTCTCTACCAAAAAGGCAAGTGATGCTTCATACTTTTGTCCCATTATTTTCACTATGCATTAGTGATATTTCTAAGTAGGACTTGCATGGAATTTTGCTAAGTGTAAACTATGCCATGGGAAATCCTAGTAGATGAAACCTTAGTAGAATTCTCCAAAGTTAAGATTCCTACTACTATCATGCTTAGCTTAGCTAGTAGAAAACAAGGGTGGAATATATATTCATGCTATGAAAAATTTCTAGGTCTATGGACTTGTGTTTTGTTTAATAAAACAACTAAGTGAATGAATCACCTGGGTGGAATGGAAGGAATGGTTTGTGTTGAGTGGTTCACAAGGCCCATTTCTATGGTTTACCTTGTGTATCTCACTTGTGGATGGCCACCCAGGAACAAAGAGATTTGAGATGTCAAATGTTGAGAAGCTTCAAGTGCAGCCACTTGGCATTATGGGCTCTGCCTGGATCATATAGGTTGCAATAACTTAGCCAAATGGACAGTTGGTGGTAGGGGTTGATAGGTTGAAACACGTCCATTCTGGTCTAAGGGAAGGCTTCTGAAAGATCTTGTCTTGGTGAAACCAAGTCTTGTGGGGAAAGTGCACCACCTCTACAGAGTGTAAAATCTAAGTACTTAGCCATGTCCCTGGCAAAGGACAATTTGAGCATCAAGACATGGAAGCTATCAAGAATCTCCTCATCCCAATTTCTAAGTTAAAAACTTGTGGTTGAACAAGGGTTGAAGGATCACCAATTTCTATTGGGAGATGCCTTGGGAAAGATTTTGTCAAGCAAAAACTTAGTGTTTTCAAATGATAAGGAAAATATATTTTGAGCAAAGCAAGCCTAAGCTCCACTTAGCCAAATGCATATAGATGATAGACTCCACTATACCGCCATAGTATCACTTGCCAATACAATTCAAATGTATTGACCCTTGTGGCTGTAACTTGTTATGTTGCAGGTTTGTTTGATATTAGTGAAGTTTAATGATTAGGATTACAAGTCTACAACCAACATGTATGCCTGTGGCACTTTGAAGATGAAAGACCCCATGCTATTGCTATATTCTGCTGCATTGTAATGAGATAGCCAAATGAGCTATGTAAGATGTAATAAATTATTTTATTCCTGGTTATAAAGTTGTATTATGACCTTTGTTTCTTGATATTACATCTTAACTGTGGATGCTAGCTATTGATCCATGGACTAGCATTGTAAACACAGGGATATCTACCTTATTAAAGGTTGGGAACCTTACAAAACCCTAGCCCCAAGCCGCCGGCGCCATCACCTCCTGCTGCCGCCGCCTAGGGCAAACCCTAGTCGCCGACTTGGGCTTCCCCAAGCCCTAGCCACCGGCCTAGCCCTCTCTCCTTGGTGTTTCTAAACCCTAGATCACCGAGGGCTCTCTCATAGTCCACCATACTCGCTCCGGCTTAAGGCGAAGCCCTGCAAGATCTCCCCTCTACTTTCGGTACCACGCCGTCGTGCTGCCGGAATCGCGAGGAGAGTGCTACAACCTCCGCTGCCTGCTGGAACAAGGGATAGGAAGGTCTTCGTCGAGTACCGAACGTGTGACCGACTACGGGAGCGCTGCCGGAACACAGCGCCGGAAGGATCGTCTACACGATCTTGAGATCGGGAAGAGTACGACTACATCACCCACGAGAATCCGCTCTCGTTAAACACTTTGGAATCTTCGAGGGTGAGTTATTCTATCGACTCGTTGCTACAATCTAGTATATAGATCTTGGCTTGTTTGTTTGTATGCGGTAGAATTTTTTTGTTTTCCATGCTACGAACCCCTTCAAATACTGCCCACGAAGACTGTTGCGATCCCCTACACTTGTGGGTCATCACCAAACATAAGCAACTTGGCTATGCTCCTTAATAACTTCCCCAGCTCATAGGCAACCTATGTTGTCATGTCCATCTTGTTTTTTATCCGTTTCTTCCAATTCAGATGAAAGTTGCAACTTTTGTGATGTTCTTAGCAAATTTTCTCTGTTTTGTAGCAACTTCTATCATATCCCAGGCAACTTATTTTTACGCAGCAACTTTTATGAGGTTGGAGGCAAATTTATCATGTCCATCTATGTTGCCATGTCCATCTTGTTTTTTATCTGTTTCTTGCAATTCAGATGAAAGTTGCAACTTTTGTGATGTTCTTAGCAACTTTTCTCATATCCCAGGCAACTTTTTTTACGTAGCAACTTTTATGAGGTTGGAGGCAAATTATAGGCAACTATTTGTAATGCTGGATGCATTTTCCCCCTGTTTCGTAGCAACTTTTCTGATGGGGTAGGCAATTAGTCCCTGTTTCGTAGCAACTTCTATCACATCACAGGCAACTTTTGTGTCTGCGGCAACTTTTGCAAATTGCATCTTAGTTGAGCCAACTTTTGTTTCTGAGGCAATTTTTACAACTTGCATCTTAGTTGAGCCAACTTTTGTGTGTGAGGCAACTTTTATTCATGGCAACTACATAGAGTACCAACATGTCAATAATATGTTCCTTTTTTATGCACAGAATCATCATGTGAACAAAGAGTAACAACATTAGTTTTTGAATTCACTGAATCATCATGTGAATAGTAGGCAACTAATTGATATAAGTAGGCAACTTGGTATCATCTGTATGCAACTTTCTTACATAAGTAGGAAACTTAGTTTCACACAACTGTCATGCAACTTAGTATCATCAAATAGTAGATACTTGCACCGAAAATAACAGAAAACTATAACAGAGTTTGCAACATATTAATCCTAATTACAACACATGTAACACATGACTTGAAACATTTTTTGCCTTCATTTCTTTGCATCTGATCATCGCTTCCTCGTCTTTTCCCCAAATGAAGTAGCTCTTGTTCAGTACCTACATGTTAAAAAACAGCAATAAAAATGTGAGAATTTGTGAGGCTAAAAATAGAATTTGAAGTACTGTTTAGCCAACAATGCATAGTTTTTTGCCTATATTATTTGTTTTTTGATTCATTTTTTGTTGTGTAGCCAATGTGTATCCTTGACCTCAGTGAGGAGCCGTTTGACCTCAATGAGTAGGCTGGTTTCCTACTGCCTAATTACTTCACGCATCTTCTGATGGAAGAAGCTATTGACGAGACTCCAGAGTTGCAAGTTGACACCGACGCCCCCGCTGTTGATGTACATACAGTACCAACTGACAGTGAAATTGGACCGTTTGTTGCCGATACAAACACCACATCGCTTGCCCAAGACGATGAAGATGACAACGCGGCTTCATCTCAGCCAGTGGACCCACATATTGGAATGTGTTATGACACGCTGTAGGGTGCTAAGGAACACTACAATGCATATGCTGCTAGGACTGGATTTTCAATCAAGGTCAATTGGAACAGAAAGTCAGCGCGCACCAATGAGCTTGCTAAACAACAATTTGTATGCAACAAATTCAGGAAACCTAGGAATGATGATGGCGGAGGTGACAAACCAGATGTAGTTGGGCCAGTACCATCCTCAAAATCATTGGGTGAGGAGGACCGGCAGAACATAGAACTTGCGTCAGTTGTTGCTGGGATTGCTAAGCAGAAAGGTCAAAAAAAGAATCCGAAGAAGCGGAAAAGGGAGACAATAATACAAACTAATTGCAAGGCGGAGATGGTGGTGAAGCTAAAGGATGGTAGATGGGAAGTTATTGCTTTTACACCGGAGCATAATCATCCTCTTGTCCACAAGCCAGCGCTGAACAAGTATCTTAGGTCACACCAAGGTATACCAGCAGAGGAAAAAGATTTCGTGAAAAATTTGCATAGCACAAACCTGACTGCTGGTATGTTACTAAATCTATTCCTGTTTTTTTATCTGTGCCCATAGTTGCTGGAACACCAGATGAAGTTGCTAGTTGCAGTATACATAGTTGCTGATGTAACAGATTAAGTTGCTAGTACTGTATGATTATTTGTGAGCGCTAACTATCTGTATGGTTAGTGCATGACTAGCTGCTAGTACTGTACAGATTAAGTTGCTTGGTAGTGATAACTAGTTGTATGTTAGTGATTACTAGTTGCCTCCTTAAAGTTGTTGCATTTCAAAAATGTAATCAGGAAAAAGTTGCCAGAACAGTCTGTATTAGTTGCTAGCTAGTAATATAAACCTTGGCAGAAATCAGTATGTTAGTTGCTAGTAGCTACTGTAAAAATAAAGTTTTCCTCACTCGTTTGCTTTCTACCAAATTTTTTTGCAGGTAGGATGATGGATATAATGTCAGAGTTCTACGACTCAGATTTGCTAGCCCCATACACTGCAAAAACTATCACCAACTACTGTGCAACTTTGACTGCAGAAGAAACAAAAGATGGTGACATGACCGAAGTGATCAATCATTTTCAAGAGAAAAAAGAGAAGGATTCTGATTTTTACTTTAGATTAGATTGTGATGAGGAGGACATGGTGAAAAACATCTTCTGGGTTGATGGGCCTGCTAGGAGAGCATATGCTGAGGCTTGCCATAACTGTGTATCCTTTGACAACACATACCCGACGAACAAGTACAATATTCCCTTTGCACCGTTCATCGGGATCAACAAGCATGGGCAGTCTATCATGTTGGGCTGCGGATTTGTGAGGCAAGAGTTGGCAACCAGTTTTGATTAGTTGTTTGAGAGTTTTCTTATCCCGATGAATGGTCGAGCACCGGACAACATGATCACTGATCAAGACGTTGCTATGAAGATGTCAATTGACAGGATGTTCCTAGCAACTATCCACCGTTTTTGCCGCTGGCACATCATGCAGAAAGCACAGGCTAAGTGTGGTACTGTTCTGGGCAGAAACCTTGGTCTAGCAGAAGATTTCAAGGCCTGCATAGATTTCACCTTTTTGCCAGAGGAGTTTGAGGCGAAATGGTCTCTGTTTTTAGGCAAGTGGCCTGCTGCTGGACACTCGCACTTTAGGGAGCTATATGAAATTAGGGACAAGTGGGTTCCTTGCTACTTCCTGCATCGGTTTTTCCCTTTCCTCCAGTCCACGCAGCGCAGTGGGGTTTTTAATGCGGTGCTGAAACGCTATGTGAACCCACACAAGTCACTGTTATACTTTGTGAAACAGTATGAGAAGATCCAGGTGCATGTTCTTGTGAAGGAGGGTGGCAACGACTACCGTACAGAATTTCTTGAGGTCCAGAGATGGTCCCCATATCCGATTGAGGAACATGCATTCAATGTGTATTGCAGAGACATATATCTGAAATTTGGCATGAGTTTGGGCTTATTTCCAGGTACAATGTGAGTCACTTTGGTGGTTTGTACTACAGGCTTGAGCCAAATAGGACATGGTGTGCCAAGTATGTGGTGAGGACCTACATGGTTACCGCGAACAAGGATGAAGGCATCTACTCATGCGAGTGTTCAAAATTTGATAGGGATGGCATGCTTTGTTGCCACATATTGAAGGTTTTCACCCACCTTGGTGTTGATGTGATACCCGAGAGGTACATCCTAAAAAGGTGGACGCAACAAACAGTCTCTGGTGGACAGGAAGTCGAAGTTGTGGAACAGCCAGATGTGATGCCACCACAGTCGCAGCAGCAAGTGCGACATGCAAACCTAAACATGTCGTTTCAGAAACTTGCTCGTGTGGCTTGCACTGAACAAACACATGCCAGCTGCAGCGATGGAAATTACTCAACTGAACAAGTCGCGGAAGAAAAAGAAGAAACCTGCTGCTACTGAACCATCGGCAAGCGCCCCTGTTGATCCTACTATTCCTAGGGACCCGCCAAAGTTAACTACCAAAGGGCGAACGAAGGCACATCGGACAAAATCTGCCCTTGAACTTCATCCAAAACAGAAAAACCAGTGCAGTACGTGTGGTTTGTTTGAGCACAATTCTGCAACATGTGTAGAGAGGCTGATGTAGGTAGGAACAAAATGTTTTTAGGTTAGGCAACTTTTATTAGTTCTGTGGAAACTTTTATTATAGTTCTGGCAACTATTACCATTATTAATGGCAAGTTTTATTAGATAAGTAATTTTTTGTCTCTGGCAACTTTGTGACTGTGAGAAGAAACTTTCAGCATTTGAAGTGCAACTAGGTGCTGTTAAATCCACATAAACAAGAACAATCAAGCAAAAAATATCAAAAAAAGAAAACAATTTGTATGTAATCTTGAGCAACTATAGACATTTGATATGAACAATAAAAAGACAAATGGAGATCAGAGTTTGTGCGGGGCAGGCCTTCATTGCTTAAAGCTTGAGGACTTTCTTCCAGTCGGCTTTGTTGTCCTCCGATGTGACCCCACTGTTTGTCATTATCTTCCTGATGTCTGGGATATCCTTTGCTGAGTAGTTCTAAGATGCTCTACCATCCCAATTGATGTTCATTAAGGTGAAAACCCCGCAGTCATCGCTGTAAAACATAGGAAAACATTCAGTATGGCTATATTCGAACAAACGTAGGCAACAAACATGTTGGGCAAAAGCAACTACTTATGCATGTAACTTCTAGTGTTGTGTAGGCAACAAAATGTCAGGTCCCAGAATTAATAAATGCTAGTCAAAAGCAACTTTTAGTCTAAAACACACGACAGCTAGTGTCAAAAAACTCCTGGTGTGAGTGGTAACTAACAGGTTGGTTTGAGCAACTTACATTGTCAGACAAGCAACTAACAGGTCGGTTTGATCAACTAATAGCGTGAGGCAAGCAACTACACAGGTTGAGCAACTAACATTGAATAGGGAAAAAAGTATGCATGTGGGAAAGTTGCTTAGTGAGATTGCTTACTTGTTTTCCTGCTTTGGAACTTGGATTTCTTGAACACGGAAATTGTCAAGTTTGACTTTGGATGCACCATAGTTATTATCCCAGTGAATTCGTAGAGATGCGATGATGGCTTGGTAACATCTCTTCAGAACCTTATCCTCAATTGTCCTCCATGAGTCAAGGATCTGAAATTGCTTGTCTCTGATGTTTAAGTTGAACAACCAATAATGGTTGACAACATCCTTTGCTTTTGGGTTGAGGGCTTGGATAATTGCGAACATAACCTATGTAGTTAGGAAATTAGTTAACTGCAGGGAAGCAACTATTTATATTGTGCAGGCAACTAGTGAACTTGATGGAGCAACTAGAAAATAGACCGACATAGATAGTATTCCTTATTTTTTTTAGGAAAAAAGCTACAGCTAGGCAAGTTGTGGTATAGTCAAAAGCTAGTACTAACATATATAAAGCAACTACTGAGATAGTGGGAGTAAATTTTCAAATGTTCCACAGTAAAAAACTCATTGAGGCAACTTTTATTTCTAGTTAGGCAACTAGTGTCATAGTGAAAAGCAACAAAGTAAGCTGAATTAAGCAACTAGAGGCCTAAAAAAAAGAAAGCAAGTAGTAAGTAGGTGTGTGTGTGGGGGGGGGTGTTGGGTGTTCTGTTCATGTGGGAAAGTGTACGCACCATATCTTGTCGGTCCAAACGCCTTGAATTGCTGAACAGTACCTTTTGTTCTGTCTGCTTAAAATCTAATTCCTGCAGCCATGTCTTTGGAAAAAAAGCAAAAAAGTAGTGATGTGATTAACGAAACAAGTTTTATTTGAAAAAAGTAAACAAGGTTGGTTCGAGCCATGATTTCACTTACAGATATCCTCAAAGGCATGACTATCTTCTTTGCAGATTCAGGAATGTTTTTCGAAATCGCCATGATTCCAATTTCCATGACCGAAGTGTGGAGCCAGCCTCCTGGTTTCATAGAAGTTACAAGCTCCCATGCTGTAGCATGGTAGGTGCCATAGTTGATGACTATCGGGCTGCACAAAGTAGTTTTCATGAGACACATAGTCATGTTGGCAACAAAACACATATATCTAACAACTTTTTTGTATCAGTAAGCAACTATGCATCCTGTATAAGCAACTTGTAAAAAAACAGTGGCAAAAAAAGAAAGACAAACTTTCAGCAATTTTCTGCTGGTTTGTTCTGATGCTTCCTCCGTGCTGAATTACTTTTGCGTATAGCTTGTTAGAACTTTCCGTGCTTGTGAAATGTTTCTTGCTGTCTACATTGACATACGGCGATAGTTGGCAAGGGGGAGGCTTGATTAACCTTCTCACATACTGTTGAGGAGCTGTGGAGCTTCCTGAACCATGAGTGCCTGCATCTGGTGATGTGGGGGTAGGGGATTTGTCGGGCATTTGCAACAAGCCATGTGATTCTTCATTATCTCCAATGTTTGTTGCCTAAGCCACTGCCCTCCGAGAGATTTCTGCTTCAACACACACTCTCTCAATCTCTTCAGGATTTATGTTTGCTAAAACGTCGAGCTCAACAGATTCAGCGGCTTGAACTTTCTGAGCAACTTCATCATCGTCATCATCAACTTCTGGACCATCGTCATCATCAAAATCTGGACCTAGGCTGAAAGATGGGCATTCCATATCGATAGCAGACCTAGCCCTTGTAAGCGGCATCTTGTATGTGTGTTGTTCCTACAGTTGGGGATCGGGCAACTTGTTTGTTTTTTCCTCGGATGGGTGATGGTGGTGGGCAAGTTTGTCTAGTTGGTGGTGGGCTAAAGTGCACTCTTTTTGCCATTGCTGGGATGTTCAGCGGTTGTTTTCCTTGTGTTGTTTCCTTTGGGTGTATTGTAGTTGCCTTGGTCTGTACAATAGTTGCATGTATAGCTGGAGAACTGGCCTGCAGAGCTGGAGAACTTGCCTGCAGAAGGCAAAAGCTGCCTGCTTATTCTCTAAAGTTGTTTGTTTCACAGGAATTCTCTCTGGTTGGATATGCACTCTAGTTGCTTGAGGCAAAGAGGAAGTTGTCTATTCCTGTGCATAAGTTGCCTGAGGAACCCCTGAACTTGCTGGTTCCTTCAGTTTCGCAGGCTCCCCTTTGTTGGACTGCATATTCGTCTTCTTTTCCATGTCAACTGAATCAAGATACCCCTTGAAAGTCCCTGGACTACATTGTACGCCATCATCAATCCATTCCAAACTAGTGTCTTGTGAGTCACCTGATTTTTTTCATCTCTTCTTACAAAATAGACTTCAACTCACTTTGTGAATTCATTTCAAAGATGGCGGGTTCTTCGATGAGATGAATTTCTGGCAACTTCTTCTTCCCGACGTTCATCTTGCACAAATCCAACAAAGACATTTTTTGGATAGTCTTGTTCTTGGCTGCTCCTAGCATCGCCATGTTATGCAGGAGTAACTTCCTCTCTATCCTGAGAAACGACGCCTCCAACGGTGCCTCCAAGTGCGTCAGGACCAGTTTTTAAAGTATCCAAAACAGTGGTGCCAGCCAAAACTAATGGGATGCCAGCAGGGCAAGACAATTTCCCATCGCGAGCCACTAATTTAGCCTTCTTGATAACTGTGACTTCTCTAGTTGGTATTTGCTGCTGGGCAGGTTGTCCATACTTTTCCATGGCCTCAGCTACTTTCACACTTGCCTGCGCAACTTTCGCACTTGCCCGAGCAACTTTTCCACTGGTCTCAACAACTTTACCTTTAGGATCAGTAACTTTCCCCCTGGTCTCCTGTTGTACAACATGTTTCATGGTTTGTGGTACACTTGTCTGCATTGTCTGTTGGACAAAATAAATCTTGCTTTGCTGAACTAATTCTTGTACGGTAGGGGCAACTTCTTCCCTGGTTTGTGAATTTTGATCCATGTTTTTTTCTTCAATAGCCGGTTCAGTAGTTCTCTGGATACTTTCAGCAACTTCCTTCCTGGCAGCAGCAACTTCCTTCCTGGTATAAACAACTTTCTCCCTGGTATCAGCAATTTTCTCCCTGGTTTGTTGCACAGATTCCTCTCAGGTTACAACAACTTTTGTATTGGTATGGGCAACTTGCTCCCTGGTACTAGCAACTTGCCCCTTTGGTTGTTGAGCATATACCTCAATTGTTTTCCCAGCAAAATCCTTGTTGACCTGATGAGCAACTTCCTTGCTGGTCTGAACAACTTCCTTAATGGTCTGAGCAACTTGCTTACTTGTCTGAGCAACTTGCTTACTTGTTTGAGCAACTTCAACCCTTGTCTGTGCTAGTGATTTTCCAATAGGCTAACTAAATTGTTCTGTAGCCTGGGCAAGTTCTTCCTGAGTCTGTTCAGCATCGCTTTCGATTGCCCTCTTCCTTTTTGCCCCTGACCTTGCGGCGGACCTTGTTTCCCTATCTTCAACATAATACTGATATGTGCAACTATCATCCATGCTCTTGTCATTGTCGCTGTCATCGTCTCCATCTGCTCCTCTGCCAGATCCTATGTTCCCAGCGCCGCCATCGTCATCATCACCATCGTTGCTGCTGTTGTCATCCCTATCCTCATCATCCTCATCCTTTTCTTGCTGGTCAGACTCATCATCATCGTCATCGTCGTCGTTCTCGATATATTCTTTGATGTCTACAACAAAAAAGGGCCACAAAAGTAAAAGTAAGGTAATGGTAAAAAAAAGTAAGGTAGTGGTAAAAAAGAGTAAGGTAGTGACAAACTACAGCGATAAACCACATGATCGTAGTCTTGCCTGCTGTTTTACTCATTAGAGTTGTCGGCGTCCTCATCAGGCAACATCGGTTCTTCGAACACCGGTTCTTTGTCTTTCTTGTTGTTTCTTCGTCTCTTCGTAGGTCTTGGTTGACCTCTGCCAGTTACAATACTTTCTTCTATTTCACCAATGCCATTGACAAACTTTGCCATGATATTTTCAAAATCTGAGCATGCTACATGGACCAAAGAAGAAAGTTTCCTTTTTCTCTGCAAGTTTGTTATTAAGAATGAATAACACAAGTTAGTTGTCATGCTGAGCAACTAATAGTATAAGACAAGCAACTTATATTGTCATGCTGAGCAACTAATAGTATAAGACAAGCAACTTATATTGTCATGTAGGCAACAAACTTGTCAGGTTGAGCAACTAAAAAAATGAGGTACTCACACACTGGTCGTAATTTGGCGGCAAATTTGCAGTGACGAACTGTTCAGCCTTTAGCAATCCGCCGAAAAGTCTTCCATGCTGTGTGTCTCTATATTTTTCCTTGAGCTGTTTTTTAACAAAGTAGGTTACTCAAACTAGATTGATATAGGAACGTAGGCATAGAAGGAGAGTAAAATGTAAAAAAACAAGCATATCACACTTACTTGCAGTTTCCCAAAAACCCCTGGTTTGATCATGTCTTTCTTCTTGACCTTATTTATCAAGGCGCTGTCCCAAGCGTCTACTCGAGGTAACACTGACTGATGAGTTTGTAAACCTCTATGAAATCTAGGTACAGTAACTGCATGACAGGGAAAAACAGGGGAATAAATATGAATTAAATGCAAAACATATTATATAAGGGGCTGCAGTGAAAACATGGTTATTAGCAATTCATGGTATCATATAGGCAACTAAACATGATTTAGGGTAAACATGCTTCAGAGGTGCTACAAAAACATGTTACATCAACTTTTAGTTATATATAAGCAACAAACAGGCTGTGTTGAACAACTAGACGAGTCATAAAAACAACTTCTATTATCATGCAGCCAACAAACTTGCCAGGTTGAGCAACTAAAAAGTGTAAAAAAGAACTACACAGAAGAGATAAACACACTTCAGAGTGCTACAAAACAGAATATGGCCTAGCAACTTTTAGTTGTATATAAGCAACAAACAGGATGTGTTGAGCAACTAGATGACTCATAATAGCAACTACATAGAACATCTGTCTATGATTAAAAAAACTGTGCACTTACCATCAAGTGATAAACACAACAACACACAGACTTCTTGCTTTTCAGTGAACTAAAAACAAGCCTGATCTAGTCGACAACAAACTGACAGATGTTCGTGCGGGGGATTAGGTCAACGTCATACATAGCAGGATAGGAGCGTGGGCTAACTTTTAGACCAGTTGTGGGAGCGAGAAAGTTGTAGGCCATTACAGCCCAAGCTCGAACAAACAAATCGTCTAATTTCCCGCCCATCTCCTCAATCATCTTGCACCAGCTGGTAAGATCGGGACTACCATTTGGCGGGAAACCGTAATCCTCCATCATTTGCCACATAATATCAGCATTCATCTCGTAGCACACTTTTAGGCCTGAGTTTGGCAGCCCCCAGATCCTGTGCACACTTTCTACATCAACCAGTATCTTTCCACGGTCCGGTATGATCAACTCAGAGGTGTCGGGGTCATAGCACTTCATAACCCATTTACTGAGTTCAAGAGGCATGGTGCATGTGCCTATGTTAAAGAGGCCACCAAACTTCTTCTCGATCAGTGCAATCTTCTGCGCACCTGTCAGTTTGTTGTTTAGTGCGACAAAACACGAAGGCGATGACCTGTTTTTGATTTCCCAAATTTCCTGAGCCTATAATTCAAGCATGCAAAAAAAAGATGTATGAGATAGTTTTCATATAGGATTAAAATATGACTGGAAAATAGAAACTATCCACTATAGAGAAGCAACTTCATACTGAAATTTAACAACTATCTACTGCAGAGTAGGAACTTCATACTGCAGAGAAGCAACTACCTACTATAGAAAAGCAACTATCTATTGCAGGAAAGCAACTACCTACTGCAGAAAAGCAACTACCTACTGAAAGATAAAAAATGACAAGTAATAAGATTTAGCATGAGTACAATATAGAGAGCATGGGTAGAACTTACATCAGAGTTGTCCGCTATTTTTCTGGTTGTAACCTTTTCCCCCTTGTTCTTTGGATTGTCCGCCATTTCAACAATATCAACAACAGGTTTCTTTGCAATTATTGTCTTCTTAAACTGCTTCGCAGGAGGCGGTCCACGATTAGCGAGAGCCTTCATTTTCTTTTGCTTAGGTCCATTCGTAGGTGGAACCTTTGTTTGTTGGCTCCCTGAAGATGAGCCCCGACCTCCTGATGGATCAGACCCATCCATCATGCAAACCTGCTTAACCAATAGCATAGAAACACAGAAACCTGTTATGAAAACTAGCAACTTCTTCATGGATGTATGAAACAAACATGTTGTCTTTAGCAACTACTTATATCAAATAAGCAAACAGACAGGTCTGGTTGAGAAAAACTGATAATGACATGAAAACAGTACTTATAGGCACCATGGTAATAAAAACTGTGCAACTACTAGTCCAATATAGGCAACAAACATGTTTGACAAACCAACTACTTGTGTCCTAGCACCTACTAAATGGCAGACAACAAAATAATGTCAGTTTCAGCAACTAATAAAATGTCAGATACAAATTGTCAGATTGAGCAACTAATAGTGTGAGACAAGCAACTAAATAGTGTGAGACAAACAACTTCTATTATCATGTAGCCAACAAACTTGCCAGGTTGAGCAACTAAAAAGTGTAAGACAAACAACTATTATCACAGACTAAATCATGATCCTTGTCACAGACTACGAAACAACAACTTCTACTAGCAACTATTACTTTCATGTATGAAACAAACGATGTTCAAACTGGCAACTTATTTGTCAACAAAAGCAACTAATCAATAGAAAAAACAACTAATCAACTACTAAATCAACTAGTAGTGTGAGCAACTAATAGTGTGAGACAAGCAACTCTATTATCATCTAGCCAACAAACATCACAGGTTGAGGAACTAATAGTGTGAGACAAGTAACTTCTATTATTACAGACTAAATCATATTCCTTATCACATACTACGAAACAACAACATCTACTAGCAACTAATACTGTCATGTATGAAACAACGATGTTTGTACTGGCAACTTATTTGAAAACAAAAGCAACTAATCAAACAAAAAAAGCAAACTAATCGCCCAAAAATCGTATCCTATTCCTCTGGTAATAGTGCACATCAAAATCCCCCCAGATCCCCTTCCTTAATGCGCCAATCCACTCCCTACGAAAAGCATGAATACGCTTTATATAACCCCTACAGAGCAATCCACCGTGAAATCGAAACCATAGAGAATCACGCAACATCACAGGCGAACCCCCTGACGCCAATTCATCACGAGAGAACCACACAAATCGCGTGAAAACACACACATAGAGGAGACGAAAATCATGGAGATTCATGGAATTAGAACGTACCTAATCTGTCGCGGTGCTCGAAATGTGCCGACAATGTGTTAGACCAACGTCAATCGTCAGATTCCGCCGAGAATCCCCGAGAAAAACAACGTCTCCACTGCGTCCACACGCTGATGTAGACCTCCCCCGGCTGCGCGCCAGTTCCCCCTCGCCGAAACGGCTCCACCACCGCCGCCAATCGCCGGAGAGACGGGAGGGAACCGCCCCCGCACTGTGGTTTGGAGCGAGAGAGAGCAGCAAGAGAGTGCAGGGGCGAGCGCGAGAGAGACGAGAGAGAGGAGTTAACGCGCGGAGTGGGGAAGGGACCCATTACCCCACGTTGCCACACTGGACAACGTCCGTTACAACTGCGCGCGACGTGTGTTACGTTTTCTAAGCACGCCGAGCTCGCCGTTCTGGCTTCCGCGCGCCATCAAGTAATTAGGAAAAAAGATTTAGTCGCGAGGCTAATGGCGTGAGCCATGCGCTCGCCCAGCTAGGAAGAGTACAGGGCCGTATAGCCGTCTGGCTGCGAGGTTTTCCTATAGAGATCGCCTCAGCAATGAACCTTGATTGTATTTCCTGGAAAAAGAAGTGCTATTCCCTGTAATTTTTCGGTGAAAGTTATCTTCCTTGTGGATACTCTACTTGGCATTAAATCCCCCAACAATGTACAAATCTCATCCTATCACGGTAGAGGCTACGGCTAATCATCATCATGTTGTAATGTAAACTCGAACGGATCATATCGCCAGTCAACTGACCGCCCTTCAACCCAGACGAGGCCACCACAACCGCCTCCGGCCTCCTTCTTTTTAGCTTCTTGGCCAGCTTCTTCCAGAAGCTATCTTCGACCAGCTTCTCCTAGAATCTTATCTTTAAAATTCGTTCAAACTTTTGAACTAATAGTTTTAATATCAATTTAAAAGTATAAATGATTTTGGCAGATAAAATTCTGGAAAAAGCTGGGTCGAGAATAGCTTTTGTAAGAAGCCGGTGAAGAAGCTGAACAGAAGGGGCCTCCGACGCCACCCGCGTCGCCGTTCTGCTCGGTCTCTTTCGGCACTACCGGTCGCACCGCCTCTCCGAATCTCCGATTCGTCCGAATCCCCGGACTAGCCGGCAATCCATATAGTACTACACGCTATCTCTCCACCACCGGTCCTCCCGACTCGTCGGAACCCCACCCACAAGCCCCCAATCCCCGCACGCTCTCTTCTCTCTCCACCGGTCCTCCATCTCCGACTCGCCGGAATCCTCGAACTAGCCCGCATCTGCGTCCACAGTTTTGCCCCTAATTGCTGCTCGGTGTCGTCGGTGGTAGCATCGGAGCGTACCTCGGGGCGGCTAGAGTCGGGGACGCGCGCGAGTTGGGGACGGCGCGAGTTGGGGGCGGCCCGATGACGCCTCCCGGAGCCGGAGGCGATCGCAAATGACCCGAGAGGCGAGACGGGGACGGGAGGAGATGGGAGTGCGCCGTGCGGTTGCAGCATTCGAAGCTCTTGTTCTTATGGACGGCCGGGTAAGTCGAGCTCTCTCTCCCCCGGCGATTTCGACCCGCCGGTCGGGATTGAGCTTCGAACGCTGACATGTGGGCCCCGTTCGTTACTTTCTCTTGGGTTTTGTTGCCGAGTAGTAACTCGAGGAGGATGCCTGGGCAATCAGATCTGCAATCCATGTTGCCCCTGTGTGTTCTTCCAACTGTCGGTTCCCTTCAACTTTGTACTAGTATTTGGAATGACAGATAACTTGATTGAGGAGGTAATGCTAACATTAACAATTACTGATCGAGTTCCATCATGTTTGAATCAGTGTTTTTATTCTTGATTAGGCAGTCATGCAAGGTACTTGTATTACTGAACGGTGTTGTAATCAAGTGCCACTCTGTTTTGTTCATGCTTGATACTACTGCATAGCCAAACAGTTGAACAGTAAACAAAGGTACTCCAGTAGTAGTAATGGAAACCTGATACTGCAGCCAAACCACCTGAATTTCCAGGTAAAAACTTGATTGACCAATATCGATTACAATTGTCCGAAATCTCCAGACTGACACATGCAAGGAAAATGTAGGTGCAGCTTGGCACACCTTCTCATTCCTTCATAGATTATACTATGTATACAAAATACAAACGAGCCTACTACAATGAGCCTGCACCATCTCAGGAAATGCTCTTCTGACACTAGGGTTTTCTTATAGATTTCTGCAGACACTTGTATGCTCACGCTGGCAGGATCAACAACTTGCTCAAGCAAGCGTATGAACTCCATGTTGATCTTGAAGGGCAGAATGCGAGATGCAGTGCAAATTCAGTATAAGAGACGTTATGGATAGCTTGAAGGAGAATGAGATTGCAAGTACTTCCAGATCCTGCAAATATTTCAAGTAAACGCTAATTTCAAGCCAATTTGTGTTCTGATGTCAAGGGTAAAATTGTTGGAGTACACCAGTTAGGCCCTGCTTGGGAGTTCAAAGTTACACGGAATGTTTTGCAGCATGGAGATCATTTGTTGAACTTCTAGTACCCAAAAAAGAACTTAGAATCATCAAGTATATAAAGAACGATAACCCGCACGAGCCAGATCCGATCAATTTCTGGCAAGATAGGCCCAAGGGTTATCAGTGGGAAAAATACTTCGGAACTTTTAAAGGAGTGAGACAAGGGGATCCTGTGTTAGGTACCCGATAGATTGTGCTGCTATTTCTCACGAATTGTATTCAGAGTCTGGGATTACGGGGAAATTGCAAAGAGAAAACTAAGCTATTACAATCGGAACAAGTCTGACGTCGTCCGGTTCTTAGTCGTGATCCCGAGGATGCCGGTGTCGTGTCATGGTGGTTCTTCTTAAGTACTCGCAGGTTCCGTGCGTTGCTGTCTCAGGTTGTCCAGTCATCGCCTTGACATCTTCTGTTGGGCTGAATGATGCGTTTGGGTCTCTCTCGCTTAAGCTTCAGGCCCATATCGCTCTCCAACCCCTGGGATGTACTAGAGGTGTTGACATCCCCTCCCCCTTGAGTGTTGTCTTGTCCCCAAGCCGGCACCGTCGGAAACCTTTGTTGCAACTCCATTTTGTCCTCCCAAGTTATGTCCATGACTGCAGCATCAAACCACTGCACTTGCACTTGCTCGCGACACCCAGTAGGAGTGCGACGCCAGCGAGAGCAGAGATGATCTTGGTAGGAAAAACGATGGAGTCAGGGGAATTTGGGGGAATTGGTGAAGCAATGGTACCTGGAAGCAATGCTTTGCGCAACTGAGATACATGGAAGATTGGATGTATCTTGGAAGACTCCGGCAATTCCACTTCGTAGGCCACTGGATTGATGGTTCTTATGATGTTGTAGGGACCAAAGTAGCGGAACGCCAATTTGTGATTGGCACGTCTGGCAACCGAAGATTGAACATACGGTTGTAGCTTGATGAAGACATTGTCACCAGGTTCGAATGTGCGAACATAACGCTTCTTGTCATCTTGATCCTTCATAATCTATCGTGCATGGTGTAGATTATGTTGAAGAAGTTGCTGCATTAGTTGGCATTCCTCAAGCCATTCCTGGAGTTGGGGAACTTTGCAAGTGGAGGCTGCTTCGATACCCCAATGACGTGGCTCATGTCCATACAAGGCCTTGAATGGTGACATTTTCAGAGCAGAATGTGGACTTGTGTTGTACAAATATTCCGCTAGAGGAAGGAACTGAGCCCATTTGTTAGGGCAGGCATGAGTGAAACACCGCAGATAGATCTCGAGGCATTGGTTGACCCGCTCGGACTGGCCGTCTGTTTCAGGGTGGTACGCTGAACTCATTCGCAGCTCACTTCCAATTGTAGAAAATAGCTCTTTCCAAAACTTGCTTGTGAAAATAGGATCTCGGTCAGATATCATAATTTTGTGTAAACTGTGTAACTTGAAAACGTTGCTCACATAAGCCTCTGCCACTTTAGCAGCTGTGAAAGGGTGATGTAAAGGGATAAAGTGAGCGTATCTGGTAAATTTGTCCACCACAACCATAATGCTGTTAGAAGTGCCAGAGGTTGGAAGGCCCTCGATGAAGTCCATTGTTACCATCTTCCAAGCTTTGTCAGGTGTTGGCAGTGGTTCCAGTAGTCCTGGGTACTTGACGCGCTCGGGTTTGGCCTGCTGGCATATCATGCAAGTTTGAACAAAGTGTTTTATTTGCTTCTTCATCTTTGGCCAAGCAAATAACTGCCTTATGCGACTGTAAGTGGCAGGAAACCCTGAGTGACCTCCTATTGTGCTTGCATGAAAGGCTGTCATGATTTTCTGTTGCAAAGGAGGACAACCACCCAACCAGATCCGGCCACGGAAATAAAGAAGGCCATTGTTTAAGGAAAAACGTCCTTTGCTATCAGTTTGTATGTTTAGTGTCTGAATCCACTTGGTCGCATGGGGGTTATTTGCATAACTAGATTTTACCTCTTCGAGCCAGAGTGGCTTGCATTCAGAGATGACAGCCAACGATAAATTGTCTTCATGCAGACGACGCGAGAGGGCATCTGCTGCTCTGTTCTCGAGCCCTTTGAGGTAAAAAAAATTTATAACGCAGCCCTAAAAGCTTGGTGAAGGCTTTATGTTGCCACATGGTATTCAATCGTTGATCATCAAGGTGTACCAGACTCTGTTGATCGGTGCGTATGACAAACTCCTGGTGTTGAAGATAGGGTCGCCATTGTTCCACGACCATCAATACTGCAAGACATTCCTTCTCGTATGTGGAGAGGCCTCTGTTCTTAGGTCCGAGAGGCTTGCTCATGTAAGCTACTGGGTGGCCTTCTTGCTGCAAGATGGCACCAACACCGGTATCGCATGCATCTATATCAATGATGAAGGGTTTGCTGAAATCAGGAAGTTTGAGAACAGGGGATGCTATGAGACCTTTCTTCAGAAGGTTGAAAGCAGTTTCTGTTTCATTTGTCCACACAAAAGGATTATTCTTTTTCAGCAAGTTGAAGATTGGTCTTACAATGATCCCAAAATGCTTGACGAATTTTCGATAGTATCCGGCAAGGCCTAAGAAGCTACGGACATCTTTTGCATTTTGGGGAATTGGCCAATTAGCTACCTTTGCTATTTTATCAGGATCAGATGAGACACCTTCACTGTTGATGATGTGGCCCAGGTAGGCAATCTGTTGCTGGCCAAACGAGCATTTAGATTGCTTCACTTTCCAATGATCACGTCGTAGCAGGCTAAGGACAGCGCGCAAGTGTTGAATATGCTCTGTTAGTGTTTGGCTATAGACGAGAATGTCGTCGAAGAATACTATTGCACACTTGCGAAGAACAGACTGCAATGTTGCATTCATTGCTCCCAGAAATGTTGCCGGTGCGCCTGCTAGACCAAAGGGCATCATGGTGTACTCCCAGTGACCGGAATGTGTTTGAAATGTTGTTTTGAACTCTTCCCCGGGTGCTAATCTGATCTGATGGTAGCCAACACGAAGATCAAGTTTCGAAAACCAACATGCACCAGCCAATTCATCGAGTAACTCATCTATTATCGGCACTGGGTATTTACTGACGACTGTCATGGAGTTGAGAGTTCTGTAATCAACACACAAACGCTAAGTCCCATATTTCTTCTTGACCAATATTGCATGTGATGAGAAATGGCTGGTGCTGCGTTGAATGACGCCAGAAGCCAGTAATTCTGCCATTTGTCGCTCAATTTCTGTCTTGAGTTCAGGCTTGTGTCTATAGGCTCGAATATTGACCGGTTGTGCTCCTTCCATTAATGGTATCCGATGATCACATTTGCGCCGTGGTGGCAACTCTGTTGGTGCCTCAAAAACATCTGAATAGTGGGACAACAGTGTCTGAACTTCTACAGGTGTAACTTCTTCCAATTGGACTGTTTCATTCAGATCATAGATATTTATAAGATGAGCAGCTGAACCTTGTCGACAAATGTTGTTTAGTTCAGTAGAAGATATTGCTGAACATTGCACATGCCCAGCTTTGTGACCTTGTAAATGAATAGTACCACCAGTCGTTTGTATCTTCAGAGTTTTCCCAATCCAATCAATCTCTGGATTGTGCTCTTCGAGCCAATCCATACCAAGTATAGCGTCAAAAGATCCCAGAGGTAATATTTTGAGTTCTGTATGAAAGTTGTGGCCAGTCGAGGACCAACAACAAGCTGGAATGTAGGTAGAACATCGGCATTGTGTCCCGTCGTCAGCAACATTTACACGGCATGAAGTGTGTAAAGGTTTAGCTCCCGACAACTTGTAAGCCAATTGCTTGTTCACAAATGAGGTCGAACTGCCAGAATCGATCAAGATTAGTACCTCATGATCTTCAATGAATGCATGTAATTGGATGACGAACTGCCAGAATCGATCAAGATTAGTACCTCATGATCTTCAATGAATGCATGTAATTGGATGACGAACTGCCAGAATCGATCAAGATTAGTACCTCATGATCTTCAATGAATGCATGTAATTGGATGACTCCAGGTATATCTGACGAAGATCCAGTCAAAGCATGTACTGAAATGAAACAGACAATTTCAGTTTCGCTAGTATTCTTTTCAGGAATCTCGGTGTCTGTAATTTCTTCTTGGGAGAACAAAGCCAGTAGTTCTTCTAAAATGTGTAACTGAACTGTAGCTGGGCAATTGTGCTCTCTACCCCATCTTTCGCCGCACTTAAAGCAAATGCCTTTGGCACGGCGATAAGCACGCAATGCATTGACTTTTTCTTCCGCACTATGCTTGGCAGCATCCATTCCCCGGTGGTCAGAAGCACGAGTAACACTTGTAGTAGGTGTAATTTGAGCTGGGACAGAGAAGCCTCGTGCTGGAACCTTGATGTACTTGTATTCAATTTGTGGTCATGTAGGTTCGCCTGCTGCCACTTCTTCTTGCAGTAGTGCGAGTGAGCATGCAATATCCAAATCAGCTGGGCGCTGCACCATCATAACTGAACTGATATCCGGCCGTAGACCCTCGACAAAACAGGTAAGAAAATAGTAGGGGTGAGTACTGTCAGAGTAGGAAACTAGGTAATTTATAATGACATCAAAGCATTCAATATAATATGCAACAATGGTAAGCTGTTTGATAGCATAAAATTGGCGGATCAAGAATTGATGACGATCACGACCAAATCTAGTGCAAAGGAGAGATGTAAAAGAAATCCAATCGAGCCCTGCTAACTTTTTCTGAACAGATTGAAGCCAGATACCAGCGGCACCTGCAAAGTGTAGAGTGGACATGGGAACCCAGTACGAATTGTGAATAGCGAACATGTGAAAGTAATGCTCAGCTAGTGTCTTCCAGAGATTAGGATTTTCTCCGGTGAATTGTGGAAAGTGTATAGCGGGGGCAGTGGTGCCTAGTGTAGACATCAATTGATTGGAAACCAGAGCCGCATCGACAGGATTTGTAGACATAGGAGTTTGGAAGGAAACCATACCCGTGACCGGAGGTACCATCGGTAAACCTGAGTTCATCGGAAGGAAACCCCCGGTAAGATGTTGCTCGTTGTGGCCGTTTTGCCCGTGGATCGCCCCTTGAGGTGTTGGGGCCGTGGCGGTGAACTGGGCCGCCGCTGATCCACCTTCGGTTGTTGATGGAGCCGATCATGCGCTTGGAGATCGGCCACCGCCTCAGTGAGGTTGGCGAGGCGTGCCTCCAGATCCGGGCGCCACTCGGCTAGGTCGCGCAACTGCGCTGTCTGAGCCGCAATTTGCTGTGGTAGTGTAACATCCCAGCATTTAGGACTAAACGAAGGGTAGATTTAGGATTTTGTGCATCTGCATGCATGCATCTGAAAATCTGGAGAAATTTTTCGCCAAATTAAAAGACTAGAGTGATCAGAATTCTCACTCCGATGAATTAGGTTTAGTGACATCATAGGGGGAGTAAGATGATTTTTGACATGACCTCTATTGTTTTCTGGAGTTATGAGGGAAGAAATTTGACTTATAAATAATTATTCACAATAATACAAATACAAGTATTATAAATAAAAGTATAAAGATTATTAAAATCCAACATTACAATGTTATTTTACAATAAAAGAATAAAGGAATATTACAATGAAACAAAGAAGAGAATAAAGAAAATGGAAAATGAATTACAATAATTAAACAAATAAAAGAATTCTTTATTAAAAGAATATATATTACATTCTTCTTTTACAATAAAGGAATAATAAGAATGGTTACAATAATAAGATAAACTAATGTATTACAATGACTTCACATTAATTCTTGACAGAAAAGGGAATTACAAAAAATTGGATAAAAAGAAAATCCTAAAACCAATCTTCATCTTCACATCTTCCATTTCCTGATCTTGTCCCTGTAAAAGCATGAAGTAAACAATATATCTCTACTACCTAAAAAAAAAACCTCGTGTTCCGTTGTCGACAATACGTCGAGCTCCTTCGTCAATCGTCCCACCTACTTCGTAGAGATCCCTAAAACCGTTCACGAAAGTATAACTGGGCCGACATATCCGCCGAGCATTACTCCACCTCTCCCATCTCTCAGGTTCTTCCTCTACATGCCTCCACGCCACGGCGCGGCCTACCTTCACACCTCCACATCTGCCGCAGTTCCGCTGACGCCTCCGCTCTTCGCGCGTCCGCGCCTATCGCGTCTTCATACCATCCACCATCCGTGCCCCAAGCCTACATCTTCTGGCTCCACTTACGACTGGAACCACAACCAGTGCAGCCCGCTCGTCGCCTTTGCCAAGAATGATGAGATGCTCCTGCAGAAAATCGCCAGGATGGGAGATGGGGTCGTCGACTGGAACTACCGATAAAGGATCGATGGATCTAGAGCAATCCCTTGTCGTGGATTGCCCTTGTGAGGTAGGCACTTCTCCTTCCCCACGCTCCGCTTGTTCTCCCCCAGCGCCAGTCTTAGAGGCTCAGTGACGGCCCTGCAATATCTCATACGAGAGCCCGCCGTGGCAGCTAGAACAGGGGCGATTTGTTGTCTTGATCTATGCCTGCTCATGCTGATGCCCTTCTCATGTTTGATAAAATGCGTACCCACCGCAAGAAGACACATCTCATGCTCCGAATCACTGGTAGAAAAAATAGCATGGAGATTTTTTCAGATCCGATGTGCGTCTTTGCCTCTCCCAGGTCCTAGCCAGACCTATCCATGTAGAACCACCGACAGCAGACAACTCATCAAGTTCTTGCTTTCTCTTCCAGGCATTAAGAACTTATTTCCACAACTGAATGTCGTGACCCTTCTAGAAAGAAATTACGTTCGTCTCTTGCTTTCTATTGCTTGTGGGGATTAACAAGCTATATAAATTCAGGGCTTCACACTAATGTTCTGGTGAGCTCTTTTTTTAGAATTCTATTTAGTGATATTCTGCCCATGTAACTAGAATAATTTCTATTTTTACTCATCTTGATTACTTGTCGATAAAGTGAAGTGACCTGATCATAAAATTCAGAAAGAGATAAGAGGTAATTATATCTTGCATTCATGGAGGAATGTCTGGATTGGAGGGGTGTACTATTCAGGTACATATTGTCACACTGATGCCTAGATTTACATGCCTTTTGTTTATATTTGTGCAAGATGGCCGGACCAAATAAGATGTGTTCATAGAAAACCAGACCTGCATATGTCCGTTCTTGTCTGTTTTGGCAGAGATTCTAATCTTGGATTTGCTTCATCGGCCGATATATTCATCAATGATGTCGGCTTGTTCCTAGCGTGCCTTTGATGAAGCTTTCTCAATCGACCGATATAAGTAGGGTGCTAATGTCCTGGCTTTGTAGAAGCTCTGGACTAATTCCTTGTCAGCTAGACAAGGATATAGTTAGCCTATTGCAGTCCTAAGAGAAGTGATTTTTTCTCATGTTTGGAGGTCTTACAAAAGCGCATTTAAACATATAGAGTGGAAATAGAAAAGAAAATATAGCCCGAGAACTATATTTTCTTAGTCTGATGAATTTTCTATCCTGTTACAGAAAAGTAAGGTGTCTGTGGCGTTGCGAAGGAGGTAGGACTTCTAGGGTGCAGACACGCTTGCGATGTAGATCAGTAGATGGTAAGTATCGCGCTACATCTGATGCACTAAGTCCATATGTATAAATATGTGTTATGACATTTCCGCAATCAAACAATTCATGGATGCATACCTGGGCGAAAGTATTATCCATTGCTATGATGTGGTAACAAATCTTCTGCTCATGTTTGTTTACCTCTAGCAATCTATGGATAATTTTTGGTTTCCTTTTGAAAAGGAATACGAGAAATTTTATTATTCCACTACATATCATATCCCTGTTTCGTAGTGGTGTGTCAAAGCCAGTGTACTAACGTTTCAATTTTGTATGTTGCCTCTCGCGGTTTGCATCACTTTAGGTTGCTGCAATGTTGATGGGGGTGTGCTGCGCATAAAATTCAAAATTGTTGCTCCTGGGTTAGAATGTTAATTGACAAGGTTTATTCCTCTTAACAACAAAGCTCTTTGGGGGTTATTTTTTCGATTAAGCATAAGAGGAACTCGGTGTTTTACTAATTCATAAGAAATTTAATAAAATCAGCAATATTCATGCAGTAACAAGTCAAACGGTGGCGTTGCGAAGGAGGTAGGACTTCTGGGGTGCAGACACGCTTGCGATGTAGATCAGTAGATGGTAAGTATCGCGCTACATATGATGCACTAAGTCCATATGTATAAATGTGTGTTATGACATTTCCGCAATCAAACAATTCATGGATGCATACCTAGGAGAAAGTATTATCCATTGCTGTGATGTGGTAACAAATCTTCTGCTCATGTTTGTTTACCTGTAGCAATCCATGGATAATTTTTGGTTTCCTTTTGAAAAGGAATACGAGAAATTTTATTATTCCACTGCATATCATATCCCTGTTTTGTAGTGGTGTGTCGAAGCCATTATACTAACGTTTCAATTTTGTATGTTGCCTCTCGCGGTTTGCATCACTTTAGGTTGCTGCAATGTTGATGGGGGTGTGCTGCGCATAAAATTCAAAAGTGTTGCTCCTGGGCTAGAATGTTAATTGACAAGGTTTATTCCTCTTAACAACAAAGCTCTTTGGGGGTTATTTTTTCGATTAAGCATAAGAGGAACTCGGTGTTTTACTAATTCATAAGAAATTTAATAGAATCGGCAATATTCATGCAGTAACAACTCAAACTGATGCAAGTTGTATTTTTTTGTTTGGGAGACGCTGATACGAGCCTTCGGTTTTCTTGTCCACAGATCGCGATGGGGCATGCAAGATAAGAATAAGGAGGACGAGAACTTGTTGAACCGGCTGGTGATATTTGCCAAGCACCGAGTAGGTTTTCTGCAGAAATCCCGCGAGGTCCTGTTCTTGTCGACTTTGAGGTCTGTGCCATCATTTTCTCCAGAACCAGCAAGCTCTACAACTTCTGGACTCAAAAGACCATGTCAGTTCTGCACCCTCTTTATGTTTCCATTGATATGTTTTCTTTGGAGATCGCAAAGGTGCAATATGTAGCTTGCTTCTAGGTTACCAAGGATCCTGTCAAGTTGAACCTTATGTGCTCCTGTCCAGGTCCCGCTCCGACCCACCAATCCATCTGACTCCTCTCGTTCCCCAGGTCCACCTCACCTCACTGCCCTGTTCCATCACTGGCGCGGCGCGCTATCTTGCTGCCCTGGCATCATCCAGGACGCCATCAACAACGACGGGCTACTGGCTCATGAATACCTCCTCCCTTCTGAACCTATTCCTCTATCCCCTTCAAATATAGCATCAAATTCTCTAATTTCCTCTCTGTTTTTCGATTTCATATTGGGGTGTTTAGCACGCTGCTACCTTGGCTCCAGGTCGGCGAAGGTCTCCACCACCATGCTGTCGAACTCAAGCATGGCCACCATGGCATCCTCACGCCACTCCTTACACCCAGGTGAGCTGAATAAGCCGGGGTCCCTCCCTTGCGCACCTTCATAGACACCAGCATCCCGGTCACAGCCTCACAGGCGATCACATCATGCGGCATGCGGTCATCATCCACGGAAAGAACATAAACTCCAGGTTTTGGAGCAATAAGCACGAATAATCATAAGCAGTTCACCATGTAGAGTTTGATTCCTCTGATCCATGATCGAAGTTGAGGTAAGGTAAATGACTAAATTCTGGAGTTCAGGAACCAATCAGACAGTTGGTTTACATTCAAACAATCAGCTTATACAGGTGAGTGGGCACATGATACATTGATTCCTCCGATCCATGGTCGAGTTCAAGTAAATGACTAAATTCTGAAGTCTAGGAACCGGTCAGACAACTTCTTTACATTTGCGATCAGCTTGGGTATGCAGGTGAGTGGGCACATGATACCCTGAGTTCAAGACAGATAAATCGGAGTTGGGTTAGTAGTTTGTGAATAAAAGATAGTGTCAGGCAAGAGCACGATGGAAGAATAGAAAAATAGAAAATTGATAGCTAATTTCTTCTGACCTAGTAGCATCGCAGCAACAAATGTGCGGGATGTCGATGCTCTTGGCAATGCCAACAAAGGTTGGTCATCAGATGCAAAACTTACAATATTTGTCACCACCTTTTTTTGGTTTAGTAAGCTGCCTTTGTCATCTTGGATTTGATGTACTAAAACCTTCTGATAAATGTGTATAGCTATCATTCCACGGTATGTTCCTTCTGATAAATGTGTATGGCTATCATTCCACGGTATGTTTTTTCGTGTACTGAATCTCAACTGGCATGTTGTTTCATCATTTTCTTCCGCAGAAAATGGTGTTCAACGAGACAACTTAGACTTCAGGCTGGACTAAGTGTATTGGATAAACACCCATTTGATAACCTGAAAATACAGATATTTGGTTCTTCAATTTAAGCGGGAAAGTAAAATGGTTAGCGTAGCACTCTTTGTAGCCTCAATTCCTTCTCTTTGATTCCATATTCACAGGCTTATATTACTAATAACTTTGCTAGAGTCTGATAAAAAAGTCTATATCTAAGAAGCAGTTAGGTTCTCAACCTGAAATACTATAAAAATTGGCAGATAGAAGAGATACCAGATGGACTATAAATGTGTAGCCCATCTTGTAATCGGATCGGAGGAATGTGGTTATGACAAAGCAGAAAAATATTATCTCCTCTTCGCTGCCGTGGCGGCTGTGTTTTCTATGTTCTTCAAATGTTTCTCTTGTTCAGCTGGTGTGTGGCTTGCCATGAGATCATTTGGTTCCTGACTAAAGTCGTTATAAGTTTTCAGATTAATACGATGACAACTTTGAAGAATTTTGATGAGGCAACACACAAACAGAAAAAGTCTGATAAGTTGAAAAATTCAGAGAAAAAGTGATAAGATATGCATTGCGCCAAGTTTGCACGCGTCTGTGACACATATTTTGTCTCTCCCGTTGCAACGCACGGGTGACACATATTTTGTCTCTCCCGTTGCAACGCACGGGCATCTTTCCTAATAGTATAAAGAAGTTTTGGGGGTTAGAATTACTCTCAGTAAGGCAATGTGATGCATTGCTTGTCACATCATTGAGTTTTAGAGAAGAAAACTAGTCAAGTGTAAATCTGTTCTTATCAAGTCTGTCTCAGCACAGCATCGTTGACATAAATGGGGCAAGTTTCACCAATTTAGTAAAAGGTAAAAGTCAAAGAGTAGAACCATCAGCAAATATCAAGAAATTTTAACTTGATATGATCCATAACATCACAGCAAGCATACATGCATCACACACACCACATGCAGCTGTTGTGTTGTCAACACCACAACTAGCACATGAAGTAGATAAGCAAAAAGGCACCAGCCATAGCAGGGCTACAAGCATATCCATCCCACACACACCACCAGCCATAGTTCCTTCACTAGCTCTAGAGCACCACAAAGAACATCATATGTTTTTATTTGATGTTTCCAATAACACACAGCTCAAACCACCTCACTAGCAACCTAGTTTCAATCTTGTACTCCTAACAATCTGGTTGCTTCAATGAGCCATCCAGATGTAGGTCAGGATCAAACAAGATAAGGAGGAGGAGGAGGAGAATATCAAGAAAGAGGCTAGTAGCAGATCAGGGAGGATAAGGTCAACAAGATCAAAACCACAGCAACAGGAAGAGCTACTCAAGCTCAATTTAAGACATACCAAGCATCAACATATGCTTCTCAACATAAGGTTGCTATTCCTCTCTAAGACAGCCAAAATGTTTGATGTCAATGGATCTCCTATTTTCTTTTCCCAAGATGGATTTAGGGTAATAGGAAGCTCTTAGTATAGTGTAGAAGTGCTACACTAATTTCATCCCAGAGCTGTTAAAAGCCAACAAGTATTTGTTCTTATTATACATCTGGCCTCAGAACCACATCATAGGCAAGGGTTGGACAAAATATTAGTTAAGGATATTTTAGCAGATCATATAGTTGATCTAGACAACTGTGCATCCTCCAGAGAGGTACCACAGCAGCTAGATCATCTATAAAGGCTACAAATCTTACATATAGGACATAGCCAATAAATCAAAGCACCAACTTTATAAGCAATCTAAATCATTTTCCTAGGTGAGAGTCACCAGGAATCATTCTATCCATTCAAAGATCTAGGTCTCAACTTTATGCATCATTGACCAAGATCACATATTAAGCTTCAACATCTAGATCATCCACACTAGAGGATATCATTTTTTCCACACTCTACTTGGCAAGCTTAGCTTATACAGTAATGGGGATCATTGTGTTCCATCCTAAGGGAGGCATCACAGTGATATCATTAATGAATCTACAAAAGCCACCAACACTGCTTACAAGATACATCCATACAAGATTAATCACTTTCCTAGACAAAAGAATTCTAGGAATCATTCTTAAAATTCCGATCTCTCTGTCAACCTGGACAGGCAATAAGATCAATCCCAATCATCATTTTAACCTAAAACATATCCCATTTTTACTACCATATTCAACAGATATAATGTTACAGAAAAACTACTTCCTGAAGCAAAGCTTCAGCAAGTTAAGAATCAGAACATTAAGATTGCAGTATACATTTAGAATCCACCATTCACATTAACCAAATCAACCACTGGTTCACATGCAATTATATCTGAAAGCCAAATCATTTCCTTAGTGTTGGCCACTAGGAATCATTTTTCAAATAAAAGAACAAATCATTTTCCTAGGAATAATACTAGGAATCATCTTTGGATACAAATCCATAGTCACCCATGACATTCATTCTATTTAGGGGATAGTCATTTAAGCCAACATGCAGATATAATATATTCCAGGAACTACTCCCTAAAGCAAAGCTTCAGTACTTTAAAATCAAATATCAATCCATTCAAATACACAAGGAGCTCACTGAATGGAAATTAGACACATGGTGTAATCCAAACATTTCTTCTGTAGCCAATTTATAAGAAGGCCATCTATTGCATGAGTATAGTATGAGCTCCAGTTTAACTAACAACATAGCATCTGACTAATGGAATTTCAGAAGGTATTAAGCATAAATCTTGCTAAGAGAAATATGTTCAACAACATTGTGGGACAGCTTCTAGAGAGCCCTTAATAGTATTACAGAGGGGGAACTCTAGTTAGGATTCATACAGAGCAATGAGAAGAGAGGAGAGGCAAGGAAAGAATGCCTACCTTTGGCAAGCTACTGCTCGCCGAAGAGGAGGCAGATTGGACCAAGCAGCGGCACAGCGGCACGGAGAGCACCAAGTGCTTACCCCGCGCCGAGCTGTAACCCGCGGCAATCAACGCCACCAGCTCGTCACCGCAAGCAACTGTGGCCAGCAACCACGAGCACCCCACCACCAGACCCTCTCTGCATCACCAGGACACCACCACTTCGCCACCATCACCATCCAGGAGTCACCGGAGCATACCAGAGATGAAGGCCGAAACCCTAGCCACAGGAGTGTAACGCGGACGAGAGAAATAGGGTTCGTATCACAGATCGAATTGGTGGAAGGGAGTAGCAGAGGGGAGAACGTCGAGGGCGACCGATGGCGGCAGCCAAGGAGGCCGGCCATGGTTGCACGGCGACGACGGCGGCACCGCGTCGCCAGAGAGGGAGGAAGGAGAGGATCGAGCTCGCGTGTAAGGAAGAAGGGGGTCGAGTGGATCGAGTTGACCAACCGCGATTGGGCCCTGTGGTTTAGACCCACTAAGTGGATTGGGCTAAATGGGCCCAGGAACATTGGCCCAATTTAAATAAAAAACAAAAGTGGAATTATTAAAATACCCTATACACATTTTAAGCCCTAGAAAAATGTAGAAAAATCCTAAAAATATATTCCATATATAAAAATCTTTATTAAAATAATATCCACCTAAGAAAAATGTAAGCATATTTGTTTAAGTTTAATAAAATGGAAATAAATATTAACACCCTTAAATATCTAAATGAAATTTAATAAATTCAGAAAAATTCCTAAAAATAAATAAAAATCACTTTTATAAATAAAAATAAATCTCTTATCTCATAAAAATACTAACATAAAATTTTACTAATAAAATTTAAAACAAATATTTAAAGACATTAAATAATTAAGAAATTGCGTAAAAATAATAATAAAGATAATGTTTTAAAAAATCATTTTTTAAAAAGTTAAGCAAGTATATTTATTGGAAAGGTACTAAGTATATTATTATAATTTTTTTAAAGTTCTTATATCATATAACTTGAATTATCTAAGTTATTAAAATAAGATAATTGTTTTGTCAATTGTTTAATATTATTTCCCAAGAAAGAAATGATATTATTCGAAACATAACCTTTTGAATCTAACTAGTCTAAACCATAATTATAATTTAATATAAAATCTAGGTGTAAACAATTAAATTTATAATCTTCTTTTAAAATCCTTAACTAACTATAAGTCAAGGATTTACAAAGGTATCCTTTGCAAATCATTACAATTCATAAATAATCATATTTATCAAACTTGAAATTCACTAAATAAATTACAATAAAATCCATCTATTTTTATAAATAAAAATCTCAAAGTATAATCTATAAATACTACACATGCTAAATTTACATCTTTAAAACAAAGTTCCATAATTATAAGATTTTATTTTTATTATGCTTAGGAAAAACCCTAATAATTGATAATGCTACAAATGCTATATCCCCAAGTCCAATTATATCTTGATAATTAACCTTGGTCTGATATATCATAAGCTAGATATATAATGGCTCATATCATTTAAACCTTATCAGAAACCATAAGTTTAATCTTATTAATATTCAGAATTGAATAACTTAACATAAAGAGTATTTTCTTCAAACGTTATTCTTTTTGCCACTTCAAAAGAAACACTATAACATTTCTTTTAAGCCATAACAAAATTAAAACGTAAACCTTGTAATGATTACATGATATCAACCAATCTTAGAATTGTATTACGATTGTACATTACTTTCATGTCTTATATGTTATCCAAAAACTCTTACCACTACACTCTTTTATGAATTAAACTTAAAGATAAATCCCATCCTAAACAAATCATCTAAATACAACTCATTTTTAATGGTTGGGGAATTATTTGGGACTCTACATTATGCATCTCATTACTTATGCATAACAGCATATTGCTTCTTTAAACATTGTCCTTACCGGGCAATAACGGTATTTTTGTAGAACCCGAGGTCCAGGGTCAAGTCGAGACATTTGACTACAATACTTCGCTATATCAAGGCAAGTTCACACTTGCTCATATCCTTTGATTATTTTTTTGTAAAGTATTTTGCAAATCCAGTGTTGTCATCACCTGCATTTCAAAAAAGCCGAAAACCCTATTTTCATGATTAAAGTGAACTATTGGTTACTGATCCAGGGTGATCAACTAATCTATTAAATCTGGCAGTTGGAATACCACTACACAGGAATGTATCATCTAGGACTTAACAACCAATGTCGCCAGTGATTCTCGCGCCGTATATTACGCGTTAACCATGAGATCTGGAATGGGACGGAGAAGTCAGCTAGATCGGCTCCCTTTCGCATGCATTGGACACTGTTCTGGGAATTTGTGAGTTGCAGATCGTGGGTATAGCCATTTTATACGGGGAAAGGTCTACCGTGGATCTAGGCTTACAAAAGACAGATTACTAGTGTTAATGGTTTTTGTGTGTAACCAACTAAGGTATAGCCGTTTTATATGGGGAAAGATCTTCCTTGAGTTTGGGCATACACTAATTGTGGTGTATGCGGGATCGCGGAGAAGGACAGTGATTGTCTTGGATCATCTACTGGGCCCCACACCATAGGAAGTGTGGACGGGAAAGATTCGCCCGGTTGTGCATCAAGGATTTGATCTCTCATGGGTAAAGTGACGCACCTCTGCAGAGTGTAAGAAATATAACTTGTTACTCCCTGTTCCGGGAAGGAGCTACGAACGCTGCAGGAAAGGAACTCCATGAAAGTTCTGGTAAACCTGTGAAGGCTGACGGACATAGCTTTTCAGAATAAAAGCAATCTTTGAAGAAATGTTTACGAAAACCTGTATTGCCTACGACCTATGGTCTGTGGCTGTAGATATAGTGCATCAAACACTCCTTTTTAGTGAACTTGCTGAGTACGCTCGTACTCTTAACCCTTGCTAGATTCTGAAGACATTAACAGTCAGGAAGAGGAAATACTATATCCAATTGAAGACCAAGAAGAATTCCTCTATGAAGAACCAGAAGTATCCGGAAGCGTCGAAGGGAACAATTATGAAAACATCTATGGAATGGAGACCGACATATCTGAAGTGTAGATGTATCATATATAGTGATCTAGCCCAGTAGCATAGATCTCTATCCTCTATCTATATTAAATCTCGTATAAACCTTAAAGTTTAGTTTGCTTCTTTATCTTGCTCTCAGAATTATTATAGCTTAGCCCTGAGTCATCGGGATACCTCTACGGACCTAAGAGGATCTCAAAGTCGTCATGTAATTTCTGGTTGTAATAATGATAATGTATGATGTGGACCCCCTTTGTTTCTGTTGTACCACTCTGAGGATGTAATATTTGCGGAATGGTACTCCGTGAGTGTTATGTCCATGATTATAGTATACTACAACATGCAGTGGTATGCTGGGTCACCATAGATAGCCCCTGCTGGGTGGCGAGGATGGTGTTGCTCCGCGTGTTGGCGTTCATCTCCATACGATCTAGGTACTCACGGAGATCCGGATCCATGGTTTCCAGTAGCCGATTGCGATCTGCAGTCCGCTTGCGAGTTTCCAGACTGAATTTGTGGAAGTGGGAGTGGGGAATTGGATCGGGGGTGGATAATCTGATACCAGATGTTAGGTACCCGATAGATTGTGCTGCTATTTCTCACGAATTGTATTCAGAGTCTGGGATTACAGGGTAAATTGCAAAGAGAATACTAAGATATTACAATCGGAACAAGTCTGCCGCCGTCCGGTTCTTAGCCGTGATCCCGAGGATGCCGGTGTCATGTTGTGGTGGTTCTTCTTAAGTACTCGCAGGTTCCATGCACTGCTGTCTCAGGTTGTCCAGTCATCGCCTTGACATCTTCTCTTGGGCTGAATGATGCGTTTGGGTCTCTCTCGCTTAAGCTTCAGGCCCATATCGCTCTCCAACCCCTGGGATGTACTAGAGGTGTTGGGATGTACTAGAGGTGTTGACATCTTGTATCTCCTCTGTTATTTAATGCTGCAGCTATTGTCTGGCTAGGTTGTTTAGAAAAGCTCAAAATAGTGATTTATGTGGATTGGTTCCACACATTATTGACAAAGGAGTGTTAGTTTTATAGTATGCAAATGATACTGTTGTCTTGTTTCAGGAGGATATTGACATAGCCCTGAACATCAAACTATTGTTATACATTTTTGAACAAATGGTCGGTTTAAAAATAAATACTTTTTGAACAAATGGTTCGTTGCATGGAAAACAAAAAATTTCTACCGCATGAACACACACAAGTCAAGATCTATCTACTAGATTGTAGCAACGAGTCGATAGAGTACTCGCCCTCGAAGATTCCAAAGTGGTTAACGAGAGCGGATTCTCGTGGATGATGTAGTCGTTCACTTGCCGATCTCAAGATCGCGTAGATGATCCTTCCGGCGCCGCGTTCCGACAGCGCTCCCGTAGTCAGTCACACGTTCGGTACTCGATGAAGACCTTCCTCTCCCTTGTTCCAGCATGCAGTGGAGGTTGTAGATCTTTCCTCGCGATTCTGGAAGCACAACGGCGTGGTGTCGGAGTTTAGAGGGGAAATCTCGCAGGGCTTCGTCTAAGCCGGAGCGGGTATGGTGGAGTAGAAGAAGGCCTCCTCGATCTAGGGTTTAGAGGGTGCCGAGGGGGTGGTGTGGCCGGCGGCTAGGGTCTAGGGTTTAGCCCCAAGTCGGCTACTAGAGGAGATCCCTAGGTGGCGTCTTGTAGAGAAGGGGTGGCGGCCGGCTAGGGTTTGGGTGTGAGGGGTAGGGGACGCCCTACCCCTCCTTATATAGGTGGGAGAGGCAGTTTGGGGGGAATGGAGTCCTCTCCAAACTCCTCTTCTAGTCCGGCTCAAGGGAGAGGGAGGAATCCTCCCTTAGGTAGGATTCCTTCCCTCCCTCCACTTGGCTACCAATGTTGGCGTTTGACTTCTTCAAATTGGCCTTTGGACTTTCAAACTAGAGTTTGATTTCTCTCTTTAAATTTCCCAACCAAGTGACATAGGACATGATGCAACCATTCCACTTTGTCATGACACATCCATGTACCCTTCCCCTTTCAGATCGGTGGACCTTCTAGACCCTTCGAGAACATTCCGGTGAAACACCAAAACCATTCCCGAACTCTAGAATTGGACTTTCCTTATATGAAGCTTATTCTCTGGACCATTCCGGATCTCCTCGTGATATCCCGGATCCCATCCTAGACTCCAAACTACAATCGGTCTCTTTATTCACTTTCCATATCTACTAAACAACATCGAATCCTTAAGTGTGTCTCCCTACGGTTCGTAAATTATGCAGACATGACCAAGACTCTTCTCCGATCAATAACCAATAGAGGAATCTGGAAATTCATATGGCTCCCACATATTTCTACGATTACTTTGTGATCTAATGAACCATTTACATATGATACCAAATTACCTTTGTCTCGCAATACTTTATTTATCCGAGGTATGATCGTCGGTATCTCTGCATACCTAGTTCAACCTCGTTACCGATAAGTACTCTTTACTCGTTCCTGTGATATGTGATCCCTTGTGAGCCAGTCACATGCTTGCAAGCTAATTGGATGACATTCCACCGAGAGGGCCTGTAGTATATCTATCTGTCATATGGATGGATAAATCCCACTCTTGATCCATGTGCTTCAACACATACTTTACGAACACTCAGTGTCGCCTTTATAACCACCCAATTACGAAGTGGTGTTTGATGTCATCAAAGCATCCATCCGGTGATGGTGATTAACATGATCTCATGGTCGAAGTATTTAGGTTACTATGTATCTGAAAGCCTATAGCAAACGAACTATTGAAATGACTTGATCTTTATGCTACGCTTATCTATAAGAGTATGTCCATCACACCATTCTCCTAATGATATGATCTTGTTGTTAATAACATCTCAATGTTCATGATCAGGAAACCGTGATCATCTATTAACCAACAAGCTAGTATTACAAAGAGGCTTTACTAGGGACTCTAACAAGTTTACAAATCACACAAGTATTAATGTTTCCGGTTAATACAATTATAGCATGAATGTAAACATTTAGCATAAACACAAAGATATAATAATAACTACTTTTATTATTGCCTCTTGGGCATATCTCCAACAGGTGGAAATTTGAAACTAAAAAAGGTTTGCTTCCAATGTATATTACATGAAGAATATGAAATTGTATCTTACAATAGAATGGATTATATTCATCTAGGATTGTAACAAGTAGAAGAATATGTTATTTTATGGCATCCCATGAGTTAAAAACCTTTATAGAAGAAAACTATGAAACTCATGTAGTGGTTAGATGACAAGAATATTTTCTTGATTGTACCCTTATTATGTGCATGGCTGAATTCTCTAAATATATATATATATATATATTGTTGACTATAACAAGAGGCTTATTGCTGCCCAAGAAAGCACCAATGTTTTGCAGGGAGAAGATGACAAAAGCATAATCTTGGGTCAGGCTGGGCGTTCGGGTTACCCGAATTTTTTGGGTCGGGTAATTCGGGTTTTATGAAATTCGGGTAATGGAAAATGGCACCCAGAATTTAATGGAAATAATCAACACCCGATGATTCGGGTACCCGAGGTTTCGGGTTCGGATTCGGGTTTTCCCCGATTTACCCGTGTAGAAGCAACACCTCGATGTACAACTGCTTCCCTTCGAGAGGTTGCGAGGCTAGAAGAGGATTGGAGGAAGACAAGCATATGAGTAAGGGGAAGGTCAAGCCAACGTGACCGGCGGCGCGTGCAAGGCGGTTCCCCACTTCTCGCCGTCGAGGGAGGCAGTTGGCATGATGCTCTTACCGTTCTCAGGCGCAGGTGCGAGGAAGGCAGCCGACGCAGTGCTTCTTGTGCTGCCAGGACCAGGAGGGTCGCCAGGGAGGAGGTAGACAGCGGCCATGTCTAGGACTCGGGGCGCGATGGAGGAGTCCGACGGCGGCGTGATCTATGGTGTTGTGCGTGATCTGTGGCTGCGTGGGTTGACCGTTTTAGGGTAGCGATGTGTGCTGTACCGTGCAAGGTGGGTTGTTCGCTGCTGGGCTAGGCTGTGTACGAGGTTTGGAGGTTAAATTGTTGGGCTGGCCTAATGTTTTTAATATATTTCGGGTTATTCGGGTACCAAAAGTGCAAATCCGAATTTTGCCAAATTAATTCGGGTTTTTGCTTTTGCCACCCGATGTAACACCCGAATTTTCGGGTTTCGGGTAATTCTGGTTCGGGTCCGGGTATTTCGGGTTCGGGTTTCGGGTTTTATGCCCACCGTGATTCTTGGGAATGTCCATGCACCCAAAAAATAGGATAAAACAAAGAATAAGATATGGTCCAACCTAAGCTTGGGGATGTATGGGAACCTCTAAAAAATGATAATAACACTCAAACTCTTAACTAATTTGTCATTTATGAGAACCCATGCTATGATAATTGTGCAAATAAAAATTCTATGGTCATCTTTGATAACCCATGCTATTATGATGAAACTAATAATGCTCCTTCACTTGCTACTAATGTTACTAGTGATACCATTGATAATGAGGAGTGGTGCTTAGATATGCTATATGATAATGCTTTAGATGATGGCCCTATGCTTCTTGATAACCATCCATGTATCACAAATGAGGATAAAAATGATAAACTTGCCTTCCCATGATGATACTATTATTAGTAAGAGTCCTATAATATTCTTGAGTTCTCCTGATTTAACCTTAGAGGAGAAATATGAACTTGCTAGGAAATATATATGTGGTTTGAAAAACATTGTTTGCAACCATGATATTGATATTGAAAATATTACTAGCAACTATTTTGAAAGAGGAAAGCATGCTAATGGATGCCATGAAAAACTCTATGAACTTGCATGCTTTGAATGGTTATAATGATAGATGTGCTTCTAGTGAGTGTAGTAACTATGAAAGAGGAGGTGATAAGTTCCCTCTTTATGATTCTAGTTATTATATGTTGTGTTCTCCTAGTGATATTATGCAATGTCATGATCTATTTGCTGTTTTAGTGATATATAAAATGCCAATGCATAGGAATAAAGTGAGACTTTGTTGTTATTGTTCCCATATCTTGCGGTGCTTTTTACCATGTTTCAACTTGACTATCACTTTGATTGATCTGAGCAAACCATGGGACCCAGGTATTTTGTAAGGAAACACTTTCCAAGGAATAATGAGATGGCGCAAAAGTATAAGTTACCACATGATCTCCATCCACCCTTAATCAAGTAAGTAAAGCCTAGCTATATGACTATAAAGAAAGCGCTTTGCGGGAGGCAACCCGATTTATTTTCCTTTAGATTTTTGTTTTGAACTCTTGCTGAAACAAGAGATCTTTATTTTAGTTTAATTTCAGGAGTTTTTAATAAAGTACCAAGTGGAACCCATTTTGGATGTTAAAAGGTTGTTAAAACATATGGAGTAGCAAATTCCTGCAGAACAGTTTTCAGTATAAGAATTTTCTAAATTTTTGTAACTCCGTTTGTGCTCATATTAACACACCATTTACAACTTTTCATCCTCTGTATGCAAAAAATTAGCTGAAATTCCTGACATGTCTAAGTGGGCGAAATAAATTGTTTTGCAACTGTTGAAAATCTAGACAGATTGTGCCATGTTTTGTTTTAACCATTCCCAAGTGTCCTAAAATGATTGTTATGAGTCATATTATATGCTAGGGATGTGTAGAAACGTTATATGCTTTCTAGAACATTTAGAAAGAATTTTTTATTTGATATATATAGCAACTATTATGCTTTTGTGCCATTAATGTCACCACTCGGAAAAGAGATGGGAGAAAAGTTTTGTGTTGAAGTTTTTTGACAGGGAATAGAGAAACATCACATCAAGAGGAATACAAGGATGGTGAAAAACATAAGCTTGGGGATGCACCCACTAGACCTATTAAACTCTCGGTTTGCAAACCTCTAAACTTTGTTTTTTGAGCAACATAAAACTATCGTAGAAACTTGGAGCATCTGTTTTGTTTATTTACTTTTGTTTGCAATAAAAGTACCACCATCATGAATTATTATGCATGTTTATGATTAATCTACTGAAAAGAACTTTGCCATGATGAGATTAAGATTGAATATGAATGCCATGAAATAAAAGAAAAGGGGGGATAAAAGCAAAAAGCTGAAATGCATGTTGTGTCTAGTTTCTAAGCTCAAGTACTTTATATGAAGTATGATTTGTTTGTGCCTATTAATTTATATCCTTTGCTCATGTATATTTATGTTCAACCATGAGTAGCATGGTAAGAAAATAAATATTGGCATTATGAACTAGATGGCACACTCTTCAGATCTCTTTTTGCTAAGCCTTCACAATGCAAGCTAAGACTTGTTCCAAACCCCCTAAAATAGATTAGGCATATCCACTTATCAGTGGAAAAAGCTACTTTCAAGTATAATATGTGTGTTAATTCTCCAAACATTCTTAAAACACCTCTTTTGTGTAATTTAAAGCTCATATGAAAGTAAGGATTGGGGTGATACAACTATGAAACTTTATGTGCTTTACATCCTATAAGTTGTTTGTTAGCCAAACCATGTTGTCATGGCACAAGCTTACAATATCCATTATTGACATATCATGTTTGTTCTTGCTTTGTCCTGCACTACACATTAGAGTAAGCGTACGAAAAGAGAAAATGCTCATGGACCTCTAGCCAAACCCATGCATGACATGGTGGAAACTTACAACATGACAAACAATGATGCTCTTTTCAAAATAAATTTGCTGAGAGGACTCATATGTCTGTTTGTATTATCTTCTGAAATGTGGAGATATGCCCCTTATGAAAATAACACAAAAGAAGCATGCTTCCTAGATACCAAAGTTATAAAGGGCATATAGTCACATAGGGGCAAGAGGTACCTTAGTGATGCAATTTTTATGACAACCTATGCTATATAATGACATGTTATAGCTTCAGTTCATTGGTAAAGGTGCATGAGACATACAACTTGTAAAATGTTTAACACAAAAGAAGCATGCTTCCTACTTGGAAGCCCATCCTTATTAGTATTGTTGACATGAATTACATAGCTCAAAACTTTATTTTACATTCTTTATGGAGGGTTAACATATGTATTCAATGCTTAATTTTGGTACGAGATGCAAAACATCTCAAGGGAAGACATGAAACTAAGAAGTGAGTCTTCTAGTCGGGCATTAAACTATGAAGTGGGCCCAAAATAAAAGTAGAGGCATAAAACACCAATGCCGATTATAGGAAGAGTTTCTTATTCTATAGGTTCATCAAAGTGTGCTTGAAGGTTTGTTTTGTACCTCATTTGTTTTAGCACACCATCACTTATTGTTTAAGATGTTTATAGATGTGCAAAAGATACAACTTGATATTACACTTGCATATTATGTTTCATTGAAAGGATTTGAACCTATGAACTTTACATGATAATGAAAGAAGCAAAAGTAACAAACTCCAAAGTCCATGTTTATTTTTATCACCTTTATGCTCAAGGACGAGCATAGTTAAGCTTGAGGATGTTGATGCATGTAAAATGCATACATGAATTTTGTAGTTTGTTGACATGATTTACCACATATTTACAACATATATGATGTTAGTTCCATGTTTTACTTTGATTTTGGGGATTTTCTAAACAACCCCTCTCTTTTGGTTTTAATTTTTCTGGCAGAAAAACCTTCTGTTAATGTTTTTGACTTTTCAGGAGCTACAGAGCTGATGACTGCAAGTGCACAGGTCGTTTGTAGCCAGTTTTGAAGTTCAGATATCGATCCCACAGGGAGCCCAAAGGTTAATGTTTATTGGTTAAGTCCTTGTCACACCCGAAGTTGTCACAGGTCTTCGAGTGAATTGACTGCAAGTGTTGAGAATAAAATGGAATTTGGGTGTAAATGGAAGTACTTAAATAAAACTAAAATGTGAACTTCAGAAATAAAAAGCATAAAAAGTAAAGGACGATTTGTTTGTTCTTTTCTGCAGATGACGAAGTAGGTGCGGAGAGTTTCAGTTGATGGTGATAGTGAATGTGCCGGTGAATGAGTGATAAGTGTATCAATTATAATCTTATAAGTATGTGTGTAGGCGAGCAACTCATAATTAGTTGAAACTCCTCTTGGTAGATTTCATCCCAACTTCAATAATCCTACTAGCCTGTTTACCACAACCATGGTCAGTCGCTAGACGATTAAGATCCTTCAGGTTGCTTAGCAATTAAGCTCCTTGGATCAGACTAATGCAATAATCTCGGTGGTTCCTCATTATCCACAAGTAAAACTACTTTTCCATTGATATATCTGTGTCACTTGAGGGTCGTCGGTCTGCTAGCAAACAAGATTCTATCTATGTAGAACAAAGCATCAAGTTGTCTAGGCCCTTAATTGGACAACATGCATTAAGCATCCCACAGATAGTCAAGCACACATAATATAGTAATTAGAATTAACCACAAACTTGGTGGAAATTATGTAGGCACATCACATCTCACCAATCCCCTACATCTCCCACTCCCAAGGGAACTTACTCACACATGAGAGAAGAAACATCATCGATATAATTAAATAAAGGGAGTTCTTCTCTATATTACCATGGAGATCCACAATAAGAAATAGAAACAAATCCAACACAATTCAAGATAGGAAGAACAATCTCAAACCCTAATCTTGCAAAGTGGAGATCTCTCTCTCGAGTACAAGTAATGGCTATGGAGGAGTGGTGGCTAGGAGATCGAAGATCGTGGAGCGAGATGAAGAGCGTCTTCCCCTTCTTCTCCGGATCCCTTCTTTCTCCCATCTGGATGGTATGGCGGCTCGTGTGTTATGTTTTTGACCTTAGCCTCTTCACGAAAGTTGTCCCTTTTAATAAGATGAAGGAGATGGCAACTATACGGTAGTGGACTGTATAGTTGTTCATTAAACTTGCAACTATATGACGGCTTCGTTGGGAAACCCCAAGAGCAAGGATGATGTAGCACATCAAGTCTTCCCTCAGTAAGAAACCGAGGTTATCGAACCAGTAGGAGGAAGGAAACATCTCAAAGGTGTTGCATTGTAACACCCTCAGAATCGGACCTATGCAAGTTTTAGTGAAACCCGCCAAACCCGCATAGAAACGATTCAAAGGTGCCCACCAGGCACTTTCGTGCGGGTGGAAAACGAAGTAATAACATTACACAACAGTCCTCGATGGGACCCACAGAACAGATATATACAACAGCGACTCAACGAGTCAAGAATACAGATATAATGTACAAAGATCCAAATCACCTTGAAAATGATAGGGCGTCCGACTACGGACAAGATGCAAATGGGGCTAAGAGCCCTGAAGAATAACCAATGGCGTCCATAATCCTGCCCAGGCCAAGCCGGAAGGGTAACCCTGCTAACGACGTCGATCTCAAACCTACTTAAACAAAAGGGGTGCCGACAAAGGGCAAAGGAAAAAGAGGAGCGTCAGTACTGAGGCCAGTACACGGCGAGTCTAGAATTCGGCGGTCCTCGCCTACATAGGTATGGTGGACTGAGCGGCAGCGGCAGCATGCACGGGACAACCTATAGAGACTCGATACAACTGGCGGCTATCAGAGAGGGGGCAAGAAGGACCTATTCGGAACCAGCCTGATACTACCACCAAACAAACCCATCCTGGTGTTTCCCCCTCGAGACCAATCGAGGAAGTCAACCGAGGAACTCACACAGTTGGCAGTTTTATTTATTCAGTTATCGTTGCAGCAATTACTAGTCAGGTATAGATAATCATCCTGATAAAATAAGCAGTGGGTAATTTTAGTTAACCATTCCGTTATAGTTGCAACACTTACTAATCAGATACAATTAGCATGAGATAACCCGAAAACCCAGCAGTTGTTGGTACTTTTATTTAGCCATTCCGTTGTAGTTGCAATACTTACTAGTCAGGTACAATGGTCGCAAGCGACAACTCAAGCAAGCAGTTGTTGGCAGTATTATTTAGCCATTCCATTATAGTGAAGCTGATTACTAGTCATTATAAAGTCAAATTTATAGCACTACTTTAGTTATAGTTGTCTATGATCGAGATACTGTGCTCCAAGTCGTCCATAACCGCGGACACGGCTTTCAGAAAGTTTTAACCCGACCGGGGTGCACAAATAGCAACACACACACGATCAACCTCGGAAAAACCAAATCAAAACCCAACGAGGCTTTCACGACAAAGCAATCACAGGATTCAGAAATATTTCAGGGGACCACCCCTTGGAGTATACCCGCAACGAAGTAAGCTAGCTCCGAGACGGACCCGAGGTTTGTGGGGCCGGCTGTAAACGACTGGGAACCCGAAAACTCGGGGTGTCGATACCGCGAAAACGGGTCACGATCCTAAACAGTACAGTGTGCTCCTCGCACAATCGTAAATAAAGCAGTAAGACATGGCATAAGTACAGGATCGTAAATAAAACCTCAAACTAGTTTGTGGCCCCAAGAAATAAGACTGAATCAAGCTCTGGCTAAGGGGGGCCCATAATTCCCCGTATGTGGATAGCGCGATAAAACAAGGAACAGGTATCAAGTACTCGGGGTCCTACGGGACACAAGTGGGCGGTCGGAAACCAAATATTATCTATCACCCACCGATGCCTCTGCTTACTTACTTCAATTTTAGTTGTTAAACAATAATTAAAGTGAGCCATAAATAAACCATGATCATCTCCAACATTGAACGGGCGGCAATTCTCCAACAACTGTGGTACTTGACAACACGCAACAGCACTTGAGCAAGCGACTACGACGCGCAAGTCCAACTATCTACCAAACAACAGGTAATAGGAGGTGTCCAAGGCAATATAAGGCTGCAAGGGATATCTCGGGTACGAAAACTAGAGCATCGCAACACAGATAGCAATAGATCAACAGGAGGGAATAAATACTATAAAAGTAAGATAGGTAGAAAGGGGGAGATGCTCGCCTGAAAACATTGTCGAAGGTTCAACCGAAGATCGGGTCGACACTCGCATCAACTCAACGGCCTTATCCGCGAAGAAGCAAAACACTAGAATAAACACCGGATGCAATATTTAATACTACGGCAAAAGATCGGGCATGATGCATGTATGATGTATGACATGGCAAAGGTGCAATGCAATTGGGCAATATTAAGTGGAACCGGGGTCCCGACATTTAATTAAACGGTTCAAGTTATTTATCTACCCCGCAAATTAAATGTTGCATTATCAAGACAAAAGATGGCACCGGTTCGCTACACAAATTTAAATGAGGCCAATATAAGGCTAGATTTGCCCGCATATGGGCCCCATTTTTAATTATTAGGTGAATCGGCATAAGGCCCCCAAACCACAGACAAGTATGCATGCATGATCAATTAATATGCAACAGGTTTTTATGTTTAGCATTTATAAAAATAGGGGTTCGGATAAGGGTCACACATTAGGGGTCTCGACGGTCTTGGGGTTCGAGGGGTTCGGGGTCGGTCTCAGGGTTCGGATCTGGGGTTCGTCCTCGGCGGAATCGGCGTCCGGGAAGAAGCACTTGGTTGGCGTCGGGGCGCATCGGACTCGCCCTGGTCGGTGTCGTTCTTGTCGTTGCGAGGATCTTGTCGGGTCCGCGCCATCGAGTCGGACTTGGCGTCCGGGGTGGCGAACTTGGCGTTCCGTTTAAACGACCTTGGCGTCCTTGTCGGAGTTCTCGGTGGCGATGTCGGTCTTGGGTTCGGCGCCGGCGGATCCTGGCGATCTTTAGGCTCGGGTCCTGGCGTGGCCCTTGGATCACCGGGATCGGGCTCCGGACTTCGGATCCATGAGGTAGAACTTGTCGGCGAGAAGATCTTGTCGTTTTGTCCAGGTTCTCCATGTTCTGTTGCCCTTGGCATAGGTTTTCATGGTACTTTGGGCCTTTGGGTGATCTTGTCGAGATCTTGCGGGATTTCCGTCAAACAGGTGGTGAGCACCATGCTTAACTGGACAACACCACAAACAAAACACAAAGCTACGCGTGCGTGCGGAGGGGGTGCGTGGGACCGGCGTCGCGGTGGTCAAAGACGTCGACACGGGCAGAACGGGAGCGAGAGGCTCGGCAGGCTGTGCTTGCGACGGAGGGGCGGCTCGGGCCGGCGGAACCGCGCGTTCCGGAGGCGGGCAGAGCTCAGGGAGGGCACCGGCGAGGTGGACGACGGCGGGAAGGAGGCTGGCGGGTGGAGGCGGCTCGGGGGCGACGGAGGGGCGGGAGCTTGCGGAGGGCGGTGGCCGGAGGTGAGCGGGCCGACGGAGCTCGAGCGCGGGCGGAGGCGGGGGGAGGCGACTGACGGCGGCGGCGGCGGTACTTGGGGCCATGCGGTGGCGGGGAGGCGGTCGGGGGAGGCGCGGCCGCGGCTGGGGCGAGGTCGGGCCGGCGAGCGGGCGAAGGGAGGCGGGGCGGTCCGGTGCCGAGGCGGGGCTGCAGGAGGCGGAGAAGGGAGCAGCCAGGGAGAGGCCAGGGAGGGCGGCGGCTCGCCGGAGAGGGAAGGGGAGGCGCGGTGGGGAGGCGACGGGGCGTTGCGGGCGGAGGAGGTTGGGCGGCGGGGAAGAAGGGTGGCCGGAGGAGGGGAACCGGAGGCGGCGCGGCGCGTCGTGGGGGAGGCGGAGGATGGCGCGTCGGAGCGGGGAAGAAGGAAGGAGAGAGGACGGGAGGAGCGGGGGCAGCGCGTGTGGCCAGGGGTGGGGCCGGGTGCGGGGCCCACGCGGGTGGCCGGGGTGGGAGGTGAGCTGGAAAGTGGGGGCGGGACCCACGGGACAGGGGACCAGGGGGGGTCGGTTTTGGGAGGGAGTGGGGAGAGGTGGGACTGACGGGTGGGGTTGACCCAGGAGGTGGGGTCCGGTTGGAAGTGGGAGGGGTAGAGAGGCTGTGGGTGAAAAGAGAGGGGGAGGGGACTGGTGGATCGGTGAGGTGGCAGGTGGGTAGGAAAAGGGTGAGAGGGTGAGGTGGCGAGCTGTGAGTGGTGGGTAGGATAGGATTTGGTGGGACTAGGATTTAGGGGGGCTGTTTTAGAATGTGTGTTTGTTTTGGTGTTGTTTATTTTAAAACAAGGCCACTTTCCAATTAGTTTTTAGGGAAATAAAATATCCGATACGATCGGGGTTTTGCCTTTGAAATAAAGAGGGGTGTTTGTACAAACAGAACTAGGCTTTTCGAAATAATGCAGACAAACAATGCAAGATGATGGCGATGCAATGCGCAAAACAACGCGATTTTCTAGTAGTGGTTTTGCGGGATGCCACAATTCGACACCACTAACAATGGATCTCGCCCTCGAGATCCGCCTCATGGTACCGGGAAGGAAGGTCGGCGATCTGCGTCTTCTCGCTTCGTGTAGATCCTTGCGACACCACTAACAAGAGGTCGTTGTCCGTGATCGTCGAGAGAACACTCCGGGAACAAAAGGTCGAAGGTAGAGGTTTCAACAATAAGCCACCCCTAACTTCCGTGGACGGAGTAAAACTGCTGGATCCACTGATCCGATGTACAAGAGCGAATGATAAGAGTAGTGGTATGGTAGCTACTCCATCCCGCACTCAAACCATTACTCTGCACACGAATAGGCGGATTATGCAACCAACTCTCGGAATTAGACTGAAGATCTCGTCAAGCGAGGTTCGGAAAACAAAGGAGGGATGCAGACTCTGCATCGGATCTGGCGTAGATGATGTCGTCGCGTCAGAAAACACCGGAAGGCACAAACAAGGAACAAAGAATGGTACCACAGTAGACGGATTCCTCAGACAGCATGAACACCGGATGGTAGAACACCGTTATCAAAGAAGGAAGCGAAACCCTGATGGTACGACGGAACCCAACCACGAGAAATCCTGGACTCGAAGAAAAAGACGAGAGCGGATTCAAAACACGTAGAGGTAAGAGGAGAATAGCAGAGGGGTAAGGAGTAAAATCAGACCTAATCAGAACTATCCAACCGATTTTGCAAAAATAGTTTTGACACTCTACTGCGGCCGTTAGCTAGGTTATCCTACAGGCTGGACTTGTGGGGTATCGCAACTGCTGAGCTCTGATACCACTCTGTAACACCCTCAGAATCGGACCTATGCAAGTTTTAGCGAAACCCGCCAAACCCGCATAGAAACGATACAAAGGTGCCCACCAGGCACTTTCGTGCGGGTGGAAAACGAAGTAATAACATTACACAACAGTCCTCGATGGGACCCACAGAACAGATATATACAACAGCGACTCAACGATTCAAGAATACAGATATAATGTACAAAGATCCAAATCACCTTGAAAATGATAGGGCGTCCGACTACGGACAAGATGCAAATGGGGCTAAGAGCCCTGAAGAATAACCAATGGCATCCATAACCCTGCCCAGGCCAAGCCGGAAGGGTAACCCTGCTAACGACGTCGATCTCAAACCTGCTTAAACAAAAGGGGTGCCGACAAAGGGCAAAGGAAAAAGAGGAGCGTCAGTACTAAGGCCAGTACACGGCGAGTCTAGAATTCGGCGGTCCTCGCCTACATAGGTATGGTGGACTGAGCGGCAGCGGCAGCATGCACGGGACAACCTATAGAGACTCGATACAACTGGCGGCTATCAGAGAGGGGGCAAGAAGGACCTATTCGGAACCAGCCTGATACTACCACCAAACAAACCCATCCTGGTGTTTCCCCCTCGAGACCAATCGAGGAAGTCAACCGAGGAACTCACACAGTTGGCAGTTTTATTTATTCAGTTATCGTTGCAGCAATTACTAGTCAGGTATAGATAATCATCCTGATAAAATAAGAAGTGGGTAATTTTAGTTAACCATTCCGTTATAGTTGCAACACTTACTAATCAGATACAATTAGCATGAGATAACCCGAAAACCCAGCAGTTGTTGGTACTTTTATTTAGCCATTCCGTTGTAGTTGCAATACTTACTAGTCAGGTACAATGGTCGCAAGCGACAACTCAAGCAAGCAGTTGTTGGCAGTATTATTTAGCCATTCCATTATAGTGAAGTTGATTACTAGTCATTATAAAGTCAAATTTATAGCACTACTTTAGTTATAGTTGTCTATGATCGAGATACTGTGCTCCAAGTCGTCCATAACCGCGGACACGGCTTTCAGAAAGTTTTAACCCGGCCGGGGTGCACAAATAGCAACACACACACGATCAACCTCGGAAAAACCAAATCAAAACCCAACGAGGCTTTCACGACAAAGCAATCACAGGATTCAGAAATATTTCAGGGGGCCACCCCTTGGAGTATACCCGCAACGAAGTAAGCTAGCTCCGAGACGGACCCGAGGTTTGTGGGGCCGGCTGTAAACGACTGGGAACCCGAAAACTCGGGGTGTCGATACCGCGAAAACGGGTCACGATCCTAAACAGTACAGTGTGCTCCTCGCACAATCGTAAATAAAGCAGTAAGACATGGCATAAGTACAGGATCGTAAATAAAACCTCAAACTAGTTTGTGGCCCCAATAAATAAGACTGAATCAAGCTCTGGCTAAGGGGGGCCCATAATTCCCCGTATGTGGATAGCGCGATAAAACAAGGAACAGGTATCAAGTACTCGGGGTCCTACGGGACACAAGTGGGCGGTCGGAAACCAAATATTATCTATCACCCACCGATGCCTCTGCTTACTTACTTCAATTTTAGTTGTTAAACAATAATTAAAGTGAGCCATAAATAAACCATGATCATCTCCAACATTGAACGGGCGGCAATTCTCCAACAACTGTGGTACTTGACGACACGCAACAGCACTTGAGCAAGCGACTACGACGCGCAAGTCCAACTATCTACCAAACAACAGGTAATAGGAGGTGTCCAAGGCAATATAAGGCTGCAAGGGATATCTCGGGTACAAAAACTAGAGCATCGCAACACAGATAGCAATAGATCAACAGGAGGGAATAAATACTATAAAAGTAAGATAGGTAGAAAGGGGGAGATGCTCGCCTGAAAACATTGTCGAAGGTTCAACCGAAGATCGGGTCGACACTCGCATCAACTCAACGGCCTTATCCGCGAAGAAGCAAAACACTAGAATAAACACCAGATGCAATATTTAATACTACGGCAAAAGATCGGGCATGATGCATGTATGATGTATGACATGGCAAAGGTGCAATGCAATTGGGCAATATTAAGTGGAACCGGCGTCCCGACATTTAATTAAATGGTTCAAGTTATTTATCTACCCCGCAAATTAAATGTTGCATTATCAAGACAAAAGATGGCACCGGTTCGCTACACAAATTTAAATGAGGCCAATATAAGGCTAGATTTGCCCGCATATGGGCCCCATTTTTAATTATTAGGTGAATCGGCATAAGGCCCCCAAACCACAGACAAGTATGCATGCATGATCAATTAATATGCAACAGGTTTTTATGTTTAGCATTTATAAAAATAGGGGTTCGGATAAGGGTCACACATTAGGGGTCTCGACGGTCTTGGGGTTCGAGGGGTTCGGGGTCGGTCTCAGGGTTCGGATCTGGGGTTCGTCCTCGGCGGAATCGGCGTCCGGGAAGAAGCACTTGGTTGGCGTCGGGGCGCATCGGACTCGCCCTGGTCGGTGTCGTTCTTGTCGTTGCGAGGATCTTGTCGGGTCCGCGCCATCGAGTCGGACTTGGCGTCCGGGGTGGCGAACTTGGCGTTCCGTTTAAACGACCTTGGCGTCCTTGTCGGAGTTCTCGGTGGGGATGTCGGTCTTGGGTTCGGCGCCGGCGGATCCTGGCGATCTTCAGGCTCGGGTCCTGGCGTGGCCCTTGGATCACCGGGATCGGGCTCCGGACTTCGGATCCATGAGGTAGAACTTGTCGGCGAGAAGATCTTGTCATTTTGTCCAGGTTCTCCATGTTCTGTTGCCCTCGGCATAGGTTTTCGTGGTACTTTGGGCCTTTGGGTGATCTTGTCGAGATCTTGCGGGATTTCCGTCAAACAGGTGGTGAGCACCATGCTTAACTGGACAACACCACAAACAAAACACGAAGCTACGCGTGCGTGCGGAGGGGGTGCGTGGGACCGGCGTCGCGGCGGTCAGAGACGTCGACGCGGGCAGAACGGGAGCGAGAGGCTCGGCAGGCTGTGCTCGCGACGGAGGGGCGGCTCGGGCCGGCGGAACCGCGCGTGCCGGAGGCGGGCAGAGCTCGGGGAGGGCACCGGCGAGGTGGCCGACGGCGTGAAGGAGGCCGGCGGGTGGAGACGGCTCGGGGGCGACGGAGGGGCGGGAGCTTGCGGAGGGCGGTGGCCGGAGGTGAGCGGGCCGACGGAGCTCGAGCGCGGGCGGAAGCGGGAGGAGGCGACTGACGGCGGCGGCGGCGGTACTTGGGGCCATGCGGTGGCGGGGAGGCGGTCGGGGGAGGCGCGGCCGCAGCTGGGGCGAGGTCGGGCCGGCGAGCGGGCGGAGGGAGGCGGGGCGGTCCGGTGCCGAGGCGGGGCTGCAGGAGGCGGAGAAGGGAGCAGCCGGGGAGAGGCCAGGGAGGGCGGCGGCTCGCCGGTGAGGGAAGGGGAGGCGCGGTGGGGAGGCGACGGGGCGTTGCGGGCGGAGGAGGTTGGGCGGCGGGGAAGAAGGGTGGCCGGAGGAGGGGAACCGGAGGCGGCGCGGCGCGTCGTGGGGGAGGCGGAGGAGGGCGCGTCGGAGCGGGGAAGAAGGAAGGAGAGAGGACGGGAGGAGCGGGGGCAGCGCGTGTGGCCAGGGGTGGGGCCGGGTGCGGGGCCCACGCGGGTGGCCGGGGTGGGAGGTAAGCTGGAAAGTGGGGGCGGGACCCACGGGACAGGGGACCGGGGGGGTCGGTTTTGGGAGGGAGTGGGGAGAGGTGGGACTGACGGGTGGGGTTGACCTAGGAGGTGGGGTCCGGTTGGAAGTGGGAGGGGTAGAGAGGCTGTGGGTGAAAAGAGAGGGGGAGGGGGCTGGTGGATCGGTGAGGTGGCAGGTGGGTAGGAAAAGGGTGAGAGGGTGAGGTGGCGAGCTGTGAGTGGTGGGTAGGATAGGATTTGGTGGGACTAGGATTTAGGGGGGCTGTTTTAGAATGTGTGTTTGTTTTGGTGTTGTTTATTTTAAAACAAGGCCACTTTGCAATTAGTTTTTAGGTAAATAAAATATCCGATACGATCGGGGTTTTGCCTTTGAAATAAAGAGGGGTGTTTGTACAAACAGAACTAGGCTTTTCGAAATAATGCAGACAAACAATGCAAGATGATGGCGATGCAATGCGCAAAACAACGCGATTTTCTAGTAGTGGTTTTGCGGGATGCCACATGCATGCAACATGGAAATCTACACAACACAAACTCAAGACTTTGCCCCAACTAACAATGAGGTTGTCAATCTCACCGGTTGCTGTAACAAAGGATTAACTGTATGGTGTAGAAGGTGATGATGGTTTGCAACAAGTAAACAGTAACAGTGGAAGCTGTATCAATGGTATAGATTGTACCGGGGTCCATATTTCACTAGAGGTGTTCTCCTTAGATAAACAAACATGGCATGCAGGGTAAACAAATTATAGCAGGGCAATTGACAGGACTGCGCAAGGCATAACAATGTAATACTAGACATAAAGATCCTATGAGATTTGATTGGGCAATACAACAAGATACATAGACCGCCATCCAACTGCATCTATGACTATAAGTCCACCTTTGGGTTATCATCCGAACCCCCTCCAATATTAAGTTGCAAGCAACAGACAACTGCTTTAAGCAAAGTGTGTAAGGTAAACAATCCACTTGTTCTATGAACAAGAGACCGTTGTTTTCTCCCTAGTGGCAACATCACATCTACATCCTTAGAGATTTCTGTCACTTCCCTTAGATTAAATAGAGGCATGAACCCACTATCGAGCATAAATACCCCCTCTTGGACTCACTAGCAACTACTTGTCCAAGATAGCTACTAACAACGGAGAGCATGCAAGATCACAAACAACACAGGTATGATAGAATCAATAATACAAAACCATTAATCAATCTGACATAGTAATCTCAATATCCATCATATCCCCGCAAACAGAAGATACATGATTACAAATAGATGAGATCTTGATCATGAACGGAGCTCACAAGATCTAGACATGAAAGCACAAAGGAGGAGATACAACCATCTAGCTACTACATGGACCCGCAGTCCAAGGTGGAACTACTTACGCTTCATACCGGAGGCTGGCATGATGAAGAAGAAGGCCTCCGGGATGATCTCCCCTCCGGCAGGGTGCCGGGAAGAGCTTCAGATCCCCTGATCTAGGGACGATGGTGGCGGTGGCTACAGACGGTTTCGTGTAATATTGATCGGGTGCTTAGAGTTTAGGCATCGGGGGCTTCTTAGGCGAAGAGGCGAGGCTGGGAGGCGGCCAGGGGGCCCACACCCTGCCCAAGCGCGGCCTAGGGTGGGCCCACGCCTGGGGGGTGCGGCCGCCCTGTGGCGCCCCTCCGTCTCTCCTCTGGACTCCGTGTTCTCCTCGGTGAAATATTGACTTTGGCTTTTGTCCCGTCCAATTCCGAGAATATTTCCTTACTAGATTTTCTAGAACCAAAAACAACAGAAAACAGGCAACTGGCACTGTGGTAACTTGTTAATAGGTTAGTACTAGAAAACATATAAAAAGCACCTCAAAGTGTGGACAAAGCAAAGCAAAGTAGATACTAAACAAGCATGGAACATAAAAAATTATAGATATATTTCTGACGTATCACTTAGGCGTTGCTCTTCCTCGAGTGACAAGGAAATAAGAAAGGATAGAGGAGATTTGAAACTGAAATAAAAGAACTTACAAGCTTGAATTGGTGTCAAATTCTTTTCTTCATGTTTCCTGCAATCTTAAACATGATCATACAAGTATTCACAAGATTGCACTGAGTTCACTTCCTAACCACGCATATCTTGATAGCAAATAAATCATATGCACGAGCGAGTGTCGAGAGTTTAGCTAGGAAAGTGAAACAAACCTTTTGGTCTCTCTTTCTTATTGAGAGATGAAAACTTTTTGCTCTTGTTCCTTTAATCACTTAATAGTACTCAAGTTTGCACCAAGAACATTTAATTTAAGAACAACTCATCTACTCCCACATCAAAATTTCAAGACTCTCAAAGCACCTTTTTCATTTCTTGTTTTTCAAAAACTTCAACTCTTTTCATAGAGAAATCATGCCACTGTTTTTAACATGTTAATTAGGGCTATGTTGGGCACTCGTGACCATGCCAATAGATAACTATTCAGCAATAGTGGGTCAGAGGAGTACTACAACTTCACTTGGAACGTAAAACCACGAGCAGGCTAATTTTTTTACACGTCATAGCTTTGTAGCTACAGACGTTTAGATAACTCATAGCCAAAATCAAGTGGTTTCCCACATTTAGATCGTTCATTGGCCAGCGGAGTTAATAGTTCCCCATGGAGTACGACAATATTTGTAGTGACACGTGTAAAGCAATATCCTACTATAATTATTAGAAAAGGCAGTGGCATAATCTCTACTACTTCAAAGTATCCATTTTATCAGACAATTTCATTCAAGGTGCTATCGAGTCTATTTACATTAAGCTCAATGGGGTTGAGTAGTTTCTAAAATCAAATCTTTTGGGTTAAACATGGACTCAAGTCATCTCTTGGATGCCTTTTCTTGTTGTAAAAATGTTGGAAATATGTAACCAAGTTTATTGCTCAAGGTTTCAAAACTAAAAGTGGACACTAGCAAGGGAATATAATTTATAGGATAACAAGCGAGGTGGGGAGTGACTCAAGTGCAAGCGAGTAAATAATTATAGGATCAATTTAAAATTGCAAGAGAGGTGATGGAAGGAATGTGATGCCTCCTCTTGCTTGCTTCGTTCTCGTACTTGAGTCAAATCCTCTCTATATTTCCATATTGCCAAGTCACTTGAAATTGAGCAATATCCAAGAAAAACAATGAAACAAATTGCAATTTAAAGTTACAATATTTTTTTGTGTTTTGGGTTTTAATAATGCAAGATGAAAGTAAACATGCTATTCTTTGGAATAGAAAACAAATCAAATGAAGAAATAAAAAATATGAATGCAAGTTTCGAGGTTTTCAAAACCTCCCCCGATCTTAGGTTGTTGCCATCATTTGGCGGTGGCTGGTGCTGCCGCTGGTAGTAGTCGGGGAAGTAGCTCATGAAGTTACGAAAGGTGTGAGTTAAAGCACTCACATCATCACTAACTCCATGAAGAGTCTGATCAATCTCCCCAACGCGCTGATTGAGCTGCAAAAATTCTTGATAGGGGACATTGTGAATCCATGTTGCTGTTGTGGCTGATTGGGCCATTGGTCCCAATGCCTCTCCTCCTGCTATTGCTGCTGTACTTCCCAAGCAGGATCGTACTCCTGCTCCTGCTCTTGCTCTTCCTGCTGCCCTCCTTCTTCCTCTTCATCGGAGTCTGGATAGAGCTTCGCCATAATTTCAGTCACTTGATCCTTGTTGAGGATCCTATTGTCCCTTCCTTGAACCTTGAAGGCTTGTGGGCAAGGCAATGGTATCTTACCCTCCTGCACATCATCAAGATAACCAAACCGATAGGCTCGGAGCCTCCTGTTAACTCGGTAAACATCGAGGAAGCCACAAGAACTAACATATCTGACATCCATAAGTATGGATCCATCAACGGGTTGTGCAATAGGAATTGCAATTTCAAGTGCTTGGACTAGGTGGGTTACCATCCCACCGATATGAATATCACCTTTTGTTTTGCTGCTCTGGTGGCGGAGGTGCTGGAGGAATAGAGCCGCAGGAGTGGGACTCTGTGGCCCATTAGGGAAGAGCGCCTTAGTGATCATGGCCATATCTGCGTTGTCCATCGAGCCGGTATATCCTCTTCCTAACAAGGTGTTAGCAAGAAACATAGCAAAGTAACGGATGATTAGGTTCTGAATAGTGGGCATTTTCTTCTGGTAGAAGTCCCTACCACCATGAACAGAAACAACCTCCCAAGCAGTTGCACTCGAGGTGCTATACAGGTTTGTAACAGTTGGTTCCCCCTCTTGAGGGAATCCATAAGCATCGCAAAATTGTTGATAGGTATTTGATATGACCGTTGGTTAGCGGTGAAATTTATCATGCATGCATTACCTTTTTCCCTGTAGTCGTCGTAGAAGGAGGCGAGGAACTCATGGGTGAGCCCTTCGTAAGTGTGGTGGCTGGCGTTGGTGAGACCGGCGAGCCTGCATTTGCACACAGGTAGTCGAAGTACCCCTTCAACCCGGTTGAGTTGAGGAAGCCATTGTCTGCCCATCGTGTGGGCATCACCTTCCTTCCCAAAACCATGGCATACTTGTTGTCGAGCTCAGCCCGGAGCCCCGAGCCCTCACCATGTTGGATCTTGCTCTTGCGAAAAATACTACCGAGCTTGCTCATCTTGATGCACTAAGAAATTTCAACATAAAACCTTAGCTATATAGTTTCTACATGATATATGAGCGATTCTACGTGGATGAATTCAATCCTAACGTGAGAAATTAAAGTAGAAAATCGATCAAGCTTGAGTTCATCCACTAATTTAAGGAGAAGATTTCAACCATGGAATTCTGAAAATAAAGCATGGATAGGGAGAGAAACATATCGATCTATCTATTCCCCCACTCAAACGAACGAAATCCACGAAGAATTGAGAGTTCTTGAGAGGTTTTGAGAGTTTTGGAGAGAAAGGTTGAGAGAAATAATGAGGGTACGAAGAAGATGGCCCTGCCCCGACCTGTATAAGTGGTCGAACCAAACTATAAGACGAGAACTATACGACCGGGCCGGGTAGCTCCGGCCATATAGTTGTGGCACTGGTGAGGGTTAGGGTTTCCCTTCGCCAGATCACAACTATACGGTCACAACTATATGACCGGACCAGATGGTCCCGCCGTATAGTTGGTCGTCAACCTTTCTGTATCCATGATGCGTGCAGCAGCACCTCGTTGGGAGACCCCAAAAAGAAGGTATGATGCGGTACAACAACAAGTTTTCCCTCATTAAGAAACCAAGGTTATCGAACCAGTAGGAGGAAGGAAACACCTCAAAGGTATTGCAAGCAATGTGGAAACCTGCACAACACAAACTCAAGACTTTGCCCCAACTAACAGTGAGGTTGTCAATCTCACCGGTTGCTGTAACAAAGGATTAACTGTATGGTGTGGAAGGTGATGATGGTTTGCAGCAAGTAAACAGTAACAGTGGAAGATGTATCAATGGTAAAGATTGGACCGGGGTCCATAGTTCACTAGAGGTGCTCTCCTTAGATAAACAACATGGCATGAAGGGTAAACAAATTACAGCAGGGCAATTGACAGGAACTGAGCAAGGCATAATAATGCAATACCAGACAAAAAGATCCTATGAGATTCGATTGGGCAATACAACAATATACATAGACCGCCATCCAACTGCATCTATGACTAGAAGTCCACATTCAGGTTATCATCCGAACCCCCTCCAGTATTAAGTTGCAAATAACAGATAACTTCTTTAATCAAAACAATCCACTTGTTCCATGAACAAGAGACCGTTGTTTTCTCCCTAGTGGCAACAACACATCTACAACCAAAGTGATTTCTGTCACTAAGAATCAATAAGAAGCAAATGCAAATAATTAGAAGCAAATGCAAATAACTGGCACTGTGGCAACTTGTTAATAGGTTAGTTCCAGAAAATATATAAAAACACCTCAAAGTGTAGGCAAAGCAAAGCAAAGTAGATACTAAACAAGCATGGAGCATCAAAAATTATAGATACGTTTCCGACGTATCAATCCAAGCCCCAAGTTTTGAGAATTTTGTCGATAACTATACGACCGCAACTATATGGCGGGAATTTTTATTCTGGCCGTATAGTTGGTCGTTAAGCCTTCTGTAGCATGCTTTTTCACCAAAAATTTTAGAGATGCATTTTTTATTTGGACAATAATATTGAGCTAGTTTCTATAGATAAAACTCGAACTTTATTTTCTACTCTAAATCTATGCTTGTTTCATCGGTATTTCTGCTACTTTTTTATAGCTGTATTTTTATGGGTGCGCTCCCGCAAAAATTTCTGTGAGAAAGTTGTAGGAATGTGATGAACAACTTAATTATTTAATTTTAATTTATTTTATTGATAGAATGGGTTGACTCCCATTAAGCATTTTACTGAGAATGGTTTAATATTTCAACCCCTTTTCTGTTCTCGAATTCTTACCTTCAGTTGGCCTTTATGAAAGGCACTTACCACATGAACTCGTTTTGCTGGTGCAACATACCTCTCTCCTGCTTCTAATTTCTTTGGAAAATACCGGATTATTTTAGCATCATAAACATTGAAGATTATTTTCCCTGCAGCACAATCAACTGATGCTCCTATAGTACTAAGAAAAGGTCTTACAAGTATTATAGATAATCTTTAATCCTCCGACATTTCGAGAATAATAAAATTAGTGGGAATAACATGCTCATCTATTCTAAGTAGAACATCATCAATCATACCAACAGGTTGTTTAGTGGATTTATGAGCCATCTGTAAAGTGATAGAAGTTGGGGAGTATTCCCCTAATCCTAGATTTTTATAGAGGGGGTATGGCATTACACTAACTCCTGCACCTAAATCACATAAAGCATTATGAATATCAGTTTTGCCTATTGAACATGAAATAGTTGGTATCCTGGGATCTCCTAACTTAGATAATAATCTCCCATTAGCAAGGTAACTAGTCACCATGGCAATAGTTTCAGTTATCTATTTCTTTCTATTAAGAATATCACGAAGAAATTTAGCATAATCAGGCACTTTTATTGCATCCGCAAATAGAATTTCTAGATGAAGTTTATTAAATGCCTTTGCGAAAGAATCATAAATAACTGGATCCAGTGCTTTCATTTTGCGATCTGGAAATGGAAGTTTCTTACCTTTGTCTTTTACCTTTTGTGGAGGATCAGGCTCTTTAGTAGTTTTATTTTGATGTTGCTTATCGTTTTTCTTTTTCTCTATTGCAACAAATTCATCTTATTTGCTTGTGTCTTTTCTTCTTCTGGATCAACAGTTTCTGCATCAGAATTATAATTGTCATCATGTTCATCGTTCTTCTCCTCCAAGGTTTGATCTTGTGTGTCTTGAGTAGTCTCATCTTGAGGATCCACCAATGTATCATCTTCCTGACTTGCTTTAAGTACGGCTCTTTTCCTTTTGATCTTTTTTAGCCTCATATTCCGATGGTCCTAATGGTCCTTTAACAAGTGCACCTCTCCTTGTAACAATGTTAGTAGAAACAGGAATATTTATATCATCACGACGAAAAATTTGATAACCAGACACTATTTGTTCACATTGGGTTTCAATCATACTTAGGTACTTGTTGAACAATTTTATTTCTTGTCCAATCTCCTCATAGTTTTCTGTGAGTTCGGCCAAAATCTTTTTATGTTCTTGAAATTGCTTATGCAAGTTATTATAAGACTTTGTCTGTCGATGTTTCAATTCTTGAAAAACTTTTCTAGTTTCATCTTCTTCAGTTAAAACTTGTAATAAATCTACTTTGTTTTCCTTGACAAGCTCCGAAGGTATACCTTTTTCTTTCATGGATTTACGCACTTCAGGCATAAGATCGGGATTTATACGAAGTATTCCCTTTTCCGGCTTAGTGCCAAAATGAGGATTATATAAAGAATCATTCTTAACCCTAGTAGCCATTAATTCCAAACATGCTTTAATAGTTAAGGTATTTAATGATCCTCCTGCCGATGAATCTAGCAATTCTTTGCATTGGGTATTAAGACCGTGGTAAAATAAGTGGCAAACAGTTGTCTTAGAATAGCCATGATTAGGGATACTATTGATCATTCCAAAAAATCTTTCCCAGACTTAGGGATAGTTTTCTCCCACGTTTTGACTGAAATTGCCTATATTCTTTCTAAGTTATGTTACCTTTGCAAAAGGATTAAACCAGTTTATGAATTTGATGATGCAGTTTTCCCAACATTTAATATAATGGCGAGAGAGAGAATATAACTAGTCTAGAGCTTTACCTTTGAGAGACCAACGAAATAATTTTAGACGAGAGAATTCTCTTGGAAAACCATTCGGTCCAAGTGATTGATGATGGCTCAGTTGATTACAAGGCTTCGTTGGGAGAACCCAAGAGGAAGGTGTGGTGAGCACAACAGCAAGTTTTCCCTCAGTAATAAACCAAGGTTATCGAACAAGTAGGAGGAAGGAAACGACTCAAAGGTGTTGCTAGCAACTTGGAAACCTGCACAACACAAACTCAAGACTTTGCTCCAATAAATAGTGAAGTTGTCAATCTCACCAGTTGCTGAAAATAAAGGGTTAACTGTATGGTGTGGAAGGTAATAGTGGTTTGCAGAAAGTAAACAGTAAAAGTGGAAGATGTATCAATGGTAAAGATTGGACCAGGGTCCATAGTTCACTAGAGGTGTTCTCCTTAAGATAAACAAACATGGCATCCTGGGTAAACAAATTACAGCAGGGCAATTGACAGGACTGCGCAAGGCATAACAATGCAATACTAGACATAAAGATCCTATGAGATTCGATTGGGCAATACAACAAGATACATAGACCGCCATCCAACTGCATCTATGACTAGAAGTCCACCTTTGGGTTATCATCCGAACCCCCTCCAATATTAAGTTGCAAGCAACAGACAACTGCTTTAAGCAAAGTGTGTAAGGTAAACAATCCACTTGTTCTATGAACAAGAGACCGTTGTTTTCTCCCTAGTGGCAACATCACATCTACATCCTTAGAGATTTCTGTCACTTCCCTTAGATTAAATAGAGGCATGAACCCACTATCGAGCATAAATACCCCCTCTTGGACTCACTAGCAACTACTTGTCCAAGATAGCTACTAACAACGGAGAGCATGCAAGATCACAAACAACACAGACATGATAGAATCAATAAGACAAAAACATTAATTAATCTGACATAGTAATCTCAATATCCATCGTATCCCCGCAAAGACAACATGCATGATTACAAATAGATGAGATCTTGATCATGAACGGATCTCACAAGATCTAGACATGAAAGCACAAATGAGGAGATACAACCATCTAGTTACTACATGGACCCGCAGTCCAAGGTGGAACTACTCACGCTTCATACCAAAGGCTGGCATGATGAAGAAGAAGGCCTCCAGGATGATCTCCCCTTCAGCAGGGTGCCGAGAAGAGCTTCAGATCCCCCCGATCTAGGGACGATGGTGGCGGCGACTACAGATGGTTTCGTGGAATATTGATCGGGTACTTAGGGTTTTCGTATTGGGGGGTCTTTATAGGAGAAGAGGCGAGGCAGGGGGCAGCCAGGGCGGCCGCACCCCCCAGGCGCGGGCTGGGCCCAGCTGCGCGGCCAGGGGTGTGGCTCCCTGGTGGCTCCCCTCCGTCTCGTATTCTGGCTCCGTGTTCCCATGATAAAATATTGACTTTGGCTTTTGTCCAGTCCAATTCCAAGAATATTGATTTTCTACCTTTTCTGGAACCAAAAACAGAAGAAAACACTGGCACTGTGGCATCATGTTAATAGGTTAGTCCAGAAAAACATATAAAAACACCTCAAAGTGTAGACAAAGCAAAGCAAAGTAGATACTAAACAAGCATGGAACATCAAAAATTATAGATATGTTTCCGACGTATCAATCATCCCCAAGCTTAACTTATGCTCGTCATCGAGTAGGTAAGTGATAAAAAGAATAATTTTTGAGGTGACATGCACCATCAAAATCAAGATCAAACCATTTGCAAGCAATGCAAGATGGGATCAAAGAACTCTAAACATGAGCATGAAAGACAAAGTAACTATGCAAGCAACATGAAAGGTTACAAACAAAGATCATGAATAACATGCATTGAAAAACGTTTGTTTGTTTCACATATAGAAAACATAGCATAGTGGCATTCAACTTGTCCCTCATGGAGTAGCAAATAGATGCATAGGACACCTTAAAAGTTCATAAGAGTGACTAGCTACAAGTAGCACAAGAACAAGTAATATCAACAATATGCATCAATCAATAAGTTTTGGGACAATGCACATAGAACTAAGAATGGAAACTATGCTCTCTTAGTTGGTGCCTAAGGATAGAAGGTGGAGACTCAATAAATAGTGGAAGAAAGGCCCTTCATAAAGGGAATCAGGGATTTCAAGTTTCATAAAGAGCTTCCAAAAATTATGGTACTTGTTAGCTTTCAGCTCTCATTGCCCCTATCATAAGCATCTTGAAGTGATTAAGGTTAAAGTGAACAAACTATGGAGTATATGCTTGACAAAGTATAAGTTGGCAATCTCATGTCCCTTGAATACGAGGGCCGCTCCTCATGCTACTCAAGTTTAGTTACTTGCAAGTTCTTGTCATAGTAAGTACATGTGTATCATAGAGAACCGCCAACGGGGCACCCCTTGCACATGATACAGGAGCTAACACATAATCAAAATGACAAGGCAAGTAGACAATGAGCATCTCAGCAATCTTCTTATTTACCATGGGAAAATGGTGATTTTTGTTGGGAATATGCCCTAGAGGCAATCATGTATGATGATATTTCCCATTGTATTCATAAAGATTTTAAGCTTTCCTTGTATAAACATCTGATGTGTATCATTGAATATGTGATTCAGTTGTGGAACTATACATTCATGTTGTTTGTACTAAATATCCTTGGTCATCGAGGTTGTGCTAGACACACACTTAGACCAATGTGAAAGTCGGCTTGATGACTCGGTTCCACTTGTCATGGGCATGGAGATGCTATTCTGACTTACACAGATTCAGCTAAAGAGTTCAGCGAGTCGAATTGACCCATATTGAGATACAATGAACAAGTTGTCATTTGTATATCTCGATCAATGTAATCCTTAGACCTGAGGTTATTGCATAGTCCGAGTTAACGATCACCGACTTAGGTTCTGTCAAACGCTGATCCGTAGCTGGGAAGTTATAAGGTAGAGTTAGGGTCGACTGAGAATCAAGCTGCGTGATGTGAATAATCAAGATGGGATTTTTGCCCCTCCACTCGGAGAGATATTCTCCGGGCTCTCTCGGATGATATGATTCGGAAATCATGGCCATGCACGACTCGGTTAAGTGTTAACCGAGGCGATCGACTAAGAGTTAGTCAGGTGAATCACTTATCTTGGATCGAGAAGAGAGTCAGACTATTTAAGGGATGACAAATATTCGCCTATAGTCCGACAAGGTATATCATGAGGCAACAGGGACTCAGACGCAAGTTGCATTGGAAAGGCAAGTAGTCATGACTCATTGGTACTTGGGAGTCGGCACGTTCTACTAGGAGCCGCTACCGACTGATCAATTGAGATTCAGACTCCAATCGTGTCCAAGTAGCCATGGGCCTGTGGGGTCACACACTTAAGAGCGGGAGCAAGTTTGGGTTGGATCTGAACAAGAAATCTTGTTGGGTTGGACCTGAGCCGGATTTGGACTGAGTCAGTGAGTCGAACTCACAAGGACTAATATTATATGGGCTTTAGTGAATGGGCCACGAGAGTGGAGCCCATGTTCACTCCCTATATATAGTGGAGCACAGTAACCTAGAAGGGTTAATGGTTGATCGGTTAGGTCATTCCATGAGTTGGAAACCCTAGCTCCATAGCAGTCTTGCCGTAGTGACGAACCTAGCAGTTCACCGCCGGTGCTCCTCCTTGTACGTGTGGACACCAGCAAAGGCGTTGTTCTATCAGCGCTTGGACGATCATCGATCGGATCGGGATCGCAGGGACTACAGTGCATCAACTGACGTGCTTCATTAGTAATCCGCAATTGCGTGTCTAGTGGTAAACCTCGTGGCCTTCTACCTCAGCTGGATCTTGGGATCACAATATTGGAGGGAAAAAGTTTTTTTTTATCTCTACGTGGCCCAACACTTTTTTCTCTCTTTCCTCTGTTCTCATATTTTTTTCTTTTCCTCAATCTCTTTTCCTATCTCTTTTTTTATAAGAAGAATGCTTCATAGATTGCTCACTATGGTGATGCTGCAAGTTTCCACCATGATTAGGCATGGCTTAGGCTAGCGGCCTAGGCGTTTCTCTAAAATACATACATAACTTTATGGAATTACAAGCTCCCCTTTCATTTCACACCGACAAAATCCATAGACATAAGAGCATGATATCAACTGAGTACAATGTACAAGTGCAATGTCGAAAGCGTTCCCCGTGACAGCACGGTTCTGCTAATCCCAACGTATAAGTGCAAGCATATACATCATAGATGACACAATGGTTCAAGTTTATTAGGGGTAAGAAAAATAAAGTGTGCCATCAAGTTCGTGAGAGCTTTAATCACTAAGTTTTCACATAACAAAATACTTTTTAATTGGAAGATAGATGAAATCAAGAATATACTTGGAATGGTGTAACACACCATGCATAGGAATTTATAGTGGATACTTTGGAATAACTTGGTTTCTTGGGAGTTGGATGCATGACTAGAGCTTACTCATACAAGTGGAGGTTAGCAAAAGACTGGGAGCGACCAACTAAGAGAACATTAATGGCCATAATCATGCAGAGCGACAAAACATTACTAATCAAAGCATAAAGTGGTACCATGATACGTCCAAACCGTATCTACTTTCCCGAACACTTTTGCTATTGTTTCTCCTCTAAACTTGTGTGATTTGGATACAACTAACACGAACTGACGCTGTTCTCAGCAGAATTACCTTGGTGTCTAGTTTTTGTGCAGAAAATCAACTATCAGGAAAATCCCGGAAAATATGCCAAAAATCCTATTTCACCAGAAGATCCACGGAGCCAGAGTACGAGACGGAGTGGAGGCCTGGGGGGCCCACACCCCTGCCAGGCGCAGGCTAGGCCTGGCCGTGCCTAGGGGGGTACGGCCACCCCAGGCACCCCTCGGTCTCCCTCTTCACCTATAATAAGCCTCTTGAGCTAAAAACTCAGGGGGGTTCGACGTTTTTCCAGAAAGAGTTCCGCTGCACCGCCACCACCAGAAACCACGATTCGGATCCAGAAACTCCGTTCTGGCACCCTGCCGGGACGAGGACTTTGGGGAGGATCATCGCCATCATCATCACCAACGCCTCTCCATCAACCATCAATGTTTCCATCATCCATGAGTGAGTAATCCCCCGCAGTAGGCTATGGAGATGGTAGGGATTGGATGATTTCTATCATGTAATCGAATAAGATTGTTAGGGCATAGTGCCTAGTTTCTCTATTAGTGCTATTTGACTTTGTTGCAACTTGTTGTGCTTAATGCTTTTCACTAGGTCCCAAGTGCCATGATCTCAGATCTGAACTTATTATTGAATCTTTATGATAGTACTGTTTGTGATCTTATCTGCAAGTTGTGTACACATATCATTGTCCGGATCCAAAGGCCCCGAAGTGATAGAAATTGGGACAACCGGATGGGATGGCTGTGATGTGAGGATCACATGTGTTCACAGAGTGTTAATGCTTTGCTCCGGTGCTCTATTAAAAGGAGCACCTTAATTGCCAGTAGTTCCCTAGAGGCCCCGCTGCAACGGGCTGGCTGGACAGAATATGTTGTGCAAGTTCTCATTGCGAGCACACATGACTATATATGAGCACATGACTAGGATTGTTTAGTACTTGGATGCTTGTTCTTATTTATCTGCAATGCCCTAGATCTTGAAGTTACATGTTTAGACTCGTCCATGCAACGCTCGTCCATCCATCCCTATGCCTACCGCACTCGAATCCCACTGTTTACTGTTACTGCTACTATTGCTCTTGTTCTACTGTTGCTGTTGCTACTACAAAAATGTTGCTACTAATAAACTTCTATGAGCAAGAACTATTTCCAGGTGCAGCTGAATTGATAACTCAGTTGTTAAGTCTTGCAAGTATATTTGGCTCCCCTTGTGTCGAATCTATAAATTGGGTAATACTAGCCTCGAAGACTGTTGCGATCCCCTATACTTGTGGGTCATCAAGATTATTTTCTGGCGCCGTTGCCGGGGAGCATAGCTTTATTTGTAAGTTCACTTGGATCTACTATTGTTCACTACTACTCCTTTCATCATGGGGAATTCTTGTGATGGAAAGTTTCCTATTTTACCATCCACTACAAGAAGAGGTATAGTCCTAAATACCTCTGCTGCTCTTGATTCACCGTCTGTTATAAATAAGCTTGTTACACCACCACCACATTCTCATGCTACACACACTGCTACTACTGCTGAATCTGAAACTGCTTTTGATACTCATGACGTTACTTCTACTATGGTTGATGCGATTGGTTCATTAGGTCCTTTCCTAGATGCTACTATGGCTAGTCTAGGAAATACTGTAACTCCTAGTGAAGACACTATTACACCCGTTAGCTCACCTGATTCTAGAGAGAGATATGATATTAATGATGGTTACATTGATTTTACTGATGAATTTGTTGAAGAGTGCCGAAACACACATGGTACTAGTGCTATTAAGAGTCTCCTTGCAAGACGTACTATTATTCCTAAGTTTACCTCTGATCCTAAGTTTGCCACCTCTCCCATAGATATTAAAGATAAAGATTATGATTTCTCTCTTGATTTATCCTATTTAGACATTGTTGAGAAAGAACCTTTCTGTGGGACTGAAAATGAGAGTGTTGTGGCTCATATGAATGAGCTTTCCACTATGAGTGCTTTATTCTCTGATGATTTTAAGATGCACAAATACTTTGTTACTAAGATCTTCCATTTTTCACTAAAAGGAGAAGCTAGGGCTTGGTTTAATAGATTACCTCCTGGTTCCATTGATAGACCTGATTGTTTGATTGCTTCTTTCTTCCAGAAATATTTTCCTCCCAGTGCTAGACATGCTGCTTTGCAGAGACTTTTTGATTTTAAATAGGGAGAAGAAGAGAAATTGCCTGAGTCATGGACAAGGTTCTGTGCCTTGATCCATGCACATCCTGGATGTCCATTACCTAAAAATGAACTTGTTGATATTTACTATAATGGACTAACTGGTGATTCTAGGACATACCTAGATAGCTTTGCTGATTGTGTTTTCACGAAAAGAACTCCTACAGATGCTGAAGAGTTAATGGCTAAAATAAGCAAGTATTATGATGATTGGACCTCAACTGAGCTAAATACACCCGAGCCTATTACTCCTGAACCAGTTGTGCCTGAACCAAATCCAATACCAACACAAAGAAGAGAGGAGTTATTGCATTAAATGATGAAGTGATGAAGGAAGCTAAGAAATGTCTAAAGGAGAAAGGTATTAGAGCTGAAGATGTGAAGAATCTACCTCCTATAGAAGAACTATGTAAGCCAATTCCCCAATCATCTACTATTGAGGTACACTCTCTCCACTTTGATGAAGGTGATATCCCTATGGTAAGCCTCCTCATCAATGCTTAGATGAACTTGACACATTTATTGTTAAACAAGGTAATTTTAATAAACAAGTTCAGAATCATTTATTGGAAAACTCTAGAGCTATTAAAGAGTTGAAAGATATTGTGGAAAGAACTTCTAATGATATTAAAATGCTTTGTTAACACTTTCAAATGGTTCAAACTCAAATTGATCAACTTTCTAAGGTACAAAAGGATATGCTAGTTAATGCGTCGGGAGATAAACATGCTTATGGAATTAGAACTAGGAGCGGTTTAGCTACTCAAGATCCTTTATATCCTGAAGGACACCCTAAAAGAATTGAGCAGGACTCTCAGCAAGGTGAAAGTAGTGATAGTCCTTGTAAGATAAATAAAAAGAAACACAAAATAGTTGAGGAACCACTTAAACCTGCTATAGATCCCAATAGTATATCTGTCTCTGATGCTGAAACTGAGAGTGGTAATGATAAAAATGATGCTCATGATAAGGAGGAAGTTGAGGAAGAACCTAAGAAGCACGCTAAGAACACTAGGTACACTAAGGAAGATTTTATTGCTAATAAACATGGTAAAGAAAGAGAACCTTGGGTGCAGAAACCTATGCCTTTTCTAGGAAAGAAACACGAGTCAAAGGAGGAAGAACACTACAACAAGTTTTGTGAGTGGATGAAACCTTTATTTTTGCAAATTCCTTTGACTGATGCTATTAAGTTGCCTCCTTATTCAAAGTATATGAATGATATTGTCTCTAATAAAAGGAAGATTCCTAACAAGGAGATTTCTACGTTGCTTGCTAATTTGGTAAGGTTCCAAAGAAACTTGGTGATCCAGGTATACCAACTATTCCTTGCTCTATTAAGAATAATTATGTTAGAACTGCTTTATGTGATTTGGAAGTTGGAGTTAGTGTTATGCCTTTTTATCTCTACAAGAGACTCCAGCTAGAAAAGTTGATACCAACTGATATATCTTTGCAAATGGATGATAAGTCAACTACTATTCCTATTGGTATATGTGAGGATGTTACTGTTCAAGTGGCTCATAATTGCTTGGTTTTATCTGATTTTGTTGTGCTTGAAATGCCTGAAGATGATAATATGTCTATTATTCTTAGGAGACCTTTTCTTAATACTGCAAGTGTTGTCATCAATTGTAATCAAGGAAAAGTAACTTTTAATATTAATGAAAAAGAGCATACGGTTTATTTCCCCACGAAGGTTGCTAAGAGATATTGCCTGAATTCCATTGAAAATGTTGAGGGCATCAAGGTTGGAGAAATATATTGTCCCATTCCACAAGAAAATTTTGAAACTATTATGATTGGGACCATTGCTATCAAGCTTGAGGTAACATAATCACTTTGTGGAATACAAAGTTTTGTTTCATATAAGATTTTTTTGGTAACAAGACTTGATCAACATTGTTAACAAAAGGATTTTAATGAACAAAATAATGTTTTCACTGTGGTTATACTTGCTCCCCTTTTACTTTTCTCCTTCCTAGCCTTTGCTTTTGCTCTTGTTAGCTAGTTGCTTGCTTGTTAGGGTGTCTTAGAAGTTCTGTAGTTTGGTTTTGATTGCTTTTGCTTCTTCTGAAGAAAGTCTGTTTCTACGAGAAAATCAATTTTCATACCCTAAAAATTGGCCAAAAATAAAGTTTCCTGAAAATCCCAAAAAATTCAAAATAATTTTTTCCTTGAAAAAGGGGCAGAGGGACACCTGGAGTGGCCCAGGGGGCCATCCCAGGCCAGCACACCCCTGGTGGGCGTGGCCAACCCCCAGGTGGCGCCTGGCTGGGGTGTGGCCCACCTGGGCCCTTTCAAGGTGCCTCCTCCCAGCCATCTTCTTTCTCTCTCCCGAAAAACACCAGAAAACTTTCTCAAACTCGAGTTCTTGTTGTTCTTGCTCGCGAATTTCGATCTCCTTGCTCAGCCAATCTTTGCTGCTGATTTTTGGAGGGATTGCTCCTTGGTATGTGCATCCTCCACTTGTCCAATTAGATTTGTGATTGGTAGATTGTATCTTGAGTATTTTGCTACTATAGGTGTCAGGTTGTGTGAGCATGCATGCTTGTTATATGCTTAGAGATTTCATTTTGATGCATGGGTAGCCCTCTAGCAAGTTTCTATAGTAGTTTCTCATCATTTATCAACTTGGAAATCACTTGGTTTGATGTTTGTCTAAAAATTTCAGAAAAAAAGAGGTCATGGACAACCACACATTTGGTGAAATATTTGAGAGTGATGCACTTAGAAGGGCAAGGCCTTCAAGATCATCCTCCCGAGCCAGGCCCTCATACAATGAGTATCTCATTACACCGTGATTTGGCGATGAGGGAGATGAGGGGGATGCGCACCCTTCCACCTTTCCTTGCCCAACCTTTTTGCGGGATGCTGGGATTCTTGAGGATTTTCTAACCTTGGTTCAGAGGGTTGGACTAACAAGTTATATGCAGGATGAGAGCGTGCAATATTCTACGCTCACTAAAACATTTGTGGAGAGCTTCTCTTTTACTAACAGCATGTTCAAACCAGATGTGTCTTTCAAAATTTATGGCAGGTCTTACACTATGACATTGAAGAAATTTTGTGAGGCCCTGGGACTTGGTACAACTGGGTCGGCGAAGAAGATTCTAGCTCAACCCGCTGATTTGTTGGAGCTCTACCGCGGGATAACTAATGATGATGACCGTATAGCTCAAAGGGGAAAGATAAGAAATATTCAACTTCCAGCTATCAGGTTCTTTGCTTACTATCTTGCCACTAGTTTCCTTGGTAGGGAGAACACTAGTAATATTTCTAACTATCATTTGGCCTTTATATCTGTTGTGCTCAACAATGAAACTAAGTACAATCTTTCTTCTCTTATTGCTCGTGGCTTAGCTGCTAAGGGGCCCATTTATGGGGGAATTATTGATGCACGTGTTATTGCTGCCTTAGGCCTTGCTGTTGATCCAAATGATACAATTTTGGCTCCTCAGAGGCTTGATCTTGCTTCCATGAAAGAGCAGCACTTTGTTACTGCTGGCTCCACCCTTGATAATTTGGTTTATAGAATGTTGTTTACGGACAGGGAAGAGAGAGAGATTCCTCTGCTGTGACACTCCCGGGATCAAGGATAAACAAATCCCAGACCTCTGTCTGAAATAAGCTGAACCTTGAGCTCGAGAATATCCAGTGAAGAATCGGTACCACATCAGTGACCCTACGACACAAAAACTATTAAAGCAAGCCCATATCTGAGGGAAGAACCAAAATATTACAAGCAGAGGTCACTTACCACAAACATCAAACAACAGAAGGAAAATTATGCTATTAAGTATAGCAAACTTAACAAATGGCCTAAGAGGCCTGAAGCATAACGATGACGTCCCATTCCATAGATTCCAGGCTGCCGGCCGGGAACCCCAAGCTACTCGTCGATGTCGATGCCGTACCAAACTCATCTTCTATGGTAACACGTACTCTACTACAAAAATATCAACGAAGCAAGGGTGAGTACAGGGTGTACTCCGCAAGACTTATGGCTGGTGGGGTTGTTTTGCATAAAGCCATCTTTGTTTTGTAAAACAAGAGAGAGAAGAAGCTCGTCTAATCAGAGTGTTTTAAAAGGGGATAAGAAAGCGACATCTCCAAGGTATTGATCATCATCTTTTGATATCCACCAAGTAATCATCGAACCTCATCGAGGATCACCCCCTCATACCCAAGAGGAAGCATCCTTAAGCACACTTTATCTTGCCAAGTTTTATGAATAGGTTCAAGTTCTCTATGATCCCACGTCCATTCCCAAGTCGTCCATAACCGTGGACACGGCTTTTCGAAAAGATTAATACCCTGCAGGGGTGTACAACTTTACCCACACGCGCCGACCGACTCTTAGCGTCACATGACACACTTCCTTGGTGTGCTGATAGAGGGTGATCGACCGAAACCTTTCCCTAACTTTTGCCTAATCCATGAGTCACCAGAAGGGCTCCCGGCTGCAGTAGTTGGCCATACTCCCAGGCGGTCCTCGACTCTGTGTACCAGGATCCATTTCAATGCCGAGCATCCTTGACCCGGCCACGTCCTATATGCTTGCACCATTTTCCAAAACCTTTTTCCATGCAGGTGCCGAATAAATCTTCAAACTATGGACTCATGGATCAGACTAGGCAATTTGGGGTCAAGGGGGTCCCCATAAACACCCGTGTGGTTGTATGCTCGTCTTGGTTCAAGAGGGAAGAACCTCGGGTCCTAAGGGTGGCAAGTATGGGACTGCAAAAACCACAACCCTCGTGGCCTCCCATGCAAGCCTTAGCATGTTTAACTTACTTCACATGTCATACCACGTTCTCCCGTCCAACTAGGTTCATTCGAAGCTCAGAACCATCAACCAGGTGAATCAGCAGAACTACTAAAGCACGGCTAAGCACAACAGATAAAGTAGCTCTAGCAGCGATCACAAAGCCAAACCCTAGTTATGCTAGGAGCAGTGGATCCGGGAATATAGGTTCAAAGGAAACATGCATCAGATAGGATTACTCTATCTATCGATAAAAGACTTTAGAATCATATGCACATGTCAAGAATTTAAAATGCTTGAAAGCGTAGGATCATATCATGTGTGGGGTTTCACTTGCCTTTGCCTGTTGATACCCAATACAGATCTTCGTATCCATCATCTTGACTTGTTCGACAACCACAAGGATATAGCTCTCTAGGGTTCATCTTGTTGGCATTGTTCGTCGATGACCTTCGATGGTCTTGATCTTGATCTTCGGTGTTGGACTCGATCTCGATTCCGATATCGTATTCTACCGAAGAAGAACCAAACACCGGAAAGAAAGGGGAACAATCAACACATGGCATCGATGCAATGCTCAAACAAGGATGATGATATGACAAGTTGAATGTTATTGAAATTAAAACCCTAAACATGCTTGGTCATTTAAATCGGGGTCCGAGGGGTCCAAACCCTAATTCGGAGAAACCCCGAATGCATATGGGAGGGTGTATTTGCTTATCTAATTAAACTTGTCATGTAAGTTGATTATCAATGCATGATGATAGTGTAATCAGATAGGTTTCATTTTTCTGTACATTTTGATATATTATTTGTATTTTTATGACTTATAATAATTACTTATTGAATTTACAAGTTTTATTCATTTTCTAAAAATATTAAAATAAATAGGAAACCTTTTTTACACTCGGGCAGAAACTACCCACAGCGGCTGACAGAGGGGCCCTAGGCCACCTCAGCCTCCACGTGGGCAGGTGGGACCCAGAGGTTGCTGACCAGGGGCTGACCGTGCCTGCTGACATCATGCCGACGCCAGCATGACGCCAGCACGGCGGTGGGCGACAGATCGGTTGCGGGAGCGGCGACGGAGGGTGTACGGGGCAGCGTGCGTGTGCGTGTTGGACGGAGAAAGCGAAGGCGAACCAAACGGTGGTGGCGCCGCCACTTAATGGTCATCGGAGCATCAAGAACAGCGGCCGGCGGCGGCGTCGCTTGCAGGCGAACATCGGCAAGGTAAAGCAGGAAGCAAAGGAGAGTTTGAAGGGCACTGGGAGGTTCATGAGCTCACCACGGTTGCGACGGTGGTGTCGGGGAGGCAAGGCGAGGTCGGGACAGAGAGGGAAAGTGGATGAGAACGAGAGGGAGGGTCGATGCGACTCTTATCCATCCCCTTGGAGCTCGTCGGCGGCGTTAATCGTAGCGGAGGGATCGACGGCCGGCGGCGCGACACGGAGAAGCTTGCCTGGGAGGGGGAAGACGACGAAGGGAAGGGGCGATGCGGTATCGGGCCCGGGTGGGCCACTGCTGGGCCGCAGAGGACTGCGCTGGGGGCAGGAAGGAAGAGGGGAGAGATGGGCCGGGCTGGAAAGGTTTCTGGCTCTGTTTTTATTTCCAAAAGTTTTTCTTTTTCTGTTTTTCCTTTTATCTTTGTATTTTTCAAATACAAATCTGTTTTATGTTATTTTGGAAACACCAAAAATTTGTAAACATTTCAAACATTGTAGGGGCCCTAGTTACTGTTTGGGCTCCATACCTTTTGTACTTTCAAAACATTTAAAACCATTTTGAACACATTTCAAATAAAGAGGAAAAGAGTTAGGATTAGGGTTTTGCTATTGTTTCTTGCATGCATTTTTACGATGATGCTCATGGATGCACAAACAAATCCTATTTACTAATTAGTAAAACTAGGGTTGTTAGATCTGACCCAAACCACTTTGTTCAGTATTTCTCAGGGACCTTTGTCACGATCCAAGGAGGAGATGGATGAGAAGCTGCGCATTCTTGGCTTCCATGGACACTATCAGGGGGACGCACCCTCATACGACCCCTCTGTTCACTACACAGGGGAGTCCTCGAGCTCTTACCAGGACGAAGGGGCCTCCTCATCATACTATGGAGGTGCACCTTCTTGGTCACCATGGGTTTGAGCCCCACTTAGGCCAAAAGCCTAAGCTTGGTGGGAGGTATACCGACATCACACTCATCTATATATCATGTCCAGTCGGTTCTTTGTATATCCATGTTTCGCTTTCTTTTTGGTTCTTGTTGCTGCTTTCTCAAAACACAAAAATACCAAAAATATTTTTGTTGTTTCACTTGGTTTGTTTCTTTGCTTTTTAGCTTTGGTTTGCCTTAAAGAAAAATCCAAAAATATTTTGCTTTGTTTGATTTTGTGTGGGTTGTTTTTTGCTTTGTTTGCTTGCCTTAAAAAATCAAAAATGCCAAAAATATTTGTTCTTCTTCATTGGTTTTTTGAGTTCTTTTCAGGGTTCAGCCGTTCTCAGTGGAGTTTGGTTTCATGTTATTATTCAAGTCACACAAGTGAAGGGCAATAATGAAGATTAAGACAACTTGAGGTGTGGTAAGAGGCTGGTAACGAACTCTATTTGTTTTCATTTTTGTACATATACTCATCATTGTGAGCGTGCTTAGCATGTTTGTGTAAGGTGTATGTGTTGGAATTATGCCCTAGAGGCAATAATAAAGATGTTATTATTATAATTCTTGTTCATGATAATGTTTATATTCCATGCTAGAATTGTGTTAAGCGGAAACTTTAATACTTGTGTGGTTTGTGAACAACACCATGTCCCTAGTACGCCTCTATGGACTAGCTCATTGATCAATGATGGTTAAGGTTTCCTAACCATAGACATGAGTTGTCAATTGATAATGAGATCATATCATTGGGAGAATGATATGGTGGACAGACCCAAACTAAGCGAAGCAATTAGATCGTGTCATCGTGTTCGTGTTTGCGAAGCTTTTCTTATGTCAAATATTGTATTCCTTAGACCATGAGATAATACAACTCCCTGGTATCGGAAGAAAGCTTTGAGGTCATCAAACGTCATCCTATGAGAGGGTGATCATAAAGGTGTCTCTCAGGTGATCGGAAAGTATCTGTTGGGTTGTATGTATCGAGATGGGATTTGTCCCTCCCAAGTCGGAGAGATATACTTCGGGCCCACTCAGTAATCGATATCAACACCGCTTGCAAGCATGTGGTTAAGGAGTTAATCACAAAGTGATATCGGATTACAGAATGAGTAAAGTACTTGCTGTGAACGAGATTGAACTAGGTATGACGGTACCGACGATCGAATCTCGGGCAAGTAAAATATCGCGAGACGAAGGGAATATATATATGGGAATGATTGAATCCTGGCATCGTGGTTCATCCGATATGATCATCGATGAATGTGTGGGAGTCAATATGGGTTTCCAGACCCCGCTGTTGATTATTGATAGAAGATCATGTCTGCATATTCTCGAACCCGCAGGGTCACACACTTAATGTGTCTCGACGCTAGGATAGATTGGATAATTGGTTTATGAGTTTTTGTTCGGAGTCTCGAATGGGATCCGGGACATCACGAGAGGTTCCGGAGTGGTCCGGAAAATAAGATTCATATAAGGCAGTGTAGTTTTTGGAGTTCGGAATTGTTCCGGGTTAATCGGTATTGTACCGAAAGCTTCTAGAACCTTCCGTAAGGGGACCAACGTGGCCCCACCTTACGGGAGGGGGCATGGGCCTATGAGGGAGTGCCCTGGCCACATTGGGCCAGGGGCACAAGGCCCCATAGGGCCCAGCCGGCCAAGAGAGGTTTAAACTCTAGATAGAGCTTCTAGAAAGGGGGTTTCCTTGCCCCCCACTCTTCCTCCTTGGGGCCACCGGCCTTGGCTTGGGGGAGGGGCTAGGGCTGCGCCCACCCCTATATATATAGAGGGATGGGGGCGCACCAACCCCCCACACCTTCCCCTCCAATCCTAGCTGCCCTGCTGCCCTCCTCTCTCCCTCCCGACTGTTTGTAGGCGAAGCCCTGCTGCAGAAATTCTCCACCATATACACCACGCCGTCGTGTTGTAGATCCAATCCGTCTCTCCACCATACTTGCTGGTCCGAGGAAGGAGGAGACGTCGAGGTGCTGCACGTGTGCATCTCACGGAGGCACCGCCACTTGTGGTGCTAGATCGGATCGGATCGCGAGGAGGAGAAGCGAGTACGACTACATCACCCACGTTCCGACGAACGTTCCGCTGTGCGAATCTTCAAGGGTATGAGATCTAATCCAATCTCTCTCGTTGTTTGCATCTCCTAGATTAGATCTTGGCTTTCCCTCTGTTCACATCCGTAGAAAATTTTGATTTACTATGCCGCGAAACCCTTCAGTATGTTATTATGAATGCTTTGTAGTTCTTGCTTGCTTGTGATTAGATCCAACTTGCTAATAGTTTGTAGCATGTCATATGAATGTTTGCTTGCATTGTTCTATTCATAACTTGGTATGATATTGTGGTATCCTCCTCTGAAGTTTCATGTGAATCGACTTGTCACATGCTCACGCATGCATATGACTAAACAATAGTCAGTAAGCCTCGATGATTTATTTTGCCTCAGAGCTCTTGTATCACTTTCATGCCATAATTAGTCATGTTTTATTGCAAGCATGATTATGACAGCTATTGCTCTCTCGTTTGTCGCTCCCTCTTTATTGCTAGCCTTCACTTGCACTGAGTATGAGCTCTACTTGTGCATCCAACTCCCCAAAACCAATATTGCCAACAGTGTCCACCATACCTACCTATCAGCATCATTTGCTATTCAGTGCATATTCTATATGCCTTGTTTTCTTCCAAATAAAATGTTTGACTGTTTTGAGAAAGTTAGTTAGTAAAGCTCTCACAAAATTGATGTCACACTTTATTTCTTGCACTTAATAATCCTGAACCACTGTGACATGTCCATGAAAGTTATATGCTTGCAAATTATATGCTGGAGTTAGCAGAACTATGCTATCACGGGGAACGCTTTCAACACTTATGGATACATATCCAGTTGATACCTTGCTCTTTTGTTTGCGGATGTCGTCGGTGTGAAATAAAAGGGGAGCTTGTGAGTTCATGGAGTCTATGCATTGTGTTAGAGAAACGCCTGGGACGCTAGCCTAAGCCATGCCTAATCATGGTGGAAACTTGCAGCACTACCATAATGAGCATTCTGTGAAGCATCCTTAATAAAAAGCTATGCACATAGTAAATAAAAAGATTGCTCAGATGTTCATTGTCTGCTTGCCTTGTCATTTTGATCACGGGACGGCTCCTGTATCATGTGCAAGGGGTACCCCGTTGGCAGTTCTCTATGATATGCATGTATTTACAATGACAAGAACTTATAGGTAACCGAAGTTGAGTAGCATGCGGAGCGGACCTCGTACTTAAGGGACTTGGGATTTCCAGTTTATGGTTTGTCAAGAATATAACTCAGATTGGACCTCACTTTCACTTTAACCATATAAAGATGCCTATGATAGGGGCAATGAGAGCTCAAAGATAATGAGTAACTTACTTTCAGCATTTGGAAGCCTTTCAAACTTTTCAAAACCTTTTCACTTCCTTGTTGATTCACCACTTATTCTATGAGCACTTTCTTGAGAGCATAGTTGTCTTTCTTGTGTTTGTTCTAAAGCTTGGTTAATTATGTCATGACTTTGATGCTTGTATCTCTGATATCTCTACTTCTAGTCTTCACTTGAACTTCAGAGGTGCCTTGGAATTTATATTGTGCTTTACAAAAAAAGGCAAGCGAGATACCACTCTATCATACCTTATTATGAGCATTGCAATGTTTCTTATGTTTATGTTTCATGCTACTTATTATTATTGAGTTGGTTTCTCTTCATAGCTTGCAATGACTATTGAGTAGACTTGGTTGCATACTCTTTATTATGAATAGTTTAAGCATCTACTCCTGTGCTGAGAATATATACATCATATGAAGCAAATATGTTCATGAAAGTTCTTTTATCGCACTCAGATTTCAACTGAATTGCTTGAGGACAAGCAATAAGCTAAGCTTGGGGGAGTTGATACGTCCAAAACGTCTCTAATTTCCCGAACACTTTTGCTATTGTTTCTCCTTCAAACTTGTGTGATTTGGATACATTTAACACGGACTGACGTTGATTTCAGCAGAATTACCTTGGTGTCTAGTTTTTGTGCAGAAAATCAACTATTAGGAAAAATCTCGGAAAATATGCCAAAAATCCTATTTCACCAGAAGATCCACGGAGCCTGAGTACGAGACAGAGAGGAGGCCTAGGGGGCCCACACCCCTGCCAGGCGTGGGCCAGGCCTGGTCATGCCTAGGGGGTGCGGCCACCCCAGGCACCCCTCGGTCTCCCTCTTCGCTTATAAGAAGCCTCTTGACCTAAAAACTCAGGGGGGTTTGACGTTTTTCCAGAAAGAGTTCTGCTGCGCCGCCACCACCAAAAACCACGATTCGGATCCAGAAACTCCGTTCTGGCACCCTGCCGGGACGGGCAATTTGGGGAGGATCATTTCCATCGTCATCACCAACGCCTCTCCATCAACCATCAATGTTTCCCTCATCCATGAGTGAGTAATCCCCCGAAGTAGGCTATGGGTATGGTAGGGATTGGATGAGTTCTATCATGTAATCGAATAAGATTGTTAGGGCATAGTGCCTAGTATCTCTATTAGTGCTATTTTACTTTGTTGCAACTTGTTGTGCTTAATTCTTGTCACTAGGTCTAAACTTATTATTGAATCTTTATGATAGTATTGTTTGTGATCTTATCTGCAAGTTGTGTACACATATCATTATCCAGATCCAAATGCCCCGAAGTGACAGAAATTGGGACAACGGGAGGGGATGGTTGTGATGTGAGGATCACATGTGTTAACATAGTGTTAATGCTTTGCTCCGGTGCTCTATTAAAAGGAGCACCTTAATTGACAGTAGTTCCCTAGAGGCCCCGCTGCAACGGGCTGGCTGGACAGAAGATGTTGTGCAAGTTCTCATTGCGAGAACGCATGACTATATATGGAGCACATTCCTAGGATTGTTTAGTACTTGGATGCTTGTTATTATTTATCTACAATGCCCTAGATCTTGAAGTTACATGTTTAGACTCGTCCATGCAACGCCCGTCCATCCATACCTATGCCTACCGTACTCGAATCCCACTGTTTATTATTACTGTTACTATTGCTCTTGTTCTACTTTTGCTGTTGCTACTGATAAAATTCTGTGAGCAAGAACTATTTCCAGGTGCAGCTGAATTAACAACTCAGTTGGTAAGGCTTGCAAGTATTCTTTGGCTCCCCTTGTGTCGAATCAATAAATTGGGTAATACTACCCTCGAAGACTGTTGTGATCCCCTATACTTGTGGGTCATCATACCACAAGTCAAGGACTAAATGATCATAGAGGCTATGGTGACTTGTTCATAGTCATAACATGGTGTGAGCATGTGCCAAGTCAACCCAAATAAAGCATCAAAGGAGAATACCACAATACTATGCTTTTGTATGCTAAAACAACGCATGATTCCTTCAAGTCACATTAAGCAATCCTAATTTTTTGGAACAAGTAATGCTACATCAATAATCACTAAGCATAAGGTCAAAACAACATCTAGCATGACATGCTAAAGTCTAAGTCACAGTCAAAGCAAGCTCCTCTTGTACTACTTAAGCAAGAACTTTCTACTGCTCTCCAACACCAATCAACTTATTTGAAACAACACAGAGAGAACGGGGGTTCAAACTACTTTATTCAATCAAACTAAGCAAACAAAATGAAAACTAAGACGCTCCAAGAACAACACAACAGTGCATGAAACAATAAAAACGAAGTGTCAAGAAAGACCTGAGATTTTTATTGATGAAGAAGGGGATGCCTTGGGCATCCCCAAGCTTAGACGCTTGTACCTCTTGAATATTTTTTGGGGTGACACGGGGTGGAATCCCCAAGATTGAGCTTTTTTCCATTCTTCATCTCATTACATCATTCTTTCTCTACACCTGAAAATTTTCCTTCATACAAAACTTCACACAATCTTCATTAGCAACATTAGTGTATTCAAAAGATAATAGACCTTTGGGTTTAGCTTTAGAACAGCAAAACTTTCACTAAAAACACAAGCTACTGTAGCAATTCCCTCAAAAATCTCAAATTACCAAAAAGAACCCAAAAAGGAATCAATAAGAAGCAAATGCAAATAATGGCAGAAATCTCTCAAAACAGACCAGCAGGTAGAAACCGATTTTTTCAAAGACCTTCTGTTGCTCAAATCAAAAAGTATTGAACTAATGAAAGTTAGATAACATACTGGGGAATTTATTCAGAAAATATCATCTCACTCCTACTTACATAGATTTTACACAATTTTTTATGGTGGAGCACAAAAATCTGTTTTGGGACAGCAACTCCCCAAATCTTACTTCCCTCTCATTAGAGGTTATTCTTGGCAAAAAAAAAAGGATAAGGAGAGGTTATTACAGAAGTAATAACTTCCAAGACTCAAGAAAACTATTGGGTTATCTCCCAAGAAGTACTTTTCTTTAACGCCTTTAAGTTAGGCTTGATAATTTGAGAAGATGCTCACATAAAAAAATATGAATTGAAGTAAAAGAGAGCATCAAGAAGCAAATCCCAAACACATTTAAGTCTAACCCACTTCCTATGCATAGGAATCTTGTAAAGAAACAAGTCATGAAAGCACAAAGCAACAAGCATAGGAAAGCAAAACAAGTGCAACTTCAAAATTTTCAACATAAAGAGAGGGAACTTAATATTATTGAGATGCATAAAACCATGTTTCCCTCTCTCATAATAACTTCTAGTAGCATCATGAATAAAATTAACAATATATCTATCACATAAAACATGTTTTTCATGATCTACAAACACATAATTTTTATCAAGCTCAAAAATAGTGGGATTAAAACCTTCAAACCCACTCTTAAAAATTTTATAACAAGGTTTCTGATCATTCAATATAAGACCATCATCTAGAGCTGATGGGGATATGCCTACAGGGGTATACCCAGCAGGACGTTTTTGACTGGCCCAAAGAACTGGCGAGTGGGCCTGCAAGACGGCGACTGGATTAAAGCCCAGCAAGGAGCCAAGCGACTGGAAGCTGAAGGCCCAGGCGAGTGGATAGGCCCAGTAGGATTAGGTTAAACGAGTACCGAAACTCTAACTGAATCAGTTGAGATATGTAAACCCTAGGGGAGGTGAGCCTATATAAACCTCCCTATAGGGCGAGTAGAGATACGTTCCATCATACGCCCAAGCGACTCACCGCCTAGCCGCCGAGCTCACCCATTGTACCACCTCCATAATACAATCTAGCAGGAGTAGGTCTTTACCCTCCGGGGGGCCGAACCTGGGTAAACCCTGTGTCTTTGCCCTCATCTCGCACCGCAGATGGCTGGCCGCCCTTGCCCCTCGTTCTACTACTCGCTGCCGATTGCAGCATCTGCCGTGACCATTCCCACGACAGTGGCGCCCACCGTGGGGCCTGGCCGGTCTGGCCGGTGTTCTGCGGCGAGATCCAATCTGCCCATCAACGAGACGGTCGCCACCGGCCGCATGATAGCGATCGGCGAGATGCTCCAAATCTTGCCGAGCAGCTACGTCCCGGCGGCGCGGCCCGTCACGCACAGCGTGATCCTGCCGATCGGCACGATCAGCCTCTTCGTCGGCCTCACCGACGTCATCGTCTCGGAGGATTCGGCTCGCATCCGCGAGTCTCCGCCACGCGATCGGCTCTCTGAGAGCCAGATCCGCATGATCCATCGCCTCGCCTCCGAGTACAACTCGGCCCACAGCGACATGGCCGAAAACTCGGCGGCCGCGGGAGACGCGGCCCTCAACGACAACGCCGACTCGGCGACCCCGGCGTCACTCGCCGGGTCCATCACCGCGGCTTCACCCGCGGGCTCCATCACTCAGGTCTCCAACATGGGAGACTTCGAGGACCCCTCCATCCTCGGGATCTTCGAATTCGACTTCGGGTCGGAGAACTCCGCCGACCTCCGCGACGGAACCGGTCGCCACGCCGCGACCTACATGGCGACCGGCACCGATCCGCCGGAGGATCCATTCTCCACCCCAATCCCTCCTAACGCCACGGCAACGGAGGTCGAGGAACTCCGCCTGAAACTAGCGGAGGCGGTGCGCAAGGAGCAAGCCGAGCGCGAAAAATTTCGCCTCGAGCAGGTGACGGCGCAGGAACTATCACGCTACCACCAGCAGCGGATCAGGTCGCGCCTGAACCCCACCGTTCAGGGGCGTGCCCTGAACTTCGACGACGAAAACGACCCGGCCCGCGTGGCCGAGCGCGCGATCTGCGTGAACGCGCCACCAGGAGGAAGCGCCCGACCCCCGCCAGGATCAACGGCGATGGGCGCCCCACCTCCACCCAACCGCACCCCTCCCAGGGACCAGCCGCGGATAGTAGTCTCCTCACGGGAGCGAGACGCAAACGGCCTCCCACTTTTCTCCACCCCGATGGACAACCTCGTGGCAGGCCGAGCAGCAGCCGACAGCATCACGACCACCGGTGACGGCGCCCTACAGATCCAATACGTCAGGGCCCTGCTCGCGAAGGCCGTCGAGCAGCAAAGAGCGGGCGCCGACTCGCAAGGTCGAGTATACTCGCGTTCCTCGGGAAGCAGAGCGGCCTCCAGCGGCCGCCCAGCGGCGGCAAACACCCTCAACTGCCCGCCACCAGAGCCACTGTAGCTCCAACACCGACCCGCGAACGCGGCACTCTCCACCAATGACCCCAGGCCGGCGACCAACTTCGTTGCCGCCAACGGGCAACCCATCGACGCCCGCACCCACATCATCAACAACCAAAGTTGGCGCGCACGCCAGCCCGACGACCTGCGACATACCCTAACCAATCGCCGCGACGGCGAGCCCATGGGGTCGCTCAGTCGACTCGGACCCAAGTGCTTCGGACCAATGATCCGAGGCGAGAAGTACCCGCCAAACTTCAAGGCGCCAAAGGAGATAGAAAAGTACGACTCCTCGTACGACCCCGCTGTCTGGCTCGACACATACCTCATAGCGATGGGGATCGCAGGCCACACCAACCTGCTAGCCGCCCGTTACCTCCCCATGATGATGGAGGGGACGTGTAGGCAGTGGATCAACACCCTCCCCCAGGACAGTATCGACTCCTGGGAGGAGATGCGCGACGCCTTCGTCAGGCACTTCGAGTGCTCCTACACCCGTGCCACCACTATCGAGGACTTGGAGCGATGCGTCTAGGGACCCCGCGAGTCAACCCGCAACTGGGTCCAACGGTGGCAAGAACTCTGGTACAACGCGGTCGGCATCCACCCGGACACCGCGATCCATTGCTTCAAGACCTCGTGCCGCTATGAGCCCTTGGTCGCCAAGCTCAAGCGACACTCTCGCACACTCGACAACATCCCCGACCTCCTCGAGATCGCCAAATGGTACGCGGAGGAAGATCCAAACCAGGAAACTGACGATGAGTCAGGAGGTCAACGCCGCACGAGCGGCAACGACAGTGGACGTCGGTCCGACCTACGCTACAGCAACACTCGCCTCATCGGCAAGCGCCGCAGTGACGGGCGAGTCGACTTCGTCGCCAACGTCGGGCACGTGCAACGCGAGCCCAAGAGCTTCCGCCGCGACGGAGGACAACGCCGCGACGGCGGCAACTACAAGGCCAAGCCAAGGTTCGACCCCGCGGCTCTCCTTAACCAACCATGTGCGTTTCATAGCAGGGAAGGGAAGCCCGCAACACACACCACCGCCGACTACCACACCCTCAGGGAAATCGAGAAGGCACGGCAAGCGTGGGAGGACCCCGACAACGACCCGCCAAACGGCGGAAAATTCGGCAAAGTGGCCGGCTCGCTCCATACCTTCACAGGCTTCAACACGAAGCGCGAGAAGAAGGTCATCGCCCGCGCCGTCGCCGTCAACACGGTGGCGCAGGTGGATGTTCCCAGTTCCTCAACTGGTCAGAACAGCCCATCACCTGGAGCCGCCAAGACCACTCGCCACGCATCGAGTACCCAGGACGAGTCGCCCTGGTGGTCAAGCCCAAGGTCGGCGACTACTGGCTCCCCAAGACGTTGATGGACGGCGGCAGCTCCATCAACATCTTGTACCTCGACACCTTCAGGCGGCTGCGGCTCCCGCAGTCGATGATCGAGACGACCCACACCACGTTCCACGGCATCGTCCCCGGTCGGAAGGCGTACCCGATCGCCAAGGTCACGCTGCCAGTCACCTTCGGCACACCGGCAAACTTTCGCACCGAGCGGATCGTCTTCGAGCTGGTGCCCTTCGACAGCCCCTACCACTGCGTCCTGGGGCGCCAGGTGTTCGCTAAATTCATGGCAGCACCCCACTACGCGTACAACGCGATGAAGCTCCCCGGGCCGTGCGGCGTCATCACCATCAACGGCGACCCCGACATGGCCGCCGAGTGCGAGGCCAAAGGAGCCGAACTCGCTGACGCCGTCATCGCGGCAGAGACCAACCACGATGATGAGCTCGCCAAGTACGCGAGCGGGGTCAACAACGACGACCCCACCATACTCAAGAAGCCCAACTCAGAGGGCGCAAACACCTCAACCTTTGAGGCCACGACGCACACCCGCACCGTCGAGCTGGTCCCAGGCGACTCCAGCCAGACGGTGACGATCGGGACGGGCATGAGCCCAGCATAGGAAGGCGCGCTCATCGAGTTCCTCCGTGAGAACAGGGACATCTTCGCATGGAAGCCCTCTGACATGCCCGGTGTCCCTCGGGAGCTCGCTGAGCACAAGCTCAACGCCGACCCCAAAGTGCGACCTGTCAAGCAGTCGCTGCGGCCCTTCAATGAAGAGCGCCGCCGAGCAATCGCCGAGGAGGTGCAGCGTCTACTCGCTGCAGGCTTCATCCGGCCAATCAAATACTCCAAGTGGCTGGCAAACCCAGTCCTGGTCGAGAGGAAGAACGGGACCTGGAGGATGTGTATCGACTACACAAACCTGAACAGCGCCTGCCCAAAGGAGCAGTTCGTCCTCCCACGGATCGACCAGATAATCGATTCAACCGCGGGCTCGGAGTCGCTATGTTTCCTCGACGCCTACTCTGGGTACAACCAGATCAAAATGGCTGTCGAAGACGAGGAGAAGACGGCGTTCATCACGCCATTCGGAGCCTTCTGCTACACCGCCATGACCTTCAGCCTCAAAAACGTCGGGGCGACCTACCAGCGGTGCATGCAAGAATGCCTCGCGAGCCAAATTGGCCGCAATATCCACGTCTACATCGACGACGTGGTCGTAAAATCCGCTCGCCAGGGCGACCTACTCGCCGACCTGGCGGAAACATTCGCCAACCTGCGAAAATACAAGATAAAGGTAAACCCGGGCAAATGCACCTTCGGTGTACCTGCAGGTCAACTACTGGGGTACGTCGTCTCCAAACGAGGGATCGAAGCGAACCCCACGAAGATCGACACGATCGCCCGGCTCGGCAAACCCGAGTGCCTGCGCGACGTCCAGAAACTGGTCGGGCGAGTAGCGGCTCTCAGTCGCTTCATCCCCCGCCTGGGCGAAAAGGCGATGCCCCTATACCGCCTGATGCGCAAGAACCCCACCTTCCAGTGGGACAAGGAGGCGGACGACGCACTCCGCGATCTCAAAAAGGTGCTACTCGCCGCACCGCTACTCGCCGCCCCCGCCGACAAAGAACCCATGCTGGTCTACGTCGCGGCTTCCGAGCGCGTCGTCAGTGCCGTGATGGTCGTAGAGCGACCGGAGGAAGGAAAGGAGCGCCCAGTGCAGCGACCGGTGTACTACATCAGCGAGGTCCTCACCGAGTCGCGCCAGCGGTACCCCCAGTACCAAAAGCTGGTATATGCGGTCTTCAGAGCTCAACGGCGCCTGCCGCACTACTTCCAGGAGCACCCGATCATGGTCGTTTCCTCGGCACCACTGCAGGACATCATCCGCAACCGTGAGGCGACCGGGCGGGTCGCCAAGTGGGCCGTCGAGATCGGCGTCCACAACATCAAATACGAGCCACGAAAAGCGATCAAGTCGCAGGCACTGGCAGACTTCATCGCCGACTGGGAAGAGGCCCAGCAGCCAGAGAAGCTGCCGTACCTCCATTACTGGAGCCTGCACTTCGACGGCTCCAAGAACGCGGACGGCGCAGGCGCAGGGATCGTGCTAACTTCACCAAAGGGCGACAAGCTCCGCTACATCCTCTGCCTCGACTTCACACCCTGCACCAACAACATGGCTGAGTACGAGGCCCTACTCCACGGCATGCGAGCTGCCAAGGAGATGAACGTCAATCGCCTCCGCTGCTACGGAGATTCCGACCTCGTCGCGGGGCAAGTCGCTGGCACCTGCGATGCCGTCTCCCCCACCATGGCGGCGTACCGCCAAGAAGTGGACAAGTTAGGCGGACACTTTACAGGCTACTCCGTCGAGTGGATCGGCAGGCGGAAGAACGAGGAGGCCGACACACTCTCTCGCATCGGGTCAGCTCGACTCGCCCCACCCGCCGGCGTCTTCCTTGACACGATCACCAAGCCATCAGTCTCTCCCCCGAGGGATATAGACATCGGAGTCCCGCTCCAACCAGAGGCAGCCCTGGTCGCACTCGTCAACGAGCCAGACGACTGGACCAAGCCCTACATCGCCTACCTGGAAGCCGGCACCTTGCCAGCAAACGAGACGGACGCCCGGATGATCGCCCGCCGCTGCAAGTCCTACACCATCATCGACGGCGAGCTCCACAAGCGCAGTGTCACCGGCGTGTTTCAACACTGCGTCCAACCCGCCGAAGGACGCAAGATCCTCCACGATATCCACTCCGGCGGCTGCGGCCACCACGCCGGCGCCCGCTCCCTGGTCGCCAAGGCTATGCGACATGGTTTTTACTGGCCCACCGCACAAGCCGATGCCGTCGACATTGTCCAGCGGTGCGCTGGGTGCCAGAAGTACGCCAACCAGACGCACGTGCCGAGCTCAGCGCTCAAAACAATCCACATCACCTGGCCATTCGCTGTGTGGGGCATGGATATGGTAGGCCCCTTCAAGAAGGCCCCCTCCGGCTACACCCACCTGCTAGTCGCAGTCGACAAATTCACAAAGTGGGTGGAGGCCAAGCCAGTTCGGAAATGCGACGGGAAGACCGCCACTAAATTCCTACGCGAGCTCATATATCGCTCCGGGTTCCCAAACAGCATCATCACGGACAATGGCACCAACTTCGCCAAAGGAGCCATGGCCGAATTCTACGAAGAGCACCACATCCGGCTCGACCTCGCATCGGTCGCCCACCCGGAATCCAACGGCCAGGAAGAAAGGGCCAACCAAAGCATCCTCCACGGACTGAAGCCGCGACTCCAAGTACCACTTGAGCGCACCGCCGGGTGCTGGGTCGAGGAGTTGCCCTCTGTCATCTGGGGGATCCGCACCTCAGTCAACAGGTCGACAGGGTTCACCCCCTTCTTCATGGTCTACGGCGCCGAGGCAGTCATGCCCACCGACCTCGAGCACGACTCGCCGCGGGTCGTCCACTACACGGAGGCTGCGAACGAGCTCGCCTGCCAAGACGGGGTTGAGCAACTCGACGAAGCACGTGACCTCGCTCGGTCACGCACCGCCATCTACCAGCAGGGACTCCGCCGCTACCACAGCCGGCGGGTTAAAACTCGCACCTTCAAAGAAGGCGACCTGGTGTTACGCCTCATCCAGGACAAGAAGGGCATGCACAAGCTCTCCCCTCCGTGGGAAGGGCCATTCGCCATCGGGCGCGTACTCGGCAACGACGCCTACTACCTCATCGACGTCCGCGGGGACGGCGAACTCGACGTCAAGCGACCATGGAATGTAAACCTCCTACGGAAGTTCTACTCCTAGAACCCCACACATGTACTCTCCAGTCGCTATGAAATAAAAAGACACGGTTACCGCAAAATTGCGCCTACTCTCCATGTCTTGTGCCACTCGCACTCGTAATAACAGCGTTACGCTAACCACAGAAGTCAACCTTTGGTACAGCGATCGGCACGGCCAAGTAGTGCGGTGCAAGAACACTGAGTCACAACAGGTCTTGCATCGTCCATGAAAAACGCCTACCCGGAGCCCCATTGGAGTCGCCTAGCTCGACTGGTTCTACGAACCAAGACAACTGCCTTCGCTTCTTACAGCGACCATGGTCCTCCGCATCCTTGGCATAGCGACTCGAACGGCTAAGTACCACGCTCGGGGACTGAAGACCAGTTCATCGCGAGCGGTCCGGGAAAACGCCAAGTAGGAGAGCATGCCCAGGACTCGCCACGCGACTGACCCCACGGGCCAGGCAGGAGTGACGCGCTCAAACTAACGCGCTAAGTCCTCAACCACCCTCGAGTCGCGCCTAGAACAACCAAGTACCACGCTCGGGGACTCGGCCACCCGACCTCGTTCGCGCAAGGGAAAACGGCAAAGTACAGAGCACTCAAGGGAGTCGCCTAGCGACTGGCTCTCCGAGCTCGGGCGAGTCAACCACAATGACAAAACACATAACAACAACAAATATATCACATACGAGGTAAACCCCACAAAAAGGGCGGACGCGCTCGGGGACTCGTTCAAACATCAATCATAAACACATGACAAATACCAAAATAGACACGATGTCTCATTCGATTGCATGTCGCATTGTCTCATGTTACAAAATATGCCCGCATGGCAGACCTGCTGCTAACGCCACAAGGCAAACTATCCTACTCTGCAGGCTTTGATGACGACTCGCCAACATCCCGGCGATTGCGGATGAACGGCGTGTATGGGTTCGACGGATACGTCGTCAGTTCACCCGCCATCGCCGCATGAAAGGGTTGCTCGACCTTGAAGTCACGATGCGGCGGCTCGGGGTTGCTAGGCACGACGACCGTCTCCTGGTACGGAAGGAGGTCGCCCATTGCCCAGACACGTTCCGAGTACGTGGCGGCGCGGTCCTGCAACTTGAGAACCTCGGACAGCTCCACCGCGCCAGTCAATGATGGGTATCCACTCGTCACATTTTCGATGTCGAAGTCCTCGGGGAAGTGGGCAAGTCCAAGACTAAGTGCCGTCGACGCTCCGCGCCGAAACGCCGACCGCGTCATGAACTCAACGACCGCGGGCGCCTTCTCCAAATACTTCCACACCTCAACGAGGTCGCTGGGAATCACTTCCGTGGGCGATATCTCTTGGAGATAGGCGCGGATGCACGTCGCCGACAACGTTGCCGAGTCGACAAGCATGCTTACACACTGCCTCGCGTCGAACGAGCTCGCCTCTTCCTCGCTATCGATGATGCGACCTGCGAGTAGAAGACAATAATGAATACGACGGACACCACAAAAGGCACAACCACCGGAAGGGGCAGATGCACTTACCAATCAACGGGCGGGTGAGTTCCGTGATGAAGCTTTGAAGCGATGTATGGTCGTCCTAAAGCTCAGCAACAAGGGCATCGGGCACTTTGCGGTCCTCTTCGGCGGCTGCAATGGTGGCCTTAGCTCGCCCGTCAGCCGAGCTCGCTTCTTCTTTTGCCTCCCGCAGCTCGCGCTCGAGGTTGGCGACCCGCCGTTCAGCCGCACTCAAAGCCGATTGCGCCGCCACCAAATCACCAGCGGGGACAAGCCCCTGGCGAGCTTCCTCTGCCTTCGCGGCAACAGCCTGAAGCCCTTTGTTCGCCTCCTGGACGATGGCCAGTTCCTTCTCCGCGCGCTGCTTCGCCGCCAATCGGTCAGCTGATTCAAGTTGCAGACCCTGCATAGCACCAAAAAGGTTAATCAAAGCAAAATTCCTAAGTGCCCACCCGCTGAAATTCAGCGAGTGCGCACTCAGGGACTGGTACTCAAAGAAATTCCTAAGTGCCCACCCGCTGAAATTCAGCGAGTGCGCACTCGGGGACTGGTACTCAAAGAAATTCCTGAGTGCCCACCCGCTGAAATTTAGCGCGTGCGCACTCGCTGAAGTTAAGATATTATAAGGATCAGGCCGCTGCAAAGCACCGACCTGATCCTCGGGGACTGGATGTACCTGGATGGCTACGCCAAGCATGCCGTGGAGTTGTATCGCATCCACGGACGCGAGGAGAGCCGGCGTATGCCCACGACGTTGGTCGACTTCAGCATCGGCGGTCCCAGGAGCGTGGCTTGAGGGCGAAGTCCCACTCGCCGCGGCCGCCTTGGTCATGAAGCGTGGGAAGGTAGTGATAGAGGCACCCTCTCCAAAGGAGGTCGGCTAGGCCGTTCCAGGCAAGGGAGCGCCCTCCTTCGTAGACGCGGCTGCCTCCGTTACGGGTCCGGCTGGCGCAACCGCCGTGTCGTCAGAAATAGTGACGACGTCGTCACCCTTGGCCTTCTTGCTGCCATCCGCAGAGACGACGACCTCGTCCGCCTTCCTCTTGCGGGAAGGATCCTCCTCGCTAATGACGGGTGGCACCTTAGCCACGGTCGGATGGCCCATTCTCTTCACTCCGGTCCTATGCATCAATCGTATAAGCAAAAATAATTCAAGTAATTATGAAAGACAAAGAAGGGTGAGTGTACTCACTTGGCGACTGGAATAAAGCGTAGCCCCGTACGGAGGCCGGCCGGTTTCTCCAGTTCAGGGACCAGTTGGCGACTGAGCCCCATCTCCAGGACGTCGCGTGCCCAAGACACGGACGGCTTCTTCGTTGTTGAGGCTGCAGCCGGAGCCTCTGGGATATCTTCGGCAGGAGCTTCCTTGCGAGGTGAAGCCGCTGCAGCCGGAGCATCCCCCAGCCCAGAGACTGGGGCGAATGGCGGAGGCATTGAAGCCAGCGGCACCTCCATGGTCGCCGTATCCAGCACGACTGTCGTTGGTGGCGCCTCGTCCTTGGCCGGGCTGGGGGCGTCAGAACTGCTCGCTGAATGCGGCGGCGAGGCCAGCCTCGTCGGTCTGGTCTTCGTCTTCCTCGGAGGCGCCTTTACCTCATTTTCCTTCTTCTTCTTTTTCGATGGAGTCGCTTGGCGGCGCAAGGTGGTTTCTGGAAGCTTGTCGTCGCCATCGTGACGCTCGAGGCTTTTACTTGCTTCAAGCTCTCGTTGACGCTGCCCACGGGTATTGCAGAGCAGTGGGGCGACTTCTTCTTCGGATTCGTCGTCACTGTCGCCCTCGTCGCTCCCGGCATTGCCCTTGACGGGAGGCGACTCGCCCACGTCCTGGACGGACGAGCTCGAGTTCTCATCGTCCGAAGGTGGGAGCCATCCTTCCACCACTTGGAATAGCTGCAATGAATACAAGATGAAATTAGAATTACCGCGACTGCATAAACTGCGACTGCGAGTGAAGTGAAGCGATTACCGTTGGAGCTGGACGCTTTGCGGTATAGGGGGCGACCCCAGCCTGTGCGTCCAGGTACGCCGCCTGGGTAATTTTCTTTAGTGCTGGGAGGTAGTCCTCCAGCTTCCACTCGTCGAGGCAGGCCTTCGTCGAGTCTCCTCGGCCCGTGTATTGGTACATGTAGTGCTCGCGCTAAGCGAGCGGGACGAGCCGCCGCCCGAGCCAGCAATTGTACAGGTTTATCGTTTGGAGGCCCTTCTTTTTTAGACCGCGGATGGTCTGGAGCATCTCGTCGACGACCATCCGCTGGTCGTTGGGGAGCTTGCCGACTTGGAGATGGCGCGGCTCGGACCGATTGGCGGAATACCGCGGGATCGCGGCCTCGCCCTCCGGGGTCGCCTCGGCCACGTAAAACCACGACTTCTTCCAGTCGCTCGCTGCCTTGGCGGGCAGCATCAGATCGAAGAATGAAGCTTTTGACTTGAGCTGGAAGGTTAGGCCGCCCGCGGCTAGCATTGGGCCGCATGCTTCCTCGCGGCTGATCCGTCCGTGGAATAGATCTTGCCACAAGGGGAAGTAGGGCCGGCAGCCCAAGTAGCATTCGCAGAACGCCACGAAGATGGCGAGCTGCTCGATGGTGTGGGGACCCAGATCCGAAGGCTGGATCCCGTAGTAGGCGTAGAAGCGCCGGAAGAATAGGGACGTGGGGAACCCTAGCCCCCGTTCGAGATGGCTGGTGAAGCAGATGAACTCCCTCTCTCGCGGATTCGGGGTCGTCTCTCCGGCTGCAGGAATACGCCAACAGCCGGCTCGCAAGATCCCGGCCTCCTCGAAGGAAGCCAGTTGCGCCCTCGTGCACTTAGATCTACCCCACGGCTCGGTGGAAAGGGCCATGGCCGAGAGGTTTGCTGGGGGTCGGGGGATTTCGGGTCGGCTGGATCGCGATGCGAAGGGAGGCGAAAGGTGCGCGCAGTCGGAGGAAATGGTGAGAAGGTGATTCTCTGATCGCCTGCCATTCCTCTTATATAGCGGTTGTTACCCGCCAAATCAGGGAGCCGTTACTACGCGGTGATTACGCCAAAAGTTACCGTTGGATTACCCCAACGGCTAGTTTGACCACGGTTAACGGTCCAACTTCGGCCACTCGACTCGCCGACCCAATCACTATGACAGTGTTTCGCCGACTCGACTCGCCAAATCTGCGATCAGGACGACTAGTTTTCTCCTTTATACAGGAGCCCGCCGACGATTCGACTGGATGTCTACTCTGAAGCCGTATACTCCGACTACCAGCAGCCACCTACGCCTAATCGACGGCGGCCTCGGGGACTACTAATGGGGATATGCCTACCGGGGTATACCCAGCAGGATGTTTCCGACTGGCCCAAAGAACTGGCGAGTGGGCCTGCAAGACGGCGACTGGATTAAAGCCCAGCAAGGAGCCAAGCGACTGGAAGCTGAAGGCCCAGGCGAGTGGATAGGCCCAGTTGGATTAGGTTAAACGAGTACCGAAACTCTAACTGAATCAGTTGAGATATGTAAACCCTAGGGGAGGTGAGCCTATATAAACCTCCCTATAGGGCGAGTAGAGATACGTTCCATCATCATACGCCCAAGCGACTCGCCGCCTAGCCGCCGAGCTCGCCCATTGTACCACCTCCATAATACAATCTAGCAGGAGTAGGTCTTTACCCTCCGGGGGGGCGAACCTGGGTAAACCCTGTGTCTTTGCCCTCGTCTCGCACCGCAGATGGCTGGCCGCCCTTGCCCCTCGTTCGACTACTCGCTGCCGATTGCAGCATCTGCCGTGACCATTCCCACGACAAGAGCTTTATCATAAACATTTTCTAAGCAAAACTCTTTATTACCATGCATTTCAAAGTTAGGCACAAATATACGATTATCATAGATAACAGGAGCATAACTATTATCACAAGTTTTACCCATAGCAGATATTTCAAAAGAATCCACAGGAACATAACATTCATCCTCCTTTGGTAAGCATGGGGGACAATCAAATAATATAAGAGGTAAAGAGTTACTCTCATTAGAAGGTAGGAATGGGTAGATCCATTCTTCCTCCTCTTGACCATCACTCTCCTCCTCTTTTTCATGTAATGATATTTCAGTTTCAACAACTTCGTCTTCCATAGGATCCTGCAAGGCATTAATCTCTTCCATTTGTGGAAAGCATCTATTAAAATATTCAAGAATATAACCATTATCTAACTTATAATTATCAAAGCAAAATTTAAGTATATCATAAACCTCATATTCATAAGATGAATCATCGATATTTTCAAGCAAACTAGCAAGTTCAAATGCACCCTTGAAAGCAATAAATTATTCAATTTGTTCCACATCATAAAAGTCATAATTTCCTTTAACATAAGAATATATGGTAACATTATCATTATACTCACATTGAAAAGGTAGGTGTTTATACCTCCTACAGCAACAAGATTTATCAAAACAATTAGTAACATTATAAGTAGAGCACACCTCTCTTGCAATAGTATTAAATTTATCAATTTGTTCCCATAAGTGTTTCCCTTTTTGTGACAAACGGGGTTCCTTATAATAATACTTTTGTTCTTCCGTGAATCCACCTTGCCAATAAGAACTAGCTTCAAAGAAACCATCCATTGATAGAAAGCATGACAAAGCAAGGCAATAACAGACCAGCAACTAGAGCAGGAACTATTTTTTGTGTTTTTGATAAAAGATAGCAAACCAAACTAAACTATTTCTTTTGGAGTTTTTGATAAAAAGAGGCAAACAAAACCAAGCAAAAGAAACTAAGCAAAACAAAAAAAAGTAAAGAGAAAGGTTGTGAAGGACTCCCCTTGTGAAAACGTCCTTAGCCTCCCTGGCAACAGCGCCAGAAAAGTCTTTGATGATGGCTCGGTTGATTACAGAGCTTCGTTGGGAGACCCCAAGAGGAAGGTGTGATGAGCGCAGCAACAAGTTTTCCCTCGGTAAGAAACCAAGGTTATCGAACCAGTAGGAGGAAGGAAACGACTCAAAGGTGTTGTTAGAAACTTGGAAACCTGCACAACACAAACTCAAGACTTTGCCCCAACGAACAGTGAGGTTGTCAATCTCACATGTTTGCTGAAAACAAAGGGTTAACTGTATGGTGTGGAAGGTAATAGTGGTTTGCAGAAAGTAAACAGTAACAGTGGAAGATAAATCAATGGTAAATATTGGACCGGGGTCCATAGTTCACTAGAGGTGTTCTCCTTAAGATAAACAAACATGGCATGTTGGGTAAACAAATTATAGCAGGGAAATTGACAGGACTGAGTAAGACATAACAATGCAATACTAGACATTCATGATCCTATGAGATTCGATTGGGCAATACAACAAGATACATAGACCGCCATCCAACTACATCTATGACTAGTAGTCCACCTTCAGGTTATCATCCAAACCCCCTCCAGTATTAAGTTGCAAGCAACAGATAACTGCTTTAAGCAAAGTGTGTAAGGTAAAGAATCCACTTGTTCCATGAACAAGAGACCGTTGTTTTCCCCTAGTAGCAACAACACATCTGCAACCTTAGAGATTTCTGTCACTTCACTTAGATTAAATAGAGGCATGAACCCACTATCGAGCATAAATACCCCCTCTTGGAGTCACTAGAATCTACTTGGCCAAGATAGCTACTAGAAATGGAGAGCATGCAAGATCACAAACAACACAAACATGATAGAATCAATAATACAAAACCATTAATCAATCTGAATTCTCCTCGATTGCTTCCAAAAAGGGACTTCCTTGTTTTCGCCTGAATATTGTGTTTTTGCTGTTAAATCCCTCTGTTGACGTAAAGAACCTGAAACACACATTAAAAACCAAGTTTTCTTTGCTACCGAAGTATCGGCGTTAGGTAAAGCTGGAAAACCATCAAATCCAAACGAAAACCATTGATAGAAGCCATAAAAAATGTGTATAATCTCATAGCTATCAGGATCTCGATACGTATCTAGGTCAACGAGAGATGTTAGATAATTTCGATACGAATCCAACAAGCTAAAGTAGAGCTTAAGGGGCCCAACGAGCTAAAAATGGGAGCCCATTTACTACAGAGCGCACCACCAGTACGATCTCAGCCGTCGAAACTCCGATGCTGTTGATTCCACCACCATTCGCTTTGTTTTGACCTAAAACCATCTATATATACCCCCTAGTGTCCTTTCTCGAGACATACGGAGGCAGATATCGAAAATCAAGTAACAGAGAGCCAGCAGGCCACCGCTCGGAGGAAGATTGGAGGGGGAACCACTGTCGGAATCGCCTCTGGCCGCCTCTCCTCCTTCACCAACGCCTCCTCATCACTCTCCATGATGAGAGGGTAGTAGTCCACCCCCTGGACTTTGGGATTATGGTGGTAACTTGATCTAATATCTCCATGTATGATCATTGTTTAAGCCCATATGATGTGCCCTGCATGAGTATGGATATATCTATGTAATTCCTATGTTGGATATTGTGTTATGAGGTAGTACTTGTTATTCATTTACCGTTGTGTTGGATCTTGTATGGTTTGTCATACTTTGGGAATATTTTATGATGCATGTAATGGATTAGATCTATACAAAATTCCTTGTTTATCCATATCATGAGGTGATTGACACCACTAAGTGGGGATAGATGAGAGAGATGTAATAATACCCACAACATATTACAACATATTTATCATTGCACTAGTGTCTAGAGTGTTTTCTATTAACAAGTATGATGTATGTAGGTAATGGGTGGCCGAGTGATAACGGCATATGTATTGAGTGATAGCAATGCAGCCCAACATCCTTTACCTAGGGGTAAAAAGGGAGAAGTATGATGTGTGTGTAGGGTTCATTGCATGGAAAACAAAAATAATCTATCACGGGAACACACAAAAGCCAAGATCTAATCTACGAGATCGGTGCAACGAGTTTGTAGAGAACTAACCCTCGTAGAACCAAAGCGTTTAACGAGATCGGATTCTCATGGATTATGTAGTCGATCTCAAGATCGTGTAGACGATCCTTCTGGCGCAATGTTCCTACAGCGCTTCCGCAGTCGGTTACACGTACGATAGTCAATGAAGACCTTCCTCTTCCTTGTTCCAGCAAGGCAGTGGAGGTTGTAGATCTCCACGAAATCCTAACAACACGAAGGTATGGTGGTGGTGGAGAAGAGGTTACTACAGGGCTTCACCTAAGCCAGAACATCAGTATGGAGGAGAGAGGGAGGCGCCTGACGGCTAGGGTTTTGGGGTGAGGGAGTAGGGGGCGCCCCCACCCCTCCTTATATGGGTGGAGGGGCGGCGTCCAGGGTTCCCAGCCCTGGCCAAGTCCACCCCCAACTCCCCTTGTCCAGCGGCAATGGAGAGGGAAAGGGAAACCTTTTCCCTCAAGGTTTCCTTTCCTTCCTCCACTAGGACTTTGACTTTCAAACTAGGATTTGACTTTTCAAACTAGGATTTGACTATTCAAACTAGAGTTTGTGTCTCTCTTCCTTGTCCTTGGCCGAATTGACCTAGGGTTCCATGCGCCTAGCCCATTAGGGTATGATGCATTCCAAGTACCCCCTCCCGGGGTGGTGGACCTTCCAGAACATTCTAGAAGCTTCTGATCAAAACACCGAAAACATTTCCGAACCCCAGAAATTGACTTTCCTTATATGAATCTTCTTCTTCGGACCATTCTGGGTCTCCTCGTGATGTCCTGGATCCAATCCGAGACTCCGAACAACATTCAGTCTCCAACTCATATTGCATATCTACTAAACAACATCGAATCCTTAAGTGTGTCTCCCTACGGTTCGTGAACTATGCAGACATGATCGAGACACCTCTCCGATCAATAGCCATTAGTGGGATCTAGAAGTCCATAATGGCTCCCACATATTTATACGATGACATCGTGATCGAATGAACCATTTACATATGATATCGATTCCCTTTGTCGCGTGATACTTTACTTATCCGAGGTTTGATCATCAGTATCTCTATACCTAGTTTAACCTCGTTATCGATAAGTAATCTTTACTCGTTTCGTGATATGACATCCCTTGTGACCTAGTCACATACTTACAAGCCAATTGGATGACATTTCACCGAGAGGGTCCAGAGTATATCTATCCGTCATATGGATGGACAAATCCCACTCTTGATCCATGTGCCTCAACACATACTTTTAGAATACCTAATGCCACCTTTATAACCACCCAGTTACGAAGTGGTGTTTGATGTCATCAAAATATCCATCCGGTGATGGTGATTAACATGATCTCATGGTCGAAGGATTAGGTTGCTATGTATTTGAAAGCTTGTAGAAAACGAACTCTAAATGACTTGATCTTACGCAACGCTAACTATAGGAGTATGTCCATCACATCATTCTCCTAATGACATGATCTTGTTATTAATAACATCTAATGTCCATGATCAGGAAACCATGATCATCTATTAATCAACAAGCTAATTCAACAAGAGGCTCACTAGGGACTCTTTCATGTTTATAAAACACACACGTATTAATGTTTCCGGTTAATACAATTATAGCATGAGATGTAAATATTTATCATAAACATAAAGATATGATAATAACCATTTTATTATTGCCTCTTGGGCATATCTCCAACAGCGTGGTGTGCCACAAACCAAATGCTAGCCTTATCGCAAGGGTGACCTAGCAACACAAAGGAGTACTTCTTTTACCTATGTGTTTTACGACATGTAGCCACCATAAAAATACCATTAAAACATGCCAATTGTGTGTAACTTTACTATCTATAACATGATAATCACCATAGATGGAGAAGAGAGGATTAAGTGAACCCATCAACCCATGTCCATTGTTCCTATAAAAGAAAACCCTTGTCTTGTCCTCTTGCATTGACGAGGATTGGGACACTTTTATATTCTTGTTTTGTTACATTAAACTCCGTACCATTAAAACAACCATCTTATTCCTTAAAAACTTGTTTAGTGCATAATCAACTAAAGCTTGTGGCACTTTAGTTGTAGATAATATATAGTTTTTCCTTCTTGCTCCTGCATATCGATAGCCAACTTCCACATTGAGAGGTACTACGATGACCCCCTACACTTGGGGGTAATCACTCCACCGCCTCCGTTGCCGGGGTGGGAATCGCGCATCGATCCGAAGGTGGGGATGAAGCTGGCGTGCCTCCACCAACACGCGGGGCCGCCAGCGGCGTGGCCTGGGCAGGTGATCGACCCGTCCCCGCCCGCGCCCGCTCCCACCCTGCCACCGCCCAACCTCTAGACGTCGTCGGAGTACATTGACCTCGACCCCTAGATGGACGCGGCGATGCCGACACACGAAGATCGATACCTAGGGTTATGGGTAGTTTAATTTAGTTTTAAAGTATGAATGTAAATTACATATGAAATGTATGAATTTGGCCAATTTTTAGAGCGAATGCTGTATGTTTGAATTTAGAAAAAATGACCTCGCCCTGTTTGGTCCGGCCAGCAGCGCCTAGCAGCGCGATCCAAACGGACAGAAACGGACTGTTTTGGTCGGCCGTTTGGTTCGCCCCGGTGGAGATGCCCTAAGCTATCACATGTTATATGCCCTTTGGGACGCTTGGAAATAAAGAAATGTGTGTATCTTCACTAACAGCGTCTAACTTATGTTGATGTAGCTGAGATCGCTAGAGAGGACATTCACTAGCGTGCACGTGCTTTCACGACCTTCGGACCTGCTATTCTGTGAGCTAAATTTAGTGTTTTATCCCTTTTGGGGTGCTTCTGACATGTTTTTACCTTAATCAAAACATGACCTCCCTGTTGGTTTTGTTTCCCCTCTTTGATAAAAATAGAAGAAAAAGAAATGTTCTCCATTGCAGATGATGATTACAAATGAACATTTTGAATCCTATGTTATTGCTTCGATTTTTGTTCATTGCTTTCGAAGTATTCTTCCTCCACATCTCTTTATCATGGAAGAGCGTTGTTGAGCACTGCTACATGAGCACAACTGTTTACATTGCCTTCTTTTTTACTGATTTTGGGATGCCAAGAAAAATTGTTCCAAACTTCACTACACCACATCCATACGCGTAGTGATCCTGCTGTTCTTCAGTTTTTTGTTTTGTTTTGAGTTAAATAGATTAAATAACCATACGGCTGTATGGTTAGGGTCTGGGACAGATACTCTTTCGGGATAGGCTTTCACTCGCTATATTATATAGCAATCACACCGATACATGAGTTTGGACCGAAGAAAAGTAATAAAAACAAAGGCGAATCGACTAGACGATGATGACCCGCAATCGCCGCGCCATCCAACTTTGGCCCACCACGCTCCAAGCAAACAAAAGCGCCTAGTACCCAGCATCCCCTTCCAGAGAGAAGCATCGTCAATATTGCTGCCCAGACCATGGTCCTAGGGTTTTCCCCGGCACTATGAGTAAAATGGAGACAGAGGCTTCCGTCAACGCCCTCCATGAAGGAATGGTGCCACCCGGAGGCAACCCCATGTCAGGGTCGGATAAACCGACACGGATTTCTCCCGACCTCCGGCCCCACAAAATTGTGGCGCAACGGAACACCACAACCCAGCTTCGCCACGAACCAGCATGCGCCACCACGACCTTGAAATCACCATCTCGATCTCTTCATGGACACTGCCACATGTCCTGAACGACGGAGGCACACAACATCGTCGGAACGAGGGACAACAGCCCCGCAGCCTATAGGAGGAACCTACCTCCTACGCCGAGAGGCAGTCATTGACCGGATAGAGCAGCTGAGGCACACTAGGCCCAAACGGACCCGTAAAGCCCTAGCCACCGCAGCTGCAATGGGCAGGCCACAATTCTGCATCCCCAACCCTAGATAGTTGTCGCCACCGCCTTCAGAGAGCCCCATGGAGGCAGCACCTGGCCCTCCCAAGCCCATCTAGGCCTAAGTCGGCCAGGGACGGCAGCCAGCGGCGCTCCCAGCCATGTCTCCCGCCGCCCGTGGCAGCACCACTGCCAAGGCCACCCGAACGCGCCATACCCGAGTCCCAGAGTGCACCGCCATCGAGAAGAAGAGGCGCCCCGATCCCCACTCCTTGGCGCAGGGAAGGACGTTCTGCCGCCGTCGGCGCCGCCAGGGCTTCGCCCTGCGACCCAGGGCGGCGGCTGAGAAGGAGGAGGGAAGGTGGAAGGGGTGGGGGTGGCCGGAGGTGGAGATGGCGCCCGTCGCCCTCAGGGGGGATAGACGCAGGGGGTGGACGATAGGCGCCTGGGGAAGGGGTTAGTCAGGCGGGCCCTATTCCTAGTGCAGGACCATATACCCTTTAAGGGATTGTAACAACACTCCTGTTTGATTAATACAATCCATTTACCCCGGAAAAAAAACTCAAAAATTGTGTTTGATTCTAGATGTCGAGTTTTTAGTTAATACTAGCAAAAATGCCCGTGCGTTGCAACGGAAGAGACCCACACGGTAATATGTGCGGGAGCGCCATCACCATGACAATGAGCTCGTACTCTTTGTAGATACTCTCCCCCCCCTCCCCCCCCCCCCCTCTCTGTGTGACCTTTACATCACATGGTTGCAGCTTCATGGTTATTCTAGAGGAAGACATGTTTTTGATGTTGGTTTGTTTCAGTCGCCAGACGGACGCTGCTGGCTCAACACACGACCAAACCCCGACATTTATGACGAAGACATTTGTTCACTTGTGTAGCCTTCATCAGGGAGCATATCAGCTTCCATCGTCGATGCCTTCAATGGTGTAGTAAAGCTCGCTGGCCACGTTTTGTCATCACGTCCGTGTCTTGGTCAGGGTAGCTTCAGGGTTGTTTCTACTTGCCATTGTATGAAGTGTATTTTCTTAGAAATTTGTCTATGGTACGTGCCGCAGTCGACCTCCAATTTGTTTTCTTTCTCCTAATCTATACATTTGTACGATGGTTTGCGGACGATATACGCACAGTTGGCTTGCTCTAGGCTGTTTTGATTTCAGATAGAACATTTTTCTTCAGATTTCATTTTATTTTCTCTCACGTCATTGAGAGAAAACAAACTGAACACATCTTTATAGTACATAATGCCGACCGGATCAATTCCCTATACTATTTGTCATGATTCTAATTCTAAGAGGACACGGGTTCAGCGATACACATGAAACGTCTCTCTTATGTGTCGATTCATGAATATAATGAAATCGTACAGGTAGGTCAATTCTTTTTCATTCAAATGGAGGACTGGTTTTTTACGTAAGAAGGAAGCAGACGGGAAAAATAAAGAAGCCACGTGCTCTTCTACGCGCTGAGGAACCGATCTGATCTCTTCGACGCGCTGGTGGGCAGGCCACATCTGCCACGTTCGGAGTCGTGTTCACGCTTGCTGATCTAACCCCTAACGTACACACGGTGGAATTTTGCAGTATAAGATAAGCACCCCAAACTGGTAGATGCGGCTGCTCGGGTGGTGGCAAAGGGGTCATTGTTTTAAATACGAATCAGACCGTGTATTTTAACTCGCCGGTGCTAGGGATGTAGTTTTGACGATTTAGCAGGGGCAAAGCCATCTAAAAAAATGTAGGTACTACAAGAAACACTCATTTCTTTATTATTAAAGTGTATATATATATATATATATATATATATATATATATATATATATATATATATAGATATGAACTTCTTGCGAGTTTTGTTCTCCTTTCCAACCCGCATATGTTCGATGCGTGACGTCACATCCGTTGCGAGCAGCAACCGATCGAGCGTTCTTTTCCCTAAAAATCAAATGAAACAACCGAGCGTTGCACGTGTATCGCAGGAGGAATTAGGGCTAACCAAGTAAAAAAATTAGGGCTAACCCCACTAGGGTTAAGAAAACCCTCGCTCGCTCGCCGTCGCTTCCTCACCGGATCATCGATGCCGTGCGACGCGTGCGGCTGCGTGTGCAGCGCCGGCGGCGAGACACCCAGAGAGGGGCTGGTGGAGCCACCGCTGCTATTGGACGCCGAGACGGGTCCTGGCCGCATCACGGCGGTGCCGGAAGCCAAGAAAGGGAGGATCGCCACCTTCGTCTTCCGGGTACGTGCTAATTACTCTGCCCCAACTACTCTAAACATACATATCAATTGAGGACAACTGAAAGATCTCTCGACAAGTACTATTTGATCGGTCGTTTTTTCTGCATTAGAGATGATCTTCTAATGCCAAGTCGAGACGCAGGTCTCAATTTCATGGTGTATTTTTTTTAGGTTCGTACTACGGGTCCCTCGGGCAATAATTTCCTAAAATCCCCTGGTCCGTGTCCCCAAAAAAGCTTTTAAATCTTGTTTTTGCTACAAATATACCCGCTTTTGCTATACGTAGCAGAAACGGTTCGTTTTAGAAAAAAAATAGACCGAATCTCGCTGGAGAGTTCGTTGGAGACCTCGTCAGCGACCTTGTAGCTAAACAAATATCCTAATATAGTAAAACTGACTTCGCCGGAGACTCTCGCGGAGAAAAAGGCCACCGGAGACCTAGTAGCTAAAAGTTTACACTATTATAGCAAAGCCACAAAACGGTTAAAGCAAAATGTTTTTTCTAGTATAGAAAAGGAGGCATCGTCGGAGACTCCCACCGGAGACCTCGTAGCAAAAACGTAGAGATCGGTTGTAGCAAAATAATTGTGCGAAAGTAGCAAAAAATATATGAATACATAGCAAAATAAATACGCTAAGGTAGCAAATCACAGGTAGCAAAGACACAGACAAAAGTAGCGACACCGGCCAACTAGGATAGCAAGCGCTGTACAGTGTGGTAGCAACACCGAACATCATACGTAGCAAAGCCGTATCCCAAGCCCATGTAGCAGACTCTCGCCGGAAAACTGGCCGATGCGATGCTCGCTGCAGACGACGCGGCAGCGCAGGCGTGGGGCACGGCGACGCTCATTGTAGTCATGTCCACGGCCTCGACCACCGGCACCACGGCAGAGCGCCGCCATGGGGAGACGAATGCTATCGACGGAGTGCGTGTATTGGGGCATGTCCCTAGAGGAGTTGGCGAAGGGGGAGGGCTCGCCGGCGGGAGCACCAGGTTGGCCTCGGAGTTGGGGCATTGTTCGCGCGTTCGCTGGCGGGCACACCAGGAGGGTGGGCGCGACGGTTGGTGCTACAGGGCACGGGACGGTGGGAGCCGCAGGCCGCAGCGGCGTGCAATGCTCGAAGGTGGAGGCCTAGGAGAAAAAGTACGACGGAGGAGAAGCTCAAGCGGGCCCCCTAGATAAACGCGGTCGCGTGGTTACGGACTCAACAACCCTGGAGACCAATTCAATCGATCCCCGGGGAACTGTATCATTTCCCTTTTTTTTATTGCGGCGAGTTTTCTTAGACACCCCCAAAGACTCGCCTTTTTTTGAAGGCCTTCTTTATATGATGTCAAGAGAGACAAGCAAGAATGTAATTAGGGAGAATGTAAATCATACATAAATTTATTTTTACAGAGCACTAGTCGAGTACCCCGAGACAAGACTTCTAAAATGCTTCTTTTATTTATTTTCTATCGGGTTAATAAACTATTTCCAAGTGTGATTAATTATTGAAATCAACATCATAGTTGCACTAGCTGATCTAATCACATGCAACCAAACAAACGCATCCGATAGATCTGTAAATCTAAAAAGAACTAGTGCAAACAGAGAGACAAAAAGCCATACATATTAACCGAAAAGGTCACCACCGAAACAACACCATGGTCATTGTTGTTGTTGCTCATGGTATTGTCAAGGTCATAGGTTGCCGGATCCGTAGATGAAGTAGACGTGTGGTTGGCGAAGAAGTAGATGACCCCATTGTAGGGTCTCAACAAACGGGGGTTTGGAGGTCTGCTCCCTCAAACGGTCATGCACATAGTCGCTTAGACGGTGAACAGACTAGAAACAATGCAACAAATGAACTTTCGTGAGAGAGATGGCTTAGTGTTGTGAGAAATATATTTGTTATGGCTCTCTTGTATAACCTGGGAGGTGAGCCGATCGAACTACTACACGGTGTTTAACAGGACATGTGTCAAACATGCCTGAGTGACCGAGTGCGGCGTTTTGGAGACCAGGCTTTAGGTAACCCGGTATTTCATATGGAATTTCAGCTATTATAGAATGGACTATTTCCTATGTGAAGCGCCGGAGACCAAAAGAAAAACGGATACTGCAATCTAGCCGTCGATAGACCGAGTGCGGTGTTTTGGAGATCGGCCTCCAGGTAATCCGATATTTCTTTATTTGAAATCTTTGAAAATTTTAAATTTAAAGATTTGAAAAAATACAAAAATATACGAGCATGTTGATAATCTTATACACCACACCGTGCCAAGAAATCGTGAGAAAATACATTGTATTTTGGGCTCATAGAAAAGGAGAAATTTTCAGACCTATGACGTGAAGAGTACACATACGTAATTCATCCAAATTTTATTTTTTTACTGCACCAAAAATATAAGAAATTTGGGATTGAAACTTTTCAGATGTGTAGTGCGAGTCCTTGGTAACATGTAGCTATTTTGTCCGAAACTTTTTAAGGTTTTTCTGAAAAGACCTTAATCAGCAAAATAGAGATGAAGGCCAAGATTAAGAGCTGCCTGTAGCTCGCGCCCAATTGTGCTTATTCGTCTAGCGACCTGGCTTTTATCCATGTTTTGGCCAGAGGAGTACTTTAAACCTTTCTGCCTTTTTTTCTGCAACTGACCAGACTCGTTTTTTTTAAATAAAAAACCCGTTTCTTCTTGTTTATTGATTTCATATATAGTAGTGCTTCACCTGTTCTTTTGCTGCTCTATTTGTCTGTTCCGTTTGCAGTCATGTACTAACGTACAATTTGGTTGTTGCAGGGCCTGTTGGTCTTGCTGTGGGTGTATTTATTCTACTCCATGAGAAAATTTGCGATCAAATACACCGACGGAGATACATGGTTTAGTCTGTTTGCTGCGATTGTTATGGCCTTACCAATGACTGAACTCTTTTTAATTATTGGCAGCTGAGTTACTCGCCAGGAAAGGTTTTACAAATGACAGATTGAGCTCTTTGTAAATATTGGCACATTAGATAAATTCAAAGGTAGATAGTCAGACATCCCTTCTATTTTACCTTGACCTTCACTAGAGGAAAAAGGGCTATCCGTTCGCGACCCCTCGGAGCATTAGTCCCGGTTGCGCCACCAACCGGGACTAATGCTGGCACGCGTCCCGGTTGGAGCGGGCACGGGGTAAGGGGGCATGCGTCCCGGTTGGAGCCACCAACCGGGACTAAAGGTTTGGCCACAGCCACGTGGCGTGGCACGCACCTTTAGTCTCGGTTGCTGGCTCCAACCGGGACTAAAGACCCCTGCCCTCTATAAATGCAACGCCCCAGCCTCCTCTGCCTCCACTCTGTTTTTTCGAATGGTGGAAGGTGTGAGGGGGTGTGCTAGTTTTTTCTCATGCATGCATTGAAGGTGTTTGTTGAAATGTTTGAGTGAATAATCCCGTTGAATTTCTCATAGAACAAAAATATAGAAGGTGTCCGAGACGCACTTGAGCTTTCTCCTCTTTATTTCCCTCGATCGAGGTTAGCAATCTTATCTTTTCTAGGTCATTGATACAATTCATGTGTCGGTGTGAATTGGTTATTTCACTATTTATGATGTCCTGTTTTTTGATAAACTTACTTATATGATGCAGATGAACGGTCGGGAATGGATGTACGGTGACCGGCGGGTAGCCGGGTATATCAAAGGCGTGGATAAATTTATCGATGTGGCTACGGCAAACAAAGAGAATGGATTTATACGTTGTACATGTGTTCAATGTCGGAACAACAAGGAGTACTCTTCCTCGAAAATCATTCGCGGCCACCTGATTATGAAAGGTTTCATGCCCAACTATAATTGCTGTACCAAGCACGGGGAAAGAGGGGTTATGATGGAAGATGGTGAAGAAGAAGATGATGATAACAACTATCATCATATGTTTCCTGAATACAGTGATACTGCAATGGAAGACAATGGAGAGGAAAGAGGTGAAGAACGGGCATCAGATGAGCCGGCTGATAAACTTGGTAGGGTCATTTCTGATGCAAAGCGAGACTGTGAAACAGAAAATGAGAAGTTGAAGTTAGAGGGCATGTTAGAAGATCACAAGAAATTGTTGTACCCAAATTGTGAAGATGGCAGCACAAAGCTCGGTACCACACTGGAATTGTTGCGATGGAAGGCAGAGTGTGGTCTAACTGACTCCTCATTTGAAAAGATGTTGAAAATAATGAAGCCGAAGTTTCCAAAACATAACGAACTTCCCGAGAGTACCTACGAAGCAAAGAAGACTCTTTGTCCTCTGGGATTAGATGTGCAAAAGATACATGCATGCATTAATGACTGCATCCTCTACCGCAGTAAGGAATATGAGAATTTAGATAAATGCCCGGTATGCAACGCGTTGCGGTATAAGATCAGACGAGATGACCCTGGTGATGTTGAGGGAGAGCCCCTCCGGAAGAGGGTTCCTGCTAAGGTTATGTGGTATGCTCCTATAATACCAAGGTTGAAACGCATGTTCAGAAACAAAGAGCATGCCAGGTTGTTGCGATGGCACAAAGAAGACCGTAAGAAAGACGGGAAGTTGAGACACCCTGCTGATGGGTCACAGTGGAGAAAAATCGAGAGAGACTTCCCAGACTTTGCAGGTGACGCAAGGAACTTATGGTTTGGTCTAAGTACGGATGGCATGAATCCTTTTGGGGAGCAGAGCTACAGTCACAGAACCTGGCCCGTGACTCTATGTATCTACAACCTGCCTCCTTGGTTGTGCATGAAGCGTAAGTTCATTATGATGCCAGTGCTCATCCAAGGCCCGAAGCAACCGGGCAACGACATTGATGTGTACCTTAGGCCATTAGTTGAAGAACTCTTACAGTTGTGGGGCAAACCAGGTGTACGTGCGTGGGATGAGAACAAACAGGAGCCATTTAATCTACGAGGGTTGTTATTCGTAACCATCAATGATTGGCCTGCTCTTAGTAACCTTTCAGGACAGACAAACAAAGGATATAAGGCATGCACCCACTGTTTAGATAAGACCGAAGGTACATATTTGCATAAATGCAAGAAGGTTGTGTACCTGGCGAATCGACGATTTCTTCCGACCAATTATCCCGTAAGAAAGAAAGGCAAGCATTTCAAAGGTGAGGCAGATCACCGGAAGAAGCCTGAACTCCCTGCTGGTGATGATGTATTTGGTATGGTCAAGGACATAGAAGTAATCTTTGGAAAGGGTCCCGACGGTCAATCAGTTCCGAACGACGTCGCTACAGGACACACACCCATGTGGAAGAAGAAATCTATATTTTGGGAGCTGCCATATTGGAAAGTCCTGCGTGTCCGCTCTTCAATCGACGTGATGCACGTGACGAAGAATCTCTGCGTGAACCTGCTAGGATTCCTAGGCGTGTATGGGAAGACAAAAGATACACCTGAAGCACGGGAGGACCAACAAATTATGAAAGACCCAAAGAACATGCATACAGATAACAAGACGGATAAAGGGCGTCACTTAAGTCATGCTAGCTATGCTCTTACCAAAGCAGAGAAGGAAATCTTTTTTTGAAGTCCTTTACAGTATCAAGGTGCCGTCAGGCTTCTCATCTAATATAAAGGGGATAATAAATATGGCAGAGAAAAAGTTCCAAAACCTGAAGTCTCATGACTGTCACGTGATTATGACGTAGTTGCTTCCGATTGTATTGAGGGGGCTTCTACCGGAAAATGTTCGAGTACCCATTGTGAAGTTGTGTGCATTCCTCAATGCAATATCTCAGAAGGTAATCGATCCAGATATTCTGCCAAGGTTACAGAAGGATGTGGTACAATGTCTTGTTAGTTTTGAATTGGTGTTCCCACCATCCTTCTTCAATATTATGACGCATCTCCTGGTTCATCTAGTGGAAGAGATTGCCATTCTCGGTCCGGTATTTCTGCACAATATGTTCCCCTTTGAGAGGTTCATGGGAGTGTTAAAGAAATATGTTCATAACCGTGCTAGACCAGAAGGAAGCATCTCCAAGGGATATGAAACAGAGGAGGTCATTGAGTTTTGTGTTGACTTTATTCCTGACCTTAAGCCGATTGGTGTTTCTAACTCGCGGCATGAGGGAAGACTAAGTGGAAAAGGCACGCTGGGAAAGAAAGCAATGATATGTAGGGACGGGGATTCTTTCACTAAAGCACGCTACACAGTTCTACATAATTCCACCTTGGCAGCTCCGTATATCGAGGAACACAAGAATATTGTACGCTCCAAAAACCCGGGGAAGCCTGAATCATGGATTACAGATGAACACATGAAGTCTTTCGGTGGTTGGATGCGGACACATCTCTTGAATGACACCACTGTTGGAGATCAGCTATACTTGTTGGCCGCGTCACCATCTTCTACTGTATTGAATTTCCAAGGGTACGAAATAAATGGGAATACATTCTACACGATCGCCCAAGATAAAAAGAGCACCAACCAAAATAGTGGTGTCCGCTTTGATGCAATAGACGATAATGGACAAAAGGACACATATTATGGTTACATAGAGGAGATATGGGAACTAGACTATGGAGTCTCTTTTAAGGTCCCTTTGTTTCGCTGCAAATGGGTCAACCTGAATGGGGAAGGGGTAAAGATAGACCAGTTGTACGGAATGACAACAGTGGATCTCAACAATCTTGGTTATAGAGATGAACCATTCATCCTAGCCAATGATGTGTCTCAGGTTTTCTATGTGAAGGACATGTCCTCCAGACCGAAAAAAAGAAAAAATATGCAAACGAATACATCATATGATGAGCCAAAGCGTCACATAGTTCTTTCAGGGAAAAGAAACATCGTGGGAATCGAGGACAAGACAGACATGTCAGAAGATTATAATAAGTTTGATGAAATTCCGCCCTTCACAGTGAAAACTGACCCAAGCATTCCATTAAGTAAAGAAGATGCTCCATGGTTACGTCTGAAGCGGTCATAAGGAATGACATATGCCAAGAAGTTCATGCTCATATTATGTAACTCTAGTTCATGTCTTTCACGGTTTGTGGCTTGACCGAAGGATATCTTTCGCGGTTTGTGGGCTTTAGTCCCGGTTTTGTAGTCTTAGTTTTTAATATTAATAAATGCCTTGCAGCTTGTAACTTCACTAAGTAGATCAATACGCCTCGGAGCTAACTAATTTAATATATTAGGGAGTGCCTCTATGACCAGTTTCTCGGAGATGCCGGAGGACTGGGCTCCGTCGGCATCTCCCTGAAACTGGCCGCAGTGGTGTCCCTGCTCTCGAAAACCATCTTGCAGCTTGTAACTTCACTAAGTAGATCAATACGCCTCGGAGCTAACTAATTTCACATATTAGGGAGTGCCTCTATGACCAGTTTCTCGGAGATGCCAGAGGACTGGGCTCCGTCGGCATCTCCCTGAAACTGGCCACAGTGGTGTCCCTGCTCTCGAAAACCATCTTGCAGCTTGTAACTTAACTAGATCAATACGCCTCGGAGCTAACTAATTTCACATATTAGGGAGTGCCTCTATGACCAGTTTCTCGGAGATGCCGGAGGACTGGGCTCCGTCGGCATCTCCCTGAAACTGGCCGTAGTGGTGTCCCTTCTCTCTAAAACCATCTTGGAGATGCCTCAAACTGGCTGGAGGACTGGACTCACAAGGATGCATATTTATAGTACAAGCAGCTCGGCATAATGTCGACACTCACGACATAATGTCGACACTCACCCCTATTATTAGTGCTGACTCATCTTTAGTCCCGGTTGGTGTCTCCAACCGGGACTAAAGGTTCATCTTTAGTCCCGGTTGGTGACACCATCCGGGACAAGGTACAAGCCGCACGACATAATGTCGACACTCACCCCTATTATTAGTGTTGCCTGGCCCACTCTGCCGCAATCCCTTCAGTCGCGGTTGGTTTCTCCAACCGGGACTAAATATGAAACCTCTCTTTATATAGGCATTTCCCTATATTTATTAGGTAACACTCAAGACATTTATTAATATTAAAAACCGGGACAAACCGGGACTAGCTAACACTCAGGACTAAAGCCGCCCCCTTTAGTCATAATCATGCCTAGTCCTATAGTACGCAGCTTCAGGGTCTTCATCGTCGTCGTCATCATCATCGTCATCGTCACCTGCCACTCCGGGGATCCTCAGCCCATCCATGGCATATACCAGGGGCCATTCCAGCCTCGGATTCACGGCGGGTGGGAGAGGGGTCTCCTGGAAGACGATGCCGCTACCACCGGGACAGTGTGGGGCCTGTGGCGGGTGGACTCGTGGGCACCGTAGGCGAGGATGGTCTCCCCCGGCGATGTAGCGCATCACTTCGATGATAGTACGGTTCGCCCACCACAGACGACGGCCGGCTTCGTTGTGGTTCACCGGTGGCGGGCCATCACCCTCGTACCTGGCGAGCTCCCTTTCCCGCCTATTAGCGAAGAAGGCATTCCAAGTGTCGTAGTTGTCGGGATCCCACTGGGGATCCATCCGCTGCTCCAGCGTGAGCTCGTGGTAGAAGTGGTTTGTGATGGCCGCCTGGCGTGCGGAACCTTGAGGGACAGGAGGGACAGGAACCCCTCCAGCGCTCAGCATCCAGCCGACGGGCGGCCGGTAGCCCGGCGGACAAGGGTAGTTGGAGGCGCACAGCGCCTCGGTCTCCTCGAGGGTCAGAATGGCCCAGTAGGCGTTGTCCGTTGTTCTAAGAGAGGAAGGTGTGGATGTGTGGATAGCCATGACACGATCACCCTAAATATAGAGGGAAAGGGCGGGAAAACTTGGCGTGAAGCTTTGGGAAATGGCGGGAAATATCTTTAGTCCCGGTTAGTGACTACATCCGGGACTAAAAGCTCTAGTAGAAAGGAAAGGGCGGGAAAACTTGGCGGGAAGAGGTGGGAAATGGCGGAAACTATTTTTAGTCCCGGTTTGTGACTACATCCGGGACTAAATGTGTGCCGAACAATGATCATGTTTCGAAAAAACCTTCACAAAAGCCCTTTTCCATTTTCCGAGCGCAAAAAACGGGTCGTTTTGTGAAGTAACCACCAAAATGCCGTTTCAGAATGCTACCGTCCTATTTTTCCTAAAATACTAGACCACCTTACATGGACTATCTCCCAACCGGTACATCTCAAACCTTTTCGTCCATCCCGGGTAAAAAGGACAAATGTCTGCCGAATCGGCAGGAAGTGGGTCCGGTTTGTACTACAGGTACATGATCTATCGCCCGTGATATTTTGAAAAAATCATTTTTAGACTCGCAATATGTGGTTTCTTCAGAGATCCAATGCAAGTTCTAACGATGCTCGTCCCCTATCTTCATGCACACCGGTTCGACCATAGTTAGAAATTCAGATAATTCAAAACGGGCATAATAAATTCAAAAAAAACCGAACAATGAAAATCCTTCGCGTGGTGTCATATTATGTTACATAGTTGAAAGGAAAAATACCAGACTTGGTATATTGATCATGTTTCGAAAAAACCTTCACAAAATGACCTATCATGTTCGAGGTTTCATGGCTTTCGGTCCAAATGACCGATGTTATGTGCTGAATCACGGCATAGTTTGTGATGTTATGCCCATATTATGCATGTGTGTGGACATTGGTATGGAGAACAATGTTGCAGGAGGAAGTTTTCCTTTTTGTCGCACGGAAAAGCCCTTTTCCATTTTCCGAGCGCAAAAAACGGGTCGTTTTGTGAAGTAACCACCAAAATGCCGTTTCAGAATGCTACCGTCCTATTTTCCTAAAATACTAGACCACCTTACATGGACTATCTCCCAACCGGTACATCTCAAACCTTTTCGTCCATCCCGGGTAAAAAGGACAAATGTCTGCCGAATCGGCAGGAAGTGGGTCCGGTTTGTACTACAGGTACATGATCTATCGCCCGTGATTTTTTGAAAAAATCATTTTTAGACTCACAATATGTGGTTTTTTCAGAGATCCAATGCAAGTTCTAACGATGCTCGTCCCCTATCTTCATGCACACCGGTTCGACCATAGTTAGAAATTCAAATAATTCAAAACGGGCATAATAAATTCAAAAAAACCGAACAATGAAAATCCTTCGCGTGGTGTCATATTATGTTACATAGTTGAAAGGAAAAATACCAGACTTGGTATATTGATCATGTTTCGAAAAAACCTTCACAAAATGACCTATCATGTTCGAGGTTTCATGGCTTTCGGTCCAAATGACCGATGTTATGTGCTGAATCACGGCATAGTTTGTGATGATGTTCCCATATTATGCATGTGTGTGGACATTGGTATGGAGAACAATGTTGCAGGAGGAAGTTTTCCTTTTTGTCGCACGGAAAAGCCCTTTTCCATTTTCCGAGCGCAAAAAACGGGTCGTTTTGTGAAGTAACCACCAAAATGCCGTTTCAGAATGCTACGGTCCTATTTTCCTAAAATACTAGACCACCTTACATGGACTATCTCCCAACCGGTACATCTCAAACCTTTTCGTCCATCCCGGGTAAAAAGGACAAATGTCTGCCGAATCGGCAGGAAGTGGGTCCGGTTTGTACTACAGGTACATGATCTATCGCCCGTGATTTTTTGAAAAAATCATTTTTAGACTCGCAATATGTGGTTTCTTCAGAGATCCAATGCAAGTTCTAACGATGCTCGTCCCCTATCTTCATGCACACCGGTTCGACCATAGTTAGAAATTCAGATAATTCAAAACAGGCATAATAAATTCAAAAAAATCCGAACAATGAAAATCCTTCGCGTGGTGTCATATTATGTTACATAGTTGAAAGGAAAAATACCAGACTTGGTATATTGATCATGTTTCGAAAAAACCTTCACAAAATGACCTATCATGTTCGAGGTTTCATGGCTTTCGGTCCAAATGACCGATGTTATGTGCTGAATCACGGCATAGTTTGTGATGTTGTGCCCATATTATGCATGTGTGTGGACATTGGTATGGAGAACAATGTTGCAGGAGGAAGTTTTCCTTTTTGTCGCACGGAAAAGCCCTTTTCCATTTTCCGAGCGCAAAAAACGGGTCGTTTTGTGAAGTAACCACCAAAATGCCGTTTCAGAATGCTACCGTCCTATTTTCCTAAAATACTAGACCACCTTACATGGACTATCTCCCAACCGGTACATCTCAAACCTTTTCGTCCATCCCGGGTAAAAAGGACAAATGTCTGCCGAATCGGCAGGAAGTGGGTCCGGTTTGTACTACAGGTACATGATCTATCGCCCGTGATTTTTTGAAAAAATCATTTTTAGACTCGCAATATGTGGTTTCTTCAGAGATCCAATGCAAGTTCTAACGATGCTTGTCCCCTATCTTCATGCACACCGGTTCGACCATAGTTAGAAATTCAGATAATTCAAAACAGGCACAATAAATTCAAAAAATTCCGAACAATGAAAATCCTTCGCGTGGTGTCATATTATGTTACATAGTTGAAAGGAAAAATACCAGACTTGGTATATTGATCATGTTTCGAAAAAACCTTCACAAAATGACCTATCATGTTCGAGGTTTCATGGCTTTCGGTCCAAATGACCGATGTTATGTGCTGAATCACGGCATAGTTTGTGATGTTGTGCCCATATTATGCATGTGTGTGGACATTGGTATGGAGAACAATGTTGCAGGAGAAAGTTTTCCTTTTTGTCGCACGGAAAAGCCCTTTTCCATTTTCCGAGCGCAAAAAACGGGTCGTTTTGTGAAGTAACCACCAAAATGCCGTTTCAGAATGCTACCGTCCTATTTTCCTAAAATACTAGACCACCTTACATGGACTATCTCCCAACCGGTACATCTCAAACCTTTTCGTCCATCCCGGGTAAAAAGGACAAATGTCTGCCGAATCGGCAGGAAGTGGGTCCGGTTTGTACTACAGGTACATGATATTAAAAAAATATAAGTTAATTCATTTTTAATTGTAAATGGTTCATATTTTAAATGGCTACATTAATTATTTTTTAAAATAGAAAATGGTTTTGAATTATTTATTCAAATCCAAACACTTTTTATGTTTAAAGTTTTTCTAAATTCCAAATTAATTATCATTTAAAAAACAATACAAATTAAAACCCCAAAATAAAAAATAAGGCGGGAACAGAGATAAAATACCTGAATTTTTTTGAAAACAGGGAAATATGTCCCGGTTGGAGCCACCAACCGTCCCGGTTGGTGGCTCCAACCGGGACGTATGACCCTTTAGTCCCGGTTGGAGCCACCAACCGGGACTAAAGGCCCTTTGGTTATAATTGGGTGCCCCTCCTCTTCTTCTTCCCCATCTCACAATATTCTCGCGCACAGGGAGACAGAAGCGACGCCGTTAGGCTGCCCCGCCGTCCTGCACGCCCTAACGGCTGCCTCTATAGCTCCGCCTCCTCGCCAGGAACCTCCTCACCGAAGCTCGCTTGCTGGGGTGCCCTCTCCCGCCGGAAACGAGCACATCCTCTCCGTCACCGACGCCGGCCGCCGTCGCCATTCACGCCGTTCAGGACCTCCCCGCACTTCCCCGTCACTACCTTGAGCACCACGGTGAGCACGCGGATCTCGCCGACCTTTTTTCCCTCTCTCCCTCGCTCTGTGGTCACCGCTCGCCGACGAACTGCAAGAGCCGCCGCCGCTGCTCGCCATGCGCCATGCTCCGGTGACCAATCCGAAGTGGCGCCGCTGCCTTTTGGCTCAACGCAACCGCGTGAGTCCAGTGCGCTAGCCCATGCAGCCCCGCTCGCCTCCTAGCGCCAACCCGCGCCGCCGTCTGGCCCGTTGGCCGGCGAGCCGATGTGGCGTTCGTGTGGCGTCCACGTGTTGCCTGCGTGGCCCAGGCCCACTCGTCAGCCTCTCTGGCTAGATGCCGCGTCGGTGAGAAATAACCCCCGGTCCCTCTTGCTTGCGAGTCTGCTGAGGTGGCCATGGGGCCCCTCTGTCAGTCACTGTGGGTAGGTATGCCTGCGGTGTAAAAAGTTTAACCATCTTTTAATAATTTCAGAAATAATTATAATCTTATAAATTCAATAACTTTTAATCTATAAGTCATAAAAATATGAATAATATATCAAAATGTTCAGAAAAATGAAACCTAGATATCTAAGCTATAATCATGCATTGTTCAACACATTACAAGTTTAATTAGAAGAACAAATCCACCCCTCTCATGTGTTCTGGAGTTTCTCCGAGTTAGGGTTTTTACCCCTCGGAACCCCGATTAAATCGTCGAGCATTTCTTAGGGTTACATTCCAATGCAAATTAACTTGTCATATCATCATACTTGCTTGAGCATTGCATCGATGCCATGTGTTGATTGTTTCCCTTTCTTTTTGGTGTTTGGATTATTAGGTTTATTATTAGTTAGGTATTATTAGGTTTATTAATTAGTTTGGTATTATTGGTCTTCGGCCCCACTGGTCAGTCACTGTGGGTAGCCCCAGACCCGATTCACATTTTCAAGCAACTTAGGTGCATGTGGGTTCGACGATGTGCCTATCTACTACACGGTTTCCCTTTCTCTTCATTTTTATTATTGTGTATGTATATATTAGGGTTTCTCTGAATTAGGGTTTATATCTCTCAACACCGTACTTAACTTTCTCCTTTAGCCGCTTTGACTTATTCGTTTTTCCACCTATGCAGAAAATATGGACCCACACGTCAGAGTCGAAGAAAAGGAAGATTTGATCCAAGGTGTGATCCGTGGGGAAGATAATTTAGACGTATCAACGTTTCTGAACAACTCCGGTGAGGGTGATCCTCTTTTTACCGGAGTAGACAACTTGTTTGAGGTTGAAGGTGTTGCCTTCCGCGAGGGAGAAGGCAATGCCTTGTGTAATCGAGAAGACGACCGCTCCGGCGAGGTGCATGTAATATAAATCAATTCATTAATTAATCATCTGCTATCTATATAGAAATAGTAACGATGATCTTTCTTCTTTTAGCCCTCCGGATCAAAGGAATCTACTGAAAAGAGCAGACGAGGCCCAACCAAAAAGTTGCAAGACCATGAGAGGTTCAGGATCGAAGATGTCGCTGAAGACGGCAGACCGACAGCTCCCGAAGTTGTCGCAACCAAATTTGTGGCACAATGCGGAGTAATCGTTAGGGACTTAATCCCGATCACCATTAGAAATTGGAATAGGCCTGCTAATATGGATGAAGAGGGAACATGTTTATTTGTCCCTAACCACGCCAAAATTTACTGTGGAAGAGGCTCATGGTTAATTTCAAACTACCGAAGATAGAGCTGGATCCAAATGCGGAGGATCCAGTTGAGGACGCCTTACAACATGGGAGAGCCATGGAGGCTAAGGTCAGGGAGTGGGCTTTGAAGAAGATGGCCCAGTGTTTCACCAACTGGAAGAAAAGATTGCACCTTGACTATGTCGTGAAAAAGAAGACTCCCGATTTCAAGAATATTCAGTTTGAGAAGATAAAACTGAAGGAAATATGCCCGAGAGGCAATAATAAAGTGGTTATTATCGTATTCCTTATTTATGATAAATGTTTATTTTACATGCTATAATTGTATTAATACGGAAACGTTAATACATGTGTGTTTAATAAACAAAAAGGAAGTTCCTAGTTATGCCTCTCTTATAAACTAGCTCGTTGATTAACAAGATGATCAAAGGTTTCATGATCATGGACATTGGATGTTGTTAATAACGAGGTCACAACATTAGTGTAATGGTGTGATGAACATTCATCCGAAGTATAGCATTACGATCAAAGTCATTGAGTTTATATTGCTATAACAACTTACGAAGTGATCCTAATCCTTAGACCATGAGATCATGTCAATCACTAACACCGGAAGAGTTTCTTGATAACATCAAACGTCACACCGTAACAGGGTGATTATAAAGATGGATTCAGAACTAATAAAGTGTTATGTTGAGGCCCATGGATCGAGAGTGGAATTTTTTCATCCTGATGACGGATAGATATGCTCTGGGCCCTCTCGGTGATATCACATTGATTAGCTTGCAAGCAAGTGATTTGATCACTAGAATGTTATATCACGGGAACGAGAAAAGAGTGCATGTCGGTAACGAGATCAAACTAGGTATGGAGATACCGATGATAGAATATCGGACATGTAATATATCATGAAACAAAGGGATTAAGATACGAGCGTAAAAGGTTCCGACGATCACAAGAAAGTCATCGTTGAATGTGTGGGAGTCAGTATGGGTCTCCAGATCCCGCTTCTGATTATTGATCCGAGAGGGGTCTCGATCATGTCCGCATTATTCGCGAACCGTAGGGTGACACACTTAAGAGACACCGACATCCATTTGGAGCAAAAGTTTCATGCCTAAAAGAATAACAAGCGCAGGAATTTATTTCACTAGATACCGAAACGGGTTTTCGGGTGAAATTGCATAAAGTGGTTATGCATGTGAAATAGAATTCTAGCAAGGGGTTATTTGTGAATATTTGTCATTAAAGTAATTGACAAAATTCTGAATAAAATAAAAGAGTTTTATTTAATGAGAGTTTGCATTAAATTTGGTGGAAATTTAATGGGAATTTGAGTGGGTTTTTGAGTGGAGGGAATTGAAAGGCTTTTGTGTGAGTGGAGTGTCCACCCACATGAATGAGGGAGAGGTGGGGGCACCCTCCATGGCCGGCGGCCATGCCCCCTTGGTCTGCCCCCCTCCCCTATATAAGGAGCCCCTCCTCTCACTTCTCACTCACACCTCCTCGTGAAGGATCTCTCTCCCCCTCTAGAATTTATTCCCCATGGTCTCGGACTAGCGAGATACATGTTCCCGGTGGCTATTCGGCAAGAAAGAGTTGTGCTTCCGCTGCATCGCTGGAGCGAGGAGGCGGAGGTTGCTCGGTGCCTCGAACGTGTGTGCGAGCACGGATGCGCTGCTGTTTTGCGGCGCTAGGACTTCCTCTCGATCTTGAGATCGGCAAGAGATCGTCTACATCAACCACGAGTTTGGACTCGTTAAGCTTTGTCGGTCTTCAAGGGTATGTTCTCTACGGATATACATCCGCCCGTTGTTTGTATCTGGTAGATAGATCTTGGTACATAGTTGTTCCCATCGTAGGAAAATTTTTGTTTTCTATGCTGCGAACCCTACAAAAACCATTCTGGGATGAGTTTGTGGAATACAAGAAATCAGAAAAAGCTAAGAAAATGTCTGAAACGAATAAGCTGAATGCTGCTAAGAAGAAGTATCACCATACTATGGGGCAAGGTGGCTACAGGGTTGGCATTCCTAAGTGGGAGAAACTTGAGCAGGAACTGCGTGATAAAAATATCACCCCAGAGACAGACGATTGGGTAGAACGTGCAAGGAATTGGTTTTACGGGCATGGGGGCACGTTGGACTCGGAAGGGAGGTGTATATATAACATACGGCATAAAGAAGACCCCTTGCCAATCGAGAGGATCAGAAAAGCAGTAAAGGCTGTTAAAGATGGGGACTTCATTCCCGATAGAGAGAATGATGAGCTCATACTCGCCCTTGGAAATAAGGAACATGATGGACGAACACGAGGCACAATAGGCTCCCAATCATGGAGGACTGGGTTTCCCGAAGAGAGGAAGAAATATCCTGATAGAAGCCGTCAGAGGAGTAAGGACAGGGCGGCAGTTGAAGCAGAAAGTCAGAAAGAGCGAATGCGTTTAATTGAAGAACGATTAAAGCAACAACAAGATGAAATTAACTCACTTAAAGAGCAAAGTACTACCGGCCCATCTCAGCAGCAATCTGCATTCGATGCTACCGGCCTATCGAATAATCGAAAAAGCAGTGTGGCTTCCACCGAGGTCCCGGGTGATGACAATGGCGATGACGATGATGCACCGATGATGGCTCCTGTTGGATACCCAGTGGATGATATCACAAAGATGACACACTGCGAGCTACATGTCAAAGTTGTGAACATATCAATGAAGGTGGCGGTCGGCTATGCCTTACCAATTGGACCCACACCAACTTACCACTGTCGTCCGGTTCCAGAGGGCTACGCTGTTGTCGGCGTGGATGAAATCATGCCCACCTTTGAGGTTTTGGATCTTCACTACCCTGCTGGTGAAGGGGATGTGACTGTGCTGGGTGACGCAAAAAACGTCACCATTCTATGGCCGAAGGATTGTATCGTGCTTCGAAATCACACGCCAAGGCCATCTTCGCCGCCGCCTCACCCGTCTCCAGCGAGGTCGTCGCCGCCGCGGCAGCCGTCTTCGTCGCCTCACCCGGCTCCGTCGCCTCACCAATCTCCGGTGCAGCCATCGCCGCGGGAGCCATCGCCGGCGCCTCAGCATAAAATGCGTAAGCGTACCGCTTCTGTGTGTCGTAAGCGATCGCCGAAACGTAAACAAGAGCCTCTTCCAAAAGTACCAACGGTTCCTCCCAAGAGAGCTTATGACTGTACTGAAGAGGAGACTGCGGCGATCGTTGATGCGGAAACGACAGCGTTTTTCGCTAAGCTGAGGCGGCCGAAAGAGCCAGAGTTCCCCAGCACCACAGAAGAAAAAGCCAAAGTGTTGAAAATGCTAAAGAATCTTCATCAACCCGAGCCAAAGCTGTCATCAGACTATGAGCGTTCTATTCTCATGTCACATGCGGCACAAAAAGCCTCGAAGAGCAGTACTGATGCAAGCGGGAAATCTGTTGCCTAGCTCGGAGAACAAGCAAAACAGACTTGCGCCCCTCTCAAGGTGATTTCTCAAACCAATGTGGGGTCGAGCAAATATGGGGCCGAAGAGCAGTATGATCCAGAGGTAGTTGCACAATACGGAGAAGCTGCCGCTGCTCAAGGTATGAGTATTGCCCAGTACTTATCCCAGTTAGAGTTCTTCCCCGTGAGTGAAGTAGCATACAAATACCAGTATGGAAAACCTCTCGTCAAACCTGAGGAGGTAAAGAATCTTCCAACAAAAATGCGAAGATTGCATAACTGGTACATGCATGCCACAAGGGCCGGGGCTAACTGGATAGTGCTGAGGGTTACAAAAAAGCATCATGGGAAAGATAAGGATGACATGATATCCATTGAATTTGATGAACTATTTCAATTATTCAATCAAGACGCCTTGGACAAATCGATCATCAGTGCCTATTGTCTGTAAGTACTAATTCTGTAATTAATTTAGTCTCCAGCTATATTATTTTGTTTATTGCATGTATATAATCATACGTAATATGCAGAATGAAGATTCTCGAATGCAGCAGAGGACAAATCTATGACATTGGCTTCATTGACCCATATTGGGTTCATGAAGCTAATCTCAAAATAAGCCCCCAGGATACGGAGGATAATATAGTACACGCGTTAAGGTTTCAAGAAACCAAAAGGGAAATACTATTTCCTTACAACTTCCAGTGAGTGTTATTGTCTTGTATACACTTTCTATTTCGCTTACTCGATGTTAAGTATATAATTGATTAGTTCTGCATTCGCAGGTACCACTATATTCTGTTAATCATTCAACTTGACAAAGGGCGTGTACTAGTTATGGACTCGAAACATAAACCCCTTGAGACGTGGAAGGACATGCAGATACTTCTTCAGCGGTAATTCTAATCATTACGACACTATATCGGCAACGTTCGTGAATTTTATGATATCAAGTACTTAATAACTTATTTTATTCGTTTTCTACGCCGGGCAGCGCTTGGAAACGGTTCACCAACAAGGCTAGGGGTGTTTGGAAAGAGGAGCTTACATTTCAACCACTAAATGTAAGCACCACTAGCTATATCCGCGCATCTCTTTGATTCTAGTTTTGATACATTTATTATCATGCTTGATTATTATTTTGATTGAACTCTGTTCTCGTAAAGTGCCTGACGCAGGGACCAGGTAACAATCTATGTGGATACTATGTATGCGAGTTTATCCGGCAGACGTGCGATGAGAAGGGCAGAAATTTAGAGCAACTCCACGTATGTAAACAATTTCTATAGTTTTTAATTACAATCAAATTGTGTTTAGTTTCATATTCATATATGCTGACTCCTTTTTTAAATCAGATCGAACGTCTACGGGACGGTCTTCTGCCAAAGGATCGCGTACGAGCAATTCAGGAGGAATTGGCGGGATTCTTGGATGCAGAAGTCCTAAACACACAAGGGGAATACTACTCGGCTGTGTATAGACAATAGGAATTGTAAAAATAGCAACTTTCAAGAAATTGGCCGGTAGCATCGAATAGCAACTTTTGTATGTAGTGCATGAACTCGATCCGTGTATTGAATGTAATGTTGTCATGATGATTTTGTGTAATATAAGGTTCCTTCGTTGATAAGTGGAAAACACTAAATAAACAATAAAACAACCTAAATGAATTCTCTGCCGCGGCACAAAAAGTGGTGAAAATGCTGCCGCGGCAACAAAATGTGCCAAAATGAATTCTCTGTCGCGGCAGAGAAATGGGCCAAATCTCTGCCGCGGCAGCAGGTTATTAGTCCCGGTTCGTGTTACGAACCGGGACTAATGCTCCACCCCCCCTCGCGCTCTGATGCCGCCACGTGTGCCCCATTTGTCCCGGTTGGTGGGGCAACCGGGACTAAAGGTTAGAGCTTTAGTCCCGATTGCCCCGTCCCGGTTGGGCAACCGGGACTAATGGCCCTTACCAACCGGGACGCATGGGCCCTTTTCTACCAGTGCTTCAAAAGCTGTGAGGTGCTCATGTGGATTTAAAAGTTATTGTGTCTATCCGATCCGCTTGAGGTTTCCGTGATCATGGTTTTGTTATTTATGCTAGTGGAATTATTTTCTGTCGAAGGTAGAAAGGGTACAAAAATGTTGGATTGGTCGTGAGAAGCTATAAGAAGGGACAATTTTCTTGATGGAATATTAATTTTGGTTGAACAATTGATCTATGCAGTTACAGGGTACATCTAGTGCCGGTGAATTTTTACTATTCAGGACTTAAAAGTGGAGTATCTAATACCCTACCACTCTTTCCATGCACTCCATCCATTCTGGTATTTTGGACGCATTAGCTTTATTAAGAAAAGACTGACTAAAGATTACTCCGTGATATGTAGTTTAAATGATATGAAATCTGTCGCTACATGGTTTAAATGACATGAAATCACAATTATCAGTAAGTAATTTAGGAAATGAGTCTAGTCATATAATGTAACACACCCTTTTCTGTTTAGTATTAATTTGGTGTTGTATTGTGTATCATGATCGTTTGTGAAAGTTGAAAATGAATGTACTTTAAAACCTTAGAAAATTCTCTAAGTTACATCCAGAAAATAGATGCATTGTATATATCTCCAGAAATCCCGCTCTATTAGATGTGAGAGACATAAGATCTCAATAATTCTGGATAGATACAGCTCTTAATATCAATTCTTAATCCTTCAAAGCAAGTAAAAGGAATATTAAAGATCTAACAAAATGAGATATTTACATTGGTGTGTAAACCCCTTCAAATTCATACTACTTACTATTTCAATACAACGAGAAAGATACAATAATTATGTCATATTTTTTTGGATCAACAAATCACCCTTTTTCTTCAAACATCAATTTGGACTTTTAAAAAGATGAATGGCTTTAAGGGGAGAAACCCAAAGAGCATTTTGATATACTCCCTCCGGTCCATATTGATTGACTCAAATTTGTCTAGATTTGAATGAACCTAGACACCATTTAGTATATAGGTTCATCCAAATTTTGATAAATCAAAGTCAATTAATATGGATCGGAGGGAGTGGTAGAAGTACTACCTCCAGATGCAAGTACGGAGACTTGAACCTAGACGGACAGGGATGTATCAGCCCACCCCAACCACGGGGATGCCTCAGTCCCACATCAATTTGGACTTTTATTGGATGTGGAGTAATTTAAAGCTCCCATCTAATTATATATATACCCATTTGAAACGTTGAAATGTATAAGTGACGAGGTTTAATCTCGTCAATGCCCATTGTTATGGATTTGGGTTTTGGAGAAGATGGGGATGCTGGAGATCGTGGCACGGTTAACAGACAAGCAACCAGGGGACACGAGATTTACCCAGGTTCAGGCCCCCGGAGGGAAAACCCTACTCCTGCTTGTCTGCTCTTTGATTACGGCGGAACCGAAGGTTACAGGGTGCGCAGATTCGATCTGGCGTGGATGCGTGTGCGAAAGTATGAGTCGAGTTTCCCTAGGACGTGCCCTCCTGGCCTTTATATAGACTTAGGCAGGTCCCGGGCGTAGTCCTAGTCGGTTACAAGTTCTAGGGTTTTACCCCTTTGAATTTCCTATCTCCTCTAGTCTTGCTCTTCAAGGATCCGAAGACGTCATGGGCCTTGGCCACCCGAAAATCTTCATGGGCCAGCGTATGTCTGCCGTGGGCCTTCCTTGGGCTGGACTAGGTATGCTGAAGTTACCTACCCGTAGGGTATAACCATGTCAGTAGCCCCCGAGTGATCAGTCGAATCGTAGATTCGGCTGAGGACTCTTCCATCCTTCGGGAGCAGCTATATGTTAATAGTATATGTGTGTAGGGATTGTTGATGCGTGTGCCTGACTCACCCGACGGATCAGGGTCAGTTAACTGTCTTAGGACGAAACAACACGATCTTCTTCAGGTTCGGGTCCCTTAACCCGGGCCTGGAACATATGCTGGCGTAATTCAACTCAGGCCGCGGAGGACTTATAGGAGTGGAATTTCAGTGATTTTAATTGGTGTACCTAACACGTCCGTCGGGATTTTTCATCGTACCTGCTGGTATGGATTCATACTAGCAGAGCGCAGTCAGGTGCGTTGCCAGGCCATCAGATGATATCTGTAGGTCTTATCTTTGCGTCGCAGACGCAGCATCCGAACATTTATCACCTCGGAGGTGCTTCGGGTGGCCAAGGAGATTGTCGCTCACTCAGCGTTTTGTTGGGGCAGAGTTGCCAAAAAGTTTTTGCGTGCTGATCCGAAAGATCGCAGTCGAAATTTTATAGGATGTGCGACCAGCGCTCCCTATGGGAGTAGCCCCCGAGTGTCTGTTCGAGTCGCAGACTCGAGCGGAGACTTTAATTCAGCCGTTGTTCAGTGTCAGGTCCGTAGGACACAAATTTTTTCGGATGCTGAAATCCATCCTCCCTATCGGAGTAGCCCCCGAGTCCGTAGTGGAGTCGTAGACTCAACGTAGGACTCGAAGAAACAGTTCAGTGGTGTAGTGCTTTGTTCGTTTTTCGGGTGCGTGGCTAGCACTCCTGATAGGAGTAGCCCCCGAGTAGTTGCTCGAATCGTAGATTCGAGTGAGTACTTTTAGCTGTCAACCGAAGATTTTCTGTGTGCGCGACCAGTGCTTCAGTTTGGAGTAGCCCCCGAGTGTCTGGCGGAGTCGTAGACTCGGGCAGAGACTCGAGTCTTGTATCGTGCAGTTGTAGCAGGAAATCTCGTGGGCGTACCGCTGACCCGGAAGTACATCGGGTGCGCGACCAGCGCTCCTGATAGGAGTAGCCTCCGAGTGTCTAATCGAGTCGCAAACTCGAGTGGAGACAGGAGACTCATGTGAGGAGAAACCACTGACCCGGAAGTGCATCGAGTTAGCATCACGCCTGTGTAGCATCAAATGATGCAACCATCCGAGGAGGGTTTCGAATCGGGCCTTGAGTTTATGGCGTAGCTAGTTGTTTTGTCGACTCCTGTTGGAGGACCCGATAGAATAGGTCGGCGCAGTCGACGTTTTTGTAAGCTGCAGAAAACATGAAGAATTGTGAAGTACTTGTATCTTGTAAAGAATATTTTCCTGATAGCTTGTATAGTAAGATTCTGGTGCCGATCGGGTCGACACTTTTGCACTGTATGCTAGGCCTTTTCGTTAGCCTGATTATCCTTAGTCTCAGTACCTTGCCGAGGTACTTGGAGTTCAAGGATTCGACGATCAGGCAGAATCAGCTACTCGGGCTGTCGCGTTAGAGGTGCTCGAGTGCGTGGAGCCGATGGAACATTAGGTTACTCGAAGAGGGCGCAACCCCCGAGTGTTTCGAGTGCGAGTTAAAAAAGAAATCATCTCTAAGTAGAGGTAAACTTAGCTTTATTGGTAGTTGCCGTGGAAAAAGTTGATGCGACCGCGGACGTATTCGACATGGTAGCGGGTCACACAGCGGTCGTAGTCGACGAGGCAGACCACGGTCATAGCAGCGATGGGTTCCTGGGGTCGATGGTGGCAGCGAGCTCCGCATCCGAATATTGTCGCAATCGAAAACCACGCTGCAGCCGAAAGCCGCGGCTGGTCGCCGAAGCGGAGGGAGCCCCCGAGTCGTTGGAGCTGAAGGTCGTAGCGGATTACCACAGCCGAAGATCACGTCAGCTCGCTGCATCCGAAGGATGCGTCGGGTCACCGCAGACGAAGGTCACAGCGAGTCGCACGGCAGGGTCGGCATAACCCCCGAGTTGTAGAATCAACGTGGTTGACGGAGCCAACGGCGGACGTGTAGTCTAAGTCGCGCGTAGCGGACGTATTCGATGTGGCGGATCGGAATTGATGCGGCAACGCGGCGGCGAGTCGCGCGGTACGCAAAGTCAATGTCGTAGGCGTTTCCTCGTCGGTTTGGATGACTGCGGCGCACAGATAGCGCCTGCAGATTGGTTGGCTGCTGCCGCAGCTTTCGGATCCGGAACCGTAGGTCCCTTCATCCGAAGGTGGATCGCACAGATCGGAGTTGCAGCTGCTGCTGCTGTAGAACTCATCTGTTGATAGTGACGTGCGTAGCACGGGATGTGGAGCCCACGAAGCGGGCCTGATTGACGACACGGCACCCGCTCAGGGAGGCAGAGGGTGCCAGTTTGTCCCACCTGGAAGCAGAAGCTCCCGAACAAGATTTCGAGTCCGTCGCCTACGGGCTCGAAATCCTTCATGGTATCCGGCGAGTGAGCGGTGAAGTCGAAAGCGCCGAAGAGGAGGTGATTCTCCGTCGCCGCGGAGTTGTAGATCGATCGGGTCGGAACCGTCACGACCGCACAATCAGCAGCCCCACTTCCCACAGACGGCGCCAATTGACGAGGTTTAATCTCGTCAATGCCCATTGTTATGGACTTGGGTTTTGGAGAATATGGGGATGCTGGAGATCGTGGCACGGTTAACAGACAAGCAACCAGGGGACACGAGATTTACCCAGGTTCAGGCTCCCGGAGGGAAAACCCTACTCCTGCTTGTCTGCTCTTTGATTACGGCAGAACCGAAGGTTACAGGGTGCGCAGATTCGATCTGGCGTGGATGCGTGTGCGAAAGTATGAGTCGAGTTTCCCTAGGACGTGTCCTCCTGACCTTTATATAGACTTAGGCAGGTCCCGGGCGTAGTCCTAGTCGGTTACAAGTTCTAGGGTTTTACCCCTTTGAATTTTCTATCTCCTCTAGTCTTGCTCTCCAAGGATCCGAAGACGTCATGGGCCTTGGCCACCCGAAAATCTTCATGGGCCAGCGTATGTCTGCCGTGGGCCTTCCTTGGGCTGGACTAGGTATGCTGAAGTTACATACCCGTAGGGTATAACCATGTCAATAAGTGAGTTTGAAAACAAAGAAAATAGAAAAAGAAATGTTAACAACGAGACTTGCTTACCTTGTGGGGCCAAAAGATGGTCCAGTTTCCTAGCACAAGCGCAGGTTAGCCAAAGCCCAACCCTATGCCCGCAAAGCCAAGTCCAACCCAACTCCCATGAGATTATTACCTATGGTCGTGGCAGGTGTGTGTGTGGCACCATCGCACCCTATAGCAGCAACTTAGTTTAGTCTTTTTTTTGAAAATCAATACCATGATATACTTATAGTAGCATATAATACATAGTAGAGATATATAAGGTGTCTCCAACGATTACAAAATAAAGTCTAAAAGAAACTAGTAAAACATCGAGATCTTCAAACTTTTTATTCTTTCAGGACACCATCTGGAATTTTTCTAAAGGCAGCCAAGAACTGACACATATCAAACCATAACCTGTAAATACCAACGAGGGTTCTCCCATAATTTTAGTTTGAGCCGCAATGCCAAGGTTGCGTGCACGCGCACAGCTACTAGAGTAATCAATCAACATCGGCAGTGGCGGACCTTGAACGAAATCTTAGGGAGGCTAAATTACCAAATAATACACAAAAAAATTGAGTCACTAATCTTACATCTAAAACAAATTAGAATTTGTAGCACTTAGAGAAGCTTGATTGAACGTGTCCAAATTTGCATACAAAATCTATGTTTACCATGAATATATAAAATAGAAAAAAAGGTACCAAAATACATAACTTAACCATGGAATTAGTCATCATGGAACGGTTGAATTAATCACTAGTTCACATTCACCTATTCTTAAAAAAGAATCGATGGTTTCCCCTTAACCATTGACACTAATCCACATAAAAACATAGAAATTTGTAAAAAAAATATTCGTGTAAAATATGAGATTTTATTAGAGCTTGCTCTAGTTAAGATGCAAGAATAGTGGAACTTGCAGTTTGAGGATCCGAGGAAATAGGAATAAATGAGAGCACGGAGAAACACCAAGACATACCCAAATTATGTGGTAGTCCTCCATAGTACTCCCGATGTCTTAGATTTGACAAATATTGGACAAATCTAGACATTATTTAATATAGATTTAATTTATTCAAATTTTGACAAACTTGTGACATCAAATACAGAGGAATAATATTTTAAGAGAAATTAGAATACCAGAATGTGCAGCCACAAGCCCACTAGCCAGCAACTTGGTATACTTTGCCAGGGAACACTGGATTTCATGTCACCTGCTACTCAGCCTTGCTCTCAGACCAACATGGAAACGAAAGGCTTTTTGAACCAAAGCTTCACGGGTCATGCATCTGAAATGACTAGTGGGTAAAAGGTAAATCTCATTTTGCTGGTGGGGAGGGGGCATGGCCCAGGTTGGCCCTCAAGAAGATCCGCTAGTGAACATCGGCAAGAGTACCAACACCAGTATTCCAGTCAAAAGTAACCAAACAGGCTGGTCGACGTCACTGACGAATCGATAGTACAAATCACCATTGTCGAGGACGTAGCAGCCGGAACAAATATTGCGAGGATAATCCTCGCGACAACCATGAAAAAAACTCCAAAATCGACTTGGCGAAGTAAGATCTGAAAGACCACGTACAGAACTATAATACTACAACACTGTCATTGACGCCGCGAAGAAGATCTCGTCATAGAACGAAAGGGCGGAGATCACTTATTGTAGACAATATCATCTTCATTGACTTAGAGATCAAAAAAGATGACTACTAAAACTCTAATCTAATCTTTCAAAACACTAATTTTACTGAAAACTTCACCCATAGATCGGGTTTTCCACCCCTCCTTACGCCGGCAAGGACGGCTGAAGGAGGGGGGACCAATCTATGGAGGAGGCGAGGGAGAGGTGGCGGTTGAGAGGTTAACTTAGTTCAGTCTTTGTCGCGCCGCCCTCGCAGTTTCATACCGCCCTAGAGAACATATCGAGTACTCCTAGTTATCATGTACTCACGATGCATCTATTTGGCATGTGTTAAAAGTTGCTTAAAATTGCGAAACAAATTCACAACACTAACATGACATATATTTGTTTATGTCAAAAAAAATCTGACCAAAATTAATATGTAGCTTAAGAAACAAAGAAGGCAAATCCAAAGTTAGTGGCCTTAGTGGGATGAATTCACGGGCCACTTATTACTATTCATAGATAATTGTCCTTTTCATTTCTAGAGTTATGTATGGGATTCGGATTCAAACATTTGTGACATGATTGACACATGTCATCTATGATGTAGTTTTATGTTTATACTTTTCGTGATATATATGATGTTGTTTTCAAACTTTGGAGAATCGGGAGTACCTCACATTTCGGAATAATGAATACCTTCTATATCTCCCCAAGCCTAAGGGTTGTGCCCATGAGCCTCACCGTGTCGTTGTGCATCTCCCCTCTAGAGAAAATGAACCAGGAAGCCATTGTCCATTTATTTTCTGCCTCCGGCAAGTACCTATCACCAACTGTGTTGTCATCTCTCTCATTCCTTCACTGAGTAAGTTTTCGAGTCCAGGATGAGATCATTGTTGGTTCTACTATCTTTCATGTGTATTCCATGCTCCATAGCACCATTTTTATGTGCTCTCCCACTATCACATGCTAATGCCGCCCTCACTGGTGACTGCCATAGGGGTCCCCGCCACCGCCTTCGGGTGCGGTGCAACCTTGTCGTCGAGCAGACCGTCTCACCGGTCCTCACACCCATGTGTGGCGAGTTTCATGAGCTCGTAGGCATGTCATGTTGTGTCATGTATGCCGGAGTTCAAAATCCGGTCTAGGACACTGGCAACATGTCCCCATCTTATGTGGGACTGCTTGCCAGCCTTAGTATGTTGTTTTGTGTCAATGGCGTGTGGTCCCGAGGCTATTCTGAATGATCTAGTATGGATTGACCTTATCCCCATCTATCATTGACTAAGGCTAGAAAATCATGTGTGGAAAAAGTATTTTCATGTTCAAAATTTTCTCCCTAGTTGAAGAGCCATTTTGGCTATTTAATCTTGTAAAATTCATATTTTTTTTACTTGAAGTCAAAAAAAAAGTATGATATATCAAAATGTTAATACATTATCTCTACATGTCCATGTCGTTTCCATTCATTAAATGTAGGATCCAATGTGTTGCTAATAAATAATTAAACCAGGGTTTTCCATGTCACTCGAAATTCCTCAAACAATTTCAGTCCATTTTCCTACTTTTTCTGCAAGGGGTTCAAGGGGAAAGCATTAGCCCTATCCTTAATATGACTCTCTGTCACACGGATGTTCTCTATTTCCCAAAACCCCTATAGTCGAAAAAAAGATCGAAACAGGGATAACCCAGATCACTCGGACTAGCTGAACTCTCCAGAACAAACACAACCTAGGTGGTTTGACTAGCGTTTTGGCACATTAGACTAACCTAACTCCTTAAACATTCAGTCCTATCGAGATACAAGCTGTTACCAACCTGATACAACGCAAGTCACATTGATATAGGAACTTTTGTACCAAAAACAATAGTATCTCCAATTATAGCCCCTCTGGGATGTAAAATATATCTCTTCTCACCATCCCCATAGTGTATGAGACAAATGTATGCATTTTGATTAGGGTCGTATTCTATGGTTACGATTCTACCCGATATGTCTTTTTTATTCCGTCTAAAATCGATTTTACGGTATAGGCGCTTATGACCTCCCCCTCTATGCCTTGCGGTAATGATTCCTCTGGAATTATGACCTTTACCACAACGGTGCCGTCCATGGATCAAATTATTTCGTGGATTGGATTGATTCTTTCCCAATAAACGAAGACTTTTTTCTGTAAATATTGCGTATTTAATTCCATTATCATATGATAATATTTGAATTTGATTTGTATTTCTTTATTGTATTATACCTTTATATATTCTAGATATATAGAATAGACTAATCTCGATTTGTCAAATCTCATAATACCCATTCCTTAATCGTCGACCCCTTGCCAATTGATTCTGACTTGTTTTATCGAGAGCAGAGGCGAATTGTGCAAAGACTTGATCAACATCTGTTGGAAGCTTTGGCAGTGAGCCCTCCTACGGTGAACAAAAAGATGAAGATAAGACATTAGAGCATCTCCACTCGTTGGGCGAACTCGGGCCGAAATCTAGACTTTTTTTTGGCCGGACGGAACTTGATTTCGGCCTGGGTACGCCCAGTTTTCCACTCGCGTACCCAGGCCGAGCTCCCGGTTTGCCTGTTTCCGCTCAAATTCGGCTCAAATTCGTCTAGATTTCGGCATAGTTCGGCATACCATGAATTCAGAACAATTTACGGCCAAAGTTTGGCGAAATTTTAAACATAGTTCGGCGTAAATGTCAACATAGTTCGGCCTGTAGTGAAAATACAACATATTTCGGCCAAGTTCGGCCAGTTCATGCTCGGCGCGGCGAAGCTCGGTCAGCAAGAGCGGTGGCGGAGAAGGCGTCGAGGTGGGAGGCAACTACGGCGAGTGTATCTAGAGACGTGGGCATGTCTCGGCGCGGGAGAGCTCCACCGGCGAAGTCATGGCGACAAGGGACGCTGGGAGCTCTTCGCCGCAGTCTGGGCGAGTGGAGTGGGTGGGAATGGGATTGTCTCGCCGACAGAGCTGGCCCACGCCCTTTTTCGCGGCGTCCGGCCTCCCCAGGGCGTACCCAGGAACCTGGGTTCGGCCTGGGTAGGCCGGACCAATATACGCCCAAATCCGGACGAAAACAGGTCCCTGTGTACGCGACTGGGCCAATTTTCGGCGTCCGGACCAAAATTCGGCGTCCGGATCGGCGTCCTGAGTAGGCGAGTGGAGATGCTCTTAGTCTTATAGTGTGGAATGACATGCAATGCATCTCAATTCTCATGTCATGATCATGATTTTATCTTAGCCATCATAGTGATACCTATCTTTGCCCTTTTTGCAGTGTTTCTATTTCTTGTCGATAGGCTCCATAGTTGATGTGAGTAAGATCTGAGCGGTGCAAATGCACTACTAGGTAACAAGCAAGAAAAACCCCTTCTATTATGTTGGCATCCAAGTATTTCCAAAACTTACAGTTGTTTTCAACACTCATACGTGCATTTGATTCAATTCAACTACTATTTTGTTCGTAGTTAGCTTTAAGCTAAATTTTGCAGGCCTGACTTGTAATCTTATAATTCCTTGTTTCCACCAATCCTACCATGACTAGGAGCTGGTCGCTCCTTCTATAGCTTAGTCAGCTCTATCTTATGGTATTATGCTAGGCTCTTAGCCATGGTCATAAGTATTAGAGAATCGAAGTTGGTGGTTGAACACAAAACTAGAATGTGGCAGGGTTAATAGGAGAATCAAGATAAAGGCACAGATAAGAGGCCATGTTGCACAACAATTACACAATATATGATGAAAATTGCTAATTAAGAAAAAATAGTACTACTCGTACAACAAAGACAAAATTAGTTTGTTACTCAAACATAGCGAACATAACACTACACAATATTATCGAACAAGGTTGAGCCGCGCACTTCATATGGTCCTTTGTGTAAACTTGACTTTGCTTCAAGAACAAGGTGAAAGAATGGTTCAACTTGAAATTCTTCGACGAGCAAGATTCGGAGGGGCGGAGACGTTGACGCAGAACTCACAGAAGAAACTACCCAGGATTGCCGCAAAGACACAGACATAAATTACTTGATACTGATGGTCGTCGTCGTCGTCGTCGGCGGGGATGGTTCTTCTCATCAAATCGACCAGATACAACCACAGCAAGGCCAACACCCCCTGCAAAACCGCGCATCGAACACATGAATATGGTGGCACGCTGGGGCTGGATCCAATATATATAATCTCGATGAAGTGCAAACCAGAAGCCATGGCGTGTACTTCTGTAAGTTCACCGGCCCTAGCTATTAGGGGAGTACGTACTACATAGAATACGCACCCGGGCAATGCAGCAGAAGATTAATTCGGCCTTATCCATCTCGGCGTCCGTCGGCTCGTCCACCTCGCCGTCCGGCGGCGGCGCCGCCGTGATGTGGCCGGGTCCTCCCGTCTCGATGTCCATCAGCAGCGGCGCCTCCAGCTCCTCCCTGCTGGGCGCCTCGCTGCACGCACAGCCGCACGCGCCGCACGGCATCGATGATCCGGCAAGCGGGGAGATAGAATTTTTGGTTGAACCCTAGTTCTTGCTGCAATGCTCGTCGGGCGATCGATCGGACGCGGACTTTGATGACTACTAGACGCACGGATCGGTGGATTGCTTTCCGGCAGAAAAAATAATGCACGAATCCCAAAGCATCTGCCGTTATGTAACGCACGCTAGCCATCGTCCTTCGCCGTCAGAACAGAGCCGAGAGCTCCTTTGCAAACTCCGGTGAACCGTCCCGGCTATCGTCCTTCGCCGTCGGCGAGCATCCATAGAAGCCGACGACATCTTAGTGTTCCACTCAGTCTCGTTCTGACCCTGTGCTACCATCCTCCCCAGCTCAGGCGAGTCCTCGCTGTTGTGTCTCGAACCAGGGTGTTCAGGTTGGTATTTTCTCTTGCAGATCAGCACAAGATAAACGACAGTCCACAACAACTTCACCTCCAAGAAAATAAACACAGCTCATAAAACTCCTTTACTGAAGGTGGGATTACCCAATGTTACAAGTACAGTATAGCAAAATTCTGTAAAAGCTGGTCTACAAGACTATCCATCTTTTCCTTTTGAGATCTGCAACTATCTATATAGAAGATCCTGAGTCGGTCCAAACAACTGTCAGGTGCCTGTCCTGGCCAGTGATTTCATTTTGTGCCCAATGTCTGGGGAAATCCAGCTGCAAGTGGCTGCTGCTTGTGCTGCAGAGATACCAGAGAGGTGCTCATGATGTTCTAAAGACTAGCAAAATTTCGTTCCCTTACGTTTGATGTGTCCACTTGCGAGCGAGAAATTATTGTAACTCCATGCAGCATACCGTTGAAAGCTGCCTATTCGCAGTTTCCATCGAAGCTTACCCATGAGCCATGACTCCTCTAACTGAACTTGGGCCATCTGACAGCATCGTCGTCTCTTGAGTTCATCGTCTTCGACGCGACCCTTTTGGGCTCTTCGTTCCAAAACATTTCCATCTGTGGAGAACAGACCTTATTATATCTGAATAAATCCGTTTATGCTATCTCAAGTTTAGTACCTGGTCCTATTTTTGCTGAAGGCAGAGGAAGACTTACCTCACCGATAACTACCGTGTCGCCCTCCTTGACTCCAAGTTTGACAAGAGTCTTGTTGACACCGCATGCCTCCAAAACATGCTGAAACCGTTTCAAGGATTCCGTATAGCTGCATCAGGAGGAGAGGTTATTTTAAATTGCAATCATCAATAAAACAATATTATACAAGTTAAAAGGAAGTCTATCATATGGGATACTACTGTCCAACGTGCTTTGTAAACTGCAATTTTCCTGAAGTGTATCAAGTTTATTTGCATGGATAAACAGTTTAGAACAAGCTTGAAATAACAGAGGTTGTGAATATAAGAGACAAAAGTTTGCATAGATTAGTCTTCAACTAGCCCATCCAGTCACTATACGTTAAAAGGGTTCAAGGTGCCAATTCACCAATATATATCCCATGTTTATATTATCAATAAAATTACCATCTTATTTGCATACTGCTGTTACAGCCTTGTGTTCAAATATAGCATATGAAAATAGATAACCACATATCATGGGGAAATGTAAAGAAGGGCTGATCATAATCTGTTCCAACTTCAGAGTGAAAATCCAACAAAAATTACAGTAACTGCACAATGTAATGTGCTAAAGAGAGACCAATGAAGATAAAGCATGAACACAGTCTGAAAAAATAACTCTTTCCAGATGAGCTGGCTAAGAATAACACTTAACAGAAGAGAACTGAATAATAAACTACTTACTCCCAATTGGTCATTTGAACAAATCGTTCAATTCCAGCTCCAACGACATTCCACGTATTTGTGCCCTTGTCATGAATAATCTCAAAATCATTCATGGCAGAGCTCCTTTCCCTTTTTATTGCATCAGCCACGTGATTCAGATTTTGAGTGTTATTCCATTCTGCAGAAACACACAGTATCAAAGAAAATACCTAAAATGGGAAACTAAGTTATGCGTAAACCATGGCAGTGTAAAACAAAATTAGTAAGAACGATCCTTTAGTATCAAACAAGTGAAATAAGACATGCAATCGATGGATTATTGCAAACCACTAGGGACATTTAAAATGCATTTCCAGACTTGAGTAAGAACTATTAGATACACTCCCTCCGATCATAATAAGTGCCGCTGATTTAGTATAAAGTTGTACTAAATCAGCGACACTTATTATGGATCAGAGGGAGTACTATATTTTGTCAAACAGCAAATTAAGGGTATATAAGCACCTTCAGCTTCTTTCACCCTTTGCCTCTCTTTCTGCAGAACCTTGTAGACATCATATACAACATCTTGTGTTCCTTGCCTGTTTATTGCACTAATGCAATAAGGCTCAATACCTTGAGCCTGTAGCTTTTCCCGGAACATATCCCATCTCTCGGAAGCCTCTGGAAGATCCATCTTATTGTACACCACTATATAAGGTTTGTCAACCAAAGTAGGGCTAAATAACTCCAGTTCCAAACGAACAGCCTCATACTCATATTCTGGTTGTTGTCCCGAACCATCAACTACATGCACCTAAGATCACAAACACAGAAATAATACTCAACAAGCCATAAATAGATTTCCAATCTCACTGATTCGCAAATTAAAAACCATTAACATAAGAAATATGTTATAACAAAAGCATAAGTGAAATGGACACAAATATGAATCGGCCAGTGAGGCAGGGAAAAAAAATAAACATACCAAGACGGAACATCGCTCACTATGCCTTAAAAACTCATGGCCCAAACCATATCCACGATGAGCACCTTCCAGCAAGCCAGGAAGGTCTGCAACTACCATTGTAGCATCAAAATCTAATGAGACTACTCCAAGATTTGGTAGCAATGTTGTAAAAGGGTAGTTCGCTATAGTTGGCTTGGCAGCACTAATAACGCTCAAAAGAGTGCTCTTTCCAGCATTTGGAGCTCCTACAATTCCAACATCAGCAACCAACTTTAGCTCCAAATCCAGCCACCTGCCAGCCATCTCAGAAAGCACGTAATGTTAGCAAAAGTAAAGCTAGATAAGATCCCTATAAATAAGAAATCAAACTATGGGATTTGATAAAAAAAGTAGCAGACAAATATGAGGTTTTGAAAGACTCGAAATTAAAGTGATCTCAAGATTCAGGCTTTAATCATGATTAGAACTAAGCTTTTTCTGGACAATTACTAGCGTTGAAGTTGGTCATTCACTGCAATGGCCTTATCATCAATGCAGAGTTTGTACACTAGACGAAATTTGTATAATAGAAGAAAATTGTGTTTCTCCGTCAGACGTCATGTACAAAACACACAGTAATTCAACTGTGGTGCATCAGATAGAAGTTCACCCAGGCAATCTCTATCAAATATCTGAGCGTTTCGGGTTATATCATATTTAAACCCATGGCTATCATGCGAGTGAATTCTTTAACAACAACAAAAGTATCATATGAATGGCAGTGATGGACATCAAAATGCTTGTTCTTTTAAGTGCCCTTGCTAGAAGCCCGATATGCCAAGCTCTGGGCACACCTTTGTGGCTGGGCCATCTGCTCATTGTTAGCAAAGGGCAGGAAAATGAAACTATGATGAGTAGTATTGTGCCGTTTTGAATAGTTATATATATGGTGTGATGGATACCAGCAATTGAAACTGCATATAATATGCCTGGGTGCCTGCACCAGACAATGAGGAACTCTGGAATAAACACTGATAATACCTCATTATATATGTAACCCAATAACAATTTGGCAATTGCTTAGTCTGTTTTTAAAAGCAACCAAAGCCACATTTTGTAAAACACTGGATTCATCAATGGTATGGTTTGGCTAACAAGAATATTTTCCCCCTAATCTAGCCTCTCTACTCGAATTCCTGGATTGACAATTGCAAAGGTTGTCCATAGTAATTTAATCATTTGTCAGCAATTGCAAAGGTGATCAAATAAACAATGAAGCATAAATAATATTTGAAAGTAGACGATTAACTTACATTTCGGGACCTTTCTCCCCCTTCTCTGCAATCCTGGGCACCTTGTTTGTCCCCGTCTTGAATGCCGCATTGCCGCGGCCGCCACGGCCACCAGGGAGGAGCAATGCTCGTTGCCCAGGCTTCATCAGCTCGAGGAGCTCTATGTCGCCAGCGGCCGACCGGACCATTGTTCCCGGCGGCACCTTCACCACGACGTCCTCACCCTTGGCCCCGGCCATCTGTGACCCCTGGCCGTGCGCGCCACGCCCGGCGCGGAAGTGCAGTGACTTGCGGAACGGCAGCAGCGAGTTCATGTCCCCGTCCACCTCCACATAAACGTTGCCCCCGCGGCCGCCGTCTCCGCCCGACGGCCCACCGTGCGGCACGTACTTCTCGCGCCTGAAGGCCACCACGCCGTTGCCGCCGTCGCCGGCCTTTGAGTATATCCTGGCCGTGTCAAAGCAGCGCATCACGGCTGGCACCCCCTTCTCCTTCACCTCTTCTTCCCCACCATCGTCGTGGACGCTGCCCTCAAACACGCCCACCTCCTCCTCCTCTTCCTCGTCGTCGTCTGGTTGATACACCACAACCTCCGCTTCATCGTCATCCTCCCCGTCGTACTCCAGCTCATCGATTTCCGTGTGTGCAGTCGCGTCGCCTGGCGGAGCCTGCTCGCTCGCGGCCGTGTCGAATTCCTCGTCGTCGTCATCGCTGCCGACGCCGTAATCCGGGTCGAACACCACGGCGCCATCATCCTCGCCAAGCTCCTCGGGTGGAATAGCCCGAGATTTTCTGCCCTTGTGGCCCTCGAAGATGTCCAAGCGGGTGACGACAAAATCCTCTTCCTCCTCCTCCTCCTCGTCCTCGTCCTCAAGCTGTTCGACGATTTGACGCGAAATGGCGCGACCATTAAGGCTCTTCCTCGCCGCGCGCGCATCGAATTGTCCAATGGCGGCGCGCCCGCTAGTGCTTGGCGCGTCTGGCAGGGGCAGACGAGCAGCAGCGACAGCTCCGCGGCGAGAGAAATCCACCTCTTCATCCTCCTCGCCGTCATTGTCCTCCTCGACGCCCAACCGCCGGACACCCCCGCGCGGAAATGCGGGAGCTCTGCGCTCCGGGTCCCCTGGCGCGATGGGGAACCGCTCCAGCGTGACCTCCGCGGCTTCGGGTGCGGCGTCGCGGAGAGGGAGGCGGGTGAATGTGGTCGCTCCGCGGCCGATGACAGCGGCAGACGACGAGGCGGGAGGAAGGGGAGGGGATTTGACGGGCCTGGCGGAGCTCCGCTTTCCCCGGGAGCCCTTCGTGCCCCGGCGAGCGGCCTCAACGCTGAAGAGGCGGAAGGGGAAGGCCGCGGCGACGGCGGCCGGCGCCATTTTCTGCAGCCGTTCGAGCAGAGATTTTCGTGTTTCTTTTTTCCTTCAGTGGAGTGGATAAGGAGTGTGGTTTTGCGTTGGATAAAACTGATGTGTTGGCCCCTTGGTGTGATCTGAGCCGTCGGTATCGAGATCTTACAGCTGGCTGCATAGAATTAGTTTTTTCTTTACCATATGCTGCGTACAATTTTTTATTTTTTTTAGATACATGCTGCGTAGAATTAGAACATCTCAAACAGGGTTTTAAACGCGCCCCCACTGAAAAAAACCCTGTTTTAGGATTGTTTTTATGCCTGGGTCTCCGTCAACCATGTGTCCTCTTTTTTGTCAAAATTCCGTTTTTGCTACATATAGTCCCGCTTTTGCTGTATGTAGCAAAAAAAAGGTTCAGTCTAGAAAATAGAAAAACAGACTAGACCTCGCCGGAGATTTCGCCGAAGACCTCGCCGGAGACCATATAGCAAAAAAAATTGTGTTAATATAGTAACACCCGAGACTCGCCGGAGACCTTGCCGGAAACTTTCGCCGGAGACCTTGTAGCAAAAACTTTAGGCTAGTGTAGCAAAATCATAAAAATATTGTAGCAATTTTTTTTATTAATGTAGCAAAAAATCCATTTCGCCGGAGACATCGTCGAGACTTTGTAGCAAAAAAATTGCTACCATATCAAAACCTACTTCGTCGGACATCTCGTAGCAATTTTTTACAATATTGTAGCGAACACATAGAACAGTTCTAGCAAAACAAATACATGTATGTAGCAAATCCCTGCCATGGCAAAAAAAAATTCTATAACACAAACCTCGTCGTCGGTAGCAGCTCCGGACACTGTAAGTAGCAAGTCGGGTCGTCTTAAGTAGCAGTTCTGCCAGTCGTATGTAGCGTTGTCGCCTTAAGTAACTCTGTGGCGGTCATCGACGCTGTCGCCAGAGATGGAGGCTAGCCGTCTCGGTCGTCGACATCGGAGACGGAGATGAAGGTCGGCCATGGCGGTCATCGATGCCGGAGACAAAGATGAAGGCCCGGCCGAAGCTCTGCTGACCGGAGCTCGCAGGAACCGCGGCGTGGCGCTGCAGGAATGGGTGGCGGCGGAAACGGAGGATGGCATGGTCATGGCGGTGCACAAGCTCCCTAGCGGAGCTCACAGGTGCCGCGCGGCGACGCACTGCAGGAACCGGCGGCGTCGGGGGAACAGCGGCAACTCGCTCCAGGAGCAGCTGCGGTGGCCAAGTTTCGCGGCGGTCGGCCGGATCTGTCGGTGATGGGTGCTGGCGGTGGCTGCGGGTCCTCGTTTCCTAGGTGTCGTATGGTTCTGGGGAAGTGAAAGGATCGTATGGGCACCTAGAGGGGGGGTGAATAGGTGCTACTTCAAATTTTCTTCTTTTTCAAATTAAGGTTTGACGATAAGGTAAATTCTCTAGATAATGCAACTACGGTGAATTTACCTATATGACAAAAAGCAAGGGCTACCACAACACAAAGTAGTAACAAGTAAGTAAGGTGCGGTAAAGGATAGAGGTAACCGAAAAGGAGACGCGGAGACACAAGGATTTGTTTCCCGTAGTTCCTTCCTTTTTAAGGGAAGTACGTCTACGTTTGGAGAGGGGGTGGTTTCAAACCACCAACGCCACGAGAGGCCTCCCTTGTTCTCCGATGAATCTCACCCCAATGGGATCGATTCACCTTCCACTATATCGGCAACCTTCAAGGTGGAAGCCGGCACCGTTACAAGTTTGGGGCACACATCCACTACTTAATCGGAGGCTCCCAAATACAAGCAAGTTGTCAAAGCAATCAAAGACAAGCTTGTAAGAGCAAAAACAAGAGCTAGGGTTTCCAACAAAACACTAGAGCAAAGGGGCCCTCAATGAAATGAGGGGGAAATGAAGATCTCTTTTGGTGAAGTAGTAGATCGGGGACTCCTCCTTCGATTCCCCAAAGATCAAGGGCTTTGGGTGGTTGGATGATGAGATCTTGAGAATTTGAGTGGCTCCAATGGACTCCAATGGTGGGCAAGACTTTAATGAGCTGAGCAAATTGTCCCAAGGTAGGTGGAGGGGTATTTATACCCCTCCACGAAATAAATGGCCGTTGGAGCATTTAATGACCGGTAGTACCGGTACTCAAGCGGTAGTACCGCTTGCAAGCGGTACTACCGGTCCAGTACCGGACCAAGTACCGCTGGAGATCTTGTTCTTCAGAAATCTTCAGTCTTGGGCGGTACCCCCTTGCGGTACTACCCCCAAGCGGTAGTACCGGATGTAGTAAGCGGTACTACCGGTTGGAGCGGTAGTACCGGTCCCAAGTACCGCTTGGTACTGACCAAAATGGAGAGGGGAGGGTGCTAGTCAGTATGCAGCGGTACCGATGAGCGGTACGACCGCCTCAAGCGGTAGTACCGCTTGTACCAAGCGGTACTACCGGTTGGGCCGGTAGTGCTGCTCCGTGGTACCGGTGGGTACTAACTGGTACTCACCCTTCTCTCGTTTGATCGGTGCCAACCGGTACTGGAACCGGTAGTACCGGTGTCAAGCGGTAGTACCGGTTGCAGATCCGGTACTACCGGTTGACATAGAAGATTTTGCAAGGGAGAAATGCTATGCCATGACTTGTGCCTTCTTTTATCAATCCTGTGATAAACTTAGTACACGGTTAACTCGATAAATGTATTGTTATCGAACATCAAAATCAGAGGGATAGAAAAATGCTCTTTCAATCTCCCCCTTTTTGGTGTTTGATGACAATACACTTTTGCAGGATGATTTTAACAATAGGAAAATGAGATTTGTAAAATAGAGTAGAGACTCCCGCTAGATGTGTAAAGACAAATCTCCCCTCTATTTTACAAACCCAACATGGGTGCACAAGTATGGATACTAGCATTTGAAGACATACCTTTGCACAAAACATGTGATGAGGAATATATAGACAACAGATATTGCATATCATCACAAGATGGATCCACAGAAATAAATCACATAGTTTCACACGACATAAACACATAGTAGTCTCACACATAGAATAGAGAGAAAACGAAGTTCACAAGCAATAAAAGGATCAAAGATAAGAGCGAGCTTGTGACTTCCCATGCAACACACGTGCCTAAAGTGCAACTTCTCCCCCTTTGGCATCAAGACGCCAAAAAGGGACAAGTGCAGAGCTACCGCCCCAAAGGTCAATCATCATACTCCTCCTCCTCCTCATCCTCAAGATCCTCCTCATCCTCATACGTAGGTGGGGCGCGGTGCGAAGAAGAGACATCATCGTCCCAATGGTTGTGCTGAGAAATCCACTGATCCTCTGGAGTGATATTGTTCTCGGATCCCTCGGAGATGATCAACCCTTGAGCAGACATGAGTTCCTTCTGATGAGCACATGCTTTCTTTGCAGACACGTGCGCCTCATATATACGCTTCTGGTTGTCAACATGGAAGCAGAAGATCTTCTTGAGCTTGACCTCCATCCTTTTGGCCCAAGAGGGCTTGGCGTTCTTGCGGCGAGAGACCTCATAGTCAGTGTCATGACCACTGTCAGCATGCTCATCCTCATCCTCATCCTCCTCACCAGGCGCAGCGCGAGGTTTAGCATGTACCTTGATCTTGAGAGCCTTTGGCTTGTGCACAACAAGAGAGCGAGTGGAGAGCGTCCTAGCAATGACCGGGCACTTGGACACAATGAGGGCCATAATGTAAGGAGCAAATGGTGGAACCCTCCGAGTGTGTGCAGCGGCAACCATCTCATTCCAAATGAAGTCTGTCACATCAAGAGGTTGGCCTGTCTCTCTGTTGAGGAAGGTGTTGAACAGCAAGTCAACGGAGAACCCATGTATCTCGTCCTTGTTGCCCGCACGAGGAGCAACAGTCTCACGGAAAGTGCGATGGAGAATGTCATATGTGGGGAGGAGATCCTTGATTTTGCCAGCAATCCCACGGCCTCGAATATACAAAGGTCGGAGAACATCCTTTTTGGAGGGATTCTCCCGCATGTGACAGCGGAAACCACAAGGAACATCACGGCCGCGGTCCTCATACCCCAATATGGCAGCAAACTCCGCAAGCGTAGCCTCCTTGACAGCACCTTGAGTCATCCAGGTAATCTTCCGATTGCGGCCATTGTGGAAGTGTGCAGTGGCATAAAACTGGCAGATGAGTAGGGGATCATAGTCATGCTAAAACTGCATAATGGGGAGCATACCAAGGTTTGAGCAGATTTCCTTAGCTTCACCAAAGTAGTCAGAGTTCTTGTCAATGTGTCCCAAGTCAATCCACTGCTGAGGCACCACCAGCTGGGTATTGGTCATAAGAACCTCATGATACACACGCTCTTGAAAGTCATCATAGAAAAGACTTTCTGCCCTTAACGCGCTCCTGCTGTGGGAGTATGCATTGTCCACTCGGAGAGCCCTAAATTCTGCCTCAGAGATGTCAGAGAGTGTCTTTGGCCCAGATGGCCCAGAGCTGAGACTCTTGGTACGCCCAGTGGAAGGGGGGCGAGGGGGAGGGGCTCTGCCATGCCCAGCTGAGCGCTTGGTAGCCCCTTCGCGACCCCCACGACCACCTCGAGTGGTAGGCAACTTGGAACGGCGTCTAGGCTGTGGCATAACTTCTTCCTCAGACTCAGTCTCTTCCTCAACAATCTCACGGTCAGACTTGGAGCTTTCGTGCACCCCGAGAACCACCTGCATCTGTGAAAGCACAAGGGAGGATAGCACGGAGATAAGGACACAATAATCAAGAAGGAAACAACCAAGAGAATCAACAAATTGGGCAGAACATGGTGGTCAGAGTGGACCGGTACTATCGGACCTGACAACCGGTAGTACCGCTTCAAGCGGTAGTACCGGAAAAAGTTCCGGTACTACCGGTTGAGCGGCACACCAGTTGTCAGATCTGACGGGAACGGGCCAAAGTGACGGGATGAACTGCTAAATAGGCGATTCTACGAGGTAACAAGGAATAATATGGCAGTACAACCTTGCAAGTAGTTAGTTTCTCCACAGATCTAAGCCCAAAACCTAGATCTTATGGGGAAAACAAACAAGAAGAGGAGGGGCGGTTGTACCGGGATCCATGGCGGTGGAAAGGAGTGGGAGCCTGCCCGGAGGCCGAATCCAAGGAGAATCCGGAGGGAGGAGGGCGCGGCAGGGCTCCGGGGCCTTCAAGAACTCCGGTGGCGGCGCAGGTTAGAGTGGGGGACGTGGGAAATAATGAGGCACTGAGGGGTGCCTCTCCCCACGCGTCCATTATATACCTGGAACCGTCAACCGGTAGTACCGGTTGTTGGAGCGGTACTACCGCTTGGAAGCGGTAGTATCGGTTCTACGACCGGTAGTACCGGTGGCCGGTAGGACCGTACGTGCGGGCGGTAGTACCGTTCCTGGAGCAGTTTTGCCAGGAGACGACCTGGGAACTTCCCAGGTGCGGTAGTACCGCTCTCACATCCGGTAGTACCGGTCCCATCTGAGTCCAAAGCCAGGGATCAAGGATGATTCTTGTGCGGGAAGAGAGAGGGTTTTCATGAGAGAGTACGGAGGCTTGGGTTAAGAAAAGTGAGCTGAGAAGCACATGCACTCTAAAACCAAATGGAGGAAACAAATAAATACCAAACTAGAGTGCATGAGACTAAGAAAGATGAAGACAAATCAAATAGATGGCAAATAAGAGTGAAGACCAAAACAACTAAGTGACAAACATGAGTAAGCACATCAAACCTCTCGATTGAGAGGGGGCGGTGGCCTAGGCCACCATATTTGAGTATACTCGGCTTGGCACCACGAAGATATATCTTGGGTCCATTACCGAAACTCATCATTGAGCTCACATATCACAAAATGATATCAAGAGGAATGATTTTTGTTTAATTTGCGCATAATGGGGGGAGGGATAGTCCAATCAATTAGGACCGCACTCCCCCTATGTCCATGCCTACACCTAAACCAAACATGGGTCGAGTATTAGGTGAGAGTGCAAGATAATCAAGTCAAACTCCTAGAATCTACGATGTTTAGTTCATTCCTCAAGTAGCAAAACCTTGCTTCATCAAGTGGCTTCGTGAAGATATCGGCAAGTTGATCTTTGGTTGATACATATGATAGATCAATATCACCTCTAGCAACATGATCTCTAATAAAGTGATGTCGAATCTCAATATGCTTTGTCCTTGTGTGATCCACCGGGTTGTATGCAATCTTGATGGCACTTTCATTGTCACATAGAAGAGGCACTTTGTCACAATGGACACCGTATTCCTTTAAAGTTTGCCTCATCCATAGCAATTGGGTGCACGCACTAGCAGCATCAACATACTCGGCTTCGGCGGTGGAGAGTGATATACAATTTTGCTTCTTAGAAGACCAACATACCAAGGACCTACCAAGGAATTGGCAAGCCCCGGATGTTGATTTTCTATCATCCTTGTCTCCCTCCCAATCCGAGTCCGTGTATCCACAAAGAGAGAATGTTGAGCCTTGAGGGTACCAGAGACCATAAAATGGGGTATGAACTAAATATCGAAAGATTCTCTTGACCGCCATTAAATGTCTTTCCTTAGGAGCCGCTTGATATCTTGCACACACACCTACACTCAACACAATATCGGGTCTAGATGCACAAAGGTAAAGCAAAGAACCAATCATAGACCGGTATACCTTTTGATCCACATCTTTACCATTTGGATTTTGTTCTAGATGAGTCTTTGTTGCCATGGGAGTAGGGGCTCCATTCAAATCTTGCATTTTGAATCTCTTGAGCATATCTTGAGTATACTTGGCTTGATTGAAGAATGTACCTCCTCTAACTTGCTTGATCTCAAAGCCAAGGAATACTTTCAACTCCCCCATCAAGGACATCCGGAACCTACTAGTCATAAGCTTTGAGAATCCATCATTAAAATCTTTGTTAGATGAGCCAAATATAATATCATCAACATAGATTTGGCATACAAAAAGCTCCCCATTAACCCTCTTAGTAAAAAGAGTGGGATCGATTTTCCCAACCTCAAAGCCACAGTCAAACAATAACTCTCTAAGGTGCTCATACCACGTGCGTGGGGCTTGCTTGAGCCCATAGAGCGCCTTATCAAGTTTGTAGACATGGTTTGGGAAGTTGGGGTCCTCAAATCCCGGGGGTTGCTTAACATATACCAATTCATTCAAAGGACCATAAAGGAATGCACTTTCTACATCCATTTGTTGCAACTTAAAATTATGATGTGCCGCAAAAGCAAGAAGGATACGGATGGACTCAAGACGAGCCATGGGTGCATAAGTCTCTCCATAATCAATGCCTTCAATTTGGGAATAACCTTGTGCAACCAATCTAGCCTTGTTCCTTACAATAATCCCATGCTCATCTTGCTTGTTCTTGAATATCCACTTTGTTCCAATAACATTGCGGCAATCCTTTGGCTTCTCAACTAACTTCCACACTTTGTTTCTCTCAAAATTGTTGAGCTCTTTGTGCATAGCTTCTAACCAATCCGAATCTTCAAGAGCTTCCCACACTTTCTTTGGTTCAATCATGGAAATGTGAGCTTGATGTTCACTGAACCTCTTCAATTATGCTCGTGTGGAAATACCTTTCCTTAAATCTCCAACAACATTTTGGAGGGAGTGGTCTCTTATTTCCAACATTCTTTCCTTTCTAGCTTCGCGACGAGCGTGGATCTCCTCATTGTTTCTTGGAGGACCCTCTTCATCATTTTGATCCTCGTCTTGACCATCAACTTGACCTTGATCATTATTGGATTCATCCTCTATATTGGGAGGCACGGATTGACCTTGGTCTTGATCAAGTGTTCTTCTAGCCTCAACTTGAGCACCCCTCAAAACAGCTTGGATGGATCTTCCTTGGAAAATTGACTTGACTCCACTTGACACCCCATCAAATGGACCAAGCTCCCTTTGACTAGAGTTCACACATTGATCACTATGTTGAGGGTCCACATCTTGTCTTTGGCTTGAGTCAAAGTCCTCCTTGGTAGATGGAGCATGTTGAGGTTGTGAAGATGAGGGCTCCACTCGAGTGGAGCATAGTTCTTCTCGATCCGCCATAAGGGGTTCCTCAATGGGGCGGATATAACCCACACCCATTCTTCCTATGGCATCCTGAGGCATTTCAACATCTGCATCACAAGCATCAACACGCCCCCCTTGGGGACCATCATATTCTTCGAAGGTCACACTACAAGATTCTATGACGGCTCCGGAGAGCTTGTCATAGATTCTATAAGTGTGAGATTCGAGACCATAGCCAACAAAAATACCCTCTAATGCTTTAGATTCGAATTTAGACAAACGAACACCTTTGATGAGATAGAAACACTTACAACCGAACACCCGGAAATAAGATATGTTGGTCTTGTTACCGGTAAGTATCTCATATGGAGTCTTGTTGATTTTCTTGCGGAGGTAGAGCCGGTTTGAAGCATGGCAAGCGGTGGAGACGGCTTCAGCCCAGAAGTTGTATAGAGATTTAAACTCCGCCAACATGGTCCTAGCCATCTCAATGAGAGTCCGGTTCTTCCTTTCGGCCACACCATTTTGTTGAGGGGTGTATGCGGCGGAATATTGATGCTTAATACCCTCATCACTAAGAAAGTCATTCAAGGTGTAGTTCTTGAACTCGGTGCCGTTGTCACTTCTTATAATCAACACGGGAACATTGTGTTGCCGTTGAACCAAGTTGATGAAGTCGATAAAGGTCCTCTGAGTTTCACTCTTCAACTTGAAGAAATAAACCCAAGAGTATCTTGAAAAGTCGTCAACAATCACCAAACAATATTTCTTCCCACCAAGACTTGCATGAGATGGAGGACCAAATAGGTCCACATGAAGGAGTTCCAAGATCTTGTTAGACTTGATTTGGTTCGTGGGCTTATGAGGAGCGTCATGCATCTTCCCTAGAACACATGCCCTGCAAACACGATCTTTGGCAAAGGAAACATTTTCTTTTAGTCCAACAATATGGCCCTCTTTATGGAGACTTTGCAAAGTTCTCATATTGACATGGGCTAGTCGGCGGTGCCATAGCCAACCCACATCAGCCTTTCCGTATAAGCACATCGGACCTGCAGTGGCTTGCCCCGAAAAGTCCACCACATACAAGTCATTTTCGACGTACCCAACGAAAGCGACCTTGAGAGACTTGCTCCACATGAGGACCACAATATCATTATCAATAAAGACGGCAAAGACCATCTTTCCAAGAGCACGGACAGAAAGTAAATTGTATCCAAGGGTTTCAACAAGCATGACGTTCACGAGTGTAATGTCGTGAGCCACCACTACCTTGCCGAAACCCATTACCGTAGATTTTGACTTGTCGGCATATGTGACGGTGATTTGATCTTCATTTGACACCAAGTCCTTGACAATAGACGAGCTTCCGGTCATATGACAAGTGCAACCACTATCAAGCACCCATTTTGAACCTCCGGAAGCATAGGTCTACAAAAGATCAAGCTAGTTTTTAGGTACCCATTTTTCAATGGGTCCTCTTTTGTTAGCAACAAGGGTCTTGGGAACCCAAATAGACCAAGCAATATAACCATCATAAGGACCAACATATTGTGCATACACATCACCATAGTAATCACGCATTAGAACATAGTGAGGGTTAGCACTTCCCGCAAAATCATCATGAGACATAGTTTTGCCAATTGTGGTCTTACTTCCCACAATGGTCTTGTTGGTTTCTTGTGCGGGCTTGTCCTTCTTCTTCTTCTTGTTCTTCTTCTTTGTTTTGGAGACAAAACCAATGCCCCCTTTATCGCCACTACGCCTTTGCTTGCTCAAAAGATCATCAATAGACTTGTTACCTTGTGGAAATGTGGTCTTCGCAAGCACCCCCTTCAACCTAGCATTCTCTTCAAGGATAGTCGTGCTACTCGATGGAATAAAGTTACTAGGTGAAGGAATATTGGCCAATTGAGTTTGAAGTGTTTCATGGGACTTTGTGAGAGACAAGAGTTCACTCTCCAAGGCTTTGTGGGCCTTGTTAAGCAAGCTAAAGTCCTCGGCAAGTTTTTCATGAACCACACCAAACTCAATCTTGTCCTTTTTAGCTCTTTTGTATTTAGCAATAGCATGATCACGCTCTTTGATGAGTTTGTTAACAATGATGTCATTGGCCTCATCAAGCCCTTCAAGTTTTGACTCAAGGGACAACCTAGTCTCTTGTTCTTCTTCTAGAGCATAGCTTAAAGCCTCTAGTTCAATCATATGTTCATGCCCAAGTTTACATCTAACATCTAGAAGTTCTTGAGTGTGGGAGAGTTGATCTAAGATGTTCCCAAAATGTAGTTTAGCATCACCTTCTAGGTTAGTCATGAACTCATCAAAGGCAATTAGTTCCTTTTTAACATCAAGAGACATTTCATCATCAATTTCATCATTATCTAATTGAGTAGAGTGGGATGATGAGGATACCTTCGTTCCTCTTGCCATAAGGCAAGTGACGTCCTTGGAGGAAGAGTTCTCATTTGGAGAGTCGAAGAGTGAGAGTGTCGGAGTAGAGGTGGTGGCTAGAGCCGCCATGCCATGTGAGGTTTCTTCTTCTTCCTCATCTTCATCATCTTCATTATCGGAAGAGTATTCTTCATGAGTGATCAAGACAATTTCTCCCGATTTCTTGTTGATGGGGTTCTTTTTGATGAAAGGTTTCTTGTAGGGTGCCTTGAGAGTCTTCTTCAACACAAGCTTCCCACCATTATCTTCTCTCTTCTCATAGGGGCAACTTGCCACAAAGTGGTAGCGGTCACCACAGTTGAAGCAAGTTCTCAACCTAGTGGCATTCTCTCTTTTCCCATTTGGATTGCTTCTTCGTTGCATTTCCATCTTGGCCTTGGTGGGATTCTTCCAAAAGTTCTTTGCATAGAAAGCCATGTATTGACTATGAGCAATCTTGACATCATCGGGATGGTCCAAGGAGAGGCCTTCATCACTATCATCTTCATCTTCAAAGTCCACAGCTTTGGCCTTTAAAGCAACATTGACCACATTGCTCATACCGAGGGCACGAGCACGGGCATCTTTGGCGTTCTTAGCGGCGACCTTGAAAGCGTCCATCTCTTGCATAACTTCGTTTGAGGTCATGAGATGGTAGTTGTGTCTTCCTTGTAAGCTCTTCAAGTCGGTGGGCTCAAAAGGCATGAGTGCACTCACACATTTCCTTTTTATCCATGCATCATCCACATGTGAGGCACCCACATTTCTAAAAGCGGTGGCGGTGGTCTTGAGCCTTCGATACATGTCTTCGTGATCTTCACCTTCTTTCATGTACAAACCTTCGGCTTCATTGCTTAGAGCATCATATCTGTTCCTCCTCATACTCTCATTTCCAACAAACAACACAGTGAGAGCATCCCAAGCTTCCTTGGCAATACTAAAGTGCTCAATGTGTGGATAATCTTTTGTTCCTAATCCTTGTTGAATCATATGCAAAGCAGTGGCATTGAGTTGACTATTGACAACCTCTCTTCTTGTCAAGTTGTTTGGATCCACAATAAAGAGTCCATGCTCGATGATGTTCCATAGTTCAATGCAAGAGCTGCGCATATGAGTTCTCATTAGTGATTGCCATTGAGCAAAAGTAGCAGACTCTTCTAGCTTAGGTGGGTCACCTCTATTGTACACATGAGGGTGAGGGATGGGAGGATCAGGAGAGTACCAAGAATCACGGTGCTTGCCCTTCCCCCCATCAAGTCGTGTGGAGGAATTAGTATTATCTAGTTTATCCCCTACCACCATACCTTCGGGGGATACCGGAGTATTCCCTTTAGGTGCGGATGGTAGTTCCTCTTGAGGGGATGGGGGTGATGAGCCATCTTTGTCTTTAAGAAGTTGCTCAAGCATCTTCTTGACTTCGTTGACCAAGGAAGAGCTCAATCTTGTTTCCAAGTTTCTGAGATCTTCCATGGTCACCGGAGTTGACTCACTACCACCTTCCCCTTCTTGGCTACCCATATTCTCTTAGTCGGTAAAGCCCGAATAAAGAGCCGAGGCTCTGATACCAATTGAAAGGATCGTATGGGCACCTAGAGGGGGGGGGCTGAATATGTGCTACTTCAAATTTTCTTCTTTTTCAAATTAAGGTTTGACGATAAGGTAAATTCTCTAGATAATGCAACTACGGTGAATTTACCTATATGACAAAAAGCAAGGGCTACCACAACACAAAGTAGTAACAAGTAAGTAAGGTGCGGTAAAGGATAGAGGTAACCGAAAAGGAGACGCGGAGACACAAGGATTTGTTTCCCGTAGTTCCTTCCTTTTTAAGGGAAGTACGTCTACGTTTGGAGAGGGGGTGGTTTCAAACCACCAACGCCACGTGAGGCCTCCCTTGTTCTCCGATGAATCTCACCCCAATGGGATCGATTCACCTTCCATTATATCGGCAACCTTCAAGGTGGAAGCCGGCACCGTTACAAGTTTGGGGCACACATCCACTACTTAATCGGAGGCTCCCAAATACAAGCAAGATGTCAAAGCAATCAAAGACAAGCTTGTAAGAGCAAAAACAAGAGCTAGGGTTTCCAACAAAACACTAGAGAAAAGGGGCCCTCAATGAAATGAGGGGGAAATGAAGATCTCTTTTGGTGAAGTAGTAGATCGAGGACTCCTCCTTCGATTCCCCAAAGATCAAGGGCTTTGGGTGGTTGGATGATGAGATCTTGAGAATTTGAGTGGCTCCAATGGACTCCAATGGTGGGCAAGACTTTAATGAGCTGAGCAAATTGTCCCAAGGTAGGTGGAGGGGTATTTATACCCCTCCACGAAATAAATGGCCGTTGGAGCATTTAATGACCGGTAGTACCGGTACTCAAGCGGTAGTACCGCTTGCAAGCGGTACTACCGGTCCAGTACCGGACCAAGTACCGCTGGAGATCTTGTTCTTCAGAAATCTTCAGTCTTGGGCGGTACCCCCTTGCGGTACTACCCCCAAGCGGTAGTACCGGATGTAGTAAGCGGTACTACCGGTTGGAGCGGTAGTACCGGTCCCAAGTACCGCTTGGTACTGACCAAAATGGAGAGGGGAGGGTGCTAGTCAGTATGCAGCGGTACCGATGAGAGTTACGACCGCCTCAAGCGGTAGTACCGCTTGTACCAAGCGGTACTACCGATTGGGCCGGTAGTGCCGCTCCATGGTACCGGTGGGTACTGACTGGTACTCACCCCTCTCTCGTTTGATCGGTGCCAACCGGTACTGGAACCGGTAGTACCGGTGTCAAGCGGTAGTACCGGTTGCAGATCCGGTACTGTAGGGGTTCGTAGCATGGAAAACAAAAAATTTCTACCGCATGCAAACAAACAAGCCAAGATCTATCTACTAGATTGTAGCAACGAGTCGATAGAGGAACTCACCCTCGAAGATTCCAAAGCGGTTAACGATTGCAGATTCTCGTGGGTGATGTAGTCGTACACTTGCCGATCTCAAGATCGCGTAGACGATCCTTCCGGCGCTGCGTTCCGGCAGCGCTTCCGCAGTCGGTCACACGTTCGGTACTCGATGAAGACTTTCCTCTCCCTTGTTCCAGCAGGCAGCGGAGGTTGTAGCACTCTCCTCGTGATTCCGGCAGCACGACGGCGTGGTACCGGAAGTAGAGGGGAGATCTCGCAGGGCTTCGCCTTAAGCCGGAGCGAGTATGGTGGACTATGAGAGATCCCTCGACGATCTAGGGTTTAGACACGCCGAGGAAGAGATGATAGAGCGGCGGCTAGGGTTTGGGGCTTGCCCAAGTCGGCGCCAAGAGGAGCCCTAGGAGGCGGCGGCAGCTGCAGGAGGTGGCGGCGCCAATCTAGGGTTTTGGGGTAGGGAACTTGTGTCTTGGAGGGGCATCCCTGCCCCTCCCTTTATAGGTGGGAGGTGCGGCCAAGGGGAGGGGAGTCCCTCCCCAACTCGGCTTGGAGGTGGGCCGGCGGTTGGAGGAGGGAACTCCTCCCCAACTCGGTTTCAACCTCCTCCTCCTCTTTCCAAAAACTGCCGTTTTGACTTTCAAACTAGCCGTTTGACTTTTCAAACTAGGATTTGAATAAACCCTCTATTTGGTACAGCGATGACACCAAGTACATAATGCAATCATACCAACTTGATATAACACATTCATGTACCCTTCCCCTCCGGAGTGCCGGACATTCCGGAACCTTCTAGAACATTCCCGATGAAAACACCGGAACCATTCTCCAACCTCGAAATAGGAATTTCCTTATATGAATCTTATTCTCCGGACCATTCCGGATCTCCTCGTGATATCCCGGATCCCATCCGAGACTCCGAACAACATTCGGTCTCTTTATTCATCATTCCATAACTACTCAACAACATCGAATCCTTAAGTGTGTCTCCCTACGGTTCGTGAATTATGCGGACATGATCGAGACACTTCTCCGAACAATAACCAATAGAGGAATCTGGAAATTCATATGGCTCCCACATATTTCTACGATTACTTTGCGATCGAATGAACCACTTACATACGATACCAATTTCCCTTTGTCTCACGATAGTTTACTTATCCGAGGTTATGATCGTCGGTATCTCTGCATACCTAGTTCAACCTCGTTACCGATAAGTACTCTTTTCTCGTTCCCGTGATATGTGATCCCTTGTGAGCCAGTCACATGCTTGCAAGCTAATTGGATGACATTCCACCGAGAGGGCCCAGAGTATATCTATCCGTCATATGGATGGACAAATCCCACTCTTGATCCATGTGTCTCAACCAATACTTTCCGAACACTCAATGCCACCTTTATAGCCACCCTGTTACGGTGTGGTGTTTGATGTCATCAAAGCATCCTTCCAGTGAAGGTGATAGGCATGATCTCATGGTCGAAGGAATTAGGTTACTATGTATCAGAAAGCTTATAGCAAATAAACTATATTAAATGACTTGATCTTTATGCTACGCTTAACTTTAGGAGTATGTCCATCACATCATTCTCCTAATGATATGACCCTGTTGTTAATGACATCTCTATGTTCATGATCAGGAAACCATGATCATATATTAACCAACAAGCTAGTTTTAACAAGAGGCTTTACTAGGGACTCTTTTATGTTTACAAATCACACAAGTATTAATGTTTCCTGTTAATACAATTATAGCATGGTATGTAAACATTTATCATAAGTATGAAGATATGATAATAACCACTTTATTATTGCCTCTTGGGCATATCTCCAACAGTCTCCCACTTGCACTAGAGTCAATAATCTAGTTTCAAACCTTTGTGTATTCAACACCTATGGCTTTCTGGTGTCGTATGTACACGATTGCTAGTGGTCAACTGATCTCCGGATATGACACTTCCAGGTCCGTTTGTAATTGCATGTCTTTGCGTCTCTACGCATCACTCATTCTCTAATGAGATGGCTTCGTACAAATTTGGTCCTTTGGTGTGACCTTTAGTTCTTTGGGGTTAAAACATGTTGATAATATTGTCGTACAATATATCTTCATAGTATTATCCCGCTGTGAACTACACCTAGTTTGATAACAAACTACTTGACACAAATGCCCTCTTTAGCTGCTATTATAGCAGTCATATACTTAGCCTTTTGTTGTAGTATCTGTCACAATGTCTTAACTTTGGAACTCATCCAAATCCATTATGGAACTTACTTTCCATTATATTATGCCACCCTTAGTTTAGATTGAGATAAACTTAATTTGTACTTTGTGACAAAACTAGTATCAATGTAATTCATTTACAATGAACTAACCATCTATTTGTCACTTCCAAAATAATATATTCTTAGTTCTTCCAAAAGATCATAAGAATATCCTTACTATTGTCCAATGATCATCTTATGAATTATTCTGGTATATGCTCATAACATTTAGAGTATAGGACATATCTGGATTTGTACATATCACAGTATGATTTGATATAAATACTCTTTGTGATTTCATACATCAAGTATCAATCTATACTTGAATCTTTGTTTCACTTACCAAGTGTCAATACACTTGAATATATCATCAATATTGAACTCATTCAATCCTTTCTGTGCAACAAGAACCTTTCTTGTAGTTTATATATTGAACGCATTCAATATATCATCTATGTACTTTTGGCACAACCATATTAGCGTCTATTGATGCCAAATATTTGGGTTTTGCCTAAGCCTTTCATCGAGATGAAATTCTTAATATGTGTTAATAAAAGATACATCATTTCCAATCAACAATATGTCTTCCACATAATGTATTAGAAATATGTCTTAGCGCTCCCACTTAATTTCTTGCATACGCAAGCATCTTCATTGTCTCTGATGAATTTAAACTCTTTTAACAATTTCATCATTGTGAAGATTCCAACTCCACGATGCTTACTTCAACCATTGAAGTTTGCATATACATTTAGCATCCTTTGAATTAACAAAACCCTATGGACTGTGTCATGCACACGTCCTAGGTAACAATTCTATTAGAAGAACTTGTTTTGTTTATTCAACTACCATATAACAAAATTATATGTAGTGGTTGCTACATTAATCCGTCTAGACTAAATATCGCTATGAAAGATCAAATCTTGTCATATACAACCTTTGAACATTGTTGTGAATACTTTCCCAACATGTTGACTATTTCATAGATGTGAAACATCCATGTCTTATTTCTTTTATAGATCCAAATATGACTGTAAGGTCTTGTACCTTTTCAGAGGGTCTTTCAAGTTCAAAGCTTGATCTCTCGTATATGGAACTATCACGGATTTTATGGCTTCAAGACATTTTACGGAGTCAGGGCCCATCATCGCTTCTTTGCATATAGTACGTTCATTATTCTCAAATAATGATTCAACCCTCAAATCTTGGTATTTGATTGCTTACTCGACCTACTTGGTTCAATAGAAACTTAGACCTTTGTGTCCACAACCTTTGAGGCACGTGAGCCATGAGCATTGTTGCTGCCTCCGGAACATATTTCGGCGCTGCGCAACTTTGCACATATAGCTAAGGTTCTTTTAACCTTATCAAAGTTCTATTGTCCTCCCACTTAACTTTTCACGAAAAATTCCTTCTCAAAGAAACTTGACGTTGTAAGCGACAAACACTTTTGTCTCCGGTGTTATGGAGGATTACTTAACAGTTATTCGAAATAACATACAAAGACAGGTTCATCCGACTTTGGTTGCAAACATCTTTCTTATGCACAGCATACCAATGTTTAAGAAAGGACTACTTGGGTTTTATCCCAAACCATAACTTTATATGGTGTCATTTCAACGGATTATGATGAAGCTCTTTTAAGTGGAAAAACGGTAGTCTCTAAAGCTTTTAATCTTTAAAATATAATGGCAGTTTTATGAATTACACCTTCGATCTTACCATGTCAAACAAGGTTTAATTACATATCTCGAACGCTCCATACTCTTATGGTGTTTCGGGATAATGCAAATCCACGGAACGATTCCTTAAATCTTAGGTATTATGCTAAACTTGTAACTCAAATATCTTCCTTTATGATCTTATCATAAACTATTTATATTCTTGTTACAATGATTTTGAACTTCATCTTGAAAGTCCTTGAACTTTTCAAATGTTTCATACTTCATCCTTATTAAGTAAATATACATATATTCACTCAAATTTTTGGAGAAAGCATATGAAGTTGAAATCCATCGCTCTTGACTACGCATAATGGACTTCGTACAACAATATGTACAAGTTCCAATAAGCTAGTCATTCGTTCCCTTTTGGCCTATGAACGAAGTTTTAATTATCTCTAGGAAAGTTTCACAAGCGTCATTTGATCAAAAATCAAAAGACTCCAAAATTCCACACACATGGAGTTTTTCATGTTTTCTTTCCATTATAATTTAAACGGCGATGTCACTTCCTAAGTGATCTTTCAATCAATTTGTCTTTCGACATTTTTAGCACTAGTTTTATGGATGTGATTTATCCAACGAGATTTGTAAATCATCCATATTTTATGGATTACGGAAATTATTTGAACAACCCTTTTGTTCTCATAATACCTGATAAAACAAATCTTGAAGGCAAGCTTTGATGTTTAACGAGCAACACAATAACCCTTTATTTGTTCTCGATGAACATCATCACATATTCTTTTGCTAGTTACTTAGGCCATTGTAGTTCATGAATTGTGTTGTTTCGTATGACGATTCACACCAACAAATTCAGTATCAAATACTTAAGAACCACATTGTTTAATAAGCAAAGAATATAGCCATAACATGTATATCATCTATATACTTAAACTAAACAATTCTAGTCTTTTCATTTCTGCCATATATTTATGAGATTCTCTTTCAGTATTTCCTTTCTGTTTGAAAGAATCTATCAACATCAATAGTGAAGTCATACATATGACACATAGTCCAAGCGTGTATAGTTAAATAACAATGTCTTTGGACTTGCACTTTGAAGTAGATCACCATTATCAAATGTTTGGTGTTCTTTCAAATTCCTTTCTTTAGTAATCTCTTGGTGTAGTAAACATTTTACCTACATCAAATATTCACCCTCATCATGGAATTATCCATGATCAAACTACTTTTAGCTTGTAACGGTGAATCGCGAGTATAATGTTGCTCTCCAAAACCTTTTGGAGGATTAGGACAACTAGTGTCTCCAACCTTTTGCAAATTATCATCAAATATGAGAACATGACTTTTGCCATATTATACTCTATCATATTGCAACCAAAACTTCGTTTCAGATATCACAATATCTTCCACACATCATGGTTTCTGAAACAACTCTTTCAGATCCTAGATAACCTTGATATTGAAACTATCTTTCGAATATCAAGAATCATGGAGATAAACATGATACTTATATACTAACATTGGAATTGTTACTCTTGATTTAATACCAACTATTAAACTTCATGGAGTAATCAAAACTTACTGAAAGTTTGCAATGGGACTTTTAAACTTTAGATTAACACTTCAAAACAATACGATACCAGTTCGTAAAGTAACTAACCAGAATTCTATAGTTCTATCATCTCAATTAAAACTAAGCGCAAGGTGGTAAACGGATGCCAATGACTACAACAACTATGCAAATTCACTTTGATTTAATTTATGATAAATAGTGTTCAACTTTTAATCATATTGCCGTTGAACTCCCACTCAAAACAATATCCCTCACATTGTTTTAGTGATCACACGAACCAAATCCACCACATCAAAACCGATCATCACGAGAGTTGACGCAGCTTCAATGGCGAACAATCAACATGTTCATCATATCTACTATATGACTCATGCTTTACCTTTCGGTGATCCGTGTTCCGAGACCATGTCTGTACATGCTAGGCTCATCAAGATCAACCTTAGCTTCCGCATGAGCAAATCTGGCTTGCTCACGTTGTATACACTCGCAGAATCTAACACACCCGATCATCACGTGGTGCTTCAAAACAACGAGCTTTAGCAACGGTGCTTACTAAGGATGAACACTTTAAAACTTGAAATTGTGTGTTTGAGGGATCATCTTATAATGCTACCGTCGTGAACTAAGCAATACAAGATGCATAAAAGGATTAACATCACATGCAATTCATAATATGTGATATGATATGGCCTTTCTTCTTGTGCTTCCGATCTCCATCTTCAAGCACGAACATGATCTCCATCATCACCGGCATTGCATCAAGTTCAATGACGCTGCTCCATGGTTGTCGTCCACCAGCTTCAACTATTACAACTACTTTGAACAGACAAGCGGGTCTTAACATAATTTAAAGACAACCATATGGCTCCTGCCGGTTGCCAACTTACAATAAGGAACATTGCATACATCATATATAATCACAATCATGGCCATATCACATCACTGCACACCCCTGCAAAACAAAGTTAGACGCCTCTACTTTCTTTGCATATTTTACGTGGTTTGGGGCTTTCAGTAAGTGTCGTTCTAACTTACGAACAAGAACCACAACATTGATACTAGTATTGTTAATCACCCGTTGTAAATTGAATCTTAACTATGTTGGGAGAAACATGCACCCGCAAAGCCACTTATGCAATACAAGTTGCATGTCAAGCGTGGAGCAAGTCTCATGAACGATGTCATGTAAGGTTAGCCCGGGCCGCTTCATCCCACCATCCCGCAAGATGCAAAGTACACAAGAAGCAATCGACAACAAAAGCATCAACGCCCACAATGACCATTGTGTTCTACTCGTGCAACAGATCTACATATAGATACGGCTCTGATACCACTATAGGGGTTCGTAGCATGGAAAACAAAAAATTTCTACCGCATGCAAACAAACAAGCCAAGATCTATCTACTAGATTGTAGCAACGAGTCGATAGAGGAACTCACCCTCGAAGATTCCAAAGTGGTTAACGAGAGCAGATTCTCGTGGGTGATGTAGTCGTACACTTGCCGATCTCAAGATCGCGTAGACGATCCTTCCGGCGCTGCGTTCCGGCAGCGCTTCCGCGGTCGGTCACACGTTCGGTACTCGATGAAGACCTTCCTCTCCCTTGTTCCAGCAGGTAACGGAGGTTTTAGCACTCTCCTCGTGATTCCGGCAGCACGACGGCGTGGTACCGGAAGTAGAGGGGAGATCTCGCAGGGCTTCGCCTTAAGCCGGAGCGAGTATGGTGGACTATGAGAGAGCCCTCGATGATCTAGGGTTTAGACACGCCGAGGAAGAGATGCTAGAGCGGCGGCTAGGGTTTGGGGCTTGCCCAAGTCGGCGCCAAGAGGAGCCCTAGGAGGCGGCGGCAGCTGCAGGAGGTGGCGGCGCCAATCTAGGGTTTTGGGGTGGGGAACTTGTGTCTTGGAGGGGCAGCCCTGCCCCTCCCTTTATAAGTGGGAGGTGCGGCCAAGGGGAGGGGAGTCCCTCCCCAACTCGGCTTGGAGGTGGGCCGGCGGTTGGAGGAGGGAACTCCTCCCCAACTCGGTTTCAACCTCCTCCTCCTCTTTCCAAAAACTGCCGTTTTGACTTTCAAACTAGCCGTTTGACTTTTCAAACTAGGATTTGAATAAACCCTCTATTTGGTACAGCGATGACACCAAGTACATAATGCAATCATACCAACTTGATATAACACATTCATGTACCCTTCCCCTCCGGAGTGCCGGACATTCCGGAACCTTCTAGAACATTCCCGATGAAAACACCGGAACCATTCTCCAACCCCGAAATAGGAATTTCCTTATATGAATCTTATTCTCCGGACCATTACGGATCTCCTCGTGATATCCCGGATCCCATCCGAGACTCCGAACAACATTCGGTCTCTTTATTCATCATTCCATAACTACTCAACAACATCGAATCCTTAAGTGTGTCTCCCTACGGTTCGTGAATTATGCGGACATGATCGAGACACTTCTCCGAACAATAACCAATAGAGGAATCTGGAAATTCATATGGCTCCCACATATTTCTACGATTACTTTGCGATCGAATGAACCACTTACATATGATACCAATTTCCCTTTGTCTCACGATAGTTTACTTATCCGAGGTTATGATCGTCGGTATCTCTGCATACCTAGTTCAACCTCGTTACCGATAAGTACTCTTTTCTCGTTCCCGTGATATGTGATCCCTTGTGAGCCAGTCACATGCTTGCAAGCTAATTGGATGACATTCCACCGAGAGGGCCCAGAGTATATCTATCCATCATATGGATGGACAAATCCCACTCTTGATCCATGTGTCTCAACCAATACTTTCCGAACACTCAATGCCACCTTTATAGCCACCCTGTTACGGTGTGGTGTTCATCAAAGCATCCTTCCAGTGAAGGTGATAGGCATGATCTCATGGTCGAAGGAATTAGGTTACTATGTATCAGAAAGCTTATAGCAAATGAACTATATTAAATGACTTGATCTTTATGCTACGCTTAACTTTAGGAGTATGTCCATCACATCATTCTCCTAATGATATGACCCTGTTGTTAATGACATCTCTATGTTCATGATCAGGAAACCATGATCATATATTAACCAACAAGCTAGTTTTAACAAGAGACTTTACTAGGGACTCTTTTATGTTTACAAATCACACAAGTATTAATGTTTCCTGTTAATACAATTATAGCATGGTATGTAAACATTTATCATAAGTATGAAGATATGATAATAACCACTTTATTATTGCCTCTTGGGCATATCTCCAACAGGTACTACCGGTTGACACAGAAGATTTTGCAAGGGAGAAATGCTATGCCATGACTTGTGCCTTCTTTTATCAATCCTGTGATAAACTTAGTACACGGTTAACTCGATAAATGTATTGTTATCAAACATCAAAATCAGAGGGATAGAAAAATGCTCTTTCAGGAAGAAAACAGCCGATGCGAGGCAACGCGAGGCGAAGCGAGGACCCGGGGGATCGAACCCTCGGGGGAACCGTATATAAAATCGCGCACCGCTAATTTTTTTTGGCGCGCAGTATTTTGCTCTATCCGACATGGTATATTTGGGGCGCCGGCTATGGCGCACTGCAAAACAAGAGGAAACAATCGTCCAGCTAAAAATTCCGCGCACGATCGGGTGCCGCCAGCTCCATTTCTCCCACCTACTCCGGTGATGCAGCCACGCCGATTCCTCGTCGCCGCCTCCCCTATTTGGGGTGCACGAACAATATGCTGAACAACGATGGTTTCATTTTTGGTCGACAAAAGTTGTGGATGGAACAGATCGAAGGTCACAACAAATTGATGTGGAGCTATTTTGTCAACAATCCCACATACCTTGAGAAGTACTTTCATCGACTTTTCGGATAAGCATCAATTTGTTCAAAGCACATCTCAGAGGAGGTGAAGAAGCATGACCGATTTTTTCAACAAAGGAGAATCCCATCAAAATTCGTGGGCATAACACTTATCAAAAGGTGACCACCGCCTTGGATATGATGGCATGCGTATTCCAATGGATCCAGTCAATGATCACTTGGCAATGGATGAAAGTCACGCCATCAAATGCACCAAGCGCTTTGCAAAAATCAGTTGTTCAAGCGTTTGGCAAGACATACTTGAAACCCCCAAATGGTAAAGACACGGCTAGGCTTCTCGAATCCAACAAAGCTCGGGGGTTTCTAGGTATGCTTGACTCAATTGATTGCATGCATTGAAGTTGAAAGAATTGTCCCATAACATGGAATGGACAAATGCAACAAAAGGATTCCACTATAATCCTTGAAGTCGTGGCCGATTGCAAGACTTGGATTAGGCATGCTTTCTTTGGAATACCCGGTTCTTGCAATGACATCAATCTTCTTCAACAATCACCACTTATGACAAGGATTTCAATGGGTGAAAGTCCACCGATGGAGTTTGTAGCTAATGACCACGCATACAACTATGGCTACTGATGGCGCCCAGCACTTGTCGTGGGACGCTTTGTTGGAAACCCCAAGAGCAAGGTATGAAATAGAACAACGACAAGTTTCCCTCAGTAAGAAACCGAGGTTATCGAACCAGTATGAGGAAGGAAACGTCACACAGGTGTTGCAAGCAACGCGGAGACCTGCACAACACAAACTCAAGACTTTGCCCCAACGAATCAGTGAGATTATCAAGCTCACCGGTTTGCTGTAACAAAGGATTAAACGTATAGTGTGGAAGGTAATGGTGGTTTGCAGCAAGTAAACAGTAACAATGGAAGATGTATCAATGGTAAAGATTGGACCAGGGTCCATAGTTCACTAAAGGTGCTCTCATTACATAAACAACATGGCATAAAGGGTAAACAAATTACAGCGGGGCAATTGACAGGAACTGAGCAAGGCATAACAATGCAATTACTAGTCAGAAAGATCCTATGAGGTTGATTGGGCAATACAACAATATACATAGACCTCCATACAACTGCATCTATAACTAGAAGTCCACCTTCAGGTTATCATCCGAACCCCCTCCAGTATTAAGTTGCAAGCAACAGACAACTGCTTTAAGCAAAGTGTGTAAGGTAAACAGTCCACATGTTCCATGAATAAGAGACCGTTGTTTTCTCCCTAGTAGCAACAGAACATCTACAACCGAAGAGATTATTGTCAGTTCCCTTGGAAACTAGAGGCATGAACCCACTATCGAGCATGAATACCCCCTCTTGGAGTCACTAGCAACTACTTGGACAAGATAACCACTAGCAACGGAGAGCATGCAAGATCACAAACAACACAAACATGATAGAATCATAAAGACAAAACCATTAATCAAACCAACATAATAATCTCAATATCCATTGGATCCCCGCAAACACAACATGCATGATTACAAATAGATTAGATCTTGATCATTAACGGAGCTCAGAAGATCTATACATGAAAGCACAAAGGAGGAGATACAACCATCTAGCTACTACATGGACCCATAGTCCAAGGTGGAACTACTCACGCATCATACCGGAGAGAAGGCCTCCGGGATGATCTCCCCTCCGGCAGGGTGCCGGGAAGAACTTCAGACCCCCCCCCCCGATCTAGGGACGATGGTGGCGGCGGCTACAAACGGTTTCATGGATTTCTGATCGGGTACTCAAGGTTTCTGCATCGGGGCTTCTTATAGGCGAAGGGGGAGACCGAGGAGGCGGCCAGGGCCACCAAACCCTAGCCAGGCGCGGGCCCACCTTTGGCCGCGCCTGGGGGGTTGGCCCCTTTGGCCGGCCCCTCCGGCTCTCCTCTGGACTTGTTATTCCCTACAGAAAGTAATTGACTTTGTCGTTTGTCCCGTTCAATTCCGAGAATATTTCTTTACTAACTTTTCTGAAACCAAAAACAGTAGAAAACAGGCATCTGGCACTGTTGCAACTTGTTAATAGGTTAGTACCAGAAAACATGTAAAAATCACCTCAAAGTGTTGACAAGTAAAGCAAAGTAGATATTAAACAAGCATGGAGCATCAAAAATTATAGATACGTTTCCAACGTATCAGCTACTACCTTATGATGCCATCTATCCAAGGTGGCAAACATTTGTGAAGCCACTACACAAACCCAAAGGTAAGGAAAAACTAGGCTTCCTTAATGCACAATCAGCGGCTAGGAAATATGTTGAGAGAGCATTTAAGATTTTGCAAGTCAATTGTCTACTGTTAGATGACTGGCTAGATTTTAGGATCCTTTGGTATATCATAAACGCTTGTGTCATCTTGCATAACATGATCATAGAGGATGAGCGTGGACAATAATTAGACTACTCCTCCTATGACTTGATGGGCCAACCCGTGCAAGTTTTTCGAAGATAAGAGAGGGTGGCCCGTTTCATTGCATCATACCATTCGATTTGAAAAGGTGAAGTGCATGATGATAATCAAAATGATCTCATCGAGGGAGTGGTAGAAATGGAATGGGTGACAAAACAATTAGTGTCATCTTATTTATATGTTTGTTGTATTGTTGATAAACAATTTATTGTATTGTTGATGGACTATTTGGTGTACTATTGATACATTATTTTTTGTATTATTGACACACTATTTGTTTGTGTTGTAACAATAAATAACTATTTACTATAGATTTATTTTGTGCGATTTTGATCTTTGTTGTTTTATATCTTTGCGTATTTGGTGTTTGTTCTGCCACCTGCGTTGTATTTTACAGCATCTTGGTAAAGCGCTGGTTCCCATGCTCGCTATTTTTCAGTACATGAAAAATCTTGGCACGACCGCGCGCTAAACCAACTAAAAACGCGTTGTAAAACAGTTTTAGCGCGTCACATTTTAGAGCGCCTATTGGATGTGCTCTTATTTTGTTTTCGAACGGTGGTTGTGTGGTCGTGCAAGGTAGCACAACAGAGTCGTGGAGATTTGTTTAACGAGCCCCCTTTTGTCACTAGATGTAAGAAACATAGTTTGAATCCGTACTGATATAAAAAAAATGTATCCATAATCTTAAAAAAGAATGATAATTGGGTAGAGGAAAACAACCCGAAGAAGGGACTAGGCGGCAAGGCTAGGGAGGCGGCACAGGGACAGGTAAGATAGGGAAGAGAACGGGGACTAGCTATGAGTGAATTGGAGGCGTCAGAGAGAGGGAGGGTATGTTTGGATCATGGCCAAAGTGTTTGCTCTTGTTTAGATTATTGCCATTTTTTGCATGACAATGCTCTACTACTATCTCTAGTTCGCTCTTTTTAGCCAATGTTGGTCAACTTGTGGGCAAGCAAAGGCTTAACTAAAATTTATGCTAGCCTTAAATTTGGTAGGACAATCTTGGACAAACCCCAAACACACCCGGAGTGCCCTAGAATGGAAGGCTGTAGGATGAGAGGTGGGCCTGCGGTGGGGTTGGGGCGAGGGGTGGGACACATCGGAGTTGTGTTAAACGGTTATCGGCGAAGGGGATGGTGGTGGCTTTGAATTAAGAGAATTGGGAGGGAGAGAGAGCTCCGGAGAGATGAAGTGAGTGTGCAAGGGGTGAAGCAACCACTTTAGCTTTCTGTTGCTGCCGAAAATGTCGTCGCACACAAGATCCATCGGAAGATGGATGGACGAGAATCGAACATTCAGACAAGAATCGAACGTTCGAACAAGCCAAAATCCTCATGCACTGTTTAGCATTGGGGGAGAAAAAGAGTAGTATTACCTCTGTTCTAAAATAAGTACTTCCTCTGTTTTAAAAATGATGTCATAGATTTGTTTAGATTCGTATGCATAGATATGTTTTAGTGTATAAATACATGAGAAGTTAGACAAATCTAAGATACTATTTTTTGGACGGAAAGAAGTACTCCTTCCGTGCAAAAAAGAGTATCATAGATTGATCTATATACTATGTGTATCTTTTTTCGACAGGGAGAATAGTAGTTTTTTAATTGGTGGAGAATTAGACGGCCCGACTCTTAAGGCTTGTATAATGGTTGATAAGATAGTCTTATCTTATATATGCCACGAAATTTTGATATGACAACAAAACACGATGTACAATAGGTTATTTTCTTATTATACTATCTCTAGCAACAAATATCCCTAAATATATGGAGAGATATTATTGCTAACTGATCATCCATTAGCTAAGAGATGACAAATTGTCGTTTTTTGTTTCTCTCCCCTCCAACTTAGAAGTCATCCTATACGTGGCATTGCTACAATAAAAGTAAGATAAGAGTAAGCAAAATTACTACTCCCTCATATTTATGAAGATTAAGCGTTCCCTAGGATATTAGAAACTAGACTTAATTAAACATAATAACTCAAGGAAAAAAGCTAACATTTGTCAAAGAAAATATGGAACAGATATAAGAGAATCTGCACGTACCTATAAAAACAATTAAATACTCCATTAAGTGGCTCACATAAGTTTTAGCACTGGAAGCTACATAACCGTATGAACCTGCACCTCTAATATCCAGTCAATACATAGTATTCCCTCTGGCGGGCCCACTTGTATTCATGGGTATGCAGCTGAATACCCAAAAATTTGACAAACTTTGTAAACCATATGATATATAGAGCCATCAAATGTTTATTTTATACTCCCTCCGTTCCAAAATAGATGTCTTAGATTTGTCAAAATTTGGATGAATCTATACTAAATAGTGCCTAGATTTATTTAAATTTTGACAAATCCGAGACATCTATTTTGGAACGAAGGGAGTATATTAACTCAGCCCCATTAGAACAAGCAAGCAATGGCATAGTTGGCTATGGTGAAGTGAACACTAATCAATAAATCTTGTGATCAAATACCATTTCTACAACTATTTTTTACTTTTCTTGCTAATTATTTGAATACTCATTAGCAAAAGTCTGGGCCCGCTCCAAGTTAACCGATCGTAGGATTGTCTAGATATAGACATGTTTTAATGTGTAAATACATACATGCATTTAGAACGAAGGGAGTACTATAATTTGGCCTTTTTCTAAAGGAATTGTTGTATACTAAAATAGTAAATGATTATAGTGTAAGCTATTACTGAAGAAATATCCTGTGTTATTAGAGATGGCTCAATACCCCACACTCTATGAATCTATTGTAGTATTATAGTTTCAAAATAAAATTTATACGAGAAACTGTGGGGTGCTTCAAGATTTTTCTGTCGCGTCAAATCTACCTTGTTTTGTTTGATGTCTATTGTCAGTCCTCCGCTAGAATGGAGGGCATTGCACCACATTGTTTCGTAGTTTTGTTTGGTGAATGCTGTAGTATGGAGAAGTAGTGCACACGGCTAGCACGGAGTCTTTGTTTGGTGAGTGCTGGACGAGCTACTGTGGCTTAGCTTCCAAAATCATGGTAACTATATTTGACCTCTCATCTGGACATGTGTACGACCTTGGTTTCACCAGTTGTTTCTTTTTTCCCTTCCTAAACTGAAAGGCTTATGCAGGTCTGAGATCTCACCATCCAAGTGAAATTTCGTTGGAAACGGTAGAGCAGAGTAACTTGTTAGGTTTCACCAGGATGTTTTGAATCACATTTTGAAATTATCGATGTTCGATGGAATGTGTACTGAATTCTGTCCTTGAAATTGCAGACCGTCAGGACGTTGTTAGATTGATCTCAACGTGACAGGGCCCAACGGTCCGTCACGCCCCTAACCGCGCCCTGATCGGGGGCGCCCAACCCTATCTGGTTGGTGGGCCCCTGTCGCCGCGCTATATAAAGTGGTGGGGGGCTGGCAGCACAAGGTACGAGGTTCGTCGCTGTGCCATCACCCCACCTACACCCTTACCGATCTAGGGTTAGCGCGAGCCGACGGGAAGCACCGCCACCACAGCACACCCACGCCGTCGCCCCTTTTTCCTATGGCTAACGACGGCGGCTCCAGCTCCGGCACAAGTTCCGGCATCCCCTCTGGCTCGTGCATGTCGAGCCAGGGCATAGGTGGTTTTCTCTCCTCTCAGATCCCTCTCTCCCTCTCTCAGTTTAGTGTCTAGATACGCAAGATAAAGTGCTACCGAATAGATCTAGACTAGTCTATTGCAAAGCTAAACTAACAATGGTATCAGAGCCGCGCGGGGTGGACGCGGGGGGAAAGTGGGGCTAGGGTTTCCTGAGGGCCCGCGGGGGGAGAGGGGGGGCGGTTTTGTCCCCGCGAGGCGCGTGGGGAACCGTCCGATCTAGGGAGACGGGGTTGCACGGCCGAGATCGGCCGGCGAGCGGGCGGCTGGGCGCGAGCGGGCCGCAGGGCGCTGGCGGGCTCGCTGCTAGGCCGCGGCTAAGCAGAGGCCGCACGCGGGCGGCGGCTATATGACGCGCGGGCAGGCAGGCCGCTGTGGGCCGTTGCAGACTGCAGCCAGGTGAGCGGCTGGCTGCTATGCGTCGTGCCGCGCGCTGGGCTGCTATGGGCCGCTGCTGCTGTGACTGCTCTGCACAGGGTTTTTTTTTCTGTTTTTTTTCAGAGCAAAGTTTTGATGTTTTTTGTTCAGTTTTTTGAGCAAATTTCATACAGATTTTTCTATTCAAAACATTCCAAAAAAATTTGTTTAGAGAATATTAAAGTGACATAAATTTTTCTACAAAGTATTAAAGTTGGTGAATTTTATTTATTTTTCTGCTGCAAATAGTTGTTTTAAATTGCTTGAATGCAATAAAGTTTGTCTAAATTTTATTTTAAAAGATGTGATAAAGTAATTAAAGTTGATTGTGCTCCATGTTATTTATTGACCAACGTTATTAATAAATATGATCATGATCCTTTTCATTGAGTATTAAAGGTGCATTTAATTTTATTTCCGCCCAACGATGATATAACTTTAAATGGCACAAACAATTGCATGCTTAATTTGTAGGGGTTCGTAGCATGGAAAACAAAAAATTTCTATCGCATACAAACAAACAAGCCAAGATCTATCTACTAGATTGTAGCAACGAGTCGATGGAATAACTTACCCTCGAAGATTTCAAAGTGTTTAACGAGAGCGGATTCTCGTGGGTGATGTAGTCGTACTCTTCCCGATCTCAAGATCGTGTAGACGATCCTTCCGGCGCTGCGTTCCGGCAGCGCTCCCGCAGTCGGTCACACGTTCGGTACTCGACGAAGACCTTCCTCTCCCTTGTTCCAGCAGGCAGCGGAGGTTGTAGCACTCTCCTCGCGATTCCGGCAGCACAACGGCGTGGTACCGGAAGTAGAGGGGAGATCCCGCAGGGCTTCGCCTTAAGCCGGAGCGAGTATGGTGGAGTATGAGAGAGGGCTATTAGTGGTCTAGGGATTAGACACACCAATTAGAAGGCTCTAAACCGAAGGCTATGGCAATTAGAAGCTCTAAACCAAAACGGCTCTAAACCGGAGATTAGAGGATAGGAACTTGTGTGTCTAGAGGAGGAGGCTCTGCCCCTCCTTTTATGGGTGGGAGGCGCGGCCAAGGGGAGGGGAGTCCCTCCCCAAGTCGGCCTTGGTTGGCGCGTCGGCTTGGGGAGGAGACTCCTCCCCCAAGTCGGTTCCCAACTCCTCTTGCTTGTTTCCCACAGTTTCTTGTTTTAGCCGTTTGACTTTCAAACTGGACATTTGACTTTTCTGTTTTAGGATTTAATTCAATCCTTTATTTGGAACAGCAAGAACACTTAGTATATGATGCAATCATTCCAATATGTAATGACACATTCATGTACCCCTCCCCCCTCCCGGAGTGCCGGACATTCCGGAACCTTCTAGAACATTCACCGGAATCATTTCCGAACTCCGAAACGGGACTTTCCTTATATGAATCTTATTCTCCGGACCATTCCGGATCACCTCGTGATATCCCGGATCCCATCCGAGACTCCGAACAACATTCGGTCTCTTTCTCATAATACCATAACTACTCAAACAACGTCGAATCCTTAAGTGTGTCTCCCTACGGTTCGTGAATTATGCGGACATGATCGAGACACTTCTCCGAACAATAACCAATAGAGGAATCTGGAAATTCATATGGCTCCCACATATTTCTATGATTACTTTGCGATCGAATGAACCACTTACATACGATACCAATTTCCCTTTGTCTCACGATATGTTACTTATCCGAGGTTATGATCGTCGGTATCTCTGCATACCTAGTTCAACCTCGTTACTGATAAGTACTCTTTTCTCGTTCCCATGATATGTGATCCCTTGTGAGCCAGTCACATTCTTGCAAGCTAATTGGATGACATTTCACCGAGAGGGCCCAGAGAATATCTATCCGTCATATGGATGGACAAATCCCACTCTTGATCCATGTGTCTCAACCAATACTTTCCGAACACTCAATGCCACCTTTATAGCCACCCAGTTACGGTGTGGTGTTTGAAGTCATCAAAGCATCCATCCGGTAAAGGTGATATGCATGATCTCATGGTCGAAGGAATTAGGTTACTATGTATCAGAAAGCATATAGCAATTGAACTATTGAAATGACTTGATCTTTATGCTACGCTTATCTATAGGAGTATGTCCACCATATCATTCTCCTAATGATATGATCTTGTTGTTGATAACATCTCAATGTTCATGATAAGGAAACCACAATCATTTATCAACCAACAAGCTAGTGAAGTATAGAGGCTATACTAGGGACTTCAAATTAAGTTTACAAATCACACAAGTATTAATGTTTCCTTGTTAATACTATTATAGCATGAATGTAAACATTTATCATAAACACAAAGATATAATAATAACTACATTTATTATTGCCTCTAGGGCATATCTCCAACAGTCTCCCACTTGCACTAGAGTCATCTAATCTAGATTACATGGTAATATACCGAACACCCATGGCAGTTTGGTGCTGGTCATGTTTTGCCCTCGGGAGAGGTTTAGTCAACGGATCCGCCACATTCAGATCTGTGTGTACTTTGCAAATCTTTATATCCCCATCCTGGATATGTTCTCGAATAGCGTGAAAACGTAGCTTGATATGCTTCAGCTTCTTGTGTGACCTTGGTTCTTGCGCATTGGCTATGGCGCCCATGTTATCACAGTAGATAGACATTGGGTCCAGCGCACTAGGAACCACACCCAGCTCTGTAATGAACTCTTTCATCCATATCGCTTCTTGTGAAGCCTCCGAAGCAGCCATGTATTCCGATTCAGTTGAAGATCTCGCCACAACGCTTTGCTTTGCACTCCTCCAGCTAACTGCTGCACCATTCAAAATAAATACGTATCTAGATTGTGATTTAGAATCATCCGGATCGGTGTTCCAACTAGCATCGGTGTAACCATTAACAACGAGCTGTTCATCACCTCCATAAGAAAGAACCATATCCTTAGTTCTTCTCAAGTACTTAAGGATGTTTTTGACCGCTGTCCAATGATCCACTCCTGGATCACTTTGATATCTGCTAGTTAAACTAACAGCATATGCGATGTCGGGTCTAGTACATAGCATGGCATACATTAGAGATCCTATGGCTGATGCATAGGGAGTCTTACTCATCCTTTCTCTATCTTCTGCCGATGTCGGACTTTGAGTTTTACTCAAGATCGTATTGGGCAACATGGGCAAGAACCCTTTCTTGCTTTCTTCCATTCCAAACCTCTTTAGAACTTTGTCCAAATATGTACTCTGTGACAATGATATTTGGCGTTTCGATCTATCTCTGTAAATCTTTATGCCTAATATGTAAGCTGCTTCGCCAAGATCCTTCATTGAAAAACTATTATTCAAATATTCTTTGACACTATTAAGAAGGTCTACATCATTCCCAATCAACAATATGTCATACACATATAGTATTAAGAATGCTACAGAGCTCCCACTCACTTTCTTGTAAATACAAGCTTCTCCATAAGTTTGTATAAAACCAAAACTTTTGATTACCTTATCAAAACGTTGATTCCAACTTCGGGATGCTTGCTTCAATCCATAAATGGACCGTTGAAGTTTGCATACCTTGTTAGCATCTTTAGGATCGACAAAACCTTTGGGTTGCATCATATACAACTCTTCATCAATATCTCCATTGAGGAATGCTGTTTTGACATCCATCTGCCATATCTCATAATCATAATATGCAGCGATCGCTAACATAATCCTCACAGACTTTAGCTTTGCTACCGGTGAGAAAGTCTCATCGTAGTCAACTCCTTGAATTTGTCGAAACCCTTTTGCGACAAGTCGAGCTTTATAGACAGTAACATTACCATCAGCATCTGTTTTCTTCTTGAAAATCTATTTGTTCTCGACAGCCTTACGGCCATCCGGTAAGTCCACCAAAGTCCATACTTGGTTTTCGTACATGGATCCAATCTCGGATTTCATGGCTTCTTGCCATTTATTGGAATCTGGGCTCATCATCGCTTCCTCATATGTCTCGGGGTCATCGGTGTTGTCCACCAACATGACACTCATAACGGGATCATACCAATCTGGAGTGGTACGAGTTCTCGTTGACCTCCGAGGCTCTGTAGCAACTTCAACCGAAGTTTCATGATCACCATCATTAGCTCCCTCTCTTATTGGTGCAGGCACCACAGGAACTTCTTCCGGTGCTGCGCTACTCGCAATTTCGAGAGAAGGTTCGACAACCTCGTCGAGTTCTACTTTCCTTCCAGTCACTTCTTTCGAGAGAAATTCCTTCTCTAGAAAGGATCCATTCTTGGCAACGAAGACTTTGCCTTCGGATCTATGATAGAAGGTATACCCAATAGTTTCCTTCGGGTATCCTATGAAGACGCATTTTTCCGCTTTGGGTTCAAGCTTATCCGGCTGTAACTTCTTTACATAGGCTTCGCATCCCCAAACTTTAAGGAACGACAATTTAGGTTTCTTCCCAAACCATAATTCATACGGTGTCGTTTCAACGGATTTAGACGGTGCCCTATTTAAAGTGAATGCGGCTGTTTCTAATGCATAACCCCAAAATGATAGCGGTAAATCTGTAAGTGACATCATAGAACGAACCATATCTAAGAGAGTTCGATTACGATGTTCGGACACACCATTACGCTGTGGTGTTCCCGGCGGGGTCAATTGTGAAAGTATTCCGCATTTCTTCAAATGCTCGCCAAACTCGTAACTTAGATATTCACCTCCACGATCAGAACGTAGAAATTTAATCTTCTTTTACGTTGATTCTCTACCTCACTTTGAAACTCCTTAAACTTCTCGAAAGTTTCGGACTTATGTTTCATGAAATAGATATACCCATATCTACTCAAGTCATCCGTGAAGGTAAGAACATAACGATAACCACCGCGCGATGCTACACTCATTGGACCACACACATCGGTATGTATGATTTCCAATAAGTCCGTAGCTCGCTCCATCATACCAGAAAATGGAGTCTTAGTCATTTTTCCCATCAGACATGCTTCGCATATTTCAAGTGATTCAAAATCAAGTGATTCAAGAAGTCCATCGGAATGGAGTTTCTTCATACGTTTCACTCCAATGTGACCAAGACGACAGTGCCACATATAGGTCGAATTATCGCTTGATTTCAAACGTTTAGCCTCAATGTTGTTGATATGTGTATTTCCACTATCGAGATTCAATAAGAATAGACCATCTATCAAAAGTGCATGTGCGTAAAACATATTACTCATATAAATCGAACAACCATTATTCTCGGACTTAAACAAGTAACCGTCTCGCAATAAACAAGATCCCGATATAATGTTCATGCTTAACGCAGGCACCAAATAACAATTATTTAAGTATAAAACTAATCCCGATGGTAGATGAAGGGGTAGCGTGCCGACCGCGATCACATCAACCTTTGATCCGTTTCCCACGCGCATCGTCACCTCGTTCTTCGCTAGCTTCCGTTTATTCTGCAGCACCTGTTTCGAGTTACAAATATGAGCAACCGAACCAGTATCAAATACCCAGGCACTACTACGAGTACTAGTGAGATACACATCAATAACATGTATATCAGATATACCTTTCTTCTTGATGTTGCCGTTCTTCAAATCCGCCAAGTACTTTGGGCAATTCCGCTTCCAGTGACCTTCTCCCTTGCAGTAAAAGCACTCAGTATCAGGCTTAGGTCCAGCCTTGGTCTTCTTCGCCGGTGTGGTAACTTTCTTACCACCCTTCTTGAAGTGTCCCTTTTGCTTAGACTTGCCTTTCTTGAATTTGGTGGTCTTATTGACCAACAACACTTGGTGCTCTTTCTTTATCTCCACTTCTGCAGATTTCAACATGGCAAAGAGTTCTGGCAACGTCTTGTTCATGTTCTGCATGTTGTAGTTCATCACAAAGTTCTTGTAACTTGGTGGTAGTGATTGGAGGACACGGTAAATCCCCAAAGCATTAGGAATCACTATACCCAAGCTTTGAAGTTTGTTTGCGTGCCCAGACATCTTAAGCACATGCTCACTGACGGAGCTGCCCTCTTCCATCTTGCAGTTAAAGAACTTTTCAGAAGGCTCATAGCTTTCAATTGCCGCATGAGTCTCAAAAATCAATTTGAGATCCTCGACAATATCATATGGGTCTGAATCCTCAAACCTTTTCTGAAGCTCCGATTCCAAACCATACAAGATAGCACACTGAACTATGGAGTACTGATTCTTCCGAGCGAGGTAAACATTCTTTACTTCATCGGGAGCATCATCTGCAGGTGGGTCACCCAGCGGTGCATCCAGCACATAGGTCAAATTACCAGCTGTGAGGACAATCCTCAAATTGCGGAACCAATCCGCGAAGTTGCTTCCATTGTTTTTCAACTTTTCTTTCTCTAGGAACGCATTAAAATTGATGGTAGGGGCTGCCATTGATCTACAACATATTTGCAATAGTTTAGACTAAGTTTATGACAAATTGAGTTCAAATTAATAATGAAATTAAACTAGGTGAACTCCCACTCAAAACAATATCCCTCACATTGTTTTAGTGATCACACGAACCAAATCCACCATATCAACACCGATCATCACGAGAGTTGACATAGTTTCAATGGCGAACAATCGACATGTTCATCATATCTACTATATGATTCATGCTTTACCTTTCGGTGATCCGTGTTCCGAGACCATGTCTGTACATGCTAGGCTCGTCAAGATCAAACCTTAGTTTCCGCATGAGCAAATCTGGCTTGCTCACGTTGTATACACTTGCAGAATCTAACACACCCGATCATCACGTGGTGCTTCGAAACAACAAGCTTTAGCAACGGTGCTAACTAAGGGTGAACACTTTATGACTTGAAATTGATGTGCATGAGGGATCATCTTATAATGCTACCGTCGTCTACTAAGCAATACAAGATGCATAAAGGATTAACATCACATGCAATTCAATATATATGTGATATGATATGGCCTTTCTTCTTTGTGCTTCCGATCTCCATCTTCAAGCACGAACATGATCTCCATCATCACCGGCATTGCATCAAGGTCAATGACGCTTCTCCATGGTTGTCGTCCACCGGCTTCAACTATTACAACTACTTTGAATAGACACGCGGGTCTTAACATAAATTAAAGAAAACCATATGGCTCCTGCCGGTTGCCAACTTACAATAAGGAACATTGCATACATCAAATATAATCACAATCATGGCCATATCACATCACTGCACACCCCTGCAAAACAAAGTTAGACGCCTCTACTTTCTTTGCATATTTTACGTGGTTTGGGGCTTTCAATAAGTGTCGTTCTAACTTATGAACAAGAACCACAACATTGATACTAGCATTGTTGATCACCCGTTGTAAATTGGATCTTAACTATGCTAGGAGAAACAGGCACCCGCAAATCCACTTATGCAATACGAGTTGCATGTCAAGCGTGGAGCAAGTCTCATGAACGATGTCATGTAAGGTTAGCCCGGGCCGCTTCATCCCAACATACCGCAAGATGCAAAGTACACAAGAAGTAATCGACAATAAAAGCATCAACGCCCACAATGACCATTGTGTTCTACTCGTGCAACAGATCTACATATAGACACGGCTCTGATACCACTGTAGGGGTTCGTAGCATGGAAAACAAAAATTTTCTATCTCATACAAACAAACAAGCCAAGATCTATCTACTAGATTGTAGCAACGAGTCGATGGAATAACTTACCCTCGAAGATTCCAAAGTGTTTAACGAGAGCGGATTCTCGTGGGTGATGTAGTCGTACTCTTCCCGATCTCAAGATCGTGTAGACGATCCTTCCGGCGCTGCGTTCCGGCAGCGCTCCCGCAGTCGGTCACACGTTCGGTACTCGACGAAGACCTTCCTCTCCCTTGTTCCAGCAGGCAGCGGAGGTTGTAGCACTCTCCTCGCGACTCCGGCAGCACAACGGCGTGGTACCGGAAGTAGAGGGGAGATCCCGCAGGGCTTCGCCTTAAGCCGGAGCGAGTATGGTGGAGTATGAGAGAGGGCTATTAGTGGTCTAGGGATTAGACACACCAATTAGAAGGCTCTAAACCGAAGGCTAGGGCAATTAGAAGCTCTAAACCAAAACGGCTCTAAACCGGAGATTAGAGGATAGGAAATTGTGTGTCTAGAGGAGGAGGCCCTGCCCCTCCTTTTATGGGTGGGAGGCGCGGCCAAGGGGAGGGGAGTCCCTCCCCAAGTCGGCCTTGGTTGGAGCGCCGGCTTGGGGAGGAGACTCCTCCCCCAAGTCGGTTCCCAACTCCTCTTGCTTGTTTCCCATAGTTTCTTGTTTTAGCCGTTTGACTTTCAAACTGGACATTTGACTTTTCTGTTTTAGGATTCAATTTAATCCTTTATTTGGAACAGCAAGAACACTTAGTACATGATGCAATCATTCCAATATGTAATGACACATTCATGTACCCCTCCCCCCTCCCGGAGTGCTGGACATTCCGGAACCTTCTAGAACATTCACCGGAATCATTTCCGAACTCCGAAACGGGACTTTCCTTATATGAATCTTATTCTCCGGACCATTCCGGATCACCTCGTGATATCCCGGATCCCATCCGAGACTCCGAACAACATTCGGTCTCTTTCTCATAATACCATAACTACTCAAACAACGTCGAATCCTTAAGTGTGTCTCCCTACGGTTCGTGAATTATGCGGACATGATCGAGACACTTCTCCGAACAATAACCAATAGAGGAATCTGGAAATTCATATGGCTCCCACATATTTCTACGATTACTTTGCAATCGAATGAACCACTTACATACGATACCAATTTCCCTTTGTCTCACGATATGTTACTTATCCGAGGTTATGATCGTCGGTATCTCTGCATACCTAGTTCAACCTCGTTATTGATAAGTACTCTTTTCTCGTTCCCGTGATATGTGATCCCTTGTGAGCCAGTCACATGCTTGCAAGCTAATTGGATGACATTTCACCGAGAGGGCCCAGAGAATATCTATCCGTCATATGGATGGACAAATCCCACTCTTGATCCATGTGTCTCAACCAATACTTTCCGAACACTCAATGCCACCTTTATAGCCACCCAGTTACGGTGTGGTGTTTGAAGTCATCAAAGCATCCATCCGGTAAAGGTGATATGCATGATCTCATGGTCGAAGGAATTAGGTTACTATGTATCAGAAAGCATATAGCAATTGAACTATTGAAATGACTTGATCTTTATGCTACGCTTATCTATAGGAGTATGTCCACCATATCATTCTCCTAATGATATGATCTTGTTGTTGATAACATCTCAATGTTCATGATAAGGAAACCACAATCATTTATCAACCAACAAGCTAGTGAAGTATAGAGGCTATACTAGGGACTTCAAATTAAGTTTACAAATCACACAAGTATTAATGTTTCCTTGTTAATACTATTATAGCATGAATGTAAACATTTATCATAAACACAAAGATATAATAATAACTACATTTATTATTGCCTCTAGGGCATATCTCCAACATAATTTATACCAACGTTGGATTAATGCATATAGTTGTTTTTTTGGTTATCTCACATCTTTTGTGTTTTTCAGGAGGTCTCAACCTCATGAGCTGCCTGAAGGACATCCCACTGCTCAGAGGGGATAACTACTCCGAATGGAGGAAAAAGGTTGACCTGGCCTTTGTCTGCGCCGAGGTGGACTGGGTGGTTGACACTAAACAACCAGTCAAGCCTGAGGACCCAGTGAGGGGTGATGCTGAGGAAAGTGCTGCATTTGAAAAGAGAAAGAGAGACCATGCTCCTTTAGAGCTGGCCTACTCAATAGACAATCAAAAGTGGGTCAACGCAAATAAGAAATGCTTGGCTTTTGTCAAGAACACAATTGAGAACACAATAGTGGGCTCAATTGAAGAGTGTGCCTCTGTTGGCGAGTACCTTGCAAAGATAAAGAGCCAGTTTACTGGCTCTTCAAAGATGTATGCAACCCAGCTGCTAAAACAGCTGGTGACAGAAAAGTATACGGGAGGGCCACATGGCATTAGAGAGCACATCTTGAGGATGTCCAACATGGAGGCTAAGTTGAAGCCCATGGATGCGGACCTCGAGCTCAAGCCTGCTCTTCTGGTGCATCTTGTCATGGCCTCTCTTTCCCAATAGTTCGAGAACTTCGTCATCAACTATAACATGTCCCCTGAAAAGTGGGACATTGAAAAGACCATAGGGATGTGTTTTCAAGAGGAAGAAAGGCTAAAGTCCATTCACGGTGGTTCCTTGAACTACGTGAAGGACAATAGAAAGAGGAACTTCACCAATAGTAAACATGGTGGCTCACCTTCCAAGCCACATGGCAAGGGCCCCCTACAGCACCAGCATCAGTACCAGCAGTCTACCCCTGGGGACAAAGACCAGTGCCACCATTGTAAGAAGGTTGGCCACTACAAAAAGGATTACGCAATATGGCTAAAGTCCATAATGGCCAAAAACGGTAAAGATATAGTCTCTTTTGTTAATAAATCTCTATATAAAAAGTTTTCTAAGTCTACTTGGTGGGTTAACTCTGGTGCAACTGTTCATGTTGCCAACTCATTACAGGGGTTCCATTCGACAAGGATTTTGCCAAAAAGAGAAAGATTCATTGAAGTGGCGAATGGGATTGAAGCAGAAGTGGAGGCTATTGGCGACATTCCTCTGGAGCTGGCTTATGGCTCTTCTCTTTTGCTTAAGGATGTTTTATTTGTTCCTTCCATTCATAGAAATTTAATAAGTGTGTCGTGCTTGGACAAAGACTTGTATGAGTGCTATTTTGGACATGGAAAATGTGCCATTTGGTTGAAACATACTTGTGTGGGTGTTGCTACACTACATGAAAAGCTTTATTTATTATCTTTTCATGAGAAAGTATTTTCTGTGTGTGATGTGAATGAACAAGTTCCCTTGTCGAACAATGATCAAAAGAAAAGAAAGCAAACTCTCGACTCATCGAAGTTATGGCACTGTATATTAGGCCATATTTCGAGGGGAAGAATAGAAAGCCTCGTTAAAAATGACATTCTTCCTCCGTTAGAGTTCTCAGACATCGAGCAATGCATAGATTGCATTAAAGGAAAGTATGTAAAACAAATTAAAAAGGGTGCAAACCGAAGTATAGCTACACTAGAAATAATCCACACTGATATTTGTGGACCGTTTCCGGTGAAAAGTGTGGATGGATATGATTCATTCATAACATTCACGGATGATCACTCCCAGTATGGTTATATTTATCCAATTAAAGAAAGATCTGAAGCATTGGATAAATTTAAAAATTTCAAAGCTGAAGTAGAAAATCAGCATGATAAAAGAATTAAGATAGTTCAGTCTGACCGTGGGGGGAGTACTACGGTCGGCATACTCCATATGGTCAAGTACCAGGACCCTTTGCAAGGTTCCTGCAGGAAAATGGAATAGTCGCCCAGTATTCTATGTCGGGCGAACCTCAGCAAAACGGAGTAGCTGAAAGGCGTAACCGTACCCTCATGGATATGGTGCGCAGCATGATGAGCTATTCCACCCTCCCATTGGGATTGTGGATGGAGGCGCTTAAAACTGCCATTCACATTCTCAACAGAGTACCAAGTAAGTTGGTGCCCAAAACACCGTATGAATTGTGGGCAGGCAGAGTCCCCTCTCTGCACCACTTGAGGGTCTGGGGGAGCCCAGCTGAGGCAAAAGTTTTCAATCCAAACATTGCAAAGTTAGACCCCAAAACAGTATCTTGCCACTTCATTGGCTATCCAGATAAATCAAAAGGCTATTGTTTCTATTTTCCTGACAGATACACAAAGTTTGTAGAAACGAGACATGCAGTCTTCTTGGAGGACGAATTGATGAGGGGGAGCACGGTAGCTCGGGAAATTGATCTTGAGGAGAAGAGGGTGCATGCACCTAATCCGATGACTCAGGAGCCATTTTTCTCGCTACCTGGTGTGCCACCATCTACAATCCCTGAGGTTGTGGTGCCGGCACCTGTTGTGACTCCACACGTGACAACAATGGGCGAAAGTTCGGAACCTGTCAATCAGGAGCCACCTGAACCCACTATTGAGCACGAAAGGGAGCCAGAACGTCCACATACTGTAAATGTGCCTGAACCCGAGGCAAGAAATGAGCAAGAGTCCGATGAACTCAGAAGGTCTAAAAGAGAACGAAGACCAGCCATTTCCAAAGAAATCTACAAAGTCTACAACATAGTTCATATGGAGGGCGATCGTACCTCATATGAAGAAGCCATGAGTAGCCCTCACTCAGCCAAGTGGGTGGAGGCAATGGAAGATGAAATGAAATCAATGAGTTCCAACAATGTTTGGGACTTAGAGGAAATTCCTAAAGGAGCCAAAACAGTAGGATGCAAATGGGTCTACAAAACAAAGTATGACTGCAATGGGAATGTAGAAAAGTACAAAGCTAGACTTGTGGCAAAAGGCTTTACGCAAAGAAAAGGCGTTTATTACAATGAGACTTTTTCTCCGGTCTCATGTAAGGACTCCTTCAGAATCATCATGGCACTAGTTGCATATTTTGATTTAGAGTTACATCAAATGGATGTTAAGACGGTATTTCTAAATGGAGATTTAGAAGAAAATGTTTACATGAAACAACCCAAGGGTTTTTTCATGGAGGGGAAGGAACATATGGGATGCCGCCTAAAGAAATCCATTTATGGGTTAAAGCAAGCCTCTAGGCAGTGGTATTTAAAGTTCAATGATATAATTAAAAGGTTTGGATTCAAAGAGAATGTTGAGGACAACTGCATTTATGCAAAGTTCAAAAGTGGGAAATACATTTTCCTAATTCTGTATGTGGATGACATCTTGCTTGCTAGCAGTGATGTTAGTCTACTACTAGAGACAAAGTTCTTGTCATCAAATTTTGACATGAAAGACCTTGGTGAAGCTTCTTATGTTTTGGGCATAGAAATTCACCGAGATAGAAAGAATGGAGTGTTAGGACTGTCGCAGAAAGCGTATTATGAAAAGATTCTAAAGAAATACAATATGCATGCGAGTAATGCAACACCTGCTCCCATAGTCAAGGGCGACATTTTTGGGAAATTCCAATGTCCAAAGAATCAATATGAGATCGATCAAATGAATTCAGTACCATATGCTTCGGCTGTTGGAAGCTTACAATATGCACAAGTGTGCACTCGCCCTGACTTAGCTTTTATCACCGGGGTACTCGGTAGATATCAAGAGAATCCAGGCATAGAGCACCGAAAGATGGTAAAGAAAGCTTTGCGTTATGTGCAAGGCACAAAAGGTCTCATGCTAACATATAAAAGATATGATTCTCTAGAGATAAAAGGGTATTCAAATGCGGATTTTGCGGGAGATAAAGACGACAGAAAGTCCACGGCAGGATATGTCTTTACTCTCGCAGGAGGTGCTATTTCGTGGAGAAGCGCCAAATAGTCGATAGTTGCATCATCTACGATGTATGCAGAATTTATAGCATGTTATGAGGCCATGGGACAGGCGTTATGGTTAAAGAATTTTTTACCCGAATTGAAAGTGGTTGACTGCATCAGCAGGCCACTAAAGATGTACTGTGACAACGAGCCCGTAGTATTCTATGCTCACAACAACAGGTCGAGTAATGCTACAAGTCTATAGATATAAAGTATTATGTTGTGAAGGACAAAGTTCACGATCAAACTATAAGACTCGAGCATATAAGGACAAAGGATATGCTTGCGGATCCGCTAACGAAAGGCTTACCACCCAATGTGTTCAAGGAACACATAGCCGGCATGGGTTTAATGGAAAGCCTATGATTCCTGGACTACAGAGGCCCAAAAGTAACAGGATTTGTTTCAAAATAGAAAGGTATATAGTGGCTGTCTGATTCTATTGGCAATTGAGCTGAGACGATGAAACATGCTCTATGTATCGATCTGTGATGAAATGAGTAAAGTACAAAGTTAAAATTAAAGTCGAGATCAAGGGGAAGAATGTTAGATTGATCTCAACGTGACAGGGCCCAACGGCCCGTCACGCCCTAACCGCGCCCTGATCGGGGGCGCCCAATCCTATCTGGTTGGTGGGCCCCTGTCACCGCGCTATATAAAGTGGTGGGGGGCTGGCAGCACACGTTACGAGGTTCGCCGCTGTGCCATCACCCCACCTACAGCCTTACTGATCTAGGGTTAGCGCAAGCCAACGGGAAGCACCGCCACCACATCACACCCACGCCGTCGCCTCTTTTTCCTATGGCTAACGACGGCGGCTCCAGCTCCGGCACAAGTTCCGGCATCCCCTCTGGCTCGTGCATGTCGAGCCAGGGCGTAGGTGGTTTTCTCTCCTCTCAGATCCCTCTCTTCCTCTCTCAGTTTAGTGTCTAGATACGCAAGATAAAGTGCTACCGAATAGATCTAGACTAGTCTATTGCAAAGCTAAACTAATAGACGTATGTCTCCACATTTGTTAAGGTTGCCGAGGACACATGCCACAGGAAGGCTGACCAGGCGACTCTCGTTTTATTTCTCCGTGCTATTAGAGGCTTGGGTGCAATCAGCCACATCTTGCTCGAAGATGCTTTGTTTGCAGCTAATAACATTGAAGGCAATTCATCAGATTTCAAAGATGAGCATGCTGATGATATTTCTGAGTTGATGCTTGTTTGACTTGCAGATTCTGTGGTGTACACTGTTTGAAGCTAGGTTTCATGCTCAACTTTTTATAATGGAGATGACTATTGGCCGCAAGAAGGCAAGATAGTTTACGTTATGGGTAAATTTATCTCCTTGGCTAATCTTTCTTGGGTTCTCTTTTGTACTCGAATATTTTTTTTATCTTATCAAGTTATACTTGGAACAAATCCTAGATGTTTATCTCTGCTATGAGAATGTGTTAACTGTCGCCATGTTTTGCACTGCAGAAAACAGCAATAAGGCTTCCGATGCTGGCCCGGGCGACAGAGAGCCTGACGCTTCATCGGAAACCGGCTCTTGATACTTTTTTTGGGGGGACCGGCTCTTGATCCTAATGGAGGGGAGGCACTTACATCTTAGGAGAGGCTTGCATCAAAGGCGCATCCCATCAACTTTATACTGCTACGTATCTTAGGATACATTCGAATCTAGACAAATTTAATTCCATTAATTAGATCCGAGAAAAATATATGGTTCATATTTGGTCATGATGGTTGATCTCGAAAGCATTGAGGTTTTATGCCGCTGCTCACTGGGCTGGGCCGAACAACGCGATCCGAGACTCCGCGCTGAGGCAAGGCCGGAAAAACTTGGGGTGGAGGCTTGAACACTCGCAGCGAACTCAGACACTGCCTGACAGAAACATTATGGATGGTAAGAGCACCTCGAGCCGTTGGTGTTCCTAGGCGGTTCGTCGGCGGTAAAAACGGCTGTTTCGAGGTGCTGGCGCGATGCCGCGTTTCCGGGGCACGCTGATCGTCCAGCCATGCCCGCAATACCGACCGTCCTTCCGGCAATTTTTTTGTCAAAAAATAAGGCAAAATAGAAACCATATTTGATCACATAGTTTGACATATAAATTTAACTAGTTCAACAAGACAAACTCATAAACTTCACAACTTTTAAAACACACTATTATATGGAGTACTAAAGTACATGAAGGGGTAACTAGAAAAAGACAAACCTATGTCTATATCTAATAAGGACTTGGCTAGCGGGCGCCCGGGCGCTGGATCGTAGGAACTGGCGCACCCCCGTAAAAGGAAAGGGATGTGTCTAGCACTGATGGCTGTCCTCCACAACCTCCATGATTCCCGTGCTCCTCGCCGCCGGGAAGGCTGCGTGCCCCTGCTCCCACCCTGGAGTCCCTTCGTCGCCCAAGGCCACCCGCGTCCGCCCCCCCCCCCCCCCTTGCTCCAAGCGACCTCCTCCCGGGCGAGATCGAACGCCGCCGGTCCCCTTGCCCCGAGCGCGACGGATTTCCCTGCATCCGCACACAACAACGTCGGAAACGGAGACTAGCCGATGGGGAATGGGGGAGGGGAAGCAAGCGGGGGTGCGTCGGTTAAAGGGAACGGTGGAAGAGGCCTACGTCGATCAGAATCGGTGGCCGGGGGAGTCCTGACGGGAAGACATGGAGAAATAGAGAGGACTGTGAGATGTGGAGGAAGAAGATCACGTGAAAGATACAGAGGGAGAGACAATGAGCAGTGGGTCCCATTTGTAAGGGGCTTGATATTTGCCTAATAAGGGCATCACCTATGTATGTGAAAGAACTTGTCCATAAGCTGGGACCCACATACCACACCACAAGCTTATTGATTACATTACAATGTATCTAGTTGAACTTGTCTACAAGCTGGTCCCACGTGTCAGATAAAGTTGCACACATGCAAGAGAGAGGAGAGAAGCTAAAATAATATTCTATTGCTTATGGATAACTCACAAGCTTGTAGGTCACCCTTAAGGTTTTGAACTTATGGATAGCTTATTGATAGTCTCCACTATGTATGTGGAACTCCTTGTTGACTAACTTTTGCTTATGGATAGCCTTATTGCCAACATAGTGGATACCCTAATTCTAATTAGTTGCTTAAAAATACTAGTTTGTTGCTTTCTGCACCGTAATTACAATTCGCCTGAGCAACAACTGTTTGGATGATTGGACTTAAGTGTTCTATTGTTGCCTAACAGTGCACACTAGTTTCTCATTGTTTGGATGATTAGATTGGATTGGATCGGATTGAGTCAGTCACCTCCCGCCCGTGCTAGTTGAGCAAGACTAAAAAATACAGTGGCCAACTTCACAACAATGATAGGTGATACGTCGTAAACGTATTTCTAATTTTTGATGTTTTATGATTGTTTAGTATCAACTTTGCTTTGTTTTGTGTACACTTTGAGATATTTTTATACGTTCTCTGAGACTAACCTATAAACAAGATGTCACAGTGCCAGTTGCCTGTTTTCTGCTGATTTTGGTTCCAGAAAAGCCAGAAAATAAATATTCTCGGAATTGGACGGAACGAAAGCCAAACTCAATATTTCACCGAGGAGAACACAAAGCCACAAGACGAGACAGAGGAGGGCCACGAGGGGCCCACACCCCTGGCCGCGCGCACTACTAGAGAAAAGCCTATGCGAGGCGCACCTAAAAGCCTATCCGAGGCGCATATCATATGCGCCTCTAGCTTCAAGCCTCGGGTATTTTTTATACGAGGCGCATATGATATGCGCCTCCTATACTTCACATATTATTATGCGAGGCGCATATCGATATGCGCCTCGCATATGTGAATTATAGGAGGCGCATATGCGCCTCGCATATGTTTTACAATGCGCCTCGTATATTTATAGTATATGCGCCTCCTATAGTATCCTATATGCTCCTCCGGTAATATTTTCGAAATTCAAGTTTTACAGACCACTATAAATAATAATATACAGATATTCAAATATACAATATAGTCCAGAATACAGTATAAAGAGCACATAATTTTTCAGTAACTTGCAATTTGCCAAAGCATAATAGAACCAACATGAATACAATACATTACACATCAATCATGACATACAAATTCATACATCAAGTGTTTGTGCCACAAGTTCACACCTCCGAGTACAAATTCACAATCACATTACAACTCCAACGACGTAGCTCTACCTAGATGAAGTAGAACACATAACCTACCATGAAGAGCAACAAGGTGGTGATCACGAGGAAGTTCCTCCACTTCTTCCTTCCATGCCTCCTCCACTTCTCTTCCGCCACCTCTTTACTCTCATAGCCTTGATAGTTGTTGCCCGAGAAGTTGTTCACTTGCTTCTGGCAGTCTTTTCACTCCTCGTACACACCTGGAACCCGACCGAGAAGTTGTTCACTTGCTTCTGGCAGTCTTTCCAGATCAAGCTATGTTATGACATTACGGCAATAGATAATTAAACACGGGGTATAGTTATGTTTATCATCAGGTCATAAACTATTCATATAACTGTGCTGCTGCAAACTGGGTTTAAGGCTTTATCCTGGCAGCAATCTACACTAACTCATAAAAACATATAAAAGTATGATCTATTCCACTGATTAACATGGGAATGAGCTAATACAGCTGCATAGATCTCTATGTACAAAGGTGAATCTGCGGAACAAGAGATCAAACTAAAAGAGGGAGACTAGGGAGACAAATGTTTGAGCTGTTTCAATATGAAAATCTAAATCACAGTACTGGTCTATCTGTCTAAGTCTGCTACAGTACCACCACACCATGCTGAATATAATAAGCTGACACGTATGACCAAAGAAGCACTCTAGAGAAATACCATACATAGGAAAGGGTACAACATATTCATCTGTTAATAACAATCACTGGATGATTTATATTAGCAACAATAAATACGGGCAATGCTGATGCCGCAGAATTCACAAATATGAACTAAATTCTGTATATTTGTGGCTGGAAACACAATCATCAGTAATTAAGGATCCCTACTTGATGAGCTAATCGCGAGGTACCAAATGTAAAATACTCCATAAACGATGGATCGGTCAAAAACTAGATCAATCAACTAAAGTACCTCCATTACTTTTTTTTTGTAGGGAGAGAGCTAGCTACGAAATTCAGCATTCAGATAATTGATAAGGTTAAGTCCTCAACAAATGAATTGATAAGTTCACACCTGTAAAGAAACTGCAAGTTTTCCCGTTATGTATTTACCCAAACAACCAATAAACTAGGATATTGCCAATTGCAAAGGAAAACGAAGACAATATATTTTTTGAAGCATACACTAATTTGCACTGAAAGGGATCAAATTGGACGGACATCTAGTCGTAACCTTGATGACTTGCCCCTGAAAAACTTCAGCTGAGCAGATCAATCATAGTAAAACAACAATTAGTTTATGGACTGCTGAGTACCTGCATACATCAAGGACATCTTGGTCATGGACCTCGAGCTGGCGAGGACATGGAGAGGAGATAGAGAAGTTTCATGGACACCAGCAAGCTTGCTGATGTTGGGCGTGAACTGCTGTAATGGTAGGAGCATCACACCAATGACAAGAAGAGAACCGCTGCCTCCCGCTGCGACGATCCTGCTCACCTGCTGCCGGCTGTAGAGAAGGCCATATGCAGCACCGCACGCCACCAAGACCACCCGCAGCTCGAAGATCTGAAGAAGCCAATTTGCCTCACCTGAAGGTCCGCTGCTCCGGTGCGGGATCTGGAGGTTGCGACAACTCGCGTCCAGATCACTCGACGTAGTCCAGGCCACCCTCCGCGCCGCGAAGCCTCTCGCACCGGCCACTCCCCGCGGTGTCAGCCACCCACCACATCGCGAGACCTACTGCACGCCGACATCCTCGATTTTTCCGCATCAACAACTCATCCCAACAGCAGGAACCTAAGCCAAAATACCGAAGGGGCAACGCATCAAACACCTTGAGGGCACCTGGGCAGAAAGAGGCAGAGGAGCATAGGCGTCGGGAAAGGACACACGACATGGCGCAGAGGACGGCGAGGCCGGGGCCTGCGCGGGGCGAGGGGCTGGTGGAGAGGAGGAGATCGGGCGTTGTAGGGCAACAGGAGGGGCCCGCGAGGCGGCAGTGGGGAGCTCGAGCAACGGCTTGTGCGGGCGAGGAGACGTAGGGACGCCGGGTTCGTGGCAGAGGGTGGCGGACGACGAAAGGAAGGGGGCCTTGGGGAGAGGCCGGCGTGACGGGGGCGACGGGGAGCGAGCGAGCAAGGTCGAGGATCACAGGCAGCGGCCATGGCAACTAGCGGCGGAGGGCGATGCGGCGACATGCGGGGGCGGAAGGGGCTCTGGCGAGGTCGGCTCGGGGTGGTGGGCAGAGCGGCAGGCGGGAGGAAGGTTAGCGGCGGCGGAAGCAAGGAGGAGGTCAGGGCGCTGGGGTGGTGGGCAGCCAGAAGAGACGAGGGGGATACGGCTGTGCGGGGTCGGTGTGGGGTCGCGGGTCCGGTTTGACCACGTGTGGGCAAAGATCTGTACGTGCACGTGGGAGCGTCGGTGGGAGGGATTTACTGGAGGCGCATTATGCTACATTCGCCTCGCATATTATCACGTATAGAAGACGCATATAGTATATATGCGCCTCGCATATGCGGCCACCTACCATCGCCCGAGCCCGCAGGAGTTACTTGAGGCGCATATGGCCATATGCGCCTCGCATATTATCAAATATAGGAGGCGCATATAGCCATATGCGCCTCGCATATTTGTGCACCTACCAACACACGGGCCCACACAGATTATGCGAGGCACATTCTGTCCATATGCGCCTTGCCTATCTGATATATAGGAGGCGCATATGACTAGAATGCGTCTCGCATAATATGGGGCTGCTAGATTCTGTCCGTACAGGGATTATAGGAGGCGCATTCTTATCATATGCGCCTCGCCTATTTTTATACTAGAGGCGCATATCGCAAAGTGCGCCTCGCCTATTTTTATAGGAGGCGCATATGTATAAATGTGCCTCGCATAAGCATGTCTCCTATAGCCTTTTCTCTAGTAGTGGCGGGGCCATGCCTGGTGGGGGTGTGGCCACCTCGGGCACCCCCTCGGTCTCCCCCTTCGCCTATAAGAAGCCCCCGATGCCAAAACCCTAAGAACCCGATCAGATCTCCACGAAACAGTCCGTAGCCGCCGCCACCATCATCCCTAGATCGCGCGCGGGGGGGGGGGGGGGGGATCTGAAGCTCTTTCCGGCACCCTGCCGGAGGGGAGAGATCATCCCGGAGGCCTTCTTCATCACCATGCCAGCCTCCGGTATGATGCGTGAGTAGTTACACCTTGGACTATGGGACCATACAGTAGCTAGATGGTTGTTTCTCCTCATTTGTGCTACCATGTTTAGATCTTGTGAGCTCCGTTCATGATAAAGATCATCTATTTGTAATCATGCATCTTGTGTTTGCGGGGATCCGATGGATATTGAGATTACTATATCAGATTGATTAATGATTCTATCATGTCTGTGTTGTTTGAGATCTTGCATGCTCTCCGTTTCTAATAGCTATCTTGGCCAAGTAGATGCTAGTGACTCCAAGAGGGAGTATTTATGCTCGGTAGTGGGTTCATGCCTCTATTGAATCTAGGAAAGTGACAGAAATCTCTAAGGTTGTAGATGTGTTGTTGCTACTAGGGAGAAAACAACAATCTCTTGTTCATGGAACAATTGTATTGTTTACTTTACACACATTGCTTAAAGTAGTTATCCGTTGCTTGCAACTTAATACTGGAGAGGTTCAGATGATAATCTGAAGGTGGATTATTAGTCATAGATGCAGTTGGATGGCGGTCTATGTATATTGTTGTAATGCCCGATCAAATCTCATAGGATCATGAATGTCTAGTATTGCATTGTTTTGCCTTCCTCTGTCCAGTCAATTGCCCCGTTGTAATTTGTTTACCCAGCATGTTATGTTGTTTATCTTAAGGAGAACACCTCTAGTGAACTGTGGACCCCGGTGTCGTCGTATTGCCGACGAGTACGCCATGGAGGGGGTACTCACAGTGCGTGTTTAGAGATGTGGGGTAAGGTGGAAGGTTGGCGGGTATGGGTAACACAGCTTACCCAGGTTCAGATCCCATGATGGTGGCGGAATCCTACTCCTGCTATAAATCACTATAATGGCAATACGCCAAGTTACAAGGATTGGTTCTCTGTGCGAGGTGTGTGTGTTAATCGATGCCCTAAAGGCTCCCATAGGCCCGACTTATATAGTCTCCAGGTCCTAGGGCTACAGGCAAAGTCCTAGTCGGACAGGTTACAGAGTCCTACACGATATACAACTAGTCTAACGTGTCTTGCACTCCAAAGCTCCGGGTACGTCGGTGACTCCTCCGTAGCCTTCCTTTATCCGGAATAGGCCTACCTTCTGGATCTCCCCTCTCCGGGAAGGAATTTACCGGCAGAAATCTGTCTGCTGGAGAGCTCTTTCTCTCTCGGTGTTTTCCGCCCCGCAGAGGCGGCGGAATCTTTCTGTGGTCGCTCCCTCGGTATTAGGGTTCCGAGAGGAAGATATAGGCAAGAGGGCGGAGTCGGAGGCCGGCCAGGTGGGCCACACCTGCCCTAGGCGCGGCCCAGGGGGACCCGCGCCTAGGGGGTGGGGCCCCCTGTGGCCTAGCTATGCCTCCCCTTCTGGCTTCCTTTGTCTTCTGGGAAAATATAATTTTCCTATATTTTTCTGGTATTTTTCTAATCTTCGCGAAATTGTATAAAAACACCCCTTTTCCCATCAGAATCCTGACTCCGGCAGTTCATCCTCCAAGAATCATCCAACATGCAAAAACAGAGGAAAATACATAAGTAACACCTCATAATAGGACACATATCAATGAATAGAGGCAAATTATGATATAGAAAAGTGATGCTAATTGGACATATCAGGGGGAGTTGATACGTCCAAAATGTATCTACTTTTCCGAACACTTTTGCTATTTTTTCTCCTCTAAACTTGTGTGATTTGGATACAACTAACACGGACTGACGCTGTTTTCAGTAGAATTACCTTGGCGTCTAGTTTTTGTGCAGAAAATCAACTATCAGGAAAAATCCCGGAAAATATGTCAAAAATCCTATTTCACCCGAAGATTCATGGAGGCAGGATACGAGATGGAGTGGAGGCCTGAGGGGCCCACACCCCCCAGCCACGCCGGCCAGGCCTGGCCGCGCCTGGAGGGGGTGTGGCCGCCCCAGGCACTGACGAGGTTTAATCTCGTCAATGCCCATTGTTATGGACTTGGGTTTTGGAGAAGATGGGGATGCTGGAGATCGTGGAACGGTTAGCAAACAAGCAACACGGGGACACATGGTTTACCCAGGTTCAGGCCCCCGGAGGGTAAACCCTACTCCTGCTTGTCTGCTCTTGATTACGGCGGAACCGAAAATTATAGGGGTGCGCAGATGCAATCTGGCGTGGAGGTGTGTATGCAGTGGTGTGCGAGAGATTGTCAGAGAGCCTCCTCATCGTGCCCTCCTAGCCTTTATATAGAGGTAGGCAGGTCCCAGGCACAGATCGAGTCAGTTACAGGTTTTAGGGTTTACCCCTTTGAATTTTCTATCTACTCTAGTCTTGCTTTCCAAGGATCCGAAGGCGTCATGGGCCCTGGGCACCCGAAAGTCTTCATGGGCTGGCGCATGTTCTCGTGGGCCTTCCCTGGGCTGGACTAGGTATGCTAAGGTCGTGTACCCGTAGGGTATAACCATGTCAGTAGCCCTCGAGTGTTCAGTCGAATTGTAGATTTGGCTGAGGACTCCTCATTCTTTCGGGTGCGGCTATCTCTGTTTGCTAGAGAATGATTTGAGTGTGTAGGGATTGTTGATGCGTGTGCCTGACTCTCCCGACGGATCAGGGACAGTTAACTGTCTTAGGACAAAACAACACGATCTTCTTCAGATTCAAGTTCCTCAACTCGAATCCGGAACGCATGCTGGCGCAATTCGACTCAGGCCGTGGAGGACTTACAAGAGTGGAATTCCAGTAAATTTAAATGATGTACCCAACGCGTCCGTCAGGATTTTCATCGCGCCTGTTGGCATGGCTTCTCACTAGCAGAGCGTAGTCGTGTGCGTTGCCAGACCATCAGATGATATCTGTAGGTCTTATCTTTGTGTCGTAGACACAACATCCGAAATTTTATCACCCCGGAGGTGTTTCAGGTGGCCAAGGAGGATGTTTTACTCACTTAGCGTTGGCTGGGGCAGAGTTGCCGAAAAGTTTTTGCGTACTGATCCGCAGGATCGCAGTCGAAGATTCATAGGCTGCGCGACTAGCGCTCCCTATGGGAGTAGCCCCCGAGTGTCTGTTCGAGTCGCAGACTCGAGCAGAGACTTTAATTCAGCCGTTGTTTGGCTTCGGGTCCGTAGGACACAAATTTTTCGGATGCTTGAATCCATCCTCCCTATGGGAGTAGCCCCCGAGTCCGTAGTGGAGTCGTAGACTCGACGTAGGACTCTAAAAAATAGTTCAATGGTGTAGTACTTTCAGCGTTCTTCAGGTGCGCGGCCAGCGCTCCTGATAGGATTAGCCCCCGAGTAATTAGTTGAATCGTAGATTCGAGTGAATACTCTTAGCTGTGTAGCCGAAGAATTGTAACCGTTGCTAGTATATATTTTGATGACGTCAGTGCTGACGATCGATGACCTCAAGCGTCTGTGGCGCCAGAGATGACTTGACTGGACAAACACGGGTCCCACCTTCTGACTTTGAGTTGACTGGTCACGCGCGACGTGGAGATAATTACGGCGTCGCCTCGATTTCTGTGCGTAGTGGACAGCGTGTGGGCGACGGTTTGCTGTTGTGCTGACACATGGATGGCCAGATCTTGATGTTGGCTCTAGGTCTTCCCGATGGACGGTCGTCGTGCATCGTCCTCGTCCTTATAATCATTGGGGAAAGGTGAATTTGTTTTCACCGCAGCCATTCCTGTTTCACTGCTCCCATCTTCTTTGAGCTTTTCTCACTGCTCGCAGGAATTTCCCCGCGTCTTTCCTTCCTTGTTTCTGCGTGCTCGTCGTTGTCGTCGTCGTACTGCAATGGGGAAGCCCAAGAAGTCCTCCTCTACAGTTGGTACCAGTGCCGCCGCTGGTGGCAAGAAGGGTTCTGCCGCCACCCATGTCACCGATGGTGGCTGGCGGTGATCGGAGACGCGTGAGAGTGATCTCCGCAAGCTCCGTGAGTGAGGCCTGATCCCACAGGATAGGGAGGCCGTCAAACTTCCCGGCAACAAGGTAATTCCCCGTCCTCCCGCTGGGTTTTGGGTTATGTTTGTCGCCTTTGTCCTTCGGGGCTTTTCCTTCCCAGTCCACGATTTTCTTCGTGGATTGCTTTTCCTTTATGGTATCCAGCTGCATCATCTTTCGCCCAACTCTCTTCTTCATGTCGCCTGTTTCGTCACTTTCTGCGAGTGCTGGCTCGGTATCAAGCCGCACTTTAGCCTCGAAACTCTATTCCGTGAAGAGGCAATTCGGCTCCGATGGTGTTTATCCCATTGGGGGTTGCATCATTTCCCTCAAATCCAATCTTCTTTTCTTCTCCTTTTCTATGTCCGAATCTGTCCAGTACTGGCGGAGGCGATGGTTTTACATCCGCGACTCCACGGTGGCTAGGCAGGACTTTGGTCTTGCTCCTTTCGACCCCTCCCAAAAAATCAAGCCAAAGAGGTCCTGGAAGAACCAGATCTTGGATGGCGAGGTGGCGAAGATAGAGAGACTCTATCGTCGGGTGGAGGATCTCCAGTTGATTCCGGATAAAGAGGTGAACGGTGTGGATATCATCCGCACCTTCCTTAAACGTCGGGTGCAGCCGCTCCAGGCTAGGGCACATCAGATGTTCCTTTATTCGGGTCGACGCGATCCGACTAGGGTTTCGGCTGAGGAGTTCTCCAAGGGGGATCTTGACGGGGTTCTTCGCCCGCTGCTGAAATACAAGGCTGGAGAGGATATCCCGGGGAAGTCGCTGACTCGTTCGTTCTCCGCTTCTCGTCCGGTTCCGCAGGTGTAGATCTGGGACGTGTGCATAGCGCTATTTTCGACTGCGTTGTCCTTGCACCTTTTGTGCTGAAATTTTTGTTTTTTTCTTGCACAGGAATTCAAGGTGCCAGGCATGTCACCTCCATTGCCCGAAGTGTTCCCGGATGCACCGGTCAACGAGGTAGTGGACTCCATGTCTGAACTTTCGTCGACGCGATCCCCGACCGAGGAGGCCAACGAGTCGAGCGAGGATCACACTCGTAAGCGGACACGGAGCTCCAGCGAATCGTCGGATGCTTCGACTCCACCAACGCCTAGGAATCGCTATGCCTTGAGCGTCATAGTGGGGATCATGGGGGCTCTTCTTATCCTATTCCGGCCGTGCCCGTGCGAGCTGTGGCACCGCACTCGCTGGCGAAGCAGAAGAAGGAAGAGAAGAAGGAAGAAAAGAAGGAAGAGAAGAAGGGCAGGAAGACCCCTCCTATCTTCGACTTGAGCAATCTCGACTCGTAAGTTTCCTCGGTTCCTTTTTTGCTTTCTCTTGTCTGTTTGCTTTGTACTTGGCTGATTTATCCTTTTGCAGCCATTCCTCCGACGGCTCCTTCAACGATGGCGCTCGGGAGATGGTGGGGGAGTCGAAGGTTGTTCCTCCTCCTCCTCAGACGGTGGCCACCTCTGAGGGCGCTACTCCGAACCCTTCTCCGCAGGAGCCTCGGGTGGTTGTCTCCCAGAAGACTTCGGCTGGACCTTCGGAGTCGTCGTCTAATCACGTAAGTTTCTTTGCTCTCGCCGCCGGGGGAGCCCCCGGGTGTTTTCAGGTGATCTGCTGATCACTTTTTGTTTTTGCTTCTTTTCTCGGGGGAAGCCCCCGAGCATCTGTAAGATGATCTGCTGATCGTTTTTCTTTGAGTTTCGGGGGGAGCCCCCGAGCGTTTTTCGTATGTTTAACTTGCTTTGCTCATTCTTTGGGCGTAGCCCCCGAGCCATTCTTTTGACGAGTAGTGCCTTTTGCAGCCTTTTGTGCAAGGCGCCAATCAGCTGGTGCAGCAGCACCTGGCATTGGAGGCCAGTTTCGAACAACTTCAAGGTACATTCACGAGTTGATCTTTTTGCTACTTCTTGTATTTCTTTGCCCTGCGATCTGATAGGTGTTCTGCTGACTGCAAAGGACAACAATACCACCCTCCGTGAGCTTGATGCTCTCAAAAAGAGCCTTGGGCAAGCGGAGAAGAAGGTCGAGGTCGCCGTTGGTGTGAAGGAGCGCCTCGAGCTGGAGCTAGCCAACGCAGCCGCGACCAAGGAGCTCCTGTAGCAGGAGGCTACGGACCGCGAGGAGCAACTCGCCACCGCCACGGCTTCGCGCGAGAAGGAGGTAGCCGACAAGCTGATGGCGGCTGCCAAGGCTATTTCGGGTGATTTGCTTCGTCTTCCCTTTTTCGGCCTCCTTGTCTTTCCTTGCTGTGCTTTTATTTATGTTGCCCGTTCTTTTTCTTTAGATGCCGCGGGCATCGAGTTTGACCGCGATGTCCTGGAGCACGGAAGTGCTCTGGATGATGCCACTGCGGCGGTCGAAGACCGCTGTGATACCGTGGTCGGCTCGCTTGCTAAGGCCAAGGAGGTTCTTGGACGCTTCTCTAAGGAGCTCGTCCCCAAGGGTGTCGCCCTCGAAGATGTCGATGCCTTGGCGGATGCATTGTCAGCCGAAGCTCCTGCGGCGTACAAGCGCAAGAAGAAAGGCATTGGTGCGTCCGTCGGGCTGGCGATGGCCCTGGCCTCTGTAGCGGAGCTGGATCTTCATCAGGTCACCTCCCGGATGCCAACGGCTGCTGACGGATCCGAGGTAGACTTCGCCATCTATGATGCTCGCCGTAAGCGTTATGGGTCGAAGTTGATTGACTTGTTGGCTGAGTACGCGTTGAGGCAGCAGGGAGAGGCCAAGGGGAGGCAGTCCGGCTCCGAGGCTACTCAGGATGCAGCTTCTTAGGCCTTGTAGTTGTAGGATAGGTTTTGTTTCCTTTGTTGTAATTATGTCTATGAACGATCCTTGTGCCATGCAGTGGCTTTTTGCTGCACATAATGAATTTCTAAGTTCTGTGCTCCTTCGTCTGCTTGTTCAGATCCTTGTCTTCTTTTACTTTAGGGGCCTTCGGGTGATGATCCCGTTGATACTTCGCCTACACCGCAGCTACGGCCATCCCTGAATGGTGCGTCGCAACTTGTGTTTCTTTGAGACCGCGTCCGTGCTCTTGAGAAAGAATTGCTTGGAGTGCGTGGCCACGCCGATGTTTGGAAATCGAAGGCAGAGTGAGGCGCTGCCAGAGAGGAGTATTAGATGGTGGAGTTGCGTCGTTTGTCCGAACAGCTTCAATGTGAGTTTCTCGAGCTGCTTCTCATTGTTTCAGGTGTGCCTCTTGGCCTTTCATCTTACTTTCTGCGAGTATTCTAGGTGCTAACCTTGCTCCGAGGGAGGAAAAGGAGCATGTTGCTGTTCGGATCAACTGCTTGACCCAGCAGGACATGGAGGCCGGCGGGTTCTTCTGGATGGACCGTGATCATGCCATGGTCCTTGCGACGGTGCAGGATCGTGTCCACCAGGTATCACGGGTGCTTCGTCAGGTGTAGTCTTCGTTGGCGTCAGTTCTGCATATGATGTTCCGCTGGATGGGGAGCCGTCGACTCTTTCTGGCATGCTGGCGAAGTTTTGAAATGTGCATCGTGTCAGGGAACTGGTGCGACATCATCTTGTCGCGGGGGTGAAGGTCGTGCTTTCCCTTGTGCAGTTGCATCGTCCCGATGTAGATTTGTCTGCTGTAGCAGATGGGCCGCCTCTTCATTCGGATGGTGGTGAGTGGGATATGCGTCCACATTATGCGGCTGTAAGGCAGCATGCCGAACAAATTGTAGATCTGTTTGAGCAGCGCGCGCAGGTTATTCTTCGGAATAGATAGGACCTATAAAAGAGATAGATGTAAAATTTGTATATATTCGACTGGGCGTGTTGTGCCCTTTATTGTAAAGGTTTATTGTTGTGTAGCACGTGGTGCTTTTGTTTGTATACGTGTCCTTTTCGTTAGCCTGACGTAGTCAGCTACTCAGGTGTACACGCGTTATCCTCAGTCGACGAAGTCGTGAGGTAGGGGGAGCCCCCGAGTGTGCTGTAATACGGAGTAAAATGCAGACAATAGGTGAAAAAATTTGGGGTGAGACACTTAGCTTTATTCATATCATAAGGAGGAGGTACATTGTTCGGCTGAGTATCCTTGGTTGAATAGCCTTGAAAGTAAAAGAGGGAGGTAGCTAGGGGTAGAAGTGTCGCAGCTGTGCGACGTTCCATGGGTTGGAGTATGCGACTCCAGACTCCACGTGCTTGAGGCGATAGGCGCCACCTGGGATGACTTCAGTGACGATGTAGGGTCCCTCCCATGGTGACTCGAATTTCTTCGGTCGTTCTTGCTTGAGTCGCAAGACTAGGTCTCCTTCGACGAAGGACCTTGGGCGCAACCGTCGGCTGTGGTAGTTGCGGAGGCTCTGTTGGTACACCGCTGACCTAGCTGCTGCTATGTCACGTGCCTCATCGAGTGTGTCGACGGCGTCTTCGAGTGCGACCGTCGATTCGGCTTCGCTGTAAGCGACGACCGGTGGGGCCTTGTGGCGTACCTCTGCTGGTAGCACGGCTTCGGCTCCGTGGACCATGAAAAAAGGCATGTAGCCAGTTGAGCTGTTTGGCGTTGTGCGCAGGCTCCACAGGACCGAGGGTAGCTCTTGTGTCCAGGCTCCTGCGAGTCGCTCGAGTGGGCTCATTAGGCGTTTTTTGATGCCAGCACCGACGAGGCCGTTGGCCTTTTGATATGGGATCCCTTATGGGGTTGACCCTAGGGTGGCCCGATCTTCACGGATTTGATGCGGGGAGTGAGGGGATACCCGATGAACACGATGAACGCAACACAAACGCAAGGTAAAGATACAAACACACGCAAACACAACCCGATTCGATTTGCTCCCGTTGGCTCGAACAACCAATCCAATAGAATCCTCGGCGAGAGACCGTTAGGTAGAATCACCAAAGGAGAGATCGGCAAGCGGATGATAGAATCCAAATCAAAGGAGAGAGTAGCAACCAAGTAGAATCCCAAAGGGAGAGACCTAGCACTACTAGAATCCTTGATGAGGAGAGACCAAACACTTGAGGAGGGTCTTGACGACTTGGAGACGAACAACCGAACTCCAAGGCCTTGTACAACTCATAGATTAACTATAGAGAGGGGTACCATCTAGGGTTAGGCACAAACCTTCATTCATCATCAACTCTAAAGTTTCAAGGAGGGAGTGGGGGCTTATATATAGGCCAGCCACGAGCTAGGGGTAAAACAGGCATAAATAGGAAGTTTTGGGCGTTACATGGGCCAGGCCCAACCCGAGGCACGCAGGCCCGATTCGCTTGGTCCGGAGATTCCGGTGTGCTGGCCGGAGACTCCGGTCTGGACCGGAGACTCCGGTCAGTCTCCGGTGTCGTCTCCGGAGGGGCCTTCTGACTGTCCTGGGCGCTGGGTTGGGGGTCGGACCGAAGGTGGACCGGAGACTCCAGTCTGGACCGGAGACTCCGGTCGAGCTTCAGCAGCTTATTGCGTCTTCTCTTCCAGGCCTCTTGCTTGGGGGTCTTGATCTCTGGGGTCCTCTTGTCATCTCCTCTTGGTGTCATGGTCATGGTCCTGGTCATAGCATTGGCACGTGTGTCAAGTAGGATTCCATTCACATGATAGCCAAAGGAGGGTGGGGTATGGAATGAGTTCACCTTTTGAGGGTGTGGTTGATGTAGCATGGTGTGGACCAATGGTGAATGCCATGTGTTGGGCTGCAACATCTGTTACGGGGTAACCCCTTGGGGTGGCCCGATCTTTCACGAATTCCACAAGAAACGAGGGGGAAAGCGGTGGTCGAGGGAGGAAGAGGATGAAAACCACGAACACACGCACACAAAACACGATACACGCCGATTCCTCACGCTGGTGGCAACCGGTCCAACATAATCTCTAGGATCGGTGTTGGGCGAAGCTCTCTCTCCACGCCAACAACGGGGGACGAGGTGCTTGGCGAGACCTTGACGACTTGGGGGGCGAGAAACCGAGAACCCAAGGCCTTGTACAACTTGAACGCACTAGGCAAGATCCAAGAGGAGGGTGGACAATAGGTGCTCCTTGGTAGGAGCATGAGACCAATAGATTGAAGATCCTCAAAGGGGTGTCTTAATCTATCATTATCCAAGTCTAGGGTTTACATATGAGGGGTGGGGCTATATATAGGCCAACCACATAAACAGGGGTAATTCTGGAATAAACTGGAAGTTCTGGGCGAAATTGGGGGTTACATGGGCCAGGCCCAAAAGGCTTTAACATGCCTGGCGTCGGTCGGTCCGGAGACTCCGGTTTGGTGTCCGGAGACTCAGGTCTGGGCCGGAGACTCCGGTCAATCTCCGGACCCGTCTCCGGAGGGGGCTTCTGGCTGTCCCGGACGCGAGTCTCCGGTCTGGACCGGAGGAGGGTCCAGAGACTCTGGTGTAGGGGACCGGAGACTCCGGTCTACACCGGAGACTCCGGTGTGCAGCGCTCCAGCGGCTTCTTCTCCCGGTCCTGCTTCCTTGGTGGCTTGGTGTGGTGGTGCTGCTTCATATCTGAGGATACACAACGTAGATGCATGAAGTAGCAAGCCATCCAAAGGTAGGCCAAAATCACATGAGGAAAGGAGCGAGTTAACCTTGGCTTGTAGGAGCTTGGCACGGGCGCGAGTCATTGGTCCTCTTGGGGGACTAGGTGTTGGAGATGGAGGTGCGTCCGCAGGACGGGCTGCATCAGCTCCCCCCCCTTGGGAAAGAGTCGTCCTCGACTCTTCAACCTTCTCAACTTCATCTTCGCCATGGTAGGGTGAGAGGTCCTTGACATTGAATGTCGGGCTCACAAGATACTTGGATGTTGGGATATCTATGATGTAGGCGTTGTCGTTGATCCTCTTTAGCACTTTGAACGGTCCATCACCTCTTGGCTTGAGTTTGGAGTCGCGGTCCTTGGGGAAGCGGTCTTTACTCAAGTGTATCCACACAAGGTCGCCTTCTTCGAAGATCATCTCTTTCTTGTTCTTGTTTAGCCTTGATGCTTGGCGAAGGACTTGTTTCTCTATCGTAGCTCTTGTGTCTTCATGGAGTTTCTTCATTGTTTGGGCACGCTTGACCACGTCCATATTGGCACGGTCATGAAGAGGTAGTGGAAGGATATCAAGCGCGGTGAGGGGCTCGAAGCCATAGACGATCATGAACGGGCTCCTCATGGTGGTGGAGTGCTTGGCGCGGTTGTAGGCGAACTCGGCATGTGGAATACATTCCTCCTAGTATTTAAGGTTCTTCTTTATCAACACCCGGAGGAGGGTGCCAAGACTTCGATTGACGACCTCGGTTTGTCCATCGGTTTGAGGATGCGAGGCGGACGAGAAGAGGAGCTTGATGCCGAGCTTGGCCATGAGAGTCTTCCAGAAGTAGCTCATGAATTTTACGTCGCGGTCAGAGACGATTGTTCTTGGTACACCGTGTAGCCGAATTATTTCCCTGAAAAACAAATTTGCTACATGTGAAGCATCATCGGTCTTATGGCACGGAATGAAATGTGCCATTTTTGAAAAGCGATCCACTACTACAAATATAGAATCATGGTCTTGAGCTTGTATGTTGTGGGATCTCCGGTGTCGTAGCCTTGCTCAAATTGGTCGAAGATCTTGAAGTTGAGCTTGTCATCAAGGTGTGGTTGGAGATCTTGTAGCGTGTTCCTTGTAGGTTGGAGGTGAGGTTGGGTATCCTGCAAAACCGACAATAAGGAGAAAGATTTGTATGATGGATTGTTAGTATTGGGCACGCTCAAATCACTCTTCTCACGTGTGGTGGCTTGCGACGTGGCACTCATGATTTTTCCACTCATTTGGGGCTTGTAGCTCTCACTCACGTGTTGGTGGATCACTCTCTCACCACTCATCTCACAAGGGTCCTTAGCTTGCTTTATCTTGGGCAGCGACGTCATGTTGGAAGTGATAATTTGGCTTGGCGTCATAGGTTGTAGCACCAATGTCTTGTCTTTCCACTTAAAGGAGTATTGGTTGGAGGTACCATCATGTAGTGCACCCTTGTCGTATTGCCATGGTCTTCCAAGGAGAATGTGACACACGGTCATAGGCACGACATCACACTCGACGGTGTCTTGATATGGACCAATCTTGAAGGAGACGTTGACCTTGTGTTTGATTTGAATGGTGCCATTGTCATCAAGCCACTTGACATGATAGGGCTGAGGGTGCTCCATGTATGGTAACTTGAGTTTCTCACAAAGATCGGTGCTCACAAGGTTGTGACAACTTCCTCCATCAATGATAACTTTTATGGACTTGCCATCAATTCCGGATCGGGTTTGGAAGATGTTGAGGCGTTGATCCTCTCTAGGGATGGAGTTGGTCGTCAAAACTTGGGCGATGACAAGTGAGGGGCTTGGATCATGTTCACAAAGAAGTGTGTCCTCATCTTGCATTGCGGCATCTTTGGCTATAGCGGCTTGGTTCATAGCTTCAAATTCGTCTTCGCTCATGGAATATGTTGCGCCGTTCTCATCCGTTAGCATGACTCGTGTGTTGATGCACTCATAAGACTTGTGGCCCTTTCCTCCACACTTGTAGCAAACTACTTGACTTTCCGTTGTTGTGTGGGAGGTGGATGCCATAGGTGTCTTGGATTGCTTGGAGGAGCTTGTTGTTTGGTTTGTTGGCTTGGAGGGGCTACTCGAGTTGAGTGAAGCGTAGTAAGCCCTTTGCTTCTCATAAGCATGTTCCTTTTGCAAGTGGGGCTCGGCCTTGGTTGCTTGGTGAAGAAGGTTCACGAGAGTCTTGAAAGGTTGGAAATCGACTATCTTGCGTATTGGGCGGCTCAAACCATTGAGGAACCTTGCTATTGTTTGCTCTTCGAGTTCCTTCACATCGGCTCTCATCATAGTCATCTCCATCTCCTTATAGAACTCTTTAATTGTCTTTGTGCCTTGCTTCAAGTTTTGTAGCTTGTCGAAAAGGTCTTGGCGATAGTGCTCGGGGACAAATCTTGCATACATCACATTCTTCATCTCGGTCCAAGTGGTGACCGGTGGCTCTTCTTGCTTCTCACGATTGCTTTGGTAGTCTTCCCACCAAACATTGGCGTAGTCCTCAAACTCAAGGGATGCCATTGCCACTTTCTTCTCTTCGAAAAAGTTGTGGACTCGGAAGATCTTGTCGACTTTGAGCTCCCATTCAAGGTATGCATCGGCATTTTCTTCTCCTTTGAACTTGGGCATAACGAACTTGAGCTTCCCAAACTTGCCATCAACGCTCATGGTGGTTGTTGCGACTTTCTTGGTGCATACTTGCGTCACTTGGAGGGCGTGGAGGCGGAGGAGGAGGCTCTTGATTGCCTTGAGGTTGTTGTGGAGGGTGAGCTTGATGATGCTCGAAGTCTCTTCTTCGCCGTTGGTCGGCATCATTGACGTTCATAGCTTGACGGTGTCGGTGGTGGTGTTGTGCATGTCGGTTATTGCGTCGAGCTTGGCGTGCATCCTCATCATCATCACTTGTGTCCCATACCGGTTCTTGATGTTGTTGACGTTGCTCGTGGTGGTCATGAGGAGGATGGCGGCGCCGATCATTATGGTTAGCTTCATCTTGGCGTTCTTGAGGTTGTTGCACGTCGATGATTGCTTGGTGTGGTGGTGGACCATGTCGTTGTTGTTGAGGTTGGGGAGCATTTGGGTCCACCGCTTGAGGGCGACGATGACGAGCTTGTGGGTTCCCATTATGGTGGTGGGGTTCTCCGCGGCGGGAGTGTGACCTTGAAGACTCGCCCTGTCGACTTGAGGAGCGCGTGCGGGAGGAACTTGACGAGCTTGAGCGATGACCGTGTCGGTTGCCAAGGTTGGCAATAGCTTGGTGAAGAGCTTGGAATTGAGCATGGTGCTCCTCTTGACGTTTCCGCTCACGGTACTCAAATTCTCGAAAAGTATCATCAAGACGGTGCTCAAGTCGCTCAAATTGATTGTTGAATTCTTGGCGTTGCGCCCATAAGTTGTGGCGCGTGGCAAAGCCATCTTGGTTGTTGAAATTGCTATCTCCACTAGCTCCACTTGCCCTAGACATGGTGCACAAACACACTTGATAGATATGGTGAGATTGGTGGAATGGTAATTGCTACCTTGCCTCACCGGAGTCAACGATTGGAAAGATTGTTGTTGCCGAGAGCAAAGCGAAAAGCGGGTACACAAGACACACACACACAAAGGCCTAGGGTGGTAGGTTAGAAAGGTGGATAGCAAATGGAACAACCAAAAGAAAAGGATATTGTCAAAAGTGGGTAAAATCCAACAAAAACAAAGTCAAAGGAAAAGGTCAAAAAGGGTGACGAGAACCTACGACTATACACACACGGTGGAGATTAATGTGGCTAGCACGACTATGGAAAATGAGCAAAGAACAAAATTGGACCTAACAAAGACTAATGCTCGGTGTCGTGCCAACGCTAGGAGAGACCGTAGCCCGTTCGCACAAGGTTGAGAAGCAACGGATTTGTACGCTTGCCTTGCTCTTGCTCGCACTCTTGCTTAGAAGCTTTGGACTCTCTTTTGCTATTGGTATCCTCTTTTTTTTGTTTCTTTTGCTTAGAAGCTCTTTTTTTTTGTACTATGGAGTCAATTTGTTATTGCCTCTATATCATGACTATGCAAGAGCAAGCGCACAATGCTTCGGCAAACATAGGAGGGCTACTCTCGATAGGTTAGGTAACACACACAGGAAGAAGGGGGTTAACAATGGTTGTGCAAGTTATACCTTTTTGGTGATGTTGAACTTGCAATCATTGGTGAAGGGATGGTTCGAGTTCCGCGGTGTCGATGTTGAGCACGAGGTGTTGTTGGCGTTGCGGAAGCTTGTTAGTTGATAGACACTCAGGCGAAACACAGACACACAAAGGAAATTAGTCGAAAAAGGAAAAGGGGTCAAATTTTTTGTTCAGGGCCGGAGACTCCGGTGTGTTGGGGCCGGAGATTCCGGTGTGGTCCGGAGACTCCGGTGTGATGACCGGAGACTCCGGTCTGGTTCCAGCACGACGAACAGCTCGAGTTCGTGAGCGGAAATTCGGCCCTTTAACCCTTAAATCCAGAAAATTTCGACCAAATTGGGCTAGGAAACGCAGGGCAAAGGTAGACCAAATCCAAGGACAAGTTTCTAATGGATCAAAACCACAATCAACTCACCAAATCAAGAGATCGATCCAAAAGCAAATTGGGGCTAAATTTTTTGGTATTTTCGAATTTATGGTGGATATGGGGGAACGAAGTCAAATCCGTGGCAACCAAAAGCTGTTGATACCAGTTGATATGGGATCCCTTGTGGGGTTGACCCTAGGGTGGCCCGATCTTCACGGATTTGATGCGGGGAGTGAGGGGATACCCGATGAACACGATGAACGCAACACAAACGCAAGGTAAAGATACAAACACACGCAAACACAACCCGATTCGATTTGTTCCCGTTGGCTCGAACAACCAATCCAATAGAATCCTCGGCGAGAGACCGTTAGGTAGAATCACCAAAGGAGAGATCGGCAAGCGGATGATAGAATCCAAATCAAAGGAGAGAGTAGCAACCAAGTAGAATCCCAAAGGGAGAGACCTAGCACTACTAGAATCCTTGATGAGGAGAGACCAAACACTTGAGGAGGGTCTTGACGACTTGGAGACGAACAACCGAACTCCAAGGCCTTGTACAACTCATAGATTAACTATAGAGAGGGGTCCCATCTAGGGTTAGGCACAAGCCTTCATTCATCATCAACTCTAGGGTTTCAAGGAGGGAGTGGGGGCTTATATATAGGCCAGCCACGAGCTAGGGGTAAAACAGGCATAAATAGGAAGTTTTGGGCGTTACATGGGCCAGGCCCAACCCGAGGCATGCAGGCCCGATTCGCTTGGTCCGGAGATTCCGGTGTGCTGGCCGAAGACTCCGGTCTAGACCGGAGACTCCGGTCAGTCTCCGATGTCGTCTCCGGAGGGGCCTTCTGACTGTCCTGGGCGCTGGGTTGGGGGTCGGACCGGAGGTGGACCGGAGACTCCGGTGTGGTGGACCGGAGACTCCGGTCTGGACCGGAGACTCCGGTCGAGCTTCAGCAGCTTCTTGTGTCTTCTCTTCCAGTCCTCTTGCTTGGGGGTCTTGATCTCTAGGGTCCTCTTGTCATCTCCTCTTGGTGTCATGGTCATGGTCCTGGTCATAGCATTGGCACGTGTGTCAAGTAGGATTCCATTCACATGATAGCCAAAGGAGGGTGGGGTATGGAATGAGTTCACCTTTGAGGGTGTGGTTGATGTAGCATGGTGTGGACCAATGGTGAATGCCATGTGTTGGGCTGCAACACCTTTTCAACCTGCCCGTTCGTTTGCAGGTGCACCACGGAGGCGTATGTGATGTTGATTCCGAGTTCTTCGCAGAAGTCATGGAATTCTTTAGAGATGAAGTTCGACCCGTTATCGGTGATGATGCAATGCGGCACTCCGAACCTATAGACAATGGATTTAAAGAACTTGACGACAGTTTTTCCCTTTTGGTTAGTGACGAGCATGGCCTCGATCCACTTGGTGAATTGGTCGACTGCGACAGGAGGTAGACATGACCTCCTTTCGAGGACCTTGGCAGTTTGCCGATCATGTCGAGGCCCCATTGGGCGAAGGGCCAGGCCAAAGGTATGGGCCTAAGCTCTGATCTGGGTGCGTGCGGTTTGTCTGCGAACCTTTGACACCCATTGCATCTTCGGACGATGTCCTTGGCGTCGTTCATGGCCGTTGGCCAGTAGAATCCAGCTCGTAGAGCTTTGGTGGCAAGGGCGCGGCTGCCCGCATGATGGCCGCTGATGCCCTCATGGATGTCTTGGAGGATGGTTTTGCCATCACCGATGATGACGCACCTTTGGAGTACACCCGAAATGTTGCGCTTATACAGCTCGCCATTGATGATGGTGAAGGACTTGGACCGGCGAGATATGCGTCGGGCATCTGTCGGGCTATCAGGCGGTTCGCCGTCTATCAGGTATCTGAGGTATGTCCGTGTCCAAGTTTCTTCGACTGCCATGACCTGCATTAGGTTGACCACTGCGATTTCTGTGTCGAGCTGTTCGGGTCCTTCTTGTCCTTCGGGTAGCGCAGCTCCCGAGTGCTCTGCTTCTTCGGTTGATCCTTTTGGGAATTTCCGCTTGATGGATGGCACGCAGATCTGTTCGAGGAACACACCTGGTGGTACCCGTGCGCAGGTGGAGCCGATGTTGGCGAGTCTGTCAGCCTCTTCGTTGCTTTCTCTCCCAACATGCCAAAACTCGCAGCCATCAAAGTCTCCTTCGAGTGCGTTGTAGAGTGCATGGTACGCGATCATGTTGGCGGTGTGTGCGTCGCACTCGTTCATCGTCTTCTGGACGACGAGGTTCGAGTCTCCGTAGATGACTAGGCTCGTTGTGCCGCAGATCTTTGCCATTCTCATGCCGTGGATGAGGGCTTCGTATTCGGCCTCGTTGTTGGAAGCTCGAAATTTCATTCGGAGGACGTACTTCATCTTGTCGCCCTGCGGGGAGGTCAGTATGACCCTGTCTCCTGCTCCGGCTTCGCGCTTGGAGCCGTCGAAGTGCATCGTCCATGACTGTGTCATGTCCGGCGTATTTGCCCTCGGCCTCTCTCTTCGCCTATAAGTTGCCTTCTGACCTAAAAACTCAGGAGGGTTCGACAATTTTCCAGAAAGAGTTCCGCTGCGCCGCCACCACCAGAAACCGCGATTCGGAACCAGAAACTCCGTTCTGGCACCCTGCCGGGACAGGGAATTTGGAGAGGATCATCGCCATCATCATCACCGACGCCTCTCCATCAACCATCCATGTTTCCCTCATCCATGAGTGAGTAATCCCCCGCTGTAGGCTATGGGAATGGTAGGGATTGGATGAGTTCTATCATGTAGTCGAATAAGATTGTTAGGGCATGGTGCCTAGTATCTCTATTAGTGCTATTTGACTTTGTTGCAACTTGTTGTTCTTAATTCTTGTCACTAGGGGCCGAGTGCCATGATCTTAGATCTAAACTTATTATTGATTTATGATGATAGTATTGTTTGTGATCTTATCTGCAAGTTGTGTACACATATCATTGTCCGGATCCAAAGGCCCCGAAGTGACAGAAATTGGGACAACCTGAGGGGATGGCTATGATGTGAGGATCACATGTGTTTACGGAGTGTTAATGCTTTGCTCCGGTGCTCTCTTAAAAGGAGGACCTTAATTGCCAGTAGTTCCCTTGAGGCCACGCTGTAACGGGCTGGCAGGACAAAAGATGTTGTGCAAGTTCTCATTGCGAGCACGCATGATTATATATGAAGCACATGCCTATGAGTGTTTAGTACTTGGATGATTTATCTTATTTATCTGCAATTGCCCTAAATCTTGAAGTTACATGTTTAGACTTGTCCATGCAACGCCCGTCCATCCATCCCTATGCCTACCGCACTCATATCCTATTGTTTGCTAATAATGTTACAATTGCTCTTGTTCTACTGCTGCTGTTACTTTGCTATTGCTACTACAAAATGGTTGCTACTAATAAACTACTGTGAGCAAGAACTATTTCTAGGTGCAGCTGAATTGACAACTCAGTTGTTAAGGCTTATAAGTATTTTTTGTCTCCCCTTGTGTCGAATCAATAAATTGGGTAATACTACGCGCGAAGACTGTTGCGATCCCCTATACTTATGGGTCATCATCACAATCTAACTAAACGACTGATGCATTGAGCAATGTTATCAAGTCATAAACAGGGAGGCGCGAGTGAAGAAAAAAGTCCATAATACAAACATTTCTTCTGATGAGAGGCTTCCATGTGGGACCCAACAACCTGACGAAATAGTTGATGCATTGAGCAATGCTATCAAAAATAGGAAAGCGTGACCAAAAAATTGGTTCACTGGAGACATTAACATCATAGCCTCATGGGGCCATGGGCTTCCAAACCGCACAAGGAACCAAAAATCTAACATCTACCCCATCCCGGTCGAGGTTCTGCCATGTTTCTAACGATTTCGTGGCAATAGAGTTCCTCGAAAACAAAAAAAGTTTACATCTACCACGGGAAAATAATAAAATCATGGCAGAAGGTGCACCTTCTACCACGCTCGGCGATCCAAACTGTTGTGGACGGAAACTTTTCTTGTAGTGTGGTTGTCCTCGTCTTCGTCATCATATCTGCATCTCATTCAGCATCTTCACCATCCTCTTTCTCATCAGTCCCATAGTTAGGCTCAAAGTTCAGATCAACAAAATGTTTCCTACTTTCTATACTAGCAGGATCAGCAGTTACATCTGGATATGCTTTCTCGTCATCATCATCTCTGAACACAAAATCTTTCTTAGCCCACCCCCCACCCACCGCCATTTCTTTGTCTTTGTGCTTGCTTGCCAAGTCATCATTCTCAAAGATAAGTTAGGTTGTTGTGCTTGGTACCGCAAGGAGAGGTTGGTCTGTTGAATTGTTTGCGTTGCATATGGTCCGAAATTATTGACAACAGTCTCTTCCCAGTCTCTTTATTAAAAAATATGGACATACATTAGCACAATCGTCGTCCCCATATGTTTACCCCACATCATGGCTAGGGTCACGTTGGTCCTAATGCCGCAGAAATTCTGAGAATTTGTGTCATAGTACCTGGGTACGAATTTATTGTTGTGGCTAATCAGGAACTTGCCAAATTTTATATACAAGTTACATAGAGTTAGGTCTTCCGCATCTACTATCAGTCGATAATCAAAACCAATGCTAACTGCAATTCTGCCGTCGGGAAAGGTTTCAGTCTGACACCCGTAATGAATCTTCAATAGAAATCTGGATGCATCAAAAGTCCTACGGTTATGAACAAGATTAGATTCGCTAAATGGAAAAGGCAGAGACGGAATTAGTGTTCTTACCCTTCAGGAAGGACGTATGGTACATTCACCATGCTCCATAGTTGCATAGCTTTGTTCCCCGCATCCTCTTCCACTGTATCACTCTTGTCCATGCTCTCCAGCCTTACAGGATCCATCTATGTGCTCTCCTGCCATATAGGATCCGCTTCACGCCCACCATCATAGGCGTGCGGCCAATGGCCGGATGACACTTTTCGCTTCCGGCCTCCTAACCATTCCAGGACAGGTCGCAACGGGAAGGAGAGAGCGCAGGGAGGGGACGACGGCGAGGGTGATGAACATAAGCCAAATGGGAAGACAGTGGAGGTGCGGGGCGGTGCATGACGGAGCGATGTGGCAGCGAGAGGGACCAAAGCAGTGGAGCGGAGCGGGACAGTGGGGCGACAAAATATGGGAAATTACAGAATAATGTGGGCTCCGATCCTCGGACCTGGGATGCACGTCTTCGACAACCAGGTGGCGGGACCCGTTCGTCGGAATAATAGTCAGAACAACAGCTGAGCGTGAAGGGACCCACATGTAAGAAACCAAGTTAACCAGACGGCAAGTTAGACGGAACAGACAACGACCGGCATCATACGGAACCAGGGACACAGATGTAACGAATCCGCGTCTGCCGATGACCTTTCTTGAATTGGTTGAGTTCGTAGTGACATAGTCCCAATTTTCGAGTGAATTGGGGACATATATATGCAAGTAAGGTACAGACGAAACGAAGAATTTACACATAAGCCTGCACCTGCAAATGGAAATGGATATATTTTGGAGTTGGTCTCATGATGGATGGATGGATGGATGGATGGATCTGACCCTGACGTACCCTAGAATCAGCACCAAGTACCTGACGACCAAAGGAAAAGGAGGTTGCCTGGTTGACACTTGTCCGTGAACATCTACCTTTCCGTTGAACTGTCAAGGCGTAGTACGTCGTGCGTGTACTCTGCCCTCTTATCCCTTTTCTTCCGCTACGTACTTGCCATGTTCCCCTTATCTGAATCCCAACAAAATTCCACTCGAACTGAAACTTTCAAGGATCAAGAACAGTATACGTGCGTACTACATTCTCTCGCGTCTCTCGAGTACTCTCGATCGATCGACCAGATAATTGGAGAGGGGTAAATTAGGCATGTCATAATCCAATTAATTAGAGAGTAGGGAAACAATTTAGAGATGCAATTAAACATGCCATGCATGCATGAAAACGTAGTACCCAGCTGGTACTAGTGATAGTACTAAGATAGCCCTAAGTACATAGTAGTATGAAGCTAGCTAAGCTAGGGCACACAATTTGCCACTGAGACTGCATCTTCTTCCTCGATCTACTGCTACGTGCTACTACTGTGTTACTCACTCGCCGCCGATCGAACCAACTCTCGAAGCAAACGGCTAGCTAGCTATGATCGACCATGATCATATCACTGAGTGATGCATTGCAGGTTCCACATGGATGCATTTCAGTGGGAGAGGAAGCTGAAGGGGGAGTAGCCGGTATCCGAGCTCTGGGCCGAGGCGACCATGTCGTGGCCGGCGCCGTTCGTGGGGGCGAACCCGCCATACCCCGCGTCCGCGGCGCCGCCCCAGAACCCGGCCACCATCTGCGCCAGGTCGTCCACGTCCTCCCGGAGGCCCATCCCGTAGGCGTCGGCGTCGGACACGGAGTACCGCCGCGCGTCCTGCTGCATGTCGCCGCCCCGAGGACGGAGGCAGCTCTCCGGCACCACGCTGCTCAGGTACCCGGAGTTGTCGTCCGCGCTGGGGAAGAGGAAGTCGTGTCCGCTGTGACTGTGACGTGCGTCCATCGGGCTGGCGTGATCGGCGCTAGCCACCGGCATGGAGCACTCGCCCGCGCCGGCGGCCATACCCGTCTGGTAGCTGCCGCCGCCGTGGCCGTGGCCGTGGTACGAGCCAATGTGCGCCGCCGCCGCGCCCACGTGCTGCTGTCCGCCGTACTGCACGTTCGTCGCCGACGACGCGTACGTGGGCTGCTGCGCGTGGTGGAACGGCGCGAGGAAGGGCGGGTAGTTGTTGTAGGCGGCGTGCGCGTAGACGAAGTTGGTGCGCGCCTGGGCGCCCTTCATGGAGAGCGCAGCGCGGTCGTAGGCCAGGGCGGCCTCCTGCGCCGTGTCGAAGGTGCCGAGCCAGTGCCGCTCCTTGGTCGTCGGGTCGCGTATCTCCGCCGCGTACCGGCCCCACGGCCGCCGCCGCACGCCCAGGAACCGCCCGGGCTCCTGCGTGCGCCGCCGGCCACGCCCCGCCGGCCGCTCGCTCGGCGACGACGGAGGCGAAGGCTGCGGCGGCAGAGGGTGGCCCAAGATCGGCTTCGGCAGCGAATGCTCCGAGAACGCCATCATCTGGGAGGTCTGGCCGCCACCACTGCCGCTGCTGCTGCTGCGAGTGCTCATGGCAGAACAAGTGAAGGGTGGCTATGCTTAGTAAATAGCTTGTGCTGTGAGCTTAGCTAGCTTGAGCCTTGAGGTGGTAGTTATGCAGTGAGCTTCTAGTAGCGTGTGTAGTGCTCACTATGGAGGGAGGCAGGGTGGTATTTAAATGGGGAGCAAGGAAGCTTGGAGGAGGGAGAAGCTAGAAGGAGGGCACTGTGGATGAGATGGCAAGGTATGTAGGGGAGTGGCATGCATGCACTGCACCCCAAATGCACTTGTTTAATTCTAGGAGGAAAAGGAGGGAGTGCAGAGCTCACTGCAATGTTCTTGTATGTATGTATGCATCTTGTGTTTGGATTTGTGTGCCCTAACCTCAGGACCAAAGAGATGAGGAGAATGTTGTGTCTGTCAGACAGATAGCTATACATGCATGTGTATATGTGTTGCTACAAAAAAGAATACCTGGAATGTTCTACCCTCAGTTTACATTCACATACACTTCATTTATGACTGATGCTACGGTCCATCAAGTTTAAATTAAACTAATTTTGGAGTATGCTGACTATGACATGATTCTTGTCCACTAAATTAACACACACACACACTACTTGAAGCCGGTGACCAAGAAGCCTTGCCAAGACAAACTCTTTTTAATTAATGGTCCTACATATATTATATATAGCTAATTATTGTGGCATACATGTTCGTTGGGCATACTGTCTTGCATGCTGTGATGATTCAGTACTTAGTACCAAGTATTGCAAACTAATCAGACAGTGTAAACATGCCTGCCACTGATGAGAAAAAGAAGGAAGCAGGAGAACATACCTACCTATGCTAAGACCCTTTTGAACAATTGTAGTTAATTTGTTTCGAAAGAGACAATTGCAATCTTATGCTCGAAGATACTAGTACAGTAGTACTACAATAGCTATTATGATACATTCCAAAATGCTACACGATTATGTGCTTTTCTGCTGTCTACCCATATGGCTTTGCTTTATTATGTGTCCATGACTCCATGTGCTTGTTTACGCAACTCAAAAAGATTAACAAATACTCCTTCTGTTCAACAATATATGACGAAATCAACCAATAACACAATACTTAAATGTACAAATTTATTCTATTTCTAAGGTTAGGGTATCCCCTACCTTCATATATAGAAATATATATTCCTCAAAAAAAATTCTCCTGATAAATCTAAGGTTATTATTTTTATGCAATCGAACTAAAGAGTCCTTTGCATATTATCAGCAGTCAAAGTTAACGAGTGTTGACCACTCCTCTAAAAGATCATATTGCACCCTCTTGCATGGAAGAAACATTCAAATGGAGTGGTTAGCTTGCCCTCAAAACAAGATAAAACAACAGTGTGAAATGTGTAGAAGGCACTCTTTCTTATGCCACCACTTCCTGTTAATTATGCTTCTTTGTTTCCATGCATGCAACCTTGAGTGACTCTCACATGAGGTGAGGGCCCTCTTTGACTCCTTTTTTCCTAGTGAAGTTTTGCTTTGCCTGCATGAGGTAGACAAATGCTTGGACAAGGATCATTATCCCTCTCAAAGCCATTGGATTTATGTGGATTCTTTATTCCTAATGGACATTCTACGGATTAGTGCGCATGTGCATGCCGGTGGCGAGCTTCAAATCAGAACAAATCGAAAGGAGTGACGATATTAAATCAGGAAACAAGAGAACTATCCCTTTCATGTCTCTCTAGAGCCATTTTCTAGAGCCTAATACATGGCTTTCTGGGGGTCAAAAAAGTTAGAGAGAGAGTGTATGTGAGAGAGAGAGAGAGCAAATTGAACATGAAATGAACTTAATGCATCGAATGCCGCAATTAACATTAACCCCGACCGACCGTTAAGTGTGTGCCATGTGAGGATGATGCAAAAGACCAGGTGATGTGGATTGACGCTACTTTTTACCCACCTAATTTTTCCTCGAAGAATTAAACTTAAGTATCTTTGGGTAAGACTTTTGAAACCAATAAGGACGTAAAATTTATGTTTCATTAAGAAAAAGTGTTACATTACTTACGAACAATGCAAATAAATGAATTGATCTAGCTCACAAGAAAGTTGGTATTTTGATTTTCTTCTTAGTTGGGAGCATCTTGTAAAAGGATGTTCTTGGAGTGTGCAAAGCCTTGACTTCCCCTCACTGATGAGAACAATGGGGAACTTGGATTCTTATGGAAAGCTGCATGTGGTAGTGCAATTCTTGCATCTAAGGCCATAGCTTCTACTAATGCAACTATATATGCATGCGTATAGAGGTAGAGTGCATGCCATGAGAGATCTTATCTGGTGACCTTGACTTCCCCTACCCCCATCTCTTATTCTCTTGTGTGCATGTGAATTTGGCTTATGTTGGTTTGTGAAATGCAACATGGGGCCAGGTCAGGCTGGTCAAGCGCCCTAGCTAGACAACATCTGAAAAGGTGTGAGGAGGAGAAGCTGGTGCATGTTCAACTGGAGAAAGGAAAAGGGTCGTGGCACAATCTAAGGGCGAGGAGGCTCCACACATGCAAATATGCATGACAAGATTGTACTAGAAATGTGTAAGTTAGTTAATCTTGAGAGTGGCCAGAACTGTAGTGTACTTAATTATGATGGAGGCAGCACATCACACAAGACACATGTTCTTGTCCATTTCAGAGGGTCACCCGGGTTTTGGGGTGGCCTTTTCGCTACTTTGACTTTGGACTCCCTTGTAGAACAACAAGCGATGTGCAAAGACACACGTACCCAAGAAAATATATTTCAGAGAAAGAGAGAGCTGGAGGAGCGTAGGGACTGACTGTAGAAGTAAGCAAGACAAGTTCACTAAACATGATTAAGGGGAAAAAGGTAGAGAAAGACCACTTCTGGCATGCACATATTGGTCTCACCAAATTAAGTTGTTGTTTGAATAAAGCGAGGAGAGAGAGCAGGATTTTAATAGTTGAAAGTGTGTAGTCACAAATACAGAATGAAAGCTTCCCAAGACTTGCTTTAATCATTTGAGATTATTTTTTGATAAACACGGTACAACGCATACGCTCACAAATGCATACAAATACTTAATCATTTGTTAAGATTTTTGAACTCCCATTTCATTTTTTTAAGGTTTTCACTAATTACATAGTATACTTGAGTAGTATGTATATATATATATGTACTAGCTAGTTCCAAAAATATTATCTACGCAAAAAAGCTAGTTCCAAATTAATTTCTAGTACATCCTAGGTACTCATTGCAGTCGTACCATATTTGTCGGCACAATCACTAATTAAGTGCTTAATTGCCACTTTCCAGTACCATTTGGGAATTGAAGCTGATTAGTATTACAAACATGTGAGGGACCATATAAGGAAACTTTTTGTTCAAACCCAGAGCCCGCAATTAGGACAGGGGTTATGTCGTACTGGTCAAACAGTTGCGGTAGTGGTGCTGTTTGTGCGATTTGATTAAGCAACTCGACCCAAGTACCAAGACGGGCAGTTCAGCGGTGCAACCAGTAGTACACTTGACTTGTCACTAATTAGCATCACGATGAATAGTACAAGGAGTATGTGTGATTACACGAGGATGATTGGCAGTGAACTGGTCTGATTTCCTTCAGCAAGTTCCAATACATACATATGTATGTACAGTAACCACTTGGGATGAACAGTAACTATGAACAGTACTGTCTGTACTTGTCAGGGCAAGTGATTAGTTAACGTGAGCGCATCTTTCGTGTATGTGCAGTAACAACTTGGGATTGGTGGCTTGGGGATTGGTAGCCGATCATTCACCAGAGTAAAATTTCATTTGTGCATTCTCGCAAAAACAAATCTATGTGCATATTCGTGAAAAATAAGACTTTTGTGTGCAAGCATGTACCCCCCAGTGGTCAACACATGGCTCCCTAGGTTTTCTAAAACAATTATTTGATTGGGGTATAATATCACTTCGGGTACGCTCGTATCGCACTGATCCGGTTTCGCCAAGCGGTAGTTTTGTTTGGAACACGTCTATGCAGCATAGTTAGCATAAAAACACCATTTTTACGAGTTAAATTTTAGCTTTGGTGCCACTTTACGTTCCACGGACAAAAATCCACTACATTTTGTCCGGATTGTTTTAGAAAACACGAAACAAGCTTTGAACGCTTATTCTCACTATCCTGTAACACCTGATGTGGTATCCTAGAGATGGCTTCTGACACGACCGTTAATGCCAGTTAGCAACTGTAGTGGGGCTTATCACTTAACACGCGGATAAGGTCATGTTTTCATTGACCCTAACTACTCGTCTTCTTCCTTACTCGCTTGACCCTGCTCCTACGACGAGCCATCGCAGACCACATTGCATGATGGTTCTGATTCGAGAAAGTCCATCCTAGGGGTAAGCTCTAGTGTATGATGCGGCTCAGATCACTATAGAGCTTCGTTGAGAAACCCCAAGAGGAAGGTATGATGAGTACAACAATAAGTTTTCCCTCAGTAAGAAACCAAGGTTATCGAACCAGTAGAAGGAAGGAAACGACTCAAAGGTGTTGCTAGCAACTTGGAAACCTGCACAACACAAACTCAAGACTTTGCCCCAACAAACACTGAGGTTGTCAATCTCATCGGTTTGCTAAAAACAAAGGATTAACCGTATGGTGTGGAAGGTAATGGTAGCTTGCAGAAAGTAAACAGTAACAATGGAAGATGTATCAATGATAAAGATTGGACCGGGGTCCACGGTTCACTAGAGGTGTTCTCCTTAAGATAAATAACAAAACATGTTGGGTAAATAAATCACAGCGGGGCAATTGACAGGATAGAGCAAGGCATAACAATGCAATACTAGACATTCATGATCCTATGAGATTCGATTGGGCATTACAACAATATACATCGACCGCCATCACAAATTTATGATGTATCAAGCATCCCCAAGCTTAACTCATGCTCGTCCTCGAGTAGGTAAGAGATAAAAAGAATAATTTTTGAGGTGACATGCACCATCACAATCAAGATCAAACCAGTTGCAAGCATTGAAAGTTGGGATCAAAGTACTCTAAACATGAGCATGAAAGATGAAGTTCTAACAATAAGACATAACAACTATGATGCAACATGAAAGGATACAAACAAATATCATGAATAACAATGCATTGAAAGATGTTTGTTTGTTTCACACACATAAAACATAGCATGGTGGCATTCAGCTTGTCCCTCATGGAGTAGCAAGACATAAATGCATAGGACACCTTCAAAGTTCATAAGGGTGACTAGATACAAATAGTTCAAGAACAAGTAATATCAACAATATGAATCAATCAATAAGTTTTGGGACAATGCACATAGAACTAAGAATGACAACTATGCTCTCTTAATTGGTGCCTAAGGATAGAAGGTGGAGACTCAATATAATAGTGGAAAAAAGGCCCTTCAAAGGGAAGCAGGGATTTCAAGTTTCATAAAGAGCTTCCAAAAATTATGGTACTTGTTAGCTTTCAGCTCTCATTGCCCCTATCATAAGCATCTTGAAGTGATTAAGGTTAAAGTGAACAAAATATGGAGTATATGCTTGACAAAGTATAAGTTGGCAATCTCATGTCCCTTGAGTACGAGGGCCGCTCCTCATGCTCCTCAACTTTAGTTACCGGTAAGTTCTTGTCATAGTAAGTACATGTGTATCATAGAGAAACGCCAACGGAGTACCCCTTGCCCAATGATATAGGAGCTATCCCATATCAAAATGACAAGGCAAGCATACAATGAGCATCTCAGCAATCTTCTTATTTACCATGGGAAAAACTTATAACTGCAAGCATATACAACATAGATGACACAATGGTTCAAGTTTATTAGGGGCAAGAAAAATAAAGTGTGCCATCAAGTTTGTGAGAACTTTAATCACTAATTTTTCACATCACAAAGTGACTTTTTAATTGGAAGGTAGATAAAACAAGAATATACTTGGAATGGTGTAACACACCATGCATAGAAATTTATAGTGGGCACTTTGGAATAACTTAGTTTCTTGGGAGTTGGATGCATGAGTAGAGCTTACTCAATACAAGTGGAGGCTAGCAAAAGACTGGGAGCGACCAACTAAGAGAGCAATAATGGACATAATTATGCAAAGCGACAAAACATTACTAATCAAAGCATAAAGTGGTACCACAAGTCAAAAAATAAATGATCATAGAGGCTAAGGTGACTGGTTCATAGTCATAACATGGTGTGAGCATGTGCCAAGTCAACCAAACAAAGCATCAAAGGAGAATACCACAATACTCTGCTTTTGTATGATAAAATTGCGCATGATTCTATCAAGGCACATTAAGCAATCCTATTTTTTTAGAACAAGTCATGCTACAGCAATAATCACTAAGCATAAGGTCAAAACAACATCTAGCATGACATGATAAAGTCTAAGTCACAGTCAAAGCAAGCTCCTTCTTGTACTGCTAAAGCAAGAACTTTCTACTCCTTTCCAACACCAATCAACTTATTTGAAATAACACAACGAAAGCGGGGATCCAACTACTTTATTCAAGCAAACTAAGCAAACAAAAACCAAAAAACGAAAACTAAGATGCTCCAAGAACAACACAACAGTGCATGAAACAATAAAAACGAAGTGTCTAGAAAGACCTGAGATTTTTATTGATGAAGAAGGGGATGCCTTAGGCATCCCCAAGCTTTGACGCTTGTACCTCTTGAATATTTCTTAGGGTGACACGGGGTGGCATCCCCAAGCTTGAGCTTTTATCCGTTCTTCATCTCATTACATCATTCTTCCCTTACACCTGTAAATTTTCCTTCATACAAAACTTCACACAATCTTTATTAGCAACATTAGTGCATTCAAATGTAATATACCTTTGGGTTTAGTTTTAAAACAGCAAAACTTTCATTAAAAACACAAGCTACTGTAGCAATTCCTTCAAAAAGCTCAATTTTCCAAAGAGAACCCAAAAAGGAATCAATAAATAGGCAAATGCAAATAATGGTAGAAATCTGTCAAAACAGACCAGCAGGTAAAAACAGATTTTTTTGAAGACCTTCTGTTGCTCAGATAAAAAAGTGTTAAACTAACGAAAGTTAGCTAACAACCTGGGGGACTTATTCAGAAAATTACAGCTCAAACCGACTTACATAGATTTTTCAAGAATGTTTACAGTGGAGCATAAAAATCTGTCTCGGGACAGCATTTCCCCAAATCTTACTTCTCTCTCATTAGAGGTTATTCTTGGCACAAAAATCAAACAAAAAGGACAAGGAGAGGTTATTACAGAAGTAATAACTTCCAAGACTCAAAAAAACTATTGGGTTATCTCCCAAGAAGTACTTTTCTTCAACGCCTTTAAGTTAGGCACAAGAAGCAAGAATCAAGTATTTTCAAATGAAGAAGCATTAAGATCAATACACGAAATTTCTTCAACTAGGAAAGGTCTCTCATCCAAATGAGTTGTATAGTATCCTCTCTCGGCACTCTTGGGTTCACTACTTTCATCAAATGGGTTTTCAGGAATAATCCAATCAAAATTCTTTTCTAAGGCTTCATGCATTCCTACAAGTTTAAAAGGTATGGGCATTTTATTTTCCTCTCCATTGGGTTTGGTTTTATCCAACTTTTCTAAAGTACCCATAGCATCTACACATGAGCCTATCATATTAAAATGATCAAAAATCTTTTTGGCTTCCTTAGCAACATCATTGAACTCTTTTAGCAAAGTTTTTAGGATAAAATCTCTCTTTTCAGCATCCTTAATTTCTTTTAGTTTAAGAAACATTATTTGCATCATGGGGTTAAGGTTAACAAACCTAGCCTCCAACATGTGAACTAAAGAAGCTGCAGCAATTTCATAATTACGGGCAATTTCTGGTAAGGATCTATCCTCAATATCCTCATGATTGCTAATATGATTAAAGAATTCTTTAATATTTTATTTCCCAATTATAGAGCCACTACCTATTGAAAGGTCTTTGAGGGTGAACTTAGGGATCAACATGGTGGACTAGAGCAAGGTGACAACTATAGGAAGAACTATTTTTGTGTTTTTGATAAGAGAAAGCAAACCAAACGAAACTATTTTTTTGGAATTTTTGATAAAAAAGAAGCAAGCAAAACAAAAACAAAGTAAAGATAAAGGTTGTGAAGGACTCCCCTTGTGAAGCCTTCCTTAGCCTCCCCGGCAACGGCGCCAGAAACGTCTTGATGCGGCTCAGATCACTATAGAGCTTTGTTGGGAAACCCCAAGAGGAAGGTATGATGAGTACAACAATAAGTTTTTCCTCAGTAAGAAACCAAGGTTATCGAACCAGTAGGAGGAAGGAAACGACTCAAAGGTGTTGCTAGCAACTTGGAAACCTGCAAAACACAAACTCAAGACTTTGCGCCAACGAACAGTGAGGTTGTCAATCTCATCGGTTTACTGAAAACAAAGGATTAACCGTATGGTGTGGAAGGTAATGGTAGCTTGTAGAAAGTAAACAGTAATAGTGGAAGATGTATCAATGGCAAAGATTGGACCGGGGTCCATAGTTCACTAGAGGTGTTCTCCTTAAGATAAATAACAGAACATGTTGGGTAACAAATTACAGCGGGGCAGTTGATAGGACAGAGCAAGGCATAACAATGCAATACTAGACATTCATGATCCTATGAGATTTGATTGGGTTGTTGGAGATATGCCCTAGAGGCAATAATAAAAGTGGTTATTATTATATCTTTGTGTTTATGATAAATGTATACATTCATGCTATAATAGTATTAACCAGAAACATTAACACACATGTGATTTGTAAACTAAATTAGAGTCCCTAGTAAAGCCTCTTTGTAATACTAGCTTGTTGGTTAATAGATGATCGTGGTTTCCCGATCATGAACATTGAGATGTTGTTAACAACAAGATCATATCATTAGGAGAATGGTGTGATGGACATACTCCTATAGATAAGCGTAGCATTAAGATCAAGTCATTTAAATAGTTTGTTTGCTATAAGATTTCTGATACATAACCTAATTCCTTCGACCATGAGATCATGCTTATCACCATCACCGGAAGGATGCTTTGATGACATCAAACACCACACCATAACTGGGTGGCTATAAAGATGGCATTGAGTGTTCAGAAAGTATATGTTTAGGCACATGGATCAAGAGTGGGATTTCTCCATCCTATGACGGATAGATATACTCTGGGCCCTCTCGGTGGAATGTCATCCAATTAGCTTGCAAGCATGTGACTGGCTTACAAGGGATCACATATCACGGGAACGATAAAAGAGTACTTATGGGTAACGAGGTTGAGCTAGGTATGCAGAGATACCGACGATCAAACCTCGGATAAGTAAACTATCGCGAGACAAAGGGAAATTGGTATCGTATGTAAGTGGTTCATTCGATCGCAAAGTAATCATAGAAATATGTGGGAGCCATATGAATTTCCAGATTCCTCTATTGGTTATTGATCGGAGAAGTGTGTCGGTCATGTCCGCATAATTCACGAATCGTAGGGAGACACACTTAAGGATTCGATGTTGTTTAGTAGATATGGAATGTAAGTAGGGATAACGAATGTTGTTCGGAGTCTCGGATGGGATTCGGGATATCACGAGGAGATCCGGAATGGTCTAGAGAATAAGATTCATATAAGGAAAGTCCGATTCTGGAGTTCGGGAATGATTTCGATGTTTTCATCGGAGAGGTTCTAGAAGGGTCTAGAAGGTTCACTGGACCGGAAGGGGAATGCTCCATGAACGTGTCATGGGTAAGTGGAATGATTGGATCATATCCTAGGTCACTTGGTTTGGGCATTTGCGAGAGAGAATTAAAGCTCTAAATTGAAAGTCAAAAGGGAGATTTGAAAAGTCAAACTGGAACAATAGTTTCCTAGTGCAAGAAGGAAAGATTCCTTCCTTCTATCTAACTTGGGTTTGGGTTTGGATTCAAACTCTCCCCTCCCAAGGCTGCCCCCCCCCTCTCATAAATAGAGGGGGAGGGCTGCCCCAAAGACAACAACACCAAGCCCTCCCCACTGTGCGTCGTCGCCACCGGCCCGTCGCCGTCGCCCTAGACACCGCCGACACCTCCTCCTCCTCTCCGGCCTTCTAAACCTAGATCGCCGGAAACCCTAGATCCACCATAACTCGCACCGGCTTAGGCGAAGCCCTGCGAGATCTTCCCTGTACTTCCGACACCATGTCGTCGTGCTGCCGGCATCGCAGGGGGAGAACTACAACCTTTGATGCCTGCTGGAACAAGGGAGAGGAAGGTCTTCATCAAGTACCGAACGTGTGATCGACTGCGGAAGCGCTGCCGGAATGCAGCGCCGGAAGGATTGTCTACGCGATCTTGAGATCGGCAAGTGTACGACTACATCACCCACGAGAATCTGCTCTCATTAACCGCTTTGGAATCTTCGAGGGTGAGTACTCTAATCGACTCGTTGCTACAATCTAGTAGATAGATCTTGGCTTGTTTGTGTGCATGCGGTAGAATTTTTTTATTTTCCATGGTACGAACCCCTACAGTGGTATCAGAGCCGTGTCTATATGTAGATATGTTGCACGAGTAGAACACAATGGTCATTGTGGGCGTTGATGCTTTTGTTGTCGATTGCTTCTTGTGTACTTTGCATCTTGCGGGATGGTGGGATGAAGCGGCCCGGGCTAACCTTACATGACATTGTTCATGAGACTTGCTCCACGCTTGACATGCAACTTGTATTGCATAAGTGGCTCTACGGGTGCCTGTTTCTCCCAACATAGTTAAGATTAAATTTACAATGGGTGATTGACAAGACTAGTATCAACGTTGTGGTTCTTGTTCGTAAGTTAGAACGACACTTATTGAAAGCCCCAAACCACGTAAAACATGCAAAGGAAATTAGAGGCGTCTAACTTTGTTTTGCAGGGGTGTGTTGTGATGTGATATGACCATGATTTTGATTATATATGATGTATGCAATGTTCCTTATTGTAAGTCGGCAACCGGCAGGAGCCATATGGTTGTATTTTTAATTCTGTTAAGACCTGCGTGTCTATTATTCAAAGTAGTTGTAATAGTTGATGCTGGTGGACGACAACCATGAAGCGGCGCCATTGACCTTGACGCCATGCCGGTGATGATGGAGATCATGTTCGTTCTTGAAGATGGAGATCGGAAGTACAAGAAGAAAGGCCATATCATATCACATATTATGAATTGCATGTGATGTTAATCCTTTTATGCATATTGTATTGCTTAGTTCACGACGATAGCATTATAAGATGATCCCTCTCACAAAATTTCAAGTTATAAAGTGTTCATCCTTAGTAGGCACCATTGCTAAAGCTTGTTGTTTCGAAGCACCACGTGATGATCGGGTGTGTTAGATTCTGCGAGTGTATACAACAGGAGCAAGCCAGATTTGCTTATGCGGAAGCTAAGGTTTTATCTTGACAAGCCTAGCATGTACAGACATGGTCTCGGAACACGGATCACCGAAAGGTAAAGCATGAGTCATATAGTAGATATGATGAACATGTTGATTGTTCGCCATTGAATCTACATCAACTCTCGTGATGATCGGTTTTGATGTGGTGGATTTGGTTCATGTGATCACTAAAACAATGTGAGGGATATTGTTTTGAGTGAGAGTTCACCTAGATTAATTTAACTATTAATTAGAACTCAATTTGTCATAAACTTAGTCTAAACTATTGCAAATATGTTGTAGATCAATGGCAGCCCCAACCATCAATTTTAATGCGTTCCTAGAGAAAGAAAAAGTTGAAAAACAATGGAAGCAACTTCGCAGATTGGTTCCACAATTTGAGGATTGTCTTCAATGATGGTAATTTGACCTATGTGCTGGATGCACCGCTATGTGACCCACCTGCAGCTGGTGCTACCGATGAGGTAAAGAATGTTTTCCTCGCTCGGAAGAATCAGTACTCCACAGTTTAGTGTGCTATCTTGTATGGTTTGGAATCGGAGCGTCATAAAAGGTTTGAGAACTATGACCCACATGATATTGTCCGTGAAATCAAAATGATATTTGAGGCTCACGCGACAGTTGAGAGTTATGAGGCTTCTGAGAAGTTCTTTAACTGCAATATGGAAGAGGGCAGCTTTGTCAGTGAGCACGTGCTTAAGATGTCTGGGCACGCAAGCAAGCTCCGAAGCTTGGGTATAGTGATTCCTAATGCTTTGGGGATTCACCGTGTCCTCCAATCACTACCACCAAGTTACAAGAACTTTGTGATGAGCTACAATATGCAAAACATGGACAAGTCGTTGCCCAAACTCTTCTCCATGTTAATGTCTGCGGAACTAGAGATCAAGAAAGAGCATCAAGTGTTGTTGGTAAATAAGACCACCAAATTCAAGAAGCAGCCTTAGCCAGTATTAAAAAAGATCTTAATGTCCCTTTTGCAATGGAAATTCTGATACTTGGAACTTGGGGCATTTGGATTTGCAGAAATAATGAAATTTTCAATAATCAGCATGCGTCGATGGAGACCTGGAAGGCTATTGTAGCCCAGGAATTAAGATGGGTCCTTTATAGAATTAAGAAGAAGTATCATCAGGGCCTTAAAGATTGGATTTAAATTAATTTAGATAGGAGATAGCTGCTTAGAATGTTATCCCTCTTCTTTGAGGTGGATTGAGCTTGTAAATATTCCCTTGTAACTCTCTATAATATATAAAAATTGCAGTGGGGTTTTTTGCCCTACTGTTCTACCCTCAAAAAAAAATCAAGAAGCAAGGCAAGTCTTAGAAAAAGGGAAACTTCAAGAAGGGAGGTAAGAAAGTTACCGCACCGGCGAAGAAGACCAAGGCTGGGCCTAAGGCTGATACTGAGTGCTTTTAGTGCAAGGGAGAAGGTCACTGGAAGCGGAATTGCGCTAAGTACTTGGAGGATTTGAAGAACGGCAACATCAAGAAGAAAGGTATATTCGATATACATGTTATTGATGTGTATCTCACTAGTACTCGTAGTAGTGCCTGGGTATTTGATACTGGTTCAGTTGCTCACATTTGTAACTCGAAACAGGTGCTGCAGACGGAAAATAGCAAAGAACGAGGTGACGATGCGCGTTCGAAATGGATCAAAGGTTGATGTGATCGCGGTCGGCACGCTACATCTTCATCTACCATCGGGATTAATTTTATACTTAAATAATTGTTATTTGGTGCCTGTGTTGAGCATGAACATTATATCTGGATCATGATTATTGCGAGACGGTTACTTGTTTAAGTCCGAGAATAATGGTTGTTCGATTTATATGAGTAATATGTTTTATGCACATGCACCTTTGATAGATGGTCTATTCTTATTGAATCTCGATTGTAGTAATACACATATTAATAACCTTGAAGCTAAACGTTTGAAATTGAGCGATAACTCGAACTATATGTGGCACAGTCGTCTTGGTCACATTGGAGTGAAGCGTATGAAGAAACTCCATTCCGATGGACTTCTTGAATCACTTGATTTTGAATCACTTGACAGATGCAAAGCATGTCTGATGGGTAAAATGACTAAGACTCCATTTTCGGGTATGATGGAGTGAGCTATAGACTTATTAGAAATCATACATACCGATGTGTGTGGTCCAATGAGTGTAGCATTGCACGGTGGTTATCGTTATGTTCTTACCTTCACGGATGACTTGTGTAGATATGGGTATATCTAATTCATGAAATATAAGTCCAAAACTTTTGATAAGTTTAAGGAATTTCAAAGTGAGGTAGAGAATCAACGTAACAAGAAGATTAAATTTCTATGATCTGATCGTGGAGGTGAAAATCTTAGTTACGAGTTTAGAGAGCATTTGAAGAAATGCGGAATACTTTCACAATTGACACCGCCGGGAACACCACAACATAATGGTGTGTCCGAACGTCGTAATCGAACTCTCTTAGATATGGTTCGTTCTATGATGTCACTTACAGATTTACCGCTATCGTTTTGGGGTTATGCATTAGAAACAGCCGCATTCACTTTAAATAGGGCACCATCTAAATCCGTTGAAATGACACCGTATGAATTATGGTTTGGGAAGAAACCTAAATTGTCGTTTCTTAAATTTTGGGGTTGCGAAGCTTATGTAAAGAAGTTATAGCCAGACAAGCTTGAACCCAAAGCGGAAAAAATGCGTCTTCATAGGATACCCGAAGGAAACTATTGGGTATACCTTCTATCATAGATCTGAGGGCAAAATCTTCGTTGCCAAGAATGGATCCTTTCTAGAGAAGGAGTTTCTCTTGAAAGAAGTGACTGGAAGGAAAGTAGAACTCGACGAGGTTGTTGAACCTTCTCTCGAACTTGCGAGTAGCATAGCACCGGAAGTAGTTCCTGTGGCGCCTACACCAATAAGAGAGGAAGCTAATGATGTTGATCATGAAACTTTGGTTGAAGTAACTACAGAACCTCGCATGTCAACGAGAACTCGTACCACTCCTGATTGGTATGATCCCGTTATGAGTGTCATGTTGGTGGACAACACCGATGACCCCGCAACATATGAGGAAATGATGATGAGCCCAGATTCCAATAAATGGCAAGAAGCCATGAAATCCGAGATTGGATCCATGTACGAAAACCAAGTATAGACTTTGGTAGACTTACCTGATGGCCGGAAGGCTGCCGAGAACAAATGGATTTTCAAGAAGAAAACAAATGATGATGGTAATGTTACTGTCTATAAAGCTCGACTTGTCGCAAAAGGGTTTCGACAAATTCAAGGAGTTGACTATGATGAGACTTTCTCACCGGTAGCGAAGCTAAAGTCTGTGAGGATTTTGTTAGCAATCGCTGCATATTATGATTATGAGATATGGCAGATGGATGTCAAAACAGCATTCCTTAATGGAGACATTGATGAAGAGTTGTATATGATGCAACCCAAAGGTTTTGTCGATCCTAAAGATGCTAACAGGGTATGCAAACTTCAACGGTCCATTTATGGATTGAAGCAAGCATCCCGAAGTTGGAATCAACGTTTTGATAAGGTAATCAAAAGCTTTGGTTTTATACAAACTTATGGAGAAGCTTGTATTTACAAGAAAGTGAGTGGGAGCTGTAGCATTCTTAATACTATATGTAGATGGCATATTGTTGATTGGGAATGATCTGGACCTTCTTAATAGTGTCAAGGATTATTTAAATAATAGTTTTTCAATGAAAGATCTTGGCGAAGGAGCTTACATATTAGGCATAAAGATTTATAGAGATAGATCAAGACGCCTAATATCATTGTCACAAAGTACATATTTGGACACAGTTCTAAAGAGGTTTGGAATGGAAGATAGCAAGAAAGGGTTCTTGCCCATGTTGCCCAATATGACCTTGAGTAAAACTCAAAGTCCTGCAATAGCAGAAGATAGAGAAAGGATGAGTAACACTCCCTATGCCTCAGCGATAGGATCTCTTATGTATTCCATGCTATGTACTAGACCCGACATTGCATATGCTGTTAGTTTGACTAGAAGGTATCAAAGTGATCCAGGAGTGGATCATTGGATAGCGGTCAAAAGCATCCTTAAGTACTTGAGAAGAACTAAGGATATGGTTCTTTCTTATGGAGGTGATGAACAACTTGTTGTTAATGGTTACACCGATGCTAGTTGGAACACCGATCCGGATGATTCTAAATCTCAATCTGGATACGTATTTACTTTGAATGGTGCAGCAGTTAGCTGGAGGAGTGCAAAGCAATGCATTGTGGAGAGATATTCAACTGAATCGGAATACATAGCTGCTTTAGAGGCTTCACAAGAGGCGATATGGATGAAGGAGTTCATTTTTGGAAACACTGTGTGGTTCCAAGTGCGCTGGACCCAATGTCTATCTATTTTGATAACATGGGCGCCATAGCCAATGCGCAAGAACCAAGGTCACACAAGAAGCCGAAGCACATCAAGATACGTTTTCATGCTATTCGAGAGCATGTCCAAGATGGTGACATAAAGATTTGCAAACTACACACAGATCTGAATGTGGCGGATCCGTTGACTAAACCTCTCCCGAGGGCAAAACATGACCAGCACCAAACCGCCATGGGTGTTCGGTATATTACCATGTAATCTAGATTAGTTGACTCTAGTACAAGTGGGAGACTATTGGAGATATGCCCTAGAGGCAATAATAAAAGTTGTTATTATTATATCTTTGTGTTTATGATAAATGTTTACATTCATGCTATAATAGTATTAACCGGAAACATTAATACTTGTGTGATTTATAAACTAAATTAGAGTCCCTAGTAAAGCCTCTTTGTAATACTAGCTTGTTGGTTAATACATGATCGTGGTTTCCCGATTATGAACATTGAGATGTTGTTAATAACAAGATCATATCATTAGGAGAATGGTGTGATGGACATAATCCTATAGATAAGCGTAGCATTAAGATTAAGTCACTTCAATAGTTCGTTTGCTATAAGCTTTCTGATACATAGTACCCTAATTCCTTCGACCATGAGATCATGCTAATCACCATCACCTGAAGGATGCTTTAATGACATCAAACACCACACCCTAACTGGGTGGCTATAAAGATGGCATTGAGTGTTCGGAAAGTATGTGTTGAGGCACATGGATCAAGAGTGGGATTTCTCCATCCATATGACGGATAGATATACTCTGGGCCCTCTCGGTGGAATGTCATCCAATTAGCTTGCAAGCATGTGACTGGCTCACAAGGGATCACATATTATGGGAACAAGAAAAGAGTACTTATCGGTAACAAGGTTGAACTAGGTATGCAGAGATACCGACGATCAAACCTCGGATAAGTAAACTATCATGAGACAAAGGGAAATTGGTATCGTATGTAAGTTGTTCATTTGATCGCAAAGTAATCATAGAAATATGTGGGAGCCATATGAATTTCTAGATTCCTCTATTGGTTATTGATCGGAGAAGTGTCTCGGTCATGTCCGCATAATTCACGAATCGTAGGGAGACACACTTAAGGATTCGATGTTGTTTAGTAGATATGGAATGTAAGTAGGGATACCGAATGTTGTTCGGAGTCTCTGATGGGATCCGGGATATCACGAGGAGATCCGGAATGGTCTAGACAATAAGATTCATATAAGGAAAGTCCGATTCCGGAGTTCGGGAATGATTTCGATGTTTTCATCGGAGAGGATTTAGAAGGGTCTAGAAGGTTCACCGGACAAGAAGGGGAATGGTCCATGAATGCGTCATGGGTAAGTGGAATGATTGGATCATATCCTAGGTCACTTGGTTTGGGCATTTTCGAGAGAGAATTAAAGCTCTAAATTGAAAGTCAAAAGGGAGGTTTGAAAAGTCAAACTGGAACAATAGTTTCCTAGTGCAAGAAGGAAAGAGTCCTTCCTTCTATCCAACTTGGGTTTGGGTTTGGATTCAAACTCTCCCCTCCCAAGGCTGCCCCCTCTCATAAATAGAGGGGGGAGGGCTGCCCCAAATACAACAACACCAAGCCCTCCCCACTGTGCGCCGCCGCCGGCCCGTCGCCGTCGCCCTAGCTGCCACCGACACCTCCTCCTCCTCTCTGGCCTTCTAAACCTAGATCGTCAGAAACCCTAGATCCACCATAACTCGCACCGGCTTAGGCGAAGCCCTGCGGGATCTTCCCTCTACTTCCGACACCACGCCGTTGTGCTACCGGAATCGCGAGGGGAGAACTATAACCTCCGCTGCCTGCTGGAACAAGGGAGAGGAAGGTCTTCATCGAGTACCGAACGTGTGACCGACTGCGGAAGCGCTGCCGGAACGCAGCGCCGGAAGGATCGTGTACATGATTTTGAGATCGAAAAGTGTATGACTACATCACCCACAAGAATCTGCTCTCGTTAACCGCTTTGGAATCTTCGAGGGTGAGTACTCTAATCGACTCGTTGCTACAATCTAGTAGATAGATCTTGGCTTGTTTGTGTGCATGCGGTAGAATTTTTTTAGTTTTGCATGCTATGAACCTTACATGGGCATGATACGTCGGAAACGTATCTACAATTTTTGATGTTCCATGCTTGTTTAGTATCTACTTTGCTTTGATTTGCTTTCTCCACACTTTGAGGTTCTTTTCATATGTTTTCTAGTACTAACCTATTAACAAGTTTCCACAGTGCCAGTTGCCTGTTTTCTGTTGTTTTTTGTTTCAGAAAAGCTAGTAAGGAAATATTCTCGTAATTGGACGGGACAAAAGCCAAAGTCAATATTTCACCGAGGAGAACATGGAGTCCAGAGGAGAGACGGCGGGGCGCCACAGGGTGGCCACACCCCCCAGGCACGGCCTAGGGTGGGCCCGCGCCTGGGCAGGGTGTGGGCCCCCTGGCAGCCTCCCAGCCTCGCCTCTTCGCCTATAAGAAGCCCCCAATGCCTAAACCCTAAGCACCCGATCAATATTCCACAAAACCGTCTGTAGCCGCCGCCACCATCGTCCCTAGATCGGGGGGATCTGAAGCTCTTCTCGGCACCCCGCCGGAGGGGAGATCATCTCAGAGGCCTTCTTATTCATCATGCCAGCCTCCGGTATGAAGCGTGAGTAGTTCCACCTTGGACTATGGGTCCATGTAGTAGCTAGATGGTTGTATCTCCTCCTTGTGCTTTCATGTCTAGATCTTGTGATCTTCGTTCATGATCAAGATCTCATCTATTTGTAATCATGCATGTTGTGTTTGCGGGGATCCGATGGATATTGAGATTACTATGTCAGATTGATTAATGGTTTTGTCTATTTGATTCTATCATGTCTGTGTTGTTTGTGATCTTGCATGATCTCCGTTGTTAGTAGCTATCTTGGCCAAGTAGTTGCTAGTGACTCCAAGAGGGGGTATTTATGCTCGATAGTGGGTTCATGCCTCTACTTAATCAAGGGAATTGAAAGAAATTTCTACGGTTGTAGATGTGTTGTTGCCACTAGAGAGAAAACAACGGTCTCTTGTTCATGGAACAAGTGGATTGTTTACCTTACACACTTTGCTTAAAGAAGTTCTCTGTTGCTTGCAACTTAATACTGGAGGGGGTTCGGATGATAACCTTAAGATGGACTTCTAGTCATAGATGCAGTTGGATGGTGATCTATGTATATTATTGTATTGCCCAATCGAATCTCATAGGATATTTATGTCTAGTATTGCATTGTTATGCCTTGCTCAGTCCTGTCAATTGCCCTGCTGTAATTTGTTTACCCAGCATGCCATGTTTGTTTATCTAAGGAGAATACCTCTAATGAACTATGGACCCCGGTCCAATCTTTACCATTGATACATATTCCAGTATTACTGTTTACTTGCTGCAAACCATCATCACCTTCCACACCATACAGTTAATCCTTTGTTACAACAACCGGTGAGATTAACAACCTCACTGTAAGTTGGGGCAAAGTCTTGAGTTTGTGTTGTGAAGGTTTCCACGTTGCTTCCAACACCTTTGAGACATTTCCTTCCTCCTACTGGTTCGATAACCTCGGTTTCTTACTGAGGGAAAACTTGCTGTTGTGCTGCATCATACCTTGCTCTTGGGGTTTCTCGATGAAGTGTTCAACACGCATCACGGCATTACAACAATATACATAGACCGCCATCCAACTGCATCTATGAATAGTAATCCACCTTCAGGTTATCATCTGAACCCCCTCTAGTATTAAATTGCAAGCAACGGATAACTGCTTTAAGCAATGCATGTAAAGTAAACAATGCAATTGTTCCATGAACAAAAGATCGTTGTTTTCTCCCTAGTAGCAACAACACATCTACAACCTTAGAGATTTCTGTCACTTCCCTAGATTCAATAGAGGCATGAACCCACTATCGAGCATAAATACTCCCTCTTGGAGTCACTAGCATCTACTTGGCCAAGATAGCTATTAGAAACGGAGAGCATGCAATATCTCAAACAACACAGACATGATAGAATCAATAAGATATAACCATTAATCAATTTGACATAGTAATTTCAATATCCATCGGATCCCCGCAAACACAACATGCATGATTAGAAATAGATGATATTAATCATGAACGGAGCTCACAAGATCTAAACATGGTAGCACAAAGGAGGAGAAACAACCATCTGGCTACTATATGGACCCATAGTCCAAGGTGGAACTACTCACGCATCATACCGGAGGCTGGCATGGTGATGAAGAAGGACTCTGGGATGATCTCTCCCCTCAGGCAGGGTGCCGGGAAGAGCTTCAGATCCCCCCAATTTAGGGACGATGTTGGCGATGTCTACAGACTGTTTCATGGAGATATGATCGAGTACTTAGGGTTTAGGTATCGGGGGCTTCTTATAGGCGAAGGGGAGATAGAGGGGGTGCCTGAGGAGGCCGCACCCCCCAGGCGCGGTCCAGGCCTGGCCACGCGGCCAGGGGGTGTGGGCCTCTCATGGCCCTCCTCCGTCTCATCTTATGGCTCCGTGTTCTCCTCCGTGAAATATTGATTTTGGCTTTTGTCCCATCCAATTTCGAGAATATTTATGTTCTGGCTTTTCTGGAACCAAAAATAGCAGAAAATAGGCAACTGGAACTGTGGCATCTTGTTAATGGGTTAGTCCCAAAAAAGTATAAAAATACCTCAAAGTATAGACAAAGCAAAGAAAAGTGGATACTAAACAAGCATGGAACATCAAAAATTATAGATACGTTTACGACGTATCAGTGTCCCATTTCTAGACTTAGGGTTAGGTTTCATAGGGATTTGGGATTTTACATTTTTTCGTCGATATAGATCAATTAAAGTTGATTTCTTTGCTGATTAGGACATCACTTACCTTGACTATGCTCCTGATGTCGTTGATTACCTCACATTTTTCGGGATAGTTGTGGGCTATGAGGAGGTCTGTCGCGCCCACAAACGCGAGCCGCACAAATGCGTTGTCTTTGAAGGGACAAACACAGGAAGACAATTCTACCTGTGTCAAGTTAGAATGTAAGTTTTAATTTGGTTTTTAATATGGTATTAGTTTGTTAGGTCAATTAGATGCAGTCCATCCTAGGGTAGTTGACTTAGTGGTAATAATATAGGTAGTGTTGCATCCAAGCACTAATACATCCATGCGGTATTTTTCTTGTTTTTACTTAGGTGTATGCACTATTTTTCTTGTACACTATTTAATTGTTTTAGTTGACTTAGTGGCGACAATAATATAGTCCAATTTACCTGATATAACATGGAGATCAATGTAGTTTCTTTAGTTGGTTGTATGCATGATTTACTTGCTAATCCAGCATTAAATTGTTATATGGATTTAGATCACACAAATTCTGCAGTTATTGTAGATCCTTTCTTTAGATCGCTCAATTTCTCCAAACTTTGTTCATCTTTTACTTTGCAGGAGGTAATGAACTATGCCTTTCAGTCTTGGTTAGATCAGAGTGCCCTGACACTCTAAAAAAATTAGGTAGATTGCGATAAATTTACAATGAGAGCAATAGTGCCAGAATTGATGAGAGTATGAGAGAGGTAAGATGTTGAAGGATCTTGCTGAAGATAAAGAGAAGGTGGAGAAGAATTATGTCAGCCTTTTAGTAAATGTGCACAAGTTCATGGATGCCACTGAGAATAAGGTGTTGGAAGAGAACCTGGTCGGGGTTAGGGAGAACATTGAGTTGTAGGATATAGGAGAGATGGAGAAGGGAAAACAAATGCTGAGAAAGAAGTTGAGGTTCTCAAGAGTGCAGTTCAAAAACTCAGAATTCGCAGAAATCCTAGATACAAATAATGAAGGAGAGACAAGAAATGAGACGATGAAAGAAAGACTATGAAGGAGGAAAATAAAAAAACTAGAGTTTATGTTGTTTGACATGCTCCAAGTTAGTGATGGTCACAAGGACAAAGTGAAGAGAATCAAATCAAACTGTGATGATTCATTATGTACTTGATATATTTGTGTAATGTATGTGTTGAGCCCTTGTGTTAGGTTGGTACCACTTAATTTTATGGGTATGTGTTGAACCAAGTGGTAATGTATGTGTTGAACTATTTGTGTAATGTGTTGAACCCAATTTGAATCCGTGTGTTAGATTTAAATTTGAATCCTTGTGTTGAACAATTTGTGGGGTAATGTTGAATGTTAAATTCCCTGTAGTTTTTAAAAGCCTTGTAGAGTTCGAATTTATGTTTCTAGAATGACCATCTAGGTTTCATGGGGTAGTGTTGAATGTTAAATGCCCTCGAGGGATCTCGATAACCATTTTTTATGTCTCTAGAATGACCAACCAGGGGCCTTGATAACCATTTTTAATGTCTCTAAAGTCTCCATCTAGGGTTGTTGAGTATCGACAAATATTTTTATTTTATCTAAAATATAAAATCGCCATCATTTTTAATCTCTCTAAAATCACCATCTAGGGTTGTCGAGATCCCTCGAGCGGTCTCGATAACCATTTTTTAATGTCTCTAAAACAACCATTTTATAACTATTTTAGATGCATCTAAAATTCATGAGAAAATAGGAACCATCTATGTACCTATTTTTTATGCATTTAAATTTCATTAAAAATAACAACAATGATGGAGAAATAGAAGTAATGATTTAGGATATTTTACTGCATCCGAAAATCAACTAAAATAGACACTATAAGGAGGATTGCACACACATTTTGAACATAGTTTTAGACATATAGAAACTTAGAGTGTCGATTCACTACCCAGGTAGGTATATGGCGGAGTGAGAAACATGGATTCATTTTAGTTTGATTTCCTAGTAGAACATAGATTTCTGGTGTACAAAAATGGTTTTAGAAATTTGGTTCAAATTTATTTTGCCCAAAGGTAACTCACGTGGAAAAAATTCAACCCCATAGTTGACTTTGACCAAAAAAAATCCGAACCAAATTTGTTAAACCACCTTTTACCCCAAAAATCCGCGTTCTACTAGGAAATCAAGCTAAAATTGATCCATGTTGCTTAATTACCCATATACCCATGGGTGCATAGGTAGCAAGTCATTTCTGTAGCAACCGATTGTATTACAAACAAAGTTATACCAAATGTTGTCCAACACATTGACACCAAGCATTGTCCAACGCACATAGTCATTGTCCAACTGACAGCCTTACACTCACAGTTTTGCAAACATAGACATGCCTAAATTAACACAAAGTTTGACACACACACACCCTTAATCAATCTTCTTAAAGCTGCCATGCTTACAAGCATTCAGATAACCTTGCATCCTTGGCGTTTTCTTAGATGTCCTCATGCCAACTCTAGTAGTAGTACTGAATTATGATGCATCAATAGGTCTTGGTGTTGAGAAAGGCCTTGTGCCTGGAGAAGTACCAAATGTTGTTGCTGGTGCACTAGCAGTAGAGGAAAAGGTCTTGGTTACGAGTTTCGCTTGTTTTTGCAGCTCCACTTGGTGTACAAGAAGGATATCTTGGTGCATTGGTTGTAGATCCATCTATTGTTGCACTTGTAGTGCTAGAGGACTCGCTGATATTTTTCCTGTTAGGCTGAGCAAATATACTCTATTTAGTTACAAACTAAATCTATATCACTAATACATGTAAAACTACAATGAGTTCACTTACCTGATGATCATATTTCCTAATTTGTAGACTTGGCCTCAATGGAACCTAATACCTAGTATACCTATGATCTACTAGCTTGTAATTGCTACAACTGATAGATCCCATTCTAGATGTATCCCTAGGACATGTATATAAATTGAACTTTCCTTCTGGTTGTATTTTTTCTCCTGGTTTATCTTTGAACACAAATGGGTCAATGTCCTGTGTATTGGTCTTAGTACAACGTTGAGGGCAGGAATTGGGTATATTATATGCTTGAAAGTTTCCTTATACATTCATTTTTTGAAAAAATCATGGACATAGTCTTCTGAATGTTGTTTCACTCTCATGATTGCAACCTGATTGCAAGGAATCCCTATCAGATCCCATTTTCTACAACTACATGTCCTCTTTCTCGGTTCCAACTACATGTCCTCTTTCTCGGTTCCATTGCAACTACTCTTCCACTTCCACTAGTCACTTACCATAGAACAGTCTCACAGTTTTTAGCACTTGCAATCTTTGGACCACCTCTTTACCTCTTCTAACTTCTCATTATATAAAGGAGTTATCTCCCATCTAGTTGTTGCTACCTTATCCCTAGTTTCACTACACTTCACCATGAGTTTGTTTCTTATGCCTTCTAGCATATTCCTTATGTGATTGATTCTCACATTCAAGATCATCCTATTGAACACTTCACTGATGTTGACCATAAGGTTTTCTTACAGTTAGTTCCAAATAGATGTCTTGCCCATGTTTCGGTGGGAATTTGCACTAGTCAATTGTATGCCTCTTCACGGTCATTTTTTATAGCCTCCATTGCAAGATCAAAACCATTCTTTGTGTAAGAGTAGCTAGCGGTATCCATATATTTTTTAAGATCTGGTCCCCTAAATCTAGCTAACTGGAAATTGTCATAAATATACCTGGGATAGTGCCTTTGTGTGGAGAATTTGGGAAAACTTGTGAAACTGCTTTCAACATTCCCTACATTTATGCCAGTTATGCCATTAAATATTATGTAGTAGCACTATATTTATTCCAATAATGCTAACATGGCATGTACATAAAATAAATAATGGAAATAAACTATACAAACTAATCTTCTACATATCTGAAATGATTATGCAATTGCGAAAACTTGCCATACTCTCCAATGCGATATCTAAGCTGGGTTAAGAACCAAAGCCAGCTAGCAGTCTCTTCCTTGTCAACTGCACCATAAGAAATGGGAAATATGTTGTTGTTCCCATCTCTCCCAGTTGCAGCAAGAATTTGCTGGCTAGTGGCGAATTCTATGAAACAACCATCTAATCATACAATGTGTAATAGTGGACCGATGCAATTATTAAATGTGACAAAATAGCACTAATTTATTTTAAAGTGATACAAACAATGGAATATGGAATGTGAGCTAGCAAATAATTACCTATGAATGTTCTGCATCCATTGAGAAAACCCTGGATCACAGAATTTGAAAATATGAATAACCTATAGAATCTGGGATTTGGACTAGGATGCTCCACTAGCTTCTTTGTTGTTACAATACACTTGCTGCCTAGATTGGTATCAAGAATAGCCTGCAAATAATCCCTCAGTCTGGTGTATCATGCCTTCTGATCTCCAAGCACAACATTAAATGGATTCCTCCTTGATTTATATATAAACTTTGCTCCTTGGCACTTCATATCCATACTTCAAATTAGAATTTCAATCAAGGTATCAAAACAAGTATTTGGGGTCTATTTTGATTGCCTGTTCAGACTGGGCAGCTAGCCAATCAATACTAACTTTTGTGTTCTCACCATGAGTTATGCAAGTGTGCCGATTTCTAAATTCCCTAATGCACAAAGTATTCTCATGTGCAATATTGGAAGCAATGAGGTGGAATGGGAAGCCTTTGTTTCATGCCTTCTTTAGTGCAATCGAAAATAATCCTATCACTACTGTTCCATTAATATCCAAAGTTCCTTGGCTGAGAAATGTGGAAATTTATGATTGATACTATGAATTTATACACATATTTGAAGCATAAATTGATGCAAAATTGCAAATGAGGGTCAAAACTTCCTGGGATCATACCACAACCTCGTCTTCAATTTGTTCAGCTTCCTCTTCTTTCTAGTAGTAAGTGTGATTTTTTTTACGACTTTCCCATCATCATCACTTTCCCCCAAATCACCAGTTATTCTTTCCTCGTCAGTTGAGGGTATAAACTTAGTATTTTGTGCCTCCTCGGTCACATAATGTGATATACTAGTTGGGCCTAGCCCCAATGGCTTCATCTTCTTTGCAAAATTATCAGGTTTAGCAACTTCCTCAACATCATTGTCATTTTCTACTTCATCTTAAAATATCTTCTCCACATCAGTATCCCCTTCATTGTTTGCTTGTTCTGTTGCTTAAGTTTCTCCAATATTTTAGCAACCTCAGGATCTACTTCTTTTCCCTTTTTCTGCCTCTTAAATGTTTGTATTAGTTGTAGCTCCTCTTCAACCATCTTGTTCTGCTCTTCTGAAATATATTGTCAAGGATATATAAAATCATCCCCATCAGAGATGACTTCAACAGGAAGAATTTATTTTTTTTCCTTCTTGAAATTGCAGCTTTGTTGTGTGCCATTATAGAGCACATCTGAAAAATCAACCATTGGTACAATCTCTTCATTATCTGAAATGTAGTTAACATCGTATGTGTCAACTAAAGAATTCATTGGTTTGTCACTAATTATGTTTCTTCCTCTTCAATGTTCAGTTGAGTTGGCCATATAGTATTCTTCTTCAAAATATTGATATTCAATGCATGGTCATTTTTATATATGTCAAGCATCTCCCCTACCTTTCCCATGTTCTCAATCACCTCTATCCCGTGCTATCCTTACCCCTTTTCTGACATAGTACATGATATCCCTAATTCCATAACCATTATAAACTATAAGGGCTAGCAAATTCAACACTGTAATGTGAGATTCACATAGTTTTCTTTCCAAATTATCTTCACCGTTGAAAATTAAACCCGATCTCACAAATGTCATCATCTAGCCTAGACAACATAAAAAATGGACATGTGTAAATGTCTGACAACAATGTCTAAATATTAATTGACTAAACTGACATAGCTAGAATCTCTCAATATTAACAATATAGCTCATGCAAATGGTGGCTGCTTAAATATTAATACCATATCTCTAAACTATCGAAAGCTAAACTACCTAAATCTGGCATCATCGGATCTTGAAGTGAGGGGAGTGGGAACTCACTCTACTCTGTCGATGGGGGATGCCCATCGATGCTGCTCTTTGATGGTGAGGAGATCACCGCCCTTGCCTCAGGCGTCAATGTCGCTGTCGGTCGTGAACTCTTGCCGCCACTCGAGTCGTAGAGCATTGAGCCCACGCTGCCCGCGGAGGAACCTGCACCGCCTCCGCCGACGGAAGAATATGACTGGCTACACCGCTTCTTTTACCTCCACCATCGCCGCGAGTCGTTCCCGCCATCGCCGATACGGACAGAGAGGGGAGGGTAGTGAAGAGGATGGGCATGCGCGCGCATCAGGGGGAAACCGACTGAAACCTAAAACATTTCCCCCTTCTCATTATAATAAGCGGGTTAAGTAGTGGGCCCCACTATAGCCGTTAGCAGGTGTTGTCGGGAGCCGATGCCACGTTAGCTTTGACAGTGGGCCAAGGGCGTCAGATAGAGCGGCAATTCGCGTGCAGAGCAAATTAATTTGAAAGAAGTGTCATGCAACTTATAAGTTACCTGTAAACATGTATATTTGAAAACATAGGTGAAACATGGTAAGATGTTGGTGATTGCCCGGCTCTGCAGGTTAGTCCTCTTGGTATAGATTTTGGATCAAGTCCTCGTTCACAACCCCCAGTACTGCTAGCTAGGTATATATACGAGAGAAATACTTGCTGATAAGTATACAGGCATATTGCAGGCAGCAAGGAGGGGGCGTGTGGGGGGAAACGGGGCTAGTAGGAGAGCGACAGATGTGCGTGTAACGTACTAGTCCAGTGTTGGAGCAAAAACTGACAAGTACGAGAGCACATCCCCTCGCGAAAAGGGGCACATACATGACGGACGGGTACGGCTAGCCTCCTGTCTCGCTCGCTCTGGCTCTCGCTCTACAGTACACTACACCACGAGAAGTCGAGAAGGGAATATAGTTTACCGGGAGGTGATGAATGGATCGACATACACACACACGCATGCAGGAAAGAAAGAAAGAAAGAAAGAAAGAAAGAAAAATTCACGGCCCAGACACCAACCACTCCCTCTGCAGCTAGGGTGGATTTGACGGGGTGGTGAATGAAACGATAAGGTAGAGAGGAGGAGGCAGCGGCGGTGGACCTGTGGTAGAGTAGAGTAGAATAGAGGGAGGGAAGGGGCGTACGTGCGTGTGCGTGCGTATAAGGGAACAGTAGGGTCGTGCGGGTGACAGTGGCGATGGGCGACGTGTCGCGGGGCTACCAACGGGACGGGTACGTCGGGTACGCCCCGCTTGCGCCAGCCACAGCGACATACGGCGCACGCGCAAGCGTCTGTCTGTCTGTCTGTCGACGTTGGCCTACGCCTGCCGCGCACGAGACACAGAGAGACGGCCGGCCGCTCGCCCGCGTACGTCGGGGGTGCGCCGAATTCCTCCTCGTATCACACCGCCGCTGCGCCGGCACGGCACGGCGGGCGCCGCTCCACGGGACGTGCCAGCCGCGCGCGCGCGCTGGCGCTGACCACCACCCCACCACCTTACCTCGTACCCGCCGGCCGTCGGTCGCCCGGCGCCATGATGCTTGCCACTCGATCGCGTGCATCGTCATCGTCCGATCCCAGGCAGCTAGCTAACTAGATCGCCTCACGTCTGACCGCACCTTACCTCGTACACCGCCGGCCGTCGATCGCCCGGCGCCATGATGCTTGACACTCGATCCCGTGCATCATCATCATCGTCCCAGGCAGCTAGCTAGCTAGCTCTCACGTCTGACCGCACCTTACCTCGTACACCGCCGGCCGGCCGTCCAACGGCCGGCGCGCGTCCATACGTAAGCTCCGGCTCGTGCATGCAAATGCAACATGTGCTTCTCAGACCAAAATAATTGTTAAGCGCGGTTCAGCTTCAGAGATGCATGGTGCATACGTATCTGTTTCACGCCCATTAATTTTCTTCGGATCGAACTATATACTATATACACATGATGCACGAATTAAGATGTACTACTACGCCTCAAAATCATGCACGTGAGACGTGACGATGGTGCTCTTTGACACCGTGTCTCGGTTTAGGTAAAAACCCTAGGTCTCACCTTAGGTCTCGGTTCGGGAAACCACTGATCTGACTCTGCGGTTACAACGGACGGCATGGGCGGATCCACCTTCTCTGTTGCCAGGGCAGCCGCTCGGGCTTCCCGGCGGCGCAACGTCTTGTGTTACGCTATATTTTATAGCATTTTGTCCTAAAAAATGGCCGTCCAGGCTTCTAGAAAGTTCTAGGTCCACCATTGACGGACGGTGCTTATGCACTAATTTCTTTCTAGAGGCGTCTCTCTGAAGAATGCCGGAGTTAAGATCACCATTGGTAGTGGTTTATTATTCAGTGCTTCTGCATGTTTCTAATCCATTTGGCGGGACTTTTTCTTCTTTCAATTTTGTTCTTTTTAGTTATGTGTATCCTTGACGTACGAACAAGACTACTATCATAAACATGTTTGGAAATTAGTTAAATGGAGTGGAAAAAACAATTAAGGCTAGAATTCACATTGGTGTTTCTGTCTTGTGTTGGTATATTTGAAGATACAGAAATGACATGATCCTTAACAAATCAAAAACCTTTTGCAGGTTATCCATATGGTGGCTCATTGGGTTCAGCTTTGGAAATGTCTGCTCCCGCCAGATCAGCGGGATATTATAGCTACTGGGTGCGGCAATTTACTGATGGTCGCGCATCACATATTCGGCCAATCGTACTTGCAGCCGCATAGTCGACTTTAGGATGTCTAGAGCTTCACTGTTTTGTCTTTTTTCGTTGTCTAATACATGTATCAAATTTAAGAGATCCCTGATGTGTAATATTTACTGTGTACTAGATGTTAGATGATGTTTTTTATTTACTAATAAAGATTGCGTGCATCTAGCGATGCGGAGGCTGGGGTTTTACTTCCCTTTTCGAGAAAAGAAAACGTCAAGACTACTTCTTGATATTTTGTTGTTCCATAGGATAGATGTAACCTATATAATTTTGATACTAATATATTTACTTTATCAAAAAATACACGAATTGGAAACAAAAGTGGGACTGCTGCGGATAGGACTATCTTCTATCTTCTGCGAGGCAAGGTAACGCGCGAGTAACACTGACAGACAATCTTTTAAGTCACAAGTTCGTTGTGACGAGTACTGACAGAGAGAAAGATGTGGTGTACTTCACGGGCGAGAAGGACCGAAGGAGAATGTTAAGATAGGTCCGTCGATCAATGGGTCGGTCGTCACGGTCTACCTTATCACGTGAGGGGGGAGCCTTGTCGCGGTCCCAGGTGTCGAGCGCGCGGTGGATGACGATGATGAACTGGATGTGAAAGGTGAAAAAAGTGCGTACGTAACGTGGGACGACAAGTTGACGGCCAGACCCAGAGGGTACAGCTGCAGGCGGGGTAGAAGGATAGGGCCGGCCGGGGAGTCGCGCACTGTTCACGCAGCACACGACCGGTGCGGTGATGATGAGGTGAGGGGAGGGCCAAGGGAATGGGCCGGAGACGTGTCAGGCCGCGCAAGGGTCCAGTCGTCCATTCCTCGCCCGCGACGGAAATGGCAATGAAGGCTCGCGTTTTGATTTCCTTTGCCACGCGGCACAAAACCTTCACACCACCGAGACCACCTCCAACCTCCCGAGCTCTTGCAGACTCCTTATCTCACGACCCTTTAAAACGCCGATAAGAGCTGAGTTTTTTATCGTTTGCGGGCTGAGTTTTTGTCTGGCGGAGTAAAAACGGCAGAAGCAATAAAACACGAAATTTAAATATCCACGCGAGATTCATACATACATGGCATTGTTCTTGCGATGATCATAGATACATAACGCAAAGTAGAGCTATGCAGCAATCTGCACATATCAGCGCCCTAACCCTAACCCTAAAGACGTGTCAGGCCGAGCACGGGTCCAGTCCATTTGCCCACGATGAAAATGGCAATAAAGGCTCACGTTTTCTTTCCTTCGCCACGGCATATGCACTGAGGCCATCTTAGGGTGTTTAAGTGGGAAAATTTAAACTAAAATTTGGCAAATAAACTAGAAGTATGATTTTAGTGGGATTCCACTTAACATTTTTTTTTTTTAAAAGTATATATTAATATTACACGGATACCAATTACACCCAGCATCTGCAACAACGCATCCCTAGCGGCCCTACGGATGCACACGGCTCAGAAAAAATTACAAAAAAGAAAAGTCCCGCTACAGAAAACTAATCCTCAAAGCAACAACACTAGCACTATCCTAACAACACCAGTAGTCCTCCACTCCAATAACAACGCCTTCAAGAAGGAAACAGTGCCCAAGCGCCGTCATTGCCCGATCAAAGATCATAGGCTTTCACCCTGGAGAAAGTCCTTAATCACAAAACAATGCCTTCAACAAGATCATTGTCAGGCACAACCAGTTAAGTCCAGACCTTGGATTTTCACCCTGCAAGATAAGACTAGGAACTCCCCCAGTGTTGTCTTCATGTACCAACAGTCACTGCAACGAGTCCCAGATCACGCAGCCGTTCTCCGTCGCTGATGACCCACAAGTGTAGGGGATCGCAACAGTCTTTGCGGGTAGTATTACCCAATTTATTGATTCAACATAAGGGGAGCCAACGAATACTTGCAAGCCTTAACAACTGAGTTGTCAGTTCAGCTGCACCTGGAAATAGTTCTTGCTCACAGAAGTTTATCAGTAGCAACAACAGCAGTAACAGTAACAGTGAACCGTAGCAATAGTAACAGTAACGGTAATAGTGGGATTTGAGTGCGGTAGGCATAGGGATGGATGGACGGGCGTTGCATGAACGAGTCTAAACATGTAACTTCAAAGAACTAGGGCATTGCAGATAAATAATAACAAGCATCCAAGTATTAAATAATCCTAGACATGTGCTCCATATATAGTCATACGTGCTCACAATGAGAACTTGCACAACATCTTCTGTCCAGCCAGCCCGTGGCAGCGGGGCGTCTAGGGAACTACTGGCAATTAAGGTGTTCCTTTTAATAGAGCACCGGAGCAAATCATTAACACTCCGTGAACATATGTGATCCTCACACCACAGTCATCCCCTCCGGTTGTCCCAATTATTGTCACTTTGGGGCCTTTGGATCCAAACAATGATATGTGTACACAACTTGTAGATAAGATCACAAACAATACTATCATAATGATTCAATAATAAGTTCAGATCTGAGATCTAAGACCATGGCACTCGGGCCCTAGTGACAAGCATTAAACACAACAAGTTGCAACAAAGTCAAATAACACTAATAGAGATACTAGGCACTATACTCCTAACAGATCTTATTCGATTACATGATAGAACTCATCCAATCCCTACCATCCCCAAGCCTACAGCGGGGGATTACTCACTCATGGATGAGGGAAATATCGGTGGTTGATGGAGATGCGTTGGTGATGACGATGGCGATGATCCTCTCCAAATTCCCTGTCCCGGCAGGGTGCCAGAACGGAGTTTCTGGATCCGAATCTTAGTTTCTGGTGGCGGCGGCGGAGCGGAACTCTTTCTGGAAAACTGTCGAACCCTCCTCGGTTTTTAGGTCGAAGGGCAACTTATAGGCGCAGAGGGAGGCCGAGGAGCTGCCTGGGGTGGCCAGATCTCCCCCAGGCGCGGCCAGTGGTGGGCCCGTGCCTGGGGTGGGTCTGGGCCCCCCAGGCCTCCTCTCTGTCTCCCCTTCTGGCTCTGTGGATCTTCTGGTGAGAAATAGTTTTTGGCATATTTTCCCGGATTTTTCCTGATAGTTCATTTTCTGCACAAAAACAAGACACCGATGTAATTCTGCTGAAAACAGCGTCAGTCCGTGTTAGTTGCATCCAAATCAGACAAGTTTAGAGGAAAAACAATAGCAAAGTGTTCAAGAAAGTAGATACGTCTTGGACGTATCAGTCGCCACGAGAACAAAAATCACCATCGCTACCCTCATATTTTTCTTTCCTGACATTCTCCGCATCTGACTTCACCATGGCTCCAAGAATGGCACTTGGTGGGAACAAACAACAGAGATTCTCAACGCTCCCGCTGAAACCAAACGACTATAAAAACAAGGTGTGCACGACCGAATACCTTTCGATCCAATAATCTCCAGGCATGATATGCCCATGGGAGTTCACCGGCGGAGCCTTCCGGAACCCGCCTCTCCGAACCAGATCAACGAGGGAAGACATCAAGCAGATCTTCGTCTTCGTGCGAATGAAACCAAAGGACCACCTCCTTTATTAGATCCAACACAGCGATCCCCACACCGCTGGCCGGTTTCCGAAGAACGGATCGAGCAGGCAATTAGGGATAGAGAGTCGATCTAGGTCTTCCAACGGAATCCCATTGCCGGCAACTCCTCCACCAGATCGCCACCCGCCCCACTCCGGTAGAGGCCGCCGCCTCCAGATCCGAGCTCCCACGAAGCCACCGCCGGTCGGAGCCACGAAGACGTCGATGGCGAGGGGGGCCCGTCCAGCGCCGGCGTTCTCCTTCCTACTGCCGCGCTGGGGCCGGGAGGCCAGATCCCCGCCTCCCCCATCACCGGCGTCGTGCACTTAGGTCGGCTGCCCTCCGAGGGCGACAAGGAGGGAGAAGGATGGAGGGGGAGGAGGCGGTGGCGGGGTAGGGTTTGTCCCCCTCGGTCGCCAGGAGGGGGCGACACGAGGGGGGATGCGAGGGACCTCTGGATCTAGTGGCGTGCCCCCACTTAACACTTTAAGACCACCTCCAAATGGTCTCCCCATTTCGGACACCAAAACGGTCTATTCTAGCCAGCCTCACGGAATAGAGAGGGAGGGCTGCCCCAAACAACACAAGAGCCAGCCCTCCCCACCCCGTGTGTCGCCGCCAGACGCAGTCGGTGCATCGCCGTCGCCCTAGTCGCCGCCGACACCTCCTCCTCCTCTCCGGCCTTCTAAACCTAGATCGCTGGAAACCCTAGATCCACCATAACTCGCACCGGTTTAGGCGAAGCCCTGCGGGATCTTTCCTCTACTTCCGACACCACGTCGTCGTGCTGCCGAAATCACGAGGGGAGAACTACAACCTCCGCTGCCTGCTGGAACAAGGGAGAGGAAGGTCTTCATCGAGTACCGAACGTGTGACCGACTGCGGAAGCGCTGCCGGAACGCAGTGCCGGAAGGATCGTCTACACGATCTTGAGATCGGCAAGTGTACGACTACATCGTCCACGAGAATCTTCTCTCGTTAACCGCTTTGAAATCTTCGAGGGTGAGTACTCTAATCGACTCGTTGCTACAATCTAGTAGATAGATCTTGGCTTGTTTGTGTGCATGCGGTAGAAATTTTTTGTTTTCCATGCTATGTACCCCTACAGTGGTATCAGAGCCGTGTCTATATATAGATCTGTTGCACGAGTAGAACACAATGGTCATTGTGGGCGTTGATGCTTTTTGTTGTCGATTGCTTCTTGTGTACTTTGCATCTTGCAGGGTGGTGGGATGAAGTGTCCCGGGCTAACCTTACATGACATCGTTCATGAGACTTGCTCCACGCTTGACATGCAACTTGTATTGCATAAGTGGCTTTGCGGTTGCCTATTTCTCAACATAGTTAAGATTCAATTTACAATGGGTGATTGTCAATACTAGTATCAACATTGTGGTTCTTGTTCGTAAGTTAGATCGACACTTATTGAAAGCCCCAAACTGTCGTGGTGGTATCATGGCATATGCCATGGGTAGGCTAAAGTTGGGGCCGATGGACGTGGAGGAATCCGGGGAGGGATGATGCAGTGAAGACCGCACTCGTATGAACAAAGAGAAATACAATGTATATAGGATTGAGACTCTCATGTGGAGGTAAGACCTCTTTCTCTACATCTAATCTCTTATAATCTTGCCATACTTGTGGCTACAATCATGCTCCTTGAGCTATATCTCCTATGCCTCTATCTTGATCTCTCTGTGAGATTGGAGGAAGAAGAAGAAGAAGAAGAAGAAGAAGAAGAAGAGATCCTATTGAGCAGAGAAGGGAAGAGCCCTTCGGGGCCTCCTCTGTAACGATCCCCCTGGTGCTCCTTATAAAGGGGAGCCCAGGGGACAAGACTTGTTCTACATGCTTGGCATCTAGATGTCATATTCTGGGTATCTTCTAGAGATGCACAGCATATGCCTTGGCATCTCTGGAGATGCCAGGTATATTCCCTAGCATCTTATTTGATGCCAAGAGCATATTCCCTAGCATCTTATTCAATGCCAAGAGCATATTCCTCATGACATGTGTCAGTCTGAGCCATGGGCGTCCCAAGACTGGCACGATTCTTGTGGACCTCGTCTTCAATGAATGGAGTGTTCTTGTGGTGGTCGGGGGAGCATTTGGAGGTGAATTAGAAGGCATAGCAGGCGATATAAACTGGCTCAGATGCCCTAGAGCAGCTGGAGATTCGTCCTAGCCTGGACTCGACCCGGCCTGGGGAAAGCACGGCCCAGCCGAGTCATCGAACGGCCCAGCCGAGTCATCCCGCGGCCCAGCTGATGCTGCCTAGGCGAGCCTGGGGGCATAGTCCCGTGGTGGGCCGGACTGTGTCCACCTCGGCCCACCCGGGTGCGCTGTGTGATGCCGAGCAGGGACAAAACCCGTGGTGGGCCGAGCTGTGCCTGCCTCGGCCCACCCGGGGGAGTTGGGCGACGCGGAGTTACGATGAAGCCCGCGGTGGGACGAGCTGCGCCAGCCTCGGCCCACCCGGGGGAGCTAAGCGACGCGGGCGACGGGATTCATCGGGGTGGAGGTCTTGGCGACGCTGGCGGGAGTTCGATGCTGATTCGGCGGGAGTTCCTGGCAGGGTGAGCAGGTGGCGATGATCCTTGGTGGGCCGAGTTAAGTCAGATTCGGCCCACCCAGCCTGTTTCCTAGTGAGGGAGCTCGAAAGTTGGGCTGAGCGGGGCTGATTCGGCCCGGCTAGGTTATTTCCTTTAATAATTCGGCCTTGGAGAGTGTGGACTGGGCCGAGATTTCCCTTACTCGGCCCAGTTGTTCTTTCTTGTCTTTTACCTTTTCTATTTGACTTGATATTCTCTTATCAAATATACTTTCCTTTATTCTCGTCTCTTATTGGCTTATTTATATACCAACTCTGGGGTACCTGGGGTTATATCCCCGACACAAACCACGTAAAATATGCAAAGAAAATTAGAGGTGTCTAACTTTGTTTTGCAGGGGTGTGCTGTGATGTGATATGGACATGATTGTGATTATATATGATGTATGCAATGTTCCTTATTGTAAGTCGGCAACCGACAGGAGCCATATGGTTGTCTTTTAATTCCGTTAAGACCTGCGTGTCTATTATTCAAAGTAGTTGTAATAGTTGATGTTGGTGGACGACAACCATGAAGCAGCGCCATTGACCTTGACGCCATGTCGGTGATGATGGAGATCATGTTCGTGCTTGATGATGGAAATCGGAAGCACAAGAAGAAAGGCCATATCATATCACATATTTTGAATTGCATGTGATTTTAATCCTTTTATGCATCTTGTATTGCTTAGTTCGTGACAGTGGCATTATAAGATGATCCCTCTCACAAAATTTCAAGTTATAAAGTGTTCATCCTTAGTAAGCACTGTTGCTAAAGCTCGTTGTTTCGAAGCACCACATGATGATCGGGTGTGTTAGATTCTGCGAGTGTATACAACGGGAGCAATCCAGATTTGCTCATGCGGAAGCTAAGGTTTGATCTTGACGAGCCTAGCATGTACAGACATGGTCTTGGAACACGGATCACCGAAAGGTAAAGCATGAGTCATATAGTATATGATGAACATGTTGATTGTTCGCCATTGAAGCTACATCAACTCTCGTGATGATCGGTTTTGATGTGGTGGATTTGGTTCGTGTGATCACTAAAACAATGTGAGCGATATTCTTTTGAGTGGGAGTTCACCTAGATTAATTTAACTATTAATTAGAACTCAATTTGTCATAAACTTAGTCTAAACTATTGCAAATATATTGTAGATCAATGGCGGCCCCTACCATCAATTTTAATGCATTCCTAGAGAAAGAAAAGTTGAAAAACAATGGAAGAAACTTCGTGTATTGGTTACGCAATTTTAGGATTATCCTCAATGCTGGTAATTTGACCTATGTGCTGGATGCACCGCTGGGTGACCCACCTGCAGCTGATGCTACCGATGAGGTAAAGAATGTTTTCCTTGCTCAGAAGAATCAGTACTCCACAGTTAAGTGTGCTATCTTGTATGGTTTGGAATCGGAGCTTCAGAAAAGGTTTGAGAACCATGACCCACATGATATTGTCCGTGAACTCAAAATGATATTTGAGGCTCACGCGGCAGTTGAGAGTTATGAGGCTTCTGAAAAGTTCTTTAACTGCAAGATGGAAGAGGGCAGCTCCGTCAGTGAGCACGTGCTTAAGATGTCTGGGCACGCAAGCAAGCTTCAAAGCTTGGGTATAGTGATTCCTAATGCTTTGGGGATTCACCCGTGTCCTCCAATCACTACCACCAAGTTACAAGAACTTTGTGATGAACTACAATATGCAAAACATGGACAAGTCGTTGCCCGAACTCTTCTCCATGTTAAAGTCTGCGGAAATGGAGATCAAGAAAGAGCACCAAGTGTTGTTGGTCAATAAGACCACCAAATTCAAGAAGCAAGGCAAGTCTAAGAAAAAGGGAAACTTCAAGAAGGTTCGCTAAGAAAGTTACCGCGCCGGCGAAGAAGACCAAGGTTGGGCCTAAGGATGATACTGAGTGCTTTTACTGCAAGGGAGAAGGTCACTGGAAGCGGAATTGCCCTAAGTACTTGGCGGATTTGAAGAACGACAACATCAAGAAGAAAGTTATATCCGATATACATGTTATTGTTGTGTATCTCACTAGTACTCGTAGTAGTGCCTAGGTATTTGATACTGGTTCGGTTGCTCACATTTGTAACTCGAAATAGGTGCTACAAAATAGACAGAGACTAGCGAAGAACGAGGTGACGATGCTCGTTGGAAATGGATCAAAGGTGGATGTGATCGCGGTCGGCACGCTACCTCTTCATCTACCATCGGGATTAGTTTTATACTTAAATAATTGTTATTTGGTGCCTGCGTTGAGCATGAACATTATATTAGGATCATGTTTGTTGCGAGACGGTTACTTGTTTAAATCCGAGAATAACGGTTGTTCGATTTATATGAGTAATATGTTTTATGCACATACACTTTTGATAGATGGTCTATTCTTATTGAATCTTGATTGTAGAAATACACACATTAATAACATTGAAGCGACACATTTGAAATTAAGCGATAACTCGACCTATATGTGGCACTGTCGTATTGGTCACATTGGAGTGAAGCGTATGAAGAAACTCCATTCCGATGGACTTCTTGAATCACTTGATTTCGAATGACTTGAAAGATGCGAAGCATGTCTGATGGGTAAAATGACTAAGACTCCATTTTCTGGTATGCTGGAGCGAGCTACAGACTTATTGGAAATCATAAATACCGATGTGTGTGGTCCAATGAGTGTAGCATCGCGCGGTGGTTATCGTTATGTTCTTACCTTCAGGATGACTTGAGTAGATATGGGTATATCTATTTCATGAAACACAAGTCCGAAACTTTCGAGAAGTTTAAGGAATATCAAAGTGAGGTAGAGAATCAACGTAACAATAAGATTAAATTTCTACGATCTGATCATGGAGGTGAATATCTAAGTTACGAGTTTGGCGAGCATTTGTAGAAATGCGAAATACTTTCACAATTGACACCGCCGGGAACACCACAACGTAATGGTGTGTCTGAACGTCGTAATCGAACTCTCTTAGATATGGTTCGTTCTATGATGTCACTTACAGATTTACCGCTATCGTTTTGGGGTTATGCATTAGAAACAGCCGCATTCACTTTAAATAGGGTACCATCTAAATCCATTGAAACGACACCGTATGAATTATGGTTTGGGAAGAAACCAAAATTGTCGTTGCTTAAAGTTTGGGGTTGCGATGCTTATGTAAAGAAGTTACAGCCCGACAAGCTTGAACCTAAAGCGAAAAAATGCGTCTTCATAGGATACCCGAAGGAAACTATTGGGTATACCTTCTATCATAGATCCGAGGGCAAAATCTTCGTTGCCAAGAATGGATCCTTTCTAGAGAAGGAGTTTCTCTCGTAAGAAGTGACTGGAAGGAAAGTAGAACTTGACGAGGTTGTTGAACGTTCTCTTGAACTTGAGAGTAGCGCATCACCGGAAGTAGTTCATGTGGCGCCTACACCAATAAGAGAGGAAGCTAATGATGTTGATCATGAAACTTCAGTTGAAGTAACTACGGAACCTCGCAGGTCAACGAGAACTCGTACCACTCCTGATTGGTATGATCCCGTTATGAGTGTCATGTTTGTGGACATATGAGGAAGCGATGATGAGCCCAGATTCCAATAAATGGCAAGAAGCCATGAAATCCGAGAATGGATCCATGTATGAAAACCAAGTATGGACTTTGGTGGACTTACCGGATGGCCTAACGGCTGTCGAGAACAGATGGATTTTCAAGAAGAAAACAGATGCTGATGGTAATGTTACTGTCTATAAAGCTCGACTTGTCGCAAAAGGGTTTTGACAAATTCAAGGAGTTGACTACGATGAGAATTTCTCACCAGTAGCGAAGCTAAAGTCTTTGAGGATTTTGTTAGCAATCGCTGCATATTATGATTATGAGATATGGCAGATGGATGTCAAAACGGCGTTCCTCAATGGAGACATTGATGAAGAGTTGTATATGGTACAACCCAAAGGTTTTGTCGATCCTAAAGGTGCTAACAAGGTATGCAAACTTCAACGGTCCATTTATGGATTGAAGCAAGCATCCCGGAGTTGGAATCAACATTTTGATAAGGTGATCAAAAGTTTTGGTTTTATACAAACTTATGGAGAAGCTTGTATTTACAAGAAAGTGAGTGGGAGCTCTATAGCATTCTTAATACTATATGTAGATGAAATATTGTTGATTGGGAATGATGTAGACCTTCTTAATAGTGTCAAGAATTATTTGAATAATAGTTTTTCAATGAAAGATTTTGGCAAAGAATCTTACATATTAGGCATAAATATTTGTAGAGATAGATCAAGACGCCTAATATCATTGTCACAGAGTACATATTTGGACAAAGTTCTAAAGAGGTTTGGAATGGAAGATAGCAAGAAAAGGTTCTTGCCCAATACGACCTTGAGTAAAACTCAAAGTCCCACAACGGCATAAGATAGAGAAAGGATGAGTAAGACTCCCTATGCCTCAGCCATAGGACCCGACATTGCATATGTTGTTAGTTTGACTAGCAGATATCAAAGTGATCCAGGAGTGGATCAATGGACAGCGGTCAAAAACATCCTTAAGTACTTGAGAAGAGCTAAGGATATGGTTCTTTCTTATGGAGGTGATGAACAGCTCGTTGTTAATGGTTACACCGATGCTAGTTGGAACACCGATCCAGATGATTCTAAATCTCAATATAGATACGTATTAACTTTGAATGGTGCAAGAGTTAGCTGGAGGAGTGCAAAGCAAAGCGTTGTGGCAAGATCTTCAACTGAATCGGAATACATAGCTGCTTCGGAGGCTTCACAAGAGGCGATATGGACGAAGGAGTTCATTACAGAGCTCGGTGTGGTTCCAAGTGCGCTGGACCCAATGTCTATCTATTATGATAACATGGGCGCCATAGTCAATGCGCAAGAACCAAGGTCACACAAGAAGCTGAAGCACATCAAGCTATGTTTTCACGCTATTCGAGAGCATGTCCAAGATGGTGACATAAAGATTTACAAAGTACACACAGATCTGAATGTGGCGGATCCGTTGACTAAACCTCTCCCAAGGGCAAAACATGACCAGCACCAAACCTCCATGGGTGTTCGGTATATTACCATGTAATCTAGATTAGTTGACTCTAGTGCAAGTGGGAGACTGTTGGAGATATGCCCTAGAGGCAATAATAAAAGTGGTTATTATTATATCTTTGTGTTTATGATAAATGTTTACATTCATGCTATAATAGTATTAACTGGAAACATTAATACTTGTGTGATTTGTAAGATAAATTAGAGTCCCTAGTAAAGACTCTTTGTAATACTAGTGTCGTGGTGGTGGCACGGCAGATGCCATGGGTAGGCTAAAGTATGGGGCCAATGGATGCTAGTGGGATCTGGGGAGGGAAGATGCAGTTGACTCTACACACAAAAGACTAAGGCAAAGATCTTTATTTCTCCTTCCTTGGGCTACAAGTGCTCCTTGAGCTGTATACAGGGAGAAAACAAGAACTTTACCAGCCTAACGGTACTAAATGAGCCGATGCCCTCCTCAGGATCCAAGCCTCCCCTTATAAAGGAGAGCCTTGGGTTCCTTTAGGTCTGACGTGGCAAGCATATTCTAGGAATATGCTTGTCCCAATATAGAAGTTCGGCGCCCTCCTTTCCCTGTCGCTTCTCTAATGACGGCAAGGTTCCAGAGGGCCCCTCCTGTGCGCCTCGGGCTTCTGGACTGTCACCTCCGTGACCTCCTTCTGCCCCTCTGTCGCTCTGCACCTTTGTCCCTAGTGCTTGGCTCTGCTCAGATTCTCCCTAGCCTATGACTAGAGTTTGACTTTAGGATTCTCCTTCTTCTGCAAGCTTCGTATCATTCGGCCCCGCCTCGCGTAACTCGGCTCGTCCTTTACCTGCATTAAGATTATTCGGGCTAACCCGTCCGACTCATACAGTACTTCGGCCGGGTAATGCCTTGCTATTATCATTGAGGCCCTACCCCTTTCATACCTCGGCCGACATCTACATGATTCGGCCGACTAAGACGGTAACTCGGAAATTGGACGGGGAACGTCCTTCCGTATTTCCCCGTCTTTACCCTATCCGAGGTCACCTCCCCAACATTAGTCCCCAAAGCTGGTATGGTCCTGACGTTAACTTCGGCTGGGCCGTATCAGTTTCATGAGATTCCTTCTGCTTTGTTTTCGAGTTATCTTTTTCTCGTTCAAGGTATCATCATATCTTCTCACGTACGCCTCGTCCTACGTGTCATACTCATCATTGTTTGTCCAGTTTTTTGCTCCTCTACAGTTTTTACTGACAAGCTACAGTAATCACTGCGCCTGCAACGGCGCTGCGACGCCTCGTGTGCCATTTCCATCGGGGATCGTGGCCTTCCTTTCCACCGTGTGGTCGTTGGTGTGGTTCGACTTCGCGTCGTGCGTTCATGCCACGTTCACGACCTACACGGTCAACCGCCACAGCCACGATCCCATTACCTTGCAGGTAGAGCGGTTATAAAGAGGGGCGTGGCACTGGGGATTCACTTTCCCCCTTCGCTCACCTGCGCCCTTCTTCTACCTCTCGCCTCTGCGCCCGTTCGTCCTTCCGCCGTCGTGCGCTCGTCTGAGCCCTTGACGGAAGGGATCCCGCCGTACTGCTCCGTCGCCTTCGTCCCTGCTCGCTCGCTCAGGCACCGTCGCCGATGAGTTCCACCGGTCCCATCGCCTAGCTTTTCCTCTAGAGATCTCTGTTTTTCTTCCGTAGTCGCGCGGCGGTTCTTTCTCTGCTCCGCCGCCGTTTTTTGGGTAGAACCACGACGGGGCCTTGCAGTTCTAGATTTTCCTCCGCCGCTATTTCCTCCTCCGTAAATTTCTCCGGGGATCTCATGTCGAGCTCGGTCAGCGGAGCGCTTGTTGAGGACGACGATACCGCATCTGGGCCCGCGGGGATCGTGGCAGGGCTCCTCTGTCACTCGCCGCGAGATCGAGTGGTTAATCCGGACTCGCCGTATTCCTGCCGAGGTAGCTTGTCGCTTACCCGGCAGCGAGTCCTCTCCAGACCTTAGGGAAGGCGAGTATGTAGTTTTTATGTCGCATTCGCACGCGGCTTTGGTCTCCCTCTCAGTGACTTCGCTAGGGAGTTTCTCGATTATTTCGGCCTTCAGCCGCATCATCTTCCCGCCAACGCCATTGCCTCTCTCTCTGCCTTCATCTCTGCTTCGGAGGGATACTTCGGCCTATGGCCGTCCGTGCATGTCTGGTCAAAGTTTTTCCAGATTCGTTCTAACGTCGTCCCAGACAAATCTCTGCACCCCTCCGAGAAGTTGCTCACGCGATGTGGAGCAGCATCCATCACACCTCGGAGGAAATCCGAATTTCCTCGTGTCGCGGGGCTAGAATCATGCAAGAAGTGGCACAAGTCCTTCTTTTATGTCAAGAACACGGGAAATGAGGATAAGATTTGTCTCCCTGCCTTCTCCAATGGCCCTCCTTCCAAGCTGAACTGGACCTATAACCCGAGGAAGAGTCATGCTTTGGCCGAGGCTTTTGAGATTCGGCTAAAGGAATTGATCCGCTACGGGCTACGCGGCGAGGATCTGATGAATACCTTCGTCAGCAGCCGAATCTGCCCATTCCAGAAGCGCACACACAAACTCTGCTACATGAGAGGTCCCCTCGACCCCAACCGAGTCTCGACGGTGGAGCTGGACAACTTCCTCATCTTCAAGCGCGTCCGGGCTATCTTTAAAACGGAGATGCCGGAGGATTGGGCTTGGGGACTGAAGCCGTTCACCCGCGAGCATCCCCCACCCCAAGTAAGCTTAATCATTAGAGTTTTGCTTCCTAATCGTGTTTGTAACTCTCTTTGCTAATCTTTCTCCTTCTTGTCCTGCAGAGGTTTGAGGAGCAGAAGAATGAGGACGCAAAGGTTTTGTTACTCCCGTGGCCTGCGGATCGGAATACTCCGGACAGTGGGAAGCCGGACTCAGAAGAGTTCGTTCCCAAGTCTGATCTCGCTCCGGCCCGCGCTCTAGGCAAGACCCCGGCCCGTGAGGAGGAAGGTGATTCGGACGAGGTCCAAGTTCTAGAGGTAGTTGCCGCAATGCCAGTTTCTTACGCATTTCCGGCTTCTACTTTCTCAGCTAATCCGGCCGGTCAGGTTCACGACGCCGAGCCTCTTGCCTCCCGACCTCCTGTTACCTCGGGGAAACGTGGTGCTCCCGCTGGTGCCTCAGAAACGGCCCCCAAGAAACGAATGAAGAAGTCAGCTCCGCATCCTCCCAGGCGCAAGACCATGCCCGGGGTCACTTGGTGAGTTGCTTTTGCTTGTATTTCTTGTTTTTCTCTTTCTACTTTCTGACTTGACCTTTTTTGTTTTCGCAGTGCTCCACTTTCTGTTAAGCCCAGCGGTCCCAGCATGATGAGTCGTACGACTCGGCCGCCGTCTCCTCCGCCTACTGAAGATACCAGGATTCCGAGTCCTGCTCGCGCTGCATTTCCTCTAGCTCCGAATCAGACGCCACCTCGCCATGATGCGCCTGAGATTCCTCCCGTTGATGCCGCTACCACTCGGCCAACAGATATTTCTACCGAACCTGCTGCCTCCTCTGTGAACCCTAATGTCTCCACTGAGCCTCTTTCGACCCCCGCGGTCTCTACAGTGACTCCAACTCCGGCCATGGACGTCAACATCTCGGCGCCCTCTGCAACTGTGATTCCTCCGGCTCCTAAAGACGTCGCTCCTAGTGCCGAGGTATCAGCTCCTACTGATGCCTCTTCTAAAACAAGAAAGGTTGTCGTCATAAAGGCTCCATCCTCTCAGAAAGGTCTTGCTGGCTCTTCTCAGCCTAGTATTGTCGATGCGCTGCGCAAAGGGGTTGCTTCTGCCAAAGCCTCTGTTACCCCGGCCGCCAGCACCCAGCTCGCTCTTCACAAAAGCCCTGCGGCAGCGGTGGCTACACAGCATGTCCGAGGTAAAGTCCTAACTCGCACGGAGAGTGGGAACAGCCTCGGCTCACTGGTTGAGTATGTCAATAATTGGAATGCTGCCGATCAGTTCGAGGGTAATCCAGGCAGCCAGCCGTTTCAACTCTCCGACATCAGCATCCGCCTGCATCAGGCTGCCAAGATCGTTCTTGAAAGTGATAAGATGAATGAGGTAATTGTTTTTTATGAAGTTTTGATTAGTTCTCCAGATACTATTATATATACTCTAGTCCCTGAAGCTTGCAACCGAATAACTTGTTATTCGTTTGGAAGTTTTACGATGCTTTACTTAGTTCAGTTTTATTTTGGAGTTTGAATCCTCTGTCCAACTAGATCTGCATTAAATTCTGCTTGATTTGTGTATATCTGAACCTCGAATATCCAGCCTCCTAGATCCGGGTTAAGTTTTGCTTGACTCGGATTTGTTTAAGCTTTGAATATCCAGCCACCTAGATCCTGGTTAAGTTTTGCTTGACTCGGATCTGTCTAAGCTTTGAATATCCATCCACCTAGATCCGGGTTAAATTTTGCTTGACTCGGATCTGTCTAAGCTTTGAATATCCAGCCACCTAGATCAGGGTTAAATTTTGCTTGACTCGGATCTGTCTAAGCTTTGAATATCCAGCCACCTAGATCCGGGTGAAGTTTTGCTTGACTCGGATCTGTCTAAGCTTTGAATATCCAGCCACCTAGATCTGGGTTAAGTTTTGCTTGACTCAGATCTGTCTAAGCTTTGAATATCCAGCCACCTAGATCCGGGTTAACTTTTGCTTGACTCGGATCTGTCTAAGCTTTGAATATCTAGCCACCTAGATCCGGGTTAAGTTTTGCTTGACTCGGATCTGTCTTAGGCTCGAATACCTATTTACCATTTTCTCTATCGCTTAGGTTGCGCATGATCGGCGGACTGCCGAGTTCCAAAGGCTGCTTTTTGCACATAGAAAATTGGAAGAAAAGTACGAGAAGGTTATTCCTGTGGTAAAGAAAGCTGGTAAGTCAACAAACTCTTGCGTTATCTCCGAAGCTCTCATTTTTTGTATACGAGATGTTGGCTCACTTTGTTGGTAAACAGGGAACATTAATAATCTTAACATCCGTCTTGAGAAGAAGGTTAAGGCCCTGGAAGGTTAGTTGCTCTTTTACTTTATATACTCCCCTTTGAAATGTGCACTAAGTTTCTTTTAACTCTTTTGGCTTTGGTAAAGCCGAGTTACAAACCTTTGCAGCATCTCACCAAGATTGTACGCCCATGCCTGATGTGATGCTGCATTTTTTAGAACAAAGCGCTACTCATTCGGCGCAGCTGAAAGAAAAAGATGACGAGATAGCTCGCTTGCGTGCCGAGGTGGAGGCCCTTAAGCTCTCTCAGAAGTCCGAATTAGAAAAAGTCGACCAGGAGTTCTCCGAGGAGAAAAATCGGCTAGCTCTGCAATTGCAGAAAAATAAAGAGCTCCTCGAGGCTGCCGAACTGAAGACACGGGGGATGAGCGAGGAGATCACTCGCTTTGAGAAGAGCAAGATTGACTGGGCTAAAGACCTTCAGATAATGCTGAGTTATATTCATCGTAAGCTTCTTACCGCGGCCGGGTTATCTTTTTCCTTTTCCTACTGCTGACTGACGCAGTCGTGTTTTGCGCAGACCACTTTCCAGAAGCTAAGCCCGTGAGCTCTAAAGTGGTCCTTAGTGCTCGTGTGCGCCGAGGTGATCCTGTCGACGCGGACTCAGAGTACTCGATGGAAGATTTCCTGGTTGCTGTCGGCGCTGCAGTTGGTCCGATGAAGATTATGGGCAGGGATTTGGTGCAGGCAGCTATCCGAGCCTACCATGTTCTCTGGCCGAATACTTCTGGGACTCCTAATATTTATGAGGTCAAATTACTGGTGGAAATATTAATGGCATCTGAGAGGCAGCTAAGTCTTTGGAGGGAATCGGCCAGACGAGCTGGTGCTGATATTGCTCTCACTGTTATCATGTCATGGTATGAAGATATTTCTCTTGATATTTTGAGAAATTTGCGCACTGGTTCCCGTTGGGTTGAGGACCCAGACTTTGTCGCTCTTCGGCAAGCTCGTGCCTTCCAGCTCGTTGAGTATGCCGACGTGCATACCTGGAACGAAGGTCCGAGTTTCCTTCCTAACCCAGAGGACGAGGTCGTAGTTGAGGATGCCTCGGATAACAACTCAGCTGAACAAGGAGAAGATGAGGGTGACTCGGCTACTTCTGGTGATTCCAGTTCGAGCTCAGATGGTAACGGCGACGCGCGATCCTCCTCCAAATGTACTGGGCATTCTACTGCGCAAGCTGACGCTCCTCAGGAGCCTCTGGCTTCCTCCGAAGTCGCTCCTGGGTCTGTGGAGGGCGAGGCAACCTCGGCCGAAGTTCCACCTACCTCGGAGTGCCCAACCCCTGACCAAGTTATTGCCTCTCCAGCTAAAAACCTCTAAGTCATTTCTTACCCCTGGTATGTCGGGCGTATGATGTACGTGGAATATTTGTCGGTCTCTTGTACGGTATGAATTTCTTTTGCCGTGTGCCGCTGAGACATATATGGATGTAATCGTTATCACTTTGTTTAACTGGTCTTGTTTGTCCGAATCCTTGCTTTGGCGGCCTGCAACTTCTTGAGTTTGGGGTATATATTTGCCTTTGTGCTCCCGTAGTTCGGCGTGCCATATCTCCTGACTTTGATAAACTTTGTCATTTGACCACTGTGGTTTGGACCGTTAATCTGGTTATAGATCTCGAAGATCATACAAGAGCGAAATACTCTTACTCTGGGTGTCGAAGTTTGATATCCGCTCTTGTAACAAAGGATTACTCCTACTTAGAAACAATATAGGACAGTCCCCGAGTCACTTCCTATGGTGCCGAGGTTTAATATATAAATCAAATTTAGAAATAATATGAGACAGTCACCGAGTCCCTGTTCAAGGTGCCGAGGTTTGATATATAACTCAAATCCAGAAATATTATGAGACAGTCCCCGAGTCACTGCTCAAGGTGCCGAGGTTTGACATATAACTCAAATCTAGACATAATATGATACAGTCCCCGAGTCACTGCTCAAGGTGCCGAGGTTTAGTATGCAACAAAAAATCAAAGAAAGATATATGTCAGTCCCCGAGCCACTGCTCAAGCGCCGAAGTTTAATACATGAATCAAGCTCAGAAACAATATGGGGTAGTTCTCGAGCCACTGCTCAGGGTGCTGGGGTTTAATACATAAACCAATCTTAAAAACAAAATAGTGCAGTCCCCGAGCCACTGCTCGAGGTGCCGAGGTTTAATACATAACATGAAATTTAAAACAACATATGGCAGTCCTCGAGTCACTGCTCTGGACGCCGAGGTTCAATACATAGTTGGTGCTCCATCCTGAGACATTACTTTACAATGTGTCGTAGATGACTGCTACGAGTAAAATGGACGAAGCAAAGCCACGTTCCATGGTATTTTCGATTCTTCGCCGGCTTTGTCTGCCCTGTTCTTTCCTAGTGATTGAGCATCGATTAGGTAATATGCATCATTGTGCGATGCTTTGCTCACGATGAATGGTCCTTCCCATGGAGGCGACAGCTTGTGCATGCCGGCCGTGCGTTGCACCAGCCGGAGAACCAAATCTCCTTCTTTGAACGTTCTTGGATTCACCTTCTTGTTGTGATATCGTCGCAAGTTTTGCTGATCTTAATAGCGCTAGCTCTCTGGCTTCTTCTAGCATATCGACAGTATCTTTCCGAGCTACTTCATTCACCTCTGAGGTTGTATATTGGGTAACCCTTGGCGAGTCATGTATTATGTTGGCTGGAAGCACAACTTCTGCCCCATAGACTAAAAAGAATGGTGTATAACCTGTTGATCTGTTCGGGGTGGTCCTGAGGCTCCATAGTACTGCTGGAAGTTCCTCAATCCAACATCCCGCCGACCTTTGCAGGGGTTCGACGAGTCGTGGTTTTATCCCGGACAGTACTAGTCCGTTGGATCTTTCTACTTGCCCATTGGACGCTGGGCGAGCCACAGAGGCGACATCTAGTCTTATGTGCTTTTCTTGACAGAATCTAGCGAAATCTCCTTCTGCAAAGTTTGTACCGTTGTCTGTAATAACACTGTGCGGGTACCCATATCTTAAGATAATATCTTTGAGGAATTTCACTGTTGTGGGCCCATCGCATTTCTTTATGGGTTTCACTTCAATTCATTTTGTGAACTTGTCCACCATGACTAATATGTGGGTCATCCCGCCTCGGGCCGGCTTGAACGGTCCCACCATATCTAAGCACCATACAGAAAATGGCCAAGTAATTGGTATTGTTTTTAACTCGGACGAAGGCATATGTATTTTGCTGGCATATCTTTGGCAACCATTACATTTTTCGACCAGTTCTTTGGCTTCTTTCAACGCTGTTGGCCAATAAAACCCATGCCTGAATGCTTTGGCCACTAAAGCTCGAGATGAGGCGTGATGTCCGCATTCTCCTTGATTTATATCTAGGAGGATCTCCTGGCCTTCTGCCGAGCTCACGCATCTTTGTAACACACTTGTGACACTCCTTTTGTACAGCTCATTGTTTATGATTGTATAAGCTTTAGCTCTTCTCACTGTCTGTCTCGCCAATATCTCGTTACTCGGCAAAATCGCATCTTTAAGGAAAGAGAATATGGGTTGCGCCCATATAGGTGTGATTTTCTCTGGTGTAGTCTCACTATCTATTTCCATGTTTTCTACCAACATAACTACCTCGGATTTCTCCATACTCATACTTGCATCAGTTGTCTTTGTTTGCGGAAATTCCAGGTTATATTGCTTATCAATTTCCATCGGCACATTATCTTCTCTTGATCTTGCTGGAATAAAGATGGATTCGGACTCTGGTGACGGTGTTATTGATGGCTTCCTTAGGTGCTCTAGGGCGATACCTGGGGGAATTGACTGCCTGGTTGATCCGAGTTTCGACATTGTGTCTGCGGCGTCGTTTTCTGCCCGAGGTACATGATGAAATTCACATCCTTCGAAGTATCCACTGAGTTTTTGCACATGAAATCTATACAAAGCCATATTATCATCCAATGCATCCCAATTTCCTGAGACTTGTTGTACTACTAGATCTGAATCTCCATAGCATAAGATTCGGCGTATGCCAATATCTTTTGCCACCTTCAATCCATGGACTAGGGCTTCATATTCGGCTACATTGTTTGACGCGGCAAAATGTATCTCCAGCACATATCTCAGCTGATCTCTTTTTGGCGAGGTTAATACTATTCCTGCCCCCAAATCGTTTCTTAGTTTGGAACCGTCAAAGTGCATCGTCCAATAATTCGGATCTGGTAATGGTGGCTCATATTGTACCTCGGCCCAATCTACGAAGAAGTCGGCCACAGCCTGAGATTTGATTGCATCTCTCCTATCGAATTGCGGAGCATAAGGTGACAATTCAATTGCCCATTTTTCTATTCGGCCACTTGCATCTTTGTTGCTCAATATGTCGGCTATGGGTGCTTCACAAATCACTTTGATGGGGTGCTCTTCAAAGTAATGTTTAAGTTTCTTTGCTGACATGTACACTCCGTAAGCCATCTTCTGATAATGTGGGTAATTTTTTTTTGAGGCTGATAGCACCTCGCTTAGGTAATACACCGGCCTTTGTACTGACTTATCACCTTCAATTCGTTCCACCACGATCACAGCGCTCACTACTCTGTTGGTGGCTGCTATGTAGAGTAACATAGGCTCTTTCGATAATGGAGAAGCTAAGACGGACGCTGTGACCAACATCTTTTTCAATTCATGAAATGCACTGTCTGCTTGTGGAGTCCAAATGAACTTATCCGATTTTTTCATTAGCTGGTAAAGTGGTAGTGCTTTCTCTCCTAGCCGACATTCAAATCGGCTGAGCGAGGCTAAACAACCTGTGAACTTTTGTACGTCATTCAGACATCTTGGCAATTCCATCCTTTCCACTGCTTTTATCTTAGTTGGGTTGGCCTCTATACCTCGGCTAGATACGAGAAAACCGAGCAATTTTCCCGCTGGCACACCAAATGTGCATTTTTCCGGGTTAAGCTTCATTCGGAACCTTCTTAGGTTCGCGAAAGTCTGCCAGATATCATCCAGTAGTGTTTTGCTTTCTTTGGTTTTGATAACCACATCATCTACATATACTTGTACATTTTTCCCTATTTGGTCATGTAGACATTTCTGCATGCATCTCTGATAAGTTGCTCCTGCGTTGCGCAGGCCGAATGGCATGGTGCGATAGCAATAAGCCCCATACGGGGTAATAAACGCATTCTTTATTTGATCAGCCGGATTTAACGGTATCTGGTGAAAACCAGAATACGCATCTACAAATGATAATAGTTCACAACCAGCGGTCGAATCAATGACTTGGTCTATTCTAGGTAAAGGGAAAGGATCTTTTGGACACGCCTTGTTCAGGTTCGTGTAGTCGATACACATTCGCCATACAATGGCTACATTTGGATCGTCCTTCTTCTTTTCTACCAGCACCGGGTTTGACAACCAATCCGGATACAGAACCTCCATGATGAACCCGGCCGCTAAGAGCCGAGCTATTTCACCCCCTATTATTTTTCTCCTATCTTCGGCGAAGCGGCGGAGAGGTTGCTTCACCGGCCTTGCTCCTGGCCTTACATTCAGAGAGTGCTCAGCCAACTCCCTCGGAACACCTTGCAGATCCTGAGTTGACCATGCAAAGATATCCCGATTCTCACGGAGGAAGTTGGTGAGCTCGCTTTCCTATTTAGCATCTAGGCCTGCACCAATAGTAACGGTACGCTATGGGAATTGCTCATCTATCTGAAACTTCTTTGTTTCTTTAGTCGGCTGAAAGGAGACACTTCCATGTGGATTGGCTAATGCCGGCATATTTAGCTGTGCCGACTGAGCGAGGGCTGCTACCTCCTGAATCCTTCTTTTTTCTCTTGCTATTACCAATGACTCGGCCAAATTTGACCCGGCTGAAGCACATTCCATTGACTTTCTGTAATCCCCTGCTACTGTTATCACCCCTTTTGGTCCGGGTAGCTTCATTTTTAGATAACTTACATGACAGCTGCCCATGAATTTGGCCAATGCTGGCCGTCCGAGTAGAGCATGATAACAACTCTCTAGATCCACCACTTCAAACTCTAAGTTTTCTGCTCTGCAGTTATCTCTTGTGCCGAATAACACATCCACTCGAACCTTACCAATGGGTTCGCACGAAAGCCCTGGTACTATCCCATGGAAAGTGGTCCTCGTGGATTGCAGCATGTTCTGCAATATTCCGAGTTTATGCATGGTATCTTTGTACATGATGTTGATACTGCTCCCATTGTCAATGAGAACCTTTGAAAATTTCACATTAATGCTTGGTCCGACAAATGTCGGATCCAACACGAGTGCATACGACCCCGGACTCGGCATTATCTTGGGGTGATCCTTTATGCTCCAAGTTACTTCTTGATCTGACCAAGGCACATATCTCGGTACTGCCGACATAATTGCATTTACTTCCATATGCCGGCACTGCACACTCTGCTTGTCTTGCTGTTCTGTTGTGAACACGCAATACGACTGATGATGTTCTCTGTAATCATTGCGTCCATTATTTCCTGGATTCGTCCTTCCATCCTGGCCTTGGTTTATCACTTGATGTACCGCATCTCTCCGGTCCGAGTTGTCATACCTCGGGGGAGGAGGTGGTAACATCAGTTGCTGTGTATTTGCTCCAGTCAACTGCGGCTGATGCTGCTGATGTGCCTGGAGAGGCGCTGCCTGAATGCCTGCGGGGTTTCCCATTGCATTTTTCATCCATGCACATTGGCGGGTCGTATGGTTGGCCGGCCTGGCTGGGTTTGACGTGTGAAATTTACACGGCTGATCTAACATGGACTCGAACGTGTACTTCGGCCTCTCCTGCCATTGCTTCTTTTGTTCTGGTGTCCACTGTCTTTTTCCTTCATTTCTTGGTGTCCATTGCTGAGGACCATTCTTTTGCCGTTGAGTAGTTCCGTGACTCGGCTGATCTTGCACTACTGCTGCCACCTGGGCTGAACCATATCTATAATCTGGTCTCTCTTCTCTTCTTCTTCCTCTGAAATCATTGCGCCTTGATGACCCGGCCACATCTCTTGCATACTGATCTTGAAGCTCCCGATGATCTGCCGACATTAATTCTGGTTGCGTCGGATCTCCCAATGCATAGGAGTCCGCTATTCTGATGGTTTCTGCCAATGTGGTTGGCATATCTCTTTGCAGTCGCTGACATAAAACACTGGCATAGCGGCATCCTTGAGCGAACCAAGCTATTGCTTGTGATTCTATAACTCCTTCACACGAGTTTCTCAGGTTACACCACCGAGTTAAAAACTCTCTGTCCGTTTCATTCGGCCTTTGTTTGCACATGGTTAACTGTTGCGGCCTGTTTGGCCTCTTGTAAGTACTGGTAAAGTTGCTAGCGAACATTTCTTCAAAATCCGACCAACAGTTGATGCTGCCTGCTGGCAGATTATTCAGCCATACTCTAGCTGGTCCTTCCAACATTTGTGGGACATACCGTACTGCCCATCGTAAGTTCCCACCTGCTATTTTCACAGCAGTGGAATAATCAATCAACCAGTCTTGTGGTTTGGTGCTCCCATTATATGTCTTTGTGCCTCTTGCCAGCTGAAAGTTCGGCACAGGTGGTTCGCCCATGATCCGTGGTCCGAAGCATGTCGGACCCGGTGGACCCTGTTCTTCCAGCAACTCGGATCGGTATAGCCGGTCTAGCTTTACTCTGGCATCATTTGATGGAAAATCTCTGTACAGAACTCTGTCTTGCATTCCATAGTGGTTATTTCCACCATTGATCGCATATTCCATCTCGGAATAACCATCGTTGTACCTTTCATTTACTTGATTGTGGCGAGCTGGTCTTGCTTCTCTTTCCTGCCGAGGTTCATGTCTCGGCTGCGGGTTGAGCGGCGGTTCTCTCCTTACTTCAACCGGGATATTGTTCTCGTGATTGCCTCTTTCGAGTTCTCTTCTGCCGAGATCTCCATTGCCTCGGCTTCCGCCGTCTTTTTCAGCACGGCCGGGATTCCTCTCACCACTGTTACCTCGGCTTCCATTGCCTATGTTCTCGTTTGCTTTCCCGGCCATCGCCGGATCATACGGAACGATTTGCTTGTTTCTCTTTCCTGAAGTTACCGCTCTGTCTTTTCGTGCATTGTTTCCGGGTGAGGATGCTACTGCCATAGATAAGGCAGGTGCTGCTCCAGCCGAGTGAACCATTCGCGAGGCCCCTGGCCTTGCCGGGTCTGCTCTGAGCATTTCTTCATTCTGCTGGTTTGCAATGCGCACCAGCTCATTACTCTTTCTTGCTATTTCTGCCGGGCTTCGCCGGTCAATCCCTCTAACTCTAATGCCGCAGCATTTGCCGCTCTCAGGTTCTTTGCCGGGGTACTATACCTCGGCAAGCCTAAATCAACTGATTCTGCCTTATGAGCATTATGCTCCTTGTTGATATCATCCATGAGGTTCTTTCCTCTTAATCTCAACTCGTCAACCCGTTCGGGGGCGACCTCAAGCTTGTTTGCTTTGGCATACTCTCGCAGGGTCCTGTTTAAGGACTCCCGCAAGGCCGACACCTTCTTTGCCTCTACCAGCACCTTTTGCCTGGTTTTTTCCAACTCGGTCTGAGCATTTGTCGGATCAAGTATTGGCGCTACAGGGGTAGTCAGGTTATCTATGGTTGCCTGAAGGATGTTTTCTGGTCTTTCCAGAGGTGTGGCCCTCTTACCCTTGGTGCCTTTGGGGTTGTCTCCTGCACTTCGGCCTGGTTGGCCAGTGAAGGGATTACCTCGGTGGGTGGTGGAGCTGTCTGCCTGGGCGCGACCTGCACACCCGCCGTCGGATCTCTGCTTGATCCTGCTCCTGCTACTCCCGCCTGCACCCCGGCCGCGACCATCACCTCGACGCTGCTGACTGGGCGCTCTCTGCACGGACCGCTCGCGGCGCTAAGGGGGGGTTCTCCTGCAACCACAACCTGGTGAGGATAAACGCCGGAGATGTCGACGCCGACGTAAATCTGGTGTATGCCCAAGTTGATGAAGACGCCGTTGCGCGGAGGGGTTTTTCCTTTGAAGTTGCCTGCGTTGTCGCTGACGTAGTCACAGAGATCAAGTCTCTGGACCAAGCCAGAGACAATGCGCTCGCCAGTGTCGATGAAGTTTCCCGTCCGGATCATGACTCCAGCTAGCACCGCTGCTGGCCCCACGGTGGGCGCCAACTGTCGTGGTGGTGGCACGGCAGATGCCATGGGTAGGCTAAAGTATGGGGCCAATGGATGCTAGTGGGATCTGGGGAGGGAAGATGCAGTTGACTCTACACACAAAAGACTAAGGCAAAGATCTTTATTTCTCCTTCCTTGGGATACAAGTGCTCCTTGAGCTGTATACAGGGAGAAAAGAAGAACTTTACCAGCCTAACAGTACTAAATGAGCCGATGCCCTCCTCAGGATCCAAGCCTCCCCTTATAAAGGAGAGCCTTAGGTTCCTTTAGGGCTGACGTGGCAAGCATATTCTAGGAATATGCTTGTCCCAATATAGCAGTTCGGCGCCCTCCTTTCCCTGTCGCTTCTCTAACGACGGCAAGGTTCCAGAGGGCCCCTCCTGCGCGCCTCGGGCTTCTGGACTGTCACCTCCGTGACCTCCTTCTGCCCCTCTGTCGCTCTGCACCTTTGTCCCTAGTGCTTGGCTCTGCTCAGATTTTCCCTAGCCTATGACTAGAGTTTGACTTTAGGCTTCTCCTTCTTTTGCAAGCTTCGTATCATTCGGCCCCGCCTCGCGTAACTCGGCTCGTCCTTTACCTGCATTAAGATTATTCGGGCTAACCCGGCCGACTCATACAGTACTTCGGCCGGGTAATGCCTTGCTATTATCATTGAGGTCCTGCCCCTTTCATACCTCGGCCGACATCTACATGATTCGGCCGACTAAGACGGTAACTCGGAAACTGGATGGGAAACGTCCTTCCGTCTTTCCCCGTCTTTACCCTATCCGAGGTCACCTCCCCAACAACTAGCTTGTTGGTTAATAGATGATCGTGGTTTCCCGATCATGAACATTGAGATGTTATTAACAACAAGTTCATATCATTAGGAGAATGGTGTGATGGACATAATCCTATAAATAAGCGTAGCATAAAGATCAAGTCATTTAAATAGTTTGTTTGCTATAAGATTTATGATACATAGTAACCTAATTCCTTCGACCATGAGATCATGCTAATCACCATCACCGGAAGGATGCTTTGATGACATCAAACACCACACCGTAACTGGGTGGCTATAAAGGTGGCATTGAGTGTTCGGAAAGTATGTGTTGAGACACATGGATCAAGAGTGGGATTTGTCCATCCATATGACGGATAGATATACTCTGGGCCCTCTTGGTGGAATGTCATCCAATTAGCTTGCAAGGATGTGACTGTCGCACAAGGGATCACATATCACGGGAACGAGAAAAGAGTACTTATCGGTAACGAGATTGAACTAGGTATGCAGAGATACCGACGATCAAACCTTGGATAAGTAAACTATCGCGAGACAAAGGGAAATTGGTATCGTATGCAAGTGGTTCATTCGATCGCAAAGTAATCGTAGAAATATGTGGGAGCCATATGAATTTCCAGATTCCTCTATTGGTTATTGATCGGAGAAGTGTCTCGGTCATGTCCGCATAATTCACGAACCGTAGGGAGACACACTTAAGGATTCGATGTTGTTTAGTAGATATGGAATGTAAGTAGGGAAACCGAATGTCGTTCAGAGTCTCGGATGGGATCCGAGATATCACGAGGAGATCCAGAATGGTCCGGAGAATAAGATTCATATAAGGAAAGTCCGATTCCAGAGTTCGGGAATGATTTTGATGTTTTCATCGGAGAGGTTCTAGAAGGGTCTAGAAGGTTCACCTAGACCGGAAGGGGAATGGTCCATGAATGTGTCATGGGTAAGTGGAATGATTCGATCATATCCTAGGTCACTTGGTTTGGGCACTTGCGAGAGAGAATTAAAGCTCTAAATTAAAAGTCAAAAGGGAGGTTTGAAAAGTCAAACTCGAACAATAGTTTCCTAGTGGAAGAAGGAAAGAGTCCTTCCTTCTATCCAACTTGGGTTTGGGTATGGATTCAAACTCCCCTCTCCCAAGGTTGCCCCCCCCCTCATAAATAGAGGGGGAGGGCTGCCCCAAACAACACAAGAGCCAGCCCTCCCCACCCCATGCGCCGCCGCGCCGCCATTGCCTCGCGGCCCTGCCGGCTCGTCGCTGTCACCGCCGACACCTCCTCCTCCTCTCTGGCCTTCTAAACCTAGATCGCCGGAAACCCTAGATCCACCATAACTCGCACCGGCTTAGGCGAAGCCCTACGGGATCTTCCCTCTACTTCTGACACCACGTTGTCGTGCTGCCGGAATCGCGAGGGGAGAACTACAACCTCCGCTGCCTGCTGGAACAAGGGAGAGGAAGGTCTTCAACGAGTACCGAACGTGTGACAGACTGTGGAAGCGTTGCCGGAACGCAACGCCGAAAGGATCATCTACGCGATCTTGAGATTGGCAAGTGTACGACTACATTGCCCACGAGAATCTGCTCTCGTTAACCGCTTTGGAATCTTCGAGGGTGAGTACTCTAATCGACTCATTGCTACAATCTAGTAGATAGATCTTGGCTTGTTTGTGTGCATGCAGTAGAAATTTTTTGTTTTCCATGCTACGCACCCCTACAACGATGAGATGTATGACTTCGAGGATAGCGGCAAGGGAGAACCTATGGGGGCACGAGACCGTCTTCTCCTGTCTCAAAAGTGTGCGCTAGGTGACGATGTACGCCACCATATTCAAGACGAACGTGACAATCGAGTACCATGTCATGGAGTTGTCCTAGCAAACCGCTGCCAGGAAGGAGAATGCCCGCCAGCTCATGCCCGCCAAGTGGCAAGCCATGGAGTATATGGCCTCCTAGTGGGTGGCAGACCAAGGAGCACAGGAGATGTCATGCGTTGTCACGATGGAGGCAACCCGACAGTTGTGCGCGGAGGCAGTGGAGACACTTTGCGGGACCTGGAGGTCACGGTGAAAGTACATGTGTGCCCCATGTATGGTTTTGGTAATTAATGATAATCTATATGGAGTAATATTTGAGTTACACTTATAGGAATTTTCCATTGGCATCGCTTAAACCATTTGTTAGTTTCAAGGTTGAAAGATGAAGAAAGGAAGAAGAATAAGAAATGACCAAGATAATATTCAAGGTTGATTAAGAATAGTGCAAAGAGTTGATTCAAGTTGGATAAACACTCAAAGAAGAAACAGAGTGCAAGTTCAAGATGATCCATCTCGAGAAGATGATATGATTAAAGCTTGATCTCCTTGTTGATCATGGATAGGTAAAGATATGACCAAAGAAGAGACTCTTCCATGGAAGTATGGGGGGTCCATTCGCAAGTCTTCATCAAGCTAGCATGAACAAGAGCAATCAAAAAAGATATTCCATGAATCTTGAGAAGGGAAAGATCGTCTTCATCAAGCTCAAGTGGAATGCACAAGGAATCAGTATAATCTTGATATGTTTTCTCTTTTTCCGGTCTCATGTTGTTAGTTGGAAGTCCATATTTTGGATAGATAGTCGTTCTATCAAGAGGGGCTCTCGAGTGAGTAACTCGGCCGTATATTTTGGAGAGGGCTCAAACCATTTCATACTTAGCATCATATTTCTTGGTTATTATTTAGATCTTATCCATGTGAAGTTTTAGAGATTGTGGTTTTTCTCATGACAAGTTCTAGTTCATCAAAAACGGATTTCGTATAAAAACCTCATTGCGCTTTTGATGTTGAAGTCTTTCCTGGTTCTTCTTCAAGGGAGGTTCCACTCCTTTAGTCACTTGGTAATTTTTTTTTGGATACTACTTGTTTTTATATTTCCAACAAAATTGGTTTTATCCTAATCGGATTTTACAAGCTCGGTTACTTGCGTTTTTTATATCAGAGATTTTACCTATTCGTCGCTTTTAGAGAGGTCAAAACTTTCATATTTTGGTTTTATACTCCATTGTATTATTATTATGTTTCTTTGGATAATCATGTATAACTTGTTGTTCTCTTCGAAACAAGCACAATATCATCGAAATCGGAGTCCGAATGCACAATCTATTGAAGTTTCCATTCCATATTGTCCGAAGTTTTTCATTAGCGGCAGTATCGCCCTACTACCGCCAAAGGCTCGCCAGCTTGCAGTAATGTTCAATTTATTTGGTGGTACTACTGCCAAAATCCAGGTAGCACAGGTAATGCGCGAAACTGTGCATAACGGGCAGATTTCTCTTGTCCTATTTAAGGGGGCCTTCTTCTCCAAAGTTTCTCCAACTCTTGAGCTCTTTTTGAACGCTTTGGAAAAGGATATCTAGATCTATAATCCTACCGAATCAACCTCCTCTTTGTGAGAGGAAGCTATTATATCTTGGATTTTTTTATGGAGTTCTTTCCTCTCTTATTCCCCCCAATCTTTTGTAGCTTTGGTAGTATTTGAGAGTTAAGGACTTGCCATTTAGGTGCATCGGTTTAAGTTCTCTACGAAGGATTTGATTGGTGAAATAAAGAAAGCTTGTTGGTGGCCTTGGTGGTGTTTCTTGGGGCCTCCAATTAAGATGTGGAGATTACCTCAAGCTTATGGCCTTATGTGATATTATCTTGGGAGCCCCCAATTGAGTTGTGGAGATTTCTCCAAATTTGTACGGGTTAGGTGATCATTCTCAAGTGTCCCATAGTGAATCATGTGCCCGCCTTTGTGGTGCGTATACAGGAGAATACGGTGAGCCTTTTGTGGCGTCAACGAGTGGTGTGCGTCCACACCTTGGAATGAGGATTTGTGTGACGTTAGGTGTGCATCGAGCCACCACACCTCAAGGTGGGCTATTTGTGACGTTCGAGGAGCATACCCCGCCGTACCTCTCCAACGGAGATGTAGCTTCTTTGGAAGTAAACTTCGGATTAAAATCATTGTCTCCACGTGTCTCAGTTATTTCTATACCCAAACTCTTTACTTATGCACTTGACATTTATGATAACCTTCGTGTTTGAAGTACTATGTCTTGTTATCATCTTGTTGCTTGTCTTGCTTAGCATAGGTTGTTGATGCACTTAGTTGAACCTAGTGAATTTAGGTTTTGTGATTGATAAATTAAAAACCAGGTCTCTCACTTTTGGGCCTCACCACATTGAGAGTAAAGATGTTGGCTAGGAGATTAATGCACATTGACACCTTCTATATTTGATGGCACAAATCATGGTGTCTAGAGATTATTTTCGGGAATTAAACTTATAAAGCTCGAATTCTTTGTGTGCGTGTGCTAAAATATTAAGGTTATTAGTTGCATGTGACCTTAGTGTGGGCTATGGCAGAGTCGTTCATTTAATTACAACCCTTCATTCTTACTTGAAAGAATCTAGACGAAACTCTATAGGATTCCTGGGTTAACATTTATGATTACTTTACTTATTGAGCTAAAGGCTTGCGTCGATCCCTGGATGCAGCTCAGTCAGTGTTGAAATTTCCTGATGTATACTATCATATGCATGGTCTGTAGTTTAACTAGTACAAGTATTAACTAGACATCCGAGGAAGCTTGTATGGTACGGTTCAACATCACTGATTGGTTGATGGTTGCTGCTCATTGAACTAGTGCAGAGTTCAGTTATCCTAAACAAAATTAGTTGTATCAGCTAGACATCTCTAGTTGCTTATTTTCTCTATTTGTTTACCTGGTGTATCAGCTACAAGTGGAATAAGGTGAGATCCATAGAGATAAATACAATCCAGAAATTGTTCGTAATGATTCTCCAAGGTCCAAGAAATTCAAGAGCAATAAGAATAAGGAGAAAGTGCGTCCAGAGATAAATGGCGACATCAATGTCCGCAAGGAGATCACAGGGAACCGGAGGAAGGTAAAAATCATACATGCATACATGGTGACGTCGTCGCCAGGAGTTAATTTCTATCCTATTGATATGCCATGAAAACCACAAGTCAGTTTGAATTGTTTGGCTCAACTTTTTGGGACGGCTTGCAATATCAACCAGTCCACGGGTGACGTCGTCGCCAGGAGTTAATATTCTTATAAACGCAGCAGCACATAGAAGGGAATCAATAAATGAGGTAGCACATATAAGGCCAAAGATGACAGGTTCACCCGAGGGATCAAATTCACAAGAGTCACTTAACTCTCCTTCACAACAGCCTCCAATATCTCCCTCTCTTCATGACCTCTCACCTGATTGAAGAATGACCAGTTCCTATGGTAAGATTTTCTCGTATATATTCATTGATTATTCATTTTCCTTGTCTTTACTTTTCATTAGCTGACTAAGCTTTTCTTCCATTGCATGTAGGCTGGACACGTGGACGCTGCAAGTTGCTTTCTCGCGTATGGAAAGAAGTTGAGCCAATTTATCAAGGAAACAAACTTGTGAAAGGCCGCTGTGGTCATTGTCAGAAAATCTTTCCAGCTTCAAGAGACTCGGGGAGCAGCCAGATTGGTCGGCATTTAAAGGTATGCCCAGCTAAACTAGCAAAGAATGAGATGGTTGATAAGATGGGTCGTCCTGAGGGGATTGATCCTGATTGGAAATTTGACCCAGTTATCGCAAGAAGGAAGCTAGTGAAGTTCATTGTTGTGAATGAAATGCCATTTTTGCTAGTTGAGTCATCATCTTTTAGAGAATTCACTAAATCATTGAATCCATGGTTTGAAAATGTCTCTAGAACAACACTCAAGAATGATTGTGAAGCTGCTTTTCAAATGCATGGAGATAGAATGAAAAAATATTTTGAAAATTTGGACTCTCGGGTATCTCTCACAGGTGATATGTGGACCTCTAATCAGAAATTAGGCTATATCTGCATGACCTGCCACTTTATTTCTGATGATTGGAAACTCCATAAAAGTATTATAAGATTCAGTATGATGGAGACACCGCACAATTCATTGAACATGTTTGATGTAGTACTAAGGAGTATTCAAGAGTGGAACATAGAGGATAAACTCTTTAGTTTTACATTAGACAATGCATCAGTAAATATTGCTATGCTTAATCATTTGAGAGAAAATTTGGAAAATAAAGGTTTCCTTGTTTCAAATGGAGTACTACTTCACTACCGCTGCGGAACACATGTCTTCAATATTATTGCGCAATATGGTCTCAAAGAAGTAAAACCCACTGTCAATAATATTAGAGAGAGTTGCAAGTTTGTGAGAAGTTCACAAACAAGGGTTGAGAAGTTCCTTGACATCGTCATGCAAGTAGGGCTCACTTCAAAATATAAAAGTCCATCTGTTGATGTCACAACTCGTTGGAACTCTACTTATTTGATGCTTGAAGCTGCTTTACCTCTCAGAGGCGCCTTTTCTTCTCTAGAGAAGCATGATAAGGATTATGCATTTGCTCCTTTGGCCACTGAATGGAAATTGGCATAAGTTGTTTGCAAGTTGTTGAGGGTCTTCTACACCGCAACAAACACTCTTTCGGGCTCAAACTATCCCACTTCCCATCTGTATTTCTATCAGCTCTGGAATATCAAGAAAACGTTGAATAAAGAAGAAGCAAGTCTGAAAATGAAGATAAGGAATAAAGAAGCATCTAGTCAAGATCATATAATTGCCCGTATGGTACAACAGATGCAAATAAAGTTCAATGAATATTGGTTGGAATCATACAAGTCAGCTTGCATTCCTGTTATATTTGATCCACGATTCAAGTATGACCTCCTTGACTATCTTCTGAGGGACTTTGGAAATGAAGAGGAGGTGGGCACATGGATGGGAGAGGTGAAGAAAACCATGCAGAAACTCTTCGATGAATACAATCTAGAGGTTTCTGCTCACTCACAAAGAGAAATGGATAGTCCTAATACCGAAGAGGTGGAAGTAGAGGATGATCCACTTGTGGAGTGGGATCAACACATGAGGTCTAAAAGAAGACAAGCAAGCAATGAGATCGATTGCTATCTAAAAGAAGAGTTGCTTCCTCGGAAGAAGGAGGTGGACATTCTTCAATGGTGGAAAGTTAGTTCTTCCAAGTATCCCGTGCTCTCCAAAATGGCACGTGACATATTGGCCATTCCAGCTTCAACTGTTCCTTCCGAGTCAGCTTTTAGCACCGGAGGACGCGTCGTCAGCGACTACCGGAGCAGCCTTTCATCCTCTACTGTCGAGATTCTGATATGTCTACAGGACTGGTTTAAGGCAGCTGGTAGGTTACTGTTTTCCTTCACTAAAGTATTTTCTTTGGCACAATATTACTTGTTACTGACTGTTTATTCTTGACATATTTTGCTCCTATGTTTTTTATAGAGTTGGAAAGAGCGTGACTGATCATACAGAAACATGTCTCATCAATGTTCAAGAAAGCATAAGGTAATTTCAGTATCTTCCTATCCTAGATGTTTGGAAAAAGTTGCATGTTGCATTTCCATGCAAGAGTAATTTCAGTATCTTCCTAACCTAGAATTTCCAGATGTGGAAACCAACTATGATGAATTATGTTAATGTGGTACACAAAACCAGTGCAGTATTTCTTGTGTTTTACAAGAACTGTATAAAAGGGTGGCTGGCTTGATAGAGAAGGACACCATCACTCACTCCTCTTGCTAAAAGATTACACTAATACGCTCCCAGTTCATTTTGCTTCCATGCATATATTGGTACTTGCATATTTAATGAGTTTAGTTTCTCCTGTGTTGTTTTACTGCATTGTTTTCAAATATAGGATGCCGGAGAATTGATGTTATGTTTAATCTCCCATTTATATCTCAATCACCTCTAGTACCACTGTTGTTCTCAATCATCTTTATATAGTTGATCCATATATTCCAAGAAACCCCATTTTCTTTGATGATTAGTTTGGACTAATTTTTCTGTGATCATATTTTTTTGTTGCAGTTCCGTCAAGTCATTTGGACTTTCCCTAAAGTGAGGCTAATTAAGGGTGAAAAAATCAACCATGTGATCATATTTTTTTTTGTTGCAGTAACCCAATTTGCTCGGATTGGCAGTACACAGTAGGCAGTATCCATGTCGTGATTTATTATTACTTGCTGCATTTATCTATTAGATGGCATCGATTTAGCAGAGAACTGGCTGTTTCTGCATGGTGATTATTCCTTGCATCATCATTATTTTGTCGAGCTTCTGTATCCTTGTGATAATAGTTGATGTGTTGTAGTTTGTGTCTCCAAGACTGACTGTACTGACCTACCTATTATGTGAAACTGGTCTGTCGAATTCATCGAACCTGTTCTTTATGAAGAAGGGAGAACCCATGAAGAAGGGAGAACCTAGAATTTGTGCGATTTCAATTGAAGTGGGAATAATCATGCTCCCTGAGAAGTTTTGGTATAATGAATATGCTTTAGTTTTGTTTCTAGAAATGTTTGAAATAAAGGGATATATTCTGCAAGAACACAATGTTCTTTTGATGGTAGAGTAAAATTTGTGTTTTCATATGGAGTAAGTTAAGTTTGTACACCGTAGTGACCCAGATACCACATGGATCCGCTGATTTCGGTGGTTATTTTTCCGCTAGCTAAATCATATATTGGATTTTGCTCTTTGTACTAGTAGCATTTTCTTCTTCTTAAAAACCACCGTACATGGACATTGCGCGTGATATTGCACTGTGATCGTATTATATTTACTAAAATATTTTTATTAACATTATATGAGCAACAATTGCAATAATATATTTACGGGCACATGTGGGCATACGTGGGATAGTGGGCATCCGCATAAGTTTCGCGGGCATCCGTGGGACGCCCGCTTAAAATGTGTGGGACTGTGCGGACATATGCGGGTCTTCCGCGGGTAGTCCCACCTACACCCTGAGGCTATACTGGTACTGGTATAGTGTGACACTGTACGCGTGTGTATACATGGCGGCAGGCTATACCTATTATACGTGCAGAGTGGGCATGTTGACTCCTCGGGAAGTATCAAGCCTGGCGGGAGATTGATCGACCGACCGGGCCACAGGCCAATCGCTGGATCCCATGATCTTCCAGGAAAAGACACGTCGAGCAGGAATTCGGCCGAGGAAGGGTCCGCACAAGCTTTGCCATCCATCCATCCATCATCATGTAAGCGGAGGAACTTTCCAGTAAAAATCCGAGAAGGGACACCGGCATATACTCCCAGTTCCACACAACAACTCCTCAAGCAGATGAGTGACAAGTTGATCATCTAATCTCTGCAAAATCGCAATTCGAGATACCATTTGGCATTCAACAGCAACAAAGTGCAGAACAAATCCGACAATTGACAGTAATTCTATTGATAAGCGGGGCGCTAGACCAGACCAAGCAACTACGTTCAGTTTTGCAACTTTCCCGGGTCTCCCAAGTGTATTTTTGTTCACTGTGAGAGGTTTACATTGCTGACTGAGGTTCCTATAGAATCAAGAGATGCATAAGTATCGAAGACGAATGCCTGCTTTTGGCTCCCTAAATGCCAGCGAGGTTCGAGAATCATAGTGATGATAACTTTTTCTTCTTTGATGTGTTGTGGAGCTTGGACTCTTTAGCAGCCTGCACGAGAAAATCATTCGTCAAATCTAGGAAGGGCCATGTATAGTATAGGTATGTACGACTAGATGGGGAAAAACAAGAATACGACGGTGTTATAGGAAATCATGAATATCATGAATGAATATGTCCTATATGTGGCAAGTGCCAGATGTTGAAGCAGAACTGGATTAACAAAAAAATATCGTGTAGATTCTTAACTGTTTCATATGGCAACATTCAATGAGAAAACAATGCAAAGGAGACACTATGGACCATAAATATCATGTTCCTGTAAACAGAGGTGACAGTGCCTAGACTTCATAACTGATTTAGTATCAGGAATGCCCCTTTAGGGATGAGAAACGTTGTACACGTTTCAGTTTGTCACGTTATCTAGTGTCCTACCAATAATTCACCTGGAAAAGGACAATCAGAACCAATGCATCCACTTCCACTATTATTATAGTACTACCTATGTTTCAGTAAAAAGATAGCAGTACCTTTGTTTTTCTCTTGTTCTTTTTCTTTTTCTTCTTCGCCTTCCTCTGCTCCCCGTCATCTTGACTAGAAACCTCAGAGGAATCCTCAAATGATGGAACATGCCGTACTACTCTGCCAGAAGTTGAGGACCCACCTACATTAGCAGGACAGTGTAGGTCAAATTTGGTCTGGTCTAGAAGAGATGTAGGTCAAAATAGGTTTCTAGAGGATGTACGTCGAATTTGCTAGTTCAAAGATATATAAAGAGTAAAATTGTCAACATCAACAATTACAAAAATATAGTACTCCCTCCATACGGAATTAAGTGACTTGGATTTGTCTAGATTCGCATGAATCTACACGCTAAAACACGTCTATACACATATGAATCTAGACAGATCCAAGTCACTTATTTCTAGACGGAGGGAGTAGCAGAGCTCAACCACAAAAATATATCTGCATATCCAGTCCAGAAATCACATAAAACCTAACTATCAATTGAAAAATTAAATCAGTCAGCATCAACAAATACACGTCGAATCTTAAAGTTATCATTGCTGTCTTACTCCATCTATAATCTATGACTAGATACTCCATGGTTCTAAACAACTGGCACTCTGTTGTTCGAACCTTTGTGTCATGTTCTATGGAAAAAATCGCAAGTGGTTGACAAGCACTGTAAGAAGGCAAAACTTCGGAAACGAAATGGTGTAAAACACGGTTTATTCATACTGCTAGTTCAATACTGAGCTCAGAAGTACCAAATGGCACCTAAATGGAAATCTACATCACTAGCATTCCCTTAAATTGCTGCACAAAGTTTTATAAACAATATAACTCATGCAGTACACGCATTTCAAGGACTACATGTGAATATATGATGGAAAAAGTGGCAAGTTGTACCCTTGCTAGCCGTAATGGTTTCCTTCGCATTTTTCACTGCCAGATTTACAAGATCAGGATTAAGAGACTCCAACCCATCAGGTTGCTGAAGTTTTCTCTCGAGGAATTTCGCTAACGCGGCAGCCTTGTTTGTAGTTAGTGGTCCTCCAGGATGGGCCATCCTAATTAAAAGGAGATGAAAAGCATTTTAGGATAATGTCGGTGTGCGTAATCCAAAACAGTACTCATGGATATTTATGTTCTCGAGCAAGTCACACAATCAGAAAGACTGCACTCTACTAGACAAACAATACTGTACTCTATCGCATACCAGAGTAAAGCATTGCTTTATGAAAAATGAGATACCCATCCAGCATGAACGTTCTGTTTTTTGTATACAAAATTAGGACTCTGATAAAAACAAGCAAGCATAGAAGCAATAACACCTAATTAATCCAAAATCAGAGACTCACGCCTCAGTGAATCAATCATGACAACTGCCAAAACTAATGCATCACAGAGATATAAATTTTGAATCACATAGTGAACTTGGTGATTTTTGTGGCTCATGGGCAAGCAGCAGACCAAACAGTGGTGAATGCACAATCCAAATCCGGGTCAATGTTCTCATCCAGTACTACAAATAAGGAATTAACTCTACTAGACAAACAATATTGTACTCTATCGCATACCAGAGTAAAGCGTTGCTTTATGAGAAATGAGATACCTATCCAGCATGAACATTCTGTTTTTTTGCATACAAGACTAGGACTCAGCTGAAACAAGCAAGCATAGAAGGAATGACGCTGAATTAATCCAAAATCAGAGACTCTTGACTCAGTGAATCAAAATTCATGACAACTGCCAAAGCATCACAGTGATATGAATTTTGAATCACATAGTGAACTTGGTCATTTCATGGCTCATGTGCAAGCAGCAGAACAAAAAGAGTGGTGAATGCACAATCCAAATCCAGGTCAATTTTCGCTTCCAGTACTACAAACCTCACCATTTTATCAGCAGCACGACACCACAGAAGTAAAACTGTTGAGAAATTACTATAAACCAGATAATCGTAAAATTTAATCACACAATATAACCCCAACTAGACGTAATTTCCTTCCACTTCCGATTAATAAGCAATCAAAAAGCAAAATGACGAAGCCCTAATCCGCCGTTCCAGAACGCACTTCAGCTCGTTCAGTTAGTCGCTAAAACTGATCAAGCAAACAGCAAACGGAGAACCGAAACCCAACCAGCCCACTACAACGGTGAAGCTACACGATGCGCTTGAACCACCAGATCATAAGCTACATTAGTGCATCTGGAGGTAGCAGGTACCAGCGAAGGGGCGATGCGGTACCTCGGATTGGGGCGGGAGGAAGGTGGAGGCGCCGGGAGAGGCGCGAACTTGCTCCCCCGGAGCGCGCGGCGCTCCTCGTCGGTCAGGTCGCCGTCCGCCGCCATGTCGGCGCCCGTTGCGGTAGGCCGAGGGAGGAAGAGGAAGATGACTCTTGTGTTCGGGTCGGTTGTTCTCTCGGGGTTGACCCGGTTGGGTCGAACCAGATCATCTGTTCCTCTTGGAGTTGGCCCGTAGGCCCCGTAACCCCATACTGGCTCGATCGGACCAGGTTTGCAGCCTGACCGGACTGTGCGATCGAGTCAAAAGTCTCTTCATATGACATATGGGCCTGTATCCGCCTGTAAAAGAGTTGAGTCTTCGAATAATCGTTACAGAGTCCATGCTATGGTAAGCTCTTTTTTGTCTGGATGCATCTAAATTTTCACAAATTTGAGTCAACTAATATGGGTCGGAGAAAGTATTTTAAAGTCTTGATTGTAAAGTTATAAAAAAATCAGAAAATAATAACTAGATATAGTTATGTACTCCACTGCAAGCTTATGAAATTTCAGTGTGAAAATATCTCGTATGTTGAGCTCAGCAAAAAAGATAAATCGGATAAATTTTACTAGAAGATTCGAAATGTGTACTGTTCACACCCTAGATTTGGACATTGTGTCATTTTTGCTGAGGCTAAAATATATGGTATTTCCTATTGAAAATTTATACATTGGCAGAACAAAGCAATGGCAACATGCTGCTATTTTTGTTGTTGAAATTGTCTGAATCTTCAAATATGATTTTTCCAATTTTTTAAAAGCGGGTTACCTAGTCCCGGAGCCACAGTGCCGCACTCCGTGAGTCTTTCCCAGAAAAGCTGAAAAGGGGTCAAAGATAAAAGGAATGCTAAAGAAAGTGTATCCCCGAGCAAAATTTCAAAATATAAGCATTCCAGTGCAAAATTTGAAAGGCTATGTCACGATATGCTGCATTTCAAACTTTCAGCTGCATTCCAGAGCTCGTAAAAAAGACCACAGGGCGTACACTGTATAACATCCATTGTTCATGCCAGGCTGACATTTGCTCATAATAAATTGGTAATGAAGCTACTCACACAATCAAATAATCAAATTCTTGGATTCGTAAATTGTATTCATGCTGCTAACTATCATGGACAGATAATGTATTTACATGTTCACCGAAGTCCCGGAATTCAGAACGATGGCAGCTAGCTTGTTCGGCCGGCCACCATCTTTACATCGCCTGATAACTCGGCAACACTAACAGTAACAGACGTCCAAGAGGAGACAAAAAATTACACTAATGCCTCAGCACATGCACCAGAACCTCGCGATTACTTTGCATCTGCTGCAACACCTTGCAGTCCTCCCTACACGTAGTAGATCATGCCCACCTCGATGAGGCTGATGTGGGGTATGTGCAGCGTCACCGATGGGCCCCTGCAGTTCTTCCGGAGGAAAGAGTAGGCGTAGTTGATGGCGAACGACTTGAACAAGTTGGAGTTCTTCCTCGCCTTGACGTAGGAGTGGCCGATGATATAGGCCACGCCGGCCTCCTTGGCCTCCAGGAGGTCAGACAGCTCGTCCCTCACCTGCGAGTTGATCTGCTCCTCCTGTGAGATCTGGAAGCGGACCCTGCGGCGGCTGATGCTGCCAGACTCCTGCTCGTAGATAGACTGAAGGCTCTGGAGGGTCTCCGACTTGCTGCTCCTAGTCAAGGAGGTGCCTGCTGCACTGTCGTTGGAGTCTCTCATAATCAGCCCAGTTCCGGTCGCGTCAGTGGTGTGTATGACCGCCATTCTTCCTTCGTTCGATGACTCGTAGCTTCCTGAAGAGGCAGCTTCCTCCGCTTCCATTTGGATGAACTTGGCGATGCTCATCACCAGGTGGTTCTCAAAGTTCTCGTCGTCTTTCTGCAAATCTTTGTAGCCATACCTCACGATGCACCGGTACATCCGGTACTGCCTGGGACCAATGCGCCCGATGAGGTACCGCTCTTCAGCTGGAACATAGGGCACCGGCACTGACTTCACGCAGACAAAGACCAAAACCTGGTGAAATGCAGGCAGGTTGGTCACAAAATGTGAGAAGATGGCAGGCACTCCAGTCACCAGCTCTGTGTATATGAGGCCAATCCCAGGTACACGCATGATTCCGAGGCTTGGGCCAAGTGTTAAAATCCATTTCATCGAAACCTTGTTTTGGAGATCAAACAGGTACTTTCTCCGCGTCCCATAGTGCCACACGTACATGATGAACATGAACACAAAAGCAAATGCAATCGAAGTCCAGCCTCCCTGTGGAATCTTTATGAATGATGCTGACAGATATGCTCCCTCGATTGACCCAAAGAATAAGAGAAACAACAAGGCAAGCAGGATATTCTTTTGCCACACGAAAATGATGACCAATGCCATTAGCCATGTTGTAACAAACATCACAGTGATGCACGCAAGACCTAAGACCATGCAGAGGAGAGGAGCAAAAGTTAGTCCTGGCATATCATGCATAAAGAAGTCATGCGAAGAAGTCAGTCCAGATCATCAACAATCTCACAGCAAAGTAAGGAAAGATGCTAGTGACAAACTGACTATACACCTCCAAAGATAATATCAACTTACAGCCTATCCAAGAAAAACCATTCACTTCCGAAAATATGGACATCACATATATAGCTTATATCCAAGAAAAATACCAGCTGGTTGACTGAATTTGCCAACATCAAGGACACATGTACGATAATATGGTAAATTCTGATTCGTTTTTTAAGCACAGCCAATTATAAAATCATAGCAGCCATTTTGTTTTAACTAAGAATGGTAATACTAAATGTGTGTGATAGTAATGAATTATCAACAGGGTGAACTAAGTTTCAGAGGAAAATGCAGGTTCTGAATGAAATGAAGTATATGAGAAACCATCTGGTTCAAGAACAGAATTCAAGTCCGCAGAATCTGCAAGTTTTTGTATTCTTGAAGTGGTCAGACTTACCATAAGCATTTCCTATAATGGTAACGTCACGGAAGCCAAGTGTCACGGCTAAACAAAGGACCATCAGAATCCAATTTATCTCAGGTATGTAAATCTGGCCATAGATCCACCTTGATGTATGCACAACCTTCACTCTTGGAAAACATCCCAAAGAAAGGCATTGCTTGACAATAGAGAAGGTTGCAGAGATAATTGATTGGCTGCCCACAATTGCAGCAAGAGAAGCCAGGACAAACATGGGCCAAAACACAGTACCTGCAAATATGATGTGATATGATTTAATACTATTTCCAGCAACATGTGAAGCAAGAATTCCCAAGCATACTTTTGTCTTCTGAAACTTACGTGGAATTGACAGGTAAAAACTGTCATGTACAGCAAACATGTTTTTGGAAAGAAACGCAGCCTGCCCCATGTATTGCAGAACAAGACAGGGATATATGACACCAACAAAAGCCAACTAAATAAGAAGGTGAAAATCTGGAGTCAGTAAGCATGAATTTCTTTTATCAGTCTAGCTTTAATAACTTAGATCACAACTCATGTAAGAATTTCTGCATACCCTGATAGATGCAGCAGTGAAGTGGCCAAGATCGGCAAACATGGCTTCAGTGCCTGCATGTGCTCACAAATTCGTAAGACAAACTATTCACTGGAAATAGAACCAATAATCTTAGCTAGATAACCCATCTATTTGAATTCACCTGTCACGGCAAGAAGTACGCCTCCTAGAGCAATCCAACCATCTCTTCCTGTTGTCTTGAAAAACTTTACAATATAATGCGGGGAAAGAGCAAGACATATTCTGGGATTCCAGTGGATGATATTATAGAGACCAATGATACCAATGCTCAAGAGCCAAAGTATGACAATCGGGGCAAACATGAAGGCCACCCTATGTGTACCACGGTGTTGCAGTGCAAAGAGGCCAACAAGTACAACACATGCAATGCATACCACCCAACCTGTAAACCAGCAAGTTGGTCAATATGATGAAAGCCATTTACTGACAGAAATTACAAGTGATGCAGATATGTTACTCAAGGAAGAAATCGATGGCATCAGTAATATTTTCAATGCTAGGAAAAAAAAGAACTATGTATTCAAAAGATATACAGGTCGTAAGTCATAAAAGGAGTTGATGGAGATTGTACACCAGATCATCATGCAAACAGAGGGCATCGGAATTTATCTAATATTTAGTGACTACAAACGTTGGATGAATATATGGTCTAGCCAAGCCACACTCCATCAAGTTGAATACAGTAGTAGCAAATAGCACATGTGTGTCTGACTGCAAACTGAGTTGGCCTCTAGGTTATAGATGTAACTTCCCATATTCAGATGCATACTCCATGCTTCTAATAAATTCACATTCAACCAGGTGATCCAATTCATTCAAATGATGTTACACCTGTTACTTATCAACTTTGTCCGACTCATGCAAATAGGTACATGGAGAAAATCCCAAGGTGTACTACAGAATTGGCTTCAGTATCACGGTATGAAAGATTATTTTCCTTGATTAGAGATGATAATGACTACACGAGAAACCCTTTGATTACTTGCAGGTAAGTTGAGCTATAACTTAGAGAGTTTTCTTCTCTTTTAAAATCACACATGATAGATATATATTAAACATTGACAAGATTAGATTTTAGCATAATAACAGATTAAGAACAACTAAAAGTAATGTCATAACAGATAGCTTAACTTGCATTTCCGGAACAAGAGAGCCACTAAATAGAATTTGACTGTACTCAACACAATTTTCAAACCCAAATATAGGATACTAATCAAGAGAAGTATGGAGATTCTTATGTTTCTTAATTCCATTTACGTCCCAACAAATGAAACTTCAGCTACCCACTCTGAAGCTACGAAGTAAGACTAGATGTAACACCTTCTTTAGAGGGTTTTCAATAAGACAATGATTAGAACATATTGATGTTACAAAAACAGTTTACTAAATAGCCATTATGCGGTAGTGGAAAAAATAAGGAAGAACATACCATTTCCTAATCCACCTGTGTCCTTGTCTTGTAATCCAGACAAGGCTGACAAAACTGCAACAAGTACAACATGAGATGTGACAACTGACAACAGCAAATGTATGTGTTCCATAATTAAAGAAAGGAAGACAGAGCAGGTAAACAAAGACATGTCATACATACCAGAGATGGTGGGTGTAAGGACACCATCACCTATCACCATACATGCCCCAAACAGAACAAAAAGAAGCAAACATGTCCGCAGCTTCTTGTGCTTCTCCAGAAACCTTTTGAATGGAGATGAAACAGCAGTACGATCGATCCCAGGCTGATAATATGTTGACAGCTCTTCATCTGCCGCTTGCTGATTTGGAAGCAGACTCAACTTTGCATGCCTGCAGAGTAGTGAATACAGCGCAAATGTCCCACCTGGATAACGCATTTACTTTATTCAGTAACCATGTGTAGTGAAAAACCTAGTAGCTAAACAAAACAACTACTGGCAGCTCAAGTCACCACTCTGCTGTAGAAGATTAGGAACACATACTGGAGAAAGAATAAATACTTATTGCAATAACATTTGTTGCTTGGTATGCTTAGAATCTTATTACAGAACTTTGTCTTTTTTATATTCCTCTTCGCCTACCAGAATTTATGTGTGATGTAAGCTAGGCTAACACTTGCTCAAAATTCAATGGGACCAAAATTAGAACACAGGGGCAGATGTAGGAAACCAGTAACACAATTTATGGGTGATGTAAGCAGTAACAAAAATTACTCACCTTCGCCATTATCATCAGCAGCCAGGACAATTATGACGTACTTGAGCAACGGAACGAGTGTCAAGGTCCAAAATATCAGCGAAAGCAACCCAAAGATGGTCGTCTCATCGTGGAATTTGTGCAGATTTCCAGACAGTGCGCTTTTGAAGACGTAGAGAGGTGACGTACTGAGGTCACCGTACACCACACCAAAGCTCTGAAACGCTAGCAGGGAGAGAGCTCTGTATTGGTGCTTCCACTGGCCCTGCGAAACAACACCCATCAGCACAGCAGGACTGGAAAACAGCTACAGGTATCTGTTCGCTGACTCACTGAACATATCTCTCCTAAACCAGTACCCAAAACAAATGGCCAATGGAGTGGTGAGTGAATTTCTGGTGACGTTAGCCAAGAATGGATAGACCAACAGCTGTAACAGCTTTTGGTGCATCATCAAGAGTTGCCAATACTATAATCTATGGTGGTTTGAAATTTCGGGATTTACTACCGATGGAGAACAACAGTGAAGAGGATGAAGATGTATCATGTAAGTGGCAGAAGAACAAACGGTTCATGGTCACCCTGAAAGTTGACCAGATTCAATCACATGATGATAGATAGTATGTTCTAGCACCAAAACTAAATTGGAGTAGGCGAGTCAAACTATCCAGCGAATCGACCAGAACAATTGCTTAGCCGCATCAGCCGGGAGTTTTTCGCCTCCGCTCGGAATCGCGAGATCGAAATCGAAGTGAAGGTGAATTCCTCCCAACAAAGCACAGCCGCCATCCAGATCAGTCCTTGAAATCCGAGTGGTCGATGCGAGGGAGTTCGGAGCAGTAGGAAGAGGGGTGGAGTGGGGGAAGCGGAGCGGTTACCTGCCGCGCGGCGGCGCCGATCTCCTCGTCCATTGGGGGCTCCCGCGCGCCACCGGAATCGGCGGCAGCTATTCCCGAAGCAGCAGGAGCAGCAGTGGGGGGAGCTAAAAGCGGAGGGGAGCCAGTAAAACCGCGACCACGTAGTGGCGCTAGGGCGCCGGGCTAGCTCGCCGAGGCAGGAGGCCCTGGGAAAACGACGGGGGTGGGGTTGGGTAGGAGGAGGAGGAGGAGAGACGCTTCCCTTCGCCTCGTCTATCTAGTTTTGTAGGCGCGGACGCGGACGACGACGAGAGTGGAGGGGAGAGCTCGCGAGTCGCGACCGGGGGAGGGGAGAGCCGGGAGGGCTTGGCGCTTGCTCACGTCGCCGTCTCGAGGACGACGCGTAAGAGCAGCGTGGGCGCGGCGGCGGGCGGGCGTGCTGGGCCCGCGCCGTGGGGTTTGGGGTGGGACGTCGCTGGCTGGTGGGTCAGACAAGGTGGGCCGGCGTGGCAGTGGAGGCGGGTTTTGCAGTTGCACGTGGGGTGGGCGTGCACGGGCGGCGGGTGGAAACTGGAAAGGGCGGCCGCCCTGCCCAGCCGTGGGCCCGCGTGGGCAGCGGGCACGCAGCACACGGTACGCTGGGATCTGCTGCGGAGAAGCGCGTGCGCGAAAATTCTGTCATGCCAGTTTACGGTTTGCGTTGCTTAAAATTCGGGTTTACCGGTTGTTAAAACCGCGTGGGGCTGTTAAAACTTTGGTCAAAAGTCAAAACTAGATATGGATGGAGTAGATAAAGATTTGATTAACCAGCCGGAAGATTAAAAGCTGTTGGGGTAAAAAACGCTTGTACTACCTCTATCCCAAGACTTCCTTCACCCATATTAGTTGATTTGGGTTGTCTAAATTCGAATATATCCAGACATATCTAAATCTAGACAAATCTAATAGTATGGGTTAAAGAAAGTATTTTTTTAAATCAAATTATATAAAGTTTGATCAAGTTTATAAAAAAATATACTCTATGTATATAGTTTTTGATAGTTTTTTTAAAAGTTTGGTCAACTAATATGTATTAATATTTACAATATAAAATACATGCTCTTTGATACATCATGAAACATATATTCATATAATATTTATATAATAATATAGTTTTTGATAGTTTTTTAAAAAGTTTTAAACTTTTCATGGCTTGACTTTTTATAAAAGAATATAGACCTTAGACCCTGAAACGGTATACAAGGGAGCAGCCACACCCAATCTTTGAATCTCACATCGTATGAATACGTTTGGTGTCCCGATCGTGCAATAAAAAACTGCAATCATTGGCGACCATCTTCAATTATTTAGGAAGAATCATCAGCGATAGTATAGTAAATCCTACGTACTATTTTAAATGGAAATATGCTGCACTTCTACATGTACGGAACCGGTGCGGTCAACGTACTGCGGTAGCAATTGAGACAGCTGATCGAGGATTCGAGGCCGGTGTTCTCAGTTTGAAGGGTACGTGTCACATTTTTTTCCCCCGAAAGTCCGTTGATCTACTCATAATCTTCATAGCAGTACAAGAAAACTTATAAAAGAAATAAATATTACAAACATGTCACTCGACATCATAGAGACGACTACTAACCGAAGATGTGCTACCGTCCTCACCCCTCTTTCACTGAAGTCGGGTAAAAATTTGATGTTCTGAAACTTGTTGTAATAGATAGACCGAAAATCGTCGTGCTAAGCCCCAAACAACTAGAGATGAAAATGTAGCGGAAAGTTTTCAACTTTTTCGCCAAAAACAAGAACAGAATGAAATACACTGAAATGAAATTTTGCAAACTGAAACGGAGTTCTTATGGCGAAAACAGAAACAAAAAACAGAACAGCGTGTTCCGTTGGAACAAATGCCAAATGTGGAAATGTATCGGCTAATATGAAATTTCCATTTAGGGTTGATTGCATGGCCAAATATAATCCGCCAATTACATGACTTTATCAAGCCAAACTTTCAAAGCCACTCATTCTAAAACCTACAACCACGTAATCCTTTCATGCATTCAAGAAGGCTTCCACGATTTCATATTTTCCTTATTCCCTTGTAAATCGAGTACAGTGCTAGATTTAGGCAACAATCCTGTTAATTTGCTTCAATGCTTGAGATTTTTGCATGATTTAAGGGTTATCTTGGTTTTGGGTAGCATTAGCATCACTCTGTGTCTGCATCATCGATATGTATCTGTTTTCGACAATATCCGCTTTCATTTTTGTTTCTGGTGTTCCTATATTCGTTTCCGCTTCCGTAAAAGAATATGAAAACAAATATGGCACCACTCAGTTCCATCTGTTTCTGCACTGTTTTTATTTATTTAAAGGACCAGCGTACGAGAGCAGCAATCATTGTCAATGAAGAGAGAAGCGAGATCGAAAGAACACCGACCAAAACCAGCGAGATTCGCCGGAGACACCTCCAAGCGCCCTCCGGCGACACTAGACGCACTGCCGAGATAGGGGCGGGACGGAAAGGACTTTATTCCATCTTCAAGGATCCACCATCGCCATGTCTTCCCGAGTAGGACACAAAACCTAATATGAATGGGGCCGACGTGTTAATTTGCTTAACTGCATGGGGCTGACGCGTTAATTTGCTGAAAACTAGATATGAATGGAGTAGATATTTTTTTTGGAAATGCGTGTTTTATTACATAGAGTAATGTTTATACCCGGTCTCTGCATAACTAGGATGACACAGTCAATCAAGTACACAAGTTGTGACCAAAACAAAATTACGAGAATTACAAAAACATGGTAATAGCAAAAACGGCCTCTAGATATGGCAGATCTATCCGCAGATTATGTCGCCATCCATGTCGGGAGAAAATATCCCTTGTCGTGTCCTCCAATCGCGTACACCCCTCCACAAACAAGTCACGGACCTCCATACATTGGAGAGTAGTCTATGATCGGAGGATAGTTGTAGCCCGATAGATAACCTGTAGAGGAGAAGACACCATGTTATTAAATATCTTGTCATATCAACATAGCCAAAGCGACCAAATAATGGCAAGCGCTCCCACCCAAAAAAAGTCTCATATTTATCATCAATCCCATGCAACCAGTTACCAAAAACATTGGCTACCGAGCAAGCAGGAGATAAACCAGATGCTACTTAGATGATTGACCATATAGCATGACCAAATTCACACTAAAAGAATAAATGTCAAATTCTCTCATTGTGATGACAAAAAACACATTGTGTACTTCCGCCAAGTCCTCTTAACAAGATTAACTTTTGTAAGAATAACCTCTTTATGGAGATACCAAGCAAATATCTTTGTTTTAAGAGGTATTTTTATTTTCCAAATTTTACTATTATCATCAGCTGAAATATTCGGTTGGATCAAAGCTCTATACAAAAAATCAACAGAAAAATTACCACTATATAGTAATTTCTATTTGAATTCGTCCACACCCTTCGACGGCTGTATCGTGGATAATCTCAACAAGAGATTGTTTCAGGATGCCAGTCTAGGACCTATGAGACATCTTCTAAAAGAGACATTAGGAGGATTGCAATCCATTATCGTGGAAAGTGTATTCCCTTTATGCCTAACAATCGAGTATAGAGCAGGATATTATTATCGAAGAGAAGTTTGGCCGAGCCATTTATCTTTCTAAAACCTAATCTCTAATCCATCCTTAATATTGAAAGCACCAGAATGGAAGAAATGATTTTTGGATGCTATTATTCCAACCCAAAAGTGTGAATCACCGGGTTTCCAAACCACTTGAGGCACATATTTGGAACCAACATACTTCCTCCATAAAATGGTTTGCTAGGCACCTTTTATAAGAAGTTTGAACAGCCATTTACCAGAAGCGCGGTGTTTTTGACTTGCAAATCATAAATGTCCAGTCCACCGTATATCTTGGGTCGGCAAACCACATTCCATCTGTCCAGTTGATATTTCTTTTTCTCACTATCCCCTTGCCAAAAGAATCTTAAACGGAAATAAGCCACTTTCTTCAAGACCCCTTTCGATAGCTGAAAGAACGAGATCATATATTGTACCATGTTGGTAAGTAGTGAATTTATGAGTACAAGTCTTCCGCCAAAAGAAAATAATTTAACTTTCCAACTATTAAGAAGTTTTTGGAGCCTTTTCTCAACGAGTTTCCATTCAGCGATCATGAGACGTCAATAATGTATCGGTACTCCCAGATAGTTGATTGGAATTTGCCTATGACCGCAGTCGAATAAATTAGCAAATAGATGGGCATCGTTCTTGTCCTCGCCAAAACAATACAAGTCACTCTTATGGAAATTAATTTTTAATCCCAAGAGTTGCTCAAATGCTGATAATATTAATTTTAGATTCTTAGCTTTCTCCAGATCGTGTTCCATAAATAGGATTTTATTGTCAACGTATTGAAGAATGGAGAGACCACCATCTAGCAGATGGGGAACTAATCCTTCAATTTGGCCATCAGCCTTGGCTCTCTCAATAAGGATAGCCAATATATCAGTCATTATGTTAAACAGTATAGGCGACAGCGGATCCCCTTGTCTCAGTACTTTTTTTATTTGGAAGTATTTACCAATGTCTTTGTTGACATTTATGGCAACATTATCACCAGACACAAAAGACTGTATGAGAGCCTGCCACTCCTCCGAAAAACCTTTCATACGGAGTGTTGGCTAAAGAAAAGACCAATTAACTTTATCGTTGTCTTCTTAAAGTCAATCTTGAACAGTACACCATTTAGTTTTTTTTAGTATAGTTGATGGATAGTTTCATGCAGAGTTACTACACCATTTAGGATGTTTCTTTTGTAGGGTTTGCAGCATAGAAAACAAAAAAATTCCTACGATGGGAACTATGTACCAAGATCTATCTATTTAGATACAAACAACGTGAAGATGTATATCCATAGAGAATATACCCTTGAAGACTGACAAAGCTTAACGAGTTCAACTCGTGGTTGATGTAGACGATCTCTTGCCGATCTCAAGATCGAGAGGAAGTCCTAGCGCCGCAAAGCAGCAGCGCATCCGTGCTCGCACACAACTACAACACACCGAGCAACCTCCGCCTCCTCGCTCCAGCGATGCAGCGAAAGCACAACCCTTTCTTGCCGAATAGCCACCAGGAACATGTATCTCACTAGTCCAAGACCATGGGGGATAAATTCTAGAGGGGGAGAGAGATCCTTCACGAGAAGGTGTCAGTGAGAGAGAGGAGAGGGGGTGCCTTTTATAGGAGGAGGGGGGTCACCCAAGGGGGTGGCCGCCGGCCATGGGGGCTGCCCCCTCCCCTCCTTCGTTCATGTGGGTGGACACTCCACTCACAAAAATCCATTCAAATCCCTCCACTCAAAATCCCACTCAAACTTGCCATTAAATTTTCACCAAATTTAATGCAAACTCTCATTAAATAAAAATCTTTTATTTTATTTAGAATTTTGTCAATTACTTTAATGACAAACATTCACAAATAACCCCTTGCTAGAATTCTATTTCACATGCATAACCTCTTTATGCATTTTCACCCGAAAACCTGTTTCGGTAACTAGTGAAATAAATTCCTGCGCTTGTTTATTCTTTCGGCATGAAACATTTGCTCCAACTGGATGTCAGTTTCCCTTAAGTGTGTCACCCTACGGTTCGCGAATAATGCGGACATGATCGATACCCTTCTCCGATCAATAATCAGTAGCGGGACCTAGAGATCCATACTGACTCCCACACATTCAACGATGACTTTCCTGTGATCGTCGGAACCTTTTACGCTTGTATCTTAATCCCTTTGTTTCACGATATATTACATGTCCGAGATTCGATCATCGGTATCTCCATACCTAGTTTGATCTAGTTACTGACATGCACTCTTTTCTCGTTCCCGTGACATAACATTCTAGTGATCAAATCACTTGCTTGCAAGCTAACCAATATGATATCACCGAGAGGGACTAGAGTATATCTATCCGTCATCGGGATGAACAAATTCCACTCTTGATCCATGATTCTCAACATAACACTTTAGTAGCTTTGAATCCATCTTTATAATCACCCAGTTACGATGTGACGTTTGATGTCAACAAGAAACTCTTCCGGTGTTAGTGATTGGCATGATCTCATGGTCTAAGGATTAGGACTACTTCGTAAGTTGTTTATAGCAATATAAACTCAATGACTTTGATCGTAATGCTATAGTTCGGATGAATGTTCATCACACCATTACACTAATGTTGTGATCTCGTTATTAACAACATCCAATGTCTATGATCAGGAAACTATGATCATCTTGATAATCAACGAACTAGTTTATGAGAGAGGCATGACTAGGAACTTTCTGTTTGTTTATTAAACACACATGTATTAACGTTTCCGTATTAATACAATTATAGCATGCAAAATAAACATATATCATACACTTGGAATACACATAATAAACACTTTATTATTGCCTCTCAGGGCATATTCCCTTCAGTCTCCCACTTGCACTAGAAACAATAATCTAGTTACATAGTGATGTATCTAACACCCATGGAGTTCTGGTGTAGAACATGTTTTGCTCTAGGGAGAGTTTTAGTCAACAGATCTGCTACATTGAGATCCGTATGTACTTTACAAATCTTTATATCTCCATCCTTGACATGCTCGCGGATGGAGTGAAACCGGCGCTTAATATGCTTGGAATGCTTGTGAGACCTTGGTTCTTTGGCATTGGCAATGGCACCATTGTTGTCACAATAGATCACCATTGGGTCCAACGCGTTTGCCACCACTCCTAGTTCGGATATGAACTCCTTCATCCAAACTGCTTCCTGAGCCGCTTCCGAAGCAGCAACATATCCGGCCTCCGTTGTTGATCCCGCTACCACAGGTTGTTTGGAGCTCCTCCAACTAACCGCTCCGCCATTCATGAGAAATACGTATCCGGATTGAGACTTAGAGTCATCCGGATCGGTGTCAAAGCTAGCGTCGACATAACACTTAGCGACGAGCTCTTCTTCACCTCCGTATACAAGAAACATATCCTTAGTTCTTCGTAAGTACTTAAGGATATTCTTGACCGCTATCCAGTGTTCCGAACCTGGATCCGATTGGTACCTACTAGTCAAACTAATAGCATGTGCCACATCCGGTCTTGTACATAGCATGGCGTACATTATAGAGCCTATGGTTGAAGCATAGGGGACTTTGTCCATTATCTCTCTTTCTTCCGCCGAAGCCGGACTTTGAGTCTTACTCAATGTCTTGCCTTGCAACATAGGTAAGAACCCCTTCTTACTTCCGTCCATTTTAAACTTCTTTAAAATCTTATCAAGGTATGTACTTTGCGATAGCCCTATTAGGCGCCTAGATCTATCTCTATAGATCTTTATGCCTAATATGTATGACGCTTCACCTAGGTCCTTCATTGAAAATTTGCTGTTTAGATAACTTTTAACACTGTTTAAAAGATCTATATCATTTCCGATCAATAATATGTCATCCACATATAATATCAGAAATGCCACATTGCTCCCACTCACTTTCTTGTAAATACAAGCTTCTCCATAAGTTTGGACAAATCCAAACTCTTTGATCACCTCATCAAAGCGGAGATTCCAACTTCGTGATGCTTGCTTCAATCCATAGATGGATCGCTGAAGCTTGCACACCTTGTTAGCATCCTTAGGATCGACAAAACCCTTTGGTTGTATCATATACAACTCTTCTTCAATATTATCATTGAGAAACGCGGTTTTGACATCCATCTGCCATATCTCATAATCGAAATATGCAGCAATTGCTAACATAATCCTAACTGACTTTAGCATCGCTATTGGAGAGAAAGTCTCATCGTAGTCAACTCCTTGAATTTGTCGAAACCCCTTTGCGACAAGTCGAGCTTTATAGACGGTCACATTACCATCAACATCAGTTTTCCTTTTGAAAATCCATTTGTTCTCCACGGCCTTTCGGTCGTGAGGTAATTCCACCAAGTTCCAAACTTGATTTTCATACATGGATTCCATCTCGGATTTCATGGCTTCTAACCATTTGTTGGAATCCGGGCTCATCATCGCTTCTTCATACGTCGCAGGGTCATCATTTTCATCAACCATGAAATTCATGACAGGATTTCCGTACAGCTCGGGAGCTGCACGCGTCATGCTAGACCTGCGAGGTTTGGTAGTACTCTCTTTTGGAGTTTCATGATCATCATCAGTTCCTTCTTCAACTGGTGAAGCCAACTCCGGAACAACTTCCGGCGCTTCGCTACTCGCCATACTTTGAAGAGAAGGTTCAATAACCTCTTCGAGTTCTACCTTCCGACTACTCACACCTTTCGTGAGAAACTCTTTCTCTAGAAAGGATCTATTCTTGGCAACAAAAACCTTGCCCTTGGATCTGTGATAGAAGGAATACCCAATTGTTTCCTTAGGGTATCCTATGAAGACGCATTTTTCCGCTTTGGGTTCGAGTTTATCTGGTTGAAGTTTCTTCACATAAACATCGCATCCCCAAACTTTAAGAAATGACAGCTTAGGTTTGTTTCCAAACCACAATTCATACGGTGTCTTTTCAACGGATTTAGATGGTGCCCGATTTAAAGTGAATACAACAGTTTCTAGTGCATAACCCCAAAATGACAACGGCAAGTCCGTCAGAGACATCATAGATCGAACCATATCTAATAAAGTACGATTACGACATTCCGACACACCATTTCGCTGTGGTGTTCCGGGAGGTGTGAGTTGTGAAACAATTCCACACTCTTTCATGTGAGTGATAAACTCGTAACTTAGATACTCACCTCCACGGTCGAACCGTAGAAATTTGATCTTTTTATTACGATGATTTTCCACTTCATTCTGAAATTCCTTGAACTTTTCAAATGTTTCAGACTTATGTTTCATCAAGTAGATATAACCATATCTACTCAAATCATCCGTGAAAGTAATAAAATAACGATATCCACCTCGCGCCGACACACTCATTGGACCACATACATCAGAATGTATGATTTCCAATAAATCTGTCGCCCGTTCCATTGAACCGGAAAACGACGTTCTAGTCATCTTGCCCATAAGGCATGGCTCACATGTATCAAATTATTCAAAATCAAGTGATTCCAAAAGTCCATCCGAATGGAGCTTCTTCATGTGTTTAACGCCAATATGACCTAGACGGCAGTGCCACATATATGCAGATATATCATCATTTAGTTTAATCCTTTTAGCATCAACATTATGAATATGTGTAACATTATTATCGAGATCCAATAGAAATAAACCATTCATCATCGATGCATGACCATAAAAGATTGAATTCATATAAATGGAACAACCATTGTTCTCGGATTTAAATGAATAACCATTTCGCATTAAACACGATCCAGATACAATGTTCATGCTAAGTGCTGGCACCAGATAACAATTCTTCAAGTTTATTACTAATCCCCCGACGGCAAGAGGAGAGGTAGCGTTCCGACGGCGATCACATCAACGCTTGATCCATTGCCGACACGCATCTTGACCTTACCCCTTGCTAGTGGTCGCTTGTTCTGCAGCCCCTGATTCGAGTTACAAATATTAGCAACTGAACAGATATCAAATACCCAGGTGATACTGCGAGCAGTAGTCAAGTACACACCAATAACATGTATATCATATATAACTTTGTTTGCCTTTCCGGCCTTCTTGTATGTCAAATACTTGGGGCAGTTGCGCTTCCAGTGGCCAGTCCCCTTACAATAGTAGCACTCGGTATCAGACTTAGGTCCAACTCGGGGTTTCTTTTCAGGCACGACCACCGGCTTGCCGCCCGTACTTCCCTTCCGTTTTACCTTCTTGTCTTTCTTGAAACCAGTGTTCCTATTGATCATCAACACTTGATGTTCCTTTTTGATCTCCACTTCTGTAGTTTTAAGGATTGACAAAAGCTCGGGGAGAGACTTCTTCATGCCTTGCATATTATAGTTCATCACAAAGCTCTTATAGCTAGGTGGCAGAGACTGCAGAACATGATGGATGCTTAAGTAAATGGGAATCATTATTCCCAAGGACACAAGCTTATCGGCGTAACCCGACATCTTGAGTACATGCTCACTAACGGAGCTGTGCTCTTCCATCATGCAGCTAAAGAACTTTTCTAAAGCGTTGTAGCTCTCTACAGCAGCATGTGTGTCAAAAATCATTTTCAACTCACCCATTGTATCAAATGCATTGCCGTTTTCGAAACGCTTTCGAAGTTCCGGATCTAGCACATACAATATGCCGCAATGAACTAAGTTGTGGTCCTCCTGATGAGTCTAATAGACATTCTTCTCCTTGTCAAGGGCATCCTCAAAAGGTGGGGGGCCTAGCGGCACTTCTAGCACATATTGCTTTTGTGCGGCAGAGAGGAGAATCATCAAATTCATGGCCCATTCGGTAAAGTTTCTACCGTTCGTTGCAAGTTTCTCTTTCTCCATGAACACATTGAAATTAAAAGCAGGTGGTGCCATCTACAACAGAATTTGTAAAGTTTAGACTAAGTTTATGACAGATTGAGTTCAATTAATCCATATTACGAATGAACTCCCACTCAAAAACGACATCCCTCGTGCTTTTTTGGTGATTACATGAACCAAATCCACTACACCAAGTCCGATCATCACGTGAGTCGGTGTAGCTTCAAAGGCGAGCATCAAATGGGCATCATATCTACTATATGACTCATGCTTAACCTTTCGGTCCATGTTCCGAGGCCATGTTTGTACATGCTAGTCTCGCCAAGTTAGAACCTTAGTATTCGCGTGTGTAACTGTTTTATACCCGATATATGGTCATGGATCCAAGAACACCCAATCATCACGTGATGTCTTGGAGCGACGAAAACATAATCGATGCATACTAAAGGAAGAACACATTCTTATCTTGATATTTAAATGAGGGATCATCTTATTATGCTAACAAAGGTTAAACAAGCAATATAAGATGTTATCAAACATCACATGTTTATTAGTGAAATGATATGGTTCCCGCATATGATCTCTATCATGTGCATCGTGTTATGATCACTATCATACCTTTATGTGTAAATCCAAAGTCTATGGAGTTTACACGCTATGTGTGTTGTAAGAGTATCATCCCATACTTCTACTTACAACATCACCATATCATGACACTAGCCCAGCAACAATCTAAACTAGACGCCTCTTATTTATCCATTGCAAGTTTTACGTGGCTTAGGGCTTTCGAAGATAGAACCGTTCTTACCTACAAACATGGACCACAACGAGTATAACCAAATTGTTGACAACTCGTTGCAAAATAGATATTGACTATAGTAGGAGAGACAGACACCCGTTAGCCACTTATGCAAACTAGTTGCACGTCAAGCGTGGAACAGGTCTCATGTGCGAGGACATGTAAAGTTTGTCCGGGCCGCTTCATCCCACTATGCCACCAATATCCAAAATTACAACTAAGGAGCAACAACATGATCATCATCACCCACATACTCATATGTGTACTACCCGTGTAAAGTATCTACGCATAGATCTGGCTCTGATACCACTGTAGGGTTCGCAGCATAGAAAAAAATTCCTACGATAGAAACTATGTACCAAGATCTATCTATTTAGATACAAACAACAGGCGGATGTATATCCGTAGAGAACATACCCTTGAAGACCGACAAAGCTTAACGAGTTCAACTCGTGGTTGATGTAGACGATCTCTTGCCGATCTCAAGATCGAGAGGAAGTTCTAGCGCCGCAAAGCAGCAGCGCATTCGTGCTCGCACACACGTACAACACACCGAACAACCTCCGCCTCCTCGCTCCAGCGATGCAGCGGAATCACAACTCTTTCTTGCCGAATAGCCACCGGGAACATGTATCTCGCTAGTCCGAGACCATGGGGGATAAATTCTAGAGGGTGAGAGAGATCCTTCACGAGGAGGTGTCAGTGAGAGAGAGGGACAGGGGTGCCTTTTATAGGAGGAGGGGGGGCACCCAAGGGGGTGGCCGCCGGCCATGGGGGCTGCCCCGTCCCCTCCTTCATTCATGTGGGTGGACACTCCACTCACAAAAATCCATTCAAATCCCTCCACTCAAAATCCCACTCAAACTTGCCATTAAAATTTCACCAAATTTAATGCAAACTCTCATTAAATAAAAATATTTTATTTTATTTAGAATTTTGTCAATTACTTTAATGACAAACATTCACAAATAACCCCTTGCTAGAATTCTATTTCACATGCATAACCTCTTTATGCATTTTCACCCGAAAACCTGTTTCGGTAACTAGTGAAATAAATTCCTGCGCTTGTTTATTCTTTCGGCATGAAACATTTGCTCCAACTGGATGTCAGTGTCCCTTAAGTGAGTCACCCTATGGTTCGCGAATAATGCGGACATGATCGATACCCTTCTCCGATCAATAATCAGTAGCGGGACCTAGAGATCCATACTGACTCCCACACATTCAACGATGACTTTCCTGTGATCGTCGGAACCTTTTACGCTTGTATCTTAATCCTTTTGTTTCACGATATATTACATGTCCGAGATTCGATCATCGGTATCTCCATACCTAGTTTGATCTAGTTACTGACATGCACTCTTTTCTCGTTCCCGTGATATAACATTCTAGTGATCAAATCACTTGCTTGCAAGCTAACCAATATGATATCACCGAGAGGGACTAGAGTATATCTATCCGTCATCGGGATAAACAAATTCCACTCTTGATCCATGATTCTCAACATAACACTTTAGTAGCTTTGAAGCCATCTTTATAATCACCCAGTTACGATGTGACGTTTGATGTCAACAAGAAACTCTTCTGGTGTTAGTGATTGGCATGATCTCATGGTCTAAGGATTAGGACTACTTCGTAAGTTGTTTATAGCAATATAAACTCAATGACTTTGATCGTAATGCTATACTTCAGATGAATGTTCATCACACCATTACACCAATGTTGTGATCTCGTTATTAACAACATCCAATGTCTATGATCAGGAAATTGTGATCATCTTGTTAATCAACGAACTAGTTTATGAGAGAGGCATAACTAGGAACTTTCTGTTTGTTTATTAAACACACATGTATTAATGTTTCCGTATTAATACAATTATAGCATGCAAAATAAACATCTATCATACACTTAGAATACACATAATAAATACTTTATTATTGCCTCTCAGGGCATATTTCCTTCATCTTTCTTGCATGAAAGTTCTTTGAGTCCGCTATTGAATTAAGTACAATCGTAGCAGCTTTTGTAAAAAAATTAAAACTTATGTTAAGAAGGCAGATTGGGCGATACTGTTGTATATGTTCTGCATTATTAACTGTAGGAAGTGAAATTATGTTGCCAAGGTTCAGCCTAAACAGGTCTAGCTGACTGTCATGCAAACTCTCAAACAAATGCATCAGGTCTTCCTTGATAACTTTCCAGAACTTTTGATAAAATTCTGCTGAAAAGCCATCATTGCCTAGCGCTTTGTTGTTTTCTATTTGGAAAACAGGATTTATGACTTCGTCCTCCATATACGGGGCAGTTAGAAAGTTGTTTTACTCTACAGAAACCTGAGGAATATCATCAGTTTGGGATTCATCCAGCGAGAAAGAATTTTCCGGCGGTGCCCCAAACAAGGATTTGTAATAACTTGTAATATAAGTTTTTAGTTGCTCATGTCCCTTAATCATATCTTCATCATGAATTAAAGAGTGAATAAATTTCTTCTTATGCTTGCCATTGGCAACATCATGGAAGTATCTTGTATTCGCGTCTCATTTAAGGATGAATTTTGCTTTAGAGCGTTGGTACCATTTGAGTTCTTTTTCGCGAAGTATTCTATCAATTTATGTATTTGATTGTTTCTTAAGCTCAATCTCAGATGCAGTTAAAAGAATTACTTCTGCTGAAGCCTCTAAATCTTTAATAATAGATGAAAGGCATATTTTTTATTTTTTTAAGGATTCCATATGTATGTCTTGCCCAACTACGAACGAATTGCGTAAGGCATGTATTTTGTTATTCTATCGCTGTGACCACCAACCGGTTTCTCTCAAATAGCCTTCACCAACTCATGGAAACCATACCGCTCAATCCACCCAAGTTCAAATTTGAAACTATGTTTGGATTTATGTGGTGGTGTTCTAACAGATAAATGTAATGGAGCATAATGATCCGACAAAGCTTCAATACACTCTAAAGCACGAACAGTTATCATAGGAAATTTATCTTTCCATTCGGTATCCATAAGCACTCTAACTATTTTTTCGTATGTCGGCTCCAAAAGACTATTAGCCCAGGTGAATTATCTCCCTAATACAGTAACATCTTTTAAGTCTAAGCTATCTATGACAGCATTAAACATGAAAGGCCAATGTTCTTCAAAACGCGACCCAACTTTTTTCACGAGAAAATCTTAGCAAGTTGAAATCCCCACCTATAAATATAGGATATGGATTGTCTTTAGCTAGATTAACCAGCTCAGCCCTTATTGCGGATATGCAGTTTAATAAAAAATCTCTCACCGAATTGGCTAAGACTTTCATAGTCTCATCTCTAAGGCCTAACAGGATTTTCCCAGATCTACTACGCGGCGGACATGATACCCACGTAAAGTTCACTCCATCTGAAAGACAATTGAGTAAGGCTTGTGAAAAATCTCGTCTACTAATCTCAGAAATACACAAAATAATCTCTCACGCAATCATTAAGAAACAAATGTTCAACCAAGTTACGTAGACTCCTGCTATTTGAAAACATGTCACTTATTAAGAACAATAAAAGATTTAGATACACGAAAGATAAAGATTTGCTTCAGGGCCGACCCTTGGGGGGGACCCGAGGGGCAGCCGCCCCGGGCCCAAAATTTTAGGGGGCCTCCCTAGATATGTGTTGCATATATAGGCTATAATAGATTCTAGAAAAGATAAAAAATAGCAGTTTTGAGTTTTCTATTGTGATAGATTGGGTCCTCTACTTTGCTAGACATACACATATATTTTAGATTTGGAGTCCATCACGGCAGCATGTACCTAACCTGCGATTAGATTAGCTATCATCTTTGATCGTATCGTACGAAGGCACGCCGCACTCCGGTTCATGCCTCGATCTTGACTCAACGCTACGTTGTCAATCGTAGGAAGGCCCGCACGCGGCAAGCAACAAGCCGCCGCCTGTCGGCCGATCGTCGCCTATCGCCTCGCCCTCTGTCTCTATCTGTGGCTTGTCTCTCTGTCTCGCTTTGGCCGTTCAGCGTCTGCATATCCGAATTCTGAATTTCTGATCTCAGTCTTCTACAGTCTAACGTTGCCTCTAATTGTTGTTCTAATTAGTTGTTCTTCTTTATATTTTTAGTGTGGTTAATTAGTTATGGCACCTTATTCTGGTGCTAAGAAAAGTAAAAAAGAGGAAGGAAGAGCAGAAGTTGATTGACTCACAGAGAGGATCCCTTCATAAATTTATAAGGAGTAACACGAGCACTTTGAAAAATCCAGCTGAGTTAGCACTACTTCCTCCGTTTTGATTTACAAGTCATTCACGTGTATCTAGGTTATCAATTTGACCTATATAATATAAAAAATATATCATTGAAAAATATAAAGTCTAAAGTTTTTTATGATATTTGTTTTATAATATATACCTCATACTAAGTTTCTCAATTTGACAACATAGAAGTATGTGCAAGACTTGTAAACTGAAACAGAGGTAGTAGTTCTTGTTGAGGAACATAGTAATATTGATCTAGATGATGAGATCGGTACAGAGTAGAACGATGACATCAACGCGGATAATAACAATGTAAGTGATCATGATATCGCATTTGATTTATCTCCTACAAAATCTGCTAGTGTTGACGAGGAACCAATTAGTGTGGTTATTTATTATTCGGCATCGAGAAGAAATTATTGGACATGATTGATATTGATTTTATTATCACCGACTTCGCTTATAGGAATACACGAAGAAATTTTGAAGGTAATATGTAAACATTGTCATTTTTATATAAATATTGCAAATGAGTATATTTAAAATATTTATTCTTCATTATTTTATTCTTGTATATCAAAAAAAATTAAAAAGGAGCCCGAAATTTTAATTTCGCCCCGGTCCCCTGAAATTTCAGGACGGGCCTGATTTGCTTAACCAGCCGGAAGATTAAAAAAACGTTGTTATTGTGTAGATAGAAAACTGTTGTTGTTGTGTGTGTGGGTGGGGACACTTGTACTCCTTAGTACAAAGGGAGCAGGCACACCCAATCTCTGAATCTCCCATCGTATGAATACGTTTGGTGTCCCGATCGTGCAATAAAAAACTGTAATCATTGGCGACCATCTTCGATTATTTAGACAGAAGAATCAATAGCGATATACTAGTAAATCCTATTTTAAATGGAAATCTGCTGCACATCTACCTGTACGGAACCTGTGCGGTCAACGTACTGCTGAGGCCGGTGATTTCAGTTGAAGGGTACGTATCGCTTTTTTTTTCTGCAAACAGTCTGATGCTCTCAGCACAGTATAAGAAAACCTAAATAAAAGAAATAAAAATTACAAACATGTCACTCGACCACCTAGCGACAACCACAATCATTCGATCGAGCCAAAGTTGTGTCGCCGTTCTCACCTCGCTCCAAACAATCAATGCAAGAGAGCAGCAATGATCGCCGATGAAGAAAAGATTAGATCAGAAGAAACACCACGTAACACCCTGAACTTTCCATGCCGAGAGTGTCACTTCTCGCAGCTTATTAGGATCTCTAGACTAACCTCATAGATCAACACTAGTCTTTTTTTGCATTTTATCCTTACTCGTTGTTATGCGGTACCTACTTCCTAGACGGTGACTCATCCTCAAATTGCTCTAGGCCAAGCATGTTTAACCTCAGAGTTCTTTCCAGATAATCTTTCAAAAAAAAGTTATAACTTATTAGTACGAGTATCCTATCAATCCTATTAAGCGATGCGCTAGGATCTCACGCACGGACCAAAACCAGTCAGATCCACTCAAGACACCTCCACATGCCCTATGGCGACACTGGACACACCATCGCACCGTTAGGACATGGGACAGACAGAAAGGACTTTATTCCATATTCAAAGAGCCACAATCGCCACGTCTTTCTAAGTAGGACACAAACCCTAACCAAACTAAAAAACATCAAGAAATAAAGCCCTCCGGCCAACAAGAAATGGGAACAACTGTGCCTCTATGGCCCTAAGGCCACAGGAGGCGAGACGGATTAGTAGCGGCCCGACGGGAGGCAGGAAACCTAATCACGTGTGTCTCCCAAGCGTGGAGAACGAAGATGCGACCGATTCTAACCGCTATACTTGTGACATGGCATATTTCGCTTTAATAAGCAGCATATAAATTTAAGCCGTAGTGTTGTAACTTGGACTAGCTAGTCCAAGTCATTTTCTTCATAGTGCATAGTAACCATTAGATAGTGTCATAAATGGCTATATTAATTAGCTCATATACTCATTTTTTCTAGAAAAGTATGATGTTATGCTAACATACCTAGTTATCACAACCGTCTCTCATCATTTAATAGTATACTATCATCAAATTGCTTAGTATTTGAAAATGATGCTACTGCTTATCTACTCAACTATGATTAGTCTTAAAGCAGCTGTCAAATGAGTAACAACAATTCAAGCAAGTGCTTATATCTTCAAATGGAGGGTCGAAGGGAGGGTTCAAATGCCGAGCACACCTAGTAGGACGGGCTTTGTCGTGAAACCGATTTTATATCTTCCAAGTCAAGCTGAATGATCCTAGCTAGTCAGATGACATCACATGATTGATTGGTAACCACCGCCGTTGCAAAATAATAATACACTCATCCGATGACGATGTCCGTTCAGCTCTCGCATAATTGCCATCATTTTGTAATGGAGGACAGGGACGTGTATCATCATTTCATTCTAAAAAAAATAGCAAGGGAAAGGAAATGAAAAACGGGTGTCGAGCGTACACGTACGTGCGTCCAAAAGGCGAAGAGATTTGGGTGTTGGCACGGGAGTACTTCACGACATGTTTAGGTGGAATCTACCGGACAATTAACGGTACGTGTCGCCTCCGCCTCGTTTTACATTTACACTCTTGGGTAAAATTGAGAGCAGGGTTGATGCTTGGATCGGCAGGATCGATACAAGTTGTCCGACGACGTGACCGGAGCAAAGAACACGGGCAAAGGTAGGGGGAGACGTGCTAGCTGGTCCAGGGTATCGTGTCATGGGCGGCGTTTTATACTGCAGCGGATACGATCGGACCGAGCCCCTCCTGATGAGCGATGCCACACGCATAACGCTGGTCTAAGCATTCGGACATATACGTACGCGGATACAACTTGCAAGACACTCTTACATATCGCCAACACTCTCTCTCTCTCAACACCCCCCCCCCCTCTCTGCTACTGTAGTTGAAGCCTCCCGTCGCAGATCCGGCCCGAACCGAGGCCTCTCTCGCCGGCGACGCCGGCGAGGGATGGCTGAGGGGAGGTGCCGGCGGTAGTTGTAGTTGTAGGTGTAGGTGTTTTCCCGTAGTGGAGTCTTGGAGCTGGAATCTGGATCTTTGCGGCAAGATCCAGGGCGTCGAGTTCTTCAACGTCTGGTCGTGGCTTCAACGGTTGAAGCGCGGCGGCGAGGAAGGGCTTGTGGTCTCCGTTAATAAAGCCGGTGTTCGTCGTGGTGCGGTGGAGCTGCGTTTCTCCTCCTCTCCTGGCCGGCTGTGGAAGCGGGGGGGGGGGGGGGGGGGGAGGCGAAGAGGCGCAGGGTGTTGTGGCTTGTTCTTCCTGGCCGGCCGTGGTGGCGAGGAGGAAGAACACCGCACCGCCTTTCCTTCGCAGTGGCGGCAGTTGGAGTCTTGTGTTTGGGCATGGTTCTCTGCTTCTTCTCTGGCTTGGAGTCATGGAGGCGTCAAGTGCAGGAAGCTGCGAAGGGAGCGTGGCCCGGGGATGGCGACAGAAGCTCATCGGCGGAGCTCATCCACGAAGGCAAAGGTGCCAACGTGATCCTTGGCCAGCAGAGGCCTCTCCGCGCTGTGGTGTGGGGCTGGCACCACAGTTTCTTCTTCCTCCAGGTTTGGAGGTCTTCTGATCTCAAGGCGGCGCTCATCGACGACGACGGACCAAGTGGCGTAGTCCCCGGTGCCGGCGGCGGCGGCCGTTCTTCGAGATCTCATTCGAGCGATGGCAGTGAAGGACCGGATTGCTTTCTCTGTTTTTTCATTAGGGTCCTTCGTGTAAAATTTCAGGACTGCTTTTATCCCTTTGTGTTTGTAAGGGTCCTGTTTGTAAAACTGCCTTTTGAGTAATACGGCTTCTGGGACCTTCGGGTCCCTTCCCCGTTCAAAAAAAAAAAAACGTACGCGGATGTTGGCTGCTCTTTCTGTTTGCCGTTTTTGAACCGTGCTGCAGATGCCCCATATATTTTCCTACTAACCCATGAAATAATTTCCAACAACTGTTGTATTTTCCAAAGGGTCGTACTATGCGTCGTACTATGCGTCGTCCCCGGGAGATAATTTTCCAAAATCCTCCGGGTCCTCCTGCTGACATGTGTCTCCTAAAAAGCCTTCAAATCCTATTTTTGCTATAAACCTGTCCGCTTTTGCTACAAATAGTCCCGCTTTTGCTACATGTAGCAGAAAAACGGTTTGTTCTAGAAAAATAAGAGACAGACTAGACCTCGCCGGAGAGTTTGCCGGAGACCTCGCCGGAATCTTTGTAGAAAAAAAAAGTACTAATATAGCAAAAACGATTTCGCCAGAAAATATCGCTAGAGACTCACCGGAAAAAACCTAGTCCGAGACCTTGTAGAAAAAAAATACGCTATTGTAGCATAATACAGAATAGATGATAGCAAAAACATTATGATAATGTAGCAAGACTGTGTAGCAAAAAAATTCTAGCGAACTGTTGTAACAGCGGCGCCATGCCTTTGTAGCAGCAGCATCGTGCTATGGTAGCAGCGTCGCCCTACCATTGTAGCAGCCCTACTCACTCGTTGTAGCAGCGCCTTCCAGCCCTGGTAGCAACACCATCGTGCTGTTGTAGCAGCATTGTCATGTTATAGGAGCAGCATCAGCAGCGTCTCCCTGCAGCGTTATGCAGAAGCCGAGGACGGAGGAGGACGACGACCTGCTGGACGAGGAAACTGCTGCCCTCAACACCGTTGGGATCTGCTGGGGCAGCACGGCGGCGAGCTCTGCAGGGGAAGGCGGCGCTAGATACTGGCGATGCAAGCTGCAGGGCGGGCGGCGCTCGGCGCGAGCTGCAGAGACAGGAGGTACGCGAGGCGCGAGCTACAGGGCGGGCGGCGCATGGTGCGGGATGCCGGCGGGGGCGGCCGACGCGAGATGCCGGCGACGGGAGCCACACTAGCTGCATGCGGCGCAAGCTGCGGGGGCAGGCAGCGCGCTGCAGGTGCGCGACGGTTTCATGGGCGACGGTTCCGTGCAAGGCAGAAGAAAAGGAAAGGATAGAAAGAAGATAAAGCTGTTTTGGTGGGACCATCACCGACACGCAGCGTGAGAGCAACCGGGGGATCGTATCCCCCGAGGGTACGGTATCATTTCCCTTTTCCAAATGCGGTACCGCGGGGCAAAAAATCACTCCAACAGCTGTCGTATCCGGTTTTGCTGCCGTATTTTTTTAAGTACCACCCCCTCGTGCTACATATATACAACATCACACAGCTGCCGCATATTTTTCCACCTCCGATGCAGCCACACTCGCGCACCCAATCGTCACTTTCCCCACCTACGTTGCAGCCACTGATGATCACCGACGTCGAATCCCCCGCCAATGCGCCCTCCTCTCCATATCTGGTCGCTGCACCCCGTCTCCTAGCCCTAATCGATGACGCCATCGTCCAATCGGAGTCGTAGCCATCGGAATCGACGATGCCGCTGACCAATCGAAGTTGTAGCCGCCGGAATCGACGATGTTGTCGTGCCTCCGTTCGAAGGGCATCACTGGCTACCTCGCCATGAGGATGCGGCCCTCCACTCGCTTCGCCGCCGATATCAGCCAGGACGGGAGTCGCTGGTGGCTGGGCACCTTCGACAGCGCCGAGGAAGCGGCGCGCGCCTACGACGCGGTTGCATGGCGGTTCGGCCGCCCCCGCCGCGACATCAACTTCCCTAATTTAGGGTTAAATTTTTTTGAACTTTGTTAAATTTCACAATGTATTTTGAATTTTCTATCTAGGTAAATTTAAGTTTAACGCTATGTGTACATTTGAATAAAATTAACCGTTTTACGATAATTGTTGGAGCAGTCGCTGCTGCATTTTGCGGCAGCCGGTAAAGCGGGCCGCTGTTTTGGTGCCATAAAAGTACAAAACAGCTGCCTCAAAATACAGCAAATGCTCGAAACAGATAATCGAGGTCTCCTATACATGCGTGGAATATTTAGTCACGTGTACTAACTCCGTAGTATACGTATGCATATATAGGACCGTTCGTGTTTATTCCATGGCGTATACTTCTAAATGATAAGGTATTGCCAATGCACATTATATATGTGCCGTCATTAAAAAAATCAACGTTTTAAACAAAAGACTAAAACGTTAATTTTTTTAATGACGACACGTATCACCTTACCTCCTTCGCATTGCTCACATTGACAGGTACGTGTTCGCTCGTTCTGACGGCTAAGCATCACGCAGAGTGACTCGTGCCTTTTTTTTTCGAATAAGCGACTCGTTTTTTTTTTTTTTTTTGCGAATGAGCAACTCGTGGCTTTAAAGTCCAAGTATAACATAGCCCATATGACATCACGAAATGATCGTTGGCCGTGGAGTATGTTTAATTTAGAAGTTTAAATTGAACTTTTACAACTCATCGTACGCACGCAGGGTATATCTTCGTACGGAAGGAGTACACTAATAAGATGAGCTGAGCCATGAGCTGGAAACTATTCTTTACTATAGCTCGCTAAGTCAAACTGAATAATGATCAAGATCGTAGCCATAGCCCATATGACATCACGAAATGATCGTTGGCCGCGCAATGTTCCGGTGATAATTGCCATTTTTCAATGGAGGAAAGCAAGATCGGGTGTGCATCATCCAACAAGAAAAAAAAGGAAATAGATCGAGCATTGACATTTGGTACATGCATGTACATCGCTTAGGCCAGTCTTTCGGACTACTCCCTCCGTTTCAAAATATAAAATATTTTATCTTATAAAAAAGTATATATAGATTTTTTTTAGTGTGTAGGTTCACTCTAAATATACACACTAAAAAATCTAAATATTTTTTATTTACAAAGCTAAAACATCCTGGTATATTTTGAAACAGAGAGAGCAGTGTCATCTCAGCTTCCGCTCCAAATCGCGCGCGCGAAAGATTTTCAGAGCACGCTTACGTACGGGGACGACAACAAAGCTAGCTGGTCGTAGTACTAGTAGCTAGATAATCACCCTGATTTCCGATGACGTGGCCGGGTGACGGAACCTGGGCGAGAGAAGAGAGACGACGAAGAGGAGAGACTTGTCGCCGTACGTGGTGGTCCAGAGGGGTGTCGTGCATGGCGGAGGTTTATCCCTGTACTCGTAGTGCACCTCGCAATGACGTACGCTGCGCTGGTCTGGCTTTGGGACGTACTCCGCTGGTCTGGCAGCTCGGGGCCTCGGCCGGCCTACCTGCAGAAATTTCCCTGCAACGTGTCTGTCGTCTTGTTCACCGTCCATCCCTAGCGATCAGGAGAGGGCGTCTACTACTCCGTGGTTTAGGAGGGATTTTCACTGAGCACGAGTGCAAAAACCGCGCACGTACGGGATGATTTCCACGGATCGACGGCCGATCGCAGTCACAGGAGGGGAGAACGACGACGCGAGCTGTCCCGATGACGTGGGACCTGCAGGCGCGTAGTACGTGTGGGGGGGAGAGGGTAGACTTGTCGGGAGACGTGCTGCCGTGCCATGGGCGAGGCTTATCCGCGTCGTCGTGCTACACGAGTACTCCAGCCGTAGACCCCTCTCTTGTAGTATTGGCGTACGGCTAGTCTAGCTTTCGGGCTTGTCCCGATCCATCCATCCGGTGGTCCATGTTGGCAGCTTGGCGGCTGGCCCGCGTTCCGTTACGGCGCTGTCAGTGTCAGTGTCAGATACCCATGCCACCCATCTCTAAATGTTTGCCTCGTCAGCTGCCGAATGATCTCAGTTGAAGGACAAGAAGTCAAGAAGAACTGTGTTAAGCCAGGAGTTAAATTCTTGAACCAAACTCTCCGAGAGTCCGGTTTTGACCAAAGACGTACAGTACGTAAGTTTGGAAGTTTGGAGAATCACCTAAGAAATTATCGTGGGGGCACTAACTCGTTAGAAGGTAACGAAACGATGCAGATATTGCATTCAACACTTAATTTGGATTCGTGGTGGGTGATCCTGTAGTTAATCCTATTTATATATACTTTCTCCGTTTTAAATATAAGATATTTTCGATTTATGAAGAAAATGTATTTAGACTTATTTTAATGTGTAAATTCACTCCAAACTCGAGTGAACCTATATATTAAAAGTAGTCTAGATATATTTATTTCATAAGGCTAAAACATTTTATATTTTAAAACGGATGGAGTATATACAAGTAGTTGTACGAAAGAGAGGTCTGGTCGAAACCCCCCATCTAGACTATAGCTTATCGGGTCACATGTCGATTCTACTAAGAGCATCTCTAGCGGGACGTTTAAATCTGAACGTCTATATGTCTGTATAGACGACCGTCTAAAAGGAGAGAGAATATAGACGATTTTAGTTTTTCAGCGGAACGTGTATATATAAGACGTCTATATCCTTTCTCCAATATTTTAATATTTTTTTTATAACTACCATCAAAATTTAGAAGCAATATTCAGTAGCAAACAGGACAACAACATGATTATTAATACAAGCAAATATTTATATATTTTTCAGTGATACAAGCAATGTCAGCAACATTCAGTAGTACATCACATCATCTCTATATTCTCTATCGATGCACAAGCAACAAGTTTAGTACTAGACAAGCCTCCTCTCTACAACACCGTCGGAGTAGCTGCAGCCCTCCACCATGCCCCTGGCACTGCTCCTCCCAAACCGCCGCCATGCCCCTTCCCATTCTCCTCTCTGTCCGCCGCTAGGCCCGACGCCTCGCGTGACCCCATGCCCCCCCTCCACGCCCGAGCCTGTCCCCAACAGGACCAGACAAGACCGCGCCCGGCTACACTGATTTGCATCCGGATCTAGCAAAAAATGGCTGCTAGCGGACGAATCTAGCGTGGGCCTAGGCACCATGGTTGAGCACCCTCTTGTTCCCGTCCAATTTATCTCTCCCTCTCGCCAAATCTACATGGAAAAGGAGAGTACATGGAGCCGGCGAGCAGAGGGACGAAGACCTCGCGCGAGTGCCACCTGCGTCCTACGTCTCCAACTGCTAGCAAGCGCGGGAGTGAGCTCCCGGGCGAGAAGTTGCTTTGGACGGCCGTGGCACCTTGTCCATATATGGACGATGGGTAGCAGTTTTGGGAGGACGTCTAAATTTAGACCTTCGTTTAGACGAGCCACTGAGAAGGTTTTTTCCATCCACCACTACTAGGAAAAGGGCTATGGGTAATCAGCACATCCGTGGCTCATATGGTTGAAGTGCCCCACGGCTAGAATAGGCGTGGCTCACCTAAGGGCAGTGCCCTATTAGTAACTAGAACAACCGTGGCGCACATGTGGTATGTGCGCCACAGGTGTGTGTGGGCCAGGGAACTGCCAGCCGCATGCCACATACCCATAGCGCACATGTGGTAAGTGCACTACGGTTGTTTGGGATAGCTGTAGCGTACATGTGGCGAGTGCGCTACGCCTGTGTGAAGTCCCCTCTGCTCCTTGCATGTGCGCCACAGTTGCTTTTAATGCTTGTGGCGCACTAGGGTCATGTGCGCCACAGATGTGTCGACCATTTTTTTGGCAGCTCCACTTTATGCACACGTGATCATCCACCACCCACACTTCACTTTCCCCTTCTTCTTCCTCCTTAGATCTAGTCGGGATCCTTCTCCTTCCCACCTCAATTTCTCCACTCATTCACCATTTTTAGCATGTAGAACTTTCCTTGGATGTTACATACATAATAGAGGAAGCTCTCCGGTCTCGCGCGCACCTCCTTTCCATCTTCTCTCGCGATCGGTCTCTCATCTCGGTAAGTTGTCCATGTAAGGATGTGTTCATGTGTATATGGATGATATGCTCATATGTATGTAGATGATTGTAACATCCCAGCATTTAGGAATCAACGAAGGGTAGATTTAGGACTCTGTGAAATTGCATGCATTCATTTGTAAAAAAATATGGGTAAATTTTTTGCCAAATAAAAAATCTAAAGTGATCAAAGTTTCTTTCATTCTTTGGGATTAGGTATAGTCTTGGAGAATGATTGTTATAAACTTTGATATGATCTTTGTGGATTAGTGTTTTTTGGGAAATGAAATTTGAATTTAAACTTGAGTGTTGGATTTATAATTCAAAAGGATTTAGAATTATGTTTGAGTATTTTGAATTAGTCAAGAGTTGATAATTAGTAGCTCAAACTTTAAATAAATAACATAATCAATAAAATAAATATTTATTCCATACTTTTATTCAGTAAATAAGTTACAAAAGGTAACTTATGAAAATGATCAAGAATCTTTACAATAGTAATGAAATAAAAGAAGAACCTTTATATATTGAGTAATAGTACAATCTTTATTACAAAAGAATAAAATAAATATTACAAAAGAATAAAATAAATGTTACAAGTAACTATCTATAAAGAAAAGGAAAACCTAATCTAAGTCTTGTACCTGCAAAACAAAACACAAACTAAAAGAAAGAAAGTTAAGGATTAAAAATAAATTACTCTCAGTTTTGACAGTGAGTTGCACTGTTCAATTTTTCATCATTGAGTAATATTAAAGGGGCAAGTTTCACCGATATGAAAGAACTATATCTTTCATAATTTTAAGCCATAAGTCAAATAAACAGCAAGAAGGGGCAAGTTTCACCAGACAAGTAAAAGTAATCAGATAACAAGGTATTCTTTAGCCCTGAGCATATCCACAAGGTGCAGGAGGCACACAAGCAGCACACACACCAAACTGCATGGTGTGTGCTGTCAGCACAACATCAACAGCTCCAACACACAAAACTACTCAGCACAGCCGTGGGAAGCAAACCCAACACCATTCCCTGGTTCATACACATCAAGCACAGCAACCAAACTAAACCAAACCAGATCACACCAACCACACCTTTGATCATCTCACCGAGATGGTGACATAAGGAGGGGGTAGATCAGGTGGATAGAAAGAACAAGGTCGAGCCACCAGGACCAGGAGGTGGAGAGCTAGATCAAGGACAAGTCCAGGAGATGGAAGTATCAGGAGGAGCACCAGATCAAGCTAGCCACACAACCAGCAAGATCAAGCCACAAGATCAACAACTTGCAACCCCAACAACACCCAAGTGTGGTGAGTAGAAAAATACCATCACATGATTTATCTATCTAAGCTAGATAAGCATTCATGAGTTGTCTCATACTCAACTTCTCAGAAAAACACCCAAGTGGGGTGATTCAATCATTGAAGTTTTAAACATTAAAAGCAATCAGAAAACTATATAGACCCAACTAGGATCTCAGGACAACCTCATTGATCCTAGATATCAAGCTATATTCTAAACTCTAGGAATGAATATAGCCAAGATCTGAACTTCTAGGCACATCTCTTAAACAGGAGTAGCACCTTAGAATTTCATCTTATGGATCCATATAATTTATCAAGCCTACAAATCATTTTTTCCCAACATTGACTCAAGAATGAGTAGCTGGTATCACTACCAGAACCAATCCATGAGGAACAACAACATAAGGGCCTAGTCCCTAAACCTCAGACCAACATCATAGGTTTTAGGGATTCAAGGAAAGAAGTTTCCATTTATTTCTGATGCCAAGCTAATCTTAAGCTTGAACAAAACCAATCCAAGTAATAGAACCTAATCTTGTGTGCCATACTAGGATGGTGTCACAATAACAGCTTCTAAACTAAGCAGGTTAAGCATCCAACTCTCACAGATACACTCACAGCCAACTACAAATCATTTTCCTAATACTAATCACAGGAATCATTTCCAAGAATATCCATATATATCATCACTGTAAGAGACCATTTGATCTCAATCTGTATATGAATTCATAAGCCAACAACTACAGATACAATGACTTCATCACTCAAAAATCTCTGTCAGTAACTAAGTAATGACAGTGGTGAGTTCTCAAACCACTAGAATCTCCAAGTAATGATTCTAGATTAACATTACCATCTGAACCATATCAAATTCACCAGTAGAATCAATCTGGTAAGCCACTAGCCTCATCAAAGCTAACTATAAGCAGTAATCCACAAAAAATAACCACTCATCATGCTTAGGGATCATCAAAACATGATCCAAATCATCGGATATTCAATCAACAGAGGGATATGAACCCTACGTAGAACAAACAACCCTAATCAGGACATAACCACTAGCCAGGAGTAGCCACTACCAACACATAGCATAGGTGGCCTAGCATAGAGGACACAAGGGGAAGGAGAACAACTTACTGAAGGATGTTGTTGTGGGAGAGAAGACGAAGCAGAGGTCGTCGACGAGCACGGCGGCACAGGGAGCACCCCAAGGGGGCGCTGTGACCCATACCACGCCGAGGCGGCGACCACATCCATGCCTGAAGGTGAGGAACACCACCACAGCACACGGCAGCAGCGGCGGCGACAGCACCAGCGCCACCCCAAACCCTAGGGTTCGGAACGGAGCCGGTCTGGCCACAGGAGGGCTCCAGGTCCAAATCGAGTTGGACAGGAAGGTGGAGCGGGGTCAACAACCACCCTATACATCACGGCGGCGGCCGGGGAGGTCCACGACAGCTTGAATCGCCGGAGGCGGCATCGCAGGCCATGGGGTCGGGGGAGAAGAAGAGAGATGAGAACGAGAGAGTGACAAAGAGAGTGTGGGCTGGGTTGGGCCAGGACCCCTTCGGGGTGTCGTTTTGGTTCTGCCCTATTGGGCCACAAGGGCCCAATAAACCAACACAGGCAGCCCATTTACCTAAAGGCAGATTCTAATAAATAAGAAAAGACCAAAATGCCCCTGAACTTAAATAAATTCTAGAAAATAAAATAAAATCCAAAAATTATAAATAAAATATTTTTGGATTCACAATAATCCAAACTATCCAAATAAATTAAGAAATAAAATTTTATACATATAAATTTTGTTAAGAATTTTGTAATATATACTCCTTATGGAATTTTAGAAAATTATTGAAAGATGATAAAAATAAATAAAAATCACTTTCATTATATATTAATATTGTAGTATTTTAGAAAAATACTAAACAAATATTTAATATCAAATTTTGGTATTTAAATGATAATGCTTAAAGTAATTATTAAATAAATAAAATTCAAATAAAAGGAAATAAAATAAAAGAATACAATATTCAATAAATATTAATAATTAATAATTATAATTCCTTTATTCTTAAAAGAATTTTTATAATTTAAATAATGGAGGAGAATACACACAAAGCTAAATAATGCATTACATTACTTTGCATAATCATTTTGCTTCTTTAAATATTATCCTTACCGGGCAATAATGATGGTTTTGTAGACCTAGAAGCTCAAGGTCCAGTGCAAGCATCCGACTTCACTACCTTGCAATCACAAGGCAAGTTCATCACTTGCTCATGTCCTTTAAAGAGTCTTTATCAAAGTATTTGCAAATTGTGTGTTATCATCTATATTCTAGAAAAAGAAAATATTATTTTCTCAAGATAAATAAATCTTAGATATCGTCCTAAGTGATGATATGATGGAGCAATAGAACTTAGGTTTATAATTGCAATAATGATGAACAATTAGGGATTAATAACCCATGAAATCAATGATTCTAGAGCCGTATATTACGCGTTAACCATGAGATTTGGAATGGGATGGAGAAGTCAACTATATCCTTTTCCTCTTGTATGGAGGTAAGACGACCTTAACGTGACGTTGTGATTCCTTGTGCGGATCCAACATATGGGTGGGCACCCTTACGCCCCACACTTTTGGTGTCTAGATTATCTATGAATGGTGTTTAGGGATATAGTCCATTTAAATGGTACTCGTCCGGGCATCACCAGGTCATAGGGTCTTCGGGAACTCATCAGGGTTTTAGCCTGCCCGAAAGGGGGCTTAACGGAGGTGAGACGGCCCCGAAGGATCGTGCAGACATATGAGGTCGCGGAGAGGGCAGTGATTGGCTTGGACCAACTACTAGGCCCCACATCAAGGAATTGTGGACGGGAAAGTATGCCCGGTTGTGCAACAAGGAAGTTGATCTCTCATGGGAAAAGTAACGCACCTCTGCAGAGTGTAAGAATTGTAACTTGTTACTCCCTGTTCCGGGAAGGAGCTATGAACGCGGCAGGAAAGGAACTCCATGAAAGTTCTGATCAACCTATGAAGGCTGATGGTCATAGATTTTTTATAATAAAATCAATCTTTGAAGAAAGATTTACGAAAACTGCATAGTACCAAAGACTCATAGTCCAAGGTGGTAGTTAGAACATCAAACTTCCTACCTTGCATATAATGAACTTGTTGGGTAACACTGTTACTCATCCTTTCCTTTGAATCCTTGCTTAGACTCTGGGAATCCTGAAGATACTCCAATGTATGCAACTGAGAGCCAAGAGGAGGTCTTCTATGAAGAGCCCAACCTGTATGGAGCCGTAGAAGGGGAGGACTACGATATCGTCTACGGAGGAGAGTTCCAAGAGTCCGAATAATTACTATAGTTCTAGTAGCCACTTGAGCCGAGCAACATGAACAATATATATAAATAAGTTGTTGAGCTCAATTTGGAGTTAAGTTTTAAATTTGAAACTTCCGCTGAAACACTTACATTTTGGTTTGTAAGTTCTTTTGGAAGTCTTGAACTTCCGGTATTGTAATAATAATAATGTGTGTATGTTTGTAATATGGACCCGCAATGTTTTTGTTGTATCACTCTAAGGGATGTGATATTTACGGAACGGTGTTCTGTGGATGTCATGTCAACGACTATAGTGTACTACACATGCAGTGGTATGCTGGGTCACCGCAGTTGGTATAAGAGCAAATTGCTTTGACCTTAGGTTGGAAACCTAGTAAAGGGTATTACCTGTAGGAGTGTGTAGCAACGATAAAGAATTCTCTAAAAGAAATATAATGGGTATTCAAATGAGAATATTCTGTTATATGTTTTAGTGCTATAATTCTTTGTTATGATGCAATATATTATTGGTTACTAATAAAATATTTTTCTTACATACAGAGTTATGGCACCAAAGTTTCCAAAACAGACTTTGGTAAGGAAAGAGGAGACTCTTGATGATTATCAAGGATCATTTACAGACCAACTTCGTCAACTTTTAAAGATTTTTAGCTGTCCAACTAGAATTCCAATGAACTCCATAACCTATTATGATGGCCGGATGTTATCCAAGTATCGTGTGAGTATTAAACTCCCAGAGGAGCTTGGATTATATCGCGATCTACCTATAGGTGAAGGTAGGAGTCACTTAGCAGCATATCATGTTTCCGTTGTGGAGGCAATAGCTAATATCCGGGAGCATAAAGCCAAGGAGTTGGAAGGTAGCACATTTTCTGTGATACCTCATGATTCTATAGATTTGGAGCATGTACCGTATCTTCTTACTTTGGTTAAGAAGCATCCTAAGTTAGCTTCCAAGTTTATGGATAGATACCGAACACTCGTTGCGTATTTTTATAAGACACATCAAGTGATTGTCGAAGATAAAAATGACATGTTAGAGGATCTAACTGATCCGGAAAGGAGGAAACAGTTAGCATTCCAGTTGGAGAAGGAAGCAAGTAGTAGTGCAACACCTATCTTTAAGGATATACTTATAGATCCCAAATATTTTACACCATATCCTTATATACCAAGGCCTGAACCTATATATGATCCTACTATGGATACGAGGTATGTAGTACCACAGGGTTCAGAGGATGGTTCTGATTCAGAACTTCCTATTAAGAATTCTAATGGTTGGAGAATGGGATCATATGAAGAATCTCATGAACACCAGATGTCCATAGATGGTTCTGACAGAAATGTTGGACAATCTAGCTAGATGGGTGAAAGAATTAACCCTAGTAACAGTAGTAGAAATGCCATGTTCATAGATAATCAGGATGAAGAAGAAGATCCTAAGGAGAGAGTGTTTGAATCATCAACATCTTCTCAAAACCCAGGGAATATACATTATCTGGTGTTTAACTATCTTGCCCAAAGGAGCATCTGGGGATCAGCAGGATCTGCGTATTCTGTTGACAACTCAAGGAATGAATCTCAGGAGATGCAAGTGGGAGATAATGTTGAAAATGTTTCTGAAGACTTTTCAGCTGAGCTGGAGGGAGTCAATGCGCTCAGGTTGAGTAATGACTCAAGTGCTGACACTTTAGATACTGAGTATGTTCCTTCTGGAAGGCCATTTGTTCCACAAACTTTGCGACGAATGTCACGTCATCACGGTTGGACATCAGGCATGTATGATGAACGTAGTTACTACTAGAAGTAGGCAACTATTTAGAGGTATCGAGTACCGTGTATGGTAATCCGAGAAATAAGATAGTTAGATAAATAAGGTAGTGTATGATTATACCTATATGGTATATGTTGTAATGACTTTGTATTATTATGATATTGTATTGTATAATATGTGAAATGCATATTTAGATTTTATTTGGATTTTCATTATGTGACTAGTTCTTTGCGTAAAGTTGAGCTCAGAACACATGTGCATGATGTAATTATGAGTATTCGCTTTATGTGCAAGACTAGAGGGTCATGGATACGGGTGTAGAGACCAAAGCTAAACAGTAGCGGATGGAACGTGAGGCTAAGGAGAAGGCAGATGCAGATGCAGCAAATCAGGGAACATTACCACCACCACCAATGAGACCATTAATGGAGCAGAACTTTATGCAGTGTATGCAAATGATGCAAGAGACCCAGAACAAGTTCATGGAGGAGTTGCTAGGACGAGCAAATCAGAGAGCACCTGAAGGTGGAGGAGTGAATCTTTCTGACTTCCAGAATGCAAGGCCGTTACCTTTTGCATCAGCTCCTGAACCAATGGATGCAGAAGATTGCTAACAGATACAGAAAGAAAGCTGAAGACTGTAGGTTGCAATGATGAGATAAATTGAGGTATGCAACTCATTTTCTGACTGGACCTACAACATCATGGTGGGAAAATCAGTTAGCCATGCAATAGCCAGGAAGGGAGTACACTTGGGAAGAGTTTAAACAGAGATTCAGTGAATATCATGTTCCGGAGAGTGTTATGGAGTTGAAGCGGAGAGAATTTGAGGAGCTGCAACAGGGATATACTAGTGTTATGAAGTATATTCGGGAGTTTAGTCAACTATCTCGATATGCGAAGGAAGAAGTTAATATGGAGGAAAAGAGGAAGAAGCGTCTCCTGTGTGGATTAAATCGATTTGTGAGGATGCAGTTGAGGTTGGCTAATAAGCAAACTTATCAGCAGTTGCTGGATGCAGCTATTACTTTTGAAGATGACTACAAGAATGTCCAAGAGGATAGAAGGAAGAGAGCTAAGAAGGAAACCAAGAGGATACAAGCAAGTAAGCCCAAGCCCAATCTGGAATTCAAATCCAGGAATAGACCTTATAACAGCAACAATTCCAATCGGAGTGCAAATCCAAATGTAAAGAATATTATATGCCACAATTGCAAACTCCCAGGGCATATGAGCATGGATTGCCCGAAACCAGTAATTGTGTGCCATGCTTGTGGACAGAGAGGTCACATAAAGCCAAATTATCCAAGCAAACCACAAGGAGGTTGGCCGGTTAGAGATGGAAGGCAAGCTAGTGGAGGAAATGGACATCCCAATAAAGGAGGGAATAATGTCAAGAACAACAATGGAAAGAGGAACAGACCTACCGGGAAGCTGAATTGTGCAACCCTAGAGGAGGTGGATAACTCGGAGCATGCAGTGATAGGTACGCTCAATATCCTTACCAATCCCGACGAAGTTCTATTTGATACTGGTGCAACTACTTCATTCATTTCTGAAGAATTTTTTGATAAGTTCGGGATTAGAAGAGCAACGTTAGAAACCCCTATGACCGTAGTTACGACAAGGGGAAATGTGATTGTACGCCACATTAAACAAGATCAGGTTATCTCTATCTGTGGTTGTACATACTTTGCAGACCTTTATGTGATTCCTTTGAAAGGAATTGCAGTAGTGCTGGGGATGGACTGGATGATGGAACATGGGGCTCAGATAAATTGTGAGGAGAAAACCGTCTCAATCAAAACTCCAAGTGGAGCAAGGATAGTTTACCAAGCAGATAAACATAGTCATATCATGGTGGACCTGTAGTTGAACTCAATGAAAGAGGTCAAATTGGAAGATATTCCTGTAGTAAATGAATTTCAAGATGTTTTTCCAGCAGAGCTAACTGGAATGCCACCAGATCGGGAGATATAGTTCACTATTGATCTAATTCCCGGTACAACACCAGAAGCTCAATTACCCTATAAGATGGGACCAAAAGAATTGAAAGAACTCAAAGAGCAAACTGATGAGTTAGCCAGAAAAGGGTTTATCCAGGAAAGTGTATCCCCATGGGGAACACCAGTAATCTTTGTGGATAAAAGGGATGGTGGAAAAAGGATGTGTGGAGACTACAAAAATCTAAACAATGTTACCATAAAGAATAAGTATCCTTTACCAAGGATTCAAGATTTGTTTGATCAAGTGAAAGGAGCCGGAGTGTTTTCTAAGATCGATCTAAGATCTGGATACCATGAGATAAAAATTAAACCTGAAGATGTTCCAAAGATAGCATTTGTCTCAAGATATGGACACCATGAGTATTTGGTAGTACCATTTGGTTTGACCAATGCACCAGCAATATTCAAGAATCTGTTGAACAAAAATCTTCATGCCATATTTAGATAAGTTCGTCATAGTCTTTATTGATGATATTCTGATATATTCCAAGGAAGAGCATGCTGATCATCTGAGAATAGCATTGCAGACTCTAAGAGAACATAAACTTTATGCTAAATTTAGTAAGTGTGAATTCTGGCTAGATGAGGTAGAATTCCTCGGTCATGTGATCAGTAAAGATGGAATTGTTGTAAATCCATCTAAAGTTCAATCAGTACTAGAGTGGACTGCACCAACCAATGTGAAACAAATTCGAGGTTTCTTGGGGATGGATGGTTATTACCGGAGATTCATTGAAGGTTTCTCCAAAATAGCTGGACCAATGACCAAATTGTTAAGAAATAATACACCATTCAATTGGGATGAGAAGTGTGAAGCAAGTTTTCAGGAGTCGAAGACCAGGTTAACCACAACTCCAATTTTAGCAGTTCTAGAAACAGGGAAAGACTTTACAGTATACTGTGATGCATCTAAAGAAGGTTTGGGTTGTGTGTTAATGCAAGATCAGAAAGTGATTGCTTATGGCTCAAGACAACTGAAACCTCATGAAGTCAACTATCCAACTCATGATTTAGAGTTAGCAGCAGTAGTCTTTGCGCTGAAAGGATGGAGGCATTTTCTTTATGGAGCCAAATGTGAGTTATACACTGATTGATGGGGATATGCCTACCGGGGTATACCCAGCAGGACGTTTCCTACCGGCCCAAGCCGTCAGCGAGTGGGCCTGCAGGACGGCGATTGGATCAAGACTTGGCGTGGACTCAGGCGAGTGGAAGCGGAAGGCCCAGAAGCATAGCTAGGCCTAGTCGGACTAGGTCATAGAACCTCCGAATCCTTAACTAATTCGGTTGTGATCTGTGAACCCTACCGAGGTGAGCCTATATAAACCTCCCTATGGGATGCATAGGGGAGACATTCCATCATACACCCAAGCGACTCGCCGCCTAGTCGTCGAGCTCGCCCATTTGTACTCTCACCATAATACAATCTAGCAGGAGTAGGTCTTTACCCTCAGGGGGGCGAACCTGGGTAAAACCTTGTGTCTCCGCCCTCATCTCGCACCGCAGATGGCTGGATGCCCTTGCCCCATGTTCTACTACTCGCTGCCGATTGCAGCATCTGCCGTGGTCATTCCAACGACAGTGGCGCCCACCGTGGGGCCTGGCCGGTTAGGCCGGTGTTCTGCGGCGAGATCCAATCTGCCCATCAACGAGTCGATCGCCACCGGCCGCATGATCGCGATCGGTGAGATGCTCCAGATCTTGCCGAGCAGCTATGTCCCGGCGGCGCGACCCGTCACACACAACATGATTCTGCCGCTAGGTACAATCAGCCTCTTTGTCGGCCTCACCGACGTCATCACCTCGGAGGACTCGGCTCGCATCCGTGAGTCGCCGCCACGCGACCGGCTCTCTAAGAGCCAGGTCCGCACGATTCACCGCCTCGCCTCCGAGTACGACTCGGCCCACAGCAACGTGGCCGAAACAACCGTGGCCGCGGACGACGCGGCCCTCAACGACGACGCCGATTCGGTGACCCCAGCGTCACTCGCCGGATCCATCGTCACCGTATCGCCTGCGGGCTCCATCACCCAGGTCTCCAATGTCGGAGACTTCGAGGACCCCTCCATCCTTGGGATCTTTGACTTCGACTCCGGGTCGGAGAGCTCCGCCGACCTCCACGACGCAACTGGTCGCCACGCCGCGACCTACATGGCAACTGGCGCCGATCCGCCGGAAGACCTCTTCTCCACGCCGATCCCACCAAAAGCGACGGCAACGGAGGTCGAGGAACTCCGCCTAAAACTAGCGGAGGCAGTCCGCAAGGAGCAAGCCGAGCGCAAAAAGTTTCACCTCGAGCATGCGACAACGCAGGAGCTGTTGCGTAATCACCAACTTCGAATCAGGTCGCGCCTGAACCCCGCCATCCAGGGGCATGCCCTGAACTTCGACGACGAGAACGACCTGGCTCGCGTGGCCGAGCGCGCGATCTGCGAGAACGCGCCGCCAGGAGGAAGCGCTCGACCCCCACCAGGGGCGACGGCCAATGGCGCACCACCACCACCCAACCGCGCACACCCAAGGGACCAACCAAGGATCGTGGTCTCCTCGCGAGAGCGAGACGCGAATGGCCTCCCGCTGTTTTCCACCCCAAGGGACAACGTCGTCGCGAGCGGAGTTGCGGTCGACAACATCCAGGTCACCGGCGAAGGCGCCCTGCAGATCCAGTACGCCAAGGCTCTACTCGCCAAAGCAGTTGAGCAACAAAACGCGGGCGCCGACTCACAGGGTCGGATGTACTCGCGCTCATCAGGCAGCTGGGCGGCCTCGAGCGGCCGCCCCATGGCGGTGAATACCCTCAACTGCCCACCACCCGAGCCCCTACAGCTCCAACACCGACACGCGAACGCGACACTCTCCACCAACGACCCACGACCGGCGAACAACTTCGTCGCCACCAACGGGCAACCCGTCGATGCCCGCACCCACATCATCAACAACCAGAGCTGGCGCGCATGCTAGCCTGAAGACCTACGGCACACCCTCACCAACCGCTGCGATGGCGAACCAAGGGGATCGCTGAGCCGAGTCCGGCCCCAGTGCTTCGGACCAATGATCCGAGGCGAAAGATACCCGACAAACTTCAAAGCGCCAAAGGAAATAGAGAAGTACGACCCCTCGTACGATCCGTCCGTGTGGCTGGACACCTACCTCATGGCGATGGGGATCGTCGGCCACACCGATCTACTCGCCGCCCGCTACCTTCCCCTGATGATGGAGGGAGCGTGCATGCAGTGGATTAACACCCTCCCCGCGGATAGCATCGATTCCTGGGAGGAAATGCCGACACCTTCGTCAGGCACTTTGAGGGCTCATACACCCGTGCCACCACCATCGAGGACCTGGAGCGATGCGTCCAGGGACCCCGCGAGTCGAACCGCAGTTGGGTCCAACGGTGGCAAGATCTGTGGTATAACGCGGCTGGAATCCACCCGGACACCACGATCCACTGCTTCAATACCTCGTGCCGCTACGAGCCCCTGGTCGCCAAGCTCAAGAGAGTGTACAGAACACTCGACAACATATTGGACCTCCTAGAGATCGCAAAGAAATATGCGGAGGATGACCCAAACCAAGAAACCGACGACGAGTCGGGAGGACATCGCCGCACGAGCGGCCACGACAACGGGAGGCGACCCGAGTTACGCTACATCAACACTCACCTCAGCGGCAAGCGCCGCAGTGACGGGTGAGTCGACTTCGTCGCCAACGCCGGATACGCGCAGCGCAAGCCCAAGATCTTCCGCCACGATGGAGGACAGCGCCGCGATAGTGGCAACTACAAGGCAAAGCCGAGGTTCGATCCCACGGCCCTTCTCAACCAACCCTGTGTGTTTCATAGCAGGGAAGGAAAGCCCGCCACGCACATGACCGCCGACTGCCACTCTCTCAAGGAGATCGAGAAGGCACAGTGCGCGCGGGAAGACCCCATCAACAACCCGCCAAACGGCGGAAAGTTTGGCAGCGTCGCCGGCTCGCTCCACACCTTCATAGGCTTCAACACGAAGCGCGAGAAGAAGGTCATCGCCCGCGCCGTCGCCATCAACGCGGTGTCCCAGATAGACATCCCCCAGTTCCTCAACTGGTCTGAGCAACCAATCACCTGGAGCCGCGAGGACCACTTGCCACGGATCGAGTATCCGGGCCGAGTCGCCCTAGTGGTCAAGCCCAAGGTGGGAGACTACTGGCTCCCCAAAACGCTGATGGACGGCGGAAGCTCCATCAACATCTTGTACCTGGACACCTTCAGGCGACTGCGGCTCCCGCAGTCGATGATCGAGACGACCTACACCACCTTCCACGGCATCGACCCCGGTCGGAAGGCGTACCCGATCGGCAAGGTGACGCTGCCAGTCACCTTCGGCACACCAGCAAACTTCCGCACCGAGCGGATCGTCTTCGAGCTGGTGCCCTTCGACAGCGCCTACCACTGTGTCCTAGGACGCCAGGCGTTTGCCAAATTCATGGCAGCACCCCACTACGCGTACAACACGATGAAGATACCTGGGCCGTGCGGCATCATCACTATCCATGGCGACCCCGACATGGCCGTAGAATGCGAGGCCAAAGGGGCCGAACTCGCTGACGTCGTCATCGCGGCGTTGGCCAACCATGCCGAGGAGCTCGCCAAGTATGCGAGCGGGGTCAACAACGACAACCCCACCATACTCAAGAATCCCAATTTGGAGGGTGGCAACGCCACCGCCTTCGAGGCAACGATGCACACCCGCATCGTCGAGCTGGTCCCAAGCGACTCTAGCCAGACAGTGACGATCGGGACGGGCATGAGCCCAGCATAGGAAGGTGTGCTCATCGAGTTCCTCCGTGAGAACAGGGACATCTTCGCATGGAAACCATCCGACATGCCTGGTGTCCTGAGGGAACTCGCTGAGCACAAACTCAATGCCGACCCCAAAGTGCGACCCGTCAAGCAGTCGCTGCGGCCCTTCAATGAAGAGCGCCGCCGAGCCATCACCGAGGAGGTGCAGCGTCTACTCGCTGCAGGCTTCATCCGGACAATCAAGTACTCCAAGTGGCTGGCAAACCCAGTCCTGGTCGAGAAGAAAAACGGGACCTGGAGAATGTGTATCGATTACACAAACTTAAACAGCGCCTGCCCGAAGGAGCAATTCGTCCTCCCGCGGATCGACCAAATCATCGATTCCACCGCGGGCTCAGAGGCGCTATGCTTCCTCGACTCCTACTCTGGGTACAACCAGATCAAAATGGCCGTCGAGGACGAAGAGAAGACGGCGTTCATCACGCCATTCAGAGCCTTCTGCTACACTGCCATGACCTTCGGCCTCAAAAACGCCGGAGCAACCTACCAGCGGTGCATGCAGGAGTGCCTTGGGAGCCAAATTGGCCGCAATATCCATGTCTACATCGAGGACGTCGTGGTAAAATCCACTCTCCAGGGCAATCTACTCGCTGACCTGGCGGAAACCTTGGCCAACCTGCGAAGGTACAAGATAAAGCTAAACCCAGGAAAGTGCACCTTCGGTGTACCAACTGGACAACTACTGGGATACGTCCTCTCCAAGCGGGGAATCTATGCGAACCCCACCAAGATCAACACGATCGTTCGACTCGGAAGACCCGAGTGCCTGCGCGACGTCCAGAAGCTGGTCGGGCGAGTCGCGACTGTCAGTCGCTTCATCCCCCGGATAGGCGAGAAGGCCATGCCCCTTTATCGCCTAATGCGCAATAACCCCACCTTCCAGTGGGACAAGGAGGCAGACGACGCGCTCCACGCTCTCAAGGAGGTTCTACTCATAACACCGCTACTCACTGCCCCCGTCGACAAGGAACCCATATTGGTCTACGTCGCGGCTTCTGAGCGCATCGTCAACGTCGTCATGGTCGTCGAACGGACAGAGGAAGGGAAGGAGCGCCCGGTGCAGCGACCCGTGTACTACATCAGCGAAGTCCTCATCGAGTCGCGCCAGCGCTACCCGCAGTACCAGAAATTGGTATACGCAGTCTTCAGAGCACAGCGGCGACTACCGCACTACTTCCAGGAGCACCCAATAACGGTCGTCTCCTCAGCACCGTTGTAGGACATCATCCGCAACTGCGAGGCGACTGGGCGAGTCGCCAAGTGGGCCGTCGAGATCGGCATCCACAACATCAAGTACGAGCCACGCAAGGCGACCGAGTCGCAGGCTCTCGCTGACTTCCTCGCCAATTGGGAGGAGGCTCAACAGCCAGAGAGGCTGCCATACCTCCATTACTGGAGCCTACACTTCGACGGCTCCAAGAACGCAGACGGTGCAGGAGCGGGGATCGTACTGACATCTCCGAAGGGCGACAAGCTACGCTGCGTCCTCTACCTCGACTTCACCCCCTGCACCAACAACATGGCCGAGTACGAGGCGCTACTCCATGGCATGGGAGGTGTCAAGGAGATGAACATTAATCGCCTGCGCTGCTACGGAGACTTCGACCTCGTCGCCGGGCAAGTCGTCGGCACCTGCGACGCGGTCTCCCCCACCATGGTGGCATACCGCCAAGCAGTGGACCAGTTGGGGGACACTTCGCAGGCTACTCCGTCGAGTGGATCGACAGGCGGAAGAACGAGGATGCCGACGCACTCTCTCGCATCGGATCGGCCCGACTCGCACCACCCGCTGGGGTCTTCCTCGACACCATCACCAAACCTTCCGTCTCTCCCCCAAGGGAAATCGACATCGGAATCCCGCTGCAACTAGAAGAAGCCTTGGTCGCACTAATCGCCGAGCCAAGCTACTAGACCGCGCCATACGTCGCATATCTGGAGGGAGGCACCCTACCCGCTGACGAAACGTAGGTACGGATGATAGCACGCCGCTGCAAGTCCTTCGTCATCATCAACGGCGAGCTCCACAAGCGCAGCGTGACCGACGTGTTCCAACGCTGCGTCCAACCCGCTGAAGGACGCAAAATCCTCCAAGACATCCACTCCGGCGACTGCGGCCACCACGCCGGCGCCCGCTCTCTGGTCGCAAAGGCCATGCAGCACGGCTTCTACTGGCTCACCGCACACGCATACGCTGTCGACATTGTCCAGCGGTGCGTCGGATTCCAGAAATACGCCAACCAGACTCACGTGCCGAGCTCGGCGCTCAAGACAATCCCCATCACCTGGCCGTTCGCCGTGTGGGGCATGGACATGGTAGGCCCCTTCAAGAAGGCCCCCTCTGGCTTCACCCACCTCCTAGTCGCAGTCGACAAATTCACAAAATGGGTGGAGGCCAAGCCAGTCCGCAAGTGCAACGGGAAGACCGCCACCAAGTTCCTACGCGAGCTCATCTATCACTACGGGTTCCCAAACAGCATCATCACGGACAATGGAACCAACTTCGCCAAAGGATCCATGGCCGAGTTCTGCGAGGAGCACCACATCCGACTCGACCTCGCTTCAGTCGCCCACCCAGAGTCCAATGGCCTGGCAGAACGTGCCAATCAGAGCATCCTCTATGGCCTGAAGCCACGACTGCAAGTCCCACTCGAGCGCACCGCTGGGTGCTGGGTCGAGGAACTCCCCTCCGTCATCTGGGGCATCCGCAGCTCCGTCAACAGGTTGACAGGATTCACCCCCTTCTCCATGGTTTACGGTGCCGAGGCAGTCATGCCAACCGACCTCGAGCACGACTCACCAAGGGTGGTCAACTACACGGAGGCCACAAACGAGCTCGCACGCCAAGACGGAGTCGACCAGCTGGACACAGCACGAGACCTAGCTCGCTCCCGCACCGCCATCTACCAGCAAGGGCTCCGCCGCTACCATAGCCGGCGAGTGCAGACTCGCACTTTCCAGGAAGGCGACCTGGTACTGCGCCTAATCCAGGACAAGAAAGGCATGCACAAGCTCTCCCCCTTGGGAGGGACCATTCGCCATCGGGCGAGTCCTGGGCAATGACGCCTACTACCTCATCAACTTCCGAGGAGACGGAAAAATCGACGTCAAGCGGCCATGGAATGTAAACCTCCTACGGAAGTTCTACTCCTAGAACCCCAGACATGTACTCCCCACCCGCTATGAAACAAAACAGATTGGTTACCGCAAAACTGTGTCTACTCTCCGTGTCTTGTGCCACTTGCACTCGTAATAACAGCGTTACGCTATTCGCAGAAGTCAACCTTTGGCAAAGCGACCGGCACGGCCAAGTAGTGCGGTACGAGGGCACTGGGAAAACTCAGGCCTCGAAACATCCATGAAAAACGCTAACCCGGAGCCCCATTGGAGTCGCCTAGCTCGACTGGCTCCCCGAGCCAAGACAACTGCACTCGCTCCTCACAGCGACCGAGTCCTGCGCATCCTCGGCGCAACAACTCGAACGGCCAAGTACCACGCTCGGGGACTGAAACCCGGTCAAATACGAGCGGCTAGGGAAAAACGCCAAATATGAGAGCGTGCCCAGGACTCTCCACGCGACTGATTTTCCGGATCAGGCAGGAGTGACGCGCTTAAAATGATGCACTGAGTCCTCACCTACCCTTGGCCTGCGACTTGAACGGCCAAGTACCACGCTCGGGGACTCGGCAACCCGACCCCGTTCGCGCCCGGGAAAACGGTCAAGGAAAGAGCACCCCTGGGAGTCGCCCTGCGACTGGCTTTCCGAGCCATGGCGAGTCGACCCAAACTCACTAACAGTTAACAAAACACATTAAAACGAGGTAAACCCCATAAAAAGGGCAGACGCGCTCGGGGACTCGCACAATAAACATTCAAAATTGCAAACCGACTGACAAAATAACACGAGCATTTCTTTATAGCAGCACAAATTGTTTCGCATACAAGGAAAGGTACATTGTTATCCCACACTAACGCCCAGTGGCAAAACATTCTACTCCGCAAGTTTTGACGAAGACACGCCACCATACCCGCGGCTGCGGATAAAGGGCACGTACGGGTTTGACGGATACGTCGTCAGCTCGCCCGCCATCGCCGCACGGAACGGTTGCTCCACCTTGAAGTCCCAGTGCTTCGGCTCGGGATCGTTGGGGAGACAATCGTCTCCTGGTAGGGGATGAGGTCGCCCATCGCCCAAACACGCTCGGAGTATACCGCGGCTCGGTCTGTCAGCTTCAGCACATTGGCAATCTCCACCAAGCCCATAGACGACGGGTAACCGCTCGTCACATCGTCGAGGTTGAAGTCCTCCGGGAAGTGGGCGAGCCCAAGCCTGAGCGTTGTCGCCACCCCACGACGGAAGGCCGAATGCGTCATGAATTCCACGACCGACGGAGCCTTCTGCAAGTAGCGCCATACCTCGACAAGGTCGCTGGGGATCACCTCTGTGGGCGATATCTCCTGAAGATACGCACGAAGGCAAGTCGCTGACAACGCGGTCGAGTCGACCAGGGTGGTCACGCATTGCCGCGCGTCATACGACTGCGCCTCTTCCGCGTTGTTAGTGATCCGGCCTGCAGCACAGCAGCAAGCAGTAAGCAAAATATCGACATCACAATACAGTTAGTGCAGTCGGAAGTTGGCTGAAGGAGAGTTTACCAATTAGCGGGTGCAGAGGTCCGTGATGAAACTTTGAAGAGAAGAAAAGTCGTTCTGCAGCCCAACAACGAGCGCATCAGATAATTTCCGCTCTTCAGCGGCAGAAGTAACAGCAGCCTTGGCTCGTCCCTCCGCTGAGCTCGCTTCCTCCTTCGCCTCCTTGAGCTCACGCTCCAGGTCAGCGACTCGCTATTCGGCAGCGCTCAGAGCGGATTGAGCCGCTGTCAAGTCACCCACTGGGACAAGGCCTTGGCGGGCCTCCTTCACCTCGGCCGCAGCTGCTTGAAGCCCCTTGTTCGTCTCCTGGATGGCAACGAGCTCCTTCTCCAAGCGACACTTTGCATCAAGCCATTCGGCTGACTCGCGCTGCAGGCCCTGCGCACAAACTACTGCGTCAACAACAAATATTTCATAAGTGCCCAATCGCTAAAACTCAGCGACTAGGCACTCGGGGACTGGACAATGAAATTTCTTAGTGCCAACCCACTGAAACTCAGCGACTAGGCACTCGGGGACTGGACAATGAAATTTCTCAGTGCCCACCTGCTGAAATTCAGCGACTAGGCACTCGGGGACTGGATAACATAAAAACATTAAGAATCCGACCACTAAAATTCAGTGGCCCGATCCTCGGGGACTGGACATACCTGGATGGCAGCGCCTAGCATGCCATGAAGCTCTAGCGCATCCACCGACGCAAGTACGACCGGAGTATGGCCGTGACGCTGTTCAACTTCCGTCTCGGTGGCCCCAGGAATCTGGCTTGCCGGCACCGAGGCACTCTGCGGTGACCCAGCATACCACTGCATGATGTAGTATACCATAGTCGTTGACATAACACCAATGAAACACTGTTCACTAGTATTACATCCCTCAGAATGGCACAACAGAAACACAGCGGGTCCAATACATGGCTAAAGGTTACAACTCACTATTTACATAAGATCTAGAGAACACTCTAGGCTTAAGAGAGAGAAAGAACTTCTTATGAAAAAGAATGAAAGATAAACAATGCAAAAAAACAATTATACTACTAGAACTAGTATTTTAACTACGGTTTGGTGTTGCTGCTATTGCAACACACTATAGAGATAGGTTCTTTGGCTATAGATTAAATTTCTATCTAATCAATAACTTCATCTTCACTTGAGTTGAGGTATATGTTGTCTTCCTTGTCTTCATTGAAAAGCTTTAGCTGAGCATGACAAGTCCTGGAGCATAACTTGATGTAGACATCGTTTTAATGGCTTCAAAATCTAGCAAGGGTTAAGAAGATACTTTGATTACGAGCGTACTCAGCAAATTCACTAGAAAAGGAGTGTTTGATGCACTATAACTACAGCCACATACCATCGGTCGTAGGCAATGCAAGTTTTAAAAATCATTTCTTCAAAGATTCCTTTTATTCTGAAAATCTATGTCCGCCAGCCTTCACGGGTTTACTAGAACCTTCATGGGGTTCCTTTCCCGCCGTGTTCGCAGCTCCTTCCTGGAACAGGGAGTAACAAGTTACAGTTCTTACACTCTGCAGAGGTGCGTTACTTTACGCATGAGTGATCAACTCTTTGTTGCACAACCGGGCAGCTTATTCCCGTCCACAATTCCATGATGTGGTGCCCAGAAGATGATCCAAGCCAATCACTGCCCCTTCGCGACCCCGCATGCCTCCTTGGTGTACACCATGCCCACATAAAGAATTACGGCAATGGTTTGTACAAACCGTTAGATGTCAGAACTATCGTGGGACGATGAGGGTTCCTACCCATATGCAGCATACACTAGTGCAGAGAATCCCATTGGTCCCGGTTGGTAAGGGGCTTTAGTCCCGGTTACCCAACCGGGACGGGGCAATCGGGACTAAAGCCCCAACCTTTAGTCCCGGTTGCCCCACCAACCGGGACAAATGGGGGTACACGTGGCGGCGTCAGAGCGCGAGGGGGGTGGAGCATTAGTCCCGGTTCGTAACACGAACCGGGACAAATAACCTTCTGCCGCGGCAGAGATTTGGCCCATTTCTCTGCCGCGGCAGAGAATTCATTTTGGCACATTTTGTTGCCGCGGCAGCATTTTTGCCACTTTTTGTGCCGCGGCAGAGAATTCATTTAGGTTGTTTTATTGTTTTTTTAGTGTTTTGCACTAATCAATGAAGGAACCGTTATATTACACAAGATCATCATGACAATATTAGATTCGATACATGGATCGAGTTCATGCACTATATACAAAAGTTGCTCTTTTTACAATCCCTATTGTCTATACACAGCCGAATAGTATTCCCCTTTTGGGTTTAGGACTTCTGCATCCAAGAATCCCGCCAATTCCTCCTGAATTGCTCGTACGCGATCCTTTGGCAGAAGACCGTCCCGTAGACGTTCGATCTGATTTAAAAAAGGAGTCAGCCTATATGAATGAAACTAAACACAATTTGATTGTAATTAAAAACTATAGAAATTGTTTACGTACGTGGAGTTGCTCTAAATTTATGCCCTTCTCATCGCACGTCTGCCGGATGAACTCGCAAACATAGTATCCACATAGATTATTACCTGGTCCCTGTGTCAGGCACTTTACGAGAACATAGTTCAATCAAAATAATAATCAGCGTGATAATAACTGTATCAAAACTAGAATCAAAGAGATGCGCGGATATAGCTAGTGGTGCTTACATCTAGTGCTTCAAATGTAAGCTCCTCTTTCCAAACACCCCTAGCCTTGTTGGTGAACCGTTTCCAAGCGCTGCCCGGCGAAGAAAACGAATAAAAGAAGTTATTAATTACTTGATATCATAAAATTCACGAACGTTGCCGATATATTGTCGTAATGATTAGAATTACCGCTGGAGGATCATCTGCATGTCCTTCCACTGCTCAAGGGGTTTATGTTTCGAGTCCATGACTAGTACATGCCCTTTGTCAAGTTGAATGATTAACAGAATATAGTGGAAGCTGCGAATGCATAACTAATCAATTATATACTTAACATCGAGTAAGCGAAATAGAAAGTGTATAGAAGACAATAACACTCACTCGAAGTTGTAAGGAAAAAGTATTTCCCTTCTGGTTTCTTGAAACCTTAACGCGTGTACTATATTATCCTCCGTATCCTGGGGGCTTGTTTTGAGATTAGCTTCATGAACCCAATATGGGTCAATGAAGCCAATGTCATAGATTTGTCCTCTGCTGCATTCGAGAATCTTCATTCTGCATATTACAGTATGATTATATACATGGAATAAACAAGGTGAGATAGCTGGAGAATAAATTAATTACAGAATTAGTACTTATAGACAATAGGCACTGATGATCGATTTGTCCAAGGCGTCTTGATTGAATAATTGAAATAGTTCATCAAATTCAATGGATATCATGTCATCCTTTTCTTTCCCATGATGCTTTTTTGTAACCCTCAGCACTATCCAGTTAGCCCCGGCCTTTGTGGCATGCATGTACCAGTTATGCAATCTTCGCATTTTTGTTGGAAGATTGTTTACCTCCTCAGGTTTGACGAGAGGTTTGCCGTACTGGTATTTGTATGCTACTTCACTCACGGGGAAGAACTCTAACTGGGATAAGTACTGGGCAATACTCATACCTTGAGCAGCGGCAGCTTCTCCATATTGTGCAACTACCTCTGGATCATACTGCTCTTCGGCCCCATATTTGCTCGACCCCACATTGGTTTGGGAAATCACCTTGAGAGGGGCGCAAGACTGTTTTGCTTGTTCTCCGAGCTGGGCAACAGATTTCTCGCTTGCATCAGTACTGCTCTTCGAGGCTTTTTGTGCCGCATGTGACTTGAGAATAGAACGCTCATAGTCTAATGATAGCTTTGGCTCGGGTTGATGAAGAGTCTTTAGCATTTTCAACACTTTGCCTTTTTCTTCTTTGGTGCTGGGGAACTCTGGCTCTTTCGGCCGCCTCAGCTTAGCGAAAAACACTGTCGTTTCCGCATCAACGATCGCCGCAGTCTCCTCTTCAGTACAGTCATAAGCTCTCTTGGGAGGAACCTTTGATACTTTTGGAAGAGGCTCTTGTTTACGTTTCGGCGATCGCTTACCACGACGCAGAGTAGCGGTACGCTTACGCTTTTTATCCTGAGGCACCGGCGATGGCTCCCGCGGTGATGGCTGTGCCGGAGATTGGTGAGGTGATGGAGCCGGGTGAGGTGACGGAGCCGGGTGAGGCGACGAAGACGGCTGCCGCGGCGACGACGACCTCGCTGGAGACGGGTGAGGCAGCGGCGAAGATGGCCTTGGCATGTGATTTCGAAGCAAGATACATTCCTTTGGCCATAGAATGGTGACGTTTTTTGTGTCTCCCAGTACAGTCTCATCCCCTTCACCTGCAGGGTAGTCAAGATCCAAAACTTCAAAGGTGGGCATGATTTCATCCACCCCGACAACAGCGTAGCCCTCTGGAACCGGACGACAGTGGTAAGTTGGTGTGGGTCCAATTGGTAAGGCATAGCCGACCGCCACCTTCATTTATATGTTCACAACTTTGACATGTAGCTCGCAGTGTTTCATCTCTGTGATATCATCCACTAGGTAGCCAACAGGAGCCATCGTCGGTGCACCATCGTCATCGCCATTGTCATCACCCGGGACCTCGGTGGAAGCCAGACTGCTTTTTCGATTATTCGATAGGCCGGTAGCATCGAATGCAGTGTGCTGCTGAGATGGGCCGGTAGTACTTTGCTCTTTAAGTGCGTTAATTTCATCTTGTTGTTGCTTTATTCGTTCTTCAATTATACGCATTCGCTCTTTCTGACTATCTGCTTCAACTTCCGCCCTGTCCTTTCTCCTCTGACGGCTTCTATCAGGATATTTCTTCTTCTCTTCGGGAAACCCCGTCCTCCATGGTTGGGAGCCTCTTGTGCCTCGTGTTCGTCCATCATGTTCCTTATTTCCAAGGGCGAGTGTGAGCTCATCATTCTCTCTATCAGGAATGAAGTCCCCATCTTTAACAGCCTTTACTGCTTTTCTCATCCTCTCGATTGGCAAGGGGTCTTCTTTATGTCGTATGTTATATATACACATACCTTCTGAGTCCAACGTGCCCCATGCCCGTAAAACCAATTCCTTGCACGTTCTACCCAATCGTCTGTCTCTGGGGTGATCTTTTTAGCACGCAGTTCATTCTCAAGTTTCTCCCACTTAGGAATGCCAGCCCTGTAGCCACCTTGCCCCATAGTATGGTGATACTTCTTGTTATCAGCATTCAGCTTATTTGTTGCAGACATTTTCTTAGCTTTTTCTGATGTCTTGTATTTCACAAACTCAGCCCAGAATGGTTTTATCTTCTCAAACTGAATATTCTTGAAATCGGGAGTCTTCTCTTTCACGACATAGTCAAGGTGCAATCTTTTCTTCCAGTTGGTGAAACACTGGGCCATCTTCTTCAAAGCCCACTCCCTGACCTTAGCCTCCATGGCTCTCCCATGTTCTAAGGCGTCCTCAACTGGATCCTCCGCATTTGGATCCAGCTCTATCTTCGGTAGTTTGAAATTAACCATGAGCCTCTTCCACAGTAAATCTTTGGCGTGGTTAGGTACAAATAAACATGTTCCCTCTTCTTCCGCATCACCAGGCCTATTCCAATTTCGAATGGTGATCGGGATTAAGTCCCTAACGATTACTCCGCATTGTGCCACAAATGTGTTTGCGACAACTTCGGTAGCCGTCGGTTTGCCGTCTTCAGCGACATCTTCGATCCTGAACCTCTCATGGTCTTGCAACTTTTTGGTTGGGCCTCGTCTGCTCTTTTCAGTAGATTCCTTCGATCCGGAGGGCTAAAAGAAGAAAGATCGTCATTACTATTTCTACATAGATAGCAGATGATTAATTAATGAATTAATTATATTACATGCACCTCGCCGGAGCGGTCGTCTTCTCGATTACACAAGGCATCGCAACCTTCAACCTCAAGCAAGTTGTCTATTCCGGGAAAAAGAGGATCACCCTCACCGGAGTTGTTCAGAAATGTTGATTACATGCACCTTCAACCTCAAGCAAGTTGTCTATTCCGGGAAAAAGAGGATCACCCTCACCGGAGTTGTTCAGAAATGTTGATACATCTAAATTTTCTTCCCCGCGGATCACACCTTCGATCAACTCTTCCTTTTCTTCGTCTCTGACGTGTGGGTCCATATTTTCTGCATAGGTGGAAAAACAAATAAATCAAAGCGGCTAAGGGAGAAAGTTAGGTACGGTGTTGAGAGATATAAACCCTAATTCAGAGAAACCCTAATATATACATACACAATAATAAAAATGAAGAGAAACCCTAAACCCTAAACCTAGCTACAAAAAGGAAACTGTGTAGTAGATAGGTAACTCTAGCTAAAATCAACTAAAATCAATATTCCGGAGTTCCGAGGGGTGTAAAACCTAGTTCGGAGAAACCTCGGATGCATATGAGAGGGGAACATGAGTATAAGGCTACAAAATGGAAACTATCCAGCAGATAGGTAACACTAGATACTAACAAAATACCATATTGGAATCGATTTAATAGGGTTCGGAATGCCCTGGCGAAGGCACATCGTCGAACCCACATGCACCTAAGGGGTATTAATGATTCCTTATCTAAGATAGGGTTTTTAAGTTGCTTGACAATGTGAATCGGGTCTGGGGCTACCCACAGTGACTGACCAGTGGGGCCGAAGACTAATAATACCAAACTATCTATCGATAAGCTTAAAGGGAGTAATGCGACAGATAGGACACTCTATCTATCGATAAAAGACCAGAGTGGAATTGTATGCATCATGGCAAGAATTGAAATGCTTTCGAAATCATAGGATTATATCATGGCATCAATACATGGCATCGATGCAATGCTCAAGCAAGTATGATGATATGACAAGTTAATTTGCATTGGAATGTAATCCTAAGACATGCTCGACGATTTAATCGGGGTTCCGAGGGGTGAAAACCCTAACTCGGGGAAACTCTGAAACATATGCGAGGGGTGCATTTGTCCTTCTAATTATACTTGTCATTTAAGTTGTTGAACAATGCATGATTATAGGTTAAATAGATAGGTTTCATTTTTCTGAACAATTTGATATATTATTTGTATTTTTCTAACTTATAAACAATAAGTTATTGATTTTACAATATTAAATCATTTTCTGGAATTAAAAACAAAAAGGCAAATAGTTTTTACACCGGGGCGAGCCCTAGCCAGTGAGACTGACAGAAGGGCCCCAGTGCCAACTCAGCCTCCACGCATGCTGATGTCAACACACGTATCAGATCATTTTTATACCACAGAGGAGCCTAACCACTGAGGCTGACTGATGGGCCCTAGGCCACATCAGCTGCCACGCGAGCAAGGTGACGCACGAGTGACGTCAGCACGACGTCACGCTGGCGGTGAGCTCCCATGCAGCGGCAGCGACGGCGATAGCAGGCACGCCTGGACGCGCAGATGGGCGCGTTAGAGAGAGGGCGATGCAGGGATCAAGAGAGTGGCAGCGCCGCTCCTTCTTGGTCACCGGAGCGTCGCCTCCATCGATCTCGAGCGGCGGAGGCGTCGGGCACACGGTGGGAGCATAGTACAGGAGGAGAGGGAGAGAAAGAAGAGCAACGTGAGGATCAGCAGCTCACCAGGAACACGACAGAGGTGGTGGCGAGGCCGGGCGAGCTCGGGAGACGCCGGAATCGACGGAGACAGACGACGGACGGAGCTTCCAATCTAGGCGATTGAAGTCACGCGCGAGGGGGAAAAGTAGCCGGGGCACGCGCGGACGGAGGCAGCGGTGGTGGCAGACGGAACGCGCGGGTGGCGGCGAGCTCGGGCAGCCTGCCGGTGTCGGGGCGGTTCCTGTGCGCGCGTCGGTGAGAAGCGGTGAAGTGAGATGGGGAAGAAGAAGAGGAGGCGGTCAGTTATAAACGAAGGGCCATACGTCCCGGTTGGTGGCTCCAACCGGGACTAAAGGGTCATACGTCCCGGTTGGAGCCACCAACCGGGATGTATACTCCAATTTTTTCAGCAGATAAAGGGGCACGCGCGCAGGGGGTCTTTAGTCCCGGATGGTGGATCCAACCAGGACATATGCCCCTGTTTTCAAAAAAATTCAGGTATTTTCTCTCTCTTCCCGCCTTATTTTTTATTTTGGGGTTTAAATTTGTAATGTTTTTTAAATGATAATTACTTTGGAATTTAGAAAAACTTTAAACATAAAAAGTGTTTCAATTTGAATAACTAATTCGAAACCATTTTCTGTTTTTAAAAATAATTAATGTAACCATTTAAACTATGAACCATTTAAAATTAATAATGAAATAACTTATATTTTTTGAATATTAATTTGGAATTTAGAAAAACTTTAAACATAAAAAGTGTCTGGATTTGAATAAATAATCCCAAACCATTTTCTATTTAAAAAAAATAATTAATGTAACCATTTAAATTAAAAATGAATTAACTTATATTTTTTAAATATTAATTTGGAATTTAGAAAAACTTTAAACATAAAAAGTGTTTGGATTTAAATAAATAATTCAAAACCATTTTCTTTTTTAAAAATAATTAATGTAAGCATTTAAAATATGAACCATTTACAATTAAAAATGTATTAACTTATATTTTTTTAATATTAATTTGGAATTTTGAAAAACTT